>CM060182.1:55536735-56904235 GCA_030549775.1 Tamarix chinensis
ATGCATGGTAGGGAAGTTATTGATTAAGACTTGGCTATGCTTACCCTTGTATGGGATACCATATTATATTGATTTATGTTGGTCAAACATGTATGTATTTTATGATCCCTTTCGGTCAAAGAATAAATGAACTAGGGATAAATAAATTAGGAAAGGATTGGAAAAGGACAAAAGGCCTTATTTCCTCACTTTATGTTTATACTAATGAGATAAAATCATTTAACTTGATCCGCACCAATTAGGTCAAAAATTATTATTATTATTATTATTATTATTATTATTATTATTTATAATAAATATATATAATAATAAGTGTAGTAATTATATATAATAATAAGTATAATAATTATTAAAACAAAAACAACAATAATAACAATAATAATAATAATTTTTATCATTATTATGAATTATAACACCACTACCACCATGAATACCAACAATAAGTTACTTTTGATCATATCCAAAAATTATGATGAGGAAAACATGACTAAAGTTGGTCATCATAATTCAAAGCAACCTTTGCAAAGTTAAAAAAAATGACACATGTTTATTATAAAATGAAAGTTACAATATCATTATACACATTGATTTTATAAAAATGATAGATAAAACAAAGATATATAACCAAAATGCTAGCTATAAAATAAGAGAAACCATTTCTTCTTCTTATACTATGTGTATTTTTAGTAAGCAATTCATTAACTATATCACTATTCTATATATATTTCACGCCTTTTGTTTTTCATCTCATATTAATAACCTTATAATCTATATTATTTACTAAATATTGTTACTTTATAAGCATATCTCCACATTTTTAATAATTATTCAATATATCAAACACTATTCCCATTATGTAATATATAAATACATAATTAAAATATTATTAACTATATTTATAAATAAAATATTAATAGTAATAATAATATTTATAACAATAAAAAAATTCTATTTATGATAATTATATTATAAATAAAGTATTAATGAAAAAATATTGATAAATAATTATAAAATAATAGGCTAAAATTAAAAATAAATTATAATAAAATGAAAAAGATGAATAATTTCAATTTTAATAAATAAAAATATATATCCAGAACTCTAAAAATATAGTAATAAATTTAATAATAGTTATAAATTAATGAAAGCATTATTATTATATTCACAATTAATTAATCAATATAAATGACATATATTTTTTTGAAAAAAAGGTAGTTTATTAAAGCAATATTAACCACAATTGTTATAAATAAATGAAATTATAATTGTAAATAAACAAATATTAACTTTTTTAGAATTAATTTTAATTATAATTAAATAATTAATGCAAATGATACTAATTATAATTATAAATACTAAAATAAAAATAAATTTTGATTTTAATGAAAAAGTAAAAATTATTAAAACTAATACTATTCATTATTATAAATAGGTATTCAATAAGAAAAGTAAAACTTACATTTGTAAATAGAAAATTCATGAGAATATTATTTATTATAACTATAAATTAATAATTAATAAATATATTATTGATCGTTATTTTATTTAATCAGTGCAAATTATATTAATTTGGATGACAAATGATTCTTTTATAAGAATAATATTAATCATAATTATCAATAATAATTGTAAAGAAATAATTAACAAGAATAATAGTTATCATAAGGAAAAAATATATTATTAATGTTAATTTTAATTATATTATAAATAAAATATTATTACTTTTAACTGGAAATGACGAATTAATAATAATGACAACTATTATTTGTCGATAAACTAATAAGAATAATAATGAATTGATTTGAAATATAATAGTTATAATGGTAACTAACAAATTAATAATAATAGTATTCATTATAGCTATAAATTAAAAATTAATAAAAATATAAGAAATTATAATTGATGATCAATAAATTTTTTGTATGAATAATATGAATTATATTTATAAATAATTAGCCAAAATAAATAATATTAATTATATTGTAAGTATATAAATAATAAATATTATTATTATTATTAATGATATTAATAAATAATGAATAGGAAAAAAATGTGCAAGATTAAATTTATAATCAAATAAAGAAGTATTATAAGAATATATATCTTTTTAAAATATTACAAGCCCAAAATTGTTAATATACATATCACTTTATTTCAAATGAGATAAGTTGTCAAATATTATTATTACTTCGACAAATTTTCTACTTATATAAAATACCAAACATCATCATAAATCCACCCATATTATTAATTCAAATCAAATTAGATGTTCTATCAGATATGGGATTACCAAATAAACATGTACAAATTATCTTTCTCAAATGTGCCTTATTTGGAAAACATTAATATGTTGGATTTAAACACTTCTATAGGTATTTGGTTAAAGTTGATCATATGATTCTATATGTGATGAATTGATCCAATGTCCAACTTGATTCAATTAAAAAAATTAATTTTCTTTTTTTCTAAATCAAATAATATATATGGTCAATAAAAAATCAAACAAATTGAATTTCAAATTTGATAAATTATATACATGTACACATATAATATATGTCACAAGTCACTTGTAATACTCCCAAAATTTACACATTTTTTTTAAAACAAGATTTATAATTTAAAACCGTAAATTTTGGAGATGTTACTACCACACTTAGTACCAAACTAGTTCACTCCTACCATTCCAGTACCAAGTACTAAGGCTAAGAAAAACTACATATAACGTTATTAAATAGTCCAACTTCATGAATATGGAAATCAGAGTACGCATAAGTCTTTACATAATTCGAAATACTAGCTATTGTTTTTCAGAGAATAAAAATAACAACAATAATAAAATCGTTTCTGCAAGCTCAAACATAATTAAAAAATAACACGAATAATAATCTCAAATGGAAAATGCCCACGCCACTCTAGGGCTTGATCTAGCCCACAATCACTCGGCCCCACCTGATCTCCCATAAACATCAATAGCATCGAAAAAATCATATCCTACCTACAATAGGTCAGATGGGCCTTCTGCTCGTGGGAATGAGTAACACCCATAAAACGGGTGATCAGTATGCTATGTACTGAGTAAGGTAACCGAGAAATAAGGCCAACACATAAGCATATAGAATCATGCAAGACAATACTCAACTTACACTTTCAAACCCACACATATAGTACATAAGCTCATGAAGAAAATCATACAACTTATAAATGATCAAGCCACATATAAAGGCCCACTTATTCCAGATTAATTATTTAATAACACTTTTATTGGAAATCGATTCACACCATTTTCCTTATCAAGTCCACATGATTACGAGAACCCCACTATTTTAGCCGGTGGATCGGTCTCCAGGCACTCTGGTGCCTGGCCACTATTTTAGCCGGTGGATCAGTTGCGAGGGTAACATACCCTGCCACTATTCTATGCTGGTGGATTGGTTTGACCCCTTCTCGTACAGTGTTCCACTGTAAGTAATAGTGTCTTTTACGTCTTAGCAACTGTAGGGTTTGGTTTGTTGGGCTCGAGATCCACTACTATTATAGCCGGTGGAGCGGTCATGAGGGTAACATACCCTGCCACTATTATACGCCAGTGGATCGGTCTCCAAGATACCACAATACCTGGCCACTATTATGCCGGTGGATCGGTTTGGACCCGGCTCAACATCTTCCATTTTACATAGTTAATGTTTTAAGTATCTTATTCAGAAATCCATACCAAGACATGCAAGTCTTCCTCCTACCATGCTTACATTTCAACTCTGGTTAACCACTCCAACCCTAGTTAACTACCCCCAACATAGTTAACCATGACATACCCTAACACCCATGCAAACCCTAGCTCCACGTAAACTCTACTCCCATGCAAAACCCTAGCTCTACGTAAACCCTACTCCCATGCAAAACCCTAGCTCCACCATACAACCATTAATACCATCATACAAACCCTAATACCACCAAGCAACCATTAATACCACCATCCAACCCTAATACCACCATGCAAACCCTAACACCACCATGCAAACCCTAATACCACCAAGCAACCATTAATACCACCATGCAAACCCTAACACCACCATGCAAACCCTAATACCACCAAGCAACCATTAATACCACCATGCAAACCCTAATACCACCACACAACCATTAATACCACCATGCAACCGTGACCTACATGCATGTCTTATGGGCTGCATCAATTCACATTAAAAGCACAACTTATGCATATAATATGCATGCCATAAAATATCATAAGAACATACCTCAACTCCACTTCATATTACATATACAACAGATGTAAAAATACACTTAAGATCATATTATATTGCATGTCACATGGCAAGTAAGACATTTAAATCACATTACACACAATGGCCTTAGATACACCCTTACCTAAAAATGTCATCGGTCTTAGAGCATGCTCTTATACCACTTGAGGGCTTTAGCTGGGCTCACCTATTATGGGAAAAATACTAGAATTAGGTTTCCTCCTAAAAATACTATTATTTACTAACTTATCCTAAGACTTGGTTTTTAATTAAAATAATACTATACTAAAATTACTATACAAAATACTACTAAAATACTAATAATAATACTAATGTAGTTTAAAATGAATGGTGATATAAGGGTTTCTACCCTTCACCAAAATAATATTAGTAGAGATAATATTAATAATATTATTAGTAGTAGTAACAATAAAATATTAGTAATAATAATAATAATAATAATAATAATAATAGAAATAATAATAATAATATAAGCCCAAAATTACAAGGTGGGGTTTTCAACCCTACCTCCAAATAATGAAAGTACTATTCAATAATAGTAATGATAATATCAATAACATATATTACTTATAATATTAAAATTAATAAAGAAGATAATAGTAGTAGTAGTAGTAGTAGTAGTAGTAGTAGTAGTAGTAGTAGTAGTAAAAATAGTAATAAAAATACAAGGGTGCGAATCCTAATTAAAAATTAACGTCTCGGCCCTCCTTAAATAATTAAAAAAATAATAAAATAATAATACTAGTAATAATAATAATAATAATAATAATAATAATAATAATGATAATAAAACCTATAATAATTCAATTAATTCCTAAAATTCGAAACTAGCAATCTAATTAACTCAATACCACTCTCAACCCTGCCAAGAAAATTTAGCATTAATATTACATCCAATAATAATAATAATATTATTATTATTAATCAAATAATCATTAAAAATTGGAATAAAAATAGAATAAATTAAAATAAATAGGAAAGAAGGGCTGAGAGGGTCTAGGGTTTCACCTTGAGTTGGCGGAGATGGGTAGCACCGGCGGTGGCCGAAAAAGGGAAGAAAAGAGGAAAATTTGAATGTTGGGAAAAAGATAGGGAGAATGAAGGTGGGTGTTGGGGTGTTTAAGACTTCTCGGAGGGAGAGGAGCAGAATAAGGGTGGCAGCGCAACCAATGGTGGTTGCGCACGGTAGAGGTGGTGGTGGCCGAATGGGGAAGAAGAAGAGAAAGAGAGGAGGAGAGGGAGGAAGAGGAAAAAAAAGGTAGGGGAAGGTAGAAGGTGATCTGCAGAATAGAATGGAAGGTGAAAGAAGCGTCGGAAGTGGCGAAGGAGGTGGCTAAGGGTGGTTTGAAGGGCGGCAGAGGTTGAAGAGAGGGTTGATCAGGAAGGCTACTTTGCACAGCCTCGGTGGCTTGTGTAGGAAGAATTGAGGGGTAAGGGTGGTTTGGTTAGCTAGAGGGTGGTGTAGGGAAGGCTTAGGTGGGTGGAGTTGGTGGCGTGGTTGGCCGATGGCGGTGGGGCTGGAGTCTGAAATGGCGGCGACAAAAAGGGGAGTTTTCTGGGTAAGAAATCAAAGGCTCGATATAGGGCTATTATGGGGGTATTTATAGAGTGTAAATGAGAGGGTAGGGTTATGTGGGTTGGCTGGGGGGTAAGCAAGTAGGGTTAGGGTTACCGGAGACGAGGTTGGCTGGTGGGAGTCAAAACGGGGCAAAGGTTGCACAGGGAAAAAGGGAGGGGATCAGACGAGAAGGGGGAGATTTGGTTGGGTTGATGAGGATGCGAGTCAGAAGGGGGAGGGAGAAGAGTATCAGTTGGTCAAAGGAGCAAAATCGGCGACGGGATTTTCGGCTGGTGGCTGCGTTGCAGATCGGCGTCGGAGTGGCAGGTGAAAAGGAAGAAGGAAGGGGACGGCTGCGTGGGCTGGGCCGCGCCAAAGGAAAGGAAGGAGGAAGGGAGGACTTGGGCCGCTACTCTAGCCTAGGTCGGGGAAGGAGAAAAAGAAAAAGAAAAGAAGAAGAAAGGAAAAGAAAGGAAAAGAAAGGAAAAAGGAAGAAAGAAAAGGAAAAAGGAAAAGAGAAAAATAGTGGGTTGGGTTAATTAAATTAATTAAGATATTTGGGATATTTAAAAATAATAATATTAAATAAAAATATTTAAATTCCTTTTTAGGCTAATTTAGGATTTTTTAAAGATTTTTCATAAATTCCATTTTAATTAGCAAAACACTCTAATTTTTTTCAATTAAATTATTTATAAAATTAATATTAATTTGGAACTATTTTATCCTTCTTATTTTAAATAAAATAATTAATTTTTAAAATAAAATCCTTAATTAGCTAAAATACCCAAATTTCTCCTAATTAAAATACTTATAAATTTCCTCATTAATTTCCTTTTTATTTTAATAAAAATAATTTATTAAATTAAAATTTCTAATAAAACCTTATTTAATTATAATTTTTTTAAATTAAAAATTTTCAGGGCATTTCATCACTATTAGACTATCATTGTAACATCCCATTTAAAAATCTTTTAAAATGTACTTAAAATTATGCTAATATAAAATAAAATAGTTTTTATTTTAGAAAGGGCTTGAAAATTTGGTGAAAATATGAGTTTGAGGTCTACCAATCAACTAGTCAAGACTAAACTAGTTGACCGCTTCATCCTAGGATGTAAGTTATTACCCTTGAAGAACCAACTGATTTGTATGTGAACACCAGTCGATTGGTTATACCAGTTGAGTGGTATTCTAAAACTAGTCAACTAGCTTTATTAGAACTTTTATGCACTTTATGGTTTTGATTCTATTCTTCTTTAAATGTTTGTGAAACCTTATAATTATGATCTATTATTGCTAATAAGTATATTAGGGTTCCTTGGGACTATTATCACCTTATTAGGATCATGATTAAATTTTATTTGGATAAAAATCTCCCAAAAGCATCTTTCAAGGCATTTTCCTCATCTACTATGTTCCTTTTCTCCTCTACCTCAAGCTTGGGTGTGAAAACCCAATTGTGATTCTCTCACATGCCTTCAGTCTGTTATGGCCAAATTTCCTTCCATATCCCCCTCATTCCCACCACACCAACTCCTTAAATTCATGTCTTACACTTCACCTCATTCACACTCCACCTCCCTCTCTCTTCTTCTTTTTGTTGATCAATAAGGGTTCCCAAAGCCTTCACCTAATTGATTTTCTCCCTCACACTTATCTCTCTTACCTCTTTCCTTCCCTTAAAATTTGTAAGTGTTAGACCTTTGAATTTTTCTCCCTCTATTTCCCCCTTGTAGTCGATTCCCTCTCTTTCTTTCTAATTATATATCCTCCTTTTAACTCCTCTTTATTTTCCTTAAAAAAATAATGTCCAAGGTTTAGAGAGGGTTGAAGAATATTTAATTTCCTCTTTTTTACACTCTTGGATTTTGGGTTGAGGTTGATGGTTCTATCACGTTTCTCTTCTTTTGTTTTTCATGTTTTTACAATTATTTTATAATTTATCTCTCTTTATTTTTCCTAGTAAATCAATAAATCTTTGTAAGGTTGATATTTTCTCAAGGTAAATCAAACTTACTGTAATATATGGTAGGCTAAATTGTTTGACAATGTGGTGTTTAGCTAATCTATGCATGTTCTCTTTAAACTCGTGTATGGACTATGATTTATGTGATTCTATGTTATTATATATTTAACAATGATATTATGAAAGTATGAGTTGGTGATAAACATGATATGTTAGAGTCTCCTAGCATGTTTGGCCATTTTGGGAATTTTGGAGCATGATGGTTAATTTTATTTTCTAAGCATGATCTATGAATGTGCAACATGTGTTTTGTATGATTTTATGTTTTAAAATGTATTAGAAAATCATGGATGATTTATAAATTTATTGGATTAAATCACATGAGTATATATATTTTGCTGGAGAAACTAGTCAATTGTTATGTGGCAAGATAAGTCAAGAAGTCCTCTATTCAAATGGTTCTAGCCTGCCAATTGACTAGTTTATCTAGAATATTGTGTTAGTTCAGCTCTATGTTGATTAACTAGTTATGGAGAAACTAATATACTAGTTCACTAGTTGATTGGTTACTCTAAACCAATCAAATTGTTTGTTTGTGGCATGTATTAGTTTAGGCCCCACACCATTCAACTAGTTTAAGGGTTATCAATGTAGGAATATCCCCCTTAAATGATAATAATAATGATAATCTACTTATTAATTTTTCTAATGTAGAAGAGTTCATAACTCTTCTTACTTAGATTAATTAATGATCAAGATTATTGGAAACCATGCTAGCCATGCAACACTAAGATGAAAGCTACAAACTTAATACTTTTTATGACTTCATTATGTCTTGAATATGTATTGACAATCTAAGACTAACATTGGCTACAAGCAACAAAAATCTAGCCGAATCAACACTAGTTTTTGGAAAATTCAGCAACCACTTCATGAACTTCCTTTATGGGAATTTGGGAAGTTTATTATGGGGATTTCAAGACCTAAAACCAAGATTAATTTTTGGAGGAAGGAACCAAATTTTAAGCCCCTAAATCCTGCTACTAAGAAATCAATCCATCAACTTTCAATCAACTTGATATTTGCCTTCCTTAGTTAAACTTGGTTAAAGAATATTTTCAGCCTTTCCTAAAGTTTAATTTATGTTTTCTAAGTACTTTCCATGGGTTTTAAGACTTATTTGCCTTTTGTTAGTTAAAATTAGTTAACAGTTATTTTTAGATTTTCCTAAAGTATAATTTATGTTTCCTAAGTACTTATCATGTGTTGTAAGCCTCAGCTATCTCGTGATGGGGGGCTATAAAGGATCAAAATTTAGCCCATAGATGATTGTATTATAGGAAGCCTACAAAACTTAGATAATGTGTATTAACATGACCTATGGTTATAATGTAACCAAATCAACTCCCTATGAGTTTGGGGTATAGTTTTTAAGTTTTCTAAAGCCTAATAATTTTTATATAGGAGTAAATGGTTGAAGGAATGAACATATCACTTTTGATTATTATTTGGGTTTGTCAACAACCTTCAAAGCACAAAACTTTGAGCATAGTTTTGTGTTATCTCCTAAAACCTTACACCATATATTCTAAGTGTTGAAACCTTAGTTGATTTGTGTAAGTGCTTAATCTTAGAGGGATTCTAAGATTAAGTCTTCCTCGATCTCTTCTCATCTCTCTTCTAATTTTTTGTTTTGTTGGAGCCTTAACCACTTCTATCCCTGACACTTACCCTTAACCAATATTTGTAGCAATATGCATCATTAACTAATCAATTGGTTTGTCTATTTTACATGATATGTTTATTGTTGTTGTTTTTTTAACTAGGTAACTCATTTGAGGGACCAATTGATTGGTCATTTGGGGCAGTTTTGGTGATATAGGGCTGATCTTATGAGTTAACTATAGGTTTGACCTAGATATTTGACATTGGGATGCATGTTTCACCTTAGATATTCACCTTTATTATTATATTTGGCCTTGAATAACTAGACATAAGGAACCAATAATTGAATGAGGAATATTAGGGATGTTTGTTGAGTATGCACACTCAGTTTTAGTTTATTATGTTTACTAAGTGTCCTTTAACCTACCAGTAAAAGTGTACTCGATGTTGAAGATTCCAATACAAGCCTCTTGGAACTAGTATATAGTTGTGGGTGTTGTATATCCAAAATTAAGTGTATGCCTCATTGCTTGGAAGCTAAAGAGTGGTGGATGTTGAAGATCCATGTGCGTGCCCCTTGGCACTAATGTATAGTGGTTAGGGACATAAATAGGGCAAATTTATAGTGGGTATGCCCATATACGTATATGTTCCTAATAAAAAATCCATACTCAAACACATACCTGTACCTGAGTGGATATCCATTCACACATCCATATGTGTATCCATCATATATCTATTACATGATGGATAACTTGTTTACCCATTAACGAATATTATCCAATGAAAAAATCCATTACCTAACAGATAAATCTATTTAGGATTAAGAAAAATGATAATTTTAACCTGAATATTATACTATGCTTATTTAAAAATCAAGGGTAAAAGGATAATTATATATTGGATAAATAGGTGTGGATATAGATACCCCTTACTCGTATCCATAATCGAACCCGATAAGTATTTTCTTCCATCCTCCTTATCCATATCCATGTCCATTCAAGTATCCATCGGATAAAACCCATTAAGTTTTGTAATACCCCATCCTAAAATCTTTAATATTATATGTAAAATTATGTTGGTATAAAATAAAATAGTTTTGGTTTTAGAAATGATTTAAAAATTAAATAAGGTGAATTTCAAGCACACTAACCAACTGGTTTCCCTAATGGATTAACCGATACACTTAGAAACTGAAAGTTGTATTTTTCAATGAACAAACTAGCTGGTTTGCTTAAACCAATCAACTAATTGTCTTGTAATTTCTATCCTTTTCTGATTTTGATTAGAATTTTTTCCAATGCTTATGAAAAATTATAATTAGAACCTATTTTGGTTGATAAGTATATTTTGAGGCTTTGAATTTTTTTGTTATATTATTTAGATCATTCTATAATTTTTATTTAGCTAAAAAAATTCCAAAAGTACTTTTTGAGGCATTTCTCACCTTCTCTCTACTCCTTCACTTTCCTCTCTCTTCTGGCAGCTATGGTTGTGTGTTTGAATTTTCACACCCACTTCCCTAACTTATAAAATATCTTCCATGTTTCTCTATAGTTACACTCTACCTCCCTTACCCCACCATGTATTTCGCTTACACATTGGTTACCCACACTCAAGCCAAGTCAATATTCTCTCTCTCCTACTTATGGATGTGGACCAAATCTCCTCTATAAACCTAATTCCTTATTCATTATCACTCCCTACCATCTACACTTTCTCATTCTCTCCCTTACTTTGTCAAAACAAAATTCCTAAGTAGTGGATATTTCTCCATTTTTCTCCCTTCTCTTTTCTGCTAGAAAATAAAGTCTTACCTCTTGTTCTCTTCTCTTCTTGGTCAATTCTTATTTCTTCTTTATTTTCCTAATATTAACTTTTAAATCTCCCTTGTTTCTTTTAATTAAGGAATGATTGAGGTTGAATACCTTAACTTCCTTCTCCTTGAAATTTTGTTTTGAGAAAACGGTTGAGTTATGGCATTGGTAGAAATCCGTCAAGTTAGGAATATTTTATGATAAAAGAATTTATTAGACATAAGGCATTCTTATCTCTAATATGAATAAGGTATTTTGTTGTTTATTTTGGTTTCATGCTATTGGTATATTTCTATGTTGTGTAGTTCTTGCATTCAAGCATGTGATAAAGTTTTCACCTCTAAAGTTTTAAGCATGTTCTGAGTACGTTGAGATTATGCATGATTTTATTAGATTTGAGCATGATTTTATTAAGTATCAATTATTCCGTGTACCAATGTGATTCTATATTTCTATGTGTGTTTTATGACATAGAAGTATGCTAGGATTGATTTGGGAAAGTGGATTATAGGTTTGGATACTGTTTCCTCCTAGATCAATCTATCGGTCCATTGGACCAATCGGATGGTCATGAGAATGGTTGCTTAGTTTAGAATACTTGATTAGTTGGTTGTGAGAACATTCGATTGCTTTAATAAACTAGTCGACCGATTCCTATGAACAGTTTATTGGTTTGCCAAACCCATCATATGGTTGTCTTGTCACTAGAGTGGTTTGGTCTCTATTTAGATCCATCAACCAATTTGGCCAAACCCATCTACTAGTTCCTACAAACAATTGATCAATGGGACTAACCAACAATCAACCAATTATGCTGATTTTATTTTTAGTTCAGGTATGGTATGACTAGACCAATTAACTGGTCCTAGCAAATGGTTGTCTGCTCCATCTGAGTTTACCATTTTTGCGTGAGTATTTGATTATCTTTTTTTGGGACTTCTATCTTAATATTGCCATGTAATTAAAATATTTTAATCATGATTTCAACCATGCCTACTTGGAATCTAATGAGTATCAAATTGATAATATTATAGTGCCTTATTTGGTTAGGTTTAATGTTTCCTTAAAATATCCGATTTGGTAGCTTGTATGCCTTGGTTAGTTCTTGGTTTCAAAAATTAAAACACCCAAACGGATTGACCTTTGGAATTAAATAAACGAATCATGTAGACCTTCCCCATATGCATATGTAGGGTGTGGTTATCTTTTGTGCCCTTTAACCTAAGCACCCCAATGGATGTTAAAACCCTTTAGAAAAGACCCTTGGCACCAAAGTTATTGGGTGGGTGTATTAGACCCAAAATTGAGTGTATATCCTCTAGCGTAGCAACCCAAGTTTGGTGAATGTTGAAGATCCCTAAAAAAAGGCCCATTTAGCATTAACTTTATTATGGTGAGACTTCAGTCCTACGTTCATTTCAATCTTGGATATAGATGATGGTTTGATTCCAAATAATTTTATTAGGTAATGAAGACCCAAAATTTAGCATATGCCCTTACCTAAATGTCCAAGCTCGGTGGACATTGAAAATCCTTTAGAAAAGCCCATTGGCACTAGCGTATGGTGGTGACGGGAATTGCAGACCTACATTAGTCCCCATCATGGAAAATGACATGTTGTGGCCTGCTTTGGAAACTTATTTATGTGTATTCTATATGTGTTGCTATGCCATATTTGTATCTACGATTTGATGTGACATGTTCCTCTTGCTAAGCATGTTGTATACTATGTTATTATATAACCTTAATGTGTAGCATGAGCTCTTATCATGTTTTAGGTAGTATATTTTATCAATATTTTACTGTACTAATACTATATTTGTGTGGTCACTATAATGATCCGGATTATATTCCAATGAGTAGAGGACTAATTGCAGAGTTATAATTCTTAGTTAGAGTAATTTGAGGATGATGGCATGGGCTAGTAGCTAGCCATGGCTTGGGGATTGAGATTTATATATATATATTTTTTTTTTGTTAAGAGTTAGGCTAACCAGCTAAATTTGTTTTATACACTATGTTAGGATTTTTTTTTGTTCCTCTAATTATTTAAACTCTTATATTTGGTTCCTTGATTTGGATCTTATAATCTTTTCTCATCTATCGTATCTCATCTTGTTGGTATCATTATTGTATTATTGGTGCATGCATATTTTAGTCTATTGTTTCATTTTACCTTGCATCAAGCATGGGTTAAGTGATAATCATACCTTTCTCATACTTGATGTGGTGTTAACATTCTCTGATTTTTCTTTTATAAATTTTTCTACATTGTCTTTAAAACATAATTTTATGGTTTAAAATTTGGAGGTATTATAGATTTTGGGTAAAACTCGCATCATTTACATCCCTAATAGTGGTAGTAGGAGTTGTGTTCCTATGTTCGTCCCCTTCAGGATAATGACAACTAATCATGAGATAAATAATAGAGATTCCTTGAGTAACCTTAGGTATCTTAAGATGATGTTGGGCATGTTTGGCTTATATGTTGTGCTTAATTGATAAGTATGCCTACATGTAGTATGTGTTAACATTATTTTAGTCGTAATTATTAAGTATGTTCACCATGTGTTATCTGATTAAGCATGACCCCCTATGTGTTACATGCATCTTACCCTATATTCGTGTAGGTTTGTTTACTAGTACTTGTTGTAATAATACTACCTAGTGAAGTCTCTGTAATGACTTGACCTTTACTTCGATGAGTAAAGGACGATTTGTAATATTATATTTCTAGGCTTGAGTACATTAGGGATGATGATATGGGTTAGTGCCTAGCCATTGTTTGGGAGGGTATTTAAATTTTTAGTTGAGAGTTAGGGTAATCAGATTAGCTAGTCTCCTTTACCTCTTGTTTTTGAGATTTTGGTTGTATAAACTTTTGGTCTGATTCCTGTATTTTGGAATGTTATATAACCTTGGCATATCATTTCTATTATTATCTCATGTTAGTTTCTCTAAATCATTTGTTTGTTTGGTTCTACTTTGCTTTGCATCGGACATAAGTTAGGTGAAAGATCATACTTCTCTTATGTTCAATGTGGTGTTGATATCTCCCGATTTTGATTTAAATGCTTCCACAATATCTTTAAATAAAAAAATTTAGTCCTAAATGGGGGGGAGTTACAATCCATTTTATTTATTGTTAGAAAAATTTATATTCTATACTTTTTATTATTGTTGTAGATTTAACCATTATTAAGTATTTGAAATTCTTTGTTGGATAGCATACACTTTAAAACTAGGAATAAGTGGCCATCTAGTAATATCATTTTTTATTTAATGATATCTAAAGTAATAATGTGTGTATGAAATAAAAATGGTGTTCGTTAGACACATGATTTATGTGTGAAAGTTGTTGAGCTAATAATAGTATTTGACAACATATCTTATCTAAAATGAATTGATGTATATTAATAATTTTGGACACATTCTATATTTTAATAATATTTTTTATTGATGTAATTTTAATAAGATACATTAATTAATAATAAATAAGCCTAATAATTATAATAATAATTAATCTTCATAATTATTAAAAATTAATATTAATAGTTAATCATACTAATTATACATAATTATTAATTATCATTCATGTTAATTATTAATATTAATTAATATTATTCATAATTATTAAATAATATTATTATTAGTAATTATAAGTAAGCATAATATTAATTAATTAGTAATATTAATGTTAATCATAATATTAATTCTAAATAACTAGTAATAATAAAATTTTAAAATGAATATTAATAATTATTAACAAAAAAATTCATATTCATATTAATAATTGATAAGTATTGATAAAGAATTTTAAAAGTAATTATTAATTATGAATAATTACTAATTTTATAATGAATAATAATAATTATTATTCATTCTTTATAATTTTTAATGTCTATTATTAATAATTGGTGTCAATAATTATTAATATTTGATGTTAATTATTATTAATAAATTTTAAATTTTTAATAAATATGGATATAATAATCATTATTTATGAATTTTAATTAGGAACTAATGTTCATTATACAATAAATAAATAATAATAATAATTAATATTAAGAATGATTAATTTTTAATAAGTAATATTTAATAATAGTTAGTAATTATTAATCATTACTCTTAATAAATAATATTCTTCCATAATAATATTAATAATAAATATTAATAAAATTAGTAATTATTAATAATATTAATAAATAAAAGTATTATTTAACAATAATTAATATTAATAATTTTAGAAATATGATTGATGAGTATAATTAATAAAGATATAAGGATAAAAATACAAGGTAATTTAAATATTTAATAAAAAATAGTGAAGTCTAATCGTGAAATAATAATAATATGTTGTAGATAATATAAATAATGAAGTTATGAAAATAATATTCGAAACAAATAAACTAAATTAATTATACCTAAATAATATCAAAAAATCAATGCTTACTAAAGAGGGCTTAAATAATTATCACATCGGCTCCAATCAAATAGATTTATTATTAACTGATCATATTTTTTTATCTAATATTTCTTGTTTTTTATGATATTGATATAATCAAATTTTTTAAAATTTCTAACATATTATTTGTAACTTGATATAAAGTTTTGAATATTCAAAAACTTATTATCAGATATCTGATCATCTAAGTATCTGAAAATACCAAACATCTAATTTATAAATATCCTTATATTTAGTCAGTAAATATTAAGTTTGTTCTCTTAGTAATCATGGTCTTTAAATGAACAAGTTGTTTAATGAACCAACCATGACATAGACGGCATCAAACTAGGTACCTTAAGTGAACATACTATCTAGAGCTTTCGGACTATTATGTTCTAGATCAAGCCCATTTCAGCTTTGATCCACCTTGTCTCATTAATTCAAAAGCCTTAAATATGAGTTTAATATTCACTCATTTATTTACCAGAAAAGATCACCCGTTTAACAAATAAGCTTAACCAATAGAATATAAGGCTAAACTCAATTCTAGTATGTTTGAGAAAACATTTTCATCTCAAACCACATTTACTAGTTTTAATAAATTTCTATTTCAAATATCGTAGAATAGCAAACCATAATAATAAACAATCAACAACTTTCATACTTAATTAACTCATTTGCAGCACAAGGTAACTAAATCTGCACAACAATTACCATATCGCTAAAGCCCGATGAAGTAAGAGCTTTTAATATAATCTCCTCTTTTTTTCTTTTTCTTTTTTAAGGCAATGATTGTTATCCAAAACCAATGCAGTTTTTCAATCGCAGGTTTTTAATATCGGAAGGCTGCTTGGATCCTAGAACATCGAAAACAGAAATAATAAATTATGTATGTATGTTTGTTTGTTTGGGGAAAACAGAAACAAAAATAGAAAAACATATTCAAGACGCGAAAACGTCGAATTGTTTCTGTGCAACATAGCTATGTCACCATCCTTCTTTCTATTGAAAGCAATTATTGTAATCCAAAATCCATATATATACATATACACACACAAATAGTATACCTTAACACAGTCAACATAAGAATTCACGAAGAAAAAGGTAAAACCATGTATGATCTATCCGGCGAATTGCCCTTTTTTTTTGGAAGGGGTCATTTGCCTTTCCATAGCTATATTCTGTTAGTCTGAAGTCTAACAACTCACTCCTTTCAGACTATAATATCAATGTGGAACTATATATTGACCAGTGCAAGTCTTTAAACCCCATGATGGAGGGCAATGGCTAATGCACAACGGCCTACAACTGTAAGAGAAAGACCAGTAAAAATAATAATAATAAATTGATACAACCCAAAAGGGACAAAAAAAAAAAGGAAGAAGAAGAAGAAGAAGACCGACAGGCCGACTTAAGCCAATTAGAATCAAAACAAGCTTGATACTAATTTGGCAACAGAAGACCATCCAACAGAGGGTTCAGAGTGTCTGCCTTTCTGAAAGTAGGTCTTCTACTACGGTCTAGAGTGCTGCAAAAAAAAAAAAGGGTGCAAATCGATGAGAAGATGGCAATTATTGAAAATTATTGACTTAAAATTATTTAAAGAAAAAAAAAGGCACTAAGAATGCTTTGTACAGCCATAACATCATTTCACTAACAAGACCTAAGCCATATTCCCAGGCTGGGGGTCATCGGAAAATGCACCAACCCTCGGGACGTAAAACAATGACCTATAAGAAAGATCAGGGTCAAAGTAAAAAAAGATTTCGTCTGCAGTTCGAATATCATTTGCCAGAATACAAGCATAAGCAAACTTACTTTAGAGTATAGTTTACAAGCCCCCGTCATTTTCTAAAACGAAGTATGCCACGAGTCACGAAAGCATCATGATGGTATCATCAGTTTCTTAAGCTGATACATTTGTTGATGCATCAAAATGCATAACTGACCAACTCCGGTTCGAATATTGCGCTCTCAGTTATCCCAATTAATTTGCAACCAAGTGGTGTCCATTAGTTGAATCGAAATGCAATAAGGCTCCCAAAACACAGTACAAAGGCGGGAACAAAGTCGACTAATAGCCCTGGGACACTGATGAGCATTTTTATACGTATGTCATGAACTAGTCTAAAATGGAGCTTACAAAGGGGACTCAAGCCTCATGATCTATAAATTCAAGGTTTACAAACAGAAACATCAAGGCCGAGGGGGTCAGAATCAAATAGCAACGCAGTTTATGGTCCCCTAAATTTCAGTCAATTTAAACATTGACCCCAACTTTCACCTGATTGCTGCTGATATAACACAGCACAAAGGTCCATTTATTCCCCCCCCCCCCCTCTCCCTTTTCTATAAACCAAATTTTATCGTCTGTGCCATTTCTCTAGAAACTACATTACACTGGCTTGTTGATAATTGATATGTATCTTTTGGAACAGCATCCTATTAGTCTATTAACGTGTAAGCCCCCTCAGAAAACCTGCCAATGGAGAGAACCTTGCTGGGTCATTATTATTGATATATTATAATGCCTAAATTTTGGTTAGTATGTTTCAGTTCATTTCATGATTCTTTTCTATCTCATTCCTTTTTTTTTCCCATTTCTGAAAGTCCTACGACAAACAAAAACTCACACGTCCATGCAAAAAGAGATCTACACTTAACGTGGAGCAACATCAAACAAGCTCATATGTCAAGATAAGTATAATTCAGAAAAAAGCTAAAGAAAACTGATGAGTGAAGCATCACAGCAAGAGACCTTACACTAGTCGATTGGAGTTCCACAGTATCCAGTTCCTCATTATCCTGCAAGACAAAGCAGTGACTCCCATCATGCACAAGTTTTAGCATGGGAGATAGTACCCATGATAATGTAGGTAAATATACCTCAATTAACAGATCCTTTCTGGTAATCAAACCTATGACACGAGATGGACGTGGGACAACAAAAATATGCCTCAATCCTAGCTGGCGAAAAAGGTTATATACCTATATCAACAAAAATAATTTCATGAGATATTCTGGAGAGGGAAGACGAGAGAGGGGGGCGAAGGAGCAGGCACCTGATGAAAGCAAAATAAAAGAAAGGACCTTGAAGGGAAACCTGTGTTATTCTCACCTTTGTTAAAGACATATCTTCTGGAACAATGTAAGGGGAGGGGTTCAAAAACGGGGCAAGATCTATGTACATTTCCAAGTCATCAGGACTCAGATGGATATCGTCCAATGAAATCCCTTTTGTAGAAACTGGTTTCACAAATTCACTATTTGTATGCCTGACAAACCAGAACCACAAATCAGTTCCTGTGTGCTGAACAAAAAAATCAACTCTCATATGCTGAGAAAATATTAGCACCATTATGTAACAGATAAAAATATACCTAATTGGAAATGACCCACTTCTTGAATCACTGGGCAGAGGGCTATGCTGAAAATCTACTTTGGATTGCAGTAGTACCAATAAATGACTGCAGTTTGAGAGCATGCCAAATTTGATTAGTCTTACATTAAAATTACTGTAAAGAATACATCAATGTATTGCTTCCTTGATACAGATTTATCTTCGGCAGAAAATAAACAAGCTGCTTGTACCTGCGAAGCATGAGCCCAATGACCAATGGTTCTCCGTTTCTTGTGTGATCTATAACCTGTCATGAAAAACCAGGATTGATAGTCACTGATATTTCATTTAAGGAACTAGAATACCAGACATTCTACTTACAGGGAAGCCATTATGCTTGTTGCTTCTCAAAATAGACACCACATCAGCAACCCTGATAACACGAGGAAGATTGACAACCTATAAAACGGTAGGACACCATCAGTTATGCAAAATATATCTCATTTAGAATACAAGCATAAATAAGGAAGATATAAACTGGAACATGCATCTAATTCATACTCTAGTCAGAAATACTTATGAAGAATGTAATATATTTTGAAAAAGAATGAGTGGGGCGGCCATCACCAGAAACACAGTGCCAATTTTATTTTGAAAAAAGAAACCTTTAGTCAGTAGACATATACTGCCTCCTTCAAAGTAATCAAAAAAAAATACATGTATATTAAACACAGTGGAGAAACATTAGCTACAAAGGCAGACAACTATCAAGGGAGTAACAATAGGCACCATTATGCACAAATAGGAGCTGATAAATGACATTGAAGAACTATAGGAAAGTGAGATCCTGTAAAAACTCCCAGAGATATTTTTAAGACAAGAAGGCCTTTACCAGATTTGCCAACAAAACTTATGGCGTTTGCAATTGGAAAAACAACAATGGGGATGGTTAAATGAGCTAGCAGATTTTGGGCTTGTTTTGGTCAAGGCAAATCCAAGAGTAATCACTCTTTAGTTTGGGGTTCAATGCCTCAAGCATCATAGATTCATAATTGGATAGATTAATAGCAGTGGTTAGCACATAGATGAAAGAGTTACATCATGAGGACTTTGAAATATGAGGGATAGATACTTATGGGTGGATCTTTTGGATCAAAACTTTATAAAAGAAAAAATGTACCCAGTTTAATTAGCTGCATATTAATAGGATTGGGTGTACTAGTACAAACATAGAGAGTTAGATGATCACATTAAATGTGCAAAATAAAATGTGGATGGCATATGAAAACTGGATTCCATATTATGAAAGGTCATAATTTAATTTGAGTTGGTAAATTGGGACTACAGAGAAAGGACAAATATTAGGTTTTAAAGCTGGTTTGTATTTTTTTTTTGCTAAAGCAGTAAATTTACTGCCAGCAATGATGGGAAGAACTTCCCTTAGTAATACCCACAAAAATTGTCACAGCAAATAAGCATCCAATCTTGGCAACACCCCTACAGAACGGTGGTGAAAGAAGGGAACAGAACATAAATAGACAAGACAAGGGGGAGACGTCATCTTTTGTTAAGAACAACATGGCCAGTTCAACTGGTAAGAAATATTTCTCGCAGCAACAAGGTTACAAAAAAAAATTACACGATGTGCAATATTCTTCTATCTGAAAAGCAAAATCATAATAAGACAAAATTCTCTTTAGAAAACAAATCGTAGTGCTATCGCTGCAGATCTATGTATGGTTCCCATACAAAAGCCACATTAAACTATCTCACAACAGAGAAACAGCACCGCAAATGGAGATAAAAATGAAATAAATAACAGGAAAAAGTCCAGCCATATCATGATTTCGAAATCAGATGTACCCATGCAGTCCAATCAACTATACTCATATAATTCAACAAGATAATTAGGCACGCAAACCTTTTGACTTCCACAGGCCTCTTTTGCAGCCATTGTTCGCATTTGGTACTTGGGCCTTGACTCAAGCAGCGGAATACCCCTCAAACGAGCTTGCACCTCATATAAACCTTCATTGAAAGCATCACCAACCGCCTGCAGTTGGTAAACTGTTAGTTGTGCCCACTGCACCTCCTTCTTGGTTTAGACGCATATCAAAAATAAACAGTACAATATATATAGCATAAGAAAGTTTTAAAATTCCTTGTGTGGCATTAAAATGAAAACATACCTTTGATACAAGAAGGACAAGCATAATCAAGGGCAAAAATTTCAAATTGTTAGTGATTTCGACCATGATAACACATAGAGAGACTGTCATCCGCATTGAACCTCCCAAGAAAGAGGCAGCACCTAAAAGAGCATATCTGTAGCACCACCAAATCATAAAATGCATGATATAAAGCAACACATTTATGTGAGTAATATAAATAACTTATCATACACATTCCAAGGCACAAGTGCAAGCATATAAACAGACACAAATAGGAGAGAGATAGAAAGGGATAAGACGCACGTTCCCTCTTCAATGTTAAGCTTTTTGTAGAAACTGACAACAAACATGCCAACAAGGCGCCCATAAGTTGATCCTATCACTATTCCAGGAACAAACTGGCCAGCAGGAACAGCGGTGCCAAATGTAACAACTGCTAATGTGTAGAACATAGCCTGGAAAAGGAGGCACAAGAAAGATCACATCAAACTAAACCACGATGAGCTTGTCATCATTGCAACAATTTTGAGTACATCCAATAAAATAGCCAGAAAAATAGCAACAAAAAGGTAAAATCTACCATCTCCATTGAATTCGAGATTAAGACTCAAAACTAGGGAAACTGTAACTGCACAATAAAGAAAGGATAAAAGAAAAAGATGGAACTAGAAGTATAAACTCTTTTTTAGCCCTCAATTCACGTGCCCTTTTCCAAGTATTGTTCCATTAGGAACTAACAACCCAATTTGGATGCCACTGTTCTGAAGGCATGCAGCCTCACCTCTATTAGAATGAGCTAATGGTGAAGTGATTTCTAAACACCCGTAAAATACCAGAGAATGCAAACCTAGGACCTAACTAGACCCTAATCTTATTGACGATAGGAATCCAAAGCTATATAAACCTTGCACTCTTAAACTGCAATATTCCACTTCAATCAAGCTGAGAATAGTAAGCTACTGAGGCTGACAAAGAAAGCTCCAGTAAACCAAGATTGCTAACTAGTTCTCCCATTTCCACCAAATAAAAAGCTGACCCCAAAAACACCAAGTTTCAAAACACACAATTCTTTGTTATCTCATCTCCACTGAATACTTTTCAGTGTTTGTAAGTATTCCAGCTGATCTTGCACCAAAAAATGAAGATGAAAATAAGCCAACACAAAGTTTCTAATGTGTGCTTTACCAGGAAGGTGAGTAGGCTTTTCGCACTGAATTCATGGATTGTTTTTGCACTGAACAAATTCCTTATGGCATCATCCTGTAGAGGCATAAGCAAACTCAGTCAAAACATATATCACCCATAAGAGTGCTACGACTCAGCAAAGAGAAGCAAGTGTTTGGATGCAGTAACATAAATTACCTGAGTGTTGAAGAAAATGGTCGCCAAATCATTGTACTCTTTTGGATTATGGCAGTAGAACTGCAGATAGAACAAAGCATATGACCAACAGCTGAAGAAAATCCAAACATTTTTCTAATTGTATGTTAAGATCTCGTACACAAAGATGTGAGTGGTAACATAAGCCTTTTTATACAAGGAAATTAGGCTTTCTGAAGAATAGTCTTAAAAAGTAAACACTGGTGCTGTGAATGGAAGACAAGATACAATTTGCAAACCTGACGTGGCTTCCTAATATCAATTGGAGCTCACCTCAACTTAGTCAAAAAAATAACATAATTGCACTAGTTTGACATAAAAAATGCAGATCATGGCTTAAGCAAAGCTAGACAAAACTGACCACCCAAACTCTTGCATACTAAAACTAATTCAATGAAATAGCCCACAATATTTCAGGATGAATGCAAGCTGTCAACCCCAGGGGCAGAACAATGGGTCCTCTGGATTAGCTTATATGACTTCCTAGTTTTGTAAAAATCCTTTTCTTGCTTCTTCCAAAATATATTGGAGTGGAGGGAAGCACTTAGTGTACTTCTTTGAACCAGCCAAGCTGCACTAACCCCATCAACAATCTATATAAACTGAGGTTGCAACATACACACTTCTTGTTATCTTTTTCCCTCGTGTTTTCTAGTTGCTCATAAAACCAGCCAGTACAGAGTTTTTCTGGTCTATTTGGGAAACTGGACTATTTACAGAATTGAATCGAATATGATGCAACTAAACTATTCACTGCAAATCATAAAAACCAAGATCTTCTGTGCCAACTACTGCAGCTTGCTTTAAAGAGCGGCCACATATTCAAATTCCACAGCACTTTACATTCTCAAGCAATAAGCTACCAAGAATATAAACAGTATACTCCTCGGATCAAGGTCAAAGATACATGCACCCATAGAACAGTTTTACTTCACATTGGGTAGAACAAAATGCTATCTTTACCTTCATATTCCTTAATATAATCACATAATAATAAGGCAGATGGAAGTAGAGGACCTTTGGAAATTTCTTATGGAAATAACAAAAGTACACATCTTAAATAATTCAAATCTCATCCTACACAACCATTATCTGACAATAAAGAAGAATGAAACAAGAACTAAAAGATTATCATATTGAAATAAGTCAGTTCCGCTATACCAATTTCTCCTACTGAAAATATCGCCATGTTGCTCAGCAAGAAAATTGTTGAGGTACAAACAAGAAAATGTAAAAGCTTACATTTACGTAGTTCCCAAACATTCCTGGAGCATTGGGACATTCAGCATCTGACTCGGGACAGGGCGTGCACTTCCTTAGAATTGGTAATCCAAAGGAGATAGCCGAAGTTATCACGGAGACAAGGCAAACTTCAATTATCTACACCAAGAAGCTAAAAGAAATTAGAAGAGGAAAAAGTTATGCTCAGCAACTATTTTTTCTTTAAATTATTTATGATGACACGTTACTTTTTTAAAAATTTCAAAACAACCTCTACTCATTTATCACAAATTACTGTAAAACATTTTCAAACAATAAATTAATACTAAATTACATACCCAAAAATGTCAACATACATCACTTTGTATCATCGTCATGGAAAATATTAATTTACCAAACAGAGCTTAGCATACAAACAAGCAACAAAGGGGAGATATGACCACAATAACAATTCTAGAAAAAGAGACACACCTTCACTCGGGCCTCTCTCTTGTGCAAGTAATTTCGGCGCCAGTAAGTTATGTAAAGTGTGAGCTGATTGAACAAGGCCCCTAAAAAGATTGGAACCAAGAATGTTACAAACGATTCAAGGGAAAGTACACAACAGAAATCCAAGTACTGTCAATTAAGTTCCGCATGTTTTAGAGCCACATGTATTACCAAGAAGACCACCAATAACGCCAATTATTGCCATTGGAAACAACTCGGTGAATGAATAATCTTCTTGGCCACTGAATGGACAGCCTCAATTAGAAATTCATAGCAGGCTGTAGAATAATCAATAAGAAAGAGCAAAGGCCAGACACTATACTCTGATATATCCCATATTACAAAGCCACCAGAACCAAAATGTCCGCATTTTCCACTCTTGCACCATCCCATAGCAGTACGCACAACCACAGCCACAACAGCAGAAGTAAAGAAGACACGCCACATAAGATGACTCTTCCACCTTCAAAAGAGAATGTAATCAGCATCATAAAGCAATCTACATCCAACTCCTGATGTCATTATTGAGCTTAAGGAACATGATATCAAAATAGGTAAAGACGCACATGTAAGCATCTAATATCTTACTCAAAGCAGCTTATATGATACAGTATTGGCTACCAAGCTTAGATATATATTTTATCCGACAGGATTTAGTTATTATTTTATCAATACATATTATAGTTTTAGATATTATTTGGTAGCATTTGACATTCTTAATTTTGATATTATTAGGTATGATTGTTATTATTGTTTTTGGATTTGATCAAGATTTATTATTGTTGCAAAATTAGTGTCCATAATTATGGATTGTTAAATGCTTTTAATTTTAGGGTGTAAATATATACTATCATTCAAATTAGAATAGCTTAATTTCAAGA
The DNA here is from genome assembly GCA_030549775.1 of Tamarix chinensis. Taxonomy (NCBI): domain Eukaryota; kingdom Viridiplantae; phylum Streptophyta; class Magnoliopsida; order Caryophyllales; family Tamaricaceae; genus Tamarix; species Tamarix chinensis. The sequence continues at coordinate 55,561,957 of CM060182.1, forward strand.
ATTATTTCACGAAAAGGTAGGTGATTTACTTCCTATTTGAGTACCTACGGACTTCCACATATATATATATGTACTTGCCTCTAAGTTATTAAGATACATAAGTTGTCTTCTAAATCTTGTCTCATAACATGATATCAGAGCCTTACAAACCAATTAAAGTATAAAATTTCTTCATTAACTTCACTGCCCAAGTGAGCAGTTTCATTGTTGCCTTAGTGAGCAGCATTTGCCGTTGCAATTCACTTTCTGGCATTCGCCCATGCTTGGATACTTCTCCAGTGACCTTTGATTTTGCTTTGCACAGTGAATTGATTAAGTGGTTGTCAAATTGTGGTTGCGAAATTTTTTTTCTCTCGATCCCTTGCGTGTTAATTTTTTTTCTCTGGCATTAAGGCTTGGGCTTTGCTGGCTGAAAGTAGTCGATTCTCTGATCAGCCATGGGAGAGGAACAGAGGAATTTGGTTGTCCCTAATGTGATACTAATTTTGTCTAAAATCACTAAACAAAACTAAATTGCGCGAACTATTTAGACTGCAGTAAGACTACTAGTTAGTATTTCTGAAGTATTTCAAAAGACGATCATCTTATTAAGGACTCTCTTAATGAAAATACCCACACTGAATGGCTAAGGACTGATGCCCCATTATTTCTACAAATTCATAATTTGATTGAGAATGAATACATTGATTACATCTCTCATTGTGAGTATGTCAAGGAACTAATGGAATAGTTGGCCTTTTTGTTTTCTGGAAAAGGGAATACTTCTCCTTTGTTTTTTTTTTTTTTTGGTACGGCATTCTATTGAGCTAAACAGCAGGACCAGGCTCTTCAAGTCTACTTCATGAATTTTAAATTCACTTTTGAGGAATTGAATGCCCCATTACCTTTCAACACTGATATTAAAACTCAGCAAGCTCAACGCATACAGATAGCTATTATGAGTTTTTTGGCTGGGCTTCATCCTCAATTTGATGTTGCTAAGTCTCAGATCCTGTCTAACCCCGAGATTAACTCATTAAAGGAGATGTTTACTAGGGTTCTTTGGACTAATACTAGCTACCATGTCTTTCCTGTGCAACAAACTAGTGCATTAGTCAATCTAAATAATGGAACAAGAAGTTGGCCTCGTCCTAAGAATAGTGAAAAAGGTGGTAATAGTAATGTTCAGAATGCAGGAAACCAAGACAAAGAGGAAGTTGCATGTTACTATTGTCATGAACCAAGTTACACAAAAAGGAATTGCCTGAAATTGTTAAGGAAAAATCAGAAATTGGCTCAAATTGTAACTATGGGTAACAATCCTCATCTATCATCAGATTAGACAATTACAATGTGAGTTTGCAAAATTTCGATAGTATCAAGAGGCAATAACGAACTCCTCTCAGCTTACTAGTGCCTTTGTTGAGTCAGGTAAAATTCATATAGGTCTCCTTTCTTCTCCCCCTCAATGGATCATTGATTCTAGTGCTACAGATCACATGACAGATAGGTAATCCTAATCTCTTTTCAACCTCTTCCGTCCTTGGATCTGGCATTGCCAATCCCTCCCCAACATTTTCATTGTCATCTGTATTAAGTCAGCCAAATTTTTTATTTAACATGGTATCTGTTAGCAAACTCACTTCTGCCCTTAACTGTTGTATCTTTTTCGTCCTGATTATTGTTTACTTTAGGATCTGGGACAAGAATCAGGAGGCTTGAACATTTTGGATACCTAGCTCCCCAAACCATTGACTGTTACAGTACTTTATCTCCCTTTGAAGCCCATTGTCGGTTAGGGCATCCATCATTACCTTTGCTCAAGAAGTTGGGTCTTCAATTTCTTAATGTATCATCTTTAGAGTGAGTCGTGACAATTTGCTAAACATCATTGTGTCGCATTGATTACTTTATTCAATAAAGGGGTTAGTCATGCCTCTGAACTAGTGCATTCTAATGTTTGGGGACCTTGTTCTCCCATACTGTCTAAGATTGGATTTCAATATTTTGTCAGGATCATTTTCTCGACTAGGCTTTACTTAATGAAATCTCAGTCTAAGTTGCTTTCACATTTCCAAACCTTTAGTGCCGAAATAAAAAACCAAATTTCGTGTGTTTGTCCAAATATTGTGAAGTGATAACGACAGAGAATATTTCTCGAATTCTTTTTGAACATACATGGCCCATGATGAGATTATCCATAAATCTTCTTATATTAACACTCCATCTCAAAATGGAGTGGCTGAGAGAAAAAACATCTACTTGAAATTACTCAAGCTCTTTTATTTCAGACACGTACCTAAACAGTTTTGGGCAGATGTTGTGTCCATAGCATGATTCTTGATTAATCACATGCCCTCCACTATCCTAAATGGCCAAATTCCTTATCAACTTTTGTTCCCTAATAGATCTATGATTCCGGTGGAACCTTGTATCTTTGGATGTTCTTACACTGTTCATGATGTTCATGCCACAGATTTTCAAATTGGACCCCAAGTCATTAAAATGTATCTTCTTGGATAAGCTCACCTTCAGAAGGCGTATAGGTGTTTTTCCCTTCTCTTAAATAGTTATCTAGTGTAAGTTGATGTTACTTTCCATGAACATCTCCCCTTCTTTACCACCCCATCCACACCTGTGCATCTTTGGTAGGAGGATTTTTTAGTATATCATGCCACCAACTCAACCTATAGTGGTGTTGAGCTACCTCCACGACTCCACCACTTCCATCAAAACCACATATTAATAAGTCTAGTCTCAGCAACCCAATCCTCCTGTGACAAGTCCGAAACCAATTTTTTCTCTATCATCGGGTCCTACACTAAGTAATGTTGACTTGCCTATTCCTTTTCGAAAAGGTAAACGTTGGTGTTTATCCAACTTCCTCTTATGTTACATATGATCATTTGTCCTCTGCCTCTCATTCATTTGTTACCTCCCTTGATTAAGTAGAAATTCTGAAATCTGTTCACCTGGCCTTGTGCGTGAGGCTATGATTGAGGAAATGAATGCCTTGACAGCAAATAGTACTTGGGATCTGGTTGATCTACCCAGTGGTAAAAATGTTGTTGGTTGCAAGTGGGTCTTTGTAGTCAAATTCAATTCTGATGGAACAGCAGCTCGCTTGAAAGCACGCCTGGTGTCCAAAGTAGGGGTGTGCAAAACCCGGATATCCTTATCCATTCGGATATTTTTTCGGATATCCGCTCCGCATTTTTTTAGACCGGATATCCGGGATGCGGATATCCAAAAAATATAGACCGGATTCGGATATATCCAATATCCGTATGAAAATACTATTTTATCAATTTTAATAACTTTTGCTATAATATTTTTAAAAATAAGGATCATATATCAATTAATATTCATATCTATATTCATATAAATATCTTATTTTATCTAAAAGAAGTATTAAAATATTATTATAAATATTTAAAATATAAAAATAAATAAAATTTTAAAACTTAAAACTATAAAAACACAATAATATGGTGTATTATTGAAATAATCAACAAAATATCGGATATTTTGTCGGATCGGATAATCCAAAAAAAAATCGGATATCCGAATGTCGGATATCCTTTTAGAATAAAACCGGTTCGGATATCCGAAATGTCGGATCGGATTTTTAAATATCGGATCGGATTTTCGGATCCCGGATTTTTTGCACAGCCCTAGTCCAAAGGCTATGCTCATCGCCAACTTAATATTAAAATTGCTTTCTTACATGGGGATCTCTAGGAGAAGGTTTATATGGAGCAACCCATTTGTTTCTCAAAGGGAGTCTAGGAGAGTCTGTCATCTTCACAAACCCTTGTGTGACTTGAAACAAAGTCCTTGACCTTGGTTTGGAAATTTCTGTCAAATAATAGACTTTTGGATGAGGAAGAGCAAATTTGATCATATGATTTTCTATAAGCAGTCCAGATGCAGCATTGTTCTTCTTGTTGTACATGTTGATGATATAACTATCATTGGGAGTGAAATGCAAGGAATTTCTTCATTGAAATCCTTTCTACAAAGCAAATTCAATACCAAAGATTTAGGGAACCTCAAATATTTCTTGGGAATTGAGGTCGCAAGAAGTAAAAAGGGTATTTTCCTATCTCAAAGGAAGTGTATGTTGGATTTATTATAAACTAGGCGCCAAACAATCCAGTACTCCAATGGTCCCTAACTAGCAATTCACAAAGAATGGTGTTGCTTTTCTAGATCTTGGATGATACAGAAGATTAGTTAAAAAGTTGAACTATCTCAAGGTGTCTCATCCCAATCTTTCTTACTAACTATGTTGTAAGTCAGTTTGTGTCCTCTACTACAGTACATCATTGGGCGGCCTTTGAACAAATATTATGTTACTTGAAAGCAGCTCCTAGACGAGAAATTTTGTATCAAAATTATGGTCGCAAGAATATTAAGTGCTTCTTTGATACAGATTGGGCAAGTTCCAAGATTGATCAAAGGTCTACCACTGGATATAGTGGTTTTTTTTTTGTCCTTAGCAATTTGATTTCATGAAAAAGTAAGAAGCAAAGTGTGGTGTCACGATCCAGCGCAGAATCTAAGTATAGAGCAATGGAACAAGCTGCATGTGAAGTTATGTGGATCTCTCAACTCTTGACTGAGGTTGATCTTAAAAGTATATACTCCGACAAGGATATAGTGTGATAATCAAGTTCTCAAATCCCGATTTTCACGAATGCACTAAATATATTGAAATAGATTGTCTTTGTTCATGCGAAAATTTAACAGAACATTATCTCTACATCTCATGTGAAGACCAAAGAGCAACTAGGAGGCATCATCACAAAGGCTCTTAATGAAGCCTGGGTGTCCTATATATGTAACAAGATGGGCATGATTGGCACCTATGCCCCATCTTGTGGGGAAGTGTTACAAGATTAGTAGCCATAATTATGGATTGTTGAATGCCAATTATTTAATGGTATAAATATATATTATTAATTAAATTAGAATAGCCTAACTTCAGGAATAGGTAATTTATTTAGTTCCTATTTTAGTACCGATAGACTTGTGAGTGTGTTTTTGTGTGTGTGTACTCACCTCTAAGTTAATAAGTTATGTAAGTTGTCTTTCAAATCTTATCTCATAACAATTAATATTGTTTATTATTTAATGTAATCATCTTTGAATTTTGGTACATATATGGCCTTCAAAGAGGATATTGATTGCTTCCCAGCCTAATTTATTTCCCTTCTGCAATTTTTTTCCTTTTTTTCATCCTCTTCCCTAGTTCCTCTTAAAAATAAAGGTATCAAACTCAACCTCCTTGATTTTTATGGTGAATTAGATGTAGAATTATTTTCTGAATAGTTATCCTCCACCCAATTTCTCCTAATATCCTATTCCTCTGCCTTCAACCTTAAACAAGTTTGGTATGAAACAAACCTTGTTTTCCACATCTAATACCTCCGAAAACCCACAAAAATATAATTGATTTCTATTTAATTTTGCAACCAAATGTGTTCCAGCTAATGCCCTGCACCCACTCACCTATGGCACTATCACAAGCTCCCACATAAAAATGACAAAAACCCGCGTAAAAGTACGATCAACCACAAAACTCTCACCACATCACCGCCACTACCAATTCAAATATTAACTGGCCTAACACCACTTTCAACACTAATTTCAATCACCTTGCTATACACCCCCTACTCTTCCACCACTACTTTGTCACCAATAGGGAAAATAATCACACTCAAATATCCACCACTGAACCACACCCATCCCCTTTCTCCACTTGTTTGATGCAAGTTTGCTAGCTCTACTCCTCCTCGCTCATTAGTGGCCCCCATCCAGCTCTTGATGCCACCCACAATCTATCTTCACTAGCCTTGAACTCACCTTTATCATGAGCCACCAACCTCGTGAGCCTCGTCTAACCATTTCTACACTCATCACCGCACCATGAAGAAGAAAGATTTATCAATGTAGGAAGCAAGCAATAGCATCAAAGTTCTTTTTAGTTGATTCAACTTATGTTACCTTTTTTGTTTAGTTCTTCATTTATAGATATGTTGCTAATTAAGTAAAGAAAACATAAAAGGGAGAAAAAGGTAAAAAAAAAATTTAGAAAAAACATTAAAAAATATCATTATTTATTAAAAAAGAAAAAGGTTTAAAACTACAACGTCTTTGTCATGAAGATTTGAACTAACTGAGGTTAGAAGGAACTTAAGTGATTCTCAATCCGCCTTCTTACATAGAAGACCAAGTAGAGTTATTTCACCCCAATTCCAAAAGAATTGTAGCATGATGTCATGATTAATTTATTTTCATGAGTACTATCATATCACACCTAGAGTCTAAAACCAAGTACTTTCACCTTATGACTATTTGGAAAAAATTAGAAGGTTTTCGTCTAACCATTTCTACACTCATCACCGCACCATGAAGAAGGAAGACTTATCAATGTATAAAGCAAGCAATAGCATCAAAGTTCTTTGTAGTTGATTCAACTTATGTTACTTTTTTTTTAGTTCTTCATTTATATATATGTTGCTAATTAAGTAAAGAAAACATAAAAGGGAGAAAAAGGTAAAAAAAAAAATTTACCCCAAAAAAATATTTTAGCAAAAACGTAAAAAAATATCATTATTTATTAAAAATGAAAAAGGTTTAAAACTACAATGTCTGTGTCATGAAGGTTTGTACTAACTGAGGTTAGAAGGAACTTAAGTGATTCTCAATCCGCCTTCTTACATAGAAGACCAAGTAGAGTTATTTCACCCCAATTCCAAAAGAATTGTAGCATGATGTTTTGATTAATTTATTTTCATGAGTACTATCATATCACGCCTAGAGTCTAAAACCAAGTACTTTCACCTTATGACTATTTGGAGAAAATTAAAAGGTTTTACAATACTGGGTGATTTAAGTTTTACTACCAAAGGGATGTTGTCAACACATTGCATTTGCTCCATGGTAGATGCATAACTTTGTTATTGTTGGTTTGGACAGGTACTTCAGTGGCTAGTGAGGAAGTTTGTAGGTGTGCCCCAAAATATTCTCCTAATCCTCAAGAAGAAGAAATGAAGCTTGTGTCTCATTATAAACTCTATTGGAATAGAACGTGTGATCAAAGGGTTACAAGATGAGTTTGCAGAGATGAAAAGTGGGTGAGCTCCACATAAACTATGAACCAAGTGTTATCAAGGAGGTTTGTCTCCTCGAACCTGAACTTGTTATAGTTTAAGAGACTATTTCAGATGTTTGTGCGTATGTGATGAAGTTGTACAGGCTACAAGCATGTATAATTAAGTTCATCAAGAGGAATTAGGTAAATAAAGGTTTTGTCAAGACAAAGCCTAGATGTGCTTCAAGTTGTGTTTTGAGAATCCAACATTCAAGAGGCTAAGCAATCATGACAAGCTATGTTCATTTATCTATTTGGCATGACTCTTGCATTGATGATTTCTTTATATTCAAGACTAAACTTGCCACATTCTTGTCACTCATCATCAAAACCCTTCTACAGTCTATAGTTTTATCTCAAGCTTTCTAATCCTATGTGTTTACAAAACTCAGTAATGATTTTTCTGGAGAATGATGAAGTACAAGGTAGATCTTATATTTCAAGATTCAGATACTTAAGTCATATTTATTAATTGTTAAGATTTAGCTAAGATTTGGTATAATTAATTCACGATTTTACTTATAAAATCTAGAATCTGATTAGGTTTTAAATAATAAGTGAATAAATTGTATTGACCTTAGAATTGATGTTATCTACTGTAACCCTTTGACCAATATATACGGCCCTAGGCTTATCTGTAGTTTTCTCTTTCTACATTTTAACATGACTTGAGGCCAAGTTTTCAACAGCCCATGAGAAGGACGATATAGGCTCCACCAAGTCTAGAGATGTATTTTATCGATAAGATTTAGTTAAATTTATTCAAATATATTATAGTTTCAGATATTATTTGATAAAGAATGATATTAGTGATCGACATTATTTTAAAGGACTTGCTATTATGCTTCTAGGATTTGATCAAGATTTAGTATTATCATTTATTATTGATATTTGATCATACCGTTTTAGAACTTATGCATCTTTTGGAGACCTTTGGCCTATAAATGGCCTTGACAGTTGGACTAATGTATTTCTTCAATCCTGAATTAAGTGATTAATGAATACTGATACCATTGCTTCCCTCACAAAACTCTCTTCCTTCCTCAGCATTTCCCTTTCTTTCTTCCTCTTCCCCAGTTCCTTTCTTCTTTTCCAAATTCCATTATTCTTATAATTACTTCCTATATTTTCAACCCTACGTCACCATGCATACAATCACTTTCAGAGTAGATAATTGAATATAATACCAAGATGTAACCTCCTCCAGCGCAAACAGTACACCGCCGACAGGAGCTCTAAAAGCAGCTGCAACTCCAGCTGCACAGCCACAGGTTACCTTTTGAAAACAGCACATCAATCATAATGAGAAAAATTCAGACAACCTGAGCAGGTATATAATGAGTTTTCCAACAAAGAAGACATGACGAGGCACATAAGTATTTAAATTGAATAGTGAATAGAGCAGGCTAATTTTTCATTTTATTTATTTTGAAATGCTTGTTACATAAATGATTTAGGATTGCAGCAACCTCCTCAACCCCCAAACAAACCCAAAAAAAAGGACAAGGAAGAAGAAAAGAGATGGAAGACCATTACTGCCAAATATATCATGAGAAGCGCCAGTTACATTCTCATGTTATTTATTCACTCCGTCCCGTTCTGATAATGTTAATACTTAATACTCCATCCATCCTGAATGGATTGTTCTCCTATTTGAATTTTATGATCTCAGCCCCCAAACTTTGACTACTTTTTTTATTCAGTATCTACTTGTAAAAGTTTATAAAATACTTTTATGATAATAGCGCATTTTAACCTAATCTCAGCAGTATTTTCATATTGCAAATCAATATATATTTTAGCAATAGAATGGTCAAAGTTGGCAAACTTTTAACACCAAAAATCACCAACAGCACAATGATCTTAGGACAGGAGCATAAGCTTTTTGTTGTGACAAGAGTGAAGCTGTAGGACACAATAGATAGTGTTAGCTGCATAGATCCCTTGAGGTCATTCTACTTGGTTGACAGAATTTTCATCAGATAAATTAACATAAGAGTTGGACTGCAAAGAGGATTTGCTTAGCAATTCAAGCCAAACTCTAACACAACTTCCCAAATCAACTCTAATCTCTCAATCATACTTTCCCCCTCAGAGACATACCATAAAATTAATTAATCCTCAACGGCAGCCTTCCTCATCACTTCTTCTGCTCCTCCATTTCACATATATATATATATATATATATATGTTAATAACAATATCATACTACCTCCATTTCACACTAATTACAAGGATTTGAGAATAGACACGATTAAAAAAATTGTTAAAATAGCAGTAAAATGCCATATCGTTAATTTTATAGTTATATTCCTTATTTGTCCTCATTATTAATGAGTTTCTTCAACAAGATGTATAAAAATCCTCGATAAACAAGGGAACATAAAGAATGTAAAATTATTTAATGTCTTTACATAAAAAGCTTGCAACTTAAAATGAATTAAATTGCAAAGAATGTGGGATATAGGAGTAATAAAGCAAGAAACTGGTCATCAGTTGTCAAGAGAGAATGTTGTAGCATTGGAAGTCAGCCATAAAAACAATTTGCATGACATTCATGTTTTATTATGAAATTCACTATTTACTCCGTAATCTTCTTAAGCATAATCAAATTATTGCATGTCTGGTAGAGCAGAAGCAACACAAACAGCCCACAAAGATTCTGTTGCCAGCTAAAGAAGTTCATAACAAGGATTTATGAGGATAGTTAATTAAGAAGATTGAAGAAAACATCCAATGCAACAAAGCATTCAGTCCCAGCATGCAACGTTTCATAGAATATAACTAACTAACATCATGATTTACTCACAAGATCACGGCGGTCACGATCATTGTTGAAAACTTGAAGCCACCTTGAACTTAAATGGTATTTTGTTGATCCACCCTGAACGCAAGCATAATATCAAGAAATTATAAATACATTCTTAGCATTCATATTTAAAAAGGCATATTAGTCCAGACAGAGAAGAAAATAGCTTTCAGAATCGGAGGTCACTGAATCCGTGTCATTACTAATTCAGGTTGGACTAGTGGTTCCAATAGAATCGACAGAATATTATAAACAAATATTAGAATAATTAATAGGTGTAAAAGTAAAAAATAAATTAAATTAAATTGTATATCATAATATTCAAATAGTTGGAGAAAGCCTAAACTAATTTGTTTCCTAAAGAAGAGCTTAAATTAAGCCCATTGCCCTATATTTTTTTTTTCATGAAGGTGAGTTTAATTTTCACATCACCTAATTTCCTAGTCTCGATACCAACTAAAATAAAGGATTTAAACAACAATGAGCCAGCATTCATTTTGGCCTGGAGCAGCAAAAAGGGTCCAACAGTAAACAACACTATTAGGTTCATGAAGACATACACCCTATGAAATGCCCCAAAATTTTCTAATTTTAAAAATTATATTTAAATGAGGTTTTATTATGAAAATTAATTAAATAAATTATTTTTATTAAAATAAAAGGAAATTAATTAGAAAAAATCAAGAAGAAATTTATAAGTATTTTAATTAGGAGAAATTTGGGTATTTTAGCTAATTAAGGATGTTATTTTGGAAATTAATTAAATAAATTATTTTATTTAAAATAAGAAGGAGAAAATAGTTTCAAATTAATATAAATTTTATAAATAATTTAATTTGAGAAAATTAGGGTGTTTTGCTAATTAAAATGGAATTTATGAAAAACCTTTTAAAAATCCTAAATTAGCCTAAAAAGGGATTTAAATATTATTTTATTTAAATATTATTATTTTTAAATATCTCAAATATCCCAATTAATTTACTTAACCTAACCCATTATTGTTCTCTCTTCCTTTTTCCTTTTTCCTTTTCTTTCTTCCTTTTCCTTTCTTTTTCTTTCTTTTCTTCTTCTTCTTTTCTTTTTTCTCCTCCTCGAGTTGGGCCTAGCCGCGGCCCATTTTCTTCTTCCCGCGGCCTGCTCCCGTTTCCTTCCTTTCTTCCTTCAGCGCGGCCCGCCCCGGAACGCCGCTCTTCATTTCTTTTTCCACCAAAACTCTGCGTTTCATTTAAACGCGCACCCCTCACCGCGCCAACCGGCCCGGTCTCCCCTCTTTTCTTTTCCTTCTTTTCTTTCCCGGCTGCCCGGTCCACCCGCCTTTTTCTTTCTTCTTCTTCCTTCCTTCCTTCCCCCGTCAATGTCGAGCACCCATAACTTCGCCGCCCCGCCCTAGTTTTTCGCCACCGGTTACAGCTGTTTTCCTTCCTCTCTCTTCCCCCTGACTCGACGGCCCTTTCGACCCAATCAACTCTCCTATTCTTGCGTGATCCCCTCTCCCTTTTTCCCTACGCAACCTTTGCCCCGTTTTGATTGCCACCAGCCAACCTCGCCGCCGGTAACCGTAAACCTACCCGCCTTACCCCATAGTCGACCCACAGAACCCTAACCTCCCTTCTAAAATCTATAAATACCCCCATAATGAGCCCTGCATCGAACTTTTGATCCCTACCCAGAAATTCCCGACCTTGCCGTCGTCGCCCCTTTAGACGCCAGCCTTGTTGCCGTCGGCCAACTCCGTCACCCACCCCGCCCACCTAAGCCTTCCTTGCATCGTCCTCTATCTAACTAAGCCTCCCTCATCCCTTGATTTTTCCTGCACAAGTCGCTCTGGATGTGCGAACTTCCCTTCCCGATCAACCCCATTTTCTGTCTCCGCCACCCTCCGAACCACCTTTAACCATCTCTTCCGCCACTGCCGCCACTCCTTTCACCTCCCAAATTGTGCTGCAAACCCTCCTCTACCTTCCCCTACCTTTCTTTTCCTCTCCCTCCCTCTCCTCCTCTCTTTCTCTTCTTCTCCTCCATTCAGCCACCACCGCCACCGCTGTGCGCCGCCACCCTTATTCTATCCCTCTCCACCTGGGCAACCCTAAAGATCCCAACTCCCACCTCCATTCTTCCTATTTTGTTCCTAGCCTTCAACTTTTCCTCTTTTCTTCCCTTTTTCCGGCCACCGCCGCCGTCGCCGTGCACCACCGCCGGTGCCGCCTATCCCCTCCAGCCTAAGGTTGAACCCTAGACCCTCTCAACCCTTCTCCCTATTTTTATAAGCCTTAATTTATTTTATTTCATTTATTTGAATATAAATACTATTATTATTATTATTATTATATTATTTATATTCTTAATATGTATTATTATTATTATTAGTATTAATGTTTTGATTATTATTTATGTTGAGGGTTGAAGCCCTATTGTATTTTTTATTTTGATTTTATTATTATTATTCTTATTGTTTCTATTATTACTATTATTATCATTAATATGTGTTTATTATTATAATTATTATTTTTATTATTACTATTTCGAATTACTATTATTATTATTTCATTATTAATATTACAACTACTTTACTATTAACTTTGCTATTATTATTATTATTGTTATTGTTGTTGTTGTTGTTGTTGTTGTTGTTATTATTATTATTATTATTATTATTTCATTATTATTATTATTACCAAATTTGGTTATTTATTTTACTAATATTATCATTAGTATTATTTTGGTAAAGGGGCCGAACGCCGAAGCCCTTATTTCACTTTGTTTTTGAATAATGTCCTTTTTATTATTATTATTGTTACAATTAACATTATTCTTATTTATATTATCATTTATATTATTTTTAGTATCTTTGCTATTATTATTTTAGTATTATTATTATTATTATTATTAGGGTAAAGTTTTCAACCTTATATTATCAACTTTTATAATATTTCTATTATTCCTTATATCTTTAGTAAAGTTAGAAATTTGTTAATGTTATTTTTATTAATATGTTATTATTTTATCAAAACCCTAAGGAAGCATAGGAGCGTGCTCCAAAACCGGTGTCGTTTTAGGTAAGGGGTTACTAAGGCCTATTGTGTGTTGATGTGTATTATATGCTTTGTATGATATGCATCCTATGTTTATTATTGTAATTATTTCGTATGTGGTATAACGTGGAGTTGAAGTATGTTTTTGTATGGCATGTGTACTATATGTGATGAAATATTGTGGTATGTGATGATATGTGTTGTGACCCTGTAAGACATGCATATGAGGATGTTGATGTGGTTTGTGTAGGAGAAAGGATGAAAAAGGAGGATGGGGAAAGAAGTTGACCAAGGGATGTGAGTTGACCTAAGTATTTTAATGATTCATGAGTGGAAGAATAAAATGAGAAATTTAGGGTTTCATGTGAGAGAATATAATTTATGATTTGTATGGGAGAATCTAGTTTATGATGTTACAAGGGAGAATCTAATTTATGGTGTTATGTGGGAGAATTTAATTTATGGTTTATATGGGAGAATCTAATTTATGATGTTGTATGAGAGAATGTAATTTATGATGTTATATGGGAGAATCTAATTTATGGTTTTGTATGGGAGGATCTAATGTAGGGTTTTGTATGGATGAATCTTTAGTTTTATATGGTTGGAATTTAGGATTTGGTATGAATGAATCTTTGGTTTTATATGGGTTGAATTTAGGGTTTGGTATGGATGAATCTTTGGGTTTTATATGGATTGAATCTAGGGTTTGGTATGGATGAATCTTTGGTTTTGTGTGGATTGAATTTAGGGTTTTGTATGACGGAATCTTAGGTTTTGTATGAAAGAATTTAGGGTTTCGTATGGATGGACTTAGGGTTTTGCATGAAAAGTTCGAGAGGTTGCATGGGATGTGTAAAGTCTGCATGGGAGTGGAATTCACGTATAGAAAGTTGATTTAGGATGTGAGGAAGGTAATGTAAGTGTTTTTTGGGTGTTGGAACACTTTGGATGAAAATAGTACGTAGAGTAATATAAGGGTACGTAGAAGACTGAGCTAGGGTTTGTGTGGACAATTAGGGTTTGGTGTGGCTGCTTATGGTTCTTGTAGTATAATGTGCATTTGGTGATTAAAGTATAATTATGATGGTGGAATTTTATAATTTGTGATGTGTGAAGTGTAAAGGGAATGATTCATGCATGTCCAGAGTGAAAGCTTTTGAATAAGATACTTAAAACATTAACTACGTAAAGTGGAAGATGTTGAGCCGGGCCCAGACCGATCCACCGGCATAATAGTGGCCAAGTACTGCGATAGTCTGGAGACCGATCCACCAGCGTATAATAGTGGTAGGGTATGTTACCCTAGTGACCGATCCACCGGCTAAAATAGTGGGGGATCCCGAGCTCAACAAACCAAACCATATATGTTGTTAAGATGTGGGAAGACACTAATGACTTATAATGGAACACCGTGCGAGAAGGGGCCAGACCGATCCACCGGCATATAATAGTGGTAGGGCATGTACCCTAAGTGACCGATCCACCAGCTATAATAGTGGCCAGGAGCCAAAGTACCCTGGAGACCGATCCACCGGCAAAAATAGTAGGGTTCCCGTACTCGTATGGACTTGATAAAGAGCATGGTGTGAAAATATTTCAATAAAGGATTAATGAAGTAATTAATCTAAACTATATTGGATCTTGGCATTTCCACCTAATCGTTCATTTGCCTTTATGTTATTATGTTGGTGTTTATGCCCTGTTATTATTCTGCATGGATTATGTGCTTATGTGTTGGCCTTAGTGCTTGGTTACCTTACTCAGTACGTAGTGTACTGATCACCCTTTTCATGGGTGTTGCTCATTCCCACGAGTAGTAGGCCCTTTCTGACTTTGTGCGGGTGGGCGAGACATCGGCAAGGCTGAGTGTTGAGCATGTTTTGGCTCAAAATTTGAGAGTGTCGTGACCGTATTCATTCTTTATGCGATTTATGTCCGTTTGTTATTTCGTTTGTATCGAATTTATTGTTTTTGATTTATTACCTTGCATTGAGTATTTCAAATAAATCTTTTATCGGTTGTAAGCTCATTTTCTTTTGGATATGAATTATAATTCTTTATGCGTACTCTGATTTTTAATGTATGATTCTTTATAGTTCTTTTATGAACTCTTGGTTTGAATTTAATGTCAATCTTTTCTTTAGCCTTAGCACTTAGTACTAAAACGGTCGGAGAGAACCGGTTTGGTACTAAGTGTGGCGGTAAAATCCCCAGAATTCACGGATTTTAATTTAAAATTCTTCTGCTTTTAAAAAAAAGTAGTAAATTTTGGGGTGTTACACCCTAACCTCATCTTAGTCTCTGTGTCTCTCTCCTCTTCACAGAGATACAAGTTAAAACATACTCACACACTCTCTGCACCCTCATACCCATTCTTTCTCACTGTATTATCTAATATTGATCTCTCTCAGTTTTATTTCTCCACTCCATCTCCCGGAGTGGTGGTGATTCAACATTCAATCATCCACTTTTCCTCTTGTGACCAGGAATATGATCATCCCTGATGACATAGCCACTGAAACTGGCAATGATCATTGTTCTTGCTCTGTATGTATTGATGGAGATAATCTTCTGGAAGAAAGAGAGAGATAATCTGTTGGAAGGAAGAGAGGGAGATGGTAAAGACTAAGGAAACTGACACATTGACATGTGGATTTGTGAGACTTCGCTATATTTAATTTTCCTTCTCTTTTCTCTTCAATAATTGGTTGTTTGTATTGTGATGGCATCATCATTCATGGATTCCAACTATGGGGTGGTGTTTGGCAGTTAAAAGCAGCAGTCATGAGAGTGATATGTCACTGTGCTGAAGGGTTTCCTATGAGGGTAAGGTATAAGGATTTTGCAGCAATACATGAAATCACCCCAACATATAAAGAAGCAAGTAGAAGAAAGAGAAGCAAAAAGAGTTTCAATATTTCTTATCAAACCTGTCTGGATGTTAGCAAAACATCTAGTTTCTGATTTTTATTTTTTTGTTAAATCATTCGATTTGACTGGTTCAGAGCGGTTTGAAACCCCAATTGGTCTAGTTAAGCAGACCATCAATGTGACAGCTTCACCGGTTTTGGGTTTGAACCAGCCAGTCTGGCCAGGTTTTTAATACTATGGAAAATTAAAGGTGGGCAAAAGGGAATGTGCATAAGTTGGTTGGTGAACATTTCTAGCAAACAGCACCCACCCAAAAAAACAAAAAAAAAATCTACTAACCAATATCAATTGTCCATGCATCAATTTATAGTATTAAGTTGTCACAACTCCTCCAAAACTCATCCCAACAAATCTCACTGAGTTATAAACACCACAATTCAAAAAATCTATAATGAGTATCATATCAAGGAACCAGTTTATCCACGAAGTTAACAAGCTTACGGATTAGGTTCAATTAGTAGTTAGCATTCCTTCACAAGTGTGTATACCTATTAGGCTTGAAAATTAGAATACAAAACCCGAGAACGACTATCCAAGCCCAAGAATAACTATACATTTGTGGATAAGATAAATAACAGCTCCAAACAATTGAACTAAAACTTTTGTTGGTCCTGATACCATAAAAAGGACCTTAAGTTACCAAAAGCTTAACCCAATTTATAGTTTTACACTTGATGTAGTACTCCAATAGGGACAAATCTGTGATTTATCTCAAGGGACAAGATTTAACGAGAAAGCCTATCATTATGTAATGTCATTATCAAGAATAACTATCTAGTAAAAACTCAATAAAGGAATATTGAAATAAAGTTAAAAATATATATATTCTATTAATATGAAGCTGTATATATACACAAAAAGGATATATTATATTTGAATTATCTTACATAAAACTTCAAACAAAATAGAGTAAAACTTAAACACTACAATGAAATGAATAATGATAGGAGCAGATGAAAATGATAGTTTGGCATAATATTTTATTGGAATTTGCAACATATTTTCTCTAAGTAAAATGAACAACTAGAATACCGTAAGGTAATTAGAAGCAGAAATTGAAGAACAAACAGAAATGAATAGAAAAGAAAGGGGCAAAAGTTAAAGGACATGAACAGAAACAAAGTAGGAAAAGGAAATGCTATGCTGGCCAACTCAACCACAAAGGAGAGAGTTAGGGAACAGCAAAAGAGAGTTAAAAATGAATCAAGAAAACAAAAGAAAATGTCAGCAAATGCTCCCAATAAGATTTAACTTGTGCAGCTTTGCATAAAAAATCTAACTTAACTGTGTGAGTGTGTTTGGATTGAGAGGAACCTAGGTCAGATAAAGATAGGTGAATGTTTTAAAATATTGTTTAGACATTTATTAGGTTGACTTAGGTGAATAAGTCATATCCTCATTTGGATTGAGGTGAATGGATGTTAAAAGGTATTTATGACATTTTTATCCTTACATTTGCTATGCTAGTCAATAATAATCAATAATTAATATAAAGTTAAGGTAAAATAGTCAAGGATGATAAAATCTTATTAAAACCTTAACCTTAACCTACTTCCATTTGTTATGCTAGCCAGTAATAATCAATAATTAATATAAAGTTAAGGTGAAATAGTCAAAGATGACAAAAATGTATTAAAACCTTAAAACACCTACCAGAATAATTTTTCCAATAAATCTAAAATAACATTTTACATTGTATCAAGCATAGCACAGATTGCACTCCAACATCAAATGCCAAAGAAACAATGGAATGCTGAGAGTATTACATTGGGAGGGGGGTCTCTGATTTCAAGTGATATTTTCAAAGCCAATTCCATTTAAAAACCACACAGGCATTAAGCAAAGGTGCAATACCTGTCCCAAAAGAGAAGCTATACAAGCACCCGTGTGAACAAGGGGGCCTTCTTTTCCAAGGGCCAGACCACTCCCAACAGAGCCAATGCTTCCTAATATCTTCAGAAATGGGGAAAAGAAAGAAACAAGGTTGTAAATATATAATAGAGTACAGAGGACAAATATCTAGCAAATGAAGCGATGATACCTTTCCAACCAGGGTTCGGAAAAGAAGGATACCATGGATATCAACTCCTGCAGGAAGCAAGCATTCAATAAACCTTCAAACAAATATTAGAAGGCACTTGAAAACTCCAAAAAAATAGGTTCATTGGACAGCTTACCATTCAAATAACCTTTTATCTCTGGAATACCAGATCCAGCTGCGGCTGGTGCAAATTTTGTTACTATATATACAGAGGTATATACCAGAGCCAAATTAATCAATGTATATAACAAAAATCCCGCAAAATATGACGTCTGAATTATTCGAAATGTCAAGGAGAACTTCCATCCAGCAAAGTTCTCCACAGAAATATTTATAAAGATAGCAGCAAATCCTGTGCCTGAAACAAACACGATGCACCTTATTAATAAGCACTTAATAATAGCATGCAGTGGATAAATGACAATTAACTACATGTCACCCAAAAATGTCTAACTTGCAGAAGCACAGCTAGGAGTTTCAAATAGAGAGAACAATATATATAAAGGTGAAGTCACACAATGCACAGATCAATAGAAAGACCAATCCAACAACCTCTGGAAACAGACACCAAGTTCTCATTATTTCCATAATGACAAGAAATGTTTTTCTCACAGCCCTTCAATGCAGAGTCCTGAAATCTATCAAGTCTGGCTTCTCTCTTCCCATGTCAACTATCAACAATTCAGCATCAAAATATTTAGGATGCCCAATTATAGGCTAGATTATAATGGAAAGGACTGTGTCCAAATGAGCTGTTTTACAGCTGCATACCACGATCAAATATATCAAAATTCAACTACTCTAACAACTATTCCCTCTAGCAAGAATCAAGTCAGATGCTCTCATATACCCAGCATGCATTGTATTGCCTAATTTTGTTGCAGTTCACACTTGACCTGCACTTCCATGATATACAGCTTGGCACATGCTGCACTGTGCAGTGGCTGATGAGCAAAATACCCTGATACGGTTTGCTTTGTGCACCAGAGTTATCTTCCAACACCCACAAGCCAGGATAACACAACGGATGATGTGTGGTTGATGTAACAAGAGACCAATTTTAAGGAAACTCAAAGGCTATCTATGTTATAGCTTATCGAGGACAGTGCATACTATCTGGACAATTCAGGAACACAGTGCACTTCTTACAAGGGAGGAGGTACAAGGATATGTATCTTGAGGATGTTTGAATTTTAGCACCACCTCTAGGATAATCTGTTAATAAAGATAAATAAGTTCAAAAGGTAACTGCACAAATGAAATGGCATGGTATCATTCAATGGAAATATTGTAGAAATTTTAAACTAGCAGGGCAGATCTGACTTCTGGGCATAGACTCATGAAAGAATCAGCAGCACTCAGCAACTTATACTATACAATAACTCAATGTATTCCTTTCCAGTATTCTTCTGGGCCAATCTGATCCACCTTGAGCTATTAAATACTTGTTTGGATTAAAAGATAAGATTGAGAGAAAAAACAGAGGAATCTTCATGAAGCCCTCAAGAGAAGAGGCATTAGTAGCAGATCCCAACTATGGCGCAAAGCCACAATAGGCACAATATGAGGAGATTACAAGCACAGAAACTGAAAACACTGAGAACAGTATTTCGGTTTGTTGCATACACTCAAAAAATGCCGACACACGCAAGCTGCATCTATACTTGCATAAAAGGGCCCCAAGCTATCTACCAATTCACATTAATGTCCCTTTATTCATTCTACATTTCCTCAAATTAGAAGTTACATGGGTGAGATTATGAATTAGGGTCCGGAATTAGGTAGAAATTAGACCATCTATGATCTATGGGCTAGAGTGTTTGCTAAAAAGACAAGCCAAGTAATGATGATAGGGGAAATAAGGAATGGTTTTTTATTGGCTATACAACCTTACCAGAGCACCATTTGGGGAAATAATTTGTTGAAATGAAATGATGCATACCTCATTTGGGAATATATGACTCAATTTTTATACTTACTAAATATAGTTTATGATAAATTGTGATAAAATGCAAGCGTAATTTTGAAATTTAGCGCAAATAAATAAATAAATAAATGATGGGTTGCATCAATTGAATGATGTTATATACCAAACAATGCCTAGAAAAAACATAAAATCAAGTCTTGAGTTATTTCAAAGTAAAATGGTGTGACTGATGTGAGAGAAGTTAGGCTTAGATGGTTTGGGGCACACTAATAGGAGTCAAGGAAATTTTCTAACGAGGAGATATGCAAAGATTACACCAAGGGATTACAAAAGAGAAAAATGTAGACCCATCAAGTGTAGCTGAGAGGTGGTTAAACAAGGCCAATCCCATTTAGGACTCACTAAGGACATGGTTACTAGCTCATCATAACAAACATAGGTGCTTTAGCACACACATGGCTAACCTCAAGTAAGGCTCGTGATAGCAAACTTAGGTGCTTAGGATCCACATAGTAAACCTCACGCAAGGCATTATCTTTTATTGTTTTCATAATTCTTGTCATTATTACTTCTTTATTATTGTATTTCTTTCATTTTCCTATATCTACTAACGTCGCATTTACTTATCCCTTTTCACCACTATTTGTGTTTAATCGCCATGTATTTCTGCCTTTTTATTGCTAAAACACTTGTGTTTATCTTATTTGTATGATTGCTTTGTTTGTGAGGCGTTGTCTCATTTGGGTAAGATTATTTACATATGGGCCAACGTAAGCCATACCACATGAACAATTCCTAGGCCCCTGTTTGAAACTACTTATTAAAAACAATTACTTATTTTAGAAATTTTTTAGGCTAAAAAAATTCTAAGATAAGTAATTATTTTGGATAACTACTTTTGATAAGTAGTTCCAAACAAGCCCTAGGTCTTCATTGTTAACATTGTTGTAAATTCGAAGAGAGATGTAGTATGAGAGAATAATAAATATATTTTATGCTTTGCATTATTATAGTTTTAGATATGATAAAACATTTTTTATTTGTAGTCCTTTGGCCTACATACAAGGCCCCTAGCTTACGTTATCCATTGTTCTTAAATGATGATTATCAGTTAATTGCAAGAATTGATTCCTCCTTTAGAATTTCTATCTATTTCTTGGCTAAATTCTCTTTCTCTTCCCCATGTCCTGTTCTTCTCCTAGTTGTCTCTAACCCTACATCAAAAAGGGAGATTGAAACTGAAAACTGAAATTGGGAAATTGCAATAGTTGGCAACAATGACCAACACTTTTAGATAGAGACATAGCTTGGTTACTAGGGGTAGACATTCTATCAAGCTCTTTATGAAATTCAAGGTCTCTAGTCATAGTGCTTGTTGATACCTACATGAGTTATTGCT
This sequence comes from Tamarix chinensis, assembly GCA_030549775.1. NCBI lineage: Eukaryota > Viridiplantae > Streptophyta > Magnoliopsida > Caryophyllales > Tamaricaceae > Tamarix > Tamarix chinensis. The sequence continues at coordinate 55,583,237 of CM060182.1, forward strand.
CCTTTAGAAGGAGAACTCAAAAGAAAATTTTGAATGAGGGTCATTGACAAAATCGTGTATTGATTCAACACACTAGACTCTTGTCCCACTATACTAGTAGGGCGGTAAACCTAACAGTTCTGTAGGTTAGTGTGGCTATTCAAAAGATAACCTAGCAGAAGAGTTGAGGCAATATGGCGTGATTGACTTGCTAGTCACACTCACACATATAGACTGCATCCCTACAATGCAACAACAATGAGTACGAGCTTTGATGGGCGAAGCTCAATAACATATTAGATTTTGAATAGTAAGGCTAGTGTAATGATGGACTAAAGCAGCCTATGGGAGCTTCACACATGCTATCAAGTCACCAACTGTACATGATTTGGAGATATGCAATGCACAAGCAATGCATGAAGTGAACTTATCCACAATTGAGGGTGGTCAGCGATGACTAGACAGTGCAAGGATACCAATGAAGGCAAGGAAGTAGGTAAGATGTGTTCTAAGAATCATATAATTGATAAATAAGATATTGTGTTGGCAAACTCTATGTTATGAGTTAAACGCATTCAATAGACATGTTTCCATATCAAATGGATGAGCACTAAGCAATTAAAAGTGAGCAAGGACCAAAAGAGCATTTTCCAAACTATTTGCATTGAATTTGTTATGTAAGCTTAGTGCAGTTTTAAGTGCTCAAAAAGTCACAAATGCTTAATTTGATAATTCACAACGGCACAAGAAAAAAGTCGAAGAATTTTGAAAGCCAACCTTGATGAGCCCAATGCATTAAGCCTTGGTGTCGAGCCACAATTTTTCTTCTCAAAATAAATTTTGTAAAGAAGTATATAAGCCATGTATGGTTCCTATGAAGCCCCTAAACGCAAGTGTAATTGATGAACCCAATATTTTCTATGTTTTCATCTTGATTTACTTGTAATTTAATCGATATCCTATGTGATTTATTATCCTTTATATGGTTTAGCTACCTAGTTCATGTTACTACCCTACTTTGAATCTTTTGTAGGAATTAGCATGAAGAACAGAAAATCAAAAGAAATTGAGCACGAATATAGAGCAAGGATGACTAAAGAACGCAATGAAGGTGAAGAATCAACTTCTTATACAAGAAGGAACCCAAAGAATCAAAGAAAGAAGCAAAAGAAGAAGAAACAACAGTGCACGATCAACTAGTGCAATGCACGGTCATGCAGGCTAACTGTGCACTATAACAAAGCCACCCCAGATCACTACACGATCCATTGGTACATTGCACGGTTGTGCAGGTCTACCATGCAGGTGATAATTATTTTCTAATCACATGAGTCTTGAACCTTTTATTTTCAGTAGTTCCGCTCGTGAAAATAAGCACTTCAAACTTTTCTTCTTTTTTCTAGCATCCCCCCTTCACTTTGTACATCAAAACCCTAATACTCCCTCGATCTAATCTAAGTTTATTAGCATTGTAATTGACAAACTCCAGTATACTTCATCAATATTAGAATCACTTACACTTTTATATTATCTACTCTACTTTTAATATATATTATTCATGCTATTTACTTCTTCATATTTATCATTACCATAATTCTGCTAGAGTAGATTTCATTTCTAGGATAAGATCTAGTCTAAAATGTTAGTTAATAATAAATTAGTTTAATTTCCATTACAATTACTTGAATTCACTTGTTAGTTCTTCATTTATAATTGAGTTGCTTAATCACAACTTAACTAGACATAGGTAAAGATTAATAACCGAAAATCTAACAATTGAATGAGATAATCGAACTATGAAAATATGCTAGAGTCTCTTGGAAATTTTAATGATTTAGCATAAACGTAATGGATTTAATTTGATTTAAAAATAGGTTATTAAATTATATTAGATGCGACTATTAGACCTTAAAAGAGACTATTAGTTAATTTAGGTTATTTTATCCTCTTGAATTTAAGTAGTTGTTTGGCAATTAAATTGATTATTCATTAATTATTGATTTATGACAACAATCTAATTCTAGGTTTTAATACCGCTAATTTAGAGATTATATTTCATTAGTCTATGCACGTAATTCCATATTTTATAATCATATCTTTACATATTACTCAATCTAGATATCTGGAATAGCGGAGGTTAGTACTCAACCGTGAAGTCCTTGTGGGATACGAGCTTGACGTGCTACAACAAGTCCATGCACACGCAAATTTGGCTCATCCACAATTTTCCATGTAGGTGTAAGAATCACATGTAGACATACCTAGATAGGGAAATTCGAACTCAAGATCTCTAATTCTAAGGACAAATCACATCCTTCTACTTAAAGGTTGATGTTTGATAGCTATAAAATTCTTGAAATATCCTTTGGTTCTCTTCTCGATATTCAACTAGCCATTTTCTTTTGTTTGCTTTAGCCAACCGATATATTCTTCATTTCGCAAAAAGCTTCAAATTTTTCTTTTGGCATAATGAGCATGTAACCCTTTAATAAAATCAACTTTTGAGTAACTTTATTGTTGAGAGCCCGAAATCATAGAATTCATTTACACTCCATAGCTCCGACTTGTAATTTTAATTATTGAGTATTTCAATTACAAATTGAGAAGCACATAAGCCTTCAAACAATTTATAAATTACTCACAAAAGGGGGTGGAATAACTTAAAGTTATTTTAAGTATTTGCCTACCTACGAAAGCTGTTGTATAAGACATTTGTGTATCAGAACATTAAAAGTCCAATATCAAGCTGAAATCATAAGCACCTGCCTCATGGTGTAGACAAAGAAAACCTAAGTGAGAAGCAAGAGACATTGCCACAAATGAGGCCTTTCTATTTTCTTCATTATCCCTTTGTTTATTATTATCAGTTTCATTACTCTTTGACTTATCTACCTATCAAAACTTATGTATTTTTACTTTTCAACAGATCCAATAAAACCCACACACGCACCCCAATATTCAGTTGCCTTGCCATTGTTTGGGCCAAAATCATGGTTCAATTACCAAGCCAATATAAAGCCATCACAAAGTGTGGATGCTTGATGCAAAGTATGATCCAAAGCCTAATCCATTACAGTTCACTGAAGCTAAGCCATCATAAAGTGTGGATGCTTGATGCAAAATATGATCCAAAGCCTAATCCATTACAGTTCACTGAAGCTATGATTCTTCTAAACGCCATTCAGACATCACCTTTACCAACCAGAAAAAATCTAACCCTGACAAAGAAATGGAAATCTCAGACTTTAATATAAGCTCAGATGAAAGATGTCATGAGCCAATCAAAGTTCATTAGTGAACTAATATGCCAGTGATACAGAAGAAAGAAATTAACAAGCCGCCAATGAAGATAGAAATTAAACTCACCAATACCGATTAATAACGCAAGGAACCACTTCAAAATCACCTGATATCCAACAAAAAGCTTCCCTCTCTTCTCCTGCATCACGCAAATCACCGAAAATTTAAATGCAGTCCCAAAAGAAAAATCAAACACTGTATCCAAATGAAAGCTGAACGGAGGTCACGGAAGAAAGGAAAAAAAGGAGGCCGGAGACGCTTGCCTGTTCCTCTCTATATGCATAGTTTTCAACAACTTCATAATCAAGACTATCAACAGCAACTGAATTGCTCTTATTGGAATTACCAGCAACATCTAACTCCCCATCTTCATTGTTGGGCAATCGAGACCATACCAACCTTGCCGTCTCAAATCCATTTTGTAAATGATTCGACAGCATCGCTTTAACTGTCGCAAAACGCAAACTTTCTCGTTCTCCTCAATTCCGAAGTCCTAAATATTCTTCTCATTAACTGTGATGCAGATGCACACACTTCGAATCCTTTCTATTGATTCAGGATCAAATCTAACCGATCGCGATAACAATAAAAACTGAATGTAAGGACTTCAATTTTAGTTGGCGGGAGAATTCAGAAATCTGGCCGACAGCTGCGGAGGAATCGTAAGCAACTCTCTCCTATCTCCTGCCTTGATTCGCTGAATGTTTGGTTTGGTGTCGTATTATTTCGGGCTACTTCCTGTTCTGAGTTGACTCGGAGTTAGTTCGATTTACACCGAAGGTCGGATATTTTTTGTCCAGTATTTTGGACTTGAATAGTTAATTTTGAATTGTAATTTTTTTAAATTTATATTATTATTAGTAAGTTTTTTTCTGAATAAAGAATAGCTGACTTCAACGCGCCACTTCATTGCGCGAAGTCGACGATAGAGAAGTAAAACCGGAAATAGAAAAAAATACAAAAACATTATTTATTTAGAAATTAAGAAACAACGATAGAAGGAAATAATAAAAAATATATATATATATGTATGTATAGATATAAGATCTTGTGTGCACCTTTTCTTTGGTACAAATGTAGGAACAATTTCTGACCATTGGATCTAAATTAGATATTACGGTCAGAAATAAAAATCAGACAAAATAGGTTTGCGCATAACCTCTCTGCCCTGCCTCCTTCTGTTTTGATTTTCGACGGTGCTCTGCTTCGCACCCGACCCCCAGACCCGTGCGCACCTGTCTCTCCTTCTCCGTCGCACCTCTCTCCCTCTCCATCGCACCTCTCTCCCTTGCCATCGCACCCGTTTCTCCATCTCTCCATCGCCATTTCTGCTTATGTATCTCTCCATCGAGCTGCTCCTCCCATCTGTTGACAGATCGAGCGAAGTACCCGACCTCCCTCAATTTCCTCTCCTCCTCCGCTCCGACGAGCTTCGTAAACCAGCAGACGAGCTCAGCCGCTGTTGTCTTCAACCAGACCTCAGCTCCTCCATTCTTCAACCGCCACTACACTGCCACACAAGAGACAAGAAGAAGCGGCAGCGTCGCAACCTGAGCAAGAGCACAGAGGTATTCGATCTTCTGTTCGTTGTTTATGGTCGGAGGGTCAATTAAAATGGTGCAGTGAAGCCTGAAATAGGATACTATCGCATAATCTGATCTTAAATAGAGTTCTGTGTTTTGGGAGTAAGTATAGTCGAATCCAATGTGTTTGAATGTCGACAAGAACAAGCTTAATCAATTGTAGATGTGCTGAGTAACTTGTGGTATTCTGTAAGGTAGTAGTGAATTAATAGAAAATTCTATTAATATAAATTGTTGAACCCCTCGCCGGTTGAAAAATTCTAGAACCAAATCTCTAAATAATAATCCTCATATTCAGTCATTTGGTAATTTGTGTGCCTCGAACGAGAAATCAGCTAAACAAAAGTCATACCAGGTATATTATTAGTATTGTTTATTACTGCAGATGGATGGTAAGACTTCTTGTTTATTACATTTTTCATGTTTTTGCATCTGTTTCCTGATTCTTTGTGCGACGCAACCAGTATTTGATGAAGAATACTCCCCGGTTAGGATTCGACTGTGCTCGGTTGCTGAAGCTGCCACTGTGACATTATACTTACTGCCTTAGATTTTAACTAACTAAATACAGTTTCTGGATGGCTAATATATTGTGCTTATTATTATTATTATTATTATTATTATTATTATTATTATTATTATATTGCACCAGTTGTCTTCCTGTTGCTTGTCTATATATAATACTCATAATCGAGGATCTGGCTAGTTAGCTAGGGTTTTCCTTAAGGTTCTATTCTATGATAGTAGGTGGCGACTGAGGGAATACTTGGAGGATCAGGGCCATTGATGCCATCTTGCACAGAGCACTAACTAACAACTATGATGTTATGTATTTCACCAAAGAAAGACAATGGAGAGAAACTATGTTATGTTAGATCAATCAGGCCCATTTATAGAATGCTTCTTACCTTTCTTTTCTTTCCGATACACCCTTAGGTATTTTGGAAAAGGCCTAAAGTTTATTTTGGGCCCAGGAGAATTAATGTAAAAATAAATATTAAAAATTTAGCTAGATAAATAGAATACAAATAAATTGAGTTTAATATTTTAAAATAATATTTTGATAGTATAAACCTTACTTGGGTAAAAATTATTTTAATTGCACTTATATTGAAGTAAATTAGGATCAATAAATATTATATCAATTAAGTTTTATCATTCATCTAATTATTTTTTGAAAACAGGACTAATAAAAGTAAGGGTGATTCTTTGTATTATTGTGGTTTATGGTTTATAGGGTTTAGGGGTTTTAGGGTTTATAGTTTAGAGGGTTTATGGTTTATGGTTTATAGGGTTTGAGGGTTTTAGGGTTTGGGGTTTAAGGTTTAGAGGGTTTGGGTTTTGGGGTTTGGGGTTTGGGGTTTATGGTTTAGGGTTTAGAGGGTTTAGATGGTTTAGGGTTTATGGTTTAGAGGGTTTAGGGTTTAGGGTTTAGGGTTTAGGGTTTAGAGGTTTGGATATAGGTTTAGATATAGGTTTGTATATTTGGTTTGGATATTGGTTTGGATTAGTTTTCTGGTTTGGTATTAATAAAATATTGTATGTGATTAAATTTTGATCCAATGGATGAGATTAGTTCTTATGTTTGTATATTAATAGTAGTTTGTATACATATTAATTATATTTATACATTGATATTTAAATTAATTTTTATAATATTGTATTTTATATATTAATATCTTACTTTTCCCTCCCGTCAAGTGTCCCTCTTTACTTTTCTTTCTCTATTTCTAAGTATAGAATTGGCATCCACATCTTTTAGTATAAGTCTTTTCTAATTACCATGTGCCTAGTCAACTATCCTCTTCTTTATCTCTCCTTCTCCGTGCGAGCAATGATAATGCCCTGCCTAGTTTTGCCGCCTCCATCCCACTACTTCTTGCCTATCACCTATTGTCAAAATCTTTCTCAAAAATTGACAGAAGCCAACAGCGTCCGATTCCTCTTCCTCCTCTCATGAGCTACAACGTTTGTATTATCGATTCTATCCCTACAACATTATCAGGAGGTGAAATGGGAGAAAATTATCATCCTTGTGCTTCTATTGTGGTCTCTTTTATTCATATACATACATGATATTACTCATAATTTTTAACAAGAAAGGAAAATATTATTGTTAATTACACAATAACAATTTTCTCTTGTAGTTTTACTTCTTATTTATAAATATTAATTTGATTAAAATATATCAAAAAAAACCTTATTTGTCTTTAATATGTAGGGCGTGAAGAATAAAAATGTTATGATTAGATTTTAATTCATATGTTCTCTTATTTTGGTTAGAGAACTGCAAGTAAGGTTGTAAATGATTCGAACTGCAAGTAAGGTTGTAAATGATTCAAACAGCTCGCGAGCTTGCTCTTGCTTGCATTGTTAAATGTTTAGTTCGGCTCGTATGTTTGATTAAATAATTAAATGTTGAATGTTAGTGTTATGCTCGTTTATTAAATGAGTTAAGTCCAAATATGAAAAAAATTGTGCTCGGCTCATTTATAGCATTAAGCTCGAGAGCTCGTGTCGTTTAAGAACTAGGTTTGCGAACTTAGCTCAACTTGTTTCTTAAAATAAAAAAGATGAGCATGAGCCTTAGATTTAAACTCATTTATTAAACAAGTCAAGCACAAGCTTAAGGGTGTTCAATTTATTTACAGCTCTAATTATAAGAGCTTGCTAAAATGTCTCTAAACATAATTATTGTGTCAACCAAGCCAATTGCAACCATGTGCTTTTGCATCAGAATACCATGGTTTTCTGACCTTGCATTAAGAAATGTGAACAATGATTGCAATAGCTAGTATTGGGTTGGGGAAGAAAATTAGGGGAAATGCCTCAACAACATAGGAAATAAGGGTTGTTATATTACTGGTGATTAGTATTTAATTCAAGTCAAGATTATTATTCCTCAAAGGACACTAAGATCCATCACAACCATCAATTCAACTAAGGACCACAAGGTCACCATAATCAATGCCATCATAACCTAAGGTTAGGCATCACACCGTAGCTCGAACAATCAGTTCAACCCATTCTATTTCCATCTTGTACTAACCATTTATTACAAGACCAATCATAATGTCAACTAAGGCTAACAAGATATACAACCATGATGAAAATAATATGTCAAAAGAAGGCCCTAATGATTGTGAGTTAACCCCAAAATTAGGAATTAAATCAATTTTATAAATAATAAAGGTATGTGTAAGAGAGAGAAATAAGGGCCTTATGTCAATCGTAATGGCATATCAGTCGACCGATTGAAAGCCTTTTTCAGTCGACCGAGTATATAAAACACACTTTGGAAAATATGAACAATAAATTGACTGAAGTTTTGCGTCATTCGACATACAGGAACTAGGTACTAATTTAATCAATCGAAAACAGGTGTCACTTGATAGTACATGTGGACAAATCACCTAATGCTACCTATTAGTTGACCGAAGGTATTGATACTCTAAACCTTTTTCAAAAATTGACACAAATATTTCTAAAAAACTAATTCATAATACCCTCAGAGAAACATACATTCGAACAATTTAAAAATTAATTTCTAACATGCTCAACATCAATTCATGCTTAGAAAATCATCAATCACAAGAATCATAATTGCATATCAAATCAATCCTAAAGCTTGAAAATATAAGGCACACCCTCTAATCTACCATTTGACACACACATCATCATCACCATCATCATCATATCCCAAAAGCAATAACAACACATATAATAATAAAATTTGACTATGCTGGCTTACATTAAAATTTCACATCACAACATATTATAGCATGCTTTCACCTTCTAATATAATAACAATAGAGTAACATTCCAATTATTCAAGCCAAACCTAATATCAACGTCAAAATAGATTCAAAGACAACACTAAGGTTAACCTAACAATCCGCCAAAGCCACCCTAGATTCAATTATTCACTTTTTGATGCATTAGCTTAAAAATAACCAAAATACACTTGAGACCATAATTGCCACGTTATTATCTATTTTAAGTGTTAATTTCATTTTATTTAATAACTTATCATGAAAAGGTTAAAATACGATAATTGAAATATTTTAACATGTAGGTAAATTACCATACATGACAAATGACTATTTTGTCCATGTACATGATTCAACATATAAAATCTTAACAAGCATACCATAAATCATAAAATTTCATACTTAACATCATATAATGCAGGTTAGATATACATGTTGGGATAAAATAAACATAGTAAACTTAATAAATTACATTACCCTAAGGTATATAATGATAACAATCATGTAAAGATACGTCTAAACTTACTCAACATATTATATTATACATATAAATCATGCTTAATTTATCCGCGACATTAAACATATTCTAATATGCTTTTGTAACCGTAAGATTATAAACAATCTAACATGCTCCATTATATATAATTTCATGCTAGAGTCCTTAGAAAAATAAATACAATATCACAGGACATGGTTTTGACAATAATTACAACTTAGTACATCAGAAACCATATACATTATCATGCAATTTTTAACATTTTAGTAAGAATATGTGCTACCTTAATTCCAACAAAATAGAAAAAAATAAGCAGCCTAATATAAAATCCTAGCCTCCACTAATACTCCTTATTTATCTAAAAAAACCAAACAATACATATTTGCAACCAAACCTCTAATAACATAATAGGATTGAAATATAAAAAAATAACTAAGTAAAAAAAAATACTTAAACAAAGCCACGATGGTTGAGGACAAAATGCAAGCTATGAAATGGATACCAAATGTGTGCCACGTATGTACTAGGGACTAGGTTGTGTGAGTTAGTCACGTTGTAAGGGTAAAGATGCGTGAGGGGATGGTGCTACATGGGAAGCTATGTGTGAGGTAGTGAATGGTGATGTTGTAGCGTGGTTGGTTGTGCGGGATAATGGTGGAGCAAGGTGGTGGAGTTGTGCTAGAGGCTTGCACTGGCTAGGCTAGCAGCATAAAGACTGCACATTATATTGGTGCAACATCACGAGCTACACGTGCTTGGTTAGTGCAACAACGTAAGGAAGGTTGGTAAGGATGTAAAGTATAGATGAGGATGGAAGCTGGGTTGGTTTTTAGATCTAGAATGTGGTTCATGGTTGGAAAAGGTGAAGAATGTTAGGGAGGTTACCAAGGAATGGTGGTGGATGTGGTTATTGGTGACAATCGAGTGTGCAGAGGGGAGGAGATGCTAAGTGTTGGTCACTTGTGTAACACCCCAAAATTCACTATTTTAAAAAAGAAACACAAACACTTAAATTAAAACCCGTGAATTATGTGGATATTATCGCCACACTTAGTACCAGACCGGTTCACTCCTACCATTCCAGTACCAAGTGCTAAGGCTAAGAAAATATTTTCATCAACTCATATTAATACTTAAACCAAAAGTTCATAATACAGAAATCTAAGTACGCATAAGTTTACATAATCCGAAGTATAAAATCAAAGTTCATGGAAAGGAAATAATGTCTACAAACTTTAAAGTTTGAATCTGGAAAATTCAATACATAAGAGAAATGATAGGAAGGAATAGTAATATCATAAGTAGAGAAATCAGCCACGTCACTCCAATAATCAATCCAACCCATGATCATCACTCAACCCCGCCTGATGCCTCATAGAAATCAATGGCATCAAAATAAGCATCACCTACCTACAACACGTCAGATGGGCCTACTGCTCGAGGGAATGAGCAGCACCCATAAAAAGGGTGATTAGTACGCTACGTACTGATTAAGGTAACAGTGCACTAAGGCCAACACATATAAGCACGTAATTCAAACTAGATAATAATAAAACAATATACAATCACTTCAGAGAAAATAACAATCGAAGTCCATTTATAGTCCGGATTAATTACTTAATCAATCTCTTATGGATACTCATTCCATACCATGCACTTTATCAAGTCCATGCGAGTATGGGAACCCCCACTATTATAGCAGGTGGAGCGGAGACACACAGGGCACAATGTACCTGACCACTATTATTAGCCGGTGGATCGGTCATATATAGGGCGAGATGCCTTAACCACTATTTCTTACTGGTGGATCGGTTGGCCCCGGCTTGCATGGTGTTCCACTGTAAGTACTTATGTATTTTATGTGTCTTAACAACTTTAAGGTTTGGTTTATTGAGCTCGGAATTCGCCACTATTATAGCTGGTGGATCGGACACGCATAGGACGAAGCACCCTAACCACTATTTCTAACCGGTGGATCGATGGGACTCGGCTTAATACTCTTTCACTTTACATGATTAATGTCTTAAGTGTCTTATTCAGAAATCTAACCCTAGATATGCATGGCTAACTTCCTCTACACTTATCCTCCAAAAGGACTCGTCTTACATCGTAAGTCTTATGTACCTCCTAACTTGGCCCAACATCCTTTCCTTCTTACCCTGACTCATATTAGAGCCCGTTTCCCACATATGTGGGTCAAGGCCCACTACTTTACACTTCAAAGTCTGCCCACTGTCTCACTCTAGGGTTTTATTTCGAAACCCTAATTTAAACCTAATTGGCCTATCCTACTCCACCTTATACAACTCAAATCATTTTAACACACCACCCATCACTGCCCATAGATTTCACCTTCATCGCCACACTTTCCTCACCAAGTACACATATGACCACAATAATGATAAGTAGCCACACCAAACCCTAACCAATCACACCAAGCCCTAGCTCGGTCTCCTATGTACCCTTATACAGTCCCACGTACTATTTTTCATTCCAAAAATTCCAACACCCAAACAACACTACCATCCCCTTCCCTACACCTCATATCAACTTTCCATACGTAAAAGTTACTCCCATGCAGACTTTATACTTCCTATGCAACCCTTCAAACTTTTTCAAGCAAAAACCCTAAAACTTCCACATGAAACCTTAAATTTCCCATGCAAACCCTAGATTCCTCCATGCAACTCTTAGGTCAACTCCACCTCATTTCACTCCATATCAACATATTACCATAACCTAGCATGCATGTCTTATGGGCCACATCATTACACATTAAAAACACAACTTATACACATTAAACACATACCATAAAATATCACAAGGACATACCTCCACTTCAAGTCATACTACACGTAAATTAGTTATAACAATACACATAAAATACATCATATAACATGGCACATGGCATTCAAGGCATATAAAAAAACACATTACATACAAGCGGCCTTAGCTACACCCTTACTTAAAACGACACCGGTCTTGGAGCACGCTCATACGCCTCCTTCGGGTTTTGACTAATCTTACCTATATGAGAGAAAAGCTAAAGATTAGATTTCCTCCTACCAAAAATACTTATTATTTACTATCATATTCAAAGACTGGGTTTTTTATAAAATAATAACATATTAATAAAAATGACATTAACTAATTATTAATTTTGCTAAAGATATAAGAAATAGTAGTAATATTGTAAAGGTTAATAATATAAGGTTTGAAGACTTTACCCTAATAATAATAATAGTGATACTTAAAATAATAATAATGATAATATTAATAATAGTAAAATAATAATAATAAAGATAATAATAATATGATTCGAAATAATTGGTGGGATAAGGGCTTCGACCCTTCACCAAAATAATACTACTAATGGTATTAGTAAAATTAATAATAAAAATAGTAATAATAATAGTAATTACAAAGTAGTAGTAGTAGTAGTAGTAGTAGCAGCAGCAATAATAATAATAATAATAATAATAATAATAATAATAATAATAATAATAATAATAAATAATAATAATAATAATAATAATAATAATAGTACTATTAATATCATAAACCGAGAGTAAGGTAAAGTAGGATTTCGACCCTACTTTAAAATAATAATAATAATAATAACACATAATACCAATAATAATCGAAATAAGAGTAAAATAAGGCTTCAACCCTTAATATAAATAATAAGAATATCATTAGTAATAATATTACTACTGCTACTAATAATAATAATAATAATAATAATAATAATATATTTGAAATAATTGAAATAAATTAAAATAAATTAAAATAAAATAAATAAGGCTTATACAAATAGTGAAAAAGGGTTGTGAGGGTTTAGGGTTCCACCTTAGGTTGGTGGTGACAGGCGGCACTGACGGTGGTGGCGGTGGCTGGAAAAAGAGAAGAAAATGGAAAAAGTTGAGGGCTGAGAAAAAAAGAGGGAGAATGAGGGTGGAAGGGTGTTTGTGACTGCTTAGATGGAGAGGAGTAGAATGAGGGTGGCCGCGCACGGCGGTGGCGACGGTGGGCAAAAAGGGAAGAAGAAAAGAAAGAGAGGAGGAGAGGGAGGAAAAGGAAAAGAAGAGGAGGGTCAACAGGTATTTTTGGGAGGTGCAGAAGGCAATGGTAGCGGTGGATGTAGTGGTGGACAGTGACGCGAAGGGTGGTAGGGGCGGAGAAGTGGTTAGTTGAGAAGGAAACTTTGCACGGCTGGGGTGGTTCGTGCAGAAAAAATTGAGGGAGAAGGGCGGTGTAGTTAGTTAGAAGGTGGTGCAGGGAGTACTTAGGTGGGTAGAGTGGGTGCGAAGTTGGCCGACAGAGGCGGAAGAAGAGTCTGAAGTGGCGGTGGTGCGCGTAAGTGATTTTCAAGGTTTCGAAAAAAAGTCTCGAGTTCAAGCTGGTTGGGGGTATTTATAGAGCTTAGATGAGAGGGTAAGGTCTATGGGACAACAATGGAGTAGGGCAGGTAGGGTTAGGGTTCGTTGGCGGCGTCATTTGGCCGGCGAAAATTTAGGTCGTGGCTGGGAAGTTTGAGTAGGAAAAGGTGAGTCGTGCGCGAGAAGGAAGGGAGGTGGATTGGGTCATGCTGACTACGAGTCAGGGGGAAAAGAAAGGAAGGAAAACGGTTGGTCAAAATGGGAGTAACTCGTGGCATAATCCTCGGAGGCGTTGCAGGTCGACGGTGAAGGAAGGAAGAAGAAGGAGGAGGAGGAAGACTAGACTAGCTGGCTGGGGAAAAGAAAGAAAGGAAAAGAAAAGGGAAGAACTAGGCCGGAAATGGTAAAAAAAAAGGAAGGAAACATGGTGTCCTGGACCGCCGAAGAAGAAAAGGAAAAGAAAGGAAAATGGGCCATTGAAATGCCAGGCCCGTTTCGGGGGAAAGAAGAGGAAAAAAAAAGGAAAAAGGAAGAAAAGAAAGAAAAAGAAAGAAAAAGGAATAAAGAAAAGGGAAAAGGGAAAAAGGGAAAGAGAAAAAAATAGATGGGTTGGGTATTTAAATTAATTTGGATATTTAAAAATAATAATGTTTAAATAAAATAATATTTAATCTCCTTTTTAGGCTAATTTAGGATTTTTAAAAGATTTTTTCTAAATTTTATTTTAATTAGAAAAACACCCTAATTTTTCCTCAATAAAATATTTATAAATTTATTCTTAATTTGCCCTAAAGAATTTTCTTTTACTCAAATAAAAATAATTTATTTACTTAATTTCCCTAATAAATCCTTATTTAACTAAAATTCTTAATAATTAGGTTTTGGGGCATTTCAACCTGAGGAATGGAGAAAGAAAAGGATCCAAAGAGAAGGAATAAGGAGAAGAGGAGCTTGAAATGGCTACAGATGTGAGGTGCTGAAAAAAGAGGAGGGACAAAGATAAACCAAGGGCAAGTTATGGGAGAAAGGAAGAGGAATGAAGGGGAGGCTCAATGATGGTGATTATTGCGAACCAAAAAACTAGAACCAAAGAGGGTGTTTGGTTGGTAGCTGTAGCCAAGAGGGAAATGGACAAGGAAAGGAGGAAGTCAGTGGAGTTGGGAGTCGAAGGTCAAAGGGAAAAAATGACGAGGAGGGAGAGTTTGTATGGGAATATTGTGTGCATGAAAAGAAGCATGATAAGATTGGGTTACATGAAAAATGGAGGAGGTAGAGGGATTTGGTGAATTTAGAGTTGCGTAAGAGAGAATAGATAGGATTGAGTGTTGGTTCAGGATTACTTTTTTTTAGGTTTAGTTTGGTTAGTTTAGGGTTTCTGGTTAGAAAACCAAATCGGAAAAAATAACTAGTTAAGAGTGAGGGTTAAAGAAAAAGAAAAAGATAAAGATAAATAATTAGAGTAAAATATTAAAGAAATGGTTTGGGTGATAGTTTAAAGGTTAACCTAACTAATTAAACTAAGGTTTAAGGTAAGGTTTCAAATAAAAAGCTAAACACCCAAAAACAAAGGTTATAAAATTTTGAGGTGTTACAAAAATAACGCATCAGTAGGGGTTAGCTGGAAAGTCTAGGCAGGTTAATTAAAGTGATTGGAGTAGAGGTATTTTGGCAGGGGATACGACACATCTTCAAGGGGTTGTTTAAGGTAGTGTTAGGCTAGAGGAATTAAGGTTTAGTTTAGTTGGGGGTTTTGATTGGAACCAAACTGGGTTGAACACAATAAGAGATATGTAAAGTCATGTGAAACGGAGAGTGTGATGAGGTTAGATGATTGGATTTAAGGGTTAAAATAAAAATGATTATGGACTAAAATTAATTAAGAGGTTAATAAATGCAAAAATTCTACCTAATTAATATATCTTAAAATAATACACAAAATAATAATAGTAATAGAATGCCCAATCCTATAATAATTTTCTATAATCAATTACACATAATTATGAATTTTATTATTAGGATTTCTATAAACGGGATATTACATAAAGTGTGGAGTACATACTCAATATAATACAATACATAGAAATAGAGAGAAATGAGAAAAAAAATGTATGAAGAGTCTGAAAGAGATAACTACAATATAAGGCATATAACATATGTAACTCTTGATAGCTATAACTCTATACCCTAAACAAAGGTATAACCTAAATTACTCCACTTGAGGGACCTCCTTGAGTTTAGCAAGATCATCATTAGAAACCTACAACATAATGTCTACAAAAGTGTAGTATTGGTACCCACCTTGTATTATGTAACATAACAATCCTAAAGAGATAATATTATACGTAAGACCCCATGGGAAGAAAGTGATAGAGTATAACATGATAACAACATGCTTCAAATAGATGTCAATTGTAAGTATGACAACTCAACCATTAAGCATAAGATAATGTAATAAGCACATATGGATCGATGCGATTCATTAATTATTATAATTCATTATTATGGTTGCAACCAATATATTATATTAAACAATGTAAGTGTAAAACTATGCTAGCCTAACTAGGCTACCCAAACATGTGACTAGAAATCCCGATAATATTTCACCTAATCACTTTAGTATGTATATGTTATAAGAGCTTGTGGGTCATATAGAGTAGAAAACAGGACTCCATGACCTCACATAAGGCACCCCAACATCATAGAAGAGAAAAACATTATAATGATACAAAGTGAACACCAAATCTATGCTCGAGGTAGCTACCCTAGGTGCTATTAGTCCCGACTCTAGATCTTATGCTTCAAGCAATTAATGTTTTGTTGAAAAGTTAGGTTAACAACAAAAAAGAACCATATAATAACATTTAATCCCTTCCACCAACACGCACTTGCTCACTTATTAAGTTATGATAGTATTCATGCAATTGATCCATTAAAGAATCGAGACCCAACCAATTAGAGCACAAAGGCCCAACAACATACCATAAATGTAATACCCCAAACTTTCTTTTTAGGAATAAAGAGTAAAATAATGAATTATTGAATAAAATTTAAATATATGTACACTTTTAATAAAATAATAATAATAATACTTATGATAATAAAAATGACACAAGGACATAGTTATTGAAAACCATTTTAATTAACTAAACTAAAATAAATTATAACAATTCCTAAATTAATAAAAATTATTATTATTACTATTTTTAGTATTATTATTATTATTACTACTACTGCTATTAATTATTACCCATAAAATTTCTAAAAATCCAAAACACCCTACCACCTCCTTTTTCTTTCTTTTCTTTTTCTCTTTTCTCAGCAACCTATTTTCCTCCTCCTTACCCTCCTCTCTTTCTCTTATTTTCTTTCCCCCTGACCGACCCAAACCTTCTTTCTTTCTTTTTTCCGGGTGGTGGCCCAACACATGCCCCCTCCCATGCTTTTCCCTTTCTCTCCCTCTCTTTTTCTCCCCTTTCATTTTCTACCCTCACCCCAACCTCCCGCCTACTCATAGCTTCCATTTTTGTAGCTTCCTCCTCCCTTATCCCCTCTTCCTTTCCTCTTTCTACCATGCAGGCGTGCACCTGGCACGTCCCTTGCAAGGTCCCCTCCCTTATACGTCCCTCTCCCTCACTTGCCCTCTATCTCCCTGTAATTTTCCCTCTGGACAACAGTAATTGTACCGCCTTGCCACCACTGGCTTATAGCCACATACTCCCCTCTTTGTCCTCTTCCTTCCCTTGTCCTCTTCCTCTTTCCCTGCACCTATAAAAGCCCCCACACTCTTCTTTCCCTCTCTTTTCTACCCTAATTCTCCCATCTCCCTTTCTCCCGTCACCACTTCAGACACCTCCGCCACTGCCGCTACCAAGTCGTGATGTTGTCCCAACTCCCTCCTAACCTCTTTCCTACATCTTCCTGCACCTACCGAGCCCCTTCCATTCCTTTCTTCTCCTTCCTTTCCTCTTACCAGTAGTTCAAAGTGGGTAACTCAAGCTACCCTTTTGCACCCCTACGCACCACCGGTGTTGCCCTTTGCCATCCCCACTGCCAACCACACCACCCTCCTTTCCTTCCTATATAAAAATACCTCCTCTACCACACTAACACTGCCACCACCCTTTCTTCCCTTTTATTTCTTCCCTGTCTTCCCCATTCCTCTCAACTGCCATCATGAGTAGAGCACCACTACCGCAGCTGCCACGAGACCATCACCACACCATTGGCTGCCTAAGTCACCAACTTCACCACCATAAGAAACTCTACTTTCCCTCTTCTTTTTAACCATAAAAATTCCTTCTTTACATCATCACCACCACCACCGTTGCGCCGCCGCCACCCTCACCTTCTTGGTCAATTATGGTTACACCTTCCCCTCCTTGTTTAGTATATTTTATTTTAAGAATTCATTATTATTAACACAATTATCATCATCATTATTATTAGTATTAGTATTTTGGTTAAGAAAATAAGGAGAAAAGGAAAAAGGGGTATGAAAGAAGTGAAGTGACCTAGTTGATGCTCTTATTATAGGTATTGAACTAATAATTCCCCATAAGGAGGCGTAATATCTCTTGCTTCAAGCCCGGAGCCAACTAGATAAAAATATAGTTAAGATTTGGGTTGTGCTATGATTCTTGTTTGTAACATGGGTGTATTTGTGTGTTATGTGCATATATATATTAAACTAAGTGTGTGTGGTGTAGCTTGGCTTGCAAGGATCTAAGGTAATGGTATGCATGGCTCTCATACTTGTTTGAATATATGGCTAAGTCTTGCTATAGGTGGATATAGTCTTGTGTATGGTTGAATAATAATGTATTTATGCCTATATATCTTAGGTGGAACTTGAGTGGCTAAGGAAAATGAAATTTTCCTAGTTGCCTCGTGAAATATTGTGGAGTAGTGAAAAAAAATGATAATGTGAGGGGTTAGGGCAAAAACTTACATGGGGAATGTGAGCTTTGCATGAAGGCTGTGAGCTTTGCATGAGGGGCAATATTTACATGGGGAAACCTTGTTTGGAGGTTGATCGTGGGGAGGAAAATGTGTTTTGGGTGTTTAGTGTACTTAGGGAAGTTTTAGTACATGAAAAGATGGAAAGATGCATGGGAGCATAAACTAGGTTTTCAGGGGATCAACCCTAAGGATAGGGTGTGTTGTGGGGAAAGGTTGAAGAAGTTAGTTGTACATTGGAGTTGGGATGAGGGGGTGTACCATATGGTAGATGTGGGTCGAGCTAAATAGAGGGTAGAGTTGTGTAAGAAAGGGGGTATATGAAAGTAAAAATGGGAATATTAGGGTTTTCGGGGGTAACCATCTAGGATGTCATTATCACATTTGTAAGTTGAGGAGTTGGGACATACGGTTTGGAGTTGGGGTGAGTATAGTGATGGTACTTGGATCAGGGGAGATGTGGACTAAGTAAGGAGAGGAGAGGCAAGGGCCATATAGGCTAGATTAGAGTTTTAAGAGAAACCCTAGTGGGCGATGGAGAATCATGGGTGGAGAAAAAGGAGAGTGGGCCTTGACCTATGAAAATTAGGCTTCTAAGGTCACTCTTAGGTTGCTTGAAAAATTTTCGGGGTCCCAGAAGTCATTAGAGGGTGTGTATATTCCAAGTCAAGGGATTAGCTTTTTTCATGGGGACTAAGTTAGTCTAGTGGTAGTAGGTCAGGAGTGTCACTTAGGTTGTACATGGATGGATGTGTGTTACCTGAAAAATAACACACGAATAAAATACTAATAACTTAAAGTGGAAGATCATTGAGTCAGACCCGGATGTAGGATATTTATCAGTTCACCTATTATAATAGTGGTCAAGTGCATTTTTTCCTGAGTAGTATATTTACCAGTCCACCGATTATAATAGTGGTCAAGCGTGTTCTGCCCTCAAGTTATATTCCTGGTTCGTCGGTTATAATAGTGGGGGTCCCAAGCTCAATAAATAAAACCCTTGTATAATAATAAATTATGGAAAAGACACTAATCATTTATAGTGGAACATCACGTAGGTTGATACCGTGTGTAGGATACTTACCGGTCCACCAGTTATAATAGTGTTTAAGTGCATTCTACCCTGAAGTTAGTATATATTTACCTTTCTACCGGTTATAATAGTGATCAGGTGCGTTACGTCCTAGAGTTAGCATATATTTACTGGTCCACCAATTATAATAATGTTTAGGTATGTTTTTGCCATGGAGTATATACTCTGGATATATCGATCATAATGGTGGGATCTCCGAACCCACGTGGATATAATTTGAAAGATGTGTAAATATGGTACTAATGGCTTAAACTCCAACATGGGTAAATGATCTAACAAAATCTATTGTATGTATTATATCTGTATTTTGTGTTGATGTGCCCTATTTTGACTATATTATTACTTTACTCAATACGTAGCTCATTCCAACAAGTAGTAGCCCCTCTTGAATCTGTATAGGTAGGTGATGAGTGTAATACCCTAAGTCGATACGACCATGCGGGGGCTACCTTGGAATGCTTTCGGACTAATCGGCTATCCCCACAGATCAACACGAGTCCTTTCAGCATGATTTGTCCTCACTCGCGTGCTTCCTGATAAATTTTTAGAAAATTTCTAAAACTTCCCAAGAGGATCACCCTTCCTAAATTGCTCCATGGCCAACATGCTTAACCGTGGAGTTCTTAGGATGGAATCACCAAAAATATGGTATACCATGTTGATATAAGTAGCCAGATCAATTCTTATAACACGCCGCTCAATTTGGGGTATTACATTCACCCCTACTCAAAGAATGCAATGTCCTCATTGCGCCTCAACTACTAACTGTCTCAATACAGTTTATCCCAAGAATTGTCCCAAGAATCTTCCCATTAGGTGACTAATTGACTCATCCAAGTTCAGCTCACAGTCGTGGTTTTGCTCTGATACCATTTGTAACACCCTGAGTTGATACTACCACACGGGGGCTACTTTGGAATGCTTTCAGATTGATCGGTTGTCCCCAGATCAACACGAGTCCTTTTGAAGCACTTTGTCCTCACTCGCGTGCTTTCCGAGAAATTTTTAGAAAAGTTTAAAACTTCCCAAGAGGGTCACCCATCCTAAAATTGCTCCACGGAAAACACGCTTAACTGTGGAGTTCTTAGGATGGAATCACCAAAATGATGATATACCATGTTGATATAAGTAGCCAGATCAATTCTTACAACACTCCACTCAATTTGGGGTATTACAATGAGGCCTTAGAGGACTATGCTGCATATGATGATCTGGTTAAGGTAGAGTGATGCCTTGGTGTTCTGGGTCGAGGTAGGACAGAGTGTATCCCGGACTATTTTTCCATTAAGTGCCTTATGTTCCCCTTTTCCCTAATGGTGGGATCCTATCATGTATTTCCATTTATTTTATGTACTGTCATTTAACTCTCATTTGTTCTAACACTTTATATATTTCAATATTAGATTCCTTCACATTTTAATCGCCTTATATTCCAGTTCCGTATTCGTATTAATCTTTTAGCCTTATGATTAGTATGAGGGTGGTTAGGGACCAAGCTTATATTGATCATACTGGTAACACTCCCCTTTTTTGGTGCATGATTTTCTTTAAACAAACAAAATTTTCCAATGGTGATTTTTGGGGGTGTTACCATAAAGTCTCATTTAAATAAACAAAGGATGAAAGTTCAATATATATTATCAAAGTACTAAATCCCAAGTTTAATGCCATGAAAACCCCCATTTTTAAATTAAATATCAATACTTATTAATTGAAGTCATTCATAATTAGGGTCAATTCTCAATGCCTAAGTTAACGGTCAACAAAAGTCAATGGTTTACCAAGTTAACAATTGATGATAAGCCAACTAAGGTTAAAGATCACACTAAGGTTCACATATAAGGCCAAAACCATTTTAGCAATTCAAACACACATAAAATAACTAAAAAGCCCCTAAGGTTAACTAATTTATTTAGGATCAAAAAAGGTATATTTCATATTAAAAGGCTTACACTTAACAAACTATTTTCCTAAAGTTAATATTACATATTGATACTAAGTTTAAAAAACTACTAAAATTACCCGATGTGCCCAAAATGCCCTATATTAGTTTAATAAGCTGTTTTAATTAAGGTATCTGCGCTCAATCACCAATCACTGCCCAATTAACACACTTATCCATTTAAAATTATAAAATTATATTCTTAATCTAATATTTACTTAGATCTCAAAAATTTCATAGTTAAAGGATGATGACCAAAAGGCCATTAATTAAGTAAAATCAATTTACAATTTCTAAAGTTCATAACTTACTTTAAACAACTTCAAACTCTAACATATTATATATCCAATTTCATGTGAAAGACCAAAGAACACAATGGTACACTTAAAATTTTCAAAAATAATATATAATGACCCAAAATACCCATGGTTAAGTATGTGACCCAAAACCCTAAAATTCAAATGAATTCAAAATGCTCTAAAATTCACACCTTAGCTTTTTTACCCTATTATACATGCACCAAAATACTTAGAAGAGAAAAATAAAATAAAAACCCACACAAAATATCAAGGCCCTGAGATAAAATACTCATGTCGATGCATATTCATCACAAATCTACTGCATATTCATTAGGCATCAACAACATATTCATCTAAGTTTCAATGAGCAGAAGAACATGTTAAAACCATATAAATGATTCTCTCATCTAATTTTCATACTTATAAACATATGATATCAATATAAAATTGTAATATAAGAAGTTTTCAAGATATTATTTTATGCTCATAATCAAAATAAAGCTAATCATACATAAAATAGCATATAATACACCTAACATAAAATCTAGTTTCTAGATGTTCGATTAGTTACCAAAATTATAAGCTCCTAAGCAACGAGGTACCAAGATAATCACCAACTATTGAGCCTTTTGATCACCTTCACAAATATATTATAAGTTAGATAGGTATAAAAAACATGGATAAGGAAGGGGAAAAGAAAATAAATAAAAAGGGGTGAACGATAGCCAGAATTATGGAAGCTTGAACGTTAAACACTAAGGAAGGTGAAAGGATGGATGGAGATTTACTCAAGATGGTATTAGGTAAGAAAAATAGGAGGGACATAGGGAGGAAGAAGGTAAAACTACAACAACTATCATGCAGGTTAGCAACAACAAAAACACACCCAACAACAATGGCATAAGGCTGATCGGCAATGGGAAATGAGAGGAAAAAGAAGGGGATAAAGGACATGGTAATAGGGTAAATAAAGGTGGTAAATGTATCTAAGCGTGTGAGGAATAGATCCCGATAAAAAAAATAGGATCAAAGAGGAGTTTTCCCAAACATAGGCATAGACACAGCTAAAAGTCGGCTAGCTAACTATAATAAAAAATACCCATGTTCTCTATTTTCTCAATAACCACCCACTCTTTGCATGTATCCACTAAATGATCTATATGCTTCACATGTTCTCCACCATTCCACTACTTGTTGATGGGGTAGTGGGGTTGAGTGGTATGAGTGAAATTACTTTAGAAATTACCCATAAATACCCGTAGTAGCTTGGACTTAGAACACATCATCAAACTCTATCCTCACAAGCTACATTTTATTCTTTCCCATTAATTCCTAGGTAATTAAATTCTATAATTCTCCAATCCTCCAACCTTGAGTGCATAAGTTTGAGGAAAGTTATGTAAACCCTTAGGGAGTAAGTAGTCTTGAACGATTGCACTATAGTCGGACCTAATTTGTTTTCGAAGTAGTGATCATTTCACGACACAATAATTTTATCTTTCAATATTTGTTTTTTACTATACTTACCACAAAAATTTGACATTGAATTATAAAATCGATCACATCCTTCCCGATCCATCCAGATTCGAGCCACTTGATGGAACCAACTACAAACGATGGTCTTAGAAGTTGCTAATTCTGTTCCAGCAAATTTAGGCCAACTATGTGTTATCCAATGATCCTCATATAGCTTAAAATTTGGAAACTTGCATACCTAAACAACTACTTTTGACACAATACTCACCTCACGTAGATAAAGTGAATAAGGTAGACAAAGAAGCCATGCTGAAATACTAGAGGTACAACAATTATGTAAGAGGACAATGCTCACCTACATGTCGAACAAGTTGTTTGATATTTTTGTTCAAGAAAATTTAGCAAAAAGATATGGGAGGCGCTACAAAAGAAGTACGGTCGTGATGAAGTAGGAAGAAAAAATATGTAATAGGAAATTGGTTGAAATTCTAAATGGTGGATAACAAAATGATAATGGAGAAAATTCATGAGTATGAGAATCTGGTGACTATTGTACTTGGTGAGGGAATCAAGATATCCAAAATACTACATGCGGGTGTGCTACTTGAAAATTTTCCTCCATCATGGTCTAATTTTATAAACCATATCAAGCATAAGAAGAAGGTCCTCAATCTCTAAGATTTGATCATCCATATGCAAATTGAGGAAACAAACTGCTTGAAAGATAAGTTAGACTCTCTTTCCCTTAATACTGATAATGCTAACCTCGTAGAATCTGGAGGTCATGAAGACATGTTCAAAGGAAAAGGGAATAAAATTCAAAAAGGAGGTTAACAAAAAGGTTGGATGATTTTCAAGAACAATAAAATTCAAAAGAAAAAGATTGTATGTTATGCCTATGGAAAATAGGGACATAAAGTGCACCCGTGCTTTTAGCATAAAAGGCAAACAAGTTAAAAGTCTCCTACCAATCCTTAAGATAACATTGTTGAAGATGAAGAGGTGATTGCTGATGTTGTTGTCGAAGCTAATCTTACAGACAACAAAATATACTAGGTCCTAGAAACTAGTGTTTTCAGGCATTTTTATGCTAACAAATAACTTTTCTACAACTTAAAAGATGTTGGGAAATGTGAATGTGTATTCATGGGCAACTCTACAACAACAGGTGTACTTGGCAAAGGAAAGGTCCTCCTTAAAATTACCTCTGGAATTTTTTTGCAATAAACGACATGCTTTATATACCTTTTATGCGTAGGAATATTATATCTAGTGGTCTACTTAACAGAGTTGACATGAAAATTGTGATTGAATCATACCAAGTTGTGATCACTAGAAATAGGTTGTTTGTGCAAAGGGATTACTTGGCTAATGATTTATTTGTTTTGAACTATATTTTTAAGTCTGTTAATGTAAGTATTTTTACTTATATGGTTGAATCCATTGACTTATGGCATAGTAGGCTAGGTCATATAAACATGGCATCAATAAAGAGACTAAAACTTAAACCTTATTAAAACCATAGATGATGAAAATGTTTCTAAGTGTTCAATTTATGTAGATCCCAAGTATGCATGTATGTGTGTGTGTGTATATATATATATAACCTTTAAATTGTTCTTAAATAGAAGCACTAAATTTCTTTATCTTATTCACTCATACCTAGAAGATTTTTAAAATATGGCTAGTAGAGGAGATAAAAGATATTATGTTACATTCATCGATGACTTTTCAAGATACACTAGGGTTTACCTCCTTAAGACAAAAGATGATACAATTGACATATTCTTAAATTATAAGATTGAGGTTGAAAATCAACTAGATAAAAAAAATTAAGAGGCTTAGATTTGATAGGGGTGGTGAGTATAGCATTAATTTTCTTAGGGAGTTTGTGTGAGAAAACTAGAACTATTTATAAGAATAATGCTCCTTATACACCCCAACAGAATGGCATTATAGAAAGAAAAAATAAGAATCTAAAAGAGATAATGAATGCCATATTTCTTAGCTCTAGTATGTCTAACTGTATGTAGGGGTAACCTATTCTTCCTATTTATTATATTCTTAACAGGGTTCCCCAAAAAATTTAGATAAAACCCCTTATGAGTTATATAAAGGGTATTCTCCTAACCTAAAAGTCTTGAAAGTGTGAGGATGTTTAGTCAAGGCGAGCCTACCAGATTTTAGAAAAATCAAATATTAGGCCTAAAACATTTGATTGTGTGTTCATTGGATATGCTTCTAATAGTGTTTCTTATATATTATGTGTTTGATTGACTATATGTGAATCCATAGATGCTGAATTCTTTGAAACTATTTTCCCTTAAAAAGGTGTGATAATGTGCATAATATTGGTTCTTTTATTGTTGGTGTTGTATGCTCTTATTTGCCTACTCTCGCTTCTATTGTAACTGAAAGTAATGTTGAACCTAGAAGAAGTAAAAGGCAACGTGTAGAGATAAATTTTGGACCAGACTTTATTACTACCTTCTCGATAGAAATTCCGATAAAGTTAGTGATACTATTGTATCAATTTTCTTGATGGAGCAATATCCTAAAATATATAAAGAGGCAATTAATTCTAGTGATGTCGATATCTAGAAAGAATTTATTTGAAGTGAGCTTGAGTCTATAACTTCTAGCCATAGTTGGGACCTAGTTGACTTACCTAGGGGTTGTAAGCTAATCAAGAGTAAGTGGGTATTTATAAAGAAGTTGAAGATAGATGGATTTGTGGATAAATATAAAGCTAGACTAGTAGTTGTGGGATACACTCAGAAGAAGTATATTTACTACTTTGATACTTATTCCCCCTATGACCAAGGTGGGCACAATCAGGACTCTAGTTGCCTCAGCTACTATCTATGGTATTGTGGTACATTAAATGGATCTAAAGACTATTTTCTTAATGGTGACTTAGAAAAAGAAATACATGTAGTACAAACTATTGTTAGAGTAGTTCCTATTCAAGATGATAAGGTTTGTAAGTTGAGAAAACCCCTTTATGGTATTAAACAAGCCCTAAAATAATGGTATAAAAAACTTAACCAAACCTTTTTGAATAATGGCTATATGGTTCATACCTCATATACTTGTGTTTTCTCTAAGATATCTGGATCTAATTGTGTGATTATGTGTCTCTATATTGATGGTATGCTTATTTTTGATACAAGTATGGAGGTGGTCAGTGATACTAAGAATTTCTTGTCGTCCCATTTTGAGGTGAAGGACTTAGGTGAGGCTAATGTAATAATTGGTATTAAATTAAGAAATACTGAAAATGGTTTATCCCTAAGTTAATCTCATTACATTGAGAAAATTCTAAAAATAGTTTGGTTATAATGATGTGGAATATGTGAAAACTCCCTATGATCTTAATATAAACCTTAAGAAGAACAAAGGTCCTAGTGTTGCTCATGATAAATATGCTAAGATTATAGAAAGTGTGATATTCCTCATGAACTCTATTCGACCTAACATAGCCTATATCATGATCCACTTAAGTCATTACACTCAAAACCCTAGTAATAATCATTGGAATGCTCTTCATCATTTACTTAGGTACCTTAAGGGTATAACAAATTAGTGTTTGCATTTTAAAAAAATCCATGTCGTGTTAGAAGGTTACTGGATGCAAACTGGTTGACTGATAATGATAAAATTATCTCTACTAGTGGCTATGTGTTCACATTAGGTTGAGGTTCTATATCATGGAAATCTTCCGAATAGACATGTATAGCGTGTTCCACCATGAAATCTGAATTTATTGCTCTTGATTGGCAGATCAGATAAGCTGAATGGATGAAGGACTTATTAGTAGAAGTACCATTATGGGAGAAGCCTAGTGTTCTAGTTTTGCTTCACTATGATTCACAAGTTGCCATTGGAATTGCTAAAAATAGCATGTACAATGGGAAGATGAGACATTCATGTCAAACTCAAGGCGGCCAAGAATTTGTTAAAAGAAGGAGTAATCTGTAACACCCTAAAATTTACTACTTTTTTTTTAAGTGGAAGAATTTAAAATTTTAAAACCTGTGAATTCTGGGGATGTTACCACCACACTTAGTACCAAACTGGTTCACTCCGACTGGTTCCAGTATCAAGTGCTAAAGCTAAAAAGATTATTTTCAAACTTAAACCGAGAGTTCATAAAATGAATTAAAAAGATCATAACATAGAAAGCAGAGTACGCATAAAATTTTATAATCAATAATAAGATAGAAATTAGAGTGCGAAACCAAAATTTCTAAGAGGAAATAATCTTACAATTGATAAAAGGTTTAATTGAAATACTCAATACAAGGTAATAAATTATAAAAGAATAAATGCGATACAAAATAAATAACATAATAAAATCACATGAATAGTGAATTCGGTCACGACACTCTCGAACTTTGAGCCAAAACATGCTCAACACTCAGCCTCGCAGGATGTCTCCCCCACCTGCACAAAGTTAGAAGGGTCTACTACTCGTGGCAATGAGCAACACCCATGAAAAGGGTGATGAGTACACTACGTACTGAGTAAGGTAACCGTGCACTAAGGCTAACACACAAAATCATACAAATAATGCAGAAGAAATAAAAGAGTATAATCCATCATGATAATATAATATCATGCATTCATTTGGTAGATAAATAAAGGCCCAATTATAGTCCGGATTAATTACTTAATTAATCTCTGATCAGAACTCATTTCACACCATGCATTTTATCAAATCCATGCGAGAACATAAACCTCCCACTATTATAACTGGTGGGTTAGTCACACATAGAGCATCTTGCCCTAACCACTATTATAACCGGTGGATCGGTCACACATAGTGTAAAAACCCTAATCACTATTATAATCGGTGGATCAGTCACACATAGGGTAAAAACCCTAACCACTATTCCTAACTGGTGGATTGGTGCGGCTCCTGCTCGCATAGTGTTCCACTGTAAGTAATTAGTATCTTTTATGTGCCTTAACAAAAACTATGGTTTGGCTTTATTGAGCTCGGGATCCCCCACTATTATAACCGGTGGGCTGGTCACACATAGAGCATCTTGCCCTAACCACTATTATAACTGGTGGATCGATCACACATAGGGTAAAAACCCTAGCCACTATTCCTAACCGGTGGATCTGCTGGACCCGTCTCAATATCTTCCACTTTAAATAATTAATGTCTTAAGTATCTTATTTAGAAGCTTTTACCCTAAACATGCATGAATCACTCCCTTTACACTTATCCTCCAACTGACCTGTACCACATCATGATAACCCTACGCCTCCTAACTTATCCGACAACCTTTCCTATATACTCAAACTCACACTAGAACTCCAACACCGAAATATGTGGGTCAAGGCCCACTACTACACACCTTCCAAGTCCACTCCACATCTCACTTTAAGGTTTTATCCCAAAACCCTAATTTAGGCCTAAGTGGCCCATCCTACTCTACCTCATACAAACCAAATCATTTTAACCCTTCACACATCACAACTCATAAGTTCCACCCTCATAATTACACTTTAATCATCAAATACACATGATACCACAAAAACCCTAAGCAACCACACCAAACCCTAATTGTCCACACAAACCCTAGTTCGGTCTCCTACGTACCCTTATATTACTCCACATACTATTTTTCATCCAAAGTATCCAAACACCCAAACAACACTTACATTACCTTCCTCACACTCTAAATCAACTTTTTATACGTAAATTTCACTCCCATGCAGACTTTACACAGCACATGCAACCCTAAATTCAACTCATACAAAACCAAAGATTTATCCATACCAAACCCTAAATTCAATCCATAAAAAACCAAAGATTCATCCATACCAAATCCTAGATTCAATCCATTCAAAACCCTAAATTAGATCCTCCCATGCAACACCATAAATTAGATTCTCCCATTCAAACCATAGATTAGATTCTCCCACACACAACCATAGATTAAATTTTCCCATACAAAACTATAGATTAGATTCTCCCACATACAACCATAGATTAAGTTCTCCCATACAAAACTATAGATTAGATTCTCCCACACGAAACCCTAAATTCCCCATTTTATTCTTCCATCATGGATCATTAAAATACTTAGGTCAACTCACACCCCTTGGTCAACTTATTCTCCATTTTTCTTTTCAACCTTTATCCCACACAATACCACTTATATACATCCTCACATGCATGTTTAAAGGGTTATAAACAAATCATCACATACCACAATATTTTATCACATACACATAATACACATGCCATATAACAACATGAGAACATGCTTTGAACTCCACGTCATACCACATACAAAATAATTACAATATTAAACATAGGATGCATAACATACAGAGCATATAATGCACATCAACAAACTATAGGCCTTAGTAACACCCTTACCTAAAACGATACCGTCTTGGAGCACGCTCCTACGCCTTCTTAGGGCTTTGACTGGTCTTACCTATATGAGGAAAAAGCTAAAAATTAGATTCCCTCCTACCAAAAATACTATTAAATACTAACTTATTCTAAGACTAGGGTTTTGATAAAATAATAAAATATTAATAATAATAACCATTAACTAAATACTAAATTTGGCTAAAAATATAAGAATTAATAGTAATATCATAAAAGTTGATAATATAAAGTTGAAGACTTTACCCTAATAATAATAATGATATTAAAAAAAATAACAAAGATACTAAAAATAACAAGAATGATAATATTAATAAGAATAATAATAATATTAACATTAATCATACTAAAAATAATAAATATATGATTTGAAATAAATGGTGGAATAAGGGCTTCGACCCTTCACCAAAATGATACTAATAATAACATTAGTAAAATTAATAATAAAACTTCTTAATAATAATAATAATAATAATAATAATGATAAAAACCATAATAATATTACAAAAATAATAGTAATCATAATGGTAATAGTAATAATGATAATAATCGAAGATAAACTGAAGTAAGGTTTCGACCCTACATGTAACACCCCCAAAATTCACTACTGAAAAATTTCGTTTAATTAAAAGGAAATTAGCGGAAGCAAAATAATAAACCGTGAATTCTGTGGATATTACCGCCACACTTAGTACCAGACCGATTCACTCATACCGTTCCAGTACCAAGTGCTAAGGCTAAAAGAGTAAAATATAATTTTACGAGAAACTTAGCATTTAAAAATCAAAGTAGCACAGTAAACAATTTACGAGAGTAAAATCTAACAATGGTGGTTACAAAATAACAAATACATTGACTTTAAAAGAAACAAATTAAAACCCTAGAATTTATCGGATAGTACCTTACGCTCTTTCCCGAGAGCCCACTTGAATAGCACCTGAAACAACCTGCAAGGGGTACTGCCCATTGAATAGGCAGGGGCCCCACGAATGGAACCCTCCAGTACTACGATACTGAGTAACCCTTTAAATACACACTTAAAAATAGGTCCGCAATGTAACACATGATATTACATACATATATAATGAAAGGTAAATACTTAAGATCCACAGTCATACAACCACATACTTAACGAATCAATAATTATTAATAGGCCATAGAGAACAATCGATACGTCTGGGCCTTAAGCCCTTAATCCATCATTATCAATCATATCGGATTATAATTATTCGTGTGAGTGCGGGAACCCCACCATTATAGCCAGTGGAACGGTCATGCAGGGCAAAATGCTCCTAGCCACTATTATTCGCTAGTGGATCGGTCCTATAGGATAAAACGCTCCTGGCCACTATTATTCGCCGGTGGACCGGTCTGGCCCCGACTCACATCATATTCCACTATAAGTGATTAGTATTTTCCATAATTTATTTATAGCCAAATCAAATTTATTGAGCTTGAGACCCCCCACTATTCTGGCCGATGGATCGGAATACAAATATACATCATCCAGGGTAAAACATCCTGAGCCACTATTTTATCCGGTGGATCGGTACTCATAATATATAATTCAACTGGGCCCGGCTCATTAATCTTTCACTTTAACGATTAGTGTTTTCCCTTTTTAATCAGCACAAAGATTCCATTTATTTGCCTCGATAGGGAGATCAAGATCCCGGAACACAAAGGTACATCGGTCGCACTGGTGCATAAAAGCTACTTAGTACCCTTCAACTATCAACCCAAGGATGCAAAGGTACCCTGGTCATATTGGTGCATAAAGCTAACTCAGTACCCTACCGACAAGGACACCTAATTCTTAAGTATGCATACCCCCTAAGTAGGTCTGTAGAGCTAGATAGAGTAGATATAGGGCCTGGCTGGGGCACAAAGGCACTCGAACAAATACCAAATAATCGTGGGCTAAACCACGTCTTTAGGGTAGCAACCCCTAAAGAGCCACCATTCCCGATCTCGAGGTCTTTCACTTTAAGTATTAGTGTCTTAATTAAGGGTGATCATAGAAGCACAATAATCAGATAATTATTCACTTTTAATTGTTCGGATATCATCAGACATTTCTTATTCATATGGTTGTCCAAGGTAACATAGAAGAATCATTAAGGCCATCTTAATCTCATCTAATTTTGAATTAGAATTCGTTCTCGTGATACCTACTAATCATCAAATACTCTTACCTCGCTAATCAGCGTTATTTGAGTCATATTACAAAATTCCACAATCACAACGACATATTAGGTACAAACTACTCATTTACCCCTTACTTATACAATTACTAAGCCATCCCTTCCTTACTTGACAAAATACCATAATACCCTCCTTGTTACAAAATTACCAAGTTACCCTTTACTCGATTTAGGTTACCAAGTTATTGTTCATACTTATTAGGTTACTAATCCCCCTTCATAATTATTACCCTTAATATACTTTCCATTTAGTTGGATAAATTACCACTTTGCCCTTTCTCCTTTATTATAATTAATAAATTATCCTTGAGTTGGTCAAATTACCAAATTACCCTTCCTCATTGTCCTAATTACCAAATTAACCCTTTATTTAGTTAACTACCAAATTACCGTCCCCTATTATCAATTACCAACTACCCTTCTCCATTATCAAAATTATCAAATTACCCTTTTATATGATCATAATTACAATTTTACCCTTCTCCATTATTAAATTTACCAAATTACCCTTTAGTTATCTAAATTACCGAATTGCCCTTCTTAATTATCATAATTACCAAACTGCCATATTCCATTATCAAAATTACCAAAATACCCTCTAGTTGGTTAAATTACCAAATTACCCCTCACATTTATCATATTTACCATTTTACCCTTCTCCATTATTACATTATCAAATTACCCTTTAGTTATTTAAATTATTATTTTACCCTTCTCAATTATTATAATTACCAAGTTACTCCTTTCCAATTTTCACTTTTACCCCTTTTATTTACAAAATTACCATCTTACCCCTTTACTTTCAAATTTACCATTTTACCCCTTAACTTCCAAAAATTACGATAACACCCTTTCACTTATAAAGGTTACCATTTTATCCTTAATTACAAAATTACTATTTTACCTTTTTTAATTTCCAAATTACCATTTTTCCCTTTAATCAAAAAATTACTATTTTTCCCTTTTGTTATAAAATTACCATTTTATCCCCTTACTTCCAAAATGACTAATTTATCCCTTACTTCTAAAATTACCATTTTATCCTTTTATTAAAAAAATTACTATTTTACCTTTGCCTTCAAAATTACCATAATGCCCTTTTTAATCAAGAATCACTATTTTACCCTTATTACACCCCTTATATTAAATTATTATTATTACTACATAAAATATTAATATTAATGCCTCATCCACAACTCTTATAGTTAATATAGTACTTATTAACACCCATATATATATATATATATATATTAGGCCATATTCTTGTACAATATACATTAATAAAATCCCCTAAGGCTCACAAAATATTAAACATGTATTAAATATCACAATAGCATAAGACAACATGGATAATACTTAACATTTTCCTTAACAACCAAATTATTACCTTAAATATTATTTCCATACATATCATATAACCTATCATGCTTCCTTTTATCAACCAACACAATAACCACATATAACATATTAAACAACACAAACCAAACATAATAATATATTAAAAATCCTAATGTGCTAACATACGTTAATCCATGCGTTTAAGTGGGATTTAATGGTTACCTCGATTCCCGCAAAAACAAACCTTACCGGTATCCCGGTTAAAGGTCCAAACTTAGATTATCAAAACCAATACCTAAAAATAATACCAAGACTTATTACATTAGAAATAATAAAATCAAAGTACAAAACTTTATAACACTTAATTAATCAAATTATTAAATTAAAATATTATTATACCTTAAAAATTAATATTCAAATGAATCAAAGAAAGCAGCAGCTCATCCTGCTCATGCAGCATGAGCTGCATGCAAAGAAAGAAAAAGGAGGGGCTTGAAGGTGGTGGAAATAGGGGAAAATGGGCAATTTTGGGTTAGGATTTTTAGGCTAGGAAAAGAGGCATGTGGGGGAGGATTTAAGGCAAGGGAAGGATGCAGAGGTGGAGAGGGGGTGTAAGTGGTGGTCGGGGATGCGTTGGAGACGGCTAAGGGCGACGGAGACGGCGGCAGCAAGGCTGCGAAGGTGGCGGCTGAGGAGGGAGGTCGAGATGGAGGTTGGTGAGGAAGGAAAATGGGGAGAGAAAACGAGGGCCTTTAGGTGGTTTTTTCAGGAAAGATAGGATTAGGGATGGTAGAGGGGGTTGCAAGGATTATTGTGGTGGCTCAAGTGGCGGCATAGGCGACGGGCAAGCAGATCGATCGAAGGAAAGAAGGAGCGGGCCGGCCCGGTCGAGGAAGAAGGGAAAGAAAAAAAAGGAGGCAGGTTGGGTGACGCGGGAAAGGTAGGGGGAGGAGGAAGAATGGGCCAGCGGCCCAGCGTAGGAGGGGAGGCAGAAGCAAGCCGGCGGCGGCCCAAAGAAAAGAAAAAGAAAGAAAAGAGAAAAAGGAGAAGGAAAAGGGAAAAAGGAAAAAGAAAAGGGAAGATGGAATAAATAATTTAATTGATAAAATAATAAAATAGAATAATTTTGGAAAATAATTTGATTTAATAATTTAATTTAAGACAATTAAAATATAAGGGTTAAAAAGGATAATTTTAGTAAAATAAGGGTTTGAAAATTTATTTAAATAATAAGAGTATAATAAAATAAAAAAATATTTATTTTAATTTATTAAATATTTATACCCAATTTTATTTACTCAAAAATCCATAAAATAATTAAAATAAATAGATTTAAAGGCTAATTTATTCCAAATAAAATTTATTTATTAAAATATAGGCTTTTAGAAATTTGGGGGATTACACTACATTAAATAATAATAAAATAAATAATAATAATAATAATAATAATAATAATAATAATAATAATAAATGCTAATGATAAAAATAATATTAATAATAATAAGACTTGATATTTATAATACTAGTACTACAATTCAAAATAGGCACAATAGGGTTTCAGCCCTATATAGAATAATAATATTAACATTGAAAATAATAATAATAATAATAATAATAATAATAATAATAATCGCATAACAATAATAATAATAGCAACACTATCAGTAAAATATTTGTAATAATAATAATAATAATAATAATAATAATATTGAAATAGTAAAAAAAAAATAATAATAATAATAACATATTAATATTAATAATAAAGATAATAGCAATAATAAGAATAATAACAATAATAAAATAAAAAAAATATATAATAGGGCTTCGACCCTCAATAGAAATAATAATAAAATCATTAATAATAATAGTAATAACAATAATAATAGAAATAATAATAATAATATATTTTGAATAAATGAAATAAAATGGATTAAGACTTGTAAAAATAGGGTAAAAGGGTTAAGAGGGTCTAGGGTTCAACCTTAGGTTGGTGGTGACAAGCGGCCAGAAAAAGAGAAGAAAAGGGAAAACGTTGAAGGCTTGGAACAAAATAGGGAGAATGAAGGTGAGAGTAGAGGTGATTATAGTTGCCTAGAAGGAGAGGAACAAAATGGAGGTGGTGGCGCAACCAAAGGTGGCGGCGCACGACGGCGGCAGTGGTGGCCGAATGGGGAAGAAGGAGAGAAAAGGAGGAGGAGAGGGGGGAGAGGAAAAGAAAGGTAGGATAAGGTAGAGGGTGGTCTGCAGAACAGGTTGGAAGGTGAAAGGAGCGACGGAAGCGGCGGAAGTAGTGACTAATGGTGGTTTAAAGGGCGGCGGATATTGAAGATAGGGTTGATCGGGAAGGCTACTTTGCATAGTCGGGGTGGCTTGTGCTGGGAGAACTGAGGATAAGGGAGGCGTAGTTAGTTATAGGGCAGTGTAAGGATGAGTTGGGTGGGCAGAGAGGGGGCGGAGTTGGTCGGAAGCGGCAAAAATAGTGTCTAAAGTGGCAACGGTGGCAAGGTCGGAAAATTCTGGGTAAGAATCAAGAGCTCGATACAAGGCAATGTAAAGGGGTATTTATAGAGTTTAGAGGAGAGGGTAGGGTTCTATGGGTCGGCTAGGGGGTAATGTAGGTAGGGTTCCGGTCGCCGGTAGCGATGGTTGGCCGGTGGAAGTAAATTTCAGGGCAGGGGTGATTGGCTAAAAAAAAGAATCGTGGGCGAAAAGGAAGGGAGATGGGGTGAGTCAAGGTATTCTGCAAGTCAGGGGGAAGAGAAAGAAGAGGAAAACGGATGGTCAAAGGCGTGGCCGGCGGTGAAAAAATTGGGGCGGTTATGGGGGTTGTAGGTCGACGTCAACGAGGGAGGCGGAAGGAAGAAGAAGGAGAAGGGATGGACCAGTGGTCCAAGGAAAAAAGAAAAGAAAGAAAAAGAAGAAACCGGGGTGGTCGACAGTCATTAAATGAAATGGGATGAAACACAGCGTTTGGCTGCGCCGAGGGAGGAAGAAAGGAATGGAGGGGTTGGGCCGCGGGAAGGAGAGACGGATGCGCAGGCTGGGCCGCGCTGAAGAAGAAAGGAAGGAAAAGAGGAGGACTAGGCCGCGAGAAGGAAAGGAAGGAGGGGAAAGGAGGACTGGGTCGCGAGCTGGCCCAAGTCAGGGAGGAGAAAAAGAAAAAGGAAAGAAAAATAAAGAAAAATAAAGAAAAAAGAAGAAAGAAAAGGAAAAAAGGATAAGGGAAAAAGAGAAAAATAGGTAGGTTAGGGCCAATTAAATTAATTTGAATATTTGGGATATTTAAAAATAATAATATTTAAATCCTTTTTTATGCTAATTTAGGGTTTTTGAAAGATTTTTCATAAATTCCATTTTAATTAGCAAATCACTCTAATTTTCTCCAATTAAATTATTTATAAAATTACTATTAATTTGGAACTATTTTATCCTCCTTATTTTAAATAAAATAATTTATTTAATTAATTTCCAAAATAAAATCCTTAATTAGCTAAAATATCCAAATTTCTCCTAATTAAAATACTTATAAATTTCTTATTGATTTGCCCTAATTAATTTATTTTTATTTTAATAAAAAATAATTTATTTAATAAAATTTTCTAATAAAACCTCATTTAACTATAATTTTTAAAATTAAAATTTTCGGGACATTTCATAATCTCCTTAGAGTATGTGCATTGAGAGATGAATTTGGCATATCCTCAAGGCTTATTAAGTAAAGTGGTCCTTGAATATTCAAGAAGAATGGGCCTTAAGTCCAAGGTAGAGGAAAGTATGGTGGATACCTAATTTAGTCAGATTTAATTGGGTCAAACCCAATATGATATAATAGATTCAATGAGGTCAAACAAAGTCATATGATTACTCTTTAAGTAATATAATCCTATCCTTGTACCATGAATTATAAATTTTTACACACTCTTTTAAATCCATAACCTATTTTGGTGATGTTATTTAGACGCATTTGATGGATTCAAGTGTGGTAGTGCTAAGTTCCAGTTGTATGCTCATTTTGAATACATAACCAGTATCGGTAGTTTGAGACACACTTGATGGATTTTATTGATTATTTTGAGCGTGAGATTAAAGTTCTTAATGAGTACATAACTATATGTGGTTATGCAATAAAGACGTAATTGATTGACTCACCTAATTGGTTGTGAAGGTGAGTTGCCTTCTATGAGAGCTGGGTTATATCTCTAGAACATTTAAGAATATCCAAGGTGTGTGAAAGGCTATTTAACGTGCAAATTTATTTATTTTTATCGCGAAAATATTGCATAATTTAAAATTTTAATGAATTTTATGAGGAAACAATTCAAATCTAAGTAGCTATAGAGAAATTCACTACTTAGAATATGTTGTAACCTCATTTTTCTATATATCAATTCAATCGAAAGATGTTTATATGTATGCATGAAGCTTTTTCTTTGCCTAGGTTGTTCTTTTCTTTTTTACTATAAGTTTTCTCATAGTTAGTGGGGGATTATTGGGTAACTACAATAAAAATACCCATGTTATCCATTTTCTCAATAACCACCCACTCTCTACATCTACCCACTAAATGATCCATATTCTCCACATGTTCTCTACCTTTCTACTACCTATTGATGGGAGAGTGGGGTAAGTGGTAGGAGTGGGATTGCTTAAAAATGGCCTATAAATACTCTTAGCAGCTTAGAATTGGAGTATATCATCAAAATTCATCCTTACAAGCTACATTCCCTTCTTTCCCACGAAATTGTAGGCACTTGAATTACACAATTTTCCATTCCTTTAACCTTTAGTGTATGGGTTTGAAGGAAGTTGTGTAAACCCTTGGGGAGTGAATGGTCTTAAATGATTGCACCATAGTTAGGCCTAATTCTATTTCAAGGCAGTGATCATTTCATGAGATAACAATTTCATATTTCAATCTTAGTTCTTTACTATACTTACCACCACCACCACCACTGATAACAACCAAAACTTGCTTGGTAGAGGGGAAACCAAGGAAAAAAAAAGGATGATTGAGCTCAATTGGGGGGGAGGTGTTTAACTGTAGTTTGCATTAAAGTGAAAAAAAAACAAAGGGAAAGGACAGATAAACAGATAGAACGAGGTGCTTAAAGTTAGAAAGAAATAAGTTAAGGACTAGGGGAAAAGGGTTGATTCCATGTGTTTGTGTGTTTTGATGTTTTGAAAATGGAATGAGAATGGATGAGGGGTTTTGATCGACAAACTCGCCCTCTCTCCTACCTTTGTCTAACATAAAATTAGACGATGGAGTTGGTCTTTCTTGGTCAACCAAAAGAAATAACAACAATGAGAAAGGTTGTAAGAAAGCTCATAGTGTTTTTTTTAGTGAGATTAGATTATGGCAAGGTTTTTAGTTGATTGCTAGCATTCAAAAGTCGAGATTATATTTTCCAAGGTGTGAGGGTCACATGCTAACAAGGAGAGAGGTAGGATAGATATTTTACAATGTCAGGATAATTAGATGAATGGAAATGCTAGAAAGGAGGGATTTATTGAAAATTAGTAAATAGATCCCAAAAATTATGAAAATGTGCAAAATAATTTGAGAAACTCAGTTATATAAAAATATTGGGTATTCAAGTTGGTTTAACGATTAATAGATGAAAATAAAGTGAAAACAAACAAGTCGTGAAAATACATTTATTTGTGAATACATAAAACACATAACGAACGACGATAGAGAGATGAATAATAATTCTAGAAAACTAAATATATAAAGTATTTGATCTTGGAATTTGTGTGATGCCCAACTAATTAAAAACAATTCAAATGGATAAAATCATTTAAGCATGTAAAATGGATTTTTTTTGCGATTTAATGTTTCCAAAACAATGGACTGTTTGTAAGTGAGCATAATAGATTAATGAACTCAATCAATTTAAAAAATTTGGACTACTTGAAGTGAGTGAAAATGATGAGAAAAAAAGAATCACATAAAATGTATTTTCTGCAGACAAAAGAAATGATCGACAGAAAGTTTAAAATTAATATATACATAATCAAACTTATTAATATATATATTTTGTAAATTTTAATGCAAGATTAATCACAAGGTAATTAAGGTTGGGAGATCCGGTTATTACAAGAAAAATATCACAAAATAATTTTTTGGTCAAACTCGTCATTAGTTAGTGAATAAAAAATTAGATTAAACCAGTTGTATAAGAGTTATAGTGGAATATTTATTGGATCAGCTCATTTTTTGATACAACAACATTTGGACTAGTTGAATCGAGTATTGGTCCCTGAACTATGTTGATTCCTAGGCTGGTATTTGACTTAAAAAAATATTATTTGACCAAAAAAACCATAAGTGTATTACAAACTTATTGAAAAGCTTAATCTTTTATATATATATATAATAAATAGAGGCTTAGAGCACACACCATTGGGGAACTTCACTTCTCGTATACAATTCTAACAACAAAATAACTAATGCTGTCTAATTTGCTCTCTACTCATCTTTACCTCTACATCAACACTCTCCAATAAAATATCAAAATATAATTTTTTATTAATCTATATCCCACTAAATTCTCCATCATTATTTTTTAAGAAATACTAGTTTTTATACCTTTTTTTTTTATCAAATTTGATAATCATACATTTCCTCTTTTTCTTCCCTCCTAACTAGGGGTGCCTAACAATTTATCTTAACCCAAAATTCAAATCATGCTGAAATTTATTTCAAAATCCAATCTTAGACTGAATTGGTTA
Organism: Tamarix chinensis; assembly: GCA_030549775.1. Taxonomy (NCBI): domain Eukaryota; kingdom Viridiplantae; phylum Streptophyta; class Magnoliopsida; order Caryophyllales; family Tamaricaceae; genus Tamarix; species Tamarix chinensis. The sequence goes on from CM060182.1 coordinate 55,623,202, forward strand.
TTATATTCTTTGATCCAATCTCGCTCATGGTAGTGAAAAATTTTCAATCCGTATTCACATTTTGTCCTATCAAGGCAGATATATATATTTTCAATTTGTATTCACATTTTTGTCCTATCAAGGCAGCTATATATATATATATATATATATATATATATATATATATATATATATAAATGTATGTATTTATGTATGTATTTTGTGAATTCTTATCTAATATTGATTATTCCATAACACTCCTAGTATTAGGGATGTAAACGAGGTAGATTCGGAGTGGGTATACCCATACCCGTATCCATACCCGATAAGAAAATATGTACCTATATCTGCTAACATATCCATATTCGTATCCGTTGGATATCTGTTACCCGTTAATGGATATTATCCGACGGATAAAACTATTTAGAGTTAAGCCAAATGATAATTTTAACCTTACTTTATACTATATTTATTTTAAAATTAAGGGTAAAAAGATAATTATATATCGGATAAACGGGTACGAAAATGGACACGGGTATGGTTACAAGTACGGGTATGGGATATCCATACTCATGCCCATATTCATACTCGAACTCGACGGGTATTTCTTTCTATCATCCATATCCGTTTAAATATTTGGCAGATAAAATCCACTCAGCTTACATCCCTACCTAGTCTAATCTCAGGTCCTAACTTTTAAAAAATTTCTAATCCTTAACAGGGTCAAACTTAATTCTCTTTTAGATTGCTACACAACCCCTACTCCTAATCTTTCCTCAACCCTCCCAACGAGTATAGATCCCAGGTTTCTCCTTTATTGCTTTTTTTGAAATATGTGCTTATGTTCGTGTGTGTTCGCTTTTTTTTATTAGGGCAAGAAATTATAAGATGCATCCAGATGTATATCATAAGATACATCTGAGAGTGCATAATCAACAAAGGAGAAAAGATACTCGCTATGAAATGTGGCATGACAATTAGATTAATAAAAACATCATTTACAACACAAAACTCGGGAAACCAAAATGCATAGTGCATAATCACTAATTCAGGCATGGATAATTACTAGTTCTAACAAAGATAATCACCAATACATGCATAGATAATCACTAACACTATACGTAATATATAATCACTTCTCTCGACAAGATAATCACCGTAAGGTATATTTTATTATATATAACTAGGTGTATTATATACAAACAATTTAGGGGGCTCTTTGGAAGAACATAAAGCCATGCCCATCTTATCTCCCAAGTTGTCGAATTTCAAGTCATTCAACTCAACCTATATTTTTTCTAACTTTCAATCTTCAAATAACTTTTTAAATTTCAAAATTTGTCTAGTGTTCTAAACATAATAAAAATCTTTACCCCCTATTCAATATTCATAAGGAAAAAGCTGATTTGGCTATAGTCATAGTTTACAATTCACAATGTCATTAAGCATTATACTTTGAGTCCTTCATCTTTATCAATACTACTTTAGTTCTACCTAGGTAGCTTCTTTAAAAACCTAAAAAATAAAAGCATGTCCATGCCCTACATAATTAATTATCCTTAACGTCACATTAAATATCTTTTAACACAAACTGAATTTATTGCGTGCAATGCATGAATAAAATTAATTATTGATAATATAAGGAAAAACTACATCTATATTTAAATAAAATATAAGAACTAATATATAGAAATTAAGATATTTATTTATTTATTTGAAGTTAAAACTAAACTACTTTATATTGTTAGGGGAAATCGAAAGGTAAAAGTAGGGTGGTAAGAAAACTACCATGTATTTAAGATATTTGTTTGTTTCAAGGGAAAGGAGGACGGTAAAAGAAGGCAAAAATAAATCGAGAAATGGAAAAAAAATTATGAACTATTATTTTTTGTATGAAATTTGTGGACAGAAAAATAAACTATATATACCATATTTATATGATCTAATAATTATTTGGACAATTTTTTATAGTTGTTTGTACAATAGAAATATGTAGAAAATTAGGTGGTTGTTTTTTTTTCAATTAATTTAAAGAATTGGTTTTTAAAAGAAAAAAAAGGAGACTACCTGTACTATATTTCTACTATCTAACAAATATTTGGACAAAAAAAAAAGAATTAGATCGAATTTTTTTTCATACCTTCCTTTCTATTATATATATATATTAGATTTGTCCCCTCACAATATAAAGATAAAATCAATTACTTAGAATATAAGGAACAAATTCAATCCATAGTTAAACAAAGATAAAAATCATATATATATATATATATATATAGATTTAGGCTTTTGTACAAACTATTATTTAAAATACAAATGTAGAAACCCTTAATAACCATTAGATCTAAAAGATTTAAATGCTGAGATTAAAATAAATTTAGGTTAGATATATACTAAATCTTAATAATTGATCAAATACTAATCTAATGATTATAATTAATTCCTATACATGTATCTTAGAAAGAGTATATATAGAACCTTCACCCTATATAAATATATATATATATATATATATATTTAAAGTTAAAACTTAGAACGGTGAAAGCTAACGAAGGAGACTACAAAGAATGGAAACGTAAAAACTGCAGCCTTTTTTTTTTCAGTTGCTTATTTTATGGAGTCAATTTTTATGGAAGCAAAAAGAGAATTGAGTACCATATTTATAATACAATACGTAATAGTTTTTTCTACAATATAAACAGGCAGAAATATTAAATAGATCTTTTCAACGGGCAATTTCAAGAGTTGATTTTTGTGGGAATTATATATATAAAGAGAGATTCATCCTCACAGATTACAAGTTAGCTTTTCGTCTACCGTGATGTCCATTTTTAAGAACATCAGTGCCGAAGACCATAGATAACCGCAGGAATGGAATATGATCACTTTGAACGGAGCGGAGTACTTGATGGCTAAACTGAAAGCGCCGGGAGTGAATGTTCTGGAAGCACCAGTAGCACAACCAAAAACAAGAGCGAAAGTAACATCATCATGATTGATTTCACCAGCTTCATAACCAAGGGCTCTTGATTCAGTAGTAAAGTTTGAAATCTGGATACTATAGGTCCAGGAACCAAATCCCTCTCGGTATTGTACTGGCATAATGCTTTCATTCTTTCAAGAAGCCCCTTTTTCTTTCCCAAAAAATAAAAATAAAAAATAAAATAAAATAAAAAAATTCACCATCATTGTAGAAACCCTCTCAACTATTTCATCTCTACACTACAGACATCTATATTTCAATGTCCCTAAGACCGGTACACAACCACAAGCAAAGGGCGAAGCATCGCCCTACATTTATCCACGTCCATTATAACCATCAGCTTATATAGCATCAGTAGCTGTATCACTTACGACTTATGTCTACAGTTACTGATGCTGCCATTAGTACTAGATCAACGCTTCACGTGGCAGTGTAGTTTCGCAATCAAGACAAGTAGGATAGCCTTTGCACGTTCCAGCAGCATTATACACAACAAGAAGTTGACCTTACATAATTGTCGCTGTAGCCGAATTCTGAAACAGCTCCATCAGCTGCTGTGCAACATCTGCAAATGGAAAAACTAACATAAGTTACAGGCATACTCCCCTGTCATCCTGGGGCAAAGGCTCGATAGATAAAAAGGGATTGTAACTAAGGCTGTTGAGAAGCCAAATCGAGCCAAACCTTCCCAGGCTTGAGATCGGCTCGAGTTTGTAACAAGCCAAACAAGCCCAGCTCAAGCTCGGCGCAAAAAGGTTTGTGATCTTTTCGGCTCGGCTCATTTAACATAATTTGTTTCGTAGCTCAAGTTATTTAACTAATCAACTCATTTATCAAATAAATTCTATACACCTTCCGAATCTTCTATACAAGTTTTTCAAATTCTATATGCAAGCTTATAAACAAACATGTAAATAAACTTATAAATAGATCTAGGAACGAGCCTATAAACGATCTAACGAGCGAGCCGTTCAAACTTAATTTGAGCTGACTTGCAAGCAACCAAGCCAAGCCTACGAGCTTGAGCTTGACTCATTTCCCTAAACAAATGAGCTGAGTTGAATTGGCTTGTGAGCTGGCTTAAGTTGTTAACAGCCCTAATTGCAGCCATGCATGCAGAAGGCCCGAGTACCATGGGCTGAATAAGTATAACAGACTACCCAAAGATATACACAAATAAACTATTTACAGATAGTCCTTGTGGCTTGCGAAAGTCTAAAACAGCAAAATAAGGAATATATTAAGGAGCCCTGTTAGAGGCAAAACATTTGACCATGGCTTTCTCCAACCAGGTTCCATGACACCATAAAACAAGAAGAAAATTATTCCAAGGAAGAGCTTACTTTGAAGAACAGCTGGTGGTGTTTCAAATTCTTGCCATATGTCGTAGCAGGAGTTATCCATATGAAGCAACTTGGCAGCAAGGTATGCAGCCCCCGCAGCGATATGTTGAGGTTTGAACTGAAGCCAGAGCGAACTCCAAAGGCTGAAAGATAATTCAGCTTTAGTAGATAAACAATATATGAAAACTACAAATCACAGATAAAAATGAACAGAAAAGTGTAAATATCTCCTAGAAAATACTAAACCAGATTCAAGGTAATAACTCCAAAAGACCATTGGCAACATCCAGCTGATTTAATCAACAAACACCCGGAAGTTGAAAGTAAGAACACAAACCATCCCAACTAGGGAGGATTTCTGCTTCCAATTTGTTAGCAAGAAAAAAGGGCAAGCCAAGACAATTTTCCTTACCAACATATGCAGCAACCTAGTTGGATTCTTCTGCTGTATGCTGACAAGAGTATGCAAATAACAACCATCTAGGGAACACATCATCCTGACTCCTGCTCTGCTACCGGAAATTTGACCCCAGGTTATTAGCCCATATGCCAAAGCAAACCAGACAAGCACTGGCTTATGGGTATCTAAACTTCTCAGAAGGTACATTTTTGAGGAGCTTGCCAACATATGTCCAGGCGAATGCAAACAGGAAGGCCAAGTCCTAGACCACAGATGCTCCACTAATATGTCCATGCATCAGCTATTTCCCCAACATAGATTACAGAGGCCATGGTACAGTGAAAATTTACTATTGGCACTACAAGAGGACTAAACAGGACTGGTGATTAGTATAAAAGCATTAAGTGAAAGGTGTTTTTCTTTTTCTTTTTTGATAGAAACTGAGACAAGAAACAATTTCAAGAGCATTTCTCAACTCTCCTTCACCTCTTCTAGAGAAAATAGCATCAACCAAATCCCTGCAACTCAAGCTCAGCTGTTGCTCCACGAATCCAATTTCTCATTCCAGTATAACAAAGTCAACGTCCTAGAAGAGGCACATAGGCCTCAGATCACCACAGTTCTTAGGGACACCAATGTGCATGTGTTTTGCTAAGAGAAAAACATATTCTGCTGAAAACAAAACAGGGGAAAAATCATAAAAGAAAGAAAAAAGGAGCGTATTTTGTTAAAAGGAAGAACATAGACAAGTTAAAAAGGGAGGAAAAGTTTTAATGTTTCCATTTCTTTTGTTTCGTTGGGTGGGCGGGAAGCAGGGGATAGGGACAATAATTTGGCATGGCTGCATCTATCAGCTTACTCAGCATGAGATGCTTGTAACAAACAACCATATAATCCGGCATCTGAATGTATTCTCTTGGGCCTCTTCAGAGGGCTTAGCGAATACAACAGATCCAACAAACACAAGAAACAGTTTATAACAACCAGATATGGCACATTTTCAAACCTTTTTTTAATACTCTTTACAACATAATTGTGGAAATCACCAAATTCTTCCCAAATTTGTTATTAAAAAAAAAAAGTTGAGAAAGCCAAATTTCTCCACAAATATTTTTCCTATTAGGCAGTTGGAAAAGAGATTCAAAGATCGTCAAAGGTAGAAAACCAATGAAATTGGCTATGTAATAACCAACTCGACAAAACCAAAAGATGCAGATTAAATCAACTTCAAAGGGGCATTAAAACAACAATCATTTAGGCAGACCAACACCAGATCCAAATTTGAAACTCAATATCATCAGAGAAAATACTCATGTCACCATTGAAAATAAATATGTTCAGGAAGAATATATCATCTTGTCATATCAACTTTACCATTCTGTATCATAAGTACCCCAAAGTAATTTAAGAAGAAAAGGTCCCCTTTTCATAAATTGATTAAAGAACTAAAGATGAAACGAATGGATGTTTACTAAAACTTTGGAACGCGTTTTAATGTTATTTTATTATTTAAAGAGTACTTTAATATGAAATATGACAAAAGATAATGGTATTTTTTAAAAAATTCAAAAATGAATGGATCACATCGGCTAAAATGATGCTAAAGAAGCTCCAGATACTTCTACAACCCCTGAACAGGAATGGCTACAGCATTGGCTTTTCAACTAATCTTTTGGTGAGTTTTTTTTGGGGGGAAGGGGGGGGGGGTCAGGAAGCTAAGCCTTGCAATCGTTTTTTGTCACAATTGTGCAGCAGGAGGTGCAAAGTAAAATCCAGCTACCTTCAACCAACAGATCCTCCTCGGTTCCTTGGAACACAGAAAGTCAAACTTATCTTGTCCACCCTTCATCATGAGCACATGTTCCCAGGTCTAAGTAATTTCTCCACGTGTAATTAAAAAGGAAGGGGGATAAACTAAAATAATGCTTCCCTTAGTTTTTTCTTCCTTTACCAGACCACCTGCCACAATGTATCATATGGCAGAAGTACAAAGAAGTCTAACAATAAGACAAACCAAAATGGATCATGTTTCTCGGCAACCCAAAAACACATTAATGCCATCAAGTCAAATGGTGATAATCTTCTACATCTACAGACTAAAGGTATGAGAAATTAAACAGGAAATGAGAGTCAGAGATTGATAACAAGCAAACACTACTTTTGGCAGCAACATGGCAGAGATAAAAATATGTTTGAAGAGAATAACAAAATTAATCAATCAACATACGTCTATAATTCACATTTGGACTGAGAGATTAATATCCCATGTAAGCATTGCCCTAATACATTGAAGATCGGAAGATATTACTTTTGCAAATGACTTTGAAGATAAAAGATACAGAACAGTTTGAACAAGGCATACAGAAGAGATGACAGAAGGTTTTGTAGTAGACAACATATAAGGCAATAAAAAATAGGTTCAAGCAGAAACCAAATACTAAACACGAGGGATAATAAGCAGGAAAAAAAAAAAAAAATATCAGCAAACTATTGATGAAGTCGGATGTTCTAAATGATTGACCCACTGCTTGGTGTTATTCAATAACTTACATTTGATATAAGAAGAGCCCGTATTGTACAAATGCTAAAGTACTTTCTAGAGACAAATTTTCAAAGACAATTCAGCCCCAAATATGAAACACTCAGATATGGCTGTAGAAGATTCTATATTTTCCTTAAACAATTAAAATTATGCTTTCAAATAAAGTTGTGTATACCATTAGCAGCAAATTTTAGAGCACTGAGATAAAACTCACAGAGCTACATTCATGATGAATACATGCAAAGATTGTTTGTGGGGGAAAAAAAATGACCTACTGCACTTGCATTGTTACATGTAAACAGATAAATTTAATAACTGAAACAGTTTCGAGCTTGGAAAAGATATGCAGTGAACTTCCCCTTCATCAAATGAAGCATAGAAGACAAGATGCAGCAGATACAGACTCCAACAGCGGAGAACTTGCTAGTTACTACCAGTGGATTTGCAGGAATAGCATAAAAGGACAAGAAAAGGTTATTCAAGTTTTTGGAATCAATTTATGAACTAGTTACAATCAATGCGATATTTCTCAAACCAAGCCTATGTGTGGAAATTTTTGAAATGAGGATGACATGAAGTAATATATATTGACATTTTTGAATTGAAAAAACTGTATTCAAAAGCATAAATGGTTTTGGGATTATTCTTTAAAAGTCATAAACATTTTTTCATTTCCTACGAAGGCATAAATGTTTAAATTTTATTCTCATTGAAGCATGATATTTTAAAATATTTAAATTTTAGATAATTCTAATCATTTTCTTTGTCTTAAGGGGAATAAAATCTAAACATTTATACATTCACGGGAACAAAGTCTACACGTTTATGACTTACATTTTTAATTTCAAAACATTTATATCTTAATTGGAACTTCTATACTTATAAATACACTGGTCTTTTTGGATATATACTTTCAATATTAATTTAATTGTTTGATGATAAAAAGTAGGAATGGTTTTAAAAAGTTGTAAAAAAAGTGTCTCATCAGAAATAATATAAATCAAACACAACCTTGAAATAGGAAGAGACTTACCATTCCAAAAGTGAGCCAAAAACAACCTCCTCTACCAACACCCACACATACTTCAACAAAGAGGCAGCAACTCACAAACAAACAATCACAAATACGCCCAAACAAAATTTAACCGTCATTGTTCCTCCTCCCCTACCAGTCATGTACTATGCATCTATATAAATATTATGCAGCTCATAACTTCAACGGTACTAGTATTATTAGATATATTTCATTAAGTAAACAAGTATGTCAGAAAAAACATCAACTAGAGAAAAATAAAGAAATAAAGTAGCCTATCTAACCATTTTTACTAAGGATGTCTCTTATTTTTCTGGATACTTTTAAGCATAGTGAATACTCAGCAGCTCACAGAGATCCCAGACGACTACTCATTAGAATGCAGCAAAAAATGACTCGCCAACAAAAAATTGGTATTATTTACTTTTCAAGGCAATTTTCATGCAAGATAAGACTTTTGGCATACTGACCTTTGAAAAGCCTGCACACTACAACACTTCGCCAAACCTGACTGTGACACAATACTCATCATTGACAACCCAAAACATTACAAAGTAAAAGCTCCCAGACCATCAGAATTATCAAACAAGAACCACATATTACAGCATTCCTACATATTCGTGGCCCACTGCAAGGTTTCTAAAACAACTGGAACATCTAAACAAGAAGTAATGAATCCGCAATCCAAATCAAATCTTTTTGAAGTACAACCACTCGAAAAAGTTCCAAGGGTAAACAAGGGGCAAACTCTTTCAAACAACCAATTTCTTACTACAAACATCCTAGACTGCAGATTTCATTTCATCATTGCATACACTTCCAATAGGTTGGAACCTGTGAAATATGCTGTTTCGTTAATTCTTCAAATCCTAAGAGTAGGAGAGAACAAGATGATGAGAAAGGCATTTTTAATAAATCGGGTATAACATGTACTTCAAAGAACAGCAGGATAAGCTTGTATAGGGGATCAATCTCCAAATCTATTTATGGTTCCTACAATTACTACAATACTAGATGTAAAATTGAGACAAAGAAAAGTCTCAAATATCTTATCTCACTATTTAACATTGCTTCTCTACCTACTGTAGAGTAAAAACCATCTCCCCAAAGGTGCCCATGCGCAACCTCTCAACCAAAGCCTCCCACCCCAATAAATAAATAAATATTCCCAGCCTCCTTATCCAGCATGAAATACAAGGGAAAACCCTAGTCACCTATCAAAGGTCATCATATCCCTAGGCCACCAGGCCATACTATAAGAACTACAAATATTCAATAAGTTGACAAAAGATTCAGTCTTGTGTTTTAAAATAGGGTATGGGTTCCAGGTAAAATCTGATTCAAACTGTATTTTGTGGGTGTTCTGCAAAAGTAGAGGTGAGTTGGCGTACTTTTGAACCACCATATATTATATGCCGTCAATGGTGTGATTCATAAGGACAGTTACTATGTTTTTATATATTCAGAAGGGCTGTGAAAGTATGTCAGCAAAAACCAGATGAATGGGCTCTCTAGCTGTCAATGGCTATCCATTATAACCAAGGACAAACTTGATGTGCACACATGGGCAAGAAATCCACATCACACCGGCAGTTCAACTTCAGATGTAAAATATAACTTCATGACAGCATATCAATCCGCCAGCTAAGAATATCAAACAGGCGAGCATCTAATCTTGTGCAGATCCTGCAATTATGTACCATGCCAAAACAATCAATATTCAATGCTGATGGATATGTCTTACAGCAGATACTGTAAAAAGAAAAACCAGCTAGACAATAATTGCCTCTGCAAGAGGCAGAGCACGAGATAATGTTCCAAACTACATACAGTTTTTCTTTGATGAAGTCATCCAGCAAATTAGCTGTAACAGTGAAGTTTGGCATATGAAATGAATACATTTGGATAAATAATAGTAAAATCAACATGTGACCAATCAAGTTGTATGCTACCACCACCACAGTGCCAAAATCGCATATATTAATGGCAAACTACGTTAACAGATAAGCCTGCAAGACATGTTTAATGATCTTACCCTTCACTGACCAAGTTTAATGCCAGATTCACCAAGACTGTTTGTGAAAGACCTAATTTGTTCAGAATGGAGGTAAGTGGATCGTAAGGATGCTGCACTTCAAGCTCAAAGTTTAGTGTAGTCAATATTAACTGCTCTGCCACAGTTACCCTCTCCCGATACTGCTCAAACCAGCCCTGCATAACAAACAAGTTGCTTCAAATTAACACTACAAAAAATTATGCAAAAAATACCAACAAGGATTTACCATGAACAGCATATCAATCAACCAGGAAAGGAAACATAAGTAACCAATTAAACAAGAGGCTAAACTACTGGGAAACCACAGACTTGAATATAAGAGATCAAAAATTATATTTATTTCAGGTAAATGCACTTTCTATATCAGAAAATGTAAATAGGTTCCATGGCAATGTTGACACACTACACAAGCTGCATTATCCAGAGACTAAAAGAAGTGAATGTTAGTAGTTTGCCATTGATATTTCATCAAATAACCATCCATAGATATCATTTGTACAGTCCACCACTACAGATTCAACACACAAGGCATTTTCATGGCAAAGCAGACAGGGAACAAGATTTTACAGAAAAATCTAGCACTTCAAAACTGCTAGACCCAACACACACCCTCTCACTTTCACACAAAAACACCCAAAAAATCGCACACGCACACATTCAATTCAACACACAAAATGACCCACAAAAAAAAGGAATGGGATGGAAAAGATCCATGCATAATAAAAATAAATGATAGAACGGGTTAATAGTTTATATTGCATCGTCCCAGCCCATTGCCACATATTGAATTCCTCCAAGTTAACAGTTATGATAAAATGAGTGATCAAAGTGAAAAATGGCATGTCGGTGGCAGAGAGAGAAATAATTAACCATAAACACATCAGATTTTAGCAATATGCTAGCAAAGAACTCGGAAATCAACATTTTTGACAAGTGCAATTGAAAAGTAGGAACTCCATATACTTACAATAGGAAGCATGTATGATAGGATAGTAAAATCCTGCTTATAAAGAATTTCACATGATGCTTGCAGAACATTGCTCAGCGGACGTGGCGTCTCCTCAGACTTTGCAGCAAGAAAGAGTGCAGCAGTAGCAATTAACTGCAAAGAAAGCCCTATAATTAGAAATGTACATACATGTTTAGAGAAATTTACAATAGGAAGCAATTAACTTCATGTACACATGCATAGAGAAATTTACATGGTTAAAGTGAAGTTCGGCAAAACAACACATGTCCTCGCATAATTAGAAAAAGTAATATTAAAGAAATGAGATGAATGCACAGGAGAGATAAAAATAAAATAATAATTAAAAAAAGCCCCATGTTCAGACATCTATTCACTCACTCCCTCCAGATTTAATCTTTCCCGCATTATTAGGCAAACGGTAAAGTCCTAGTCTTCTTTGCAACCCAAACAACATCCATTCCATCTTACCATTTTTAGATAGATCAAGTTTTAACTCAATTATTAAAACAAAACATGTCCTTGCATAATTACAACCCATTCCATGTATGAGGGCTAAAACGCCAGAAAAAGAAGAGGAAAAATGTTCACCATAATTACCGTAATAAGCTGGCATCATTAACCCGGATAATTATTTAATATATATACTATTTCTCTCAGCCAACTAGGCTTATGCAACCGATTTAGAAACAATTAATTTTTTAAGTGAAATAAATCCAAAAAAGTTACCTCTTCAAAAATCTTCTTACATCCCATGCAAAATGGAAATTCCCATCTCTTACCTCTCTCTATTCAGCACTAATTTAGTTCCTGCCTTACCTTTCTTTTGTCCTTTTTATCTTCCGCTATCGTAACTTAAAATTGTTAATGCTGATTATATCAGAACCCAATCCAGACAAAATCTCGTGGCTGCTATAGAAGCCACAGGATTCTTCTGAAGCTCAACAGGTAGCTATCTCTTCTTCATTTCTCACTACGTGATATCACCAAGTCTGCATCTTTACTTCTATTTAACTGTATTTTCCCTCACTCCTATCCCTCTGTTAAATCTGCACTTATTTATGTATAATCAATGAACTTCAGTTTTGTTTTTTATTTTCTGGTCTGCTCTTCAATTAAATTTTAACAAGCATGCAATATGACAAGGATTATTAACTTGAAATTCCTGTTATTTTTACTTATTTTTTTAATATTTATGTGATTACTTCTTTGTATCAATGACTAGTTGTTAGTTATCATTTATTTTACCTTTTCATTTCTTTTACTACATCATCAATGATAGTCCATTATCTTAGTATTGGTAAAGGATTAGACATACCACCTGTAATCAAGAACTTATTCTATAAGCATTCGATGAATGTATCATAATAACTATGGTAAGGTTGTATACATCACATGCTACTGAAATCTAGTAATTATCACATCAGAAAAAATTGAAAGCAGACAAAGAAATTCTAAAATTAAATCTTCCATTGATACCCCAATGTAAAAAGGCAGACCGGAAACTAAATCATTTTTAGATTGTTTCTACTGCCAATGAATTAAATACAAGGTTTTGCATGAGCAAACAAGATAGTTATGGAATATAATTATTTGATTGGTATAAAGAGAAGGACCATTAGAAGAATAAATATTAAATACAAGGATTAATAAGCCAAAACATCAACAAACTCAATAGACATAGTTAATAAAAATTACTCCCTCCGTTTCTAAAAGGAAGACTTTAAGCAATCTTTGACCGTCAATATTTTTTAATATATATTCACAAAAATTTTAAAAATATATATATTATGAAAGTGTTTTCTAAGGCAAATGCAACAACTATATTTTTATATCATATTCTACTCCCTTCGTTTCATAAAGAAAGTCCTTTTAGATAAAAAAAAAAGTTTGCTTAAAGAATAAAGTCCTTTTAGATTAGTTAATGTTTATTTTTCATTTTCACCATACTTTTTTCTCTTTCTTCCATGCAGTAATTGTTATATTGTTTTTAATTAATGGTATAGTCGTAATATTATGGGTATATTTATTGCCTATTAAAATCATGTACAAATTGCTAAAAGAACTTTCATAATAAAACAGAGTATTACATTATACTTTAAGCGAGATAAATGATAAGAGCTTATCCCAAAGAACCGCAAGGAATTCTGTATAGAAAAAGAAATGGAGAGAGTAAGTTTTTGTGTTAAATTGCACATATGACTGATTAAAATCGGGTGCATCAATAAATGATAGACTTATTCTTTATAAATGTCAAACCAACATAAACAAAAAGCCTAGTAGAAGAACAAAAATTGAATAAAGTGACAAGGAAGGTTAAGCAAAGATGCCGAGTTAGTATTTTTTTGGTAAATTGCGTAAGTAACTTATTGACAATAGATTTGTCAAGTCTTCATTTTTCATTTGAATTTAAAGATAATAAAAATGGGTTTTTCCCCTATAGGCATGGCTGATTGAATTTCACTGCTCTTGAACGTGTGAATAAATCTTCCCTTTAGTCATTTTCCAAATATTCTCACAACAAATTAATATCCTTGCGTTGCATGAATGGCAAACTAGTCTAGTTAAAAATAATACAACCTACTAAACAAAACTGTGATGATTATCACAAATCAAAAAATTTACAAGTAACAAAGGAAATCGACTCACATATCTATCATGAGATGCATGAGAGCGTCGCACAAAGAAGCGGTGGCATAACACCATAGCAGTACCAGTAGTTGTCTGAGGCCTGCAGAGCCAAACAAACAAGCAGAAGGTCAAATGAAGAATAGAATAGGACTATAACTGCAGACAAAAATATTAAACTTCAACTATCTTCGGGTCCATCAGTGCAGTAATTAAACACAAGACCAAAATGTCCTAAGAAGTGGTACCTGTGTCACAGCCAACATTTTAAGCAACATTAACAATCTTTCTCATAGCATTACATCTGAAATTAATGATTACTTAACCAGCACAGCAGGATAGAACATACAATTGGAGCCGCATCCCTAGGTTTTGAATGAAAGCGCAATATGAGTAACGCAAGCGAGCTTCATGTAAGGCATCAATGCCATCTTTCCTTGATGGAGAGCAGCTCTCAATCTCCTCCCTTGACATAAAAACTACATCACTATCATCCTCCAAATGCAATCGATCCCTTTTACCATTCAAACAGGCCTGAGAGGTTGCATTACTTCCAGTAGGAACAGGCACCAATGTCATCACAAACGCATTTTCATATGCATTTGGCTGATAATAACCGATGCCCATATTTGACTGCGAAATTTTCCTTCTCTTGAATGACGATGACCTGTTAAGTTCAGCTGCACTAGCATTGTGCATGGTTTGTCTATGGTTTCTAGAACTATCATGGTAATTGCTGCTGGAATTCATATAACTGTTGCCATCCCTCATGTCGTGGTAGTAGCCAAAGTAGTTGTTATAGTTGTTAAAATACTTGGCATTTTGATAGTTGTACTGACTACCGTTGTCTATAATATTACATTTCAAGCGATTAGGATTCGAAATGTCACCTTGAGATGGATAGCTTTGCCCAGATAACATGTTTCCTGCACAATTATCATAAGTCGAAAGTAATCAAATTAACAAACTTCTTTTTACTTTTAATTTGATTCTTAACATTCTAGCTAGCTGGAGGAGGGATGTGATGTAAGGAATTCAAGATCGTACATAACAGAAAAATGCTATAACAATAAAACTCCACGTAGAAGATCGCTCAACAAAATCCTCGTAGACGAGGTTTCCAAGTCCAATTTTTTTATAAAAAAAAATGCACGAAGCAGAATTGAAGTACAGGAAAGAATTGGGAAAGAGACCTAACAGCTAACATTAACGTTCAATTCTCATCAACGAATCGCTTAATCTGCCAGATGATTGCGATTCACCAAAAAGAATTGAAGAAAGAGAACAAAAACAAAACACAATATAGCAGAGCCACTGATACCTGACGAAGAAATACAGCGGCGATAATCGGAAGAAGAAACCACGACTATAAGTGGTTGTCAGATTAAAAAATGGATGAATTTGGAGATAGAAGTTTGTATTTGATCAAGAAATTAGGGTTCGCATTTGGGAAAGTTATCTGAGATTGTCTTTCGGTGGCTTAAGAAACATGTTCAGAGAAAAGACACGCAAAGGATTTTATGAGTAGGAATGATGGAAGATTGGAACATATAAAGCGTTACGACTTACGACACAATGACGGGCTTGATTTGAAGTGAATCCGATAAATATATTGATTCAACGTTGCGTTTGGAAACCTTTTTTTTTGGGTATTCGAGTTATTCTCGATCAAGATTGATAGAATCCAAACTTTATGTATAACTGATTTGGAGGTTTAAAATTTATTTCAAGGCTTAAGATTTTTATGTCATAGAGGAATCTTAGAAACGTAAGATTCTAAAAAGCTATCACATAATATAGAATTACATTTTAAAGTTCTCTTATAATTATTAATTAAGTTGTTGCAGCTTATAAATAACATGAATTATTGAAGTAGTACATTCTAAGAACTATATTAAATTAATAACATCAAAAATATATTATTAAATAAAATATAAAAAATATAATAAGATTATAGATAAATTGTACGTATAGGTTATTATCTTCAAAATATACAACATTATTAACCTTAAGAAAAAAATACACACAAAATAAAATATGTAAATGATAATAAAAGCAACTACAAGAGTACATTATTTGCTAAGATAGAAAGACCAAAAGCAATTTATGTTAGCTTTTGAAATCTTGAATAATTAAGATAAAAATAAGTTACAAAATAAGTTTTGATTATATGCGCACATGTTAAGCTATAATATAAACAATGTGTAAAGTATAGAATAAAATATTTTGTATTATGAAGCTAACATGACCATAAATAAAACATTAATTTTGAGTTTAATAAAATTTAATAATTAATAATATTATTAAATGTAGTATATTTATTTTACCATTTAGACAGATATTATATTCTTTGTCAATATTTTTCATCAACTTTATTGTCTTAGTGGTATCTTGATTATATTTTCTTTGCTTCAACTCATTTTTAGAACATATTGTAAAATAATATAGGATTGAGAATAAGAGAATTAAGAAAGAAATATGCGTGGATTGAGAGGAGAAATAATTTCGAAGATAAATCGATAAAAAATATTATTATTAGGTCGGATCGTAAGATTATGTTGTAAAATCGTAAGAATTTGCTATAAGATTGTAAGATTCTACGAAAGGATCGTAAAATTCTACTGTATGATCATAAGATTCTATAAATACTTAGTTACTTTAAGATGCTACCTATAATCGTGGATCTTTTTTATGAATTTGGGATCGTAAGATAGTAGAATCATAGGATCGAATCAAGCTTTCAATAACTATATTTTTCATTTACTCTATAATTGATGTACTTCATTTGAATTTAAATGAATCCGTGTGAAGGTTAATATTAAAAATTTAGAAAAACAAAGACGAATTAAATGAATGCTTTAAAATATTATTTAAATAATATTAACTTTACTTTAATAAAAGTTATTTCAATTGTATCCAAACCGGAGATAATCATGGTATGCAATTATATAGTTAAGTTTTATCCTTTTTTCTATTACTTCAAAAATGGGAATAATAAAAATATGATGATTTAGAATAAACTAAACTAAATATTTAACCTCTATTAACCCAAGTAAATATTTCTAAATAAGTCTACAGATGAGATGAACGAAGATGAATGATTTCATTCATCCTAATTCACTCTAGATTGAATAAACACTTATTCTCATATTTGCAGATGAGGGAGAAAAATGGAAAAGCTTAAATGAAACTTATATCCTTATAGAAGATAGTTAATTATTTAACAAAAAGGTACAAGTATCATATATTTATTTTGTTAACGTTCGCTCATCTTTATCCAAATAGGATTTTACAATATTCACCAAAGTTAGATTAATAATATTTTAATATTTTAAAATATATATTCTAATTTATCTCCATTTTTATTTCCTTTACCTAATTAAAATTTAAAAATTATGTTAATCTTGATCCAAATAAATTGTTATACCAATATGAGTTATTAGTTTAGTTTGAATGAAATCCAGTAGGCTCACTCTTAGTGAAGTTAGGTCGAAGCTAAAGTTATGCCTAGCTTTATGAATAAATTTAATGGTTAAACTCTGGCCCACTTAAATTGCAAAATTTGTAAAAAATTAAATATGTTGACCTTCAGTGTTGGTATGGCATGGAGACATAGGCGTACAAAAATTACATCTTTATTTTGTATCTCTTATATTGTTTGTATGAAATGAAAGAATATTTTTTTTGAATAAATACCTACTTTAGATATCATTTTAGACTAAATAACTAAAATTATTTTGTTATTTATAAATATATTATACAAAAAAATTCATTAAAAAAATACTTTTCACTCTTATTAGCCATGTATAAAATAATTCCGGAGGAATATTAAAGGGGAAAAAAACTTGTGGTCCACCCAACTCAAACTAATTTTTTCCGGTCCACTACATTTAGTATTGAGTCACTCTATTGTTTGTTCCGAACCATCATTTTATACGTAGAATACAATAAGTTAATATTTTCCAAGCCATTCTAAATTT
This sequence comes from Tamarix chinensis, assembly GCA_030549775.1. Taxonomy (NCBI): domain Eukaryota; kingdom Viridiplantae; phylum Streptophyta; class Magnoliopsida; order Caryophyllales; family Tamaricaceae; genus Tamarix; species Tamarix chinensis. The sequence goes on from CM060182.1 coordinate 55,641,113, forward strand.
TCTGGTACGTTATATGGTTTGGAAGATTTTATGAAAAATCCAATCTTCTCGTCTCTAGTTTGAACTTGTATTCTTCTTCTTGTTCCTCGTTCTGACTTATCCAAAACTGAACTTAGGTTCAAGAACTACTGAAACTCCTCTCTCATGGTGGCTCTATCTCCTCCATTGGACATCTTGTTGCAACCATTTGACAGCATTTTACGGCATTTGCGTTTCTCTTATTAGCATCAAACTTGTCGATGCTTGCGTCATCAATTGAAGCTCGCTGACCAATATGTTCCTAGCCTTCTTCATGCCCCTCATTTTTTTGTTGCTCAACCTTCCTTGCTCTAAAAATGGTACTCTACTTCACTTCTCTTGTCTACTCTAAATGTTGAGTTGTTATTGAAATTAGTCTTATGTCTCAATCTAATTCAGACCTTTCCTTGCACTTTCGGGGGATGACTGGTAGAGTCTCCAGGTGCTCAAATTTTTTCTATTTTGCTATTTTTCACTCTAGTTCAGACTAGAATCAAGTTAGAAAGCTGAGTTTATTTGTTATTCAATAATGTAGTTTGAGGAAGAATTATCAAATCCATTTTAGTGGAAAAAGAATACATAACCGTAAGTCATGCGCTTGATTGTTTTCACATATCTTATCATTAATTGCTAAGGTTGTGAAATATCATGTCTACCTGCAACAAGCTTTGATGGCAGTAACTTAGATTTACTCTAACACATTGCTTTTGTGTTATTTTGGTTTATGACAACCTACTTGATTTGCGACTATACTAACTCGATTTGAGCAAGTGTGGTCAATTCTCTTTTGATCTGAACTAAGCAAAAAATATAATTTTGAAGGCCTAATTTTATTCTCAAGTTTGGATTTTATTTGGTTTAGTTTAAACCGAACAAAAATAGGAGAATATTGATGGAAAAGTCAAGTTCAAACAAAAACTGAACTTAACAATTTGATCGGCATTCTCCTCATTTTGATCGGTTTGGGGCCTCTTTCTTTTTTGAGAATTTGTCAATAAGTCTCAATTGTTTTTGCATTAATCGTAATCTTATCTTATGAAAGATTATAAGGTAAAAAGGTGATTATTTGAAGAGCAAATGAAGAGACACGCAAGAAGAACGTGCCCCACGCGCTAGGCTCTTTCGGACGTTTCACTGTTCGATCACCGTGGAATCGTTGCTCGCCCAACATCATCCATGGAAAAGAAGAAGGCACAACGTAAATCTACTCCCAAACTGGTGTCTCCAGCCGCGTCTGAGAGTCACCAATCGGCGATGAATGATGTATCCATAGGAGCTCCAAAGAAGTTGTTTGACCAGAGTACGGAGGAGTTTGGACAAAGTTCTGGTATGGCTATCCGTTCGCGGGAGCTCGCAAGTGGCAAACTGGCTGATTTTACCCCAACAACGGAGGGAAACCGATTGGAAGTTGAGGAGCCCCCAAAGGAAAAGTCGACATTGAACTGGAAGGAGATACTCCTAGCGAACCGTCGCCCTGAAAGGGCATGAACTTGAAATACGTACCACCGAGGCACCGACTGTGGTTGATGGGGTATTGAAAGCGGAGATGCAGGAGTTGGAATTAGATAGGGAGGCTAGACGGTGGAGAAATGCGGTGGTAGGGTATGTGCCTGGTCCACGTCCACTCCATTCCCATATGAAAAAATTTGTGGCCAAACAATAATCATTTCTCCCCAATGTCCTAGAGGTCTTGTCCCATGACCATGGTTTCTTTGTTTTTCGATTTGAATCGTCTGATGACATGAACAAAATCCTTGAAAGGCCCTTTTGGAACTTTGGCATACATCCCCTACTTGTTAGAAGATGGTCACCTGAACTGGATCTTTCAAAGACTGAGTGGAGAGTCATGCCCCTTTGGGTTGTCCTGCCCGGATTACCTCTTCACTTATGGTCGGATGATAGCCTAAGTAGAATTGGGAGTATCCTGGGCAAACCAATTTGTGCTGATCAAATAACAGCCATGCGAGGGAGAATTTCATTCCCCCGTCTCCTGATCGAGATTGATGTGAGTACCCTAGTTTTCGACCATATGCAGATTCTATTACCAAATGGTGAGGTAGTTAACCAAAGAGTGGAATACGAATGAGGCCAAAATTCTGTCACCACTATGACCTTATTGGACATGACGCTGGGCAATGCAGAAAACAATCTGGGGGGCAGAGTAGGGCAAATAACAGAGTTTGGGTTCCTAAGCCTCAAAAGTCTCAGGTCACAGAGCCGAGCCAGGGAGATCCAAAGGAACAACTAAATGTCCACCCCCTCCAAAAACTGAGAAAATTGATGCTGGTAAAGCCTTAATGCCATCTTGTGACAAGACTGGAGTTTCATGTCCTAGGGAAGCCTATGAAAACAACAAAAGCATCACTGTATCTACTGGCCCTCCTACAAAGTTGTCCATTGCTAGGGTGGCCCAAGAGAAAGGGAGAAGATCAGGGGATATTGATAGAGGTGGGGGTTCATTGCCCCTACATATACTATGAATTTAGCTGTATGGAACATAAGAGGGCTGAACAAAGCCCTCAAACATGGTGTTATGAGACAATTTGTCAAACAACACAAAGTAGAAATATTGGGGTTAGTGGAAACTCGTGTGAAGGAGAATAAGGCTCGGCCTATCCTAGACAGATTGCAATTGGGATGGGATTGGGCTCACAACTATGCGCATCATTCAAATGGGAGAATTTGGCTGCTTTGGAATGCTGCCATCTTTGACGTTAGGGTCATCAGCAGTATGGCTCAAGGCATCCACACTAGGGTAGTAGACCTTAGAAGAAATATTAACTTTGAGTTGACTGTTATATATGGCTTCAATACGGGCCGTCTTAGACAGGACCTTTGGACATGGCTCGAAACTATAGAAGGTAGTATTCATCAGCCTTGGGCCATCTTAGGGGATTTTAATATTGTGGCATCTGAATCTAAAAAACTTGGAGGTGATGTAAATCAAAATGATGTAGATGATTTCACACATTGCATACATCATTGTGTTATCTGTGAATTACCAACTATTGGTCCCAAATATACTTGGATGAACAAGCAGGAGAGCGAGACTAGGATCTACAACAGACTTGATAGGGGTTTTGGAAACATTCAATGGCTATCTCAGTTTCCTGCTACCACCTTGCAGATTGAAGCCCAAGTCATCTCTGATCATTGTTCCCTGATGCTATAGGTGGATCAGGAAGAGACTAGTGGACCCAAACCTTTCAAATTACATAACTACTGGGTTGACAAAGAGGAGTTTCTACCCTTAGTTCAAGAGATATGGAAAGATGCATGTCTTGGGTCTGCCATGTACAAGATTGTTACCAAGCTAAGAGAGCTTAAGGGTAATCTGAAGGAGTTGAATAAGGGTCACTGGGGGCATATGTCTGAGAAATCAAGGAGAGCACACTCTGAATGGCAAGAAGCCCATAGAAGCCTCATGCAAGACCCTTTAAACTAGGATCTGATCAAGGCTGAAAGAGAGGCCTCTCTCAAATGGCAATCCCGTGCAACTGAAGAAGAACATTTCCTTCAGCAAAAGGCACATATCCAGTTTGTGAAATTGGGAGATGAAAATAACAGGTATTTTCCTGCGATAACCCAAGGCAGAAGAGTTCATAATAGAATTAACAGACTTTATGATGATCATAACCAGTGTATATTGGGAGAGGACAAGATAGCCGTAGTGGTACAACATTTTTATGGTAATCTTCTAGGGTAATTTGTTAAAACTCAACATATTGATCCTGATGTGAGCCAGAGAGGGGGCACCCTATCACATGAAAGCAGACTTCAGCTCATCTCTGAACCTACAACCCAGGAGGTGAAGAAAGTTGTGTTCTCAATGGGAGATATGACAGCCCCTGGTCCGGATGGGTATAACCCCATTTTTTCAAGAGAGCCTGGGATATTATTGAAACAGATATGGTTGAATCTATAAAACAGCTTTGGAGATCAGAGAGATTGCTTAACCAAATCAACAACACTGTTGTAAACCTGATCCCTAAGACAGCTGGTGCGTGCAGAGTAAAAGATTTCCGTCTCATAGCCTGCTGCAATGTGATCTATAAGATCCTGTCCAAGGTTATCTCAAACAGATTGCAGAATATCATGCATGAGGTGATAGACTGGTCCCAGGCAGCTTTTGTTAAGGGGAGAAATTTGGCCAATAATGTGCTTCTGACCGTAGAGCTGATTAAGCACTATAATAGGAAAAACATATCTCTCCGTATGGTTTTGAAGGTAGATATACAGAAGGCATATGACTCCATTGAGTGGACCTTTATTTACCAGGTTTTAACTCAGTTTGGTTTCCCCATTAAGATTATCAATCTCATCTCACAGTGTATTTCATCTGTTAGAGTATCTTTCAACATAAATGGGTCTCTCACAAAACCTATGTAATGTAAGAGGGGATTAAGGCAAGGAGACCCCTTATCTCCTTATCTCTTTGTCCTAGGCATGGAGTATCTACACAGAAGCTTAAGAGGGCTATGGCAGGAGGAGGGCTTTGAGGGGCATCCTGGGTGCCATAAAATGTAGCTTATTAACCTATGCTTTGCCGACGACCTGCTTCTGTTTGCTAAGGCTACTCCAGCTTCTGCAATTCTCCTTAAAGCTTATTTGGATGATTTTAGTAGAAGATCTGGCTTAACCATTAATCCTTCAAAGAGTTCTGTATACTTGGTAGGGGTCCCTACTGCAAGGAAGAACTTCATCCTCCAAGAACTTAGCTGTGAGGAAGGTGTTTTTCCCTTTAAATACTTGGGGGTTCCATTGGAAACCTCCAGATTGAGGGCTCAACAATACTCTCCTTTAGTTGAGAAACTTCTAGCTAAAGTCAAGCACTCGTCTACTAGATTCCTCAGCTATACAGGGAGAATTCAGCTTATAAATTCTGTCTTGTTTGGTATTCAAAGCTTTTGGGCCCAGCTGTTCTTATTGCCTAAATCTTTCATTCACAGGATGGAAGCTATCTGCAGATCTTATCTATGGTCAGGCTCGGATGGTCAGAGTAAAAAGGCTTTGGTAGCATGGACATGAGTTTGTTTTCCAAAGAGGGAATGAGGTTTAGGGATAAAGGATGTGCACAGCTGGAACAAAGCAGCAATTGCAAAATACCTATGGCAATTGATCCATAAAAAGGAGAATCTCTGGATCAAATGGGTGCACGAATTTTATATAAAAGGTCAGGATATATGATCCTATGAATGCAAGGTCCATCACTCCTGGATCTTTAAAAAAGTGATGAGCCTGAGATTTGAAATAGGGCCTCTTCTCAACTCAGAGGACTATGTCCAGCATGGAACTTACTCTACCAGCAAAGTGTATGCCAAGATTAGACCACGAGGGTAGGATGTGGACTGGTATTACCTAGTGTGGAAGCAGGAGGGGTCACCAAGGCACAAGTTTATCAGCTGGCTCACTTGCAGAAATGCATTGCTTACAAAGGAAAAGCTGTATAGATGGAATGTTATCAATAATGGGAGCTGTGAAAACTGTGGCAGAGCTGCTGAATCAATGGATCATGTTATGGTTCAGTGCCAAATAGCAATTGAGTGCTGGAGGAAAATTCTGAATTGGCTAGGATGGTGTCATTGGAGCACAAACTAGATGCAGCTATTAGCATGGCTCATCAAACACACCAAGAAAATACATGGGAGAACTGGGCTGTTGAGAATGGCAGCTACTGCAGTGATCTATGAACTTTGGTATTACAGAAACCAAGTTATCTTTCGAGGTAGGAGATTGCAGGATCATGAGATTGTTAGGAAAATTATGACCCATGTGTATATAAGAGTCATTCAAAGCAAAAGTTTTAGCAAGTATAGGAATAACTTAGAGGAGCTTGATAGATAATTCCTATCCTCGTTTCCTCTGGCTCCTGGCTGGATCTATCTTTGTATGCTCATTTTGGTTATTAATGAAAGTTAATTAATTACCAAAAAAAAGATTATAAGGTGGATTGGTGTTTTCCTTTTGCCAATAAATTATTTCAATAAAATCAAATTTGTATTAAGCTTTTCCTATGGTGGATTGTTCACTATAAGCAATTGTCAATAGATACTGCTAGGATTCAATATTGTGCCTTAGTGGAAGTTAAATTTCATCTTAACTTGATTAAGAATAGGATGAAACAACATCAATCCTTACTTATTTGTACAAGAAAATGCATTGGAAAAGTAAGGGCACCTAAGAGCAGGGTAGTTTATTACGTGGATTTAATAAGATGATGGAGCATGAAGTATGTTTGACGGGGTTCTCTTTTTTGACTTTGGCTTGTTGGTTCCCAAGTAATTATGGGTTGATGCTAGCTGTTTTGTTAGTTTGTGGATGACTAGGAGTAATTGCAGTATTGAGATAGTTTGAGGGTAGCTTTTGTAATAAAAAAAAATTCCTTACCTTATGCTTATAGCGTTTTGCTGTATCCTAAGCTTTATTGCTAAGAAGAGTCTTGGTGTTGCACTATTTACATGAGGCGTGAAGTTTGTTTCCAAGTACTATGGTTGGGCTTACATTACATGCATAGAGTTTTGGTTGAATAGCCCCTACAGATATCAATATATGGTCGTATTGTCTAGCTCATAGCTCCCTTTTTTTTTCTAGTAAGTAGGGGTACATCAATAGGGAAATACTAGAACAAAATCATCTAGTAAATGAACAACAATATTATAGAAATATTATATTGTAGGCAAGTTTTTGATGAAGAAACTCACCATCCTTCCCTACTCAAGGATACATGCATGCATGCATCATCCGATAGTAGAGGATAAAACTTTAGTTTACCCGGTGTAAGAAGGACCATACTTTTTTTCCCATCGCATTCACCAGCCTTGTATGTCCTCCTATGCAACAATACTTGGAATGAATACAAAATACCTATCTTTAAGATCTAACCTCAACTAGGTGGCTGTTATAGGTTTAGCCTATTAAAACTTAGATCAAATTCAGCCAATTAAATGTTATTAATATATACATGATGTTCGTTATAAGTTATTCTAAAAATTGACTATACTAAAACAAGAAAATCTATTTCAACTTAACATATCCATAAAAGAACCTAGAATGTACTATACATGTCAAACAACTTGTACGCATTTAGATATGTTGCCTCTTCTTGGATCTTTTATAGTAAAAAATTATATATATATATATATATATATATATATATATATGGTTTAGGAATCTCCATGATTTGAGTCATTTTACATGGAAAAGGTGGGTGTCGTACCATTTTTACTGATCTTGTTATGTTGAAATCCATGAAGGATCTTCACTTTGTTGAAATACCTTGGAAATATATTTATGGATTTTTCAAACTTTAACATGACAGTTGACTTCTTTCAACATAGAATTTCTTAACTCCACTCCAGAAAGTTTGTTTTCACTAATTCAAGATGGAATCTTGGTCTAGTATTGGAAGGAAGAGTTTTAATGATAGATTTATATTTTTATCTTGGTCCTAGCTTTCCATTCATGGTAGTATGTTTTCTAGCTTTCCAGGAAAGGAAATGTGGTATACTCTGGGAAGACCTGGATTTTTCTTCGATGCTCCTTGTTGTTTATAACATTTTGAACTTTTTTTATGTTGCTATAGAACTCTATTTGATGAAACCTGTCCTACATGCTGTATTGGTAGTTTTGGGTAAGTCTCTAGTGTCTTTATAGAACCTCTGCATGAATTGTCTTTCCATGTGGTCTCTTCCTATATCACGTCTTGTTCCATCACTCATTACTTAACTATCCATGTTCTTGTTATTCCCATTTTTCACTATAATTCCTAAAATATCACGAAACCTCTTTAATGATCAGCTTTATCCTCGATATGCACTAACATCTTATTCATATAATATGTGTGCCCACAGTGCACATATTTTTTTCTCTCTCTCTACTGCCTGTTGTTGTTATGCTAGGACATGCCACATAGGTTTTCCTATCACAATGTTTCCCCCGGCTTCATTAGCATAATATTTGAGTTACCATCAACTATGACTTGTATGTGATGGTGGTTTGGATGACACATGATGTGATATTGTTAAGTGATGATCAAATTAACCAAGACAATTAATGCACAAAAGTAAAAGAATGGAAGAAAATGAGTAGAATGGATTGAGTAGACTATATTAGTAGAAAATCCAGGAATTTGAGACCCTACTGCTAGAGGTCATAGGATGCTTCAAGCTGGGTCTCATCAATGATGAAGATGTAAAAATGTGAGGATGCAGGCATGTGTGTGCTGGTTGATGCTATCGAGTAGAGTAAGATGGAGGAGGTGGACTAAAAGAATTACCTGTTAGATAATTTTAGAGGTTTTGATAGTATTTATTATTATAAAATAGTCTTTATATTGGCATGTACTATATTATTTATTCATACCTCGTTGTTTGTTCTCTTATTGTTCTATGTTGTAAATGTAAGATGGCCCTTTGGAGTTTCTCCCATAGGTATGTTATAATACACTTAAATTATATTTTTTTGTTTTCACTTAGTAGGGAATTTTATTAAATGTTTTCCATACTATGATTGAATTCTTTCACTAGTTTTAACTACGTAATGAAACAAAACTCAGCACATTTAATTATCTCTAAATGTACATCAAAAGTATATAAGTGTTCAATGAATGATACCTATATGTACAAGTGCATGTCAAATCTGTATATGTCAGATTTATTGTTATTATTTTCATTTGCTGATAATAAAAATTTAAAATATTACTTGAAATAAATATGAATGGGAAAAAAAGACTATAGTCTATCCTGATAAAATTAATTTGTGTGGGTCCGTCTCTTTTAGTATTGAGTCCAATTTATTTTTTTCCCGAAGCAAGAAGGTATACACCCAAATACTGCAGCGTATACTAGTCCAAACCACTTGGTTGTGTGGCTCGGAATTAACGGTGTATCTTTTTTCTTTTTTCTGCAATTCTTACTCAAGCTAATTTTGTTGGGAGTCTTTTTCATCCCTTATCTTTAGTGAAAAACCCTCGAATGTTGTCCTGTTTACAATGAAGGTCAATGTAGTCCTATACCGTTCTTATCCTTCTTCATCCCTTATCTTCTTCGTCTTGAATCCATCCCTTTCGTCGTCGTCTTTCTGTTGGAAGTAAATCGCATTTCACTCTTTGACCTTGTAATTTGACATAATACATCTTTGATCTGGATCTTCTTTTTCTGGTAAATTATTGTCCAACTACTTCAGTTTGTAGATTTTGTGAGATTTGCTTCAATTTGATTTTGTTGTGTTCTTGTTGGTGCTAATTTGTATCTGAGATTACAATTTAAAATATGTGATTACTGGTGGTTGATTGTTTCTGTGGATTTGAAGTGTGGTTGTGACAGTTTGGGGTTTGATTATTGTCACCCATGGTTGTGATTAATGATTGTGGTGGGAAGGTATAGAAATATAGTTGTGTGACTATGGTGCTGAAACCTCCTTGTGATGCATGTACGGTTAGAGTCTTGGGCTTGGATGTAATATAAATGGTGGTTTAGGGTTAGGAAAGGTGGAATACTGCTTAGGGTTGATGGAAAGATAGAAGGGCGGTGAAAAGGGTTTGGTTGGACGAATGGAGTGACAGTTTGGAGTAGGGTTTTTGGTGGAAAATATAGAGATGACGAAGTAAAAAAAATAGAGGGATAGATTAATCTTTAAGCCACATAGAAATAAAGATTAAAGTTTTTTGAAACAAATGGTTCACACAGATTTCGACTTGTTACGAGATGAATCCACACAGAATCCGGGTTTAAGCAAGCTTAAGGTTTTTCTTCTCATTCAAATTGTGTTCTTTCTCTCGGTTTCTATGGCTTTAAATAGCCAAAAGTTGTTGAGCCTCCCTTCAAAGATTACAATAATCTTGCCACTAATCTTTCCTAGAAACATTGAATTCCCTAAAACTAGCTAGAAGATATTAAATGATCTAGCTACTAACAACATTATTTGACTCGAAAAAAAATAATAATAAATAACTTAAGACTAGCTAGAAGATATTAAATGATCTATCTACTAACAACCTTATTTGACTCGAAATTAAAATAATAATAAATGACTTAAGACTAGCTAGAAAATATTAAATGATCTAGATACTAACAACCTTATTTAACTCGAAACAAAAATAATAATAAATGACTTAATAATAAACATTACGCTAACTAAAGAACGTTGCATGCAACCCATGCATGCACCTTCATGTTCATGTATCTGTGTGGAGTAGCGTAACCATCTTAGTCGGTGACGTGTCATGCGACTCTACTCCCGCATCATTCTCCCCGGGTTGGTTTGAATTTGTCCTCAAATTCATAACTTTGATGAGGAATAACAAACACCAAAGGACATATTCTTCAACATGATACTTGTCCTTGTATTCTTTGAATATCTCCTTCACACTAAAGTTATCTTTAAAAATCCTCCAATGCCTCTTAAGCCTTGACATTGGATCTTTATATGCGCACATCAATGAACATAAACCGAATGCATGGGGTGCATTATGGTTCATTTGCTTCTTCACATCATATATGTCTTCATGCACATTATACACGAACTCACCATGTTTTTTTCTTCAATTTGCTTCGAATGATACAAGTGTTCCATGATAACATTTGCTCCATAAAAACACAAGGAAACCATAGGATAATAATTCACATCATTCTCCACAGAATCAACGTGATGCATGTAAAAACTTGGTTGCCTTTCTTCCACTTCAATGGTAGTAATAGCATGATTGTCTTCATCATTACATACTCGATTTTATTCCTCATTCATGCTTTATTTTTTCTTCCCTTTTAATCTCCTCAATTTCTCTTAAGGTCATAACTCTTTGATTAGGACACTCTTTAGCACAATGACCATAACCTCTACATTTAAAACGTTGTCTACTTTTACCTTCAATCTCCTTAACTTTATACTTCTCCATGCGTGGCTTAAGATCTTTTTCTTCTATGATAATGCTCAAATTTGATGGCATAAAAGTCGAAGATGATGTTGCTTCATTTGATAAGGAAGAGGAAGGTTTGGAGAATACCTTAGGCCTTTTGAGTTGCCTTTCAAATTTTATAGCAAGCTTGATCATATCTTCAAGTGTATCATATAGAGAAACTTCAAATTTATCTCTAATGTTGAAATTAAATCCTCCAAGATATCTTGCACAAGTTTGTTCTTTCCTCTCTTGTGCATCACATATCAAGGATAACTTTCAAAGTTCCTTGTATATTCTTCCACACTTGAATTCCCTTGCTTCAATGTCATCATTTTGATGAAGTTGTCTTGCTCAAATTCTCTTGGGATGAATTTTCTCTTCATGTGCCTTTTCAATTTCTCCCATGACTTGATCTTTGGCTTGCCATATCTTTCCCTTGATCTCTTGAGATTATCAAACCAAATTCTTGCAAATTTTCAAAGTTTAAGAGTAGCCAACTTACATCTCATATGATCATCATATTCTTTAAATTCAAAGATGGAATCCATAGTGTGCATCCAATCTATGAATGTCTCCGCATCTAACTCTCTATGAAATTCTGGAAAATCAACCTTCAAACCCTTATCTTCATCATGCTCTTTCCTTCTTCTTGTTCGACTATGCGTGCTTGAAGATGGACTTGAGTCTTCTTCAACATATTCAAGTTTTTTATTCAAATGACCTCCTTTTGATTCAATGGCTCGCCTCACCATGCCTTCAACCCTATCATTTTGTTCTTCCATCCTATGCTCCATTTTTTACTTCAAGCTTTTCAAATTGAATCTTGATGGCATCAAGGATGGAATTCATAAATTCTGAAGTTTCCATTGTTGCACACATTAGGGTTTAACTCAAGGTGATCGAATGAAGTTTTGTAAATTGAGAGAACACCAACAAATGAAAAGGAGTATTGTATGCTAGGGTCGAGTATACCACTCAAGGAGAAATGTTTTTATGTGTGTGTAATCTCACAACACTCAAAAGAATGGAAAGTATCAATGTATATGTGTGGCGTATGGAAGAAGAAAAATAAGAGAAATGGTAATCTTCAACTTTAATTGAATATTGATGATGTTTATCAAGATCTTGATGAAGTTCTTGGTTGAAGATGTACTATAAAGGATGAATATCTTCAAAAAAAGGATGAAGATGTGCTAAGGACTTATGAATGTAGGATCTTGAATGAAATCTTAATAGTAGAAGGGATTATTGATGAGTGGAATTCAAAGCCTAGGAAAGTGAATTACCTTAAGGAAAGATGAATCATGAGGCTTTGATACCAAATTGATGCGTGTACGGTTAGAGTCTCGGGCTTGGGTGTAATATAAATGGTGGTTTAGGGTTAGGAAAGGTGGAAGGCGGCTTAGAGTTGATGGAAAGATAGAAGGGCGGTGAAAAGGGTTTGGATGGACGAATGGAGTGACGGTTTGGAGTAGGGTTTTCGGTGGAAAATATAGAGGTGATGAAGTAAAAAAAATAGAGGGATAGATAAATCTTTAATCCACACAAAAATAAAGATTAAAGTTTTTCAAAACAAATCGTTCACACAGATTCAACTTGTTACGAGATGAATCCACACAGAATTTGGGTTTAAGCAAGCTTAAGGTTTTTCTTCTCATTAAAATTGTGTTCTTTCTCTCGGTTTCTTTGGCTTTAAATAGCCAAAAGTTGTTGAGCCTCCCTTCAAAGATTACAATAATCTTGCCACTAATCTTTCCTAGAAACATTGAATTTCCTAAAACTAGCTAGAAGATATTAAATGATCTAGCTACTAACAACCTTATTTGACTTGAAATAAAAATACTAATAAATGACTTAAGACTAGCTAGAAGATATTAAATGATCTAGCTACTAACAACCTTATTTGACTTGAAATAAAAATAATAATAAATGACTTAATAATAAACGTTACGCTAACTAAAGAACGTTGCATGCAGCCCATGCATGCACCTCCATGTTCATGTATCTGCGTGGAGTAGCGTAACCATCTTAGTCGGTGCCGTTTCATGTGACTCTGCTCCCGCATCACCTTGAATGGTGGTTGTTACATTGGATATTTTTTAAAGATTTGGTTAGTAGTTATGCTCATAATTTAAAATTATTCGTCTTTTTTGAAGATTTTTTAATATAAAATGTTGGTGTATTAGAGAGGGAACTTAATAAGGATAGTTTTCTTAAAATATTAGTATTGATATAGATATACATGATTGCAATTGGATAATTATGTTTGCTATTGCTTTTTAAACCTTTGTAACTTATACGTTGGCTAATAATGAATAGGTTTATGGAGTCGTGTGGATCTAGACGTATGTTTATGTATTTGCACTATAGAGGGTCATTCATTGTCAAGGGTAACAAATCCATTGATTATGATGGTGGTAGTAAAAGTGGAGCTATAATAGATGATGATATTAGTGTTGAGGAGGTTATTTTTATTTGTTGCAAGAGGTTGAATATATCTTTCGAATAGAAAAATGTTTGGTATAGCTTAAAATTTGATAGGTCAATCCTTATGCCACTGGTTGATGATGCTTCCCTTGTGGAGATTTTCGAATTCAATGAAGAATATGGCTTTGCCTATATCGTGGAGGAAAATGTAGAAGTGATGAAAGATGATAACTTGTAGTAAGTTCTTTACAATGCTTATTTTTATATTATTAATATTTTGTCAACCACGTTCTTCAGTTTAATGTAATTTATAATGATGATTATTTTGATTTCATCTGAAGGTCATCCCACATAATTAGAGATAACCCATGCTACTTGAATTCTGATATGGGGTTTAATGGATTGAAAGTAAATGACAATAGTTATGAAAATGACCATGTCGATAACTCAAGGGGTGTTGAGATGGGGGTTGAAGTGTTGCTTGTGTTACTCGTACTTGGGTTAGTAGTGTGATGTCCAATGTTATAAGTGTTGAAGGTCAAATATTTGTAAGTACAAATGGATTCCAAAGCTGCCTTTACAAATATTCAATAGCATGCGAGTTCCGTTATAAATGGGTTAATAATACAAAAACCTTTTTTATTGTGAAATGTTCACTAGATGATTGCCCATTCATGATTAAGGTACATGCTATTCCGAATACATCAATGGTTAAAATTAGGAATTTTAATGACTCTCACCAACACAAGGTCAATGACATTTGCATATTACGTAAGCCACCTTTTTCTTCTAAATTAGTCGAGGGTCTTATTCTTGGTAAGATTAGGAGTACGTCTAACTATAGACCTAATGAAGTCCACAAGGATATTGAGAGGGATACTAGCATTCATATTAACTACTCTCAAGCTTGGTCTGCAGTTGAATGTGCTAAATCTTTTATCCATGGTGATCTAAAATATCATTATAAGATGTTGGATTGGATATGTGATCGTGGTAAGAAGAGCAATCCTGGTTCTATAACTTTTGTTGTCGTTGAAGATTGCAAATTTTCACAGCTTTTCATATCTTTTGTTTCTTGTATCCAAGGATTCTTGTTAGGTTGTAGACCATGTATTTTTGTGGATGCCAAGCATCTTAGTGGTCCATTTGGTGGGACATTGTTGCCTACTTCTACTGTTGATGCAGATAACAAAATACTCCCTTTAGCTATCGGCATTGTTAGTTGTGAAAATTATGATAATTGGCATTGGTTTTTGAAAGAGTTGAAGTTGATTATTCGGTCTTTAGAAGTAGTTGTCTTATCAGACATGCATCGAGGGATAACAAAATCTTTGGTGAAGAAAACCATTGCTTTTGTTTGAGAAATTTGAAGGAGAACTTTAACACTGAACTCACGAAGTTAGGGATTACCAGGAGACAAATGAAAGAAAATGCATAAAATTTATTTGATGCCATTGCATATGCCAATACAGATGTTGATTTCAACATGTGTATGGGAAATCTTGAAGCATTTAATACGAAGCTAGCAGAGTGGGTGAAGAATACTAAGCTAGAACATTGTGCCTGAAGTAAATTCCCCAAACCATGATGGACTTGGATGAACTCCAACATTGCTTAGTCATTAAATTAATTGGATGAGGAATGAGAGAGTATTTAGCATACCTTCACTACTATTAGACTATTTTGATAAACTTGCAATGAAGATGTTGAATGTGAAAAGTGAAATATGTAGATGGCAGACCCTTATTGGTCCTTTTATTGAGAAAATATTGTACTGTAACTACATGAAGTACTCATGTGTTATGAGGTCTATTAGGTATTCCCATTTAATGTTCAAGGTTGAAATTATGTCTGCATAGCTGACCGTGGACTTGAATCAGAGGACTTGTAGTTGTGGAGAGTGGTAAGTCATCAGAATCCCATGTCCACATGTTTGTTATGTGCTTAATCAGCTGAAATATAGTTTGTATGACTATACTGATTCTTTCTATAAGAAGGAAGCACAAGAATTGATATATCAAAAATCCATCAACTCTGTAGAGACTCATGAAGTTCCTTCCTTAGAGCCAACAACCAGTAAGCTAATAATCAGAGACGGTGATGATTATGAAGGAAACAACTTGTGTATTTTGCCCACCCCCCATTGTGAAGAAAACTTCTGGTAGGCCAAAAACCAAAAAGATTAAATCTCAGTTTCAGGATATCTCTACTGTGCATTGTAGTAGATGTGGAAAAGCTAAACATAACAGTTGGACGTGCAGGGGTCATGTAATTTGCAACAGGGATGTAGTCCCTAATTCATAGGTTAACCTTTTATGTAATGTGGTGGTTCACAGTTTTGAAAGTTGGAGAATGTGGACGTTGAACAACATATGGTAATATTAGTTCACAATAATGTTGAGTACATTGAGAAAGTATAATAAAAATAAGAAACCCACTAACATCATTATATATTATTCTTTTGTATCAAGTGAACGGGAACCCATATGTTACCAGGCTTCTTAATTAATTGAAGGAAGAAGAGAATAAGGATCACCTATCGATATCTGTTGGCTAGTAGTGTCAATCAGGCACTTCTTTTGGTACGACTTCAGATCTCGAGCATTTATTGATAAATTTTTTTTACATTTGTTAGCAAATATAATTTTCATTGTTACAATTGTTATGATTATGTCCATACTATTTTGTATACCACTATTTCAGACATGTTGTAATTTTTTTTTACTAACTTATATATTGATCAAAATATCTTGACATGTTTAGGTATAGTTTATCTTCCACCTCAAAATTTCTAAATTCAAATACAAAATTTTATTGTTACTTCAAATACAAGACTAAGATGTCAGTAGTAATGATGATGATAAATCTGATGACATATCCTATACTAACTTTAATGAGAAATGCCCCTAGCTATGGTGACAATAATTCTCCGCCCCATGCTCCCTTCCCTCTTGTTGTTGTTATGTACATGATCTTTTAATCCCACATATTTACATAACAAAATACATTATAAGTGTATGAATGATTATTAGCATTTCGTTGGTTTTAGCGAGCTTTATGAATGAAGAGGAGTATTAATAACTGAGGTGGAGGTGGATTGATCACTTATGTATTCGTTTACTACTAAATCATTAGGTACACATATATATATGAAGAATGCCTTTTTTCCTTGGCATAGTATGACATATATATGGCTCTGATATAAAGAAAATAACCTTATTCTGATGGATTTTTTCTTTACACTGGAAGAACTACAACAAGGGTTGTGGTTCTGCATCCATGTACTACCTTGATTATAATAATGACGCCTTTAGCTTTGGTTGTGGATAGAATACAGAAGACTGCTTTGCTTTCTGTAAATAATTATTGGCTGTAAATTTGTGAGATAATGCATACAGGTTAGAATACCAACATGTACAAACGATTAAGTTATAATTATTGATTTGCTTGGCTATTTAGAAGAATGCGTTTGATATATGTTTTATGGGATCAAGCATAACTGATTGTAGTCATGATTGACATTTTCAAAACAATTAGCATTCTTTTTTTATACCTGCATATGGGAATATTATATATAGTTGATGTTAAATTTGATAAAATAAAAATATTTTAAACAAATGACGAGAAGATCATTTGCTGCCAGAAATTGTGTAAACTTGTGGATGAGTTAAACTAAATCTCTGTTGATGTATTGGGTACTTAAGTTGAAAGTAATGTGGGACAATTAGAGGGTTGTGTGTTATTTTTCATGGTTTACGTTGGAAAACAACACTGTGATGACATATATATAATACACTATTTTAGCATTGTGAAGATGGAAAACTAAATGTGTTTGATTAACGTATACCAGAAATAGGAGTGCTTTATTATCATCATTCTTTGTTAAAAAAAAATGAATTTCTTCTATTTCACTTCATGTCTTTGTGATAAAAGTAATAGAGATGGATGACAAGTTGATGGCAGATGTAAATGATTGCTTTCTGAAGCAACCTTAGTGATGAAGGTATTCAGAGCTTGTTGGAAAAGGTAGGCTTTCTTTGGGCCTTGTTTTCTTTCATTTTTTTATTTTTTCAAATTGCATACATATGTGTTGTACAACAATGTGTTTGGGTTTTGTAGGCTAGTGTTATCATCAACTTTTCATTTTTATCCTTATTTCTTTATTTTTATCCGAATCATGGTATGAAGATGGGGTGGGTGTTATACAAAGGCATCATCACCATTATTAGGTGATGACACCAAATTGGAAAACTTTTTGAGTCTCTCCATACCAGTTTCACTCTCGGTACAATGATGCCTTCTTATTCTTATCTCGGCAACTTTTATGATGATAACTATCTCACTGTACCTATCTTATTATAACTATTGGATGTTGTTACTTTATTTCCATCTGTCAATTTATTAAGTTTTTGAATTTAAATTCCATTTGAATATTTTACAGTATCATTGTCTTTGGAGGATTTGAGCTCCACTCTAAATGGAAATGAAGTGTGTTATTCCCCAGGCGACTACTGTTTTTGAAAATGACATTGTTAGAGACCCTATTCTCTTGGATTTGAGGAAGCTTGTTGTTGATACACACCACATGTTCCATTATTACTTCCATCTAAATAACAGTATGGTTATGTAGCCATTTGATGTTTTCGGCATTGTTCATCTATTGTATACGGTTATGTCTATGTATGTAGTTTGAAAGTTCATGTAGATATGAATGGCATATGATTTCAAGCACGTGGAATAGAAAAATTCATCATAATTGAATATTCTAAAAATGTTGAGCAAATTTTTGGTGTGGCACCCTTGCCGGATACAAGTTTTATGTTTTGTCTCTCCATATTCCTTCCAACTATATGGATGGTGTTGGTGATCAAGATGGTGTGATGAACATGGATGTGATGGTGCTAAACCATTTGTCACTACGACCGAACATTGTCCTCATCTACACAACCAGGCAACCACATCGTCGAAGGCTACAAACATATATGAACACGAATTTTTTGCCCACCAGTTTGTTAATAGAAAATATGTGTGTGTATAATATACTTAAAATTTCATTGCTGAAAAGTGTCTGAACCTGTAGCCGATGTGGTAAAACATATCATGACATTCAGACATGTTCTCAAGTAAGTAATATATTGTTTTAACCGATTTTGTTAGGATTGTGAGCCATTTCTATACTTTATTTCTATGATAATTTTGGTTATATTAACACTCTGTAGTTGCCGGTTGAACGATGACTAAACTACCGTTATGGGGTACATTGTAATTTTTGTTATGCAGACAACCACAGTAATATACGACGTATATGAACGTTATGTATTAATACATCATATTAGAAGTACTATATCATATTAGAAGTACTGCATATATATGAACCAATGA
Organism: Tamarix chinensis; assembly: GCA_030549775.1. NCBI lineage: Eukaryota > Viridiplantae > Streptophyta > Magnoliopsida > Caryophyllales > Tamaricaceae > Tamarix > Tamarix chinensis. The sequence goes on from CM060182.1 coordinate 55,659,837, forward strand.
TTGACTATTTTAATCATGCGAATGATTAAAATACATCATGTTTGCCAACCACTTAAATAATGTGGGTGGTGTTTCAGCTTTAACAATAGTCTATGCTTATTCGTTTTCTCAATCTTATGCAATTCACGTGAATGTGTTTTTTTTTTTGCAGTAAGCTAAAGCTAATGCTTTAAATTATTCATAAATAGTTGTTCTATTTAAATACTTTGTAATGTTTATTCTATTACAATTAAAATGAGACGATTGAAAAAATTAAAAATGTGACAATTAAAAAAAATTCAATTTGTACTTGGTCACCAGTAAATTTTAATGTTTATGTACATATATGTTATAATAAATGTTTTTGGCTAATTTGATAATATGATCCTTAAATCCACGGAACAAAATACTGCGGTAATATATTACCAAACTAAAATTATAGTTATACATACAATTATGAACAAATGTACATTTATTCCAATATTCTTGTACATAAATGATATGATAAATGTACATGCCCTGATCAGAGTACATGCCCTAAATTTTAATCCGTTATTAGTTATAATCAGTACTTTTGGATAATTACATAATAGGATCCATGAAAAGGGAAACAATTAATTACATAGGAAGCATAAACTTGTATCTGTACATTCCATTAGAAGTAAACGAATAACTAATACAATATACTTGTAGATATTTATTTGTGTACATGTACATAAACCCGAATTCATCAAAAGTTATCCTCATTAACAAATGTTTTTGATGAAACATTTATTAACTTCAGTAGTAATAGTTAAAACATTGTTAGATGAAGATCAAATATCTAATATTCCATCGAAGTACAAACTTTAATGTAGGATCACATTCAAATTATTATAATATAATAATTGTAATGCTATATTAGTTGAAATTTTAAATGGCCAACATTTAATGAATTATTACAAGGCCAAAATTTATGTTATAATATATTATTTTGGATAATTTTATAATAGGATCCATAAAAAGGGGAACAATTAATTATACGGAGCCCGTATACTTGTATGTGTACATTTAATTATAAGTAGGCGTACATATAATAGAATATACCCGTACATATTTGTTTTTGTACATGTACATGAACCTTAATTCGTAAATAGTTATCCTCATTAACAAATGTTTATGATGAGTTTAAACTTAGCCTCATTTAATTTTTCCAAGTTTAGGATTATAAGAATTTTAGAGTTACGTTATTGGATATATAGTGTAATTTCCTCTAAAGGTAGGGATACATGGTGCATTTTACCCGTTTAATACAATAAGTTCCTTATTTAAGATAAAATTATTTTAAAGTCGAACTAAGTCAAACTATTTAAGGTTGAGCAATCTATTTCGTATTGAGGTCACTTTTAGTAGTATCCAATTTACATGTACATATAGATAATATGATTTGTACATTTGTGCATAATTAGGTGTATATATTAGTATAGTTATATGTATATAATATTCTGTGCTTACAACCAAATACAGTAGGACCATATAAACCTTTTTACAATTACAATAATATTTTTTGCATTGGTGGTAATAGGCAGATTAGAATAACATAATAAATTCATGTGCAGAAAGTATATGACAGAACACAATTTATAGTAGTACATTAAGAATTACTATACATGTACTTATATAACAAAGTACCCATACATAAACATTTACATACATGTACATGAATGTTATATATATATATATAGCGAATATTTTAGTAGACCCGAATTATGGTTGTACCTTGAGCTTTACATAACCGTACTTATAAAAGGTAATACTTGTACACTTATCTATATATGTAGTTCATATGAAAATGTACGACGATAATAACATAAATGTATATGTGTTATATGTTGTATACTAACATATTAGTCGAATTACGGCTGTTCATCTATTTATGACTACCCGTACTTATAGAATGTAATATTTGTACATTTATATTTATATATGTGTACATGTTAGTCAAAATAACAGTGACAATATTGTTATAATTATTGTTAAACATTGTATTCGTACAAATCCTTGCCAGCTAAATTTCGCAGTCTTCTTCCTATCATGGTTGAGAAATAAAAGTAGCATGAAAAAATAAATATGCCAATTACAAACTTCAAGTTAAACATGAGAGTGCATGTGTCAACCTTCATTATATTTGCTATCACCTAAACCCAAAAGGCTGAACAATGTTTGACCATTGCCTAAAGTCTATTTTCCTTACAATCCAAAGTTAGCTTGTATGCAGCATAAGTTTGGCTAGTTGGAGCCTACCTTTAGGCCTTTACATATTAACATAACAACTGGCATTATTTACAATAGATTTATTCTTGCAATTTTTTTCCTAAAAAACATAAAACCAGTTATCTCTGCAACTATGTAACAAGGCCCATATCAAAAGTTCCACCGAAGCACCACCCTCCCATAGCTATACCAACATTAGACAAGTAATCTGTTACAAAAATAAGACTTATAAGAAAGCATGTAATAATATGTTGACACATATTCATGTAATCTCTTATTCAAAGGTCCATGATTCAAACATAGTTGGAATCTTACTTTATGGAGTTACATATGGTGCAAATATTTTATCACGGACTGTGTTTGCTTTTGCAGATAATAAGGAGCCCATATAGTAGAATCTATAGTGGATGGCATGATGCTGCAGAAGTCAAACTCAAAAATTATGTATCATATCTTAATATGGACGAGGATACCAATGAAATCATAAAGCACCCCAAACGATTGAAACCTACTAATAGGAAATTATAATACATAAAAGTAACTTACTATATCAAGTTGAGAAGTCATCCTCCCATCCCATAAATCCATATATGCTGTCCGTAGACCGCAATCATCCCTATAAATATATGATATTTATCATTCACAAAATTAGTAGTTTCCTTTTTCCAAGATCATCATAATAGGTAAGCGCATATAAAATCACGATACTTAACAAAGTATTACGTTGTTGCACACTTTGGTACTTCACCATGATGTCTTACCAAATGTGATACTATATCTCCTCTATTGTATTTTGCTTTTTGAAGAACATACCCCATCGCAATACTCTTATATGCAACATAAGGAACAACGTAAGGGATGAAACAAAAATAAATGTAACAACTATTAGTGAAAATAAGGTTGTTGTGGGTAGGTGAAATGTATATGTGACATGCAAACATGATTGCATTGACTTTATTAATGATTATCATCTAACATATATTCCTTTTGATAAATGTATATGTGGAAATCATGTGCATTGATGGGGGTATGGCCATTTTGTCTCTTTTCATGGTGTGTTTTGCATAGTCTTAGGATTAGTAATAATTAATATGCCCTACTTAAAAGGTGCAGGAAATCTTCAAAGTTTGCAATTATGGTACTCCGCTAATAAACTTCCACCAGAGTAGCATCGAGCTATAAAAACAAAACCACGAATTACATGCAATACGGTAATATGGCTAATCAAGTTCTTTAGAAGCTTAGTCTATCCTGGGAAATTACGAGTCTCACTTCGGTAGTCAAGGATGTCACATCTGACATCTCGAATGTTTAAAACTATAACAAACCAATGGTTTCCTTCATTGATGGGAAAAATAACTACAAGGTGAGGTATATATATTGGCTTTACAAACATAATAATAGTAACATAAGAATGTAGATGATAGTAACATTTAGAATCAGTGATTAGGAATATACCATTTCAACTACAGCTACATCTGTTAGTGAAAAATCCCTAAATATTGGTTTACAAACAGTCATTATCTGATTTCTCGAGTCGGGTGACAAACGTTGACTTATAATTCCTCCCTGGTTGTTCATGAGAAGTTTATATTAAGACAACTGAAATTATTTCCATCATCATGTTACAGGGTAAGCAATTACTTACAGACTGTGTAGGGCTAATGTATATCTTTCGTGATTTATCTCCCTTTGAATCAACTCTCTGATTAAAAATTGGACAGAACATCTGAATAACTTACACACAAAGAAACATATATATACATATATGTCAAAGTAATCCTATTACAAAATAGAGGATAATTGAGTAATAACACAGAATAATGTACATAGTTATCCATGAATATGAGGTATAACAACACCATGTTGTTAACCTAATGTTTAGGCATCAATGACAGCAACTCAGCCTTCGTCAGATGAAAATTCACCATTGACCACACAATTTCACTAAACAACAGTAAAATGAAAACTGATCAAATTCAGACAACCATTTATATAGATGATAACCTCATGAATATTGGATATAACACAAAAGTTTATAAACCATTTAAATATATTATATCCTCACTTTGACTGAATTGATGCATTATTAAGCCTTTGAACATACTTCTTCAATGAAAGGTTTGCAATCATGGTCTTAGCCTGGATGGAGCAAACAAAAGGTGATTTTATGGCAGAGGATCTAGTCACTCAACGCTTGCCAACATTCACGATTGATCTTGCAACATCCTTTGATACAAGGTCATCATTTGGTGTAAGGAGGGAAGGTGCTCTTCTATAACTTGTGCATCTAATACTGTTTCAAAATTGTTGATCATTGTCACACTTGCCATGAGAAACAAATTCTTCACCTGAAACATGTACATGTTTTTGATCATGTACAAGATCACCATCCTCATTACGGGATACACTGCAATCATGCCCAACCGAATGCTTCTGAGATGTGGATTGATTGTTATCAGGTGGAATTGATTTTTCACCGGCATCAGAACGGTGCTCTGTTTGACTCAACAAATGGAGATTCATTTGGTTACTGAGGTGGATTTGAAGTAAAGACAGACAGTGATTCCCCTGTAGGGAACGCCATATTGGAATGATGATTACTAGATTAGGGCTTCTGCTGAGATTTTAACAACATTAATTGTTCCTCAATATGTTGTATATAATTAAGAATGGCAACATCATGAGATTGGATGCATTCTTTCATTGATCAAATATTTGAAAAAGTCTTCGCGTACAGGTCCTGCGAAATTGGTAAACCAAAAAATATCATAGATTTATAGATATCAATTAGTATAAATACACAGATAAAAAGTGGAACAATTAAGATGAAATAAGCATGAAAAGGTTAATATTACAGATGAAGACCTAAGCACGTCTTTATGTGGGATTTTACACGGGTATGCATCATTATGGTCTTTATGGAAACTGTCGTGATCACGAAAATATGTTGGATTTCCAACATTGCTTGGTTTCGCTTGGATAATAAATGTAAAATTTTAAAACCGATAAATAAAAACCTGAAAAATTAGTGTTCTCATAACTACAAATTTAAAAAAAATTAAAGTTTATAATTGGACTGAACTCAACAAGGCCAAATTTTTTAAATAATTGAGCTTCAGCATTAATCTCTCAGATACAAGATCTTCACTCCATGCAGATGATATAGGAAATTTGGTAGGCACAATAAACCCCTTAATAGAATTCTTTTCCAAGTACCATATCTACATAAAAAAATAACAACAATTGCATGTGTGTGGATATACTTTGCCATCCTTTTTCCAGTATAACTAAATAAATAAATAGAGGCAAAAAATCCCATTCCATGTGGTGTGGATCAAGTTGGAGAGAAGCATGGGATCGATTAATACTTTGTTTCAATCTGCCACAAGTTGAAGCTTGAAGAAGAAAGTTTGGTTTAAGGTGATTAAACTAACAAAAATGATTACGAATGGTTGATGACCTTCGAAGGTTAATGCTGCATTCAATCTTCAAATGAAGGGAAGAAAATGAAGGAAGGAATGCCCCGGGCTTTCCTGGATATACTACTTCAAAAGGGAGAGACAAATCAAGTGCTTACTTGAGAATTGGATTCAAATGATTTCTATTATTGCTTATGCTTTCATGTGTGTACAAAGGTATATATATACGAAGAGTAGCTGGCGGCTAACATGGCTTAAACAAGCTAGTTATTCTCCTTAATTCAAGCTAAATTTACTTCACTTGAATTAAGCCTATATAATACGTAAACTTACTCATAATATCATCATCTAATGATATTAATGACTAACATTACAAAGCCACACAATCAACTATGGTACATACATGAAATTACATCAAAATCCTAGCTTACATAAAATACACTTAGGGTTTACAACAAGCTGAATATAACTAATGATATCACAAACTATATCTTATTGTAGTATTATCCCATGTATGCCATAGCCTTGAATGCTTTGAATTCTTTTACACTTTAGGTCTCTTTTGGTGTGTTAACATCTTGTCCTTGCAAATATGTAATATACCTGCAAGAATATCTTGAATTGTACTCAATATCAAGCATAGACATATTATCAAGAATATTTAAAATGATTGGCTCTAATATTAAGAAAGCTAATTCTTCCTTAGCTTGAGAATTAATAGAATCATGAGAATCATTAGATGCTCCTGCATCATTCTCCCCAAGTTGAGATTAATTTGCCCTCAAATTATCATCAGTATAATAAGGAAACAAATCACTAATATTAATAGTTCTTGAAATTCCACCATAATAATCTAGAAGTTCAAGTTTATAAGCATTATCCCCAAACTTTCTCAGTATTTTAAAAGGATCATCAGATCTTGGCATTAGTTTATTTTTACGTAAATTAGAAAATCTTTCTTTACGCAAATGTAACCAAACTAAGTCATTAGGAGAAAACACATGTGGGTTTCTATGCTTATTCGCTTGAGCTTTATACTTGGCATTAGCTTTTTAAATATTAGTTTTTATTTTCTAATGAAGTTGTTGAAAATATTTAACTCTATCCTTAGCTTAAAAATTTTGTAATTCACCTTTTTTCAAATGAATCATATTGATAGGCATGTGTGGATTCACTCCATACACCACCTCAAACGAACTAGGTTGAGTAGTACTTGATGGATTTGATTATAAGCAAACTTTGCATAAGTTAACTTAACATCCCAAGCCTTAGTACTTTTATTAACTAAACCTCTTAATAATGTACCAAGAGTTCGATTAGTTACCTCAGTTTGACCATCCATTTGTGAATGATGTGAAGTGCTAAATAACAATTTAGTACCAAGCATATGCCATAAAGTTTTCTAAAAATAACTCATAAACTTGACATCCCAATCTGAGACTATGCTTTTAGGCACGCCATAAATTTTAACAATCTCTCTAAAATACAAGTTAGCAACATGCGTGGCATCATCGGTTTTATTTCATGGAATAAAATGAGCCATTTTAGAAAATCTATCTACCACCACAAGAATAGAATCTTTACCACATTATGTTCTTGGTAACCCTAGGATAAAGTCCATACTAACTCCTTCCCACAGTTTATCAATAATGGGTAAAGGTGTGTATAAGCCTTTATGAAAGTAACTCTTACATTTTTGACATGTAGAACATCTACTTATCATAACTTGTACATGTTTAACCATTCGTGGCCAATAGAAAATTTCTTGTAATATTTCCATAGTCTTATGTATACCAAAATGTCCCGCAATGCTACCTTCATGTATTTCTTTGATCAGTAAGTCTCGAATACTAGATCAGGAATGAAAAGTTTATTTAGTCTAAACAAAAATCCATCTTGTATGACATAATTACCATGGTATCCACTTTCTTTACATGCACTAAATATATCCTTAAAATCTTCATCTTTAGGATACGATTCTTTTAACATTTCGAAACCTAAGATTTTTGCATCCATTATAACAAGTAATGTAGATCTATGAGAAAGAGCATTGGCGACTACATTTTCTTTTCCATCTAAATGTTTGACAGAGAACATAAAGGATTGTAAAAAACTCACCCACTTTGCATGTCTCGGGTTAACTTTCTTTTGACTATGTAAGTATTTTAAACTTTCATGATCCAAATGTAACACAAAGGGTTTTGGTCTCAGATGATGACTCCATGTCTCTAGACTCCGTATAATGGCAAAGAATTTCTTATCATAAGTTGAATAGTTAAGTTTGGCTCCATTCAACTTTTTAGAGAAGAATGCTATAGGTTTCTTTTCCTGTGAAAGTAGACCTCCTATTCCAATTCCACTAGCATCACAAGTTACTTCAAAAAGAAGATTAAAGTTGGGTAATGATAGAACAGGGGCATTACAAAGTTTAGTTTTGAGGGTCTCAAAGGCTTGAGTAGCTTCTTGTCCCCAATAAAATTCACCCTTTTTCATGAGTTGTGTAATAGGTGTAGCTATAGTAGAAAAATCCTTAATGAATCTTCTATAAAAACTATCTAATCCATGAAAACTCCTCACATCATGAACATTTTTAGGGATAGGCCATTCTTTTATAGCTTCAATCTTATTAGGATCTAATTTAATATCCTCTCCACTAATAATATAGCCAAGGAAAACTACACTTGGAAGCATAAAATCACATTTCTCAAGTTTTCCATATAGTTTATCTTTCCTTAGCTTATCAAACAACTTCCTCAAATGCACTAGGTGATCGTAACCATTTTTGCTATACACAATAATATCATCCAAATATACAACAATGAAATCACCAAAGAAAGGTTAGAGAATTTCATTCATAAGTCTCATAAATGAGCTAGGTGCATTACATAACCCAAAAGGTATAACCATCTACTTATAGAGACCATATTTAGTTTAAAAACCAGTTTTCCACTCATCTCCATCTCTAATCCTTATTTGATGATAACCACTTCTTAAATCAATTTTGAAAATTACTTGTGCATCGTAAAGTTCATCTAACATATCTTCTAACCTAGGCATAGGAAAATGATATTTGATAGTAATGTTATTCACTGCCCTCGAATCTATACACATACGCCAAGTACCATCTTTTTTAGGCACTAGTAAAGTAGGAACGCTATAAGGACTCATACTTTCTCTCACAAATCCTTTATCCATAAGCTATTGGATTTATTTTTTTAATTCCTTAACTTCCTCTGGGTTACATCTATAAGCTGGTTTATCTAGAAGAGGCATTTTAGGAATAAGATCAATGGCATGTTCTATACCTCTTTTAGGTGGTAATCCAAGAGGCAAATAATTAGGAAATACATCATTATATTCATCAAGCAACTTAATTAGATTAGGATTTTCAATTTGTTGCTTCTAAGGTTTAGAATCCTTAGCAACTAAAACATAACAAATTCCTTCTTCTTCTATGCACTTTTCCATAGCCTTTTCATGTAAAAATAATCTTTTTTTTGTCATCACTCAAAGGCATATGATCACATAAAGAAGGTGTCAGTCTATACAATTGCTTTTCTTTTTTCTCCACATATTCATTAGTTACTCCATCATGAGTTGATTTTCTATCATATTGCCATGGTCTTCCTAAAAGTAATCCACAATCATCCATAGGCAAAACATCACATAGAACTTCATCATGGTAGTCTCTAATGGAAAATGTGATTAAGGTTCTTTTGTTTACTTTAGCTCATTTGTCTTTGTTTAGCCATTGTAAAGAATAGGGTTTAGGATGATTAGTAGTCTCTAAACCAAGTGTCTTAACCATTGCCTCACTAGCAACATTTGTACATGAACCACTATCAATAATGAGTCTACAAACCATGTCACCTATTTTACACTTAGTCTTAAAAATTTTCTTTCTTTGAGTAGGTGTCATATGAGGTTGGATTTGTAACACTCTTTGAATCACAAAACATGGATCTCCTTCTTCTTCACCCATGGTTAAGATTTCATTAGAAGATTCAATTTCTAAATTCTCATCATCACTACATGGTTCCATGCGTTCTATTTCATTCAAGGTTAAGGCTCTTTGGTTAGGACATTATCTAGGAAAGTGTCCATATCCTTTACATTTGAAGCATTGTTTATTATCCATTTCAACTACCTTATTTTTACCTTTATCATCTTGATTATTCTTTTTATCATATGAAGATGTTGATTTAGGTGTAAAGGTACTAGAATAGGGTTTAGTTGAAGTTGAAACATTAGACTTAACATAGGCTTTGGTTGATTTAGTTTCTCTTTCAAATTTTAAGGCCAAATTAATCAAATAATCAAGAGAATCATAGGTATACATATCAACTTTATCTCTTATCAAGGTATTCAAGCCACCTAAGTATCTAGCACATTTTTGTTCTTTTCTTTCTTGGACATCACAAATAAGTGCTAGTTTTTCAAATTCTCTGGTATATTCTTCTACACTAAATAAAACTTGCCTTAGAGTTGTCATTTTCACATACATATCTTGTTCATATTCTCTAGGCACAATTTTTTTTCTTAGGTGTTTCTTAAGTTTTTTCCAAGATTTTATTTTTGATTTCTCTTGTCTTTCTCTTGTTTTTTTCAAGTTATCATACCAAATCCTAGCAAATCTTTTGAACTTAAGAGTAGAAAGCTTACATTTTCTCTCATCATCATACTCCTTAAATTCAAATATAGCCTCTATTTCATGTAACCACTCAAAAAACAATTCCACATTCAATTCATCATAAAATTTAGGAAGGCCAAGTTTGATACCTTGATCTTCATGGTATGCATGTCTTACTTGGAATGTATGTGGTCTTCTTTGATTGCTTGAGCCAAAAGAACTCATCTCTTCTTCTCCATCATCATTTTGATGCAAATTTGAATATCCACGTCCTCCTTTTGTATGGAATGTATGCTTCAATTTTCCTTCCACACTATCTTGTGTGGTTTCTATGCGATTTTGCCATGGTCGATACTTCTCTTGATCGACTAGCTTGGCTTCCACACTTTGTAATTGTTGTTGAAGTGTTGTTTAGTTATGGAGTTGAGCATGAATTTGTGTGGTTAGACTCTTGATAGACTCTATCAATGTACGAACCTCTTCACTTGCCATGGTGAAGGTAGAAACACACTTCTTTCTTTTCACCCAAAAGAATACCACAAATGCATAGATGTTGGAATGTTCCTACAACCAAACAAAATAGAAAATATTTTGCTAATTCACAAGCAAATACTGATCACTACCAGCTGTATTGGTCATGCAGGAATGGAAGGAAATGTGGCTAACATGACACTGCATGCATGTTAAGGAAAAAAACTGGCTGGAAGGTTAGTCTCCTTTGTGACAAACAATCAGCCACATAAAATAACAAGAAGGTCATCAACTTTCTTCAAGGAAATGAGATCTTCAAGTTGAAGATGTTATTGCCATACACCATACAAGATGTGAAGAATAAAAAGAAGAAGAGTATGGATTGGAATTGGAGAGAAAATGGAATAAAACCGAGGTACAATTTTTTTTCCTAAACCTTCGAACCTGGTTATATTGTACCAGGGGTACCGGGGGTCTTTCTTTTACTACCAAGTTTTGGAACGTGTAGAAACAAAATGGGTGGATGATTTGCTGGATAAATGGACAAATGAAGAGAGGAAATAAAAGAGTAAGGATTGGTGGATGTTGAAGTGAAGGATAGAAGTTAAAAAAAGAAGAAGGAAGAACTGGTGGAGTCTCGGTAGAAATGAAAGGGAGGATGGTTGAAGATATGATGATTTTGCTGGATGGACTGTGTGAATCTACAACAAGATTGTTGCAAGATTTGGAACCTTCAATCAAGAATTCATTGAAGATTCAAGAATGAAATCAAGACTCAAGAAGAATTTGAAGATTGTTGGGTGGTGGATTTTCTTGCAAGCTGTTTTCTTACAGACAGTAGCAAGAAGGTGCAAGAACTTGCACATCCGAAGGAAAACAAAGATGTGGGAAGCTTTGATACCAAAAATGGTGTGGATCAAGGTGGAGAGAAGCATAGGATCAATTAATAAGTTGTTTCAATCGGCCACAAGTTGATGCTTGAAGAAGAAAGTTTGGTTTAAGGTGATTAAACAGACGAAAATGATTAAGAATGTTTGATGACCTTCGAAGGTTGATGCCGCATTCAATCTTCGAATGAAGGGAAGAAAATGAAGGAAGGAATGCCCCAGGCTTTCCTAGATATACTGCTCCAAAAGGGAGAGACAAATCAAGTGCTAACTTGAGAATTGGATTCAAATGATTTCTATTATTGCTTATGCTTTCATGCGTGTACAAAGGTATATATATAAGAAGAGTAGCCGGTGGCTAACATGGCTTAAACCAACCGGTTATTCTCCTTAATTAAAGATAAATTTACTTCACTTGAATTAAGCCTATAAAATACCTAAACTTACTCATAATATCATCATCTAAATGATATTAATGACTAACATTACAAAGCCACACAATCAACTATAGTACATACATGAAATTACATCAAAACCCTAGCTTACATAAAATACACTTAGAGTTTACAACAAGCTTAATATAACTAATGATATCACCAACTATATCTTGTTGTAGTATTATCCTATGTATGTCATAGCCTTGCATGCTTGAATGCTTGTACACTTTAGGTCTCGTTTGGTGTGTTAACATCTTATCCTTGCAAATATGTAATATACCTGCAAGAATATCTTGAATTGTACTCAATACCAAGCATAGACATATTATCAAGAATATTTAAAATGATTGGCTCCAATATTAAGAAAGCTAATTCTTCCTTACCTTGAGAATCAATAGAATCATGAGAATCATTAGATGTTCCTGCATCACCATGAGGACATACATGCAACCAGCAACATAAAATTAATTAAATTAACCCTAAATAATCTAATTTAGTCCAACAAAGTGGATTTGGGCATAAATATAAAGAAACTGAACAAAAAGTCGGATAACTACAATCCCTAAAGTCTGTGTACATCAATTAATATAACTATAGTACAAGGTGTTACCTCAAAATATAAAACCTTCAATTAAGATCTTCTTTGGTTTTTATTGAAAAAAAAAGTAGATTTCACCATATGTAATTATAATAAGTAATTCTTGAATGATTACTGTTCTTTGGTTATAATTTTTAATAGTAATTATAAAATATAATTATTAAAAAATACTTTTAATTGTTTATAACCTTTACAACCAAGTTAGGGATTTTTATAAAGTTTTTAAGTTTTCTATTAAACAATTTCATAAAACCTACTACGATCCATATTCTTGACACATATAATTATTTCATCACAAGAGTAGCCATGAGAGTTGCAACAAGTGATTAACATCTAAATATATCAAAAAATAGATCCGACATATAGCAAAATGTACCCCAACAACCATGGACATCAATGCATAAAAAATAGGGAAGGCCAATAAGCAGTAAAAAGGATAAGCAAAGAAAGTCTATTTGTATCTCCTCTGAATCAATATGCTTTTGTGTAAGCTTGGACACAACAGATGTCAGAACAATATCAGGGACAATCAATTGATCCAATTCAATAAATGAATTTACATGCCACTCAGAAACATCAAAGCTATAGGCACAAAACAATTTGACAACCCTAGGAAATTAAGAAATCAAAGAACAAGACAACTAGATAATCTTAGTCAACTGAACCAATTTAGAGGATACTCAATATAAGACAATTGTAATTGAGTAGAATCCAGATTTCAATCAATTTTTTGAAACATATTCATTCATCAAATTATCAAAATAAGACCTTAGCATTCCTTATGAACCAATCGAACTAGCCAAGGGAGCAAGTATCGGTGAATAGTCAAAACACCATCGAACATAAACAAATGTACACACTTCAAATCTATGGCTTACCAAACACAGAAGCTTTCACAACCAAAGAAATCGACCTACAACAAAAATTGCCTCAATTATTGTGCATAGCAATCGGCCATAGATGATCGGACTCATCCAATTACAACATCAAACTTACGCAATTACATTCGACACGCCAAGCTTCAAAGGAGCTTGGTCTCATAAATAGTTCAATATTTGTTCTTCCAACCAAATCAAAAATTCAAGTGAAAAATCCCATATCTGAACCTCTACATTATTACCTAAAGCCAAAATTGCATTTCTTCTTCTTATCTCGGGAAGTAGAACCGGAGGAGGATTTTAGGTGTTGTGAAGAGTGAGTTAAGGTCAAGATAACACCAGTCAGACGTCGAAGTCAGAAGGAAGAAGATAGATAAGAGAAGAAGAAGGAAGAAGATTATGTACGTTTTCATTGTTTACGTATAGATTTAGGTTTGGTTACGAACCTTAGGTTTGGTATGTATGTAAATATTGTATAACATACAAAGTCCTAAAATATCAACTAATGACCATAGATTTTTGTATGCCTAATTAGTTTCGGCCAGCAAGACTCTACACTATTTTTCCCAATATTAAACATTGAGTAATGATGGTCTCCTCTGCCACCTATACAATTCATGTAGCCTTGCCAGTCAATATAACCATATATTATTAAGACATCATCTTAGATACATTTTTTTTGGATACCTTAACATTTGGTTATATATGGATCACATATCATATATTTTATATAAATTTTCATTAAATACATTCACATTTAAATTTATTTTCACTTGAATATCTAAATAGCTAGTAAAAATAATCACATTCTTAATTTCATATAAGTACTCATTTAATTTAATTTAATTTTTTTAAGTATCGTACCCATTTAAGTATGTAAGTAAATATAAATTTGAATATGAAGGTATCAAAGTAGAATTATATAAAATATAGGTAATTAAAAATTTTTAAGCCAAATGTTAATATATATCCAAAACAAAATTTATCATTTTTTAGATAAGAGTAAAATGAAATGAAATTTATCAAAGCTTCCATACCTGGTATTTATTTATTTTTTCTAAACTATCAAGTCCATGGTGTACATCGCTCTCTTATTCTACTAACATAATTCATGGATGCTTTTTGTCTAATTTTTTTATTTTTTATTTTGAGGTCTAGGCTTATTGTTTCAACCATTTGATTCCCACCCCCTTTCATGCATTTTAAACAATTTGTATACCATTTATATTAAAATTTAATATATATTTTTAATATAGATGCAAAAAAACTATTAAAAAACATATAAAGTAATATAATAATTATCTTTTAGGACTTGTTTGGTATGGGAGTAATATGGGTAAAAAAATTTCCCCCCTTTTGTATCTTATATATTAAGTATTTAATAATAATAAATATTTTTTTAATAAAATACCCATTTTAGATTAAGTTAAGATCTAAAATGAGTATTCATTAGAATAAGATTATTTAATTTTAACTAGATTATACAAGATATATATAATATAGGAGTAATTTTTTCACCCCTATTACGCTCTAACGAAACAAGCACTTAGTTGTAACAGTGCTTAATAAATTACAATAACACTTTTCCATATAACCGATGTTAGGGAATTCATAACATACTTTACTACCCAATCAACTCCTTGGGAAATTAACATAATCTTGAAGTGCTCATGTGATTTAATATGCTTAACCATAATGTTAGATGACTCTTGCGAACATCATAATGGAAGAGTAATTGTTGATGAGCTCATTGCTTAATCATAATCAAATTCAGTAGGGACATGTGAATAATATTTATTGGTGTGTTAAAAAATTTCTATAATCTAAAAATTGAAGAATAAGATAATTTTTATATTAATTTTTAAATGTTTCTTAACTAAGTTGATTTAATTTGTTTAAAAATGATTCATTACAAGTTTGATTATTATGGCTTACCTAAAGGCTCAATTATTATATATGATCATGTATCAAAACTCTAAGTTATGTTTAATTTGACCCCAAAGCACATAATATTTTATGATAGAGATATATTAACAAGTCTATAATGAGCTTATAAACAAGTTGATTGCTAACCTAGATACAGACAAGTTAAGTTCAAGTCAAGTCTTGAACAAAAGAGCCAAGTGGATCCTCACTCGAGCTTGGCTTGCTCACCAAAACAAGTATAAAAATAAAGTTTAATATCATTTTATTTAATTAAATAAATGAATCAAATCATAACCTTATCGAGATGTTGAATTAGCTTGTGAGACGAATATTTTCATTTATAGCCATATAAGTGTATCTAATCAAATTAAACCCAACTTATTCATTTTGGACCATTTTAACAAAATGCAAAAAGAATTCAGAAAATTAAAATATTTGATTTAAAATTGATAATTCTCAAATAATTTTAAGAATGTATATACCTTTTCATGTCAAAATGTGACAATGTTTAAATCTTGGAGACAAATTTGACAATAAACATAAAGGGTAATGAAAAACCTTTCATGACAATATAAGGCATCCCATATATTATTTTTTATATTAATTCCCATGCCAATAGCCCATTTCAATATGTAATACCACCCTTAATTTTCACTATAGATTTTTTTTTATTTTATGCGTTAAATTGAAGAAGTTTAAACAAAACATTAGTGGTATCACTATCACAACTAACTCTAGTTAAGCATCTATCACTTAATCTAGAGCTTGTTGTAATGCTAAAATATAATATGTATCATGTTTTTTTCCTAATCCTAATTATCATGTAGTTAGACTTGCAATATGCTTTTAAAATTTTTAATATGGACATGTAAGCCATTCATGTTAAATTCGAGCCTTCAATGTCTCTTTTATATGTCCGTGAAAAAATGGCATTTTTACACAATATATTTGGTCTTAGCATTTTCACTCTTTCAAACTCATTATGAAGTTCTAAATTATTCTTGAGAATTTTCCAAAGCACATTCCTTTATTTCAATGTTTTATGTATCGTTTCATCAATTATTTGTTCGTCTATGTAAAATTATAATTTATGAAACTTTTCATTTTAAGTCGTTTCTCGCTTATTTCAACTCATCTAAAATCTTTCCACATTTCTAAAAATATTCTAATAATAGACATGCACACCAAATATTTTCTCATTTGCCCATTCCTTCTAAATCATTATAATGTGAAAAAAATGAATTACACTATTAAATAATTTTAGCTGTTTTTAATCTGTTAGGCACCAAGCCAATTCCAAAACCAAATATAGTTTTCTAAAATTATTATGTACCCATCCATGATAATTTGAACTATCCCATATTCATTTTGTGTATTTAAAAAATATATGTTTTTATGGATTATTAGATTTTGTCATTTTTGCTCATTGTTTATCTGTTAAGTTTCAAATTAAATCCAATACCCAATATTTTTATATATTTGTATTTCTAAAAATATTTTGCACCTTCCTATATATTTTTTAAATTTTCAGAGATTTTTTTTTGACATTCTCCACATTTTAAATTATTAATTTAATCTAACCACTTTACTAACTATTTAGTTTGATCCTAATTAAACCATAAATAACCTTAAAATCTGATTCACGATGGGTAACCTTGGCAAACTAAAAATCTAACCATGAGCACATAATCATCACCGTTTTTGTTATTTAGCCTAATCATGTTATTACAGTACTTTCTTACAAGTTTGTTGCCAACTTTTCTACTATAATTTTAGGCCTAATTCGGCTAATTTCTCAACCTGATTCGTGCCTTATGCCCCGTATATATCTTCATGCAGTCAGCATAACAGCTCTCTATTGTTTCTTTCTTTCTCTGCCGACGCACCCCAGCCCCTTTCCTCGCTGTTTTCATGTCAACCTAGCCCTGAAAATCTGAACCCAAATCGTGCCACTTAATCCCCCAAACGCTATCACGTATTTCCCTTGCATACAAAAAGAAAAACCACCGCTGCAACTTCTTTTTTCTCTCTCTCAAATTATGTCGAACCTCCCAACCTGAACATGCCTTCTCCCTTCAGTTTCTGAGCTTATTCTTTGCCAAACAAATCTTCCTGACATCCCTCTCCTCCTTTGGTTCGCCTGGTATCTTTTTTGTCCTTTCTTTATTGGTTATGCATGCCTCTTAATTTTTGCCCCCATTCCAGCAGTTTTGTTGTGTTTTCTATCTGCAGCACCAACAGCTTCTACCCTCCCATCCTTAACCATTTTCGCAGCTCCAAAAACAAAAAACCCCATAGCTGCACCTTCTTCCTCCTCTTTTCCTGGGTTTTTTCCCAGCTCCAAACCCCACATATAGCAGTAACCTCCCAGTGGTGGTTCCAAGATGATCAAGAAGTGGTAGAAGGAGGAAGTGGATAGGAGTATATTTTTCTTGCTAAAAGATTAACATGTGTAAGCTTTATTTACTCTCTTGATATAGAATTTATGTGTTAATATTTGTCTTAAATCTATAGTGTAAATGAGTATGTTATATTGTGTGGTATGTTATTTTCCATGTTGTGCATGCTATTTTATATATTAATATGATTCTATGTTGTAAGCTTATTTATATTTTATGTGTTGATATCATTTTATTCGAAACTTACTTAATTAGAGAGCATGTTAAAATGTTAAGTGTATATTGATGCTTGGTATTATGTTGTTAAAATCTCATATGGCATGTTTAATATGTGTCTTAGTATTTAGTAGTGTTGGTATGACTTTGGGTTTAAGTTGGAATTAAGGGCGTGTATCTCATTTTTTTTTGTGCGCTACAAGGGGAAAAAGGTCGTAAGAGTGGGATTTTGTAAAAATTAGAGGTCACCATTGTGTACATTAGTTCCTTTATATACAATTTCATATAATATAAGTCTTAATTTAAAGTTTTATAAGTGGAATTATGATTAAAACAAGTTTAAAATATTTTCAGGCAAAGTGAAAGGTATTTTCATCTTTACACATGGCATTGTCCCTTGGGGTGCTTGAATCTTTCCTAGGACAATAAGGTCATTATAATATTGAGTGGTTAACCTTGGTTACTATTAGTTAGCTTAAAATAATTAATTGTGTTAAAAAGGACTTAAAATGAGCACAAACACCATAGGGATTTTTTGGTTATTTTATGTGCAATTCTTGAAGCCCATAACTTCTTGAGTAAATGGTTAAGTGTTTTATTAAGTTTGGATTATTGATGATTTTAATTTTAGGTAAGTTCATTAGATAAAATAATAAGGTTAAGTAAGGGTGTCTTCATATTTTCACCCTTAATGTATTTTCCTTAGTCTTTGTTTGACTTCAAGTGAATCTCAAATATTTTTTGGGTGTAACCATGAGCCTTATAAGTTAATTATAATAATTATATTAGGGAATTTTAGGGCCTTTATTATTTACACAAGTGTTGACCTAAGTGGTGTGCTTGTGTTAGTAACGTATATGATAATCTGAGTAACTTAGAACTAACACTACCACGGAAAGGAGTTTTAATAACGGTTATTTTATAGTTTTAATAACGGTTTTCAACCGTTATTGAATCGCCCGTTATTAAATCTTTAATAACGGTTCATAACCGTCATGAAAAATACACAAAAACCCGCGAATATGTGCGTAAACTTCAGATTTAATAACGATTTTTACTTTAAAACCGTTATTAAAACCTAAGTTTTAATAACGGTTTTGTTTAAGAACCGTTATTAAAACTTAGGTCTCGGCCCCCATTAAATAATTATAATATTAAATAAATAATTATACTAATAATAATAATAATAATAATAATAGTAAACATGTAATAATTACCAAATCTGCAATCACACCATAATTTCAATCAATCTATAATTGGTATATATGCATGTCTCAATACACCAACTATACTTAGGAATAAAAATTAGTGGGCATACCACAACTTGGTAGCTCTACACCCCAAAGTAAAGAGTTCACAGATCTAGGCTGGAAGACTGAAAGATGTAGACGAAATACAAACCTAAAAATTCATGTAGAATATATAGATCACTACCTAATACCGAATGAATGAGTGCACGTGCTCAGCCGATTGGTCTCTAACTTCATCAATTTCATCAACATTATATTGCTCGTCTTCTTCACTTGAACCCTTAAAAACTTCAATTTCATCATCATCTAAGTTCCTTTGTCTCGAAGATCTTCAATTTTGGAGGTACCTAAAGCTCTTATCTCATCCATAATTACAATAGAGGATAAAGAGATAAACAATAACTGAAAACATGTATTACCCTACATACAAAATAATACAAAGGTAGGCAACATGTATTACCACTTTAATCAAGAGGTTATATAACACCATCATACCCTAGAATGTGAAAAAGGTATTCAGGATAATGTAAATTAAAGGTTCAATTTGTATGTAACAAAAAAACCTCAATTTAGAGGCCAAAATATCCTTTTTGGGGCTCTGATATTGCCCAAACCGGCTCCGCCGCTTTGCCACGTCGTAGATCTCAAAAAAATACCCAAAATAGCCTCCTAGATCACCTAAATCCGAGGTCCTATGAAAAAGTTATGACCCTCCAAAGTTTACAGTTGAATCTAGCTCTAAATAGCCTCAATAATGTCTTCTCTTTTGTTTATTATGGTTGTATCTCTAAATAATGTTGAATCTATATTCTCCATACAAACAAATACAACAATAATATGTAAAGCTCTCGGCCAACACATGAATTTGTTAATATATAACAATAACGCAACACATTCAACAACAAACAACAAAATTTTCAGCCAACACATTCAACAACACATTTTCGAACGAAACCCTGGCGACATGCATTTATATAAGTAGATAAAAAGTTACGAGAGGAAGAACAAACACATACATAAAGTGAGCTAGCTAAAAATACAAGGGCTTCAAACACGACGGAGGATGAAGGTGCAAGTGCCAGCTAGCTTCGGAACAATGGCAGAGGCGTGGTGGAGAGTTGGCGGTGCGAGGGTTTCCTTTACTTGAGAGGAGCCTGGTGGTGCGAGTTGGTGGTGCACGATGTGGCGGTGCGAGGGTTTTCAAGGAGAAGGAAGGAAGGAGAGAAAGAGAACGAAAGTGCAGAGAGTCTGAAAACTTTGGCACGAAACAGAACCGAGCGAAATAAAAGTTTGATTTTGGGGTTTTAATAACGGTTCCTGAGAGAACCGTTATTAAAAAATCTTTTAATAACGGTTCTTCCAAGAACCGTCATTAAAAGCTTCTGACTTTTGACAACGGTTCTAATATGAACCGTTATTAAATCCTCTTTTAATAACGGTTTATATAAAACCGTTATTAAAACATCCGTCCAAATTTTACCGTTGCCCTTTTAATAACGGTTTTTAACTAGAACCGTTATCAAAACTTTCCGCCGATTAATTTTCACGCATTTGACAATGGTTTTCGAACTACCGTTATTAATGTACCGTTATTATTTCCCGTGTTTGTAGTAGTGTAATATCCATATTCAATGTGTTTTTTCTTGATAAGAAAATGGATTAAGTGTTAAACAATCTTAGCTTGTCCTTGTCTTCAATATTTGGTTTATAAGTGGATTAGTAACCATAGGTGCAAACTTGTCTTTCTATGTGTTGTTTCATGCCTTGTGGTTTTCCAAACCCTTTTAATAGATTTAATTAACCTAGATTAACATGAGGGTTGAAAGAATTTCATCCAAGTGTGAATGAAATCTCAAGTGAAATTGTTAAAGTGTGGTTCTCAATTTTTGAGCATTTTGTTGTCCTTATTAGTAAAATATTAATGTTAAGCTGGAAGATCACATGATTCTTGATCAAACTTTGTCTCCATTCCAATGTATATAATAATGGTTAGGAGCTATATGTCATAGAAGGTGCATTATCGTTATTTCTAACCAAGTTCTAAGGAACTATGGTGGCCCCAATCTATTTTATACTTGTATGTTCCACCAACCTATAGGAATATACATGCTTAAGCATTTGAGGTTAGTTAGTGGTTCGTGTGTGTATTACCCTAGGGTGGGTTATTTTGTCAATTTTTGTTCCATTAGATTTAATTGTGGCATAGGAAATTTTTTCCTGGAAAGTTGCTTTATGCCATTACCGTTTATTGAATACTCATTGTAAATGAGGTTTGATTGTGTGGTCACTAAATATAGATATTGATCTTGTTTCTTTTAAGTGTCTTTTTTATGTTGTGTTTAGTGACCACATGATTATAGTGTGTGTGTTTTTATCATATGTGTTATGTGTATGATGTATCATATGTTTTCATGTTAATTGTGGTATACTTATGATTATACGTGCTTGCCTTACCTTAGTCATGCTATACATGTGAATGGTTTATGCTTACCAGTATGCTAGGTACTAAGATCAATTGTGGTGTTATGTTGATCTCATTGATTTTGGGGCAGCAAAATGTGATTTTTTTTAGGTTGTTGATTATCTTTATTATTTGATTGTTGCTTTGCTTATAGTGAGTAGTTATATGGTAAAATTGTTAAGTGGTATCTATCTGGGTTTTTTTTGTTAGTTTAAATTTTATCTCTCAATCTCCTTTGCTTACACTATATAAAATCTTTTTGTATTATATGTTTTGTAATCTTGTAACCTAATATCAAGTCCTTCCCACACATGATCTATAGTTGTAAGTTATATTTTTAACCTTCCCCTAACCTGGATTGAGTATATGGAATATCCTTTTTATATGAGAAGCAACAGCAACACCCATTATTTTATTGTATGCTTTTACAAAATAAAATTTTTTAATAGTAAATTTTGGCGCATCACATATAACATAATGAATTTAAAACTTTAAAGAGATATAAGCATCAATGAGAGTGACACAAGACCATGCAATAGAGTTATAAAAGTCAAGTTTATCCAAAATTCAATACAAAAATATGAGAGGCTAGCGTAAGAGGCTAGCGTAAGAGGCTATAAGATATCTAAAATAAATAAAAGAGATCTTAGCATGGGAAACTACTTTGGATAAACTTCACAACTTATTGTATTATCAAACAAATGTAGACTTTTTATCAAGCCTAGTATCAACTTTAGTAGCATGCATGCATGCAAAAAAAGATAATATTTATGTCAAAATAGGAAAATTATTATTATTGCATCAAATATATTGTAAACATTTGTTAAATTATACTTGCACATAATCATATTTTCATGCTTTTTCTCTTAAAATGTGCTTACATCATTAGAATAATGAGAAGAGATCATAAAGCTTTGTAATAATTTACCAAAGTTCCAAGCTTGCTAAAAACATAAGAATTCATAACACTCTTCCAAAGCTTACGATTTCAAATCCACTTGAACACCTTTAAAAAATAAAGAGAAATATTTTAATAGATTTTTTTTAAGAGATCAAAGTATCAAACTAAAGTATAA
Organism: Tamarix chinensis; assembly: GCA_030549775.1. Classification (NCBI taxonomy): domain Eukaryota; kingdom Viridiplantae; phylum Streptophyta; class Magnoliopsida; order Caryophyllales; family Tamaricaceae; genus Tamarix; species Tamarix chinensis. The sequence goes on from CM060182.1 coordinate 55,682,720, forward strand.
AGAAAATTGACACAAGTACGATTTTAACCCTTTTGAAGTAGAACGAAAAATGATACATAAGTAAGGATTTTTTTTCATTAAACACTAAACTATATTCCTCATCTACATAAGAATATGGGTGTTTATAATAGAGCTTAAACCGTGAGCCAAACCAAGCCAGATTTGTTTTACAATTTAAAAAAATATTGTTTGGTTTAGAGTGTGCAATACCCCATCCTTTTGTAATATTTGTTGACTGGGGAGTTATAGTGTTTATTAAAATGTGGCAATACTTTATTAAAAGTTGGATTGGAGTACGACTTGGAAATAGGATAAAATGTGTTTTTAAGTGGACTGATTGATTGATTTGTCATTTCATCTAAAGAGTTTTGTTTGACAGAAATGATTGACTAATTTGAGGAATCAATTGACTAGTTGGTGAAATAGGTAACTGGTTGGACAAACCAATCAATTGGTTTATCAAGTTGAGTATATTTTCGAAATGCAATTTTACTCGAACAACTTCTTGTACCAAATTAAACCTTGATAATCTCACTCCAAGTTGTTCTTTAGATACTCTTAACCCTTCTTATCATATATTAGGCCCTAGCTGCTACCTCAAACTGATTCAAGGGTTCAATTTGGAAAATATAAGGAGATAATGACCTCAGCTTTGTCTTATTTCCCCTCTCGCCTCTGCACACTTCTGGAATTATTACTTTGATTCCCAAACAATCTCTACTTAGCTGGAAGATTCCTTCCCACACTGATTGCAACACCTAAAAATTTACTATTAAATTTTTTTTAATTTAAGCAGAATCGTATAATCAAATAGTCGGGTGTTACCGACATAATTGACATAAGTCTGGCTTACCCCACCATCCTTATGTCAATCACAAGGAAAAACAATTAGAAAAATTTTAAAAATGATAGTAAGAAATGAGACAACTTTTAATAACATCAAATAAGCGTTTAAAGATCAACTCCGATTACAATATCAAAATACAACAAAAGGGATCTCATGGAACTAAGAGCCCAAAAAGATATCCGAGTAAAATTATCATCCGGATAACATGACTTTACACCTAAACCCTAATAGAAGAGAAATCACTCCACATATATAGCATCAAAAGTTGCGAATTCATCCACCTAGTCCTCATCAACCTACACATATACATTTGGTTCATCTACTTGTTGGATTGAGCAGCACCCATGAAACGGATGTTCAGTACGCTACTTACTGAGTAAGGTAACGATGCAGTCAAGTAGGGTTACAAGAATTCTCATAAGAAAACATACATGCATAAAATCAAAGAATGCTAGATAATTACTGATTCCAGGTCTTTTACTAGATATACCATATTCCAATCTTTTATTCACGTTGAGTTTAGGGATCCCACTATTCTTAAATCGGTGGAACGGTTTGAAACACCTTTCGAGGACAACATACCTGATCCACTATTATTATCCAGTGGAACGGAGCCAAAACCTCTCAGAGTAAAATACTCCCAATCCATTATTATTAAATCGGTAGAATAGTCTAAAGCATCTCTCGCAGACAACACACTCGAGCCAATATTTTTATCTGGTAGAATAGACTCAACACCTCGGTCTTAACTCACATAGTCTTCCACTTCAAATGATTAGTATCTTTTCATTTATACTTATCTATTAATTTTATTTTCATTTACATTGAGTACGGGGCCCCATTATTCTTAATCTGGTGGAACAGACTGATGCACCTCTCGGGGAAAATACACTCGAGCCACTATTATTATTTGGTGGAACACACCTATATAAGCACCTTGATCTAACTCATGTGATATTTCACTTTAAATGATTAGTATCTTATTCAAAGTTGATTGTATATTAGCATGCTAAACTCAGATAAATGCACAAGACATATAACTGAACAACATAAGTACAACTACGTAATTATCTTCAAATGATCATAATACCCTCAAGTTAGTCAAGACAATCGTATTCTCCCAAAGACTTATGAACCCAAAACATATAAATTTTTAATTATTATTCAAAGTACATATCCTTAGTTTCCCATAGATATCCTGTATCCGATATTATACCCAAAAACGAACTTACATAATTTCATTACTCTCAAGAATATCATTTTATAGCATTTCCATAAATAAATTATTCAGTACAACATACTCAACACAAAGGTACATACAAAAATACATATATCACATAAAACCCTAGCTACGGCATGTATCTTTACCAACAAAGACACCAGGCTCTATGCACGCAAATCCTATACCTCCTCTGAGATCACCGGAGGATCACCTAAAATGGGAAGTTGGTGGTGGAGCTATGGTTAAATTTTAGTGGTGTTTAGACAAGATTTGGGATTGAAAATAGGGGTTCACAGCCAAAAATGGGAAGTTGCACATCCATGCAGCAGGCGGTGCGGCTTTTAGGCGAGAGAAAAAATGATGCACGGCCAGGCGGTGTAAGAGTTATATGGCTTTGCAGCAACAATGCACAATAGGTCGAGAGGAGGAAAGATGTACGATCAAGCTATGAAAGAGTTGCATGGCTGTGTAGCAGGGGATTTAAGTATTGCACGGCTATGCAGCAAGTAGTGCACAGGTCATGCAATATGAAATGTTGCGACGCATGAGAGGAAGAAGAATGAGAAAGAGGCGATGGCCAACGATGGCAAGGGAGAAGGTTGGGGTGACCTTAGTGGTCAGTCCACTAGCCAAATTGTGGGGAGTGGTGGCCAAGGCGGTGCACGGTGGTGGATTGGGTGGTGTGAAGGCTAAAAATAAGGAAAGAAGAAGAAGAAGAAGAAGAAGAAGAAGAAGAAGAAGAAGAAGAAGAAGAAGAAGAAGAAGAAGAAGAAGAAGAAGAAGAAGAAGAAGAAGAAGAAGAAGAAGAAGAAGAAGAAGAAGAAGAAGAAGAAGAAGAAGAAGAAGAAGAAGAAGAAGAAGAAGAAGAAGAAGAAGAAGAAGAAGAAGAAGAAGAAGAAGAAAAGGGAAGGAAGAAAGGAGAGGGAAGAGGGAGCTCAGAAATGGATTTTTTTGACACATAAGTATAGAGTGGAGGCCAAACAAAGAGAAAAGAAGGAGAGTATGTTATGGTATGTATGTATGTATCTATATATATATATAATATGGTCATGTGTGCTTGTGTGTATGGTGTGAATTGGGAAATAAGAAAATAGAGGGGAAAGGAGATGTGTGATGGGTGTGCAAGGCCAAAAACGATGACAATGGAGGTGATGGTTGAGTGTGGTGATAAAAATGTAAGTGATGGCAATGGTTATGAGTGTGGGTTGTGTAAGGATAAAAGAAAGAAGAAGAAGAGTGGTAGGGGAAGTGATGGTGGTGCAGATTGGCAGAGATGGGATGAGAAGAATAAAGAAGATAGGTATGATGGATGGAAATGATGATGGTGTCATGGTGCATATGGGAGGCAAGATGATTTTGAGATGATGGTGGTGCATGATGGTGACAAAGGAAGTTGGGGAAGAGAACTCCTTCATGCCACAAAGTAGGCGTAGGAGAAAAAGGAAAAGAAAAGAAAAGGAGAAAAAGAAAGGAAAAGAAAATAAAAAGGAAGAAGAGGTTAAGGGTTAGGATTATATTAGGTGATTTTGGATTAGCCAAGATAGTTAGGATTAGTCAAAATTTTTGCAGATTTTGATTTTGGTTTACGAATTACGGTTTATCCTAGTTAAGGTTTCCGTTTTAGTTAAAGTTTCGGAATTAAGAAATTAGGTTAGGGATAAAAATTAGATTTCTTGATATTAGAATCAAATTATGGCATTAACGACGAGGGATTAGGCTAAGTAAATTTTCAGGGTATTACACCGATCGTTCATTACTTCACTTGTGTTCAACATTTTCTAGGCGAAGTTGACCTGGATTCTCCAAAAATCACAACTTTAGCTCTGAAAGGGAGGTCAACCTATATTAGATAAAATCTACCCATTCAACTCAAATTAGGATTTTTGATCTATGCATAACCTCACTCATTCTTAAATCGATTCATTGGCTATAAATATTCCTAATAACCCTAATCTTAAACCTAGGAACATAGCGATACGCTTTGTTATATTGGCGCACAAAGGCAACTTTGTATCCTCCAACATTATTCACTAAATCTTTAAGTATTGATACCTCCTATTGTGCCCGTAGATGACCTGTAGAGTAAAATATGGCATTATTAGGGCACAACACCACACTAGCAAACCAAATCAAATGAGGACTAACACCTCTTCTCTAGGGTATCTAATTGTAGAGAGCAACCATTTCCAACTTGAGGTCATTCACTTTATGTATTAATATTTTTAGAGGTGATCATAGGTGTCACATACTACATAATAATTCTCATTTCCATAATTAACCATTTCCTATTTTTTTTAATTATTAAGGTAAATCCTAAGGTCATTGGTCTATGCCAAGCCAAATCAGCACTAAGGTCAACCTATCAAACATCTAAGGTCATCCTAATATCCATTTATTCACTAAAGATACATTAGATTAAAATTGATCAAAATTCCCTTAAAACCTTAATTTCATCATTTATTCATTTCCATACCAAGCATTATTATTACGAGAAGTTTTTTATGAAAAGGCTAAGAGGCAATATTTTGCATTATTTTAGTACGTAGGTAATCTTTGTATTTTGACAATAAACTATATTTTCTACTTTTCATGCATTTATTGGGTTGCATCCATAAAACCCTAATTATGCAAACTCTCACGTATCACATATTCTATGCCGCATGTACACACATATTTAAAGCATAATACAACACTTAAATAGGAAAATTATTATCATGTTACATTTAGGAAAATATCTCTAACCCTAGATCATACAAATATAAAACATTATAAGCTAACCGTAATTATACGTATATGCTTCCACGCGAATTATAGTAACCCTAACTTCCATGCACTAGCAATCATGAGGTAATTAACATGACATTAAAATTATAATTTGACAAGAATGAAAACCTTAATAAATCCCTATACATGCATAAGTAAATCATATAATATATTACTCATACATATAGCTTATCTTACAATGATAGTACATATCATTTATTTAATATATTATTATTTTATCATGCAGGTCATGCTATTTAAAAAATATATAATCCTATCATGATTTTAGGTCTAAACAATCCTAACATATTTGCACATAAATTTTTCTATCATATGAGTGATTGGATTTACCTAATCCAAACTTCCACAAAAAGTCTTCTCCAAGATCCTTAAGAATTACCTAGGAATTTAACACCTAATAACACATGTATTAGCATTTAATATTACAAAAAAAAAACTAAAATTACTGATAAAACTCAAGGATAGCTAACCGATTGAAGCAAAATAGCAAGGAACAAACAAAAGTCATGCAAAAAAGAGGAAGAATAGGAAAATGTTGCTGAGAAGAAGAGGAGGAGCAATGATAATCTTGGTCGTTGCTAGGGGTTGCTATTGTAGAAATGCGTAGGGAGGGGAGAAACGGTGGGATTTGGTGCTACAAGGGGAGAAGATATGATAGGCAAAGGTGTGTCAAGAGGAGAGGGAATCGGAAGAAATGGCCAAAGCCAAGGATGGTGGTATTATATGCTTTTAGCCAATTTTTGGTGAACTTTCAAAGCTTCGGTGGTGAAGGATGTAGCAAGGAGTGGATGTGAAGTGGAAGTGGGTGCAACAAGATAGGGATTTGTTTCATTTTTAGTCCAAGGTGGTGGTTGGTGTTTGGTGTGTTTGGACAAAGGGGTAGAGGGTTGCTTTTATGAGTTTTGTTGAAGGATTTGGGGTGTGTTTTTATGAGTTTGGGCATTGGTGTTGGGGTGGTTTTAGCAAGAGTTGTTGCAGATGAGGGTGAGGGATTGGTGAGAGTTGTCAAAGGTAAGGAAATGTGGTCGGTGGTGGAGTGCATTATAAAGAAGAAAATGGTAGAAATGAGGACGATAATGGCAACACAAGGCAGAACAACGAGCTTCTTTCTTACTTGAGGGACCTCAGGAGAAGAAGGAGGTAAAGTGTAGGATGTTTGTGTGTGTGGGGGGGGGTTTCATGACATAATGGGAGACAGAGAATAAGAGGAATATAGTTTATATGGACGGTGGCATGAGGGAAAATGTGGAGCAAAATAAGGAGAGGGAAACATAGGGGAAAGGGAGATGTGGTGTAAGGCATGGTGTGCAGATTTAATGTCGAGTAAGGAATGGAAGGAAGATCATGGAAATATAGCACAGATTAGGATAATTATTTAGGGGAAGGTAAAACATATTTGGTTACCAAAATTAGGTTTATCTAATATAATAGATATTGGTTAAGGTCTAAATTAGGATTAAAATTTAATAACTCGCTCTCTAATAAATTTTAACCTAATTAGGTTTTATGTCTAGTATGTCATAATAATAGTACATATATCAACCATATATTTAATACAAATCACCATATAATAATTTTTGTGACTAATACACATACTTACTGGTTTATAATTAGGGTTTTAAGATTTTATAGTTTATTAGCGTCTTCAGATGGGATCCTAGTATATCTCGGTGTTTTATATACTCTAAACACTAATGATGTACTAGGGAGTATCGATACTAAATGGTCTAGTTACCTAAGTAGTTATTGGCTTTGGCCTAGACTTATGCCTATTGGTGGGTACTTGGCTTCGGCCCGGGCTTATGTTTATTGGTGGTTACTTGGCTTCAGACAGTCTATTAGTCATTTGGTTTGGATAGACTTCAATGGTATGTGAGACCATGGGGTAGCGCCCAATCCATCGCTCGATGACAATTTGAGTAAGTATTTAGAATAAGAATGTGGAAATATAATTAAAATAAAAATAATGGTAAAAGAGATAATGACTTATAAATAAATAATCCAATGGATTATGTAAGTTGGAAAAATGGAATTATTGTGAAACTACGTTCATAAATGATAGAAGCCTTAATAATAGCTAGACAATTTGCTAGTGAATTGTATGATGTTAACTATAATGTTGTATTATGTTTTCAAGCATGATGATTCATGTATAGTATGAGGTTCTTACACATGATATGACCATGATAGAGCATGTGTACCTATTTATATGGAGTAGGTATGAAATATGTTAGTATGACCTCCATAATATTCTGGAATCTTGTGTGCTTGTGACTCCCATTGAGAAGTAACTTAGCTTACTCAATACGAAATATACTTATGTGCCCATTTGCTTGGCCACTTGCTCATTCCCATGAGCAAATGGTCATGTGCATATTTTTGGGAATGGTCAATAGTAGACTTACCTCGAGTCGGGCATGGGTTATGAGAGTGTGGACATTCGGAGACTTTTGTGCGTCCTTAATAGACAAGAGTTTGGAGTTTTTCTCTACTTTTGTTTCTATAATTTGAAATCATGTAATTCAGCTTATTTTTTTCCTCTTGTATTTGAATATTTGCTGATCGTCGAGGTCTTATACTTGAAAGCCTTTCTTTTGATATTTACATAATGTATTCTTGGGACACTCTACTTTAGTTTTAATTAGTTTGGTTCTTAGCCATGTATCTAACATTAGACACCCGACCGACGCCTATCCTATTCTAGGTGTGGCACTAACAACTCAATTTTCCTGAGGGTTTAATAGTATTTCACTTCTACAAGGTTTTTAAAATGAAAATTTTTAGTGGAGAAATATGGGGGTGTTACAGTGTTAATAAAAATTGTTTGGTTAAAATTTTAGAAGTTAAATTACCTATTATAAACCACAATTTACATATATATATATATAGAAATATTTCCCATAGAACAATTTATAACTTTTGAGTAGTAAGATTTCACCCATAACTCTAATCTTTTTCTTTCTCTTATATCATCATACACATATTGTCCCTGATGAAATATGATATGAAACTCATTTAATATTGGTATTTAATGAAACATTATAATTTAAAGTTTATATTGACTGTAAATTTCCAAAAACATACTATAAAGTTGAGTTTAAATAACAAATATACAGTTTTTCTTTTATAAATCACGCATTAACATAAATATTATAGTCTAAAAGACATAAACCATACACTGACCCAAATTACATCGTAATATTATATTTTGTTTTGTTTAGGGTAGTTAGAAAACAATTTGGTTTAGTTTTAAATTTTTTAAATCGCTAAATCATAGTTTAGATAAGTTTAGAGCTCAAACAACACCAAATCAAAATGTGCAAACCTTTATTTAAGAAAAACAAAGAAATAGTTAGAATAAAAAATGCATAAAGTAAAAGACAAAAGAAATAATGAAGAATACTATAAAATATTACCTAATCATGATGAAGGAGAAAAGAAAAAACTCTCTCTTAATGAACTTCTAATGTAGGAAGATAAGTGGTACTTTAAATGTAGATGGGATTTAAATAGAAAATTAACCAAATAGAGCCAAAGCTTCTCTCGTGAATCAACCTATAAGAGAAAGGAATAGGTCACTCATAATCACATGAGGGCTACTATAGCGTGTAGAAAGTAATGTAGGTGAGATAACAAAAAACACATGTGAGACATAGATGTAGAATAGGCTTTAACATTATCATATTTTCATGGGGAACTTGCAAGAAATGGGAGAGGTGATATCTACCCATAAATTATGTGACCAAAATTCCAAATAAGATATAAGGGTTGGTGAGAATTTTTTACATAATTAATTAAAATATGTTAAGGGAAGTGGGTAAATATTCAAATAAATTTAAAAAATAATGAAAGTTTAGAAACACTCCCAAATAAATATTCCCAACTCATAAAAATAAAAATATTAATTTCTCATAGCCTAAAAATGTGTTTTCAATCTAAAACACACCAAATCATATTTAAAAGATAGAAATTAAAAAAAAACTACCCAAACTTTTATATCATGATTTTCATATATTTAACACCCAAAAATGTGAATAGAAAAATATCTCGTAATTTTTTTTAAAGATTTTGTGTCAGTGAAAAAGGTCTTGCAGAGGCAAAAATGTAAAGAAAGTGCACCTAAGCACTTAATGTAGAGCTTATGGTTGATATCGCTCTATTTTAATATAACAATTGTAATAAGACCTAAAATATTATATAAAAGTCAAATATGCTCAAAATGAAAGAGTCTTGAAAAGGTTTGGGAATTAAAAGTAACATAAATAACCTTACGAGGAAAACCGTAAAAAGAATTTAAGAATATAGGATATGAGAACAACTATTATTGATGGTTATCTTAACAAATAGGATATTTTGGAGATTGTAAATAGTTCTTCATATTCTTGTGCTGATAAATGGGATTCCATTGGTATTTATATATGTAAGAGGAATGAATAAGTGGTCATAGTTAAAACGTAATGGGTTGCATTAAAGATGGCATCAACACTTGTTTTTTTGTGGTGAAATTATTTGTTCTTTCTCATTTGTTATATTTTCCAAACAATAGTAGAACATCCCTTACTAAAGAATTTGTTTCAACGCTATTAAACTAACCAAGTAAGTGCAAAAGAACAATTATATTTGGGTCATCTCAAATGAGTATAGATGGTAGAGAGCAAAATAAAACAAGAATCGCAATAAGGTAATGTATGAAAATATGATTTGAAGCTTCCTTGTGAATTAAACAAAAGAGGCATATAATTTTACTTTTTTAATGTCAAACTTGGTAGTAACGGCATTAGGTAAGACTCTGTGAAGGAAGAGAGGAACCTTATGGGCCTTGCCACACTTTTATATTCCTCAATAATTCCCCAAATATAGGAAGTTACTATAATATTTGTGGATGATAAAGCTTGTTGGTTTGATACAGTAAAACATACATATTTATATGAGAACATGTCAATTTGCATAAGGTATATGGTATGGTTAGATTTTTTAGATGGATAACTTACCACAATTTAAGTAATGGGAAACTCCAAAAGAAAAAAGAATATGAGGGGGGAAGGGAAGTTCTCAAATAACTTATATAATACCCTTTTTTTTGAATTCCAACTACTATATAATTAGATTCACAATCTATTTCTAAAATTTTTAATGTGGATGTTCAGGCCATTTATATTAATTCAAACTTTCTGCAAATAATTTTATATACTAGCAGAAAATAACATTTTTTTTGTGATTCTTTAAATTTAATTGCTTCCACATATTTTCAACTTCCAAAATTTGTTACTAAATCTAAAAATATTTCTAATCTTAACAACTCTTTCGGTGCCTTTTTGATTCCTTTATTCCTTCATAATTGTGAAATCATAAAATTTTCTATTTGTATAATTATACGATTTTATTTCTTTTTATACGTTTGGGCTTCGTATGCATCCTGAGATCAAACATATATATATTCTAAATTCTTTTCACAATAGCCCATATTGAATCAAATATTTCATTATTTATTTTTTAATTTATGAAAAAATGTGTTTTTGTAGATTATTTAATTTTATCATTTTCACATGTTTTCCATTTGTCCATATTTAAACCAAATCTAATACCTAATATTTTTATATATTTACCTTTCTATTATTTTTTATGAATTTTGGGGCTTATTTACTATTTTTCCCAATAAATCTCCATTATTTGACTTCTCTACACCATTTAAATTCCAAAAATATTATAAACCTGTTCCCTGACTACTAGATACAGTCCTACCTAACTAGCTAACTAATCCAAGTTATAATTGCAAGTCATTTACTTTCATTCACCCATAAACATAGACAAAGTACACTGATTATATCCTTCTTACGGCACACACACACATCTGCACACTCAACAACTCCTTCATTCAATTAATCTATTAGCTGGCTCACTTATGTGCCCCCTCTGTTTCACGCTGTACTTGGCAACTTCTGAACACCTAGTATGTGCCCTATATCCCACAACACATCATCATTCATTTGTTAATTTCATACACCCAATCCTTTCTATTGGGTATCTTGCCCGCTGTCCGGCCATACTTTATTTAGTTCCTTCCACTTTCTCTGCCTCCAACCTTTTTACATCTTGGGTTTGCATTTTAGGTTGATCTTGTTGTAGATTAGTGATAGTTTGCATTATTTTTCTTGTCTTCTTTTCCCCTCACTCTTGAACAACTTGTTGCTATTTTGAAGCCCCCTAATGAATCACCCCCTCATATGTGCAACCCCCTTATTTGTGTTTTCCATTTCCTTTCTTGCCCACTTCCACCCTTTATTCTTATTATTTTTGCATTGTCTAAGCTTCATAACAACAACCTCACTTCTTCCTCTTTTCCAAGACTTCTTGTTGCCTTTTACGATATTTATGTGGCTAAGTTGGTGGTGATAAATCACTACGACTGTGGGTCAATTATCCTCACCATCTTCTACCTTAGTTCATACTCCCTAATCCTCCTTCATTTACTTTTCTTGTTCCTTACCAATAGTTATTACTTTTTCTAACCACTTTTGTCTTGTTTAAAGGCAATCAAGTATAAGAACATTGAAGAAGATGATTAGGAGTATTTATTTTTTCTTAGATTAGAAATTGGCTATACACTTTATTAGATTAGAAATATTTGACACTATGAATCATTTTAATTTGAATATCATGTCAACATGATCTATATTATAAAATCATAATTTAGATTAATTAATCTTTTATCCATGTATTAGTTGTGATTTCATGATCTCATATGATTTTATGATTTTATGTGGAATATACAATGTTAGACCATACTAGGCTTCATCCTTAGTCCTTAATTTTAAAGAATGATGAGGTCATTTGTTATTTTAATAAGCATTGTCAATTGTATTAATATGTGATCAAGTATTTCTATAGAGGAATAAATTGAGGAATGATTTTTGGAGTGTTTTAGCCTAAGGTCTTTCACCATGGCCATTATGGTGCTTTTGGGTTGATTTAAATTAAGTTGCTCACATATTTGGGTTTGCAATATTATGTGTGAAATTGGCTAAGTTTGGTGAAAGTTGAAATTTAAATAATTGTGGGTGAGAATTGGTGTAGGGGTATTTTGGGTAAATCAACGAGTTGTTGTGGGAAAAGTATGTTATTGTAAATTTTGAGGTTTTATATAAATTTTAATATGTAATATGATAGGACTTGGTTGTGTATGGATTAAGTCATGTAGGTGCTTAGGTGATATAAGGGTATTTTGTTCATATTGAATTATTTTTGGGAATTTAATGTTGTATGGGTGTTCCCTAGTTTTTTTAGATAATGGTATATTCATTAATCAAAGAAGTTGTGTACAAGAAATAGAAGCAAATCTATCTACTCACCCAATATGATTCCTAAATTTCACCTAATATGACTCATGCAAACACCTTCTACTAGTAGCTAAAGCTATTAACTTTGATAAAACACTTATAGGTATAGATTTTTTCTTAAACCACTATAAGAAAACATATATATAGTGACGGAAATTGTCATCGCTAAAATCTAGAAGGTCGTCACTAAGAAGTCATGGCAATAAATTCATCTCTATAAATGTTTATGGTAACGACTTATTAGTCGTCACTATAGGTTTTACAATGATGACAAGAAATGTCACTGAAACTATATATAGCAACAACTTAATTCAATTTTTTGTTGACTTTTTTTTTAAAATTTAAATTTTATAGTGATGACATATCGCCGTGATATATATTTTCTGCGTCAACATATTTCAAAATTTCAACTACTTTTATTTAAAATTTTAAGTGTTTTAGCGATGACATGTTGTCGCCATAAATCTTTATGGTGGTAACTTATAAAATAATTTTACAAAAAACAAAAAAAGGGAAAAAATTTGTTGTGACATGTGTCGTTGCTGAAGCTCCTTATAGCAATGACAAATTTTTATTTTTTTAAATGCATCATTTGAATGATTAATATATGAGTGCACATAAGAATATACTATTTAAAATATATCAACATGTAACTATACCAAAACAAATTTAAATATATCAAATGTTTTACATAATGTAAAATATTGTCTCATTTATAACTATACCGAAGTGTACCTTAAAAAAGCTAATCTAATCCAACGAAAAAAATCATTATCTTTGTCTTCATACTGAGGAGGCTAGGGAGGGATGTATTGCATTATATGATCTATGCATCCATCCATGAGATCCATCTTGGCGTCGTGGCTTCTAACCAGCTCCAATATTTCACCAAGTCTAGGATCAGGCTGGGCGTTAGTAGATTGAGACCTATCAGGCTGAAACCATGAAGCATGATTAGAGATAGAAGCACCAGATGAAGAAGAGTCTAACACTATGCATTGAATACCTCTCCTAAAGCCTCGGCGTCAACCCAGAACTACATTGACTATGGCTATCTCATTCACTGATTGTGGTTCATTGCTCAAACCTTCCTCCATTGTTGCTTGAGTTTGAGATGCCTTCTCACAAAGGCTAACCATTTCTTCCTACGATTAAAAATTTAAGAATTAACTATTTTAGAATAATTTATAAAATAATAATGTACAACATTAAAATAAATTACTAACATAACATTTTCTTGAGTCGTCAAAGATCCACTCCCCATTTCTTATGTGCAAATCATTGTAAGTTTCAATCTCTGATGGCAACTGCTGGGTTTGTGGATTAGCCTTTAATTGTAGTAAAAACAACATTATAACATGGTAATATTATAATAACATTATAACAAAAAATATCATTGAAATATGATATTCTATACCTTCTCATGTTGATATATGGAGATAGATCTTGAACTATGGAGATTGGGATCAACCAAATTTACCCTATTAATCTCGTTCTTTTTTTTGTCGTGCTTATAAAAAATGAAGTGAAGTTAGGGTTTACATTTTAATGTTGTACATATATCCACTGAAGAAACTATAACTTGAATAAAAGTTACCTTCGAGTCCATACTTCTCATAGAAACGTTTGAGATCCTACTTCTTGAAAAGAATTGTAACCGTCATCTGTATAATCAGGGTATATACTCGGTGGCATCCCATGCCAAGATCTCCACTCATTATCAATCACTATAACCTCCTTTGTAATATAATTATATTATCTCATAAAATATCCCTTAAGAAACCTATAGTGTGGAAAATTATTATGTATAAATAAATCTCTATATCTAGCCCTCGTCCATAACTATGGTTGAATCTATGCTGAGGTATGCAAAATATGGTATGACCTGAACTTGTATGGTCCTGTATACAACCCCTCTCCAACATGAAGCCTATTTCATCACATATCCATCTTACTTGGTACCTAATATTTACGTTAGGAAACATTAAAAAATAGGCTGGAAAGCATGCGGAAGATAAGAAAGGCATTCTATCACCTACAAAAGGGGAAAAAAATCTCATGAATTATTGTTATTATTAAGACTAAATGAAAATTTTCTTTACTTGGGATTAAAAGGGTAGTGTTTGGGGGTATGGTTATTGTTTGGGGTTAGGGTTTAGATTTAGTTTTTAGGGTTTTTGTTTAGAGTTTAGGGTTAGGTTTAGGGTTCACATTTATATGTTAGGGTTATGTTTGGGGTTTAGGGTTTAGGGTTTATGTTTGTAGGTTATGGTTAGGGTTTAGGGGTTAGGGGTTTACAGTTTGGGTTAGTCTTTAGGCTTTAGGTTAGGGTTTAGGGGTTAGATCTAAAAGATGAGAACAATAGTTTTTGGTTCTCATTTAACCTTGTAGTTTTTAATTGAACATCCCCTACATGCACAAACACATCATACAACAAATTTTCAAGTTATAAACATTATATTACTTAACGAGACGAAATACATAAAATAAACTATTATGTTGGCATTTTTAGTGATATATTCTCTTATACATATTTTATTATATTGAATTTAACGTGTTGAATAGGTTTTCTTATACTTCATCTATTATACTCAATTTATTATTTTTATATATTTTTTATAACTTATATATATATATAGATTATGCATAATAATAATATATATTATATTTAATCTATACCTATCCACTTTTCTTGATTGTACTTATATCAAATATTACCTTTTTTAAGTTAAAATTATATTATATTATATTATTATACCTAATCTATATCTTATTATATTAGTTTTTAAAACTATGAGATATTTGTACTTAATCTTTTTTACTTTAATATTTTTGTAATCTTATTTAATTACTTCTAATGCCCACATTATTTAATTTTATTTTATTCAAATTTATTACCATTATATCATTATGTGAATTAAAGATAGTTATATTTTTGAATTACTAATAACTTGAGGGTGGTTACGCATAATTTTGGTGAATTTTGGAAGCTTATAGCATTATGTCAATTTAATTTGTGTCTAGGCCTTTGGGATAAATTTGGTCTCCTTATGAGTTTTTTTGTGAAAAATAATTATGTAATTGTATTCCTTGAGGTATATAAATTAAATTAAATATATAATATGTTAGGAGTTGGATGAATATATCCCAAGTTACAAAAATAATAAGCTAGGAGGAGTTTAGGTGAATCAGGAACATTTTGGTCTTTTTGGATGAAATCTAGAAAATTGGTATTGTATATACATTTTTGTATCATAAAAATTTTAAGTATGATACATGAAACATTAGGGACAAATATGGGTCACATAGGTGCACTATTATACAATAACTACTTAAATTACCAACAAAAGAGTAATAACGGTATTTTATGTGTAAAATGTTAGAGTTAAGTTGTGATTTTTGGATAAGGTATTATTAATTATATATTGGGATAGGGTTTAAATATGGTAAATTGGAGGACTCTATAGATAGAGTTATGTTGTAATAGCGAATTAAGATTGTATAAGGGCATTATGATCGTATACCTTTCTCTTATTTTATATGATCATAACATGTTGAATGTGTTGCAATCAAAATGCATTTCAAGTGCTTCAATATTATCGATTGTTATAAAAAATTTGGTAACATTGACAACTTATATAACCAATATAAGCAATAATCCACGTGATAAGATAATATTATTAAAGTGGAAGAACATGCAAATTAGGACCAAGTTGTATCAGCCTGTTCCATCATATGAGAATAATAGCCAAGTTTGTTATGCCTTGAAATTTGTATTAATTTGTTTCACTATATGAGAATAATGTTCATGAAAATTCTTCCCTGAAAGTAATACTAGTCTATTTCACCAGATGAGAATAGTGGGGTCTCTAAACTCAATGCGACTAAGCAATTGAAATGTGTGATTACCTAATAAAAAAATCCCTAAATTTGTATATCCCATGGATCATCTCACATCTTGAATAAATTGTATGTTAGATTTCTTTCATTTGTCTTTTTTTGTGTTATATATATCTTACACTAGTGATATGTATTGTTACCTTACTCAATACTCGAGACATAACCATTTTTTCATGGGTTCTAATTGTTTCCAGGAACAGATGGCTTGGTTGTTGATGTGTGGGTTTTTTATGACCACTTTGATGACTTTGTTGAGTTTGATTCACTTTCTAGGAAGGAGTGATTATGTTGTTTGGGTCTTAGGTATAGAGTTGTGGTTATTCAATAGCTAGAGTTTTTTTTCGATACTGTATGAACGCTTAGAACCATGGTTTCATTTTTTGTATTTTTATTTGTATTGTACTTAGAGTTTTATCTCAAAACTTTTATCTATGTTTATGAAATCCTTTACATTCTCATATTATCTTGATTTACTCATTTATGATTTTACCTTATACTTAATACGAGAATAGTTGAAAATTGGACTTGTTTTCAGTATGGTGGTAACACCTGATTATTTAATGTTTAGCTTTAACACAAAAGAAATCAATAGTAAATTTTCAAGTATTACGACTGGTATTCCAAGGTAGTGAAAGGGGAACATACTTGCTTAGAAGGATGAAATCTAAAAGAGTTCCTCCTTTAATTAGTTAATTAATCCCCCGCAAAAAAAAAAATTTTTATGGGCTAACATGCAATCTCAAGATCAAACTGAAGGCATTTAGTTGTTCAAGTAAGCACTAGATTGAACTAGCATTTCCATTTAAAAAAAGGCATATATCATCCACAAAAGACTATAATTGACCTTCGAAATTATAATTGCTCCAAAGAGTTAGAGCAAGTGCATTAAATACTCCATTGCAACCATAAAAAGATATGGAGATAACGGATCCCCTTGGAGTAACCCTCTTTTTCTTATGAAAGGTAGAAGGGAACTTCGATTCAAACAATGGAATAACTAACCCCTTTTACATATCCAATCAATACACAAATAAATTTGTGAAAGGTGGGAAAAGAGAATAAGCATGGCCTATTCTAAAATTTTCCAATTTAATGAGTCATAAGCTTCGTTTAGAACTATTTAGATAATACATCATGTAGTGATATGCATGTAGTTATAGTGTCGTAATATATCATGATCCAATAAGACATTATCCTTTAAAAGAACACTACATGTTTTTAATCTATCATAGAGGGTAAAGCATGTTGTAATCTCTTAGTGAGAGTCTTCGTGATAATTTCATGAAGAATGTTACAACATACAATTTACAAAAAGCTTAGAAAATTTCTCAGCTTTAATGAATTTATACAAAAGGGATAATGAATTAAGGTTCATAAAATTTGACATATGTCCTGAACAAAATGCATTGCTAACCAAATGTCATAGGTCATCACCTACAATATGCAAAACTTGTTTAAAAAAGGAAAAAGTATATCTCTTCTAGACCTAGGGATTTGGTGTAGTATTTACAGTTACATGGACCTCATATTTTCTTATAAACTTAATAGTCTCATGTTATTGGGGAGTCAAAACACACACGCCTAGGTTGATGTCTACATCATAAACAACAATGGTAGAATAATATTTAGTGCCCAACAAACCCTTTTGATCATCAATCCAAGTTCCATCCTCTTTCTTAATTTAATGCACCGTGTTTCTATTTTGTTTGGCTTTATTGAAGCAAACAAGAAGCAGTTGTTGGCATAACAAATATTTAATCAATGAACTATAAATTTTTGCTTCAAAAAACTCTCTTCACATTAAGATAAATAGTCATACTTTTATGTGTGTCCCATTCTTGTTGTTGCATATATATATCCCATCACAATCACTTGAATGCTCTTTATTACTTCTCTTTGTTAAACAACTTAGCTAGAGATGGAACTAAATCGTTATTTGTTGAGTTTTTTAAAGCATAGTCTCAGTTTATTGAGACAAAATCATATCTTAGTGCTATCTTGTAGGCTATCAATAGAGTTTAAAACATGCTCAAATACCTAGAGAAATTTGGGGTGATTTCACCACATGTTGAATAATTTGAATCTAATATGCTTAGGTGCATTACCTTAGCGAAGGCAGAGGGTAGCAGCCTTGCTATTAGAGAAGCCAACTAGTTGGAAACTTGCATACGAGGTAGTGTATTATTGCATCCATGGAGGGTTTCCTATAACCCTATCTAATATAGATATTATTCTTGCACTTCCCACCTAATTTTTTTACCATGCAAAAATAGATCTAGTAAAAGTTTGATCATAGACAACTTCATAAGGTAATGCTTAGCATCTTGGATATTAGTAAGATTGGTTGATAAGACTTAAAATTTTCCCTCTTTATCCAAGATGATAGTAAAATCACCTAGGATGGTTTAAGGGGATGCCTACACATTAATTCCATATTTTTTTTGGCCAACATTGGTGTCAATTACATATATAAATACAATATGAAATGAACTCAATGGTACCAAATAAATTGCATGAATCAATAATCATTGGTTATGAGAAAAATGAGAGAATCCATAGAAACATTGGGATCTGAAATACATCAGACTTGACCATTAGGTACAAGGTCATAATTATTTAGGAACCCCCAATCTAGATATATGCTATTTTTATCGCTTAAAGAATATATTTTCTTATGGTATTTTAAACCCTCATATTAATAGAAGAAATCATTGTAAAGGAGTTAGATGACTAAGATATTTAGCATTAAGGGTCCTTTTTGTCGCAAAATTTTGTTCTTCATCTCTTATTAATCCACGTTCTTCAAATTCTACCAATACTCGACATGTATTAGAGGTAATAAGATCTTTATTTGTTACAGTCATTGATGTGCTACCAACATTAGGAGGGCATGTAGTTGGTTTGGGTTGAATAGGGGTCTACCTAGTTTACCCATTATGTTGAGAAAAATTCTACTCATGGTTGGAAACTAGTTTCTTTGGATCATAATACCAAATAGTCTTCTTATTTAGGTGTTAGTTAGAATGGTTCAAAGGTGAAGGTTTAAGTTTGGGACATGAGTTGAAAGAGTGACCAACAAAATCACACTAACTCCAATATGAGGGCCTCCATTCATATTGTATAGACATCGACAAAATGTCTCCATCTAGATCCTTTCACTTAATTGATTTTGAAAATCTCTTTGTGACGTCCACTCCAATAAGTATTGTAGCATAATAAATTTGATCACTAGTGAAGGTAAGGGAGTTCATTTGCAAAAGCGTACCAATAACACTTGCAGTACAGATAAGTGAATCAAGGTCCTAATATTTGAGAGGTAAGTTAGGCAACTTTATCCACAAAGGTAAAAACTAAAACTTCTCATCGGTGAGTTTTAATTTTCTATTCCATCTCCTCGAAATCGGAGGTGTGTTTAGGAAATTCTAAAACTATTGTTCTATTATATCTCAATTGAGGGAATTTCAAAGTTTCAAGATGATAAATCAAACTTCATAAAGTGATGCAAGAGCATCCATAATTGAGGATCATAATCAATTGTCCCAAGTTTGAGAACCACAAAACCCTTCTTACTTGGATAAATTAATCATCCATCAAACCCTAGTCATGTAGGCCATGTAATTTTTCTTTCTCCTTTTTTTCTCCAAAGAGGTTGAAAATATGCCATCTAACCTTAAGCTACAATTATCAAGCCTTTTATCCCCATTTAATGACCTACCAATAATTTTTTGGCAAACCCTTGAATCTGGGATAATGATTGTCGTATATCAATCACATATCTAACCAATGTCCTTGCCCATTTATCTCGATTGATGTCCAACTTTTATTTTTGAAGTTTGATCTATAAATTATTACTAGACAAAGTGGAGGCATACATAAGGTTACCTCTAGAAGTTGGGAGACAATTCATTAAAACATTATCTTTCCATAAAATTGGAGGATCATCCAATGGAACCATATCAATATTTTAGGGATCATGGGTCGTAGCTTTAGGATTCAAATTTGATCATAAGGGTTCTGATGGTCTAATATATTCAGTTCCTTTAAGTATAGAGTTTGAATTTGTACTAAATTATCTATACCAAATATTTTAGTTTGCTTCGAAGTTGAAAAAGAAGAAGAAGCCAATTTTGATTTAGGATTGATAGTCGGGAGTAGATTAGCGTTCACTATCTTGGGCATTGTTTTCCTTTTAGGGATAGTTCACCTAGTTTATGCTATGGATAAAATGAACAACAAAGGCTTAAATTATATAAAGTTTCATATACGTTCTTTATGTTAAAATACGAGTGATATTTGAATAGTTTGGATTATGTATGAGTAACACAAGTATTAATATTATGTGAATATAAATTAAAATGGATTTTAAAATCCTAGGGACATAATTTGTATTTTATATGTAAAATATTAGAGTTTAATATTATTTTTTGAGCATGGTACTTAATATGATATGTTGGAGTATTGTGTTAAGTTTGGTGAGTCTTATGGGTGAAGTTATGAATTGCCTGTAAATTAGGGTTTTATAAGGGCATTATGGTCCTTTCATTAGTGTAATGTCTCATATTGTATTTGTTTCTTTTCCTCATGCCTTATCATTATTCTAATTGGTTATAGAATGTTTTATTTAGTTAACCATGGTGTAATTATAAGGGCTCAAATAATAATAATAATAATTGGTATAAATTGGGTGATAAATGATAAGTGACATCCCATGTAATAAGTGACAGTGGTAATATAAGCAAAAGTGTTGTTAATGAAAGTAAATCAATTGGTGTGTGGATATTATCTAATAAGACATTAATACTTAAATTGGAAGATCACATAAGTTAGAGACAAAATGATTTCAAGTGTTAAAGTAATAGTAAGTTCTTAGTGATAGTGGTTTGGTTTTGTCGAAACCTAATTAGCCTAATATATTTTATGCTAGTCCGAACCATTGGTCAATAAGGGGTGCACATACTTAATGACTAGTGGTTTACTAGTGGATAATATGTGTATTTTATCATTGTTTGACTCTTATCTCCCATGCGTGGAGGAAAGAGGAGGAGAAAGTGGAAGTGGAAGTCTTTTGACTCTTATCTCCTGATTATCAATATTATGTGATAACGTAAATACAAACTCCATAGTTTCACTTTAGTCATCTCGTATCATGAATAGTGTATTCATGTGCAATATCTCTGTTATTATATGATCTAATGCGTTACATGCCTTAATCATTTGATTCAATTGTTATCTTACTCAATATGCAAGTACTAACATGTTTGTCTAATGGACGCATGTTCGTTTTATGGACACATGTTCATTCTCACGATAAGATGTTATCTTATTTTATAGATTATTGTTGATTGATGTTTTTGACGTGATGTCTATGGTGAGTGAATCCGGGTAGGTTGAGTCTATGGTTATCAGAATCTATTCTCTCAACTTTTATGAATTCTATTTTCTATCTTCTCTGATACCTTCTTTTTTATTTTTTAATCTTGTATTATTATATGATTAATGGTTTCTCACACATGATCTTTAAATATGAGCTACTTCTTACCTTGCACTAGATATATGGGTATATAGGAAGTACTTTTTCTATATTGGATATAGTGTAATATCCTATATTTTTATTTTTAGTTTCTACAAAACTATTTTCAAAAGAAAGGTGTTACAAATTCTTCATTACCTTTTTCTCATTCATCATATAGGTAACCATCAAATCATCTTATAGATATATGTTTAGCATAATAGAATAGGAGAATATGATAACTCATCTCTTAAGGTACTGTTTGGGTGAAATAATACATGATATAAATCTAATATGAATTAATACTATATAAAGTGACAATATGATAAAGCTTTTGGTAAACATAAATTATTTATATGTGAATGTATTTGAAGTAATAATGGTGTTTAGTAACTTAATTGAAATGAAATGAATTAATGTAAAATGACAATTTTAGACACGTGGGCAGTAGTGTTGTGTAAAAAATAAAAGATCTAAAAAATAAGATTCGTCATTTAGAATATTTAACCTTTAGGGTATCTAATTTTTAATTGGATTATTCGATTCAAAAAAATATTCAATATTTTGTTGATTATTTTAATAATGTGTCAATTGGGATTTTATAGTTTTAATTTTTTTTTTATAATTTATTTAGTTTTGTAATGTAAACATTAATAATAAGATGCAAATACTCTTTTTAGATAAAATAAGGTACTCGTATGAATATATATATATATATATATATATATATATGAATTTTAACGTATATAAGGTTTTTATTTTTAAAAACTTCTTATAAAAGTTATTAAAAATTTTTAACTAGTGTTTTCATATAGATAATAGATATATCTTATATCTAATCCCTACTTGATCTAAAATTTTAGATATCCAATAAATTAAATATTCAATCTTAGAGATCTAGAGTGGATATTCAATTTAATAAATATCGATATTCAATTAAAAACACCCATAGTAGGTAGGAGTAGATAGGTTTAATTAGTAAAGCGAATTTTTTATAATAAAGATGAATAGTATATGATTTTTTATACTATTATGAGGACTAGTTTTAATAATAAATATGAATAGTGGGTAGGATTATATAGGTTTAATTAGAAATGGGAATTTTTTATAACAAAGATAAATAGTATAAGATTTTTTATACTATCATGAGAACTAGTTTTAATAATGGTGCATTACTAATGATAATAGAAAAATTGTTCAAAAATGTTTGAAATTTTGAGCATGAGGTTTTCGGTTAGGTTTAGATAACACTTCTTTAAAAAACTCATTATCAAAAGGTCAAAAAAGTTGAATTTCAAGGAAATCCTATTTTATGATTTTTAACAATAGTTTTCTCAAATGTGTTATCATATCTAAGCAGATAATGACACTTTTTGGTCAATTATTCTTTCCCCATCCACAATCCCCACTTTTTACAAATAGAATCAAATGTTACCGATGATACTCCCTTACCCAAGTCCAATGTTCTCAACATTGCTCCATTGCGAATGATGTTGACACTTACTCTCGATACCTTGACCACAAATTTTGTTTTCCTTTCCCCCCCCCCTTTTTTTTCTTTGTCGATTTTCATAGATCGAGTCTTAGTTGAATTTTTATGTTATTTGTTACAGAAAATTTTTGAATCTACTCGAATTCTTAACACATATACAACTTTCTAAACTTAATCGGAACACTAATGCTTGATTTATTCGATTTTAGGGGTAATTTTTACAAATCTATAGATTTTCAACAAATTTGGAGGAACGAGAGGAATATCTACATTTTTGGTGAATAATTTTTTTTTAGGGGCAAGTTGAAGGGACCAATGGTAGGCTCTTAGTGTATTTTCTAAATTGATAAAAAAACTATTGGGATTTTCCATATATTGGCTTTCACTCTTTTGTGATTTCTTCCTTTTACTTCATCAATATTTTATTTACTAAAGGGGCCTTAATATATTGATACTACATTATTTCTGTGACTTTATTTCAATGATAAAAAAAACATTGGGATTATTTATGTGCATTTTGCTATGTATTGCCAGTACTATTGTTATGACTATTGGATTATATGGATGCCAATCGTAAAGGATTTCACTTAATGCCATATTATATTGGTACTTATAACACCCCGATTTTTTCTACTAAAAAAATTCATTTTACAGCGAAAGCATATAAGTAAAATATTGGGATTACCACCGTAATTGACATAAGTCTAGTTTTTCCAACCATCTTTATATAAATCATAAGGCTAAAATTATTTATAGTAATAAAGAAAAATTAGAAACGGAAGAACCATTTATAATGGAATATGAGTTTGGGGTTTAACTCCGAATTACAATATCAAAATACAAAGTAAGAGATACTACGGATCAAGAGTCCAAAAAGATGTCTGAGTAGATATATCAACTGGATAATATTACTCTTTACCCAACAATCTAATACAGATAATGGTTCAATCATGCCCACATAGTGCATCAAAAGCAGCATAGTCATCTAGAGGATCTTCCGAGACCTGCACACAAGAATCATGGACTCCTACTCATGGGAATGAGTAGTACTCATAAAAGGATGGTCAGTATACTACGTACCAAGTAAGGGAACAATACTAACTAATCAGGGATACAAAGAACACATGTGTTCACAATAGGTGATAAGTACACATTCAAATAAATGAAACATCTCATAAGATAAATACTAATTCTGACCTCTTTATTAGATATAATCATTTTCATTCTTTTATATATGTTGACTTTAGGAACCCCACTATTCTTAAACTGATGGAATGGCCTGAAACACCTTATTGTGGATAACACACCTAAGCTACTATTATCATATGGTGGAATTGATTTGAAAACATCACCTTCTTGAGGAAAAATGCTCCCAAGTTACTATTATCTTCAGTGGAACAGATATAAAAACAACACATTGGTTCTGACTCACGTACTCTTCCACTTTAAACCATTAGTATCTTATCGATAGGTTATATTTTATATTTGTATTCATGATGAGCATAGCTCCTACTATTCTTAATCCGGTAGAATTAAATGAAACACTTTTTCGGGGAAAAATGCCCCTAAGCAACTATGATCTTCGATGGAATAGATATAAAAACATCACCGTTTCAGGGAAAATGCTCCTGAGCCACTATTATTTCTGGTGGAATGGATATAAAAATATTACCTTGGCTCTAATCACATGCTCATTCACTTTAAGTGATTAGTATCTTATTCATGATGGATTTATAGACACTGAACACAATGAGGCATAAAAGCACATAATGTAGATCAAGATCCTTAATCTCCCCAAACCCTAGTTCCACACTCTTAACATCAATCTCTCATATTTATTATTCAACCACAAATTAAAATATATCATTTTCAACTATAATCATTACTATCATACCCATAATTAAGGGTCTAACTCCCACGTCATACACATATAGTAATAATCTTATCCTAAGGTACTATTTATAGAATTACCCCAAACCTCAAACTGTCCAAGTAGTCATAATTCTTCCCATAAGACTTATATGATTACTAAATTTAATATACATCCTCATAAGGCCAACATTAACAATATATCCAAAATTCGGACAACCTCTAGAGTTTTACACCTGGAATATTCTCGATATCATTTTAGGTTACTATACCCCAATTAGATCATTATTTATTTTTGAAGGTCCTAAGATAAATAATACCCTTCCCAAAAAATTTCTTGGAATATCATTATCATATTTTAATCCACCTGACACATTACAATACCAAAATTTTATTATTATCCCATAATGACCAAAATACTCTTAAGGATAACCAATAGCCTTTTATATATAAAAAATATTGTACCTTCCACTAACATTATTTTTTTCAAATTCACCATTTATCATCAAACCTCATAGATATGCTTATATCCACTTATCATAGCTTATTTGACTAATCTTTCATGCCATAAAATATGTTTCCCACAAATATGTCATTAACATAACAAGATCATATCCGTACCTCTTATCCATTCCTATTTTCTTTCAAACATACATTCCATTTCATCACAACATATCATCAACAACATATGTTAAATCATATAGCCATAATATTATGGAAATTCACATAACCATACAAGCAAATAACACAAAACCTTAAAATATCAATTAGTATCCTTACTAACTAGAACCAAGCTCTAAGCACGTAAATCCTATACCTCCTCCTCTGAGATCACTAGAATATCACCTATGAAAAATAACATAATACACAATTAGGTTTGAAAAGTATAACCGAGGGAGAAATTAAAGTAAAGAGGGTAAAAATGAAAATAAATAGAGACAAATGGAAGCTTAAGTTGTGTGGATGTGTGGTGGAATTTATGGAAGAGCTATGGTAAAAATTTGGTAGTATTTAGATAAGGTTTTGGGGTGAAAATAGGGATGCACGACCAAAATGGGCAACTACATGAGTGTGCTAGAGGTAGTTTACACCTTAGGTTGGGAGTTAGAATAGTGCACGACCAAGCTGTATGAAGTGGCACGCTCGTGCTCAATCACTAGGTAAAATAGAATTAAGTCAAACAAATGTGCACGAGCGTGTGATAGGTCATGTTCTAGCCATACGAGGGGTGCATGGGTAGGCTATGTTGGGTTACATGTGTGTGCGATAAGAATTTTTAGTGTTGTACGATCGTACTTGATGCCATGTGTTTTAAAAAAAATCAACGAAAGCGAGGAAAAGAGAGGGGGGAAAGGCGGTGGTCAGCAACGATGGCCAATAGCGAAGGGGAAGGATGGGCAGCTTTGGTGGTCGGTCCACCGGTCGATGGGCGATGCGTGGCGGCACATAGTGGTGATAGTGGTGGAAATGGTGCCTCAGTAGGCATAACAAAGGAGGGAAAAGGAAGAAAAGAAGAAGGAAGAAGGAAGAAAAAGAGAGGGAGCTCGTGCAGTGGTTGTTTGACACAAAATGGGTGAAAGAAAATAATGTAGGGGAGGCGTGTGATTGGGTTATGTAGGAGGATGGTCAAGTATGAGGGATAACAGGGAGGTGATGGTTGTGTGTGTTGAGGTGAAATTGTAGAGGGTGCAGGCAATAGATGGTGATGGTTGAGTGTGAGCATGTTATGTGAGAATGAAAAAGAAATAGCATGGGAGGTGGTGGTGTGTATATCGGCATCTTAAGAAGGAGAAAAGGGTGAGGGATGATGGATGATGGTGATGATGGTAGTTGCGGTGGTGTGATGGGAGTTGCAAGTTGTAGTTTGCAATTTGCATAAAAAGTTGGTCAAACTTTATGGCACAAGGATGATGGGATAAAGGAGAAGAAAAGAAAACAAAAGGATAAAGAGAAGGAAAAAAGAGAAAAGGTTGGGGATTGTGTTAGATAATTTCAGATTAAGCAAAATAGGTAGGATAGTGATAAATTTTAGAGGATTTAAGATCGGGTTATAAAATATGGTTTATTTGGGTCAAATATTTGGATTCAATTTAGATTTTAGGATTAAGAAATTTATCTAAGTCTAAAATAAGATTTTATCGAGATTTGAATCAAATTAGGGTATTGATGAGCATAATTTTGAGTTATTACATCACTACCCCCTTAAAAGAGACTTCCTCTCTGAAGTCAACAAGTCTAGGTTAGGGAAGAAGAGGCAAAAGGATGTAAGGAAAGCAATCTCGGTGGTCAAATCTATCACAATTACTACTACACTACCAAGGACTACCCCCTTAAAAGAGAGAAAACCTAAAACCAAACACGCCTGAGCTAAAAAAAAAAGCTTAGGATGCGTCTCACATATGTCTTTCTCAGTCTCCCAAGTAGCCTTTTCGGCTCCATGATGGCTCCAAAGAATCTTCATGAGCAAACTTGAGCTCACTTGGGTCCGCTTGGTGTCGAGAATCCTCAAAGGCCTCTCCTTGTTGGACAATGAATCATTGAGCTCGATCTCATATGGTATGATCACGTGCGACGGATCTACGATGTACTTCTTCACCTGAGAAATATGGAAGATGTTATGAACTTGGGCCAACTCTGGTGGAAGAGCTAGGCGGTATACAACCTCAACAAGCCAGTCTAGAATCTCATATAGACCAATGCACCTTGGATGCTTACCCTTCTGACCAAATCTCTGTACTCCCTTAGTAGGTGAAACCCTTAATAGAACTCCGTCCCCCTACTCAAAATCATCACCACGACATCTCTGATCTGTATAGCTCTTCTAATGGCTCTGTGCCACTCTCATTCGGTCCTAAATTAACTGAACATGCTAATTCATCTCCTCAATCAACTCTGGTCCCAGCACAATAGTCTGGCTAATGTTGTTCCAACACAAGGACGTCCGACATTTACATCCATACAATGCTTCAAAGGGTGCCATCGCTATGCTAGCATGATGACTGTTGTTGTCTGAGAACTTTACCAAATGTGGACTATCTTCCAAAATGCCTTGGAAATCCAAAACACAAGCCCGTAGCATATCCTCTAGTATCTGAATCATCCTCTCAATCTGTTTATCCATAGTTGGGTGAAAGGTGGTACTCATCCTCAATCTCATTCCCATAACCTCCCGCAACTTCTCCTAGAAGTGTGAGAGGATTCTCGAATCCCAATCAAAGACTATATCGGTAGGTGTACCATGCCTACTTACCATAGGCCTCAAATAGGAATTGGCCAAGTGATCCATTCTTCAAGTCGACTTTATTAGCAGAAAAACAATAGACTTAGTCAACATGTCGACGATAACCCAAATCATATCACACCGCTATGAGTCCTCGGTAACCCACTCACAAAATCCATTGAGATAGAGTCCTAATTCCACCTCAAAACATATAAAGGATGAACCAATCCTATAGGTCTCTGATGCTCGATCTTGACCTTCTAGTAGGACAAACATCTTGACACAAACTCTACTACCTCTTGCTTCATGTGAGGCCACCAATAGATCCTCTTAAGGTCTTCATGCAACTTATCCCCCTTGGGTGGATGAAATATGGAGTACATTGACCTTACTCCAAAATATGGCACTTTAGATCAACATAACTCTGAGGTACACACCAACGCCCTCTATAGAAAATGTTACCATCCTCATGAATCTGGAAACCCTCGACTCTACCATCTTGAATCTTTCACTAAATTCTCTCAAGCTTAACATCCCCAGACTGTCATACTCAGATCTCATAAAAAAACCATTGGCCTAATCATCAAAGAACACATCCAAACCTCTAAGTCACACTACTAGATCATATCTATTCCCATCTCACCAAACTTCTACAACAATCAACTAGACACCACAACAGAACTCAAAGAATGTGATGTCTTCCAACTTAAGGCATCTACGATGAAATTAGTCTTACCTTCATGGTAAATCAACTCGATATCATAGTCCTTTACCAACTCTAGCCATCTCCTCCGCCTCATATTTAACTCCTTTATGAGTGAACATATACTTAAGGCTCTTATGGTTGGTGTAGAATTTACACTTGGTCACATACAGATAATGCCTCTAAATCTTCAACGCAAAAACAACTATTTCTAGCTCTTGATCATGCATTGGGTAATTATGCCCATGTTACTTTAACCAACGAGAAGCGTAAGCCCCTACCTTATCATGTTGCATCAAAACACAACCCAATCCATACTTTGATGCGTCACTATAGAACTTGAATCCATCTGTACCTGAAGGCAAAGTTAAAACCAATGTCATAGTCAACTGTTGCTTTAACTCCTAAAATGCTCTCTCACAAGCATCATCCCACTAAAATCTAGTCTTCTTCTTCAGAAGGTTCGTTAAGGGACAAGCTACCTTCAAGAAATCCTAAACAAAGCATCCATAGTTCCTGGCCAAACACATGAAACTATGTACCTTGGGGATACTAGTGGGCACCTTCCACTAAAAAACTACGAGAATCTTCACCGGATCCACGATGAATCCTTCTACCAACACCATATGTCACAAAAATACAACCTCCTGAAGCCAGAACTCGCACTTAGAGAGTTTGGCATATAACCTATGCTCTCTAAGGAATGACAAAATCATACGTAGATGCAACTCATGCTCATCTCTACTTCGAGAGTAAACTAAAATATCGTATATGAAAACTACAACAAATTAATCGAGGAATGGTCCGAAAATCCTCATCATCAAGTCCATGAAAATGGAGGCTGCATTAGTGAGCCCAAAAGGTATCATTGTAAACTCATAGTGATCGTATTGTGTCCTAAATTTTGTCTACATGATGTTTGCCTCAACAATGTGCAATTGATGATATCCCAACCTTAAGTCGATCTTTGAGAAAGTTGAAGCACCCCAAAGCTAGTCAAACAAGTCATCAATCCTTAGAAGTGGATAGCGGTTCTTCACTATCAATTAGATCAGACCTCGATAATCTATGCAAAAATGAAGGCTCTCGTCCTTCTTCTTCACAAACAACACAGGTGCTCCTCATAGAGACACACTCAGGTAGATGTACCTATAAGCTAATAAGTCCTCCAACTAAGTCTTTAACTCCCTCAACTCTACCGATGCCATTTGTTAGGATGCCTTAAGATTCCTTGGTACCAACTTTATGGTGAATTCTATCTCCTGTACTGGCGACATACCTAAATTCTCCTTAAGAAACATGTTTGGAAACTTCTGGGTAACCAAAATGCCCTCCAATGCTGATACATCATTGTTCAGCACACAAACTTGCAGAAAAGCATAAGGTTGCCTCTCTACACAAAAAGAATACAATGTATGGGTAGACATGACCTTTGTAGTAGGCCTAGGTTTGCATCTCCTATAGGAAACCCTAGCACCCTAAGGTCCCCACAACATAACTTGCTCTTTCAAACATTTTATCAATGCCTTATACCTCCCTAACATATCCACCCCAAGGATAATATCAAAATCCTAAAGGTCCATCTCAACTAGGTCTACTAAGAAGTCTACCCCTCCTATATTTAAGGCCACATTAGAGTAGAGTCTAGTTAAGTCCAATCTATCCTCAAAAGGAAATATCACAGATATAAGTACAGAATAAGATGAAGGCAACACAACTTTAGTAGCAAATAAAGAAGACACAAATGATAGAGATGCTTCTAAATCAAACAACATATAAACTGGTAGCGAGAGGATTGAGAATGTACTAGCACCTACATCCAACTGCCTATCAGCCTCTTTCCGGCTGATGATATTTAGGCGTCCACCTGACTATCATCAGCCAGGTATCCTCCACGATACTCTCTAGAACCCTGAGTTTGACCTCCTCTCTTCTAAGGGAAAGGATAAGGCCCTTGTGGGATCCCCTGACTCTCCTTAGGCCATCCATTAGGTGGGGTAAGTGCTCTCTGCTGAAACTACTACTAAAGTTGTTGGTAGGTCTGCTGCTGAAAGGCCTGCTAATGTAATATTAGTGGTTCTTGTTGTTGATACTAATCCTGCTAATACAGAAACTCAAAAGATTGGTGGTCCAGCTAAACACATGTCCTACACCGAATCGGAGTGCCCTGACAATTCTGCCTTGGATGATCATTTCCAAAAAAATGGCATGCAAAGCACCTCGGCTAACCCCAAGATCTGCCCTAACCTCCTAACTAACCCAGGTGCTGATATTAACCTCCTTATGGCTGGTTCTGACCTTGCTGCTGAAACCCTAGAGGTTACCACCCCAATATTGGATCATGCCCCCAAAACCCTATGTCTCTGAATTTATCTTACCCATAATGAAAGCCTACTCTTGAACTACAGTAGTGGTGATATACACCCTCTCATACAACGTGTCTAAGTGCTGAAAAGTCCCAGAACCTATTATCTTACGGAAGCTAAAGTATAGCCCTTGCTCAAACTAATAAACCACAGTCAACTCACTAGCCGTAATCCTTAGCGTGAACATCAGCAACTTCGTAAACCAGGTATGGTATTATCTTGTCATCATGCTCCCCTGAGTTAGCTACATAAACTCCTTCAGCTTATCCCTCTTAAGACTCTCAAGGTAAAACTTATCACGAATTACGAACTTAAACTGCAACGCGTCTTATGCACGACAAACTACCTACTAGGTGTCGTCAATTCCACATAAGAAGAAAGCTGTAATACCTGCCTTCCAAGCATATGGAAAATCAACAGCCTCAATCATCTTATCTATGTCCCGAATCTATCCCTTTAGGATGACCAAGTCCTCATCTTCGGCAGAAATCGGTGGGTGATGTCCCATAACCCTTTGAATCCAACCTTCTCTGATACCCTCTTGTGGGTGATGAGGATGTGGCGGCAGCTAAAGTGGATGTTGGATGAACTCGATGAACACCTCAAAGGTCTCCCTCAAACGACCAACGCGATCATTAAGTGCCATAACAACTAGCTAACTGTAAGACAAAAAAATATATTAGGATAAAAACTTTCTAGCTTTCTACCACATAATACACATAATCACATTTCAAGGCCACCTAGGCTACCTGTCCTCAACTTCTCATAAGTTAATCTGGATTTTTGAAAGGAAATTGGGTTTTTCTAAAATGTGAAATAGGCTATTAAAATTAGACAAGGGATTGTTGAAAACTATTTTTTTTAAAAACCAAAAACACTATAATCAAAACCAAATCTCTGATTCCAACTTATAATACCCTAATTTTTACTACTAAAAATTTTCTCTTTAAAATAGAAGCATATAAGTAAAATATTGGGGGTTACCACCGTATTGACATAAGTGTGGTTTGTCCAACCATCCTTACATCATTCATAAGGCTAAAATCATTTATAGTAATACAAGGAAATTAGAAACGAAAGAAATATTTATAATACAATATGAGTTTGAAGTTTAACTCTAAATTACAACATCAAAATGCAAAGGGGTACCACGGATTAAGATTCCAAAAAAGTATCTGGGTAAATATATCAACGGGATAATATTACTCTTCAACCAAACACCCAATACAGATAATGGATCACTCATTCCCACATAATGTATCAAAAGCAGCATAGTCATCTAGAGGATTTTCTGAGACCTAAACACAAGAATCAAGGGCTCCTGCTCGTGGGAATGAGCAGCACCCATAAAAGGGTGGTCAATACATTACGTACCGAGTAAGGAAACAATACTAACGAATAATAGATACATATAACACATGCATTCACAACATGTGATAAGTATACATTTAAATAAATAAAACATATCATAAGATAACTACTAATCCATGCATTTTTATTAGATCTAACCATTTTTATTCTTTTATATACATTGAGTTCAGCAATCCCACTATTTTTAAACCGGTAGAATGGTCTGAAGTACTTTCTTGGGGATGACACACCTGAGATACTATTATCATCCAGAGGAATGGATTTGAAAACATTACCTTCTCGAGGCAAAAAGCCCTTAACCCACTATTATCTCCGGTGGAACGAATATAAAAACAATACATTGGTCCTGACTCACGTCTTCTTCCACTTTAAATCATTAGTGTCTTATCCATAGGTTATATTATTATATTTTTATTCACAATAAGCATGGGCCCCACTATTCTTAATCGATAGAACATACTGAAACACCTTCTAGGGAAAAAACATTCCCGATCCACTATTATCTCCGATGGAACAGATATAAAAACATCACTTTCTTGGAAAAAAAATGCTCCCAAGCCACTAATAGCTTTGGTGGATCGGATATAAAAACATCACGTTGGCCCTAATCACGTGCTCTTTTGCTTTAAATGATTAGTATCTTATTCATGATAGATTTACATGCATTGAACACATTGAGACATAAAACCACATAATGTAGGTCAAGATCCTTAATCTCCTCAGACCCTAGTTCCACACTCCTAGCATTAATATCTCATACTGATTATTCAACCACTAATTATAATATATATTTATTATTCAACCACAAGAGTTGGTGAAGGGTTATGTTATCAAATTAATCTACCATAATGGTATGACCAACATCATTATAGATGTCATAAATATGAAGATGTGTCACTCTTTGAGCTTAGTGGTATTTGATTGTTGTTTGTTGGAGGAGCTTGGCAAGATGGGGATAGATTTAATTTAACTTGGTGAGTTGGAGGCCCGGGTGACTATGATGACTATAACAATAACTATATTCAATGATATTTGAGTGCGAAAGCCTAGGGATGTAAAGCTTAAGCAGATTTGTAAGAAGATACTGGCATATAGAGTTGGGGAGTTCCAAATTTATGAGGATGGTAGTCTCTGCTCTAGGATTTACATATGTGTGTGATTGAGTTATGCTAATCTAAAGTATCAAATTTTGGATGAGGGTCATTAAAATTTTTATTTCATTCATTCTGTAAATGATAAACTATGTAAAAACCTTAGCAGGATCTATTAATGACTTCACATGAAGTGAAAGGTAGCATATTTCATGTCCAGATGTTTGACTTACTAGAAAGTCAAAATAGAGCATTGTAAACTTGTAAGGTTGCTTTATTTATTGGATGTGCTAGGATGAAAATGAGACTCCATCTCCATGGACTCCATATGTGGTTTAGTGAGGGCTCGTATTGGGTGAAATATGATTTAGGTCATCATTGACCAGTTAACTAAATTGGTGACATTCATCTCGACGAAGTCAACTTGGAGCATGGGATAATTGGCCTAGGCGTACATGAAGTTTGCGGCGAGTTGAAATGGTACATTTATTGAAATAGTATTCAATAAAAATTATAGGTTCCTTTTGCACTTTTGGGGGAAGTTGTAGGAGACTAGGGACATGTAGTTGATGATGAGTACCACCTTCCATCCCTCTATAGACAAACATATGTAGAGGATGATCCAGACCTTTGAGGACATATTGAGAGCTTATAATTTAGATTTTTAAGGTACCTAGGATTATATACTATATTTGGTGGTGGTTTCGTACAAATATAGCTATCACACCAATATAGATATATGAGTCGTTCAAGGCACTATATAGGTACAAGTGTTGTGGCCCTTTGTGTTGGGGTAACATCCTTGAATATATTATCCTAGTAGCCGATTTGATTGAGGAGACAACACAATATGTTAGTTTAATTCAAAATAGGATGAGGGAAACTTAGAGTCGTCAGATGAGTTATGATCATCATGGATGATGTAGTGATGGTTTTGAGGTGGGAAACAAAGTTCTATTGGGAGTTTCACCTACCAAGGAGTGTAGAGGTTTGGTTGGAAGGGAAATTTTAGCCCATATTTCATGGGACCATATGAAAAAATTGATATAATTGGTGAGTTTGCCTGCTTCCTAACACAACCACTTCATTTGGCCCAAGTCCACAATATCTTCCACACTTCACAATTGAAGAAATATGTTGTAAATCCATTCCATGTGATCACACTCGATAAGCTCAAGATTCACAAGGAGGTACCATTGCATATTTTCAACACCAAGCTGCGACAAACTCGTATGATTTCAATTTTTCCTATGAAGAGTTGCCATGGAGCTAAGGAGGTGGTCCGAGAGTTAGAGAAAATCATACACAAGATGCACCCAAATCTCTTTAGCATAATTAGGGCTTTTTATTTTAAGGGGGTAGTACTATAACACCCCCAGATTTACTACTTAAAAACTTCTTTTTAGTGGAAACATTTATGCAAAATCTTGGGCGTTATGCCATATTCAATATTATGATGGGTATAACTAATACCCAACCCATGTGGTCAACACTTAATCTAAAGTCAAGGTAGAACCAACAAAAAACCAAAAAAGCATAAGGGATAATATATTTAAAGATGATATAAAAATGTTTACAATGATTGATGTCCCAAAAAGGGATCAAGTAGAGTAACACTAAATTACAATCAGAACAAGAGACGTCGGATTAACCCTAGACACTCAAACCCAACCCAATCTACCACCAAAACTTACAACCATCCGAAAGTGATAGTATCAATATGAGTTCCTTGTATTGAGTAAATTAAAACACTTATTAAGAGGTAGCATTCTCACATTGTACATAATCATATAGTAATGAGAATTGTACACAAATCATATAATCACATTCAATATTCAATGACTAAATATAAGCATGATCTTATACTCAACATATAATGAAATTCAACCATAAAATAATTATCTTTCAACCACGAGACTTTGTCAATTCAAATGGGTGTTTATTTTTTACACCAAATAGTTCAATGTAGTGTTCATTAATAACACCAAATATTCCAAGCATAATCAAGTTAAGCTTAAGCTAAGTATTTGAGAAGTACCACAGTGGTTTTATAATCCAATTCAAGTCAAATGAATTCAAATCTTGAGTGTAATATAATCCCATAATATAAGGCCAAAGAGGTGTCACAAAAATCAAATAAGTTAATTCTAAGGTAAAGCTTACCAAGGAATCCATGCAATATAGCAATCACACATACTAAAACCTTAACATCCAAACCCTTAAGTATTCATATCTTCTACAGGGTATATGGAATACCTATAAATAAGAAGTGGGTGCTTTAACCTAAAGGTCCAACTATACACTCGGAGTCCTAAGCCTAAGGCACGAGATTCCTTTCCAAACTTAAGTTGCCTTTATCTTTATACTATTATTATTTTATTTAAAACCAAGTTATTATCAATAATGGACAGAAGGCATGCCTAATAATTAAACAACTAAATTATCCAATCAAGCTAAAAGGACCACAAAGGTCCTAACAATCATCAAATATCAAACCTGTCCAACGTACCCCAAGGGTCAAATACACTCAAGGCTATCTAAGCCTAGAGTTAGGCATCACACCATAGCTTGAGCAAATATCCAATTTAGATCACTTTAATATCTTTTCAACTAACTATTCCATTTTATTCAAAAGTCAAGCATAAGGTCATGCATCAAATTGAAAGTAAAAAGGTTAGATATAAGGTCAAATAAAAGTCACTAAGGCCAGTCTAGTATAATTATTTACACTTGGGCACATTTATCCACAATGACCATCTTGCCCTCAAACCCTCTATGATTATAATTTCATCCATTTTATTACTAGAATTTATTAAAATTATAAATTCTCATAAAAAATGATTTAGGAGCATTTCCTATAAAAACTAATAACCTACATATTAATTTTTCAAAGTTATAAGAATTCAGAACTCTTTTGTAATAGCCCAAAATTTCATCTAATCTTAACCTTGATTAATTAGTATTTTAACCTAATCCAAATTCTAATTTTTGATCATATATATTCTTTTTAGCCTAACCGTAACCTTGATTAATTGATAGATTAAAATTTTAATGAAATCCCTAAATTCCAACTTAAACTTAATCCTAATCCTAACACTAATTTTTCTTTCTATCTTCCCTTTTTCCCAATTCATTTTTATTTTCTCCTTTACTTTTTCCTTTTTCCTTCTTTTTCTTTTCTTCCTTCTCCTTCTCAATTTTTGCATAGCCTCCTCATTATTTTCCTTTTTGCTTTCCCCTTTTGGACCAAACACACTTTAACTCTCATGCATCCACGTCACCCTCACTTTCCTCCTTCTAGCCATGCACGCAACTACCCTACACCAACTCCCTTTGGACATCTCCATTCCCCAACATCCTACACCCTTGAACTGCACTAACACCCACACCCAAATCATATGCACACACACACCCCAAGCCACGAATAACCCAAAGCCATTTACCATTCGACACTCTCACCTCTAACCAACTCACTTGCTTCATTTTATCCTATAATATACCCTCTTCTCCTCTTTCCTCTCCATTTTGTCTCATCAAGAAACTGATTACAACCTCTCTTCGTTTCATCCCTTTCCTTTTCTATTTGTTGTCTCCCAACACCATGCCACTCACCACCACTAACGATCAAGTACTACCACTTTCTTACCCAACCATCACCCCTACATCCCCCATCAACCTCCCTTGTTGTCACCCAGACATCGTCGCCCCAAGACACACCCCTTTTTCTCTTCATGTGCTCACCCATATTCTTTTTTGTTTGGGTACGCCTTACTCATGCATATCAAGCACAGTCATATACCCTCTGCACATCCAGCTCATGTGTCACTTCTAGCTCGTGTGTCGCCCATGCACTATTTTCTCATTTGATACATGAATTCCACAATTTTTCCCTTTTTCCCATGCCTAACTCCCAGTCGTGCACCATTTTTCCTCTATCTGTGCTCTGTGTTATCTTTCAATTCATGCACGCCTCAATAATTCCCTCTTTCACACACCTCAATCTTAGTCGTTTGTCATTTTCTTTCAACCTGTGCACACTTATCCAACCCTATTCCACCTTGCCTTTTCTTTGGAGCATTGTCATGCCCTCCACTGTGCACTACCCCTTGCCAAGCCTCCCACTTTAAGATATCTCCTGATGTGTATCAAGTTCTGGACTTTTGAATTGGGTGGTAAAATGGGCCGGTTAGGGTTTGAATGTGATGATAGAGATTTGGTGATGATAGATTAAGAAAGATGATGGTTGAATATTTAGGGTTTTGGGGTGATATGGTTTTTAGGTTAAGGTTAGGGTTAGGGTTAGGGTTTAAGATCAGGGTTTTGTATGTATGATAATGATGATGATGATGATGATGATGATGATTTGATGAATAGATTTTGAGTATTATATGGAGATGATGAACGTATGATAATAATAATATAATTATTATCTAGGGTTTGGATAGAATATGTAGAATTAAGTAAGAAGAATAGGTTGAAGATAATGAATATTATATTGAAAGTGGCAGTTAGGGTTGATGATTGGTGTGGGTTATGGATGGTTTTAGGGATAGTACTTAACTTCTAATTCATACAAACAAAGAGAGTCAAGGCTTCAACAATAATCACTCACACAGAATTGATTATAATTAAGAAGAACTCACAAAATTCAAATAAGGAATAACTTGTAGTTTCATTCCAATTGGCTATCATATAAACTTGTAGCCCTAAGGATTTTATAGCTTATTTGAACCTCCTAAATATTAAAGGATAATTATAATTAATTAGGAATAAAAATCTGATATAATCGGGGTCCATGCAATTTCTTGTTTCCCACTTCAATCACATCGTATAAGATAAACCCTATAAGATATAATATGATAGAATCCTCTTAAAAAGCTACTTTATGCTCTAGCCAATCATAATGCAAACAATTGAAAAAATAATAACACACTAAATAAAGCTAAACACATGCCATTGAGTCTTAAAAACTGTTATGTTGCATCCCATGCGCGTCATGCACATGTCTCTCTCACTAGTGACTTATTTTGCAAGTTCCATCCATAACTAGCAATGTAGTTATCCGTTTGTCTTCAAATTCTTAGATTATCCTCTCTAGGTAAAGGACAATATGCTCCATAATAATAAAGGATAAGTCTTGATCATTTGCTCCTACATTGTCTCCACTTTTCCTCCCTCTCAATTGACTTAGTTTTCCCTAGTTAATTTTTCTTAAGTATAATATTGTGGATTTTGGCTTCTACATGATATTCCAATAGTATTGAAGGTGAATTTGTAGATCTTACATACATAGGGATCGGAGACGCTTTGGTAATAATACCTTTCATAACAAGGTTTTTATGCGTGTAATTATATATTTGTATGATATCTCATATTTGATATTATTATGATGACAATGTTATGTTGAAAATATTATAGAAGGATAATGTGGTATCGAATCTATGGAAAGTGAGAATATGTGAAGAGGATAGTCTTAAATGTTATTGTTGTAATAAATCTCACTTTGTTACCCTGAATATGATCATGTGACCTATTGTATTTTAATATGGTTTGTATAGGAATGGAATGTTGTTAAAAAAATGTGATTACCTAGTATCATGATTATATATTGGAAGTTGGAAACCATCCATATTGGGACTCATCATGAAAATGTACATTTTGACATATTTAAGGGTATTTTGACAATATAAATAAAAAAATATATTGATATTTTAATGTGTTAATTGGTTAGAAATATACTAAATACGTTCTTTGAAAGATTTAGAGTGTTTATGAATGATTTAAGGTCAACATATGAGAAAAATGACAAAAGTGAAAATAGTAACCCTACAGGCAAGTTATTATAATATTCATGAAATGTTGAGTAAGTCCTTAATTTTTGAATGCGTTGTTATTATTTTCATTTTAAAAAAATTTATAAAATTTTGTGATCATATGAATTAATAGGAAAAGTTATCCTTAGTTTTTGAAATTAAGGTTTTGTAGGAAATTGTAAATAGTAACACTACAAGTAGGCTATTATTGTATGTATAAGACATTGGAGTTATACCTTGAATTTTGGGTATGCCATCAATAATAATATTTTAATTATGGATAATGAATTTAGTGATAAAACAAGAACTAGAGTAGGAGTTATAGTTAAGTTGTGAAAATTAGGCTTTCTCAAGAGGAGTGTGGCTTTTTCTTTAGAAAAGTGTGTTAGTATTCATGTAGTTGTATTTTATATTTTTCAAATGATTATCTTAAAATATATTATGTGATTTGTATGCCTATAAATGTGTATGTATGAGGACCTCAAAAAATAACTCCTTAAATAAGATACTAATTACTTAAAGAGAAATATTCCGTGAATTAGGGCTAAGGTGTTGTATGTGCATTTCACCAAATGATAATAGTAGCCCAACTGTGTTTTTCCTTAATAGATGCTCCAGATCGTTCCACTAGATTAAGAATAGTGGGGTTTTTGAGCTTGAATTAAACCAAAAGATGATATTAAGATAAGCAATAACGAATAAGGTATTAATCACTTAAAGTGAAATATTACATGAGTTAGGACAAAAGTGTAAGGTTTGTTCCAGTAGGAGATAGTTGTAATACCCCATATTTTTGAAATCTAATTTTATTAAGCCTAATGATTTTATTAGCGTAATTTGATGCAAATATTTACTTATTTTAATTTTGATTCGTTTTATGGATTTATCGATGATTTTGAATTCACATTTGAATTTAATTAATCATTGTCGTTGCGGACCATTCTAGATAAACTTGTTCACGGCCATGATTTTATTATATTCATATGATTTTGATTTTGGTTAAAAATATGTATTCCCTTTCCTTATCGTATTTTGATTTTTAGTATTTTAAATCCGTTCTCGATTATAACTTCATCGTGTGATTACGACTTTATTTTGGAGTTATATTTCGTTAACGAATAATATTATTTAAATTATGGAATTTCTGTTTAAATAGTTAAACTTATTTTAATAATTTTATCCGTAGGAAATATTTCTGACTTTAAATTTATTTATTTTCGGAAATTGTTAATATTTTTGGAAAGTTTTAAATTAAAAAGGTTTTTCGGAGATTATTTATGAATTTCTTCCCGAAATTAATTTTCTTCTGTTTTACGTTTTTTTTCTAGTTGCGGAAAACCGATTTCGAAAATTATTAAAATTGGTCTCGGTTATTAGAATTTGACTTAAATATTTTATTATATAGTTTTAAATATTATTTCGGGGTCTTATAATGTATTTTCGTTAGTAAATTTTTTTTTTACGTTTGTCGGTAAATTTTCCGAAAACATTCCCGAAATTCTTTATACGGCTCGTATATCAATTTTAAGCCTTCAGATCCTTTCAAAATAAATTTTCGTTAAAAAAATTTATATAAAATCTTCCAATAATATTTTTAGTATTTAGTATTTTATTTTATATGTGTATTTGTTTAAAAAAAACGCAAACTCGTCGGTGCCCCCCGACCCCTCTCTTCTTTTCCTTTTCCCTCCTCTCCCTCCTATTTTTTTTCTCGTCGGTGCCCTGCTCTCTGCACTCGAGCCAATCGCAGCCCATCCGCCTCCTCCTCCCCAGCTCCTCCCTGCTCTGCCACCGTCGGCCACGACCGCCACCAGCGACGTAGCTAGCCCGACCACCGAAAGCTCCAGCAACCAGCAGCCGCAGCAGCAACCGAAGTAGAGTCGTTGCAGCAACTACACGCAGGGACAGCAAACGCAGGCTGCGCCGCCATCGTCTGGCCACGACAAGCATCGTTGACCACCGGCGAGCCACCCCCAGCCTCCGACGAAGCTTCTCCGGCCTTCTCTTGTCCCGATTTGTGTTGGTTTCGTTTGGTATAAATTTCTAAAAACCCTAATATGGATTTGATTTAATTGAGTATGAATTAGCGTATGATAAGCTAAATTGATTGTTTGATTATGTATATATGTGCTGTAAGATTGATTTGGATATGTTAATTGTATGGTTTATGTTGGAAATTTGGGAAATTAGATTTTTGGCCAGGTTATGCCCAAATTTTTCGGATTCGCCCGTTTTAGCGATTTTGGATAAATTGATTATACAATATGTTTTTAAATGTATCTAATTTCATGTCGGAACCGTCAATTTAAGAAATTTATGCAGAATTTATCGGAATTTGATTTATAGGTCAAATTTTGTGTGTGATAAAATTGGGTCGCATAATTGAGTTGTTTCGCTCAATTGGTTTTATAATATCGTTTGAAATGTATTTAATTTCATATCGGAAGCGTTGATTTGGGAAAATTATGCGTAATTAATCGGAATTGGATTTTTAGGTCAAAACTCTTGCGGGTCAAAATTGGATTGTGTAATCAGGTCGTTTTATTCAATTGACTATATAATTTACATTAGAATATATTTAATTACATTTCCGAACTGTCAATTTATATATTTTAGCAAGAACTGATCCGATTTGTGTTCTGGGCTCAAAAACCCTAATTGTGCTAAATTGGGTATTTCTTTTAGTGGTTTTGATCAATTGATTATTTGATATGTTATAAAATGTGTTTAATTTCATTTCTAAACATTCAATTTGATTAAATTTATAGAATTTTACCGAATTGTATTTTCGGGCCTTAAACCCTAAATTTCAAGCGAAATTATGAAATTGATCATATGTATAATTGTTT
The DNA here is from genome assembly GCA_030549775.1 of Tamarix chinensis. Lineage (NCBI taxonomy): Eukaryota > Viridiplantae > Streptophyta > Magnoliopsida > Caryophyllales > Tamaricaceae > Tamarix > Tamarix chinensis. The sequence continues at coordinate 55,725,093 of CM060182.1, forward strand.
TTCTAAAATTAAATTTGTAAAAATAGTTGAAATGATCTTGATTGCATTGCAATACCTTTAATTTGAATTAATTGGTTTGAATTATCCAAGCTTGTGTTGTGGGCTTTAAAACCCTAATTTTGAAAATGGATAGTCTTAAATTGGCTCCTAGGAAGATTGTTTTGTTGAAATTAATTATATAGATTTATCTAAAATTAGTTTAATTGTGTTTTAAAACTATCAATTTGAGGTAATCGAAGTGATTTGGTCGATTCGTAGTTTAGGGATTAAAAACCCTAATCTTCGAGGATTGTTTTATAAAATTGATTTTTGTTATGGGTCTTTTATCTAATCGATTTCTGTCTTTGGGTTTTAAATCAGTTAAATTATGTTTTAATCTAATTGGTTTGGATTCGATTCTATGTAAATGGTTGGTTTACCTATTTAGTTGTAAAACCTAATAAATAAGTTATTTTCGATAAATTAACTTATGATTGATTATTCTTTCTCGGTCTTTCCAAATTAATTTGAGATGTCCCGAGTGGTATGTGTATTAATCCGTTTTGATTTATTTTTAATCTTAAATCTTAATAGAGCTATGCTTTTGAGTCTTAAGTTTGGACACGTTTTCCAAGAAAGATCATTTGTGTTCGTTTACGTTTATTTATTTATAATAATTGAATTATTGATCGATAGGATAGTTTCTAACTTAATTTTTTATTTCTACCGGTGATTTAGGAAAACTTTATTGTGGATCCTCGAGCTAGTGATCTCTCTCTCCCTCTTATCTCGCTTAGCTAGCTTCAGATTTAGGTAAGTCTCTACTTACCTCTACTTATGGGTGTTTTGTAAGGACGTAACTAAGGCCGCCTGTGTGTTACGTGTTCTACTTGCCTTAGATGCCTTATACGATTTATATGTTGTGTCCTATATGTTATCTGTTTTTATTGTGTAGCGCAGCTTGGAACCGAGGTATGTTGTCGTGCTCTTGTCTGGTATGTACTAATATGGGTATGCTGTAAGTTATGGTGGATGTCGTGTGGCCTTTTAGGACATGCATATTAAGGGTAAAATTCTTTCGAATAAGACACGTTAAGACACTAATCACTTAAAGAGGAAGATGTTGAGCCGGACCCAGACCGGTCCACCGGCGAAAAATAGTGGTAGGGTATGTTACCCTCGTGACCGGTCCACCGGCTATAATAGTGGCAGGGCATGTGCCCTCATGATCGTTCCACCGGCTATAATAGTGGGGGATTCCGTGCTCAACAAACCAAACGTAATAATGATAAGACATGGGAAAGACACAAAGTAATTATAGTGAAACATCATGTGAGTCAGGGCCAGACCGGTCCACCGGGAAATAATAGTGGCAGGGTATGTTACCCTCGTGACCAGTCCACTGGCTAAAATAGTGGCAAGGCATGGCCCTTGTGACCGTTCCACCGGTTATAATAGTGGGGTTCCCGCACTCACATGAATTGATAAAGACTATGATGTGAATCGACTATATTTACCAGAGATCTAAAGTATGAGTCTACTCGACTGGGGTTGGACATGTCCCTAAGTAATGTCCGTGGGGCTAAATGCCCGATTGGTTTGATTTGGCATTACCCATAAATGCCCGCTTGATAAATGTCCGATTCGGCTTGGTTTGGTTTGGCGTTATCCATAAATGCCTGGTTGGTTTATCTGAATCTCTTATCGGTTTAAGATGTTGCATTCGAAATTGTGTGGCCATGGAATGAGTTGTCAATAATATGGATTATTCCTACCTAAGGCGCATGAGTTACTTTATATTTCGGTCATACCACACTTACATGTTTAAATAATATGTCACATATGTTTCGCATGTTATTATATGTGTATGGTAGGACTTATGAAGTAGCCATTGAGTATGCATAATATTGTATCAACGGAATGCACCATGATTCAATATGCACTTGATGTTATAGTTTACGTATCTCACATAAGATAGGGTAGTGTGATTTACTCAGTATTGGACCCGTACTGATACTACCTTGGTTGAATGGGTCCAGTGATGATCTACTGATGGTGGGGAGCAGACCTCTTGTGCACGTTTGAGATCGAATATTGTATTTGAGTGGAAGGCTTGGTTTGAGAGAGTAGGCAATCCGGAATTTGATCTATCGGAAATTGTCTTGTTTGATTGTATTTATTTTCGAAAGTTTCAAGTATTGTATTTAAAATTTGAAGGGTATTGTAATTGACTTTTAATTCCTCATACTTTGATAAGCTTTTAAAATTCGATTTTATTTCACAGGTTCCGCTGATTGATTCAGCGATGATTTTATTTAGTGAATTTATTCACTTGTCATCTGCCTGTGGATACCTCATTGTAGGAGTATATCCTCACGGCATAGATGTTGCTTGAAATTTTATTTGATAGGTTTTAGCCTTGCATCTAGCATGAGATAGATGGTGGACATTTATCTTGTGTTAGATGTGGCGGTAACATTCCCCAAATTCTATTTTAGCTTCCACTTTATTCTTTCAAAAAAAATTCAAGAGTGAATTTTGGGGGTGTTACAATAGTAGTGGCTTAAGAGAGTTTTTTCCTAAGATTTGCTTTAGTCCATTTCATTGATTTAACAATAGTGGTCAAGAGTGTAATGTCGTGAGGGATGTTGGGTACTTTACACCAAACGATAATAGTGGCTCACATGTATTTTGTTCCTAGTAGGTCTTTCAAATCGTTCCACCTTTTTAATAATAGTGGAGTCATTGAACTCAACATACATATAACAATGAATTATGATGGTAACGAATGATGGACTATTGGAAATCAATATTTTCTTATATTATTCTAGCCTTCTTGCTTATGCTTCCATATGATTTATGTTATGTGTAACCTAGTTATGGTTATATTATTACTTAATCATTATGTAGTGTACCAATCATTCTTTTTATAAGTAATACTCATTTCCATGAACAAAGGACCTATTTAAGTCTTTTCAAGTCTATAAGAACCCCTTAGATGACTATACTGCTTTTAATGCACTTGTTAGGTCGTAGTTTGAGTTATCCAGTTGACCACTTTGAACCTGGATGCCTTCTAGGACTCTAAGTTTCCAATGTAATCCTTTATGCATTTTCTCTTTATACTCCGAGTAACTCTCCGAAACATTTGTTTAAGTTTTTCAAACCTATCCCTTTCTCTATTTTATTTTATTTGAATGTTTAATTGCTTTGCCTTGTATTTGATGTAAAGATAAAATGATAAGCCATACTTATGTCAAGTATGATGATAACACCCAATTTCTTCATTTTACATGTTCACTTAAATGAAAATTTTAAGCTATAAATTTTGAGGCATTACGTCTTCGTACTTAGACTAATAAATGATTTATATTGTTAGAACCATGCAAGCCATGAAACACCAAGTAAGAAGCCATCAACTCGCCACCCTTTCATAACTTCATTATGGCTTGGAAGAACCACCACAACCAACAACTAAGGTAAATTGGAGGGGCTGATACAATAGTAAAAATAGTGCTATTTTGTTTACAAATTATGCTCTAATTTGGAGGTTCTGTGGTAATAGTTTTTTAGGGTTTTCAATACGTTAAATTGGGCCTAATTTAAGGGAGAAGAAGCCCTCTTCTTAGAACTTAAAAACAACCGTCAAGTAATCAATCAATCAACATGTTACTTATTTCTGTTAGTTAAACATTATTAGAGTGTGTTGTAAGTCTTTTCTAAATTGTAAGTTATGTTTCCTGATTCCTTGTATCAGGTTGTAAGGATAGTTTTCAACTATGTTGTGATAGGGATACTTCATAATTTTTGAAAAAATCAGCTCCCATGGTTGATTGGGTTTGGTTAAGTTTCACAACCTTAGTTTAGCTTATATTAGTGTGTCATATAGTCAAAATGTAACCAAGTTAACCCTCTAAGGGTTAGTTGTGCTTTTTGTAAAATTTTCTAAACCTAATAGGAATTAATGAGGCAACTACCCCTATGGAAAACTGCATGATTTTTTTTCCAAAAATCATACGCCCCACTCAAGGTTTAGTGCATAGTCTTGTTTTATTTTTGGAAACCTTACATAACTTAATCCCAAAGTTGAAACCATTATTGGTTCATATAAGTGCTTAATTTTATAGTGATTTCAAGATTAACTCATATTCATCCTATCTCTCATCTCTTCTTCATTTTCTATTTGTTGGAACATCACCCAATTCCATCATCAATAGTTAGCATGACCAAATTTGTCTAGAAATACGCATCAAAAAGGCTAAAATACTATAAAATATAACACTTTAATCAGCATAATAGATCCAAGAGATGACAAAAGCCTATATTGGCCCTACTCATGAATTAAACATATTAAACATGTATAATCCTAAGCATGTGAATCTAACATATCATAAGTTCCATGCTAATCATACCTAATAATTTAAAGATTATAATTGGTGCACACGTCAAAAATAAAATCATGGTACAAGAAAAATGATATTTCTACTCTTGGAGCCTACAAATATAGAACCATACAAAACCAACACTAAAATTCTTACATGCTAGCATATTATATTACAAAATCAAAGTAAAACATGTAAGGAAACTAATAGAATATTTATCATGGTAAGAAAATGACAAGGAAAGATGTAGATGCCCTAGCCGAACCATAACCCTATAATAGGATCATATTAAAATACAATTCTACCTATTATTACATGTGCATATTTCCACATTTAAAAACATATGAGTACATACATGACATTTAAATATCAACAATGTAACATAAAATATATTAGAACTCGCCAATTTCACATAAAAATATCATATTTTATTCTCCCCACGTTTTAGCACAAAAACCATAACACTTGCTATAATTAAACCTTAGCATGATTCTAATCCTAAAAATCCTATCAAGTTCACACCAATTTTACCATAAAAGGAGTATTTAGATATGCCTAGATCCAAGATTAAGAAAAAATAACTAAAAGTACCTTCTCCATAGCTAAATCAAAATCCTTTTGGATTCTCTTCAAAGTACCAAAAATATAAAAGTAAGAATAATGCAATATCAACATAAAATAACAAAATAAAAAGAAGAAGAATATTAGAATGATAATCAATAGTATGGGAAAATATTAATGAAAGAAGAGAGAGAAAAATCAACCTCAAATTGACAAAATAGGAAAGTTGAGCAAAAATAAATCAAGAACCAACACTTGTTCCTCTAAACTTTATCTTCCTACACTTAGATCAAGTGTTTAGGAGCTAATTTTATAATAATTAGGCAAGGGAATAGCAAAGGAAATGGGAGAACATATGAAGAGAGCACACAATTTTCAACAAAAAATTTAGCAACTCTAATGCTAAAATGAGCATAGAGTTAACTTTATGGCTTCCAAATAAGCTCTAAAGAGAAACTAAAATGAAGGGAACATAGTAAAAAATGTAGAAGAAGTTACAAGGAGAAAATTCCAAAATAAACCAAAGTGAATCATGAAAAGACATTATTGAAGGATCTAGGAAAAATTAAATAAAAAATTATCCCAAGAAAAAAAATGTAACGACACTAAGGTTTATTGCAAAGGTATAAAGAGATTAAAAAAAGAAGGATTTTGGGTATAAAAAAGTTTGGAAGTTAAATAGTACAACTCAAGCTTTAAAATGAAGCAAACATGAGAGAAAACGGTTGATTAATGAAGGAGAACAAATTTTTGAAAGTTGTATAGAAAGTAACTTGTATTGGAAACAAAAATGTGATTTTATACAAGAAAAATGCAATGGTTTACGATTTTTGAAAGAAAAAATAGGGAGTTCAGTGGCATGAATTGGATGAGGAAAAGTGTAGAGGGTGGGTTAGCTATGATAACACTTGAATGAAAGTTAGGACACTATATGTGTAAGAAGGAGATTGATGAATGTTGAATGCATAAGTTTTTATGTCATCGACACTTGAGTTTTGTACTTTTAACCAAACTTGGTCCAATAAAATAAAACAAGCCCTTAAATCAGATTTGGTTTTAGATGAATAATATTTAAGATAAATGGTTAGTTAGAGGATTACTTACATTTAATTTTAGCTAATTATATTATAAGAACGTCCAAAAATGATAACTTATTGGAAAAATTAGCAAATAGATTTCAAAAATCATTAAAAAAAATTACATGGAGATTTGAAATAATTTTATAAACCTAAATATATAAAATTATTTGGTATCAAAGTCAATTTGATGCTCCACAGATGAAAAATAAGTGGAAATGCGTTTTTACACATATGCATAGAACAAATAACTAAGGATTCAAATTTTTTTGAATGGATATGGAATAATTTCCAAAAACTTAGTATATAAAAACATTTAGTCTCATATTTAGTTTAATGCCCAACAGACAAAAAACTAAAATTAACTAATCATGATTTAGTGATTTGGGTGAAACTAAAAATATAAGAAAACAGATAAAATGAATGAGCACCAAAATATATTTGGAAAGTCTAACAGATTTTGATTCAGTCAGAATGAGTGATAATGACATATTCAGGAGAATTATTGAAAGTTGATGTTTTTACAAATGAATAAAATGAACAATAGAAAGTTCAAATTTACTAAAAACGACATGGAATTTAATACTAGAAGTTTGGAAGTGAATGATGAGACTAATTACAAAAAAATTTTATGGTTAATGAAATGTGATTTTACAAGTATTCCAAAGTATTGCAACTACTTCTATAATATTAACTATAGTCATCCTCTTCCATACACCCTTCTTCTCTAATTCCCTAACCTTGACTTGCTGAATTTGGGACTAAAGCCTCTTTTAAGAGGGTAGCAAAGAAGAATCCCAAATTTTTCTAACCCTAATGTTAGGTGATGATTCTCTTAATCCTTTCATTAATTGTTTATTATTACTTAAATACCTTACCTAAACCCCAAATCCTTCATTTTGGGTGGTTATTAGCATATGGATAATTCAAGCCTAAGCCTTTATCATTTTTTGGGACAATTTTGTTTTAGGGATAATTACATATGAGTAATGTTGATAATGTATGGATTTTATCTATGAATTTGGTTAATTGAGGTGAAAGTTGGAAGTTGGAAGTTTTGGAGTTAATCTCAGATATAGGGTACTTGGATCAACTTATGAGTTTTTGTGTAAAAATAAATTTGATATTGTATTCATTAAGTTCTTACATAAACTTTAATATGTATTATGATAGGGTTTGGTGGAGTATGAATCAAGTTATGTTAATAAAAAAATTAGTTATTTTTGGTTAAATTTAGAAATTTGAGGTTATGTAAGTGTTATTGGGTTTAAAATATGATAAGCTTGACATGTGAGGTGTTTTTGACTATTATGAATAAAATAAGTATGATTTTATGAGATCGTGATTTGAATTAGACTAAGTAACTAAAAGGGTAACATTGGTACTTTATGTATAAAATGTTGTCGTTAAATCCTGTTTTTTAGATATATTATTAAACATGATATATTAGAGTGTTGTATCAATTTTGGTGAGTTGGTGAATTTTATGGATGAAGTTATGAGTGGTTTGTGAATTAATATTTTATCAGAGCATTGTGGGTTTTTTTACTTATATAATGACTCATATCATGCTTTTTATCCTTCCTCTTACCTTATCATTACTCAGTGTGATTATATTATGTTCGACTTGATTAACCAAGATGCATTTCTAAATATTTTAAATAATAATAATTTTTTGTATGAATTAAATGTTAATTGATATTTCATGTAGCAACGATAAGCAGTATCTCATGTGATAAGATAATGGTAATATAAGATAATGTGACATGTTAACAAGCAAATATAGTGATGCATTATTATGTGCTAAGTGTTAACTAACAAACTAATAATTCTATAATACTTAAAGTGGAATATCATATGAGTTAGGACCAAAGTGCGTAAATGGTTGAATAAAAATGGCTTGATCTTGTTGGAACCATAAAACCCTTTATCTACTCTATACTAGTCCGCCCCATTAGCCTATGGGGATACATATACTTGAAGATTAGCAGTTTACTTGTGGTCAAGGTGTGTCTTATCCTAGATGTGATAGTACTGATGAGATTTAATATCGCTCTTTTGTCCGTAAAGGAAAAATTGAGAGGAAATAAAACAAATGAGTTCCTTGTCTCCCTGTCATTTGATAAATGGAATCATATGATCACCTAATTATGAACTTTAGTACAGTTTTCCTTTTATGTCATCTCATATATATTATGCTTTATTATTCTCTCTCATGTAAACCTTACCCACTAATATAGAAAAGGGTTTTAATAACGCTTTATAGATAACAGTTTAAAAAACCAATGATAAAAGTGTAGGAATTTGAGTGCCTAATAGGAGAATTTGTTTCAATAACGATCACAAGCAAACACTGTTATTAAAAACTGAACATTGAATGACATTTTTTGAAAAAAAAATCATTTTTTTAAAGTTTAGATAACAAATTTAAAAGAAAATTAATATCAAAAGCTTCTCATAGGGAAAAAAACGGAGGCTTTTAATAATGGTTATCAAAAGAAAAATGTTACCAAAAGTTTCACACCATTAATTACTTCATATGTTCTTTCTTTGACCATTTCCTCCTCACTTTTGTCTTTGATCATTCATTGCCAAGTAAGAAAAGGCGTTGATACTCAATTCTCTAATGTTGACACTACCATTGTTCCATGACTTTCACTAACACTACTTAAGCTTATGCTTCCCTTTGCAACTTCCTTTTTCACTCTGGATATAGGATCTGGAGGAGGGGGCTTACTCAAGATCGTTCAAGTTTTCCTTAGATCTAAGTTATAAGGTTTCAAAGTTAGTTTTGTAGAGTTCGTGCTTTCATTTCTCTAGTGTTGTTTGTGTTTTCCTGGGGTTTATTTCCCCTCTCGCTGACTACAATTGGGATTGAAATGAAATATTGTCTTTAGCTTTTGTCACTTTACATTTTTATGTATTGAAGCTTCATTTTTTGATTTGGTGAATTAAGTTTTCTTTGATTTCGATTCTCGCTCATAAATCCATCACTCATTTGGCTTCATATTCGTGTTTCATTATTCTTTGGTGTTTCATCTTTCTCGTGTCTAGTTAGTTTCTTCGTATGTTTTTGGTTTTTCCAATACTAGAGTCTCGATCTCAAATCTCAAATTTGGTTTCTTCACTTGTTTCTCAAATCTAGTTTAATGGATCCAAGAGTCCCAATCTTTTTTGGTGATTTTCTATCTTACAATTGTTTTTTTTTCTTCCTTTAATTACCACTTCTAATTTCATATTTTTTTAATCTTTGTACGGTGTTGTTTTTAACTAGCTAGATCTCTAAATCTTCGTTAGTAATGGTTGTTTTTTTAATTAAAAAATGGGACTTGTAATAACGATTCCTATCTAAAACTGTTATAAGAAGTCACTATTAGTAATGGTTTTAGTCAGGAACTATTATCAAAAGTCTCAAACTTGAGAGAAATTCAACTTGTTTTTATTAGGTTTGAATGTTAATTTTTGAACTGTTATCTTTTTTTTTTTAATAACCATAGCTTCGATGGTGGTTCATAACCATTATTCAGGCCATAAAATAAACCGTGATTAAGTCCTTATTATATAGTAGTGACATCATGCATGCCTTATTATATTATTATATATTGTTAGTTGTTACCTTAATAAGTAACTGTTTATCATTTATTTTATGGGTGTATCTTGTTTCCATGAGTAGACGACTCAATTATCGATGTACAAGTTTCGGATGAATTTTTTGATGATTTTGACGCACTTTATGTGGATGAGTGATCCATATTTTATGATTATTAGGCTTAGAGTATTGGTTATCCGGAAGGTAGGTTTTTTTCTAGATACCTTATGGACTTTAAAATCCATATGATCTCTTTTGATGTATTTTTACTATTGTTGCACTCAGAGTTTATCTCTAAATAATTATTTATGTTTTATAAAACTTCTCTTATCCTCTTCTTATTTTGTTTATAATTTGTAAACAATTTGTATTGTACTTGATATAAAAGTGGTATGGTAAGCCATACTTGTATTAAATATAGTGGTAACACATTAGTAATTTACGCATAGCTTGTATATATATATGAGCTATTCAAACTGTACTTAAGGCTAACAATATTTTTAATGACCAATCAAGTCGTTATTGATAATGATAACCAAATTTGATAATATCTCTTAATCAATAAAACTTAGTTAGTCCATTAGCCTCGTTGGAAGTTTGATAAGTACATATTTCCTCTGTTTCATGAAGAAAATTCTTTAAGATGAAATTTTTTGGTTAAAAAAAGTCATTTTAGATTAGTTAATGCATAGTCTTTTATTTTTACCCTTAATTTTTTTTTCTCTTCCATGCATCAATTGTTATATTATTTTCAAATTAAGATTATCATTGTGGTATTAGAAGTATAGTTATTATCTATTAAAATGGTATTTAAATTGCAAAAAAAAACCTTTATTATAAAACATATGAAGTATATATTGGGTCAATCGTTATTAATAACCTGAATAGATGTAGTGGGCATAAATAGCCAAGGGGCAGGGGCAGTGCTAACCCTAATAGCTCGATATGATTCTATTCTATGTAGTACCAATCTCCAAATTATATTATCCTCCTTGTGATTTGGACCATGAATGAAATTGATGCTAAGAATGTGATTTGCTTCTAAAGATAAAGTAAAAAGAGCATTATATCAATGTTCCTTCTAAGGGAGTTGATAACTAATCATGTTAACATGCATCATCAGAGCTTGATACAAAGAAGTGAAAGAACTCTAGGGTGACCACAAATGCTGATGTTGATATCATTATGGGAGATTTCATATTCTGAAAGAACTCTTATTAGAGCTTATATCCCAAATATTAATTTGAATCCTGTATTTAGCTTTTCTCATTTGTTGTTTACGCCCTTATACAAATTCATTTTGTCACAATTTCTTAACTTTTGAGAAGTTAAATATTGAGTATAAGTGTATTCTGCCTTTGTTTTTATGGTTATCAATTTATATGAAATTCTAATGAAAGTACAACAATAGACATAAGAGTACAACATGTTTTGGTTTTGTCTCATCTTGCCCTCAAATCCAACCAAACCAAACTAAATTATTTGGCGAATGAATAACAAATATTTTTACATATTTTGAACCATTTTACTTTAAGCTTTTCATTATTTATTTAAATAACATGTGAGGTTATTTATATTAATTTTAATTATGTGCATAATTAATAACAATCCCACATATATAATTAATTTAAAGTTTAAAGTTTATTTTCATATGGATTTTGACAGCTTGCGGTATTTTGACAATAACTTTTACATATTTTGATGTAAAGATAAAAACGAGATTTATAACTGTTATTTCTAGTATTATTTCTTAAATCGAAGTACATTAGGGTCAAAATTTATATTAACGTTAAGATTGAGATTTCGTGTAGGTGATTAGAAAAGTTTGGAATTGTATGTACTACTTTTTATTTACTATTTATCATTGGTGGCGATGGAGTCGTCATCTTTGCAATCTCAATAGATGTTGCATCAATAACCTACAAAAATTGCAACAAACAAATAAGAAAATATTGAAAAAAGATAAAAAAAAAAGATGAAAATATAGAAGAGAGAAAAATTATATGTGTTTGATTTGTCGATCATAATTTTTTTTTAATATTCAGCAAAAATAAAAAAGAATAGATATTCGATGTGCGGGGTGTGCGAAGGCGCATGCGTGCTCGTGCGTGTGTGTGACAATAGAGGGTTGGAAGGAATAAAAAAAATTCAATATCACTGATTATTTATTCTATAAAGTATTATCCTATTTTTTATTTTTTTATATGAAATGCTGTAATTTTATATTAAATCATTTTTAGGTTTAATATTTTATCTTCCTTATTTAATTTGATTACTTTTATTTTAATTAATAGTATGTTCCAATTTTATTTTACCAAGGACATGATGAAATTTTATTTTTTATACTGATAGATTAGTTTTGATTGATAGATTACTTTATATGTTTTATACTATTATTCTGTATTTTGTCTAATTAATAGGCTTATCACTTTTAATTAGTATTTAACAAATCGAACAAATATACGAGAGCTGATTCTAAATCTCAAATCAAGTTAAATTATAAAATTATAATTTTATTCGGTTGGATTTATAATTTGAATTTGAATTATGTTTTATTTTTAATTAGAATAATTTAAATATTTATGACATTTATTAAACCTCAACGCGCTACGTACGCTACCTTAGGTTAAATGTTCTGAAATTGCCCGTCGATGAAAGGACGAGGGAACTTACGCCACAATTGAATTTTGCTTGCCGAAAGCCTGAGAGGATGCTATCCCACCCTTCCAAGGTCGGTCCTGCGTTACCGAAAGGTCTCATTCGCGGCATCTCTTTATTGCATTGGTCTCATGTTTTTCTCGAACGTAGCAGAAGAAATCGGTTGGTGGCTCTCTATTTGTGTAGGGGAAAGTGCAGAACAGTAGGAGCGTCCGTATACTACTGAGACTGAGTGACGGACATCATCGCAGCCATGTGAAGACTGAAGGTGCAGCACAGCCAACCGTAATGTTGCTGTAGTAATAATGTGAGTCAGTGAAGGACTGCTCTGGGCTGCATGCATTACTTCTTGTTAATTCACGCACAGCTAACCAAAAATAAGATAGACGCACTGCACTGACCGACTATAAGTAAAGTACCATGATAACCAGCAATCAGTAATAAATTAATGAGCCCGGCTGACAGTTCATAAGATCTCCGGTACTTTCTTCCCATGCATGCCGTCCCAAAAATCCTAACTAGTCCACAGGCCACCGCAGCTTTCCGAGATATAAGAGCAGCTTACAGCTGTATACTTTTATTATGTAGCAGGACCACTTTGGGTTTGGGTTTAGTCAAACATCGAAATATCATTAGTAATTGAGCTTATTAAATTAAATCAGTACGTTTTTAAATAAAATTGTGTATTAATGATAATAACTATTATTATATATATATATTACTGCTTCATTTTGATTTTTTTGTTTTATACATCCTGTAATCAATCTATTGCCACGAATGCTTTGATTTTGGTGATGGTTCGACGGAGCATATTACTCACCGAAAATTTTTGTCAAGCAACTAAATTTAATATTCTACGTTTAGATAAAATAAAAGGATATAATTTTTTAAAGCCTGGCTAATATATATTCATAAATGTTATCGTAGAGTCAGGCTCAAACAATGGATAGAAAGTGGTGCAATTTGAATGGACGCGGGCCTCGGGAGGTGTGCCTTTTTCTAAACTTTGTTAGCGATGCTGGGGGTACTAGACCAGACGTCCGTATTGGGTACGATGGAAGATGGTCTAACGCCATAGCTGATAGTTTAGCCGAGCGTGGAGTGAGACTTCTGTTACACAGCTGTAATTTTGGATGGGCTGAGGTAAATAGTACTTCTGTTTTCTTTCTATCCGTCTTATAAGGTAGGGAACAGTTAATTACATTTCTTTTGTTGTTTTAATTTATACTCCTTTTCCTAATTAAAAGATTATAAATGTATATTTTCAAAATTAAATTTTATTATTGAATATTTTTAAATACAAATATAATAATTATTTTTTATATTATAATATATTATACTTTAAAACTAATTAATGACCAAACTTTATATTCAAAACATGTGCCACTGATCTCTTACATACAAAAAATATATAAGACTTTTATTTTTATTTTTTTTAAATAACTTACATTGAATAGTCAACCTTTTAATATCACCATTATATGTTTAGGTGCCATGTATTTTATCCTTCCTAGGAATTTATCTTACCTAAGGTTTTGTTTTCCAACAAAATATTCTTACTTAATCAAGAGCGATTTGTAGGGGCAGAACAAAAAAGGGCAAGAATACTATCTTTGTGGGATAAGAGAATAAAAACACAACTTTAATTTAACAAATCATGAGTTTCCGTAGGGACTAACAAGGCATCTTGAGTAAATATGTAGGGGTTATAAGCCAAAATTATGTACCCATTAACTACAAGCACTAGTGAGATGTCCTCGACAAGATCAAGACCTTTCTATGGACCAACTTCGCGATATATTTATGAAGATTAATATGTTTTTCTCAGGATCACATTGATACACACACACATATCTTATGCAATCCTATGTTGACAATGTATTGTTTCTAATTCATGCATGTACATAGTCAGCATTTGAATTTTTAGAGGGTACAATGCATTTTTTACTAAAGAGAATGTGTAAGGTTTGGTTATATTGGAAGTTCGACATGGTCTTAAAACATGTGTTTAATGAAGATGAAAATTTAAATTATAAAGTGCCTAAAAATTAGGTTGGGGCTATTGATGTAAATCACTGGAAAGAGTTTGTAGAATAGATGGAGGCTAGGGTAAAGATAATTCTTATTCAAATATATATAATTACTATATTTGATTATCGACTTATCGCTTGCACTTATAATTGTTATATTAATGATATATAGCAAGAAGCTAGTATAAGAAATTGTGAGACTACCTTGAAAACCATTACTGTTACATGACTTCTCGTATAGGTTATGCAGCTTTGAGATAGGATATTGTAAACAACACATCACTCATTCAATTTTTTTTGGGTACTTTAAAGTTTATTTTGGCAGTTGATTAGTTTACATACAAACTTAAATCACAAGTATTTATTGTATACATGCATATCGAAAAAAGAAAAAAAGAGGCTCAAGAGATAGAAGTGGATGATGATGCATAATGACTTGAAATTTGGAAGAAAAAAAAAGAAAGTCAAGGTTAAACAAGGAAGGAAAGGATGTGCATGAAGATACAAGGTAAGTTCTTGAAAATTTGGTAAGCTTGTGAAAATAGTAGTCTTTGACATTTGTTTACATAAAATCCATTGGAGTTAGGACTAATTATAGTAGTAGGATGCTAGGGCACTTTAGCTTTGGGCAGTGATGATCGGAATGATCCCTCAGAGGCCTTGAGGGGTAGAGGAGCATCCAAGACAAGTATGTAGCATGGGAGCATGTGTTTGTAAAAGGTAATATTTTGAATTGGCAAAAAAAGGAAAATGTTGATGCTGATGATCCAACTAAGACCTATAGGAAGAATTTGACTGATTGAAGTCAAGGGTGGTTGAGTTAGAAGAAGACAGATGCATATACTCAAAGGCCACCAATGAGAGATGTACAAGGTTAAGTAGGGATGCCAGTTTTTTTCGCAGGTTTGGGGCGCCTTTGGAGATTTCTTGTTTAGGTTTGGGTTCAAGGAGAGATTTCAGGTATTGGATTTAGATTCAGGGATTCTTATCGGGAATTTTTTTTGGAGACAAGTTTGGATCCCCATCATTGAACCCACCTCAAATTTAGTTTCTATAGTATTCTATATATATTATATATGTATTTTTTATGTAGAATATAAATTAAAATATATTGTAAAAAATAAGATTGAGTATTAGGGATAGGGTTGGATTTTGGGCATAAAATTGGATATTAAGGTTGTGGAATGAATTGGGGATGGAAAATAGTTCGAGGGTCGAATCGAGTATAGGAATTTGATCCCCATAGGGATCGGGTTGGGGATTCCTCGATAAAAGAAACAGGGGATTGGGGTAGGTTCGGGAATGATTTTGCTTATTGAGTTTAAGGATGGGATGGGGTCCCCATCCCCAATCCTCCCCGTTGCCATCTCTAAAGTCAAGCGATCATGGTGGTGAGGGAATTTGTACTCAGGTGCCTGTTTTATTGATGCCATCTAATTTGGATGAGTATGATCACATACATACACTAGTAATTATAATATTTCACACCTTATAATGTATGATTATTTATACTAACAAAAATAGAGCATATTAAACTCCATGTGCTACAAATGTCATAGGGGGTTATAGCTATCAATTAAGGAACGAAGCTAGGGACATTGTGGCACATCCGACTATTTTCCTCAATAAGGAAAATCATACACTCCACAACAAACCTTTATCGTGTAAAACTGTTAAGGTCTCAATTTATAATGTCTTAATCCCTAATCAACCATCACCCATTCCTACCTCAGAGTTCTATGATTTAGAGGGTTGCAAAGGGTTGTTCATTTAGTGGTAGAGAGAACATGTTAGAATTATGCTAAATTGGTGCATACAATTATAATTAATCTAGCCTCATTTTCCTTTTTTTACATAGATATAAGGCTTTTTATTCATTTTTAATTTACTAGACGTTTTTTTCTTTTGCAATAATTAAATTCAAGGTGTAGAATGAAGCTCAAAGGATTAAGGGATTACCGATCATCCCAATCTTAAATATTTGGTGAACCATGGATAGCTGTATACGAAATAGTGTTGAAACATCTTATAATGTTTTTAAAGGAACTCACAACCCTGTATGGGATGTTTAACCCTCCAATGTATTTACCATTGTATATAGGAGATGAGGATATGTCACAATGGATCGAGATGGTTCAAATCTAACCTTTATTACTCACTTCATTGTGATCTTGTATCCATATTACATATGTGTATTTATGAGCACGCGTGAGCGCACACGCTCAATATTCATTTTATTTTATTTAAGTATTGATATCAAATATAATATGTTTTTTATTGTAGTTTTCTTTATGAGTGGGCACAAATTCTAGGTCAATTATCTTCCTACTAATCCTATATCAACTGTCAACGTTGGAAGCCAATAAACACAAGTACATATCCGAAGCATAGACTGTAACACCCCCAAATTTACTACTGAAAAATTTCGTTTAAATCAAAAGGTTTAGCGGAAGCAAAGGATAAAATCGTAAACTCTGGGGTATTACCGCCACACTTAGTACCAGACCGGTTCACTCCTACCGTTCCAGTACTAAGTGCTAAGGCTATATCCGATCAACCTTTAGTACAAAGTATCAAAAACGCAAGACAACATTTAAAATAAATCCTTAACAAGAGGTAAGTCAAACAGAAGTTAGAATACGATTTAGGATTACAACCTCAGAATATGTTTCTCAAAACAAGAACGTAATACAAATTATAGCTAAACAAAAATAAATCCCGAAGGATCAATATCCGGATTGCCTACTCACTCAAGTCAAGGCTTCCACCCCAACATAGTATCCGATCTTAAACCTGCACAAGAGGTCTGCTCCCCACCATCGGTGGATCATCACAGGACCCATTCAACCAGTGTAGTATCAGTACGGGTCCAATACTGAGTAAGTTCCACTACCTTAGTCTATGGGAGAGACGTAACTATACATCAAATGCATATTAAATTATGATACAATACGTTG
The DNA here is from genome assembly GCA_030549775.1 of Tamarix chinensis. Taxonomy (NCBI): domain Eukaryota; kingdom Viridiplantae; phylum Streptophyta; class Magnoliopsida; order Caryophyllales; family Tamaricaceae; genus Tamarix; species Tamarix chinensis. The sequence goes on from CM060182.1 coordinate 55,742,324, forward strand.
ATACAATATTACGCATACTCAAACCCACATCACAAGTCCTACCATACACATATAATAACATGCGAAACATATGTAATATCTTAAACCGATAAGAGATTTAGATAAACCAACCAGGCATTTATGGATAATGTTAAACCAACCAACCAGACATTTTTGGACAACGCCAAACCAAACCAAGCCGAATCGGGCATTTATCAAACGGGCATTTATGGGCAATGCCGAACCAAACCAAGCCGAATAGAGCATTTATCAAACGGGCATTTATGGGAAATGCCGAACCAAACCAATTAGGCATTTAGCCTCGCGGACATTACTTAGGGACATATCCAGCCCCGAGTATTACTTAGGGACATGCTCAGCCCCGGACATTACTTAGGGACATGTCCAGCCCCGAGCATTACTTAGGGACATGCTCAGCCTCGAGCATTACTTAGGGACATGCTCAGCCCCGGACATTACTTAGGGACATGTCCAGCCCCGAGCATTACTTATCAATTCACATCATAGTCTTTATCAATTCATGTGAGTGTGGGAACCCCACTATTATAGCCGGTGTAACGGTCGCGAGGGCCATGCCCTGCCACTATTATAGCCGGTGGAACGGTCGCGAGGGTAATATACCCTACCACTATTATTTGCCGATGGACCGGTCTGGCCCCGACTCACAAGGTATTCCACTGTAAATATTAGTATCTTTCCATGTCTTATCACTTTTACGCTTGGTTTGTTGAGCACGAAATCCCCCACTATTATAACTGGTGGAACGGTCGCGAGGGCACATGCCCTGCCACTATTGTAGCCGGTGGAACGGTCGCGAGGGTAAGATACCCTACCACTATTATAGCCGGTGGACCGGTCTGGGTTCGGCTCAACATCTTTCTCTATAAGTCGTTAGTGTTTTAATGTATCTTATTCGATGGCATTTCACCTTTGTCATGCAGGGTCAGAGATCTCAACACATCACATCAAAACTGAAGGTATATGCGTACTATCACATACTAATGAGGGCACATGCACACAACCCGATTCCAAGCCACGTCACACATGAAACAGTTAGAATAATGGCTTTTAAGACCGCAACGCATAAATCATATAGAACATCCATGGCACGTAGGACACATGCAACACATTTAGCCTTAGCTATATCCCTACTCGGTTTAGGTTACCGAGCTATCTCCTATGCTTACATTAGGCCACTAAACACCCGTTGTAATTATCATACTTAGCACATTTCTCACATTGGAAACCCAAATCATGACCCTCAGACTCAACTCTCCCTCATACCTCACTCCTCCTCATTTATTCTTATTATTTTCTTTTTCTTTTTCCACCTTCTCAAATTAGGGTTTCTTCCCCAAACCCTAGGTACCCTTATATGACCCTACGTACTATTTTTCACCTCGAGCCTCCAGACTCCCAAACAGACCTTCCATTACTTTCCCCACATCCCAAAGTAACTTTTCATACATAAGGTTCGCCCCCATGCGGACCTTAACCTCCCCATGCAAACCCTATCATTTCCACCATGCCAACTCTATCATTCCCATGCAAACCCTAGTTTCCCCTATGCAACCTTATTTTCTTCCACTCTTCTATTTATTTAATTCCCCCTTTTTCTTATCCTTTCACAGATTATAGATTACCTAGGTCGCCTATACCTACGTTAACCAGCGTACTTCCCTTTGGTTATCTTAGTTGCTTATTTTTCTCTTTCAAACCCTCGCTCCACAACTCCGCATCAAAACACCTAGCATACGTGTCCTAGGGTCACATCACATCACATCATATTTGCATCATTTCCATATTAGCACATACAGACAAGTGCATGAGAACGTACCTCGGTTCCATGCTGTGCTACACGGTAAAACAGATAACATACACAGAATACAGCATATAAACCATACGAGGCATCCAAGGCAAGTAAAACATGTAACATACACAGGCGGCCTTAGTTACGTCCTTACTAATTACCCATAAGTAGAGGTAAGTAGAGACTTACCTGGATCCGAAGCTAGCTAAGCGAGATAAGAGGGAGAGAGATCACTAGCTCGTGGATCCACGAGAAAGCTTTCCTAGATCCGATAGAAATTGAAAACTAAATTAGAAACTATTATATCAATCAATAATTCACATATTCTAATTAAATAAATACAATAACACAAATGATCTTTCTTAGAAAACGTGTCCAAAACTTAGAACTTAAAAGCATAGCCTTATTAAGATTTAAGGTTAAAACTAAATCAAAACGGATCAATACAAATATAACTTGGGACATTTCCACTTAATTTGGAAAGCCCGAGAAAGAATAATCGATCATAAGCTAATTTATTGAAAATAACTTATTTATTAGGTTTTACAACTAAATAGGTAACCTAACCATTTACATAGAACCAAATCCAAACCGATTAGGTTAAAATAGAATTTAAATGATTTAAAACCCAAAGATAGAATTCGATTAGATAAAATACACATAGCAAAATCAATTTTATAAAAGCATCCCCGAAAATTAGGGTTTTAAAGCCCACGACACAAACTCAAGTAATTCAATTTAATTAATTCAAACTAAAGGTATTAGAAAGCAATTAATACAATTTCAACTATTTCCATATATTCAATTTTAGAAAAACAACAATACAAGTAATCGATTTCATAATTTCACTTGAAATTTTAGGGTTTTAGGCCCGAAAATACAATTCGTTAAAATTCTATAAATTTAATCAAATTGAATGTTTATAAATGCAATTAAACACATTTTATAACATATCAAATAATCAATTGCTCAAAACCAATAAAAGAAATACGCGATTTAGCACAATTAGGGTTTTTGAGCCCGGAACGCAAACCCGATCAATCCTTGCCAAAACATATCAATTGACGGTTCAAAAATGTAATTAAACATATTCTAATGTAATTTATATAGTCAATTGAATAAAATAACCCGATTACTCAAACCAATTTAAACCCGCGGGAGTTTTGACCTAAAAATCCAATTCCGATCAATTACGCACAATTTTCCCAAATCGACACTTCCAATATAAAATTAAATACATTTTAAACGATATTATAAAATCAATTGAGCGGGACGGCTCAATTATACGACCCAATTTCATTACACCCAAAATTTGACCTAGGAATCAAATTCCGATAAAACCCGCATAAATTTCTCAAATTGACGGTTCCAAAATGAAATTACATACATTTTAAAACATATTGTATAATCAATTTGTCCGAAATCACAAACACGGATGAATCCGAAAAATTCGGGCATAACCTGGCCAAAAATCCAATTTTTCCGAAATCTCAACATAACAATACAATTAACCTATCCAAATCATTCTTATAGCACATATATACACAATCAAACAATCAATTTAGCTTTTTATAAGCTAATTCATACCCAATTAATCAAAACAAGGGTTAGGGTTTTTCGGAAATTATACCACACAAAAACCGACAAATCAAGGCAAAGGAAGGCCGGGGGAGGTTCGTCGGGGAACAGGGACAACTCGCCGGTGGTCAGCAGGCGACGACGGTGACCGGCGGCGGCGGCGGCACAACCTGCGCATTGCTGCTGCTGTGCTGTCGCTGCTGCTGCTGGTACTTCGATGAGCTGCTGCGGCTGCTGCTGCTGGGGCTGCTGCGCGGCGTCGCCGGCGGTGGCGGCTAGTTGGAGGCTGGCGACCGACGAATGAGGAGCAGGGAGGAGGAGTTGGGGAGGGGCGACGGTTAGGGTTGCAGGGAGTAGGGAGTCGGGGCAGCAGAGGGAAGAGAAGAGAAGAGAAGAGAGAAGAGAAGAGAAAAAGGAAAAGGGAGAGGGGGGCCGGCGGGGGTGCGGGCTTTTTTTTTTTTTTTACAAAAACAAGTATCAAATAAAATATTAAAAGCTTAAAATTATTATTGGAAGATTTTATCTAAAATTTATTAAATAAAAATTATTTTGAAATGATCCGAACACTTAAAATAAATAAAAGAACTCTATACAGAATTTCAGAAACATTTTCGAAAGAATTAACCAACGAACGTAAAAATTTATATTATTTACCGAAATACATTATAAGACCCCGAAAAATTATTTAAAAACATATACTAAAATATTTAAGTCAAATTCGAATAAACCGAGACTAATTTAAATAATTTCCGAAATCGGTTTTCTGCAAACTAAAAGCGTAGAACAGAAGAAAATTAATTTCAAAAAGAAATTCTTAAATAAGTTCCGAAACTATTTTTAATTTAAACTTCCCGAAAATATTACATTCAATTATGAATTCAAAATCGTTGATAAATCCATAAACGAATCGAAATTAAAATAATTAATTGTTTACATCAAATTACGCTAATAAAATCATTAACCTTAATAAATCTGGATTTTAAAAATACGGGGTATTACATAGACAATCGATACTGATGCTACAAAAAAACATATTATTTTCCCATGTTATTATGAAGCAAGGTTAATAATGTCCCTTACTATTTGGTTTAATATGATATATACTATTTAGTATATGTATGATTTATAAATGGATTTGCAATCAACATTGAATGTTGATTGTTATGGAGCAAAAAACTAGAGTCTTTTACTAGTTTGATTTAGCAAACAATACACCACATAATGACATAAGGCTGTAAACGAGTCGAGCTGAGCCGAATATCCCTAGGCTCGGGTTTGGGCTCAGGCTTGGCTCGTTTAACTAAACAAATGAGCCAAGTTGAGCTTTTAACGAAGCGAGTCGAGCTGAGCTCACAAGCTAAAGCAAAAAAATGAACTAAGCCTCACTTTTTAAACTCGAACTCTACTCATTTAACTAAACGAAAGAGCTGAAATGAGCTTTTAACGAGTCAAGATGAGGCTAATACCGAACTGGCTCAACTCATTTACAACCCTAACTAGACATATGCATTAGTAAGTATATTGTTAGATTAGTTTAATTATATAGATATAGATATAGATATATTTGGTAAACTAATCATTTGTTTGTGTTATATTTTTGTTTGTGAGATGAAGATATATTCTTCAAATACTTATTTTTACCAAAATTAGGTATCATTTAAGCCCAAATGGATGACAATGGTAGGATATTGCATAATTATACACACTGTGAATTATACTTGTATACATATTGGATTAAGAGTGGTGATAGATGCTCTAATGCTTTTTGTATGAGTATCTTGCTTAAAATGTGTACCACCAAGCATTAATGAAGCTTCTATATGGTGGAAATTATATTAGATAAGAGATTGTGTATTGCTAAGTAAAAAAGTACAAGTATAATCATAATTGCTTATATGATGGAAAATAGTAAATATTTTTTTATAAAAAAATATCCTAAAGAATATGACGATAGTTGTTTAATAAAATACCCTAGTTGTATAGTACAAAGTTTTAGGAAACCAATATAGAATATACTTTTATTATGATGTTTTAAATAAGACGTCGCCATTGCATGTCATAAAGAAAAGGGAATTCAATAATCTGTCATAGAATATTTCTTTATGAGGGTAGTTCTATCCTTAATAACCATTGTATACCAACCTTTAAAGGTGACTATTTATCTTCACGCTACATATTTTTTGGTTTCCATGACAACTTCCTTTTGTATTCTTACAACAATGGTAATGAAGACAAATAGAAACCATAGTTGAACATCTTTTTTAATTGTCATGAAAAGATACTTTTGTACCTATGTCAAAGGTTACCACAACAAACCAATCATCTAATTAAATCAAAGGACCTTAAGGGCCACAACAATAAATGAAGTATCAAACTTAATCCCAAATGACCACAAAAGTCATATCAATTCAAAACTATATAGGCCAAGTGTTAGGCATCATGTCATAACCTAAACACTTTCAAATGCAAATTAATTCAACCCTCTCTCAACCAATTATTCACAACTATTCAAAGGTGAAACACAGTATTTAATTATAAGCCATGTAAACTCAACCTAGAGCAATTATTTAACAATTGTCACATTTTAGCCAAAAGGATAAAATACCCTCAAACCTTAATTACTCCAAAACTTGGGTTTAACTTAACAATCTCATGAAAAGGATAAAACATGATAGCATAATATTTATCATGAAACATAATCTCTAGCTAGCAATTTTCAAAGTTAGAAAAAATATATTTTGCCTCTACACATAAATTGCACAAGTGAAGTGCATATAACCCTAAACATGTGTATCTTATATATCATAAATTTCGTGCTCAACATATATAATAAGATATGACATGTATTTGGCCATAATGATGAAAACAAAGCATGGCACAAATAAATTGAATTTTTCTTACCATTAGATCATACAATATCAAATCACACAAATCTAACCCTAAACATATTTAGATCCTAGCATATTATTTACCAAAATTTAAGTAATATAACTAATGAATGCAATGGAGTACATGACATAACAAGACAATATCTCATAAGGACAAACATGCCCTTGCTTATCCTACCATATAGGATATCAACAACATTAGCATGTTCTTATCTATCATTACATGTAAAAAATTGCACATTCAAATACCTATAATTATATACATGAAACTTAAATATAGATACGATATCATACAAAAAAAAATACCAAATAACATATACATTTTCATATCTCATGCTCTTACTCATAATAACATAAAGTCAAAAAACTTATAAAAATTAAAACCTAGCATGATACTAATCTTAAAAAGTTTAACATCCTTATACACATATATATTATACCATTCATAAGATTAGTTTGATTTATCTTGATCTAAAGCTTAAGCAAAAAGGGAAATGATCCCTAAAACTCAAAGTCCCCATGAAAACCTTCAAAATTACAAAAATTATACAAGAAACATAACTAAAATAATACATAAATAAATATTAGAATCAGAACTTTCAATGAGAAAAGAATGATGGCCCATGAAAGAAGGAGGAAGAGTAAGAAGAGTAAATATGACAATATTCACAAATCTCCTAAAGCTGAACCTCTTTTACTTAATTAAAAATAAATAGAGGTTAGATTAAATGGTCATATAAGATAAACGATGAAGAAAAATGACAAAAAAAGGGGGAGTTTATTGGTTATGGGTTGCAAGGGGTTGAAGAACATGATGAGAGCAACAAAGAGGAGGAGAGAGGTAAAAGAAACAAAAGGAGAATAAAGAGATTGCAAGACTTATGAGAATCAAGAAAACAAAGGCATTAAGAACAAGGCTTGGGGGTTCAACCATTAGCTGATCAAAGAGGGGGGGAGCTTACTTGTTCATAACTTGAATGAAAAAGTACAAAAGTGGTTGAGTGTATAAAGTGGTGGGGGTACAAATAAGTTAAATGAGGTTTTAAAAGCCAAGCAATCAAACCAAATAATTGGGGTGACAGTCAAAAGATAGAGGATTGGGTTAGGTAGGCCAAAACATGACCAAGGGAAGAGAAAGTGGTCGAATGTAAGAAAGACCAAAAAGAACACAAGTGACATACTAGGTTCAAGAATAAAATCAAGAAAAAGGCATACATAGTCTACTAATTATGAAATGAATCATAATCAAATTAAGGAGAATCAGGGAAGATTTTTCATGATCCAAATACCTGATAAACTTATATTAGTTTTAATCAAGGAAATATCAAATAATAATGGCAAATTAGGAAAAATATCAAATAAATCCCAAAAATCATAAAAAATTATGAGAATATGTCAAATGAAGTTAGGTGCCCAAATATGTAAAAGTATTGGTCAAAGGAACCATATAAAAGCCTAAATAAATAATTATATAACTTTTATTAACTGAACGATACCCCCAGTCGATCGCCTAACCCTTGGATAGACATGGTTTGAGTGAATGACAACTTTAGCCGATCGACTGTGGCTCTAAAAAATAGTCTAATTTCTATCAATTCTTAATTATAATTAATTAATAACTTAGTGCCATATAGTATTACACATCTAACATAGAATATCATGTCAAAATTTCTATAACTAATTACATATAAAATACCAAGTTAATAATTAATTAGGTTTAAATTAGAGTTACTAAAGAATAAGGTATTACAATAATAATAATAATAATAATTATAATTATAATAATAATAATTATTATTATTATTATTATTATTAAAAATATAAAATTTATTATTATAATAATATTTACTTTATAATAATAAATATAATAATTATATATATAAATATCATGTTCATGTTATAACAACAACAACAACATCATCATCATCATCATCAATAATTAGTACGTTCTAATTTGATCAGATCATTTTGATACTAATCTAATATGAAATAAAGTTAGGAGAATAAAGTCTTGCTATTTTAGTTTTATTTGTAGTTGTGTGGGTTGGGTATCATATTCTTTTACATAAATTTTTATTAAAATGACATTTCACTAGTGTTTATGTAACAATTTATATGAAGTAAAGTGTTGGATTTGTGGATCAAATTTGACTTTAATTTAGGTTAATTTTGGGTTTATGTCTAGGCATAAATTAGATTCAGGTTGGGTTCTTTCAAAATAGGTCATTTTGCTTCAGGTAATTTTTGATGCAAGTCATTATCCAAGTTATATGTGGGGTATAGGGTCAAGTTTGTATTAATGCTCGCTTGAGTTAGTTTTTAGGTTGATTTCGGGTTATTTCGAGTTTTGAATTGAAATCAGGGTTAAATTTTTTGGTCATTGAGATTGGCTAAGATATGCGAGGTCTCTTTATTCTCGGTACGTGTTTCAATGGCAAACCCTTTGAAAAAAAGGTAACATGTGCCTTATTTTTATAGGAAAATTAAAAATGACAATTTTTTCCTATAAGCTAAAAATAGGAAATTTTGATATAGATGTAATCAAGTTTGATTTAAAGTCTTATATTTGCCAGTTCGAGTATCTTATATTGAATACTATATTTTAATTTATAATAATATTTTATTGATAAGTAATTGTTTTGTTAAAATAACAAGAAATTTGTTGCACAAGCATCATTACAAACCACAATTTTCACATTTCATCAAGGATTTTAGAAGACTGTAATAAATGTGACATTTTCAACCTAAAAGTTTTTTCCAGTATGAAATAATGTTCAAAGCTTTTGATAAGTTTTAAAGAAAGAAGTTGTGTTCATTGTCTCCCCTATGATTGTTTCCATCATCACTACCATCACCACCACTAACACCATTGTCGTCATCGCAATCACAACCACAATCATTGCCCCCACTACCATCCTATTGCCCTTATCGTTACTATCACCACTGCCATCACTATTATAAGTATTCACTCAATTCAATATGAAAAACCAAACTAGGACTTTCAAAATTTTACCCATACTAGTTTGATCAATTTGGTATTTGGTGTGTAAGAAAAAAAAATGATTGATATTAGATATCACTTATTTCTAAATTGTAAAAAATAAGTATTTTTAATCAAATAAATAAATAAATAATGTTCTATTATTATTATTTAGGTTAAGTCCCATCTAAAACTATATTTAGTCATTGGTCCTAGTTTACAAAAAATTCATTCTGGTTGTTGACATCATCAATGGTAGCTTGTTGGGCAATCCCGACAACTTGGCCTTAGGTGGGGTTGCTAGAGACCATGTGGGGTAAATGGATTTTTGTATTTGCATCTAATGTGGCCACAAGCATGTTTTGCTTGCTGACTTATGGGCCATCTATTATAGACTACACCATGCTAGTGATAGGAGGCTTGTCAAATTCATATTGCGAGCAATTCTCTCATGGCATTTCATGTCCTCAATGATGTTTTATCTATTCATCATCGTTTCATGAGTGTTCTTCTAGCTTCTAAGACTCTTGTGGAGTCTTTTTTGGTTTTGTTATGTTTATCACATGTGTCGGGAGGTTAATATAGTTAGGGTTGTAACCGAACGAATTTGACTCACGCTTTTTGGACTAGGCTCATTAAAACTTTGATTCGAATTATTCATTTAGCTAAATAAGCCACTACTGAACAATAATATTATACTCGTTTAATAAACAAGTTAAACTTAAGCATAAATAATTTAGACTCATTAAGCCTGACTCATTTATTATAATAGCTTACAAGTTTTCTCCGCTTGGTTTATTTTTAAAAGGGAGTCGAATGTAAATTTTATTTATAAGATCGTTTATTTTGAAGACTACCCCGACTCGACTCGAAACAACTTAAATTATTTACCATCCTAAATATGGTAGTCGACCGGTCACATCTTCACGATGTTACTTCGCTCCTGTTATTTGATAGAATAAGTAAAGGTAGAACACCCCTGCCGTTGTATCGACCTTGTTTAGGATGGTGTTGGAGTGCTACTTTGGGTGTAAGTCCCCTTATAATCTGAAAAAAGTAATCAATTTTAAACTAATTAATATCTCCTTGTTTAAATTAAAATGAATACTACAAAGTGATTTTTCGGAGGAACTGCCCTTAAGAACGAAATCCGCATTTTAGCGCTCTGTTTTTTTTTTATTAATTAAAAAAAAAATCTCAAAATTTTATCTTCCATTATATTACTGATGGTCTGATAATGTCTCGTGATCAACAGCGTCATAGAGTAATTGTAAAAGATTCTATCGGAAGAGAGAGTTCAAAGCGTCTCGTATAAAAGAAGGAAACAAGACCATGTGTGCGTACCTCAGTTTCTGTGCTTCCTAGCTACCCGACCTCTGGTTTCAGTTCTCTCATCAAAACGTCCATCATCATCCTCATCATGTAAACATAAAACTAATCATCTTCCTCCAATCTCCGTTTTCTATCAAACAAACCCCACGATGAAACGAGGAAGAAGAGCCGAAAAGGCAGCCAGCTTACTAGCTTCCTAGTTATGTGATCCAGCTGGCCTCCTTCTTCATCCGTATATCTATATATCTTTCCTCCTGCACATCATCAAGTCACTAATAAAAAGCATCAATCCATCGAAATAACCCGAAAGAAAAAAAAAATGGGGAAGAAAACAGATAAACACAGGTCAAAAACCCTACCATCATCCCCTTCTCATTCACTGTCATCCTCCTCTTCCTCCGATTTCGAATTCCGAATCTCAATCTCGCCACGTAAATCAACCGCCGCACTGTGTCCGGCCGATGAGCTCTTCTATAAAGGTCAAATCCTCCCGCTCCATCTCTCGCCTCGTATATCAATGGTCCGTACATTACTCTTAGCTTCCTCCTCGACCTCCTCTTCCTCCGACACAACCACCACCGCTTCCCGTGATTCGACCGGCAGTTCATCATCCGCGTCTTCATTCGGCAGCGACCTGGTCCTCCTCGCGCCGGGTGATTCTTGCGACTCCTCGCGCCCGAGCTCTGTCGCCGAAGACGATAGTAACAACCACCACCCTCACCAGCAGCAGCACCAACAGGTTACCTACCATACGAATACGATCCCCGCTCTTAAGAAGTCGAAGTACTTCTCGCTGTCGAGAATCTCTAACGTGTTCAAGAAGGATCCGAAAGTTGCGGTCGGGGGAGCAGCGGCGAGCAGGACAGATCCGGATCCAGATCCGGGAAGTTCGGTCAAGCCTAGGATGAATAACAGCTCGTCGTCGGCGAAAGACGTGATTCGGAAATATCTGAAGAAAGTGAAGCCGTTGTACGAGAAACTGTCATCGCATCAAAAACAGCAACAACGGCAACAGCAGCAGGAGGGCCTCGTCAGCAGCGAGGAGTCGTCGTCGTCGGCGGCGGCGGGTACGACGTCGATGAGGAGGACGTCGTCTAACACGGTGGTGTCGTATTTTGGAAAGAACAGCGAGAGGTCGGCGGAGGCGCTGGGGAAGGAGCAAGATCAGAACACTAGCGGAGGGGGCGGGGGGTTTCCTCATTCATTTTCTGGGAATTTGAGATACGGGAAGAGATCAAAGAGGAGTTACGTGGCTAGCTGTCCGTCGTCGATGAGGTCTTCGCCGAGTCATTCTGGGAAACTAAATCGGGCAGGGTTACCGTCGACGTCATCGGGTACGGGGAAAAGGATCGGAATGGCGTCGACGTCGTACGATGCGTCGACGATGGATGAATTACAGAGCGCGATACAAGGAGCGATTGCACACTGCAAGAATTCGATGATTCAGCGGCGGCGGCGGCAGCAGCAGCTATGGCGGAGGAAACAAGATCAGAAATCATAATAATAATGTGGTCAGTCATGAGATTTAAAAATAAAAATAAAAATTTAAATTTACTTACTACTTAGCGGTAATAATTAGTCAAAAGTACGCACGTACTACTACTACGTACTAGTTTACTGTTATTATTACTATGGCTGCTAATTATGAACTCATCTCATTGGTTAGCTGACCCCGTGTCGTGGGGTTTGGATCTACCCTCCTCCTCCCCTCCCATCCCCTCGTAACTCGTAAAACGTAAAAAAAAAAAGAGAGAGAGAGAGAGTTGAATTTTAATTTTAATTGTTGACTTTTATTATTATTATTTTATTTAAATTTGGCTTTCGGACGACTTTTGTACTGTGTAGTTGTATTTACTTTGGGGATATTCGGTGACTTGTCCGACTCTAAACTTTGTAAGTTAATCAGTAAAAGTTAGTAGTTTCTTTTTCTCTCTCTTTACCCCCTTTTTTTTATATTTTTTGTTTCTTTGCCCTTTCTCTTTCACTTTCTTATCAACTTGTTGTGACTTGTGACTTGTGGTCAGATCAGATGTGAGGCCATAGATTATTATTATCATCAGATAGGGGGTGGGGGAATCGCAGGGGTATGCTTCTCTGTACGTTACGTGTGTGGATGAAGGAATCGCCTAGGCTGCACCGTTAGCACTTAGCACCCAGCGGAATTATGAAGCGTTGAAGGGTTTTTTCCCTTTAATTAGGTGCTGAATTTTATTAGTCCGAGACAAGCATCGTGTTAAAAATGATCGAGGAATAATTTTACCATTCTATAGGCTCCAGAAGGTGGTCTTTTCTAGCTATTTTTTTTTATATATATATTTAAAATAGACACCATTAGCCCGTTACATAATACTGTACCAAGGACTGCGTAAAAAAGCCTGAGTTCATTATGATGGCAAACCGTTCAGGTTTAGGAATGAATATATTTATTTCATATATTAATGGTATAATTATAAAAATAATATCATATTTATAAATAAAAGTTATATAGTTATAAAAATGATCACATATTCATCATACTTATTGAACTTATTCACAATATACAATTTATAAAATTAATTTCATATCTGAAAATAAAAATTATAAAGTTACAATAATTTTCCCATACTTATAAATAAGGATCATAAGTTATAAAAATAGTCCTATAAATCTAAATAAAATTTATAAAATAACAAAAAACATAATTCGGTGCAGATAAATACAGTTTATAAAATTCCAAAAAATGACCGCCGGTGTCCCTTTTATGTAAGAATTGGGCGGCTACGGTACAAAATTAATTCAGCTAGTCTCTAATTTTGTTATAATTTCAAATTGAGCACGATCAATGTGAGCGAGGAACCCGTATGTGAGTACACTTTCCGTTTTTTATTCTCTCCGAACAAATAGACTTTGAAAGATGAGAAACTCTCTTCTTTAATTATCCATCGCAAGGGGGACACCAATCCACCTCACTCCGTCGCTATCAGATATGAAAATATCGGGGGTTCATTTTTGTGGTTAAGGAAAAAGGATTTTGTCCCTTTTTCACAATAATGCGAAATTTTTGGAGAGCGAGAGGGGGGGGGGAGGGCATTAAATCATTGTATTAAATAGTTGAGTCGATTACGATTGATTTAAATCATAACAAAATAAAGCGTAACAAATAAATGAATAAAAAATAAAAATAAAAAAGTTGCTACTAAATAATTTTATAAAAGCATTAAATTATAGTATGCTCTTAAACAGTTGAGTTGAATGCGACTGGTTTAAATAAAATTTAAAATGAATTGTCGGAATTGATATTTCGTGACCGGTGAAGTATGAAAACAAGGAAAAGTGACGTTTTCTATCCCACAACGTTTTCTCATCGTTTTTTATTTGGAAAATTTCTTGGTATTAAAATAAATATTAAAAATATCTGATTATTTATTTATTTTTAAAAAAAATATGTATTAATAGTTTACATTAATTAAATTAGTTAACAGTTTTTTTTTTTTCTCTTAAATTTAGTAAATTTAATATATATATTTTTAAAATATATAATATATATAATTTTTTTATCTTTTTCTATCATCCCATTCTCTAATTTTTTTATTAAAAAAAGAACTTTTTCGTATTCCCCGTCCCCGTCATAACTAACGTGGCCCTTCACAAATGCTGCGTACGTCAAGCGTCATTCATCAATCTATTCTGTACCAAATAATAATTCTAAATTGCTTCAGCTGTTTTTGGATGACCAAAATCTCGTTTGCATCGCCACTACCGTCAACATGAGACGTGAAAGTGACGGAGGAGATATTGTTTTTTGCGGGTTGTTATTTTTCCGGACGCTCATCTCATAGCTCGTCTATCCTTCCATATGCTATTCATCTATTGTCGTTGCCGAGACAGTGAGGACATTATGGTGGGACTAAACTCCAATCTCTATCAGCCTTGCACGGGGATAAAAACGGGAACGGAAAAAATTAAAAAAATATATTATTTCTTAAAATTTTAGAAATAGGAATAATTGAAAATGAAAAAAGAAATATATATATAAACACACACATATTATATATTTTTTTTAAAAATTAGACTAAATTTATTAAAATTAAGAATTTTTTTTTCTAAAACTAATACTTACTATAAACTATTAATAAAATAAAAAAAACTAATCAGATATTTTTAATACAACATAAAAAAATTTTAAAACGAAAAACGATAAAAAAAAAAAAATTTTAGAAACGGACTTTTACAGATCTCTATCTATGAGCTGCTACTACATAACAAAAATGATAAGAATAGTTAATGGCTGAGAAGACACCTAGGTTAGCTAGATAACAAAACTCCTCAATTTGATTGCAACGTTAATTAACATTAAGAGCTCGATGGTTACCTTACTTATATTATTTTTTTATTTGAGCCGGGTATATTAATATTATCAGGGATGATTTGGAAATTGGAACGCAAGCGAATAGCGTGCTCACGCAGATTCTCGACCGCCCACAACACCATAGCTCCTGTTCCCTCAAACGGCCGAAAAGAGTTTCGTACCGTCACGAGCAACTACCCGGGTACAATACGAGTACTACCGCCACTATTTCGCTCGTAGTTCGTTGCAAGATTGCACTCCTGCCCCTCAACGTTCCGTTAATGACATTTTGAGATCTTTTGTTGCAAACGAAATCGGTTTTAAAAAAAAATATGAAAAAAAGTAGTTGCTGCCGCCGGAGTACGTGCAGTACTATCGAGCCCCTTCTCCCCCGCCATTAATGAAGGCGGGAAGTGCCGTGTTGTAGTTGCCCGGGGCACAATTAATGTTTGTTAGATGCTCCTCAGCGTCAAGTAAGCCGACGCTTCTCAAAATATTCGGGTTATCCTTTAACTTGGCTTCTGAATTCCGCAACGAACTCGGAAAATAATAATTAATCAATCATTAAAATCCAAGGCAAGTTGTTTGTTGTATGATATGCATCATACGGCTTGTACTCCGGTGAGACCCGGCACCGAGGTGTAGTTAAGGAAAAAAATTGTTTAAAACACAAATCTTTATAAATGTGTACAATAACAAAAAAAATAATATATATTTATTTATTTGTTTATCTATAAGATCACGACATAAAATTATAATTTTACATCTAATAGATATATATTCTTTTTAGATTTATTAAAAATCTGTAAAGATAAGTATAAATTATTAGATATATTCGTTGGAATACTATAAAAATATTAACATATTAAAAAAAAAATCCAAAACTAAAATTTTAGATATTTAAAAAAAATAATATTTATAATTATACCAAACCCCAATCGATATAATAGATGTATCTTGTCAGATGTACTATACTCTCGAAGTATCATAAAAACTGAATGCCACCTCATTAAGTGAGATGGTGTGGCCGATTAGTCGGTCAATTATTGATCGGCCGTTGAGAGCTGAGACAACAACGACTCGACGACGGGTAAAAACATTAATTACTCGGAAGGGGTAATCGATGAAGATGCCCTCTGAGAAAGCGTTTACTAGTACTCACGTGGCAATCCATCGTCACAGTCAAAACGACCTTCACTGTTCTGTTCATACTCTCCTACATTGATTACTCTTATAAGCTCCGCTTCGTCGTGCCATCCGTATTTCCAGCATACTTTAAATATTTGTCTTACATGCCAATTTTAAAATCTTATTTTCTATCGTATAATTATTTTAAAAATACATCTCACGATACAACTACTAATATTCTTATTATAATTAAATACCTAAACTAATAATATTAATTATTATCAACTATAATTATTAAAAAAAAATTAATAAAAAATTATTAATTATAATTAATAAAAAAAATATTGTTAGTCTTAATTTTCATTAAACAACTAAACAAATAGTATTAATAATACTATGAATTGCAATGATATATATCTAAAAAATAATTTTTAATCATAATTATAAATAATTAATCAACATTAATAATATTAATTATAATCTTAAATATAAAATTAATACGGATAGTATTTATCATAATATGAATTAGTAAGTAGTAAAAATATTATTATTAATAATTAAAAATACTTAGTCAATATCAATACGACTAATTTTGATATATATATATATATATATATATATATTGGTTCTAAGAATAATATTAATCATAATTATAAAATATAAAATTGATTATAATTATAAATAGAAAATTAATAAGAATATTATTAGTTATAATCATAAATTATATCCAATAAAATACTATTAATGATAATTATAATTATAATTAATAATGCTATTATTATTAACTGAACATATAAATTAATAAATATAGATATAATATTAATTATATTTATAACAAATATTAATTATAATCTTAAATAGAAAACTAATGGGTTATTATTTATTGTAACTATGACTTAATAATTGATAATTATTAAAAAAAATCAATATAAATAATATTATTTTTAAATACGTAAACTATTCATAAGGATAATATTAATCATAATTATATAAAAACAATATTAATGGCACTTATAAAGAAATAAATTTTATGAACATTATTAGCTATAGATATTAGTTATAATTAATAAAATATTATCACTCACAATTTTAATAAAATAATCATTTAAAATAATATTAATCATATATAAAATAATAAATCAATTATTATACTATTAATTTTAATGATTAATTAACTATAACAAAGATAATATTAATTATAATTATATATAGTTAAATGATATGAGAAAATGTTAATGACAATCCTTAATAGAAAATTACTATGGATAATATTTATTCTAACAATTATTTAATATGGTAGCCTCTTCCCAAGAACTAAGGGCACCCGTCATAGTGGTTTGGGGACATGCACCTAATAGGATATATTTTGGACAACCCATCATCCAATTCCACCACATCTTCTTGACCCCTGAAGTTCAAGAGGCATGCATGTGTAAAAGGTTTGGGACCAATCTTGTTGGTCCGTACCTTTAATAGTACATTTCTCTTTTTAACAACTAAATTTCTTCTTTTACATAACTAACAAACACTTTGTCCAATAATTTGTGAGTAGTTAAAAACTTACAAAGTTAATAGATGACCTTAAGCGGATCAAATAGGGAATTGATGAGACTCTTTAGAAGCATGTCGGTAAATTAAACTGAAAAAATATTTCAACCCCAAACTGTCACCCATACACCGTAGTGAGAGCCTTTTAGAAATGACTTGTTACCACATTCGAACATCTACAAGAGATTGACTGAATACCCTTGTATGCCTACAGAGGACACCGTTACAAAGACCTATGCTAAAATCAAATGGGAGGAGTACAAGGAAACTCAAGCACTCTCATGAGATGACTCCATCTATGGGGAACATAGAAGGTCAAGACTCAATGGTTGCCATAATAGGGCTTTGAAACCTTACAACATGGGTTCAAACAGGTGCCCAGTGGTCCAATCCTGAGACCCCCTACCTAGGCAGTCCATTCCACCTTATAACCCTAAAATTGACCATGTTGAGGTCGTGGTGGTAATGAAGAAGAAGGACAATGAGTTTAGATGGATCAGCACAATCAAAGGTTCTATCAAGAAGCATGGTACAACCAAGTATTGTGAGTTCCATGTAGATTATGGCCACACCACAATTGACTGTATAACCATGAAGTTAGAAGTAGCAAAGTTGATTAAGATGACCCCTCCACAAGCACTTTACTGATAAATGGAAAGACCCAATCACTAACAAAAATCAAAAAAGAAATGACACCAGGCCCCTAAGTCAGCCCAAACCACTGCAGAATAATAAGAAGGTCAACATGATCATAGGCAGGTAACAAAATCAATGGAGTTAGAGTTTCTCAAGCCAATAACCAAGTTCGAGAATCCCTCAACACATACCTTTAACTATATTCAACCAAATTATGATCTTTGTCAATATATAGACTCTAGACATTACCACCCTGCATCATGATGCTTTTATGGTTGACTTGTCTTTCACAACATACCTTACCAAATGCATTTTGATTGACAATGACAATATGACAAATTTTTTGTTCTATATTACCATAAGAGAGATGCAAGTGTTGAAATATCAAATTTAGAATCAACCTACAATTATGACGGTGTTTAGCAAGGAACAAAAGCACGATGTGGGTGAAGTCCAACTTATAGTTTACATTGAGGGAGTCCATCTCAACAACTAGTTTTTAGTGGTCAATTATCCCTCCCCCTACAACATTATTTGTGGGTTCTTCTTGCTTTATGAGATGCTATTCATACCCTCATCTTATCATGAAGTTATACGCTTTCCAAATTTATGGAGAGTTAAAGAGGTTAGTTACACCTAGAGGGTCACTCGTGCATGTTATTTGAGGATAATTAAAACAAATCTACAACTATTATAGAAATTATAACCCAAGATTCCACCACAACCTGAAGAGCTACTGGTCAAGCAACTCCACGAGGTGTAACTCAAGTCCATAACACCAAAATGTAGAGTCATGATTGATTCAGACTTCAACTTTAGAATTTGAGAATCTTTGATCAAGTTTTAGAAGAAACAACATGACTACTTTCTTTGGTTTTACATGAACAAGGATTAGATAAACTTATAAATCTATACCCATAAGCTACAATTTAATAAAGAATATCTACCTGTTAGATAGAGGTGAAGGAAATTTTGCCCGGAACGTAATCAAATCATCAACAAAAAATATAAAAGCTTTGCAACATTAGCTTTATTTGTGAATTCCATTATTTGAATTGGTTGCTTAAAGTAGTCATGGTAATTAAGAAAAATAGAATGTGGAGGATTAATGTTGACTTCATGAACCTTACATCGATAAAATGGCGGATGCTACAACCTAACATAATCTGTTTAGCTTTATAGGCCCTTTATCCGACTACATTCAATTTATAGTGCATGTTCCTAGTAAGAAGAATAATTGGGTCATGGAGCTTTACATCAATGATTTTTTGAATCACTAAAGAAGAATAAAGATTTTGAGGGATATGAAGAGTGCAAAGATGCATCGAAACAACTTAAGGCTTACTTGACCTCCCCTCCACTTTTACCCAAATCTATTGATGATTCACCCCTATATATTTATTTATCGGTATTGGTGAGTACAATCAATGCAACACTAGTAAAGGAAGCGTAGAGACATCATAACCCAATATACTATGTGAACAGGGCTATACCAGATCTAGAAGTTTGTTACATAGTTAAAGATACTCACCTTAGCACTTGTCATTCAATGCCATCTGATTGTAGTATTCACATGCTACCCTATCTAAAACCTACTCCACAAGCTAGATCTTTTTAGGAGACTAGTTAATTGGGTCATTAATCTCAATGAGCATGACATCACCTACCAACTATGAACCACCAACTAGTTACTCTTAACACTCCTTTACCTTGGTATATGACACATCGGTAGTACTCCTCGTCAAATTAGGGCTCCCTATTACTTGGATGTAATTTGTTGACTGAAAACAAAATAACCGAGTGTTACTACATAACTTGGACACCATCAATGAATAGAGAGACCAGACACTCATCAGGATGGTGATTTACCGACAAAAAAGTTGCTCAACATTATTCGAAGAACATTCTGGCATGACATTTCAAGAAAGGTGACTGGATACTCAAGAATATCTTCTAGAATACCTAAAAACTTGATGTAAGTATTATGGGACCCAACTAGCAGCCTCCCTACAAGATCACCAAAGTAATAGGCTAGGGAGCCAACAAGCTTCAAGATCATGACGAAAAAAGCATTAGTAAAAACTAGAATGCAATACACATGAAACTAAATCATTTTTGAGCAAAATGAAGTAAGGTATTTCTAACTATACATTGCCCCTTAGCATTAGTATATACACTATGTTTCTATTTCAAAATAAACATGTATGTACCGCTTGTTCCCCATAGTCTAGCGAAAGCTCTTTATCCAACTTTTCAACTACACTTACTTTTATTTGATTTAAAGTGACATTACACCATCCACCTCAATCTCATAGAGGTAATAAAACTCAAAGACACTCAATGACAGAGAGCCACAATTGGACCAAAAGCTGTGTGAACACATTCTTGTTTCCAAAGAAGGTTTCTACAACCTTGACCTTACACAATGACATATGTGCAAAGCTAGAAGAGGATGTTCCATTGCTTTAAACTAAGAAGGGGTGGCACATACACACGTTAAGCCACCACAATGGGAGCTATATTCTTTTTCCTTAGTTGCATTTTTCCAAGGGGGTTTTATTGATAATGTTTTAAACAAGGCAATGTGCACTCGATACCTGATACTACTAGTGCAAGATTCAATCCTTCGTATCAACTAAGTAGTTTGTAGTAATGAAAAGTAATTTTGGGAGCAGGGCTTTAGTTATTTTTATTTCTCTTTTGTAATTGTGACAGAATATACATATATCCTACAACTTCTTTATTCAGGTGTAATAACTTGTAATGCTATCTGGCCCTTTTACCACACTAGATATTTCTTTCTTCAATTGAAGTCGAGACATTCCATTCGACTGGTTGAATCTTGCACTAAGATCAGACCAAATTCCACTAGCAGTTGTGATAAAAATAACACTGTCTAGTATTTCTTTGGTAAGGGTGTTAAGAATCCATAAGATGAGCATGTTGTTACATGCATGCCAATCTTCATATGAAGGGTTAGTCTTTGCTGGTTCTGGAATCTTACCATTGATGAAGCCTTGCTTCTTCTTAGCTGAAATGGCGATCAACATAGCTCTTCTCAAGGATGGTTATCCAATACCATCGAATTTCTTTGATATCAATATGGCTCTAGGATGATCTGAAGTGCTAAGATAGAGAGGATTAGAAGGACCAATTAAAGTGTTTGAGTGACTTTCATTTACAGAATGTGCATCCTCTATAATCGGAGGTGCCATTCTTATTCAAGAATTTCAAGAAAATTCAAGAAAATGAAGTCAGCGAGAAGAGAAGAATCGAATTTGAGAAGAAATGAATTGAAAAGAGAATTGAGATGAATGGTGAGTTGAATCTGAGGTTTAAGATTTAAGGCTTTGATATCATGTTAAATAGAAATAAGGAGTGAATAGAGATAAGTGGAGAATGTTGAAGGAGAGAAAGAGAGAAAATGCTAATAACTCTACTATTGCATTAATTGTGTAATACAAGGTTTATATATCTTATATACTACACTAAACTACAATACTAAGCAACGTCTAATACGTGGCGGTACTTTCTTGCCATATGGAAAATCCTCTTATCCGTTGACACTTAAAAAGATGTACTCAATATTATTATTATTATTTTAGTTATACTGTTATTTTATATCATATTAGATATAAAAAAAAAACCAAGGTTGCTATATATACAACGAGCATTTAATATTCAAATACTTCAGGCGTCTTGTCTTAAAATATGACATCTAGAGTTGTTTATGTGCTTTCATATTTGTTAATTTTAAGTGTTCATTCCATATAATCTTAATAAAAAAAATAGTTCGATCAATGAAAAATGAAATAAATTGATAAGAAAAAGGTAAATTATGATAATTGATTGTGTCTTTTAATTGCCCGACCTAGCTCATTGCGATATTGGGCGTAAAATCTGCAAAACACATCAAGGTAGTGCATGGAGAGTGCCGCAACTCGCAATTGTATAGGAACAGAACAATCTTATATCAAGTGGACGATGAAGCATTTGGGCCAGCCGCACCATTTGACCAAAATATACGATCAATGAAGTCCGAAAGGTCATCGTCAAACATACACTGGGGATCGGATATATAGATAACAATGAAGGAGGGATCGATATATACGTAGAAAATATATATATATCTATAGAGAGAGAGAGAGAGAGAGAGAGAGAGAGAGAGAGAGAGAAAGGCAGGTCAGAAGGAAAATAGAGAGACAGAATATAAATGAGTGCTCACGTCCCACGCCGTTTTCTGCGTGGATGCACATATATAACGCGCAGCTGCTGTAGAATAGAGCTGCGAACGCGGTACCTGTAGGCTGCAGCAAAACATAGGAAGGGTTCAATTACTATAAAACTTGGTTTGTGCCTGTTGGTAAGCAGACACCGATCAATGGATAGGTTGAAACATTGAACGATATAAATATAATGCCTTATTTAATAATAATAATAATTCTGTCACGGCTAAATTAGTGGACACATAATTGAATAATTCTCCCTCTCTCCCTCTCTTTGTGCTTAAGAAATTGGAAAGTTAACATAGAAAAAGCTCATGCAACCGCCCTCCCCATTTCTTAGATTCGATCACAATCCAGGAACCAACTATATGTATGAACCACGGCAAGTCGGCAACTGTAGGCCTCGAGAAACTAATAATTAAGGCAAAAAAAAAATAGAAGAAAAAAAAAACAGACAGGAGTGATTAACCGAGTTTGCAGTATACGAACATGCGTGCTGTGCATGTAGTAATAACTAATAATTGATAAAGAACTGGAATTTCTTGGCTTAATTAGTTCTTCTGCCGCCGTACGTCCAACTAGCCGGTTTGGTTGACGTAAATAAATGTACTTTTGAAATGTAAAAATGGTTCGGTCAATTTTCTGATTACTTTCGAAATCTCGACACTGAGGAACATTCATTCTACAGGATGCATGCCGTGGATGGTTAAAAATAATTTTAACTTGTGCCGGACGAAGGCGCTTGCTCTCTCTCTCTCTCTCTCTCTGATCGGCCGTCATGCGTCAGAAATCTTACAGATGACGAGCGTAGTAGAAAA
Organism: Tamarix chinensis; assembly: GCA_030549775.1. Taxonomy (NCBI): domain Eukaryota; kingdom Viridiplantae; phylum Streptophyta; class Magnoliopsida; order Caryophyllales; family Tamaricaceae; genus Tamarix; species Tamarix chinensis. The sequence goes on from CM060182.1 coordinate 55,765,595, forward strand.
TATTTACAGGCAAAGCTTACCTGGTTTAGTAGAAGTTGACATGCATGGTTTTAGGGATTAATTACCTTGTGAAGGAAACACGCGAGGAAGACTTTTTAATTAAAGTCGGTACATGACAAAAAAAAAAAAAAAAAGAAGTCAAACAACAGAAGAGCGTTCATTTCAATGTGCAAAAAGGATAGCATATATTGTAACTCAATGCAGTTCGTGAAAATTAATTACCTTTTTTTTTAATCATTCTAAGATGTACTTCCCACGTGTGGTATTAGGCAAACGATATTATTACTTCCTCGGTTTTAAAAAAAAAAAAACTTTTTAATATAAATTTTTTATTTCGAACTAAAAATTCTTTTTACAAAAATTAATATTTATTTTGATCTTTATCCCCTACTTTATTTTTCTTCTTCTGCACATGAATTGTCGGCGATTAATTGTTCGGTTCATGCATTTCCAACGCATCAATTTTCTTGTTCACGTCTACAGCACCCCCATCTCCCCCCCCACCTCCCCAAGAATATCAATCAATCCCATCAAACGTGTGCTCGCGACCCAGTTCGCAAGTAGCGACGATGAGTGAACCGGCAAGGATCAATGACCTGCGGCACGCCCTTTCCCAGTCCAAACACCTCAAAATCTTACCGTACGTCGTACGCGATTCTACGATTTCGGCGTATATGCGCCTCTCTCTCGTGGTTTGGCAAGGCATGCAGACAGAAAGTACGTACTTTTGTTAGTAGCGAGTTGTTTGAACGCAGCTAGCCACTTAGTTTCGTGTAAATCTGAAAATCCTCAGGGGGAAAAACACAGTACTCATTGTTGTCGTAATCTGCGGACTAGTTTCGACTTTGGTCGATTAGGATAAAGATGTCGGAAAGCAAAAAAAAAAAAAAAAAAATAGATTGGATCTGATCGACGAGTGAATGGAAGTTTACAGGCAGGTCACACCCGTGCCATAATATTTTGACTACAATATTAAGTTTTTAGGTAGCTTAATTAATTTTTAGCATGAAATTAAGAAAAGAAGCAGCAACCGGTAAGTTAGCACTTAGCATACTCTCGGTGCCACGTCATAAAAAGCAAAAAAAAAAAAAAACCCTTCCTACCAAATTTGTTGCCATTTGTTTACAATTCTTCTAAGTACAAAGCGTGAATTTTATATCCACATGACCTCATTAAATATGTGGTACCACCGGCCTGCATACTGCAAGACAGTAAAAAAAAAAAGTCATGAGGAAATGGTTGAAATTAGTGTAGCATATTATTAAAAAAAGATGAACTTTTTATCTACTAGAAAATACTAACTTTTTTTTGTATAACTCAGTAACCGTGCATTAACTAAAAAAAAAGAGGGATCCATTTCCAAAAGTACATAGTTTTGGTCAAAACACTAACTTTTATTAAATGATTGTACCAAATAGCTTCATTGTTAGCCTAATATAGGGATTATGATCGAAGTTAGGCTAACATATATATATATATATATATATATATATACATATATATATATATATATAGACTCACACATACTCAAGTAAGGTTCCATTATAAAATCAATTAACAATAAGAGTACACTCAGATGAAGTTCTATAAAAAAAATCAATAAATAATAAGAAGGAAAAGGGGAAAAAGAAAAGAGGAAAAAGGAAAAAGAACGAAAGAAAATAATTTTGGGTTTAAGATTAGAATTAGGTTTAAATAATTTAGGTTAGGTTATTTATGACTAATTAATTATCAACCATCTAAAATGAGGTTTATGTTTAAAAAAAGTATAAATAACCCAAAATAAATATTATGATTATGTTAAGATTTAGGATTAAAGAATTAACGTAAGATAGAAATATGAAGTTCATAAGATTAATTAGAATTAGGTTAAGATATTAATTATTCGAGATTCAAATTAGCTAAAATTTAGGATATTACATCACCACTCCATCAAAAGAGAGTTCATCGTTGAATTCAATGAGTCAAGGTTGGGGAAGAAGATTAAGATGATGTAAGAAAATGTGATATCGACGGTTAACTCTACCGAAGTTGACATAACACTTGGAGGTACTGCCCCCTAAAAGAGAGATAACTCCAAAGCCTAACACACTTGTCCTAAAAGGTTCGTGAAGTAAATCACACATGTCCTTCTTTGCCTCTTAGGTCACCTCATCTACTCCATGATGGCTCCAAAGAATCTTCATGAGTAGAGCTGAGCTCGTCCGGCTTCGATGCACCTTAGTGTCAAGAATCTACAAAGGTACCTCCTTACAGAACAAATAATCTTCAAGATTGATCTCATTAAGTCTGATCACGTAGGACAAATCAACAACATACTTTTACCATTGAGAGATGCGGAAGAAATTATGAACTTTGACTAATTCTAATTGAAGTGCTAGGCGGTATGCAACATCGCAAACCCTATCAAAAATCTCATAACGACCAATGTATCTCAGGATCAACTTACCCTTCTTGTCAAATCTTTTCACCCCTTTGAACACTTCAATTGATTGATAAAAATAATAGGTCGATTTAGAAACCGATTCATTGCTTTCACTAATCATCCATGGATTTTACTCCTCCAGAAATCCTTTTTTTTTTATGTCTGATCACTTCAACTGGTTTTATCTAATCGATTAACTAGTTCACAAACTGATCCCTGGTTTGACCAACCAGGCTAAGGGTTTAGACAAAGTGCAAAAATAGTTTTTTCTTAAGGACTAAACCAATCAACTGATTTTAGTAAATCGATCTAGTCTGAAGGACACATTTAATGGTTTACTAAACCTTTCAACTAATCATATATGTTCATAGAACCAAATGTGTATGTCACAAAACCTGTTAAGAGGTTTCAATAACTGATGGAATGGTTTGTGCAACGATAACATTTCCGCTTCAAATTTGAACATATTATGTCAACTAGTTTAAACAATCGATCAATTAGTCAGGGCAATTGATCAATTGGTTTGGTTAATCGATTGATTGATCAGCATTAAATGCTAACAAATATATCTGCTACTCATACATATGATATTTACTCAAACGACTACATAGTTGGGCATAAATATAAATAACATTTATGAGGTAGCAAACATACAACTTTCGAGTTCTCTTTAATTTCATAAATCAATTCTTTACTCCTACTTTCAATTAGTTCTCAACTACTCATTTTCATATTCATCTCAAGTTGAGATATTTTCAAAAGTATTTGTGCTTATTGTACTTAGTTAGAAATTACTCTCTAATTGAAATATCTAATTATGTTTAGCTAGATTACACTCACAAATTGTTCTTTCATTTTCATATTTGTATATTTGTGAGATGCATTGTGATCAAGTACAACTCTCTTCAAAACTCATTATATTGTGGTTGTGTGTTGCCTACCATTTCTAAGAAATGCCATTTGATTTATAAATCCATTATCCAAATAGAGAATAACTAGGTCAACTTGTAAATAAACTCCTATATGTTCATTAAAATAGTAGGCTCAAAAATCAAGAGATGAGTGATCATCTATAAGCAAACCAAAGATTCAAAATCCAAAAGATAAACCCTTTTAGTAATAGATGTAGAGAAGTTATATTGTCGGATTACTATACATTGTGTGTCAAAATTTTATTTTCTCATTTCCATTCCTAAAAATCTTATTCACCCTTCTCTAGGATGATTTCAATAACTTTTGAGCATGTTTTGAGGGAAATATATACATGTCAAGTTTACCTTGTCTTCTCTTTATTCTTTTTATTATCCTCTTTGATCTGTGGTTTAATTCAAGCACGTAGGTTGCAACTTGTAACATTTTAATATATTAATTATCATATTAATTAAATTTCTAACTTATCTCTGAAATCTCTAGCCTATATGTTTAATTGAATTGCAATCAAACACTTTAACTTTATTCTGCCACCCTCCTCCTAGTAATTAGCAAATTAATCAAAAATCAAGTGATTAGACTATATTTGGCTTGCTAACAAATTTTTTAAATGGAAACTAAAAACTTTTCATTAGGCTTGTCGCAACTTACCATATTTAGGAGCTTATAATTGATACATTTTATTAGCATTTATATTATTTATAGAGGCAATATATATGAAGCATCGATGATTTTTGAGGTGTTAGAGATCATTTGTTGTATTATACTATTAATAACATGACACATGGTGCTTATAGTTGTTTTGTGAGGCTTGTTGTATCCAGGATAAACTGTACCATTAAAGTTTGAACTCTAGTGGGAGCCAAAGTACTTGAGAAATTTGCATGCTTTAGCTACTTATCCAATTGAAGCAACAATGATTGTCTATAAAAAAGTATGTGTGTGTGTATATATATATATATATATATATATCTGTATGAATGAAAATATAATATTGAGGCCCTAAATTATTCTTGGGCCCTAGATTTAGGCCTTGTTGGCATAGGGTCAAGAACATGTCTTATTTGAAAGTAAACGATATAAGGAACAACAATCTTTAATAAATTAACTACTGGGGTGCAAGACTGTAGCATGTAAAAAGTTTAATGTTCAAATACTAGGTATTATAATTTTGTTTCATGTATATTCTCATTATAGTGAATATGAAATATTTATTCCTTTTCTAGAAAATGTTTATTTATTAAAAATTATGCATGTATTTCCTTTTTTTAAGTTGTATAAACAATAGATGTATATTCTTCTCTTACAAAATATACAATTATATCATAGAAGACGTGTATTTTTTGTCTTAGAAGATTGCACACCCAAGAAAATATATATTATACTAAAAAAATGTGTGTATTTATGTTGTGAAAATTGTTCGTTATTGTTTAGGAGGAATGCACATTAAAAAAAAGCGTATTTAGTACTAAAAAATGTGTATTCATGTCCTAAAATATGTGTATTTATGTTCTAAGAGATGCATATTCTTGTCCTATAAGATATTTATTCTTGTTTTTATTTTCAAATATTTGTAATCCTCTCTTATATTTGAATAAATAAAATAGAGTATATTCCTTCTTTAGAAGATGTGTATAATTGTTGTGGAAAATGTATATTATAGTATCAAAAGATGAATGTTTGTTTTTACATATGTTATTTCCCCCCTATATTTGTGTAAATAACAAAAGATTTCCCTTTTTATTCTATGTATGTGTGTGTGCTTGGGCGCGCACATTTTAAAAGATGTGTATTTTTTTTATTTCAATATACAAGTGGGGGAGGGAGAAGAAGGGGAGGGGAGCACCTATGCACTTGATGAGAACCAACCCTGGGTCATATGGACAGGTTTTTGGACAATAACCACTAGATTATGGATCTTTTCTTTAATAAGATGTGTGTTATTATTGTAAAAGATATATATTCTTGTGTTAGATGAATGTAGATATGTGTAAAAAAAAATTTGTGCATTTATATTTTAAATAATGTATATTTGTAGCTTGAAATATATGTAGTTTATTAGAAAATGTGTGTATTATTGTAAGATGTGCATGTTTTTATTTAAATATGTATTTTTTTTCATGAAAAGCTATATAGTATAGAATGTTTTTTTACAGAGAAAAATATAAAAAAATATATTGAGATATATATGTTTTAAATATTTTAATGACCTAAATCACAAATAATTTGACTTAAGGTTTTAAAAAAAGCAAATTTACAAATAACTTTACAAAATTTATAATTGTGCCACCGTCTTTATGCAGTAGCAGAATGTAAATTACGGTCGGAGGCATATGTATAGCAGACTAGCAGTAGTTCGTTTTGGGGTTTAAATGGTATGGACCTCAGTTCTGGGCTTCTATGATGGCGCCAGTATCTGCTTTTTCTTGTTTGATCCGCATGGTCATATAATACAGAGGATTATAGAAAATAGATTTGGTCAAAAAAGAAACAGATTGGTCCGACTTTATGCGAAGAGGGGTATGATACGACGATAATTCATTTACGTGTGAGTCCTAAACAAAATAGAATAGTGCCTGATGCTGAGATAACAAATCATAACGCGGTGTTTTGAAGCCTTATATTTTCTGTTCACATTCATTTTTTTTTTCATATCCTTAATGAAATTATATGTAATTTTGTTCCGTAACTTGTGTATTATTTTTTAAATATACGTGTATTATCTTATAAAATATATATTATATTGGTGACATGTATGCTTGTAAGACGTATATTTATTTACAAGTAAAAGTATATATTTATAAAATGTGTATTTGTTCACATATACATACTTGGTGACGTGTGTACTATCTTAAATTTCTACTATATACGGTGATGATGGCAACGTATCTACTAGGGATGGTAATGGGTTTTAGACCTAGACACGCTAGACCCGTCTTATTTTTAGTGGATTTGGATTTATAATTTTAGACTCAACGGGTCTGGATCGGGTCTGAGTCCATACATACCTTAATGGGTCTGAGTCTAGATCCAATAGTTCTAGACCTAGACCCGACCCATCAGACCTGTTAAATATATGTGTGTGTACATATAAATACATACTAATATTATATTTGTCATTATTATCATAATCTTATTAGAACTCCTTATTTATTTTTAATTTTATTTTGTATATGTACTTTATAAGCAATATGTACAATATTGTATTCTAAAAGTATTAAAACACCATTTGAAAATTTAACATAACTATTTTAATATATTTATTTTGTCACTTTGAGTATTTTTTTTAACAAAAAATACATATTAAGTTATATAAAACATAAATGTATTTGTATTGATATAGATTATTAATTATTTTTTTTCAAAAATAAAATCTGTGCAATTATCATTTTTAATAGTAAAATTATACCCTAAGTATTAATGTTACCTCTTGAATACAACAGGTTTCCAATTTAAATTTTCTTTCCACCTCTTCGAACCCACCTAGTGTAGACCACAAAAAGAATTAGGACACCAACTACTCCAAGCATTATATACGTAGAAAGAGGGGGGAGGTAATGAAAAACAAACGTAAGGAGAGTTACAAACTTACAATTGGGCTAATGAAGCCGAAATATTAACCAATCATTTGTACATGTATTTCTAGATATACTGCTTATTGATTGCTTATTTATGAAAATACTGTTTTTAACACTCAAAGTATATATATATATATATTTTTTTTTATGACATGTACTTATTTCTTTGACTAACTGTCTGCTGCCCTTCGATCCTCCGATCAAAGTTTTTGATTATTTATAATAAATAGTAACTTGTTTTCCCATACAAATTGACGATATGTATAATTTGAAATTTCTCCTCTAAAATAGATTTTTTTTATAAGTAATATAGCTAATAATGTAAATTACATGCGTCCTTTCTAACACGCTAGTTATTGTAGTTTTACTTTTTTTAAAGCTTTTTTATTTGATGATTTGATATAAGTTATAGGTTACTTGTAATATTTTCTAACTCTATTTTATAGGAATTAATTGCTATAAAAAATTTATTGTCAATCAAAATTATTTTGAGTCCATATTTATGCATATTTTTGTTGTAGTTTATTATTTATCAATTATTTTATTCATGTCTAATAATAAATATAAATTTGAATATTATATTTTTAAATTTAGATATTTATTAAAAATGTGTATAAGAAGACCTCACTTAATATTTATGTGTAAGGCCGGTCCGTTACTCTTTGTGTATTAACATTTTATGATAATTGTGGTCGTCTAAAATATATTTTATATTTATTTTTATAGAAATTAAAAATAAAAACTGAGTCCATAAATACTAATATATGCTAAAACTCTATATTCAGCCAACTAAAAAAAAATAGATGATACTATATCTGAGTTCTAAACATCAGCGCATAGTTTAAAAAATATTATTATTTAACGAGAGAATGATAATTACTCCTAAATTATATTTTCAATCCCTAGTTTATTTAAGAGAATTAATCTTTCATTTTTTTATGATATAAAATATTATAATATAGAAATTCAACGGTCAAAACTCAACCAAACACATGATACATTCGAAGAACACCGACTAAGAGGAATCTCAAACAATAGCAAGTGACGACATTGGCAATAGTTTTTTCCAAACCATCTCTTAATTTATCAACCGAGAGAGTAGTAATTATTTGGTGCCATAATGCAAGTCGTTGTCGTCAGGAAAGTGTTTCGGCAATGAAAGTGGGTCACCGTAAGACAACCGATATGTTTCATTTCAAACCATTAATGTTGACGGTTAGATGTTAAATTTTTGTTGCAAACTATTCGAAATTTAATTCAGTTATCATTGGGAAAAAACTGAAATTTTTATTAAGTTACCTACTGCCTTGCAAACTTATATAGCTTCAATTGGTAATCAGATTATGCCCCGTGGTAGAATTTGAATTAGTGCTCTCTTTGCGACAATTGATATAATATAAGAATTCAAAAATAAAATGATCATTAGAACTTATATTTTTTTGTATGAGTTGATTATTGATGTCGATAAAGACAAAGAAAAACGACTTTTGAATTAAAGATGAATAAGACGGATGTGACTATAGGATGGATGATATAGTATACAATATTCAAGTACATATGTGACTACGTGAGTTTAGATAGTTTTAATATTGTCTAGTTTCTTTTCTTGATTATTATTATTATTGATTGATGGTCTTTATATTTATATCGGCTAGTATTTTTTAATGTTTTTTTGTTTAGACAGATCTTTAAATAATTATCGCTGTCTAACTATTATTTATTAAAAAATTAATAATAATTGGCAATCAGATTTTATGTTGACTGCCGAGGTTTTTTTTTAGGAGAAAACTTATTTTTGGGCGAAAAAATACCAAACGATTGGAATTAAGTCATAAAATGCCCTAGATATATAGCCATAGTTAATGACCGTCATTTAACTGCCCGTCACTATAAAATCCTTCACATATGATATGAGTCATATGACTCATGCGCCCGTGCGGGCGTATCCCAGTTGGTTGGGGCATGGCTGTGGGAACAGGATGGTCCACGGTTCGAATCCTTTCGGGGGACAAGCTGCAGTGTGGGAGTTTCACCCTTTGGGTGGCTCCTTGTGGGCGCCCCGGATCCCGGACCACCATGTGCTCAACCGCTGGGCCACCGTAATTTACCTCCTCCAACAAGACCGTCGGGCAGGCAGTTGGGGGGCCCTGGGGGCGAGGAATTTCGCCTTTTGGGAACAGTCATATGACTCATGCCAGCATGGGGAACAATCCGCTGAAATAGAATATCATTGTAAATTTGATAGCTATTGCCTTATAGCCTATAGGTAGTCGAGTGTACCCGTCCATCATGCATATCATGATTCATAATTAATCACAAATGGGCAATATCGTCATAACAAATTTTACAGACTTGTAGCATGTCGTATGCATTTATAATAGTAGTTAGGGCTAGGATGATTCACCCTATGTTGTCTACCTGGCCAAGATTAGATCAGAGCTGTCCAAATCTCTTAATCAAAGTGTTTATTATCAACGGGAAATCATATTTATTTATCTACCACAGAGGTGGGTGGGTGGGCGACCCTCGTCCGAATAACAGAAATATCCTTTGCTCAGCCCAAAAATTACTGTATATGCCAGCAAATGTCCGAATTGTTTGCGGGGCACAATGGTCAGGAAGGAGTGAAGTTTGCAAATTATGCAAAATTGGATTTGGTTGGGAAACGGGGAAGTCACATGGAATAAAATTACCCCTCATGTGACCACATGCTTAGGGAGTAGCCATGCCAGCATATGTTGTTCTGATCTTTCTGCGAGCATTGAGCGGGATTTTGGGAGGGGGGTTGTCCAATTATCACGGTCTTTTTCTTTCTTTGACTAATCCATGATCTAATGACACTTAGCTCCCTACTAACTACAGGTTTAATATTAATATATAGAAGGTGGCATATCAATAAGAAGGGTCGGGAATGAGACGAGTGAAATACCTTTAAGATCCCGCCTGACTTGTTTAATGATTGAATTTAAAATAAAATTAGATTTAACTCGTTTAATTAAAAGAACGAGTTAAACTTAATCAAGTTAAACTCACAAATTAAAATTCTAAAATAAATCAAAATTTACTTTTTAGGATTTGTATTTAGCATATTTAATAAATAAGTCTAAAAATAAAGATAAAATTTAATTCATTTAATTAAATAAAAGAGTTGAATCGAAGTTTTGAATAACCAAATCAAATCAAATACCGAAATAACTCATCACATTTATAATTATATCAACAAGGATAGAGAGCTTAATTATTCATTTTGAGTTGTCTACCTATATATGAAGAATAATTAAAATATAAAGGTAGTTTAGTTATACAAGCTTTTTTTTTATCCGACACTGTAACAATAATATTTGTTAAAAGCACTAAAAAAAATAACAGTCAATAATATTAAGAATTCCTTGTATGTGCAGTTAATTCTCTTGTCACAAATCTTAAGAAAAAAAAAAGAAATTAAAATATAAACAGGCTTATTCATTAGGCAAATCAATATATGGCATATGTATACAAAAATCACATGAGAGCTGGTATTTGTAACGTAAGGATGAGAATCCATTTTTTACCGGTTGGATCATGAGTTCAATGGATAAAATTTAATACACAACGACACCCCACACACACACACACACACACACACACACATATATATATATATATATATGATTTGAAGGGATATAAAAAAAAAGGGTTTTAAATGTCGTACGAGATAAAGCATTTTAATTCCGACCGTCGATATACTAGATGCAACGGTCTAGAAATGATCTTACATTCACATTTTAAAATGAAGTTTCGTTTGATCTTTAATATGTATGTCCCTTGGATTAATGATTCAACCAAAAAAAAAAAGTTTGTCAACCATACCCGTCGTTATGCACTTATGCTAATGAACATTTTTATTTATAGTTTTTTAACGCTGTCCTTAGAAGAACTGGCTTTACTATTATTTTATTATTATTATTTTATTCCTCTTGTTTGTCTTTTTCGGAGGTCCGGGTAATACTTTCGATGGGGATGAAAAAGCAAAAGTAGAAGTCAGCGAAAGTAGTACTGAATTTGTAGATGTCAATTTCTGAACCGCGGCTAATTAATAAATGAAAGAGGAAATTACTTCGTTATTTATTATGACCAGCGGCGAGGGGACAGGACCAACCTGGAGCTAATAATGAGATGTGGATATGTGCAGCCTAGTGTTTGGCATGCAGAGCTCAGTTTGGAGTCTGAAAGATATGGTTTGCTTAGGAAGTAGTACTTTGTTTAATTTTCAACAGAAAAATGAGATAAGTGGTTGATGTCTTACTTCTTCTTCTTCTTCTTCTTCTTTTTTGGTTTGGGTAATATATAATAAGTAGTTTCTTATTAATTATATCCATCTTCTTGAAAAAAAAATTCCTCATTATTTTTAGGGGAAAAAATTATTTCTTTTATATTTCATGTAAATTTCATTTTATACTTCATTTTTAACAACTAGCTTATACATTGTAACAATCTTTTGCCTGTCAAGTATAAACTTTCGGCCGACAATAATTATGAAGTAAGATTTCAAAATTTGGTGGCTCGGGATTAAAATATAAAAGAGACCTCATTTCAAGTGCTTGATCATGTTTTTTACTTGATAAAGAATAATAGTTTATTTTTTTAAACATATAATTTAATGATTTCTAATGATTGGCTCAATTTTTGGTTAGGCCCTTAAAACATACTACTAATTTATATAGGTCAATAAATTTATCTCTCTCTCTCTCTCTCTCTCTCTCTATATATATATATATATATATATATGGAAATTTGCACTTTGCTATTAGAAGTAACTTTTTTTTTCTAAAAATTTAAATAAAATTATCTTTAACTTGGGTCATTAAAAAAATTATATCAAAATTTCTCACATTTTTCTATATAAACAAACATCCATATAAATATATCTTTAAAATATATATATATATATATTTTCCATAACATAAATACGCATATTATCTAATAAAATATATATCTTTTGGATATAAATATATAATTTATTAAAAATATTACACACCTTTAAAGGAAAAATACACATATTATAATTATAAATCCATGTATTATATTGGCAACTGCATATTTTATTATTTATAGAGATAAAATGCATATCATATCATATAGTAATAAATATATATAATACATCGACAGACAAATGCATATTTTATAGCATCTTTAATTTATAAAGCAATATTAATAGACAAATACAATTATAAATAACATATTGTTAAAAAGAATACACCCTCGTATAAAACGCACATCTTATATTAATAAATACATATATATATATATATATATATATATATATATATATATATATATATATATATATATATATATATATATATATACTAGTATTAATAAGTAGTCTCGTATTACTAACAGTAGAATGTAACGGTTACCATATAAGCTCCATAATGTAATTGTTATTCTCTCCAATATTGCGATTAACCTTACCTCTTGAATGGTGCGAGGTCAAAAGACGCAGACGATTAGGAAGTTGAAGAAAATTACTCAGCATCGCCGAGATAATTGAAAGCTGAAAGATTAAGTATTGTTAGTTAACAGTCATACCTAATAACCAGAAATTGATAAACTAACTGATTTTAGTAGAGGCGTAAAGAAATTGGCTGTTGAACCAGATGAATAGTAGTATAAAACAACATAAAAGTGAATATTTGTACCAATATTCAAACGAAATGAAATCTAGTCAGGGTTAAAAAGGGGAGGGGGGTGACAAGAAGTCAGCTTATATTAATTCATAACTAGTTTGTCTAACTTATCAAAAATTAGCTTATTTACTATCATTTGTTTAGAGATTAGATTTTATTTTAAAAAAGACATTGTCAATAAAAATAGCTCAGAACTAAGCTAACTTATTTCCCCGTCGAGCACTTATCCGTACTCTTTCTCAGCCAAACACAGCCCTAGCTATACTCAAGTAGCTAGCTAGTTACTGTCTAAATATGGACTAGCAATGTTTTTTTTTTAAACTTCAACCCTAATAACCCTAATGAACTATACGAGACCAAAGGAATCTCTTACAACAATATGTTAATATAAAGTTTGTGTCGTCCGCAATCATTCCCCTTGGGCCTTGCCCCACGACATGAGGAGGAAAGCTCGTTCCCTCCCGATCATAAACATATCTTTCACGTCTTTTATCAAAGGTTCAAACTTCAAAGGTCTCCTCTTTTTCGCCCTTTTCTCTGCTAACATGATTGAACGGATAGAAACCAGCAAGGTTAAAAAGAAAAAAGGAGAATAAAATGATATGTCTTTTAGCACTCAATGGTTGTCCATGTGATGTTCCTAAATAGTAAAAGCACGAGCTTATGGAACACATTCGTTTCGGCCTTAATTAAACATTGAGGCTCCATTTTACATACTCTAACCACCGATTCAAAATGATAGGTTTCACTTAATTATAAGAGATCCTAAAAGAGATTATAATTTAGTGATTAAGATTTGAGTCCTATCGATTGGAGATCTTATGCACGACTCTTTTTCTTCTAGCATTGTACACTTCTATAATAATTTGTGAGTCGTCCGTACTAAATAAATAAATAATCTTAAAATACTAATATAGTGAAGCAATTATATAATTCTAACCACCGTCATGAAGTCATAATCTTATCATAAGAAAGTTCCAATTATTTTGTTGTGCATTAATATGTCATATAATAAAAAATAATAGCACATTCGAGGAATTTTCTACACACGAAAGATAATAAAATAAGATTAACAAATATTTTAACCAATTCTTATTCTTATTCTATCAATTTTTCTTAGAATAATTTTGAATTGTCTATGATTTTTCTTCAACATATAAGTTCAAACTCTTTATTTTTTTTAACCTATAAGTTCAAACTCTTTTAATTTTCTTTTCAATTTTTCTTCAACCTATAATGTAGCACGCAAACTTTAGGCTCCAACGTGGTTTCACTCCATTGTTTTAGTGAATTTGGAACTTCAAACATCAAAATAATTTTCAATCCTTTATATTAGTGGATTTCAAACCTAAAATTTGAAAATATTGAATCAAATGAAGAAGCTTGTTGTTCAAGGCTAGGAGGGAGGGAGGGAAGGAGGGAGAGAGAGAGAAAGAGAGTATGTAACACTAAATAAGTAGGTTTATGATGTGTAAGATTAATGATATTCCATATGTATTATTTTGTAGATGAGATTCTTGCATTTATAATTATGGTTTACTTATAACAATATAAGACAAATATATATATACCACATTTAAGAGAAAAGCTAGAAGGTTGATAAAGAAAGAAAATGTAGTTCTTCTACCATACTTCTCATTTCACAATTCACTTATTTATAATATTTGAAAAGAGATTGAAATGTGAGGAGTTACAAGAAACATTATTGTACCATCATGAGGGAAGGTAAATAGAAGTGATAATAATATGTATGATACATTATGAAGATAATGAAGAGCCTTAGGAAATGTGTATAGTCACTTTTATCCAAAACTCCCCCTTGAATGTACACCTACAATTATTGTCTCATTAAAAAACCTTGTAAGGAAAAAGAGTATAGTATGATTTCCCTCAACTTAGTAGACATCTTTCATATGATGCATTTTGATACTGCGTACAAGTTGACTAAACATCCTTGCCAGTAATGACTTGTTAAATAGATCTGTTAAGTTTTGACTTGATCAAATCTATTGAACATCAAATGTCCATTTTTGTTGTAACTCATGTGTTGAGAAGAACTTTGGTGATATACACTTAGTTCTATCACTTTTGATGTAACATGCCTTGATTTGCATGATGCAAGATGCATTATCTTCATATATCACGGTTAAACATTCTTTATTCATCTTCATCCCCATAATTTATGTATGTGGTGTATTAATGATCTAAGCCACACACATTCTTGTCCTATTACATAGAGTGTGATAAACTCTGCATGGTTTGACGAGGCAGCTACCATTCTTTGTTTTGTTGAATGCCAAGAAATGACATTCCTACCGTAAAAAAACACATACCCTATTTGGGAAATGACTTTATATGGGTTAGATAAATACCTTGCATTTGAATATACAACCAAATTGGCACCATTTTCCTCATTTTTTTAAAGAATAATCCTATATCACTTGCTCCATGCAAATAGCATAAGACATATTTTATACCAACCCAATGTCTCTGTGTGAGAGTTGAATTATATCGTACTAGTAGGTTTACTACAAATGATATATCCGGTCGGGTATTATTGGTAAGATATATTAAGGCACCAATGGCACTAAGATATGGTACTTCATGCCAAGTATATGCTCATTATTTTTTTCAAGGACAAAACGAGTCTTTATCCATATTAAGGGACCGAACTACCATTGATGTACTTAATGGATGTGCTTTATCCATATTAAAGGGCTTTAAGATCTTTTCTATATAATTCATCTGATGGACAAATATCTCATGTTTGATATGCTTGAATTATTGATGTGGGATTCCCACATCGGTTACTGAGGGGATCTTTGGGCAGTTTATATAGGGGAGTCAGTCCTCACCTCTTGAGCTAGCTTTTGGGTGGAGTTAGGGCTCTTCCCGGGGGAGTACCCCTGGGGCCCTCTGGGGGAGTACCCCCTTTGGGTCTGTATCATCTGGTATCAGAGCTATCCTCAGTCAAACCTCCCTGCAGTCTTGCGTGCCGATCGCCGACAGAGGTAGCACGAGGACGTGCAGTCTAAAGGGGGTGGGTGATGTGGGATTCCCACATCGGTTACTGAGGGGATCTTTGGGCAGTTTATATAGGGGAGTCAGTCCTCACCTCTTGAGCTAGCTTTTGGGTGGAGTTAGGGCTCTTTCCGGGGTAGTACCCCTGGGGCCCTCTGGGGGAGTACCCCCTTTGGGTCCGTATCAATTATAGTTTGAAACAATACATGGTGGTTCCTCAGTCGTTCATTTCAAATTCTCTCCTCGGGTAATTAACGGTTTGTTGGATCTCAACAATAGTCTCGATAATATTGACACCATCCATATAAACATATGACATGTGTACCCTAAAATTTAGATAAACCTAATCCCGAGTAATTAATATTATAACCTAATTCTAACCTAAAAAAAATTATTTTTTCTATCTTACCCTAACTCCCTAATCATAAATCTTAGCATAACCCTAATTTTTATTTCGAGTTATTAAAATCTTCCTAACCTTAACTAAATCCCAATTTATGGATAATTAATCTACCCTAATATCCTAACCTAAATTATATTAATCTTAGTCTAATAAAAAACTAAACATATTAACCCCCATTTTGTTTTCTTGTTTTCCTTTTTCAATTCTTTTCCCTTTCAGCCAACTCCCTCTCCTTCTTCTTTCCCCCCTTCTCCCTGCATGAAACATTGTCCATAGACAATGCCTACACGCCCCATCACTCCCTACCACCTACCAAACCATCCCATACTCCCATCAACTCTCAGCTCCTATACACAAAAGAGTTGGGGATGAAAATTTTCCTTTGATCCCTGCACCTCTCTCCCTTTTCTACATGTGCATGGATACACACACAACTAGAATTAAATGCCCTTTACCACCTCTCTTATCTCCCTTTTGTTTCTACAACAAGAGAACCATCATTTCCCTCCTTCACCACCTCCTTGTCATCACAAAAATAGCCCCAAAAAGCCACCATCGGTAACCTTTGCCATTTTTCTCTTACCACCTTCAACCATCCTTGCCAAACATCACCCCAACCACTAGCCAAAAAAGCCAAAACCCTCCATTTCTCTTCGCGAACCTCCACTGTATCCACCTTCTTCCCTTTCCCTTCCTTGCTACAATAGCTTTCACCATAGCCTAACACCACCCTTCGATAGCTCCAACTGAAGCTCACCCCTCCTCTTCGGTAGCCTTAACCGCCACCCTCCTTCCATCCTTAGGAAGCCATGACTAAAGCCTCCCATCCACCCTTCGACACCTCTAACCACACCACACTACCACCCTTTGATTCCCACTACCAAACACTAGCCTCCTTGATCATCCTCCACTATCGTTGCCCCTCCATTAGCAATGGAAGCTTATGTCATTACTCACCCACCATTCCCACAACACAAACCACCATTTCCTCTTTGTTTGTTTACGTAAGTTTTTCCCAAGCAAGAATGTACTTGGTTTGGTTTTCTCCCTTCTTTTACCTTTCATTTTCATTAAACATTTCTTGCTTATTTATTTTAATCCTTATGGTATTTTATCATGATTTTCTTAGGTGATTTTTTCGTTGTCCTGGAAGAGGCGAAATAGGATTTGTGTGCTTAGAGACCAGAGTCATTTTTTGTAAGGATTCTTATCGTAGTATAGGGGTTTTTGATTGATAAGTGGTATTCATGATTTTGTGTTGCACCATGTTATTGTTATTATGTGAATTAATATATGATTGTTGATGCTATGATAAGCAATTGATATTACATGATAGATAATGAGTAAGTAAAGATCATGTGGTATTGTTATTTTATGTGGAAAAGTCCTCGATGTGAGATATGGATGTATCATAGGTTTATTAATGGTATGATGAATTTGAAATGAGTATGAAAAGTTATATGGAGAAAAATGTGGATTTGAAAATAACATTATTGAACACATGATATTTGCATGAAATAAGGGTTTTTGTCACCGATAATGGCATTTTGGTCAACGTGGGTTAAATATGAGAATAATGGTATTTTAAGGTGTTGTATCATCTAAAATGTGTTGAGGAATTTATATGAAGTGTTTGGAGTAACTGTGAATGACATAAGATTGATAAATTATGAAAATAGTTTGATTTAGGAATTATTACCTTAAAACGAGGAGGCTATTATCACATATGTAAAATGGTAGAGTTAGACCACGAAATTTAAATATGTTGTTAATATTAGTGTTCAAGGAACTTATATTGAATTTGGTATTTGTTTTAATCCTACATGAAAAGTTACGATTGATTTGTAAAATTAAGGTTTATAAGCCCTTAGAATAGTAACTTTCGAGATAGGGTTATTATCGCATGTGCAAGATGTTAGAGTTAGGCCTTAAAATTTGAGTATGTTTATAATAATAATATTTGAGGCACTGGTACTAATTTTGGTATTTAAAAGAGTAACAAAATAAGAGTTAAGATAAAAGTGTGTCAAATTAGGGTTTCAAAAAAATATAGGGATCTTAACTCTAGAGAATGGCCTTATGACCTTTGTGATGTGCTTACCTACTTTAAATGTATTATGCACCTTTTAATTAATCATGAATAAGACATTAATCATTTAAAGCGGAAGATCATGTGAGAAAGGTCAAGGTGTTTATAGATCCTCTCCACCGAATGATAATAATGGCTTTGGAGTGTTCTCTCTGAGAGGTGTTTCAGACCATTCCATTGTTTTAAGAATAATGGATCAACAGATTTCTACCCTGAGAGATTTTTTATGGGTCAATTCCATCAAACAATAATAGTGGCTCAGGTGTATTATCCCTGAGAGGTGTTTCGATCCATTCCATCAGATTAAGAATAGTGGGGCCCTATACTCATTGTGAATAATAATATGATTTGAGATAATTAACCTAATGTATAAGACATTAATGATTTAAAATAGAAGAGTACACGAGTCGGAACTAAGGTGTTAGATCCATTCCATTAGATGATAACAATGGCTTAGGTGTTTTGTCCTTAAGATGTGCTTAAGTCTATTCTACCGGATTAAGAATAGTGGGGCCTTATACTCATCATGAATAAGAATATGTAAGTAACCTAATGGATAAGACATTAATGATTCAAAGTATAAGAATATGTGAGTCAGGACCAAGGTGTTAGATCCGTTCCACTAGATGATAATAGTGGCTTAGGCGTGTTGTTCTTGTGATGTGTTTCAGACCGTTCCACAAGTTCAAGAATAGTGGCTCAAGAGTAATTTTCCTTGAGAGGTGTTGGATCTACTCCACCAAATGATAATAGTGGCTTAGGTGTGTTTTCCCTGAGAGATGTTTCAAATCGTTCTACTGGTTTAAAAATAGTGGGATCCCCGAATTCAACATAAATAAAAGAATGAAATTGTTATATCTAATAAAGAGGCCTAGATTAGTATTTAACTTGTGATACTTTATGTGTTTTGTATGTGTAGTTATCATATGCTATGAACATATGTATTTTAACTATATCCCTAACTCGATAGTATTTTTACCTTGCTCGATACGTAGTATAGTGACCATCGGATGACGCTCATTCCCATCAACAGATGACCCAGATACTTTGATGCAGGTCTTTGAGGAATATTCAGATGATTTTTCTGCCTTTGATGCATCGTATGGGGAGGAGTGAATTTTCTTATACTGGGTGTTTGGGCAAAGAGTTGTTATCCGGATGATGTTTTTACCTGGATATTTTTTGAACTTTTTGATCCATGGTATTCCTTTTTGTTATATTATGTTATTACATACCGGAGTTAATCAGCAAATTCATATTTACATTTATAAAGTTTCTCTCATTTTGAGTTACTTTATGTTCACTTTAATGGTTTTAGACTTGTGATTGATGTGAGAATGGTATGGTAAACCAGATTTGCATCAATAATTGCGGTAACACTTGATATTTTGGTTTTAAGCTTCCACTATAAAATAAAATTTTTTAGTAGTAAAATTTGGGGTGTTACAATATGATAGAGTGTTGACATGTAAATGGAACATTGTGAATCATGATACTATGATTTCAAAGTACTCGAATCGGTAATGTAAAATCATGCATCATGAAAGAAAATACATGTGATAAAATAAAAATTAATGTGCATGATAACAATATATATCACCATATATGTAACATTTTGCAATAACATGTATTCACTACACAAAAATAAATAAATTGAAATGACTAAAATATGACTAAAATGAAAAAAAGAAGATAATGTCGATGGTAACCAAAGAAATAAAAATAAATTTCATGCTAAAATATCTTCTCACCTAAAACAATCGTGCTGATAACGTGTAACAATATAAGAGAAAAAATATGTAACACACTTAAGAGAAATTTCAGAAGGTTGATAATGAAAGAAAATATAGTTCTTCTATCGTACTTATCATTTCACGATTCACTTATTTATAATATAAGGAAAGAAAGTGAAAGGTGAGGAGTTATAACAAATATTATTGTACCATTATGAGGAGAGGTAAATAGGAGTGATAATAATATTTATGATAAATTATGAATATAATGAAGAGCCTCAGGAAATGTGTACAATCACTTTTATCCAACATTACCTATGATATTAAGTTCATATAATCATCAAACATACACTATTTTCATTATTGTTACTATAATCGTCATTTTTGGCATTTAATCATATGTTTTCTACATTATAATCATGTAAAGGTGTCGTCATAATCATTAATACCTCGTATGAGTAACTTACCTCCTTTGATGATGTAACCATCTATTATGTGAACTATACTTATAAATATACATTTATCGGCATGCTCATTTGTAGATCTTTGAGAGTGACTAACTTCTTTTGAAATGTTAGCCATCCATTTTCTATGTTACTCCCTTCATTTCTAAAAGGAAGGTTTTTTTTTTTAGGAATTTACACACTATTTTAGGAGGTAATAAATATATCTCTGATATGATAATTGCACCCTTCATTGAAAAATAATATGATAATTAATGCATAAAAGAAGAAAGAGAAAAAAAAGTATAGGTACAAATGAAAATTAAGCATTAAATTTTCCAAAACAAATTTTATTTTAAAATAAAAAAAATTGAGGTAAAAAGACTTACTTTAAGAAATGGAGAGAGTATAATAAAAAATAGTTATATTTTTAAGAACAAGTGATATTTTATTAAATTATGAACAAACTTACATACTTTACAACTGAAATAGACCTTTACTCCTGTCTCCTATCCATCTATGACCCCAATTCATTGGAGGAGAATATAAGACAAAAAAAAGATCTACAAAGAAAACAAGCTTACAACCAAGCACAAAACACACGAGATTCGATCTACACTTAGCTTGGCTATGGAATTAATTGCAGTATCCCCTTCCCTTATCATGTGGGCATTTTGCTTGCCTCCCAATTCCTTCATATCTTGATGGATATAGTTCAAGGAAAAAATTACACCACCACAATCCTCCTTTATCCCCATTACACCACTAAAATACATTCTCAGAGTCTAATTCAATCACTAAGAGCATGCCTCTCATCAATGCCTTGGGAAGAAATGACCTGATTGCAAAATGGATTGTGAAGACTTATGCTTCATTTATTTCCATTATAGAATAAGGATAATAGAAAATATGCCTAAATGTTCCATGATAATCTCTTAGCACACCATGTATGGTACTTTTTATTTTCTTTTGAGAACAATGTATATGTGTTCCATTTAAGTACTCCTTTGGTTGTTGGTTCCCATTATATCAAAATATTTTGGTTAAGGGACTTAATATCCCTACATTACCTCCATTATAATCAATCAGGTTGTCTTTCGATTTCCTTGGCCTTGTATGGGAACTCGGTGCCCCAACTCTCTATCCACCGCACTAACCTTGAAAGAATTATTTGCTTGATAAAATTTAAGGGAGACAACATATTACGAAAGGTCCTCTCACTTCTCTCTTTCCAAAGTTACTATATTATGATAGTTATCATTATAACCATATGTCATATAGTGAACGATGTTTGTTATTATTATTATTATTATTATTTTCACCAAGAATCATGTGTTAATGATTATTTTTGATTTGGTTGATATTTTTGCTATTTTATATGATAATTTTTGTTGTTTTTCTATATGATTATTGTTATAGTTTTTTGATGAGTAATAAAATATCTTTTTATATGTCATTCCAATCCTAGAATTTAGTAAGTTTTGTTAGATAAACAAGCTTCTTCTAGTATTAATGCTACTGAACAATAAACCACTAGGCAAAAAAGGAAGAACATTAATCCTAGTCATGCTTTTGAGGAAAGGGATGGAGATACTTTAGTTGTTAGACATTGTCTTGTTAAGAAAAAGAAGCACCCTTCAAAAAAGGATATTTGTTTTGGAACATTGATCTTAGTTATGGTATTATAGAAAGGGATGGAGATAGTTTACAAATTAAACATCATCTTGCTAAGGAAAAGAATCACCATACTAAAATACCTCTTGCACGTCTTTTAGTATAATACTCCAGTTTAGTCTTTGATAAAAATAAGGAGTTAAGGATATTAATTTTGGGGTATTTTTACATCTCGGTATCAATGAACTTGGCATGAAGCTTGTCGAATACCTTATGGAACAAAATGGAATCCGGTTGTGGTGTTCTTGTTATACTAAATCAACAAATGAATGATTAGTAGGGTTTTTGAAACCGTGTAAAAGGTTGAGCAAACACTTTGGAAAGATGTTGAGAATATAAATCAACATCGCATCACCTACAAATATTCCATTAATTTTAACATAGTTTGTGTGTTATCAACATGTCTTTTGGTTTTTCTTTTTCTTGACATGACACTATCACTTCACATTGGCATATATTATAGGATACATTTATACGTATTGTATAATCTATAGGAAAAATTGACTCCAAGGCCTAATACATAGAAAAGATACTTAGGGTTTGTGTGGATATATTTATACATATTGTATAATCTATAGAAAAGACCTAATACGTTATAGAATTACCTCACCCCAAGTAAGGCTAAGGAAGCAGATCATTTTGCTTGGTGAATCATGAGTTAAGAAAGACATAAATAAAGATAGGGAGGTCAAAGTAGTTGGCATCCGTTTATTGTAAGAATTTATTTAGTGAGAGGATAATAGAAATGATATTTTTTAAATAATTTTAATATTTTATATTAAGTTTTTTTAAAATAATAAAACTATTTTTAATAAAATACTTTTTCAAAATTAAAATAAATATTCATCTAAAAAAATTAATTTAAATATACTACATAAAAACTATAAAATATGGTGATAATGTTTTAATCTCTTTTCGGTCAAAATAATTGTCGAGGAGTTCGGTTGGAACTAAGAAAAAAAGTGAGCGAGAAACATCTCACACCACTTAGCTTGGCCATATAAGGAGCCGAAATAAAGCCCATACAACACTAGCACTCTACACATTCTCTACCCCGCCCTCCGTTCCCCTCTTCGAACGCATCAAGGTTATAGCTTACCCAGTGGGAGCACACCAAAAACAACACAAACTCAGACAAATTACATCTGGCCTCTAGAAAGGAAATGGTATCCCCTGAACCACCTCCTTCTGCTCAACCAACCCCATCTAAATCATCAATGGAGCCTGTTATGAGTTCACCAAGGATATCATTCTCAGCCGATTTCCTTGACGACGATAGCTTCATATCCATTAGTCCAGACTCATTACTAGACAAAGAAATCACCATCTCCCATACAGATCAGATAGACAGGTCGCCCAAAAATGTAGTCGATTTTGAGTTTCTATCAGATCACATATCTACACCAGCTACGATGATAACAGCTGATGAGCTATTTTTTGAAGGGAAATTACTTCCCTATTGGCAGGCGCACCAAGCGGAGAGATTAAGCAAACTGGGCCTCAAATCAAACAGTAATACAGATCAACCTGGGGCAGGAGGATATCATCAGAAAGATCAAGAACAACAACAAACAAAGGGAGTGCCAACAATAACAGCAGCATTGAGCAAAGAAGAACCAAGGATTTGGTACATCGATGATGACCCTTCTCCAAGACCACCAAAATGTACTGTTTTGTGGAAAGAGTTATTGAGGTTGAAGAAACAACGTAGTTCATCTACATTGTCTCCGTCGTCTTCTTCGTCTTCAACTTCGTCCTCTTCGAGTTCATTGGGTGATGCTGCTGCTATGGAGGACGGTGAGAAGGAAGGTGGCGGAGAGCAGAGTTTTAAAGAGAAACAGATCAAGAGGATTAAGAAAGGATTGGAAAGGACTAGATCAGCTACTATTAGGATTAGACCAATGGTTAATGTTCCTATTTGCCAAACTCAAGGAAAGACTACTTCTCTGCCTCCTTTATTTCCTACAAAAATTAAAAGATCGGGAAGACCAGTTGAGAGGTGAATCAAGTTCCCTTATCCCCCCCTTGCAAGTAAACATTTTCTGAGATCTATAAGGCTCTTTTTTTTTCTTGGATTTGTTCTTCTGTCTAGTCTTCCCTCCCCCCGTTAATTAGTTTCTTCCTTTTTTTTTTCCGATGTACTTTTCTTTCTTTATTTTTTGTTCATTAGGGAGAGCTGAGAGCAGGGACAGGTTAATTTTAATTTTATATATTAATGGCGAGGAAAATTTGGGTGTTGATGGATCTGATTATTATTAGTTGTAAAAATGCAGTCTGACATTAATTGTCTATTTTGATTTATGAATATAGGCAGTTTTATGAGTGCATTTTTTTTTCTCCATACTATGACCTGTTTTTGCTGCTTCAGTAAAACAATTAACAATTTTATTCTCTTTTTATATTTATGATGATAATAAATATATACTTATGAAAAATAGAAAGAGAGTCGATCGGAGATCCATGAATATTATAGAAGGAAAGGAACACAGAGCAAGATGACAACCGCTTGCAATTAACATCCGACTGCGAAGCCAAGACACACATGGGACGGATAGAGGGTCACTGAATTTATGATTAAGTACAAAACAGGGGGACCATTTCTAACTATTCACTTTCTTTCTCCTTTCCCTTACATCTTACAGATACATACATTGTTGATTGACCTTTTTTCCTTTTTGGTCTTACAGACGGTCATTAATGCCTGGTCCCTTTGTCTAACTTTTATCGCTTGAAATCTGGAAAAGCAGCTGGTTTTCAGTCTATCAATATATGTATCATGAAAACTTGTTTTACCAGAAAAAATCCTTCATTGGCCACAACTTCAATAATAGTCCGGATCTTTCTTGAAAAGACTTTGGTTTGACAACATCATTTGGTGCTCCACTGCAGGTCCAACGATATCATGTGTGGTTTGAAATGAGCGACTTGTGCAAACATATGTGAAGCTTTTGGTAATGAGAGATGAGAGAGACCGTCATGCCCACGTTGTGGCAGATGAAGACGATAGATTTTAATTAAGGTGATTGATGCCGAAGCGTATCTCAATCTATAATGACAGTGATAATTAGATAACATTGAATTAGAAAGAATATTAGTATGATCAATCCTGTGGTCTTTAAATTCTAGTGAACGCTCTCTGGTCTCTATCGGGGATGAGAACCGAGTAGAGTAGAAGTATTTACATGTCATATATTCAATTATTTTAGTTTGATTTATCAATAATATAGGACGTCTAATTTTTTTTACTTATTAGGTCTACATCCAATTGATTATAAGAAACTTAAATTTTTTAGATTTAAATATAATCACTTTTACGCAGGCTAAACCTACACAACAACTCAACTCACAAATCTTATTATTTATCTATAAGTTCAATGTTGAATAATACTCTAGCAATATCTGATTTTAACTATATGTATGAATTTATAACTTCATATTACAAGATAATCAAATGGGTTAAACTTTGTTGTTGTTATAAAATATATTTATAACCAATCTGGTTCCTCGGTCATATATATTTAATCCAATATTAAGGTGTGATCAACACTTAATTTAAAGTTGATGTAAAACTAAGAAAATTAACAAGAACGAAGGAGGAAGAGATTTGAGTACAATACAATAACGTCTACAACATTTAATGTCACAAAATGTAACAACAAAATTACAAGAAGAACACATTATACCAGATAACTCCAAACACTCTAACCCAACCTACGTCGAAACAAAATACCTCCAACCTACACCTAAAAGTGATATTATCAATATGATTTTAAATCATAATGCCTTCTAAGAAATAGCATGCTCATGTTGCAATAAATCATGCAAACTATTGAGAATCATGCCTAAAACATGCAATCACATGTAGTGACAATAATTAAGGATAAATTTAAACCATATCACCACATATGTTATTAATCCAACCAAAACACTAATAAAGGCTAAAGTTTGACATAATCACATCAATACGTCAAGATATAATGCCAACATATCAACCTTCGAGATGTACCAAATCAACTTGGTGTTTATTAATTACACCAAACATTTTCGAACACCTAATAAGTCAATCCTAATTTATTTATTCAAGAAGCAATATGATGATTTTTGATCTAATTCAAATCAAGTGAATTCAAATCTTGAGTAAAGGATAATCCTATATTCCAAAATAATGATTGCTAGAGATAAATCAAAAAAATCAAACCACCAGCTTCCCAACAACAACTTAAAGAAGTCATACTACATAAATATACAATTGGTACATGGTACAACTGATTATATCATACTCGTGGTATAATTAGTTGACATATATACATATATACAATATTCAACGAATTGCAATTAGGATTACCCTTAAACTCCGTACCAATCCATAATTATTTCAAGCATTGGCTAAGATAGCCCGTCACCAACACAAACAAATAAAGAGAGAGGGGATATCCATGCTTGATCCACTATGACCTTTAAAAGGAGGAGTCAAATACCCATTCCAGATAATAGAATAAGAGACGGTACTAACACAAGCCATAGCCAACTTCATAAATGACACTAAGAAGTCATAACTCAACATAATGTCATGTACAAACCACTAGCTAAACATGTCATATGCTTTCTTGATTGAACATTATATCCCTCCCTCACTCAGGCTCACAAACCTATTTTTTCCCAACACACTATCCTGGTGGTGGGTTGTATCTGAAGTAATATTTAAAGCATTATTCACTATCTTCCCCCACTGATTATCTCTAATGGCCACCCACTCACCATTGTCCTTGTGTGGTGGTGGTTGCTTATGTCATTTGCAGTTCAAAGCTTCATTCTAAAATAATCACAGAGATGGAAGTGCACAGTCTTTCAATCATAGCTAACCTATTGGCTAATCTCATACCTATCCAAATCTATGAGACTCAATGACTCAACCAATGATTACTTAACATTTACTTCTAATAGCACTCTAGGGAATGAGTCTCTATATTTATCAATGTCAAAAACATCTATACAAAGAGGTTTTCCCACCACACTAGCAAATCTACTTGAAGAGTCCAATGACCAATATTCAAATGGAAAATAAGGGAACTTCACCCATAGGGGTAAGCACATGTATCTCGGTCAGATCTATTATCATCCTTCTATACCACATCTTCATAATGAGAAGTTTATTGAAGTATGTCCAGTGCTAATCCAAGATTGATATTGCATTATCCTTCAATTCAAACCCAAAGAGAATATATCCATCATAGTGCATTACCTGTGGTAGAGGAAATTCAGCCCAACACACATGTAAATACCCATATATCTAGGAGAACAATGGGAAATCACCAAACACAAATTGTAACACCCTAAGATTTAATATTGATAAACTTTATTTTTAGCAAAAACGTATTAACAATGTAGATGCGTGTTACTGGCATACTCGACATATTCTGTCTTAACATACCATCCTTATATCAAATATAAGGCAAAATAATTAAAGTTTTAAAACATAGCAATATAGAGAATAAGATGGATTCATAAATTTTAAAAAGTGTTTGAAGATTAACTCTGAATGCTATACCCAAAATATATAAAAGAGATAAAATAGAAGTAAGAGTTCCAAAATGTATCTGGGCCAAAGCTAAGATTTGAATAACATGAACCTCTATTCCCAAACCCTAAGCATAAAAAGAAAGGCCACTCCTCCCCAATCGAGGCATCATAAGAAGTAAAATCATCCAAGGGGTTCTTAGTGACTTGCACAAAATCACTTGTGTTGTCTGCCAATGAGAATGAGCAGTACTCATGAAAAATGATGATCAATATGTTACGTACTAAGTAAGGTAATAATACAATTTTAGCAGCGCCACAAAGAATGCATAAGGTCATAAAAAGGATAACATGCATAATAATTAAACATGAAATTGTGCAAGAGGAGAACTGAGTCCAAATCTCATTATTAGGTATAACCACACTCCATTTCTTATTTACATTGAGTTCAAGATCTCATTATTCTTAATATAGTAGAATAGACTAAAATACTTCCAAAGGAAAAATGTGTCTAGCTATTATTATTAAACTAGTGAAACAAACTCATTATCTCCCATGGCAACACACTCTTAACCACTATTCTTTAAATCAGCGGAATGGTATGAAACACCTCCCTAGGAAGAATGCTCCTAACCACTTTTATTAATATAGTGGAACAGACTTAATACCTCAATCATGACTCATGAAATCTTTTACTTTAAGTGGTTAGTATTTTATTCAGGGTCGTTGATCTTCATGGCATCATGAAGACACACATGTAGATATGAAAGATACATAATCCAACTTAACATAATGATTCAAAATAAATTTGAAACACTATCGCATGCATATCGGGACATCCCCTAAGGGAAAAAAATCATATTTTTTCTAAAAACTTTAATTTCACAAGTTAAGCATAACTTCTTCCCTATTTTTCTTTTTATCACCAAATTTAGTAAACATCCTTAAAATATTATTATAAAAAACATATTAAAAAATAAAGGTCTATATCCAACATCTTAGTATCTTACACATGTGATAATAGCTTGCTTCTAGGATTACTATTTACAAATCCCTACAAAATCTTAATTTCACAAATTAGGTATAACTTTTTCCAAAAGACTCATATAACTACCAAATTTAATGCACATTCGTAAAATATCAATAGTAACAACATATCCAAAAATAAGGCTTAACTTTGAAGTTTTATGCATGCAATAATGACCCCACCTCTAATGTTATTGTTCCTAATTTAAGCCATTTTTTCATTTCACTGGACTTAAACTATTCATAATTACTCAAAATATTCCACATAAAATATTTAGAGTATTTTGACCCAATAAACACATTAAAATATTAGATATTCCCCATTTAACTCATATTGACCAATTTGTCCTCAAAATAGTCAAAATAGCCATATTTTCACAAAAACCTTATGAGTCCCAATATGAATGATTTTCAAGCTCCACGCATATTCTCATCCAAACATCATAGCCTAATTTAGATAAACAATTCATGCCAACCTTCTATACTTGCAGAGCCTGACTTAACCAACAAAATGCATAATCATATTCTTTCACATTGTTCTTACTTTTCATCATACAACACAACATGTCATCCAAAAATATTATCATAATTAACAATACCAAACATGAAATTTCATATAAATATACACATTATACACAAAATCCTAGTTACGACGTGTATCCTTACTAAAAGCATCTCCAGCCTCTAAGCATGTAGAACTTAAGATCCCTCCTATAAGACCACTAAGAAATCATCTAAGAATCAACAATAATACAACATAAGAAATCAAGAGAACAATAAAGGAAAAACCAAGGTAGATGAGGGTGGAAAATGGAGCAAAGTTGAAACAAACTAAGTTGTGCAAGGCTCGAGATGACTCCAGTAAAAGTTGATACAACAAGAGGGGAGAAAGTATGAGAGACACACGTAGCTAGGGGGATGTGTGAGCTCCTCACATTAGGGGATGAAGGTAACATGAAGGGTGCATGTTGGGGAGGTTGTATAGTGTGAGGTGGTGGTGTGTTTGTAGTAGTTGTAGCGTGAGGTTGTGATGATTGGAGGGGGTTGAAATTGATCATTCTTACTGAGGCAATACCAACAATGAGGTTCCATATCCAAATCTATTCAAACCTTGTTAATGTAAAAATTCATAATGAATTATCATGTTATATGCAAAGCATGACTTTATGGCCACTCCTACAACTTTTCATTTGGAAGGATAATAAGACGGTGATTTTTCCTTACGCTTTGTTTGGGTAAGGAAATTCTAGGATTTTTTTAATATTGAAAGAGAATTAATAAAAATATTTAAATTAATTTCTCTATTTTTTATATCTAAAAATAGAATTTATATACTTTTTAGAAGTTTTAAAATCCACATTAAAATTCCACCAAATAAATGTATAGTACATTTGTATCAGCTTAGGGGTAAAAATAATAACAATATTATAAATAATTTATCAAAATTTCATATATAAAAATATCCAAATAGAAAAAATATTAAATTTTTTGTTCAAATTCTCTATCCTGCTGATAGATTTGTAACTATCAATTTTTAAAAGTGATACACTTTTAAAATTTTGTTAGTTTTAAATTCTCATCATTGATATATTTTTTTATCCAAATAAAGTCTTAATGTAGGTCATCAAACCATCGATAAGTATGTGAAATTTAGATCAAGAAAAAATGTTTATTGTACCTTTTTTTTCTCCCTAAAACGGCGAAGGGACTCAATTGTTTCACAATGGTATTGTTTCCTGCGTGCTCATTGGAAATGGTAGATGCTTCATTATCTAAGTATACAAATAGAAAGACAACAACTACTGTTGTTCATATTGAGAAGAAAACTTTAAGATTTAAAATTGAACTAAACTCATCATCACCTAAAATAAGCAAAGCAGCTTCGTATTTGATTTTATAATCAAACCAACCAACACTTTATAAAATAGTTCTCAAACCATCTGTTTTCTTCAATTTTAGACTACTCCAAATTCCAAAGTTGCTATCAATTACGTGTAAGTAGCCATTATTTCTAGTTATTTGTTTCTCGTTATTTTTATTCGACTAAAGCATATATATATACATTCCATAATAATGTCAACACTATTTGATCTGATATTGTAGTTTGTGTTTCTCTTATTTGACTTTTGTATATATCAAATGATAATAAACGAACGTTGTTTTTCTTTCACAGATTGAGGCAAGGAGTAATTTACCGAGAAATTAACTAGTAGAAGGATATTTGAAGTAATATATGAGTCATTCCACAAGTGAATGGGAAGAAGACGAAAGCCATAAGGAGGGTGAGAGAATTTAGGTAATTTGTATAAATTAAAAGAATAACAGTAAAAAAAGGTATATATTTGTACCAAAATATGTGAATTATAGTTAAAGAGAATGTGTATTCTAATATTAAAATATGTGTGTTCTTGTTTTCAAAGTTATGTTTTACTTAGAAGACAATATTTTTTTCTTATGATTGTTTAAACAATGAATATGTATTATTCTTTTAAAGGTTGTATATGTATCACCTCCAAAATTTTACACATTTTTTTTTTAAAAAAAAGACTTATAAAGTAAAATCGTAAAATATGGAGATGCTACCGCCACACTTAGTACCAGACGGGTTCACTCCTACCGTTTCAGTACCAAGTGCTAAGGCTAAGGAAAACTACACATAACATTATTAAATAATTCAACTTCGTGAATACGGAAATCAGAGTATGCATAAGTCTTTACATAATTTAAAATACTAGCTATTATTTTTCAGAGAATAAAAATAACAACAATAATAAAAAAATTTCTGCAGACTCAAACATAATTAGAAGATATTAATAGCTAGTATTATCACTCGGCCCCACCTGATGTCCCATAGACATCAATGGTATCGAAATAAGCATCTCCTACCTGCAGCACGTCAGGCGGGCCTTCTGCTCGTGGGAATGAGTAGCACCCATGAAACGGGTGATCAATACGCTACGTACTGAGTAAAGTAACCGTGCACTAAGGCCAGCATACAAAATTCACACAAACAATGCATAATAATAAAGAAGCATAGAATTCAATCATAATAGCACAACATAAAATGAAAGCTCAGGTGAAATACCATGATTCAATACAAATCAGATTATTTCCTTTATCAAACCTTTATCGACTTTATTTTCACACCATGCTCTTTATCAAGTCTATACGAGTACGGGAACCCCACTATTTTTGCCGGTGGATCGGTCTCCAGGGCACTTTGGCTCCTGACCACTATTCTAGCCGGTGGATCGGTCACTTAGGATACATGCCCTACCACTATTATATACCGATGGATCGATCTGGCCCCTTTTCTCGCACGATGTTCCACTATATGTCATTAGTGTCTTCCCATATCTTAACAAACTGTTAGGTTTGTTTTATTGAGCTCGGGATTCCCTACTATTTTAGCTGGTGGATCGGTCACAAGGGTAACGTACCCTACCACTATTCTACGCCGGTGGATCGGTCTCTAGGATACCGTAGTCCCTGACCACTATTATGCCGGTGGATCGGTCTAGCCCGGCTCAACATCTTCCACTTTACGTAATTAATGTTTTAAGTATCTTATTCAGAAACCCATACCAAGACATGCAAATCTGACTCCTACCCTGCTTACTCTTCAACTCGGATTAACCGCTCCAACCCTAGTTAACCCCCACCACCATAATTAATCATGACATGCCCTAACACCCATGCAAACCCTAGCTCCACGTAAACTCTACTCCCATGAAAACCCTAACTCCCATGCAAAACCCTAGCCCCACCATGCTATCATTAATAACACCATGCAAACCCTAATACCACCATGCAACCCTAATACCACCATGCAAACCATAATACCACCATGCAACCATTCATACCACCATGCAAACCCTAATACCACCATACAAACATTCATACCACCATGCAGACCCCAATACCACCATGTGACCATTAATAACACCATGTAACCCTAATAACACCATGCAACCCTAATACCATCATGCATACCATACAATGCTTAGACCACTCTCACATTAATTCATACCATAAAACCATATCCCATGACCTACATGCATGTCTTATGGGTCACATCAATTTATATTAAAAGCACAACTTATACATATCATATACATGCCATAAAATCTCATATGAGCATACTTCAACACCACATCATACTACATATATAATAGATATAAGAATACACTTAGAACATGTTATATTGCATGTCACATGGCAAGTAAGACATGTAAAACACATTACACACAATCGGCCTTAAATACACCCTTACCTAAAAATGTCACCGGTTTTGGAGCACGCTCCTATACCACTTGAGGACTTTGACTGGGCTCACCTATTATGGAAAAAATACTAGAATTAGGTTCCCTCCTAAAAATACTATTATTTACTAACTTATCCTAAGACTTGGTTTTTAATTAAAATAATACTATACTAGAATTAACTATACAAAATACTACTAAAAATACTAATAATAATACTAATGTAATTTAAAACGAATGGTGATATAAGGGTTTCTACCCTTCACCAAAATAATGTTAGTAGTAGTAGTAATAATAATAATAATAATAATAATAATAATAATAATAATGAAATATTAGTAGTAATAATAGTAATACTAATAGTAGTAGTAATAATAATAATGATGATAATAACATAAACTTAAATAAAACAAGGTAGGGTTTTCGACCCTACCTCTAAATAATGAAAGTACTATTCAATAATAGTAATAATAATATTAATAACATATAATACTTATAATAATATTAAAAAAATAAAGATAATATTAATATTAATATCAATAATAGCAAAACTAGTAATAATAATATTTGAATAGGAGTATGTGAACCCTAATTATAATTTAAGGCATCGGCCCTCCTTAAATAATTAACAATCATAATAAAATACTAATAATAATAATAATAATAATAATAATAATAATAATGATCATAAAACCTATAATAATTCAATTAATTCCTAAAATTCAATACTAACAATCTAATTAACTCAATAATACTCTTGACCCTACTAAGAAAATTTAGCATTAATATTACATCCAATAATAATAATAATAATAATAATAATAATAATAATAATAATAATAATAATAATAATAATAATAATAATAATTGAATAAACATTAAAAATTAGAATAAAAACAGAATAAATTAAAATAAATAGGAAAGAAGGGTTGAGAGGGTCTAGGGTTTCACCTTGAGTCGGCGGAGATGGGTGGCATTGGCGGCGGCGGCGGTGGCCAGAAAAGAGGGTTAAATGGGAAAAGGTTGGGGTTTGAGAAGA
Source organism: Tamarix chinensis (assembly GCA_030549775.1). Classification (NCBI taxonomy): domain Eukaryota; kingdom Viridiplantae; phylum Streptophyta; class Magnoliopsida; order Caryophyllales; family Tamaricaceae; genus Tamarix; species Tamarix chinensis. The sequence continues at coordinate 55,799,404 of CM060182.1, forward strand.
AAGGGTGGAGAATGAGGGTGGAGGCTGAGGTGCTGGTGGTAGCCTAGGTTGAGAGGAGTAAAGTGAGGGTGGTGGCGCAACGAGGGGTGGCGACAGAGGTGGCGACCGAATGGGGAAGAAGGAGAGAAAGAGAGGAGGAGAGGGAGGGAGAGGAAAAGAAAGGTAGGGGAAGGTCTGCAGCACAATTTGGGAGGTGAAAGGAGCGGTGGTAGCGGCAAAAGTGGTGGCTAATGGTGGCTCGAAGGGCGGCGGAGGTAGAGAATGGGTTGGTCGAGGGGGCTACTTCACACACCTAGGGTGGCCTGCGCAGGAAGAATCGAGGGGTATGAGAGATTTGGTTAGCTATCTCACGGTGCAGGGAAGGCTTAGGTGGGCGGAGTTGGTGGTGTGGTTGGCCGACGGTGGAGGAAAGACTGTCTAAAGTTGCGGTGGTGTGAAGGAGGTTTATTTTTCTTTCTGAACTCAACCCAAAAACTCGACTCAACGCTGCTATGAGGGTATTTATAGACTGAAGGGGAAGTTGGGTCGAAGGGAAGGTGGGAGAGTGGTAGGCAGGAGTGGGCATCGGTCGATGATGGCAGCCGGCACACTCTCCGTTTGTGGTTTGCGAGTGGCCAAGGGAGAGGGAAATCGTGCGAGGGAAGAGGAGAAGTGGGCAGACAGGTGTGGTCCACGAGTCGTCGTGAAAGAGAGGGGGAGAAAGGTGGGTAGCGATCGTGTGTAGTTGCCAACAAATTTTTGGCCAACAGGTATTTGCAGGTCGACGACCGGGGGGGAGGAAGAAGAAGAAGAAGGTGAACCGGGCGGTCAAGGGAAAAAAGAAAGAAAAGAAAAAAGGGGAAGGAACAGGGCTGATCGGCTGCGGTTATAACATTTAATGGAACACGACGTTCTAGGGAAAAAGGCCACGATAAGCGGCGTCTTGGCTGCCGCAGGAAGGAGGCGAGCGGGCCATTTGGGTTGTGGGAGAAAGGAAGAAAGGAAAGGGAATTGGGCCACATCACGAGCCCAATTTGGCTGAAGAAGAAGAGAAAGGAAAAAAAGGAAAAAGAAATATTTAAGTAGGTTGAGGTCAAATAAATTAAATAGAATATTTTGGGTAATTAAAATAAAATTATTTTAAATAAATAATATTAAATTTTCTTTTTAGGCTAATTTATGGTTTTAAAAGTTTTTTCCTAAATTCCTTTTTTTTATTAGCAAAAAGCCCAATTTTTCCTTTATAAAAATATGTTTAATTTCCTTATTAATTTGTCCTAAATAAATTCTTCCCATTTCAAATAAAATAAATAATTAAATTAATTTCCTAGTAAATTCTTATTTAATTATATTTTTTAAAATAAATATTTTTGGGGCAGTTCAGTATATTTTTCTTTTACACTTGTATAAAATAGATGTGTAACATGTGTATCTGAGAATGTGTATTTTAGTAAGACGAATGTGCAGTATAATACCAAAGAATGTATAATTTATACACAGAAAAGGAAGAATGTGCATTATAGTTATAGAGAATGTGTATATGTATATTTTTCCTTTACACTTTTTAAAAGTAGCACTATATAAAGTAAGGATGTATGTTATATTGGTTATAATGTATAATTTAGTCATCCAAAATATATATTATAGTACTGAAGAATGAGTATTTATCGATTATACTTTTATAACATATAATATAATGTATGTGTATTATATTACTAAAGAATGTGTATTTTAGTTATAGAGAATATATATTTTAATTATGAAGAATGTATATTGTAGTATTAAATAATGAGTATTTTAACATTGAAATATGTGTATATAGCTCTTGCATTTATCAAATATATTACATAACTAATGTGTATTATATTACCGAAAAATGTATTTTTTTTATATTTAAAATATAATAATATGGATTTTCATTTATAAAAAAATTAATAAATTTTAAAATATAAAAATGTATTTATCAAATATATTAAATTAGAGATAATTTAATTTAAAGTGTTATAATCACCCACTAAAAAATGAGTAGCCTCACATGGTACGACAATAAAATCTTAAGTCATTTAAAACAAAAAAGCTCAATAATTTACTGACTTATTATCACGAAGCGTTGAATAAATTTACAAATTTACCCCATATTCACCTTTCCCCGTGGGAATGAGTCCGCGGTGCCAATTGTCAGAGGGACATGTGGTTAGGGATGGCAAGCCAGGCGGGGAGGGACCCATCCTTATATCTAAATTTTATAGGAAAAATAATTTTTAATTTTTTTATATCAAAAATCTCCTATTTAATTTTTGTAGGGATTAACTTTTTTATTTGATCTATTATTTATTTATTTTCTAATTTTAAAATTCAATTGAATATTTAATTATACTTTTTATGATATACTTTTAATTTATATTTTATATAAAAAATATAAATTTAATATACATAATTATATACAAAATATATTTAAAATATGTTTAGAAATAGGGATCCTAAATCCTGTAATGTTTCAAAACAAATATATTTCAAACCCAAATCTAAAAATAAAAATAAAAATCTGACAATTCCCAAGCTGGTGGGAAAACCATCAATTTCTGCTTAAGATCATTACCCAATAACTAAATAAAGAGTGATTTCATGAAGTAAAAAAAAAGCTAAGAATTACGTACTCTGTAATTTTTTTAATTTATGGACCTTTGTACCCTTCTAAGTTTATTATTATTATTATTTGGCTCTCATCTGAAGTGACATGAATTTATCGTCACGTTTCAGTCGCATGCATTATATTCTAGAATCCAATGACAAGGGGTTATGATGATCGGAAATCTCCACTGCCATATTCCATTCTCGATCGTGATATTTTCTGACCTGATAAAACTTGGAGCAATAATTCGGTATAGCTCGGATTTGTACATCTTCAAGGGATATTGATTTCAGACTCGTATGGTCTGTTTGTTTTGGGGTGGATGGAGGTTAATGGAGGTGAATGAATTGATTTACCCCGTTTGGGTATTAGGTTAATAATTTTATCTGGGTGAATCGAGGTTAATGTTTCACCTCCATTCATCTCGATTAGCCTCGTTTTTATTAACCTCCGATTTCGGGGGTAACGGAGGTGAAGGTGAAAGAATAAATAAATTTTTGACTTAATAGGACTAAAATACTCCTCAATATGACTTATTTATTTAATATAAGGGTATAAATATCATTTATTTTATTATTATAATCTTCATTTACCTCAATTTAAACGAAAATTTTAAAACATTCACCCCGATTCACCCAGGTTAGGCTAATATCATCCAAACAGAATTTTAAAATATTCACCCCGATTCACCTCAATTCCCTTCACCTAGGTTAATTTTTAATGTTTACCCCTACCTCGATTCACCCCAATCCAAACAGAGCAGTAAGGTTGAGTACTTTACGAAGCACCTCACTTGGCAATTTTTTTATTTTACCTACATGAGTCTCAAATATTAGTTGCTATATCTGCTATGATGCCGATAATTTCTATTTCTGGTAATAGCAACTACAAAACTCTATCGTCGCTATGAGATGCGTATAGAACATCGACTTATTTCATTTGGTAAAATTAGTGCGAGTTTGGTAGGATGTAATCGGATTAAAAGATATATTCTATATTTTATGCATTTTATATAATTCATTTAAAATGAAAGAAAAGTCTTTCTACTCAATACCTATTTTAGCATATCCCAATTTAGAATATTACCTTAACTAAAATGGGTAATTTTTTAGAAGATTTTTATTATGATTTGTAAATAGGCTATAAGCGAAGCAAAATATGATGGTATATTTTTGTCTCTATTATTTCCATATCAGACAAATTATAATATAGGTTTAATTGAGTTGTACCTATTTACTATTTTAAGTGTGGTGTATACATGCCGGTCTTATTCTACAACCGTTGTCGTATATATCCTTTACAAGAAAATAAATTTCTCAATAAGAATATACAAGACGTTTATAGGTTACGATCATTGTGTAAACTATTTTTCATATTAAAAAAATAAAAGCAGATGATTTTGCTTACATGGAAGACCTGACCAACAAATGTTGAAGAATATTTTAGAGACCGATAGAAAATATTTAAAAATTTGGTTAATGATTCAGAGATGCCTTTCCACAATGGTTGTACTAAATTAACAAAATTATTAGTAACGCTACGATTGTAGAACTTGAAAGCGAGTAATGAATGGAGCGATAAAAGCTTCACTTCTCTTCTCAAGCTCTTAAAAGAGATGCTTTCATAGGATAATGTTTTTCCTCCTTGTAATTATGAATCTAAGAAGATTTAATGTTCTATGGGTTTGAATTATGAAAAGATTTATGCTTGTCCTAACAATTGTATTTTGTATTGTAATGAATATATCGTTAGATAGTTGTTCTTAGTGTTGAATGCCATAATACAAGAAGAATAAGGTTCCTAATAAGGTGTTGTGGTACTTTCAATTATACCATTATTTTGATGCATGTTTTGTAATGAGGAAAAAGCATATAATATTAAATGACATATGAAAATAAGGATTTCTAATGACAAACTTGGACATTCAGCATATTCTCCTCAATGGAAAATGATTAATTCTATATACCCTAATTTTGGTCGTGAATCTATAAACCTACGGGTTGTACTTTGTTCAGAAAAAGTGAGCCCTTTTAACGAAAACATCGACTATAGTCTATGACCCGTTATTTCGTTGATTTACAATCTCCCCCTCCATCATTATGTAAGAAGAGGAAATGAATGATGTTATTCTTACTTATATCTAGTCCATATCAACTAGGTAATGATATTGATGTTTATTTAGCTTTCCTTATTGAAGATTTAAAGCACATGCGGGATCACGTATTTGAAGTAGTTGATGTACAAATCCAAGAGTATTTTAACTTGAAAGCGATGTTATTTTATATTATAAATAAGTTTCCTGCTTATGGTCATCTTTTTTATTATAATGTGTAGTGATACTATGTATCTCTAATTTATAAAAACAAAAAAAAACTTTCTCTGACTGCCTAAGAGTAGGAAAATCGCTTATTTTGGGTATCATAGGCTCTTACCTACGAATCATATCATTATCGTAGGCAAAGAAAATCTTTTAATGGAAAAGTTGAAGAAGCAAGAATTCCAAATCCTCTAATGGGATTTCAAGTATTTAACAAAGTTTAAGAATTGAATGTGCCTTTTGGAAAAAGCAATAAGAAAGGAGTTCCTTCAAGCAGGTGGAAGAAGAGACTAATATTCTTTGACCATCTATATTGGAAGAACTTGCACATATGAAATTATCTTTATGTGATGAATATCGATAAAAATATATCTAATTATCTAATTTGTATGCTTTTGAATATGCCAAAAAAGACAAATGATGACATCAATGCTCGGTTGGACTTGGTTGACATAGGTATAAGAACATGATTACATCTGTAAAAGGTGAAAAATATAACTTTTTTTTACCTCCTGCATGTTATTATCTTTTTGAAAAAGAGAAGATCAAAAAATGATTGCACGGAGTAAAGGTTCCTAAGGATATTCATCAAATGTCAAGAAATATGTTTCGATGAAAGATTTGATATTAGTAGGTAAGAAATATCATGATCATCATATTATCATTTAAGACTTGTTGTCGATTTCTATACATTTTATCTTACCAAATTGGGTTTGAAGTGTCTTCATCAGATTTTGTTTCTTTTTCAAGGAACTCTGTAGTAATGCTATTAATCCAAAAAGGTTAGGCAAAATGTAGAGTGAGATTGTGACTATATTATGCTAGCTTGAGATTTCCTTTCCACTATCATTCTTTGTAATCATGATCCATTTAATGGTTCACTTGGTTATAAAGGTTAGATTATGTGGGACAATTCATTTTCATTATATGTATATATGTACAAGGTATATGAAATTCTTAAAAGGATATGCGAGGAATCTAAACATGTCTAAAAGTTGAATTAGTGAGAGTTATATAATAGAGGAGGGAACATAATTTTGTTGTGAGTTCTGACCCAAAGTTAATACACCTTCCTAAATCATGACATTCAAATATAGAGGAACAATGGAAAAGGGTTCAAAAGATTTTGCATGGCCATCATTGACGATGATCAAATATTTTTACAATATCAACTTTATGTCCTTCACAATATAGATGATGTTCATCCATATGTGGATCAACACATGGATAATTTAGGGCTCAAAGTCCAACTAGGAGCGAGATATGAATATTAGATAGACACAATAACTCCTTTTAAGAGCGGTTGTCATCTCAATTATTTGAATATGATAATGATTTGTATTGGTTATTACACCCTCCTCATAGGAAAGTGATATCCTACAACTCATATATGATAAATGGTTGTACTTTCTACATAAAAGAGAAGGATGAGAAGAGTAGTATGTAAAATAGTGGTGTGAGTGTAATATCAAAAGCTTTGCATATATCAAGTGCCAAAGATAAAAATTTTGGTTATGTACCAATGACATACTATGCGGTGATAGAGCGCATATGGCTATTGGATTATACCGCTTTTTAGTGTTCCTTTATTTGGGTGCAAATGGATTGACAATCATAATGGATTTTGTAGTAAGGAAGTTAGATTTACAAGGGTAGATCGTTAAAAGGTTTGGTCATGAGCAAGACTAGGGCTGTAAATAAGCTGAGCCGAGTCGAATACCCCTAGGTTTGAGCTTGGCTCATTTAACTAAACGAGCCTAAAATAAGGCTCGGACTTGGCTCGTTTAACTAAACGAATGAGCCGAACTGAGCTTTTAACGAGTTGAACCGAGCCGAGCTCACGAGCCAAAGCTAAAAAATGAACCGAGCCTCACTTTTTTGAGCTCGGGCTCGACTCGTTTAATAAACGATCCCAAAAGTGAGGCTCGGACTACGCTCATTTAACTAAACGAACGAGTCGAATCGAGCTTTTAAGGAGCCGAGCCTAAACGAATACCAAACTGGCTCAACTCATTTATAGCCCTAAGCAAGACCCATTTATATTGTCCTCACAAGTAAAAAAATTATTCTATGTTGCTAACCTAGTTGATAAACGGCAGTCCATTATCTTGAATGCAAAAAAAAGGACGACATGAAAGGAGATAATGTTTTGACTAATGACTCACCTTTCTCGTCCAGCTATGATAACATTACCAATGACCTCTATGTACAATTTGATCGCGAAGAAAAGTTATATTTCCTTGAATATGAGTTTGTTTATAAAGAGGGCACACACTACAGATTAAAGCATTATAGATGAAGGTTTAATTACTTTCTATGTGTTATTTTAATTTTATTTTGTGCATAAAGGTTTATTTATTATATATTTTGACTACATTGCATCGCATGTTGCTTTAATTAATTTCTAATATTTAGTTTTTGTTCATTGTTTTATGTATAGATCCATGTAAAGATGATACACATGCTTAGGGGTTTGGAAAAATACATAGAAGGGGGATAATTAATTAAATTGACATAAATTGCTAGAAATAGAGAAGGTGCATTATGCTTGATATTTATTTTGATGAATTCAAGTATCGAGTGGATGAGAAGATGGATTTTTGTTGTTGATATATGTAACTCTAGGGCTTATCTGCACATCCCCACCATTTATCAGACTAGGAGGGATGCCCTAAAAGACTCAAAGGATAGGTTGTGGGATGACACTATGGTATGATTTGAATATTAGAAATAGATATTTTTTTTTGTTATTACCATACGATACTCGAATTATATGCATACTAAATATTTGATTCTTTAACATTTTAGCAAGGATCTAATGTTAGACAATAGCATAAGAACTTATTATGAGTTGAGTTGCAAAGTCCTAAATGGATTAGAAGTCGTGGATGGCTAAAAAGCATATGTATTTAACTGATGATACTATCATGTCTACGTCTCCAAATACCTATATGGATGTGATCAACCTCGAATAATGGAGGGTTTCTTTTTTCATGGAGAACTTCAGATGAATATGAAGTACGTAAGAACATGTTATTATTCACTTTTAAATATAACTAGAGTGTACTTAAATAACAATTTAAACCAACATAATCTCTCTATTTAATGAGATAGATGAAGAGCACCAAGATCACAACTAATGGAGAGAAAAAACATTTATGCTCAAAAGATAGGGCGTAGAGATAATAAGGTAGCTAGAGAATCCTTGGTATGAAATAAACACACACACCCTCCTCTATACCATTCTTTTACTTGATGTAATAGGATAAACAACTAATTGAGGAAGGAGAGCTAACTCACACCCCATATATAGCCCCAAAGAAAGCTTACATTTAGATATACGATAGGATAAAAAAGGGAAAGCATGCCAATGAACCAACTCAATAGATGATCGAGAAAATTATAAAGCCCACAATATTTCTCTTTACTTGGTTTAATATGGTTACTTATCCATAATTATTTTTCTTACTTTAAATAGGAGGGTTGGAGAAACAACTATTTGGCCAGTACTTTTGACAAAGAAGGCCCAAATGATCATTTAACACATACATTGAGCACTCAAGAGTATGGTGGCCATTGTAGGACATATAATTATGGGTTCAACTTATCTAAGGTTTTTGGACATTTCCCTAAGTCTCTTCCTTCAAAGGATAAATTTGAACATATGGAGAAAGAAGTGGCGACGTTCAGGGAATCACAAGATGCAATCCTTAGGAGGTTGGATAGTATGCCATCCTATTTACAATGTTCATTTCAACCTTTTGCATGTAGTGTCATTAGACCTTTTCTAAAAATTAATGAGGCAATACACTGCACTACACTCTACATGCTTCAATGTATTTTTGTTTATATAAAATATAATCTATTTTTGACTTTATGTTCATAAGTTGAATTTTTTGACTATTACAGGATCAATATCTATGTGACTTGCAATTTATAGAGGATAGGATTATGGTAGCAATTTTGGGTATCAATTTATAATTTCTTTGTGTCACAATTAATGGAGCTAGTGCTGGTTGGTGAGGTATATAATCATGAAGAAGAGGATATGCCAATACTTTTCTTACAAGCAAGATAATTTGTTGGATGGTCAAGTAATTGACGCAGGAGATCCACCATTTAGGATCATAATATAACCATTAATTTTTCCAAGTTTTATAACCACAAAACCATTCTTACTTTGAAAAATTAATTATCCATCAAACCCTATCCATGCAAGCCATACAATTTTCCTTTATCCTTTCCCCCCAAAAGAAGTTGAAACTATGCCACTTTAAGACACTATTTTCAAGCATTTTTTCCTCAATTTTAAACCTATTTTAGTTAGTATTTTAACACTAAGAATCCCTCCCCTAAAATTCATCCCTATCAAGTTCCCCTTGGAAGCCACACAATTCAACCACAAGCGTTTTTCATTTGAATGACAAGTCACTATCATCACTTGGAAAGAACAATGCAGATTTGAAGAACAAGGAAGGCTAGAAGACATTACTTACTTCATTTTTTCACTTTCAAGGTTAAAAGGGATCATTGTCTCTTTCCTTTTGTGTAATATGGACGTTATGAATTGTAACATTGTGTGTATTGAGATGGGAGATTTGAAAATCTGCCTAAACCTTCCCTCTCATAACATAACACATGGGCTAAAAGTTTAGAATAATTTTCAACCTTATTAATCACTAAATTCATGTATTAGTTGGTTAAGTTGTAACGTTTAATCCTAAAATTCTTCTATAAGTGTTAGTATATCATGAAATGAGAATATTAACTTACCTTGGCTGCACATTTTCTCTCAAAACTGAGAACCCCTCTTCTTTCTCTAGTGCATGAGTTTGAAGATTATTTGAAATTTTTTATAATATTTATCTTAAGAGTTGTATACCTTAAGTGGTTCTTGCAAGTTTTAATTCAAGAAGTTACCAAGAATCAATATTTATCGATTCTATTCTCCCCAATTTCTTCTTCTTATTTTTTGGTGGTTCTTCATTGTTGAACACCAAATCCCTAGCAAGAATCAAGTTAGATCTCATATGCATCAACTTAGTATCAAAGCTTAGGTTGTATCAAATTAGGTCTTATCTTTACCTTTCTCCTTACCCTTATATAAACCAAAAATACACATAAAATTTCTAACCAACTGTAACACCCTGATTTTTACTATTGAAAAATTTTATTTTTACAGTGAAAGTAAATAAGTAAAATATTAGGGGTTACTATCATAATTAACATAAGTTTGGCTTATGCAACCATCCTTACATCAATCACAAGGCTAAAACATTTAAAGTAACCCAAGGAAATTAGGAACAAAAGAAACATTTATAATACAATAATGAGTTTGGAGCTTAAATTTGAGCTAACAATAAAAAATACAAAAGAAGGGGATACCATGGATCAAGATTCCAAAAAGGTATCCGATTAAATACATCTACCGGATAACATTACTCTTCACCCAACCCCTAATACATATGAAGTCACTCATCCCCACGTAAGTCATCATAGGCAGCATAATTATCTAGCTGATCTTCTGAGACTTGCACATAAGAATCAGGGTCTCCTTCTCGTGGGAATGAGCAGCACCCATAAAACGAGTGGTCAGTACGCTACGTACTGAGTAAGGAAAAAATACTATCAAAATAGGGATACATTTAGCACATGCTTTCATAACAAATAATAAGTTATACAAGCAAATAAATTAAGCATCTCTTAAGACAGATAATGATCTAGGTCTCTTATTAGATATAATCCATTTTCATTCTTTTATATACATTGAGTGTAGGAACCCCACTATTCTTAATCCGGTGGAACGATTTGAACAACTTATCAAGGACAACACACATGAGCCACTATTATCATCCGATGGAACGAATCTGAAAACATCACCTTCTTGGGGTAACACGCTCCCGAGCCACTATTCTCCCCAATGGAATGTGACATATAAATAAAACAACACCTTGGTCCTAACTCACGTATTCTTCCTCTTTAAATTATTAGTATCTTTTTCATAGATTATGCAGTTATATTTTTATTTCAAGATGAGTAAGGGGCCACTATTCTTAATTTGGTGGAACGTACTGAAGCACTTTCTCTGAACAAAATGCTCCTGAGCCACTATTCTTTTTGGTGGAATGAAGATTAAAAATATCATCTTCTCGAGACAAAATTCTCTTGAACCACTATTCTCCCTAGTGGAACGGGAATACATACATACATACATACATACATACATACATACATACACATATATGAATAGATCAACTTGGCCTTACTCATGTGCTCTTTCATTTTAAGTGATTAGTATCTTATTCAAGGTTAATCCTCAGGCAACAAACACATTAAAGTAGATACATACATAACACAAGTCAAAGTTCTCACATCCTTTCAAACCTTAACTACACACCCTTTAGCATTCATTCTCCCATACTAATTATTCCTCCATATATTACAATATCTCATCCTCAAATCTCATCATTATTATCACACCCATAATGTACGGTCTAGTTACCATATCCTACTCATGCATTAATAATCTTATCCCAATATATTACTCACAGAAATCTCTAAAACCCCAAATTCCACTTATTTGTCATAAAACCTCTCATGAAATTTACATGATTACCAATTCCAATAGATAACCTCATAAGGCCAATTATTAGCAACATATTCAGAATCCGAATAACCTCTAGATTTTACACATGGAATAATGATATTATCATTATAAGATATTTTGCCCTAAATTATCCATTAATTCATTTAAGGACCCCAAACAACAATAATACTACCAAAAAATCCTCATGATATTATTATCATATTTTAATCCATCTAACACATAATATACCAAAATTTTCTTATTGTACCATAATGACTAAATTACCCTTGAGGACAAACAATAACCTTTATTTTATAAGATCTTGTACCTTCCACACATATTATTTTTCCACTCCAAAAATTATCATCATACCTCATGATAATTATTATGTCCGCTTATCAAATCTCACTTAGCCTATATTTCATTTCATAAGATACATTTCCACAATTATGACATTATCAGAACAAAATTATAATGGTACCTCTTACCCATTCTCATTTTCTTTCAATTTAATATTCATATCATCACAAAATATCATGATCAACACATGTAATATCATATATCAAAAATATAATGAAAAACACACATAACCATACAAGCAAATAACACAAAAAAACCCTAAATATCGAATAGAATCCTTACCAACTAGGATACCGGGATCTAAGCATGTAAATCCTATACATCCTGCTCCGAATCTACTGGAATACCATCATAGTCAAATAGAAGGTTGGGTTGTGTGGATGTGTAGTAAGATGTGTGGTGGAGCTATGATAAAAATTTGGTGGTATTTGGACAAGGTTTGGAGGTGAAAATAGGAGTGTACGACCAAAAATGGGAAGCTACGCAGCTGTGTTACAACCGATGCATCCTAGTCGAGAGAAAAAAATCACGTACGACTAGATGGTGTTGAGTTGCATGGGCATGCGATAGGAAATTTTAGTGTTACGCAGTCATGCGTAGGCTGTGCACTTTGAAAAATGTGAAGGGCAAGGAGAAGAATAAGGAAAAAGAGGCAGGAGTCATCAGAGATGGCCAGTGACGGTGCTGGGAAAGATTAGGGTGACCTTGGTGGTTGGTCCACCGACCAATGGGTGGCGAGTAGTGGCCGAGGTGGTGCACGATGGTGGAATGGGTGGTGCACAAGCCAAAATAGGGAAAAGGAGGAGAAGGAGGAAGATGAAGAAAAGAGAAGGAAGAAAGGAGAAAGAAGGGGGTGCTCGAGCAAGATTTTGGACACAAAATGGGCAAAATGGAGGCAAAACAAAGAGAAGGGAAGAAAGAGTGTGTAGTGTGTATATATATATATATATATGATCATGTGTGCGTGAATGGAAAAATGTAGGAGGGTTGGATGGGAGACGATGATGATGGTGATGGTGCAGCTGCAAGGTGATAATGATGATGTTGATGGTTGCAGAGGATGGTGAGGAGTAGGGCAGTAGTCGTAAGGTGAGGGTGGTGATGGTTGTATGTATGAGTGTTGCATGATAAGTAAAATGGTAGGGGGAAATGGAGTGTGCAGGTTGGGAAAGGATAAGGGAGAAGAAGGAGAAGAGGAAAAAGAAGAAAGGAAGCAGGGTGATGGGTGATGGGTGATGGATGTTTGTAGGAGGTGATGGTACAAGTGGGGAAGGTAAGGCAAGTTGCATGTGCAAGTTCCAACAATTTCAAATGTTGTGGCTTAAGTGATGGTGCAAAGGAGAAGAAAGAAAATGGAAAAGAGAAAAAAAAATTAGGGGTTATTTTAGGTGATTTTGGATTAGCCAAAATTGTTCGGATTAGTGATAATTTTAGCAGGTTTTGATTTTGGTTTATGAATTATGATTTATCTGAGTCAAGGTTTTGGATTCGATCAAAGTTTTAGGATTAAAAAATTAGGTTAAGGCTAAAATAAGATTTTATTGAGATTAGAATCAAATTAGAGCATTAATGATGCGAGATTATGCTATGCAAAATTTCAGAGTATTACACCGACCCCCGCTCAAAACCTTATATTTTTATTTCCTTCCACAACTGATTCTTATCTCCTTTTTTAAAACTTTTATTCTTCAATGGGATACCATCCTTTACCAAGAGGGTTGAGCCTTGAAGAAGTAAACAAATTGAGAAGGGATGGAACTATTGAGTCTCTTTGAAATGATATGAGAAGAATACTTGATATCTTGGAAACATTAGCTCTTAACATGAACTGAAATCTTCATAGAATAACACCCCCATTTTGATAAACCCATGAGGTATAAGAGGTTCAAGAAAGTGAAGGTGGTGAAGATTTATCCTCGAGTGAGTCTTCTATGGAGATAATGAGGAGGAGTTATAAGAAAAAAAAAGAGAGAACTTTCTTGATGTTAGTGACGAGATTTCAGAGTTTGAAGGCAACCACATTCCTAAAGACTTTCTAGAATGGGATTTGAGGTGTAGTAGGTTGTTTGAAGCTAAAGGGTATACCAACACCAAAATCTTTAAGGTGGCGGTTCTTAAACTCAAGGGCTATGCGTTGTTATGGTGGGAGAGTGTATGTCAAAAGAGGAGAAAAAAGGAAAAATAGAAGGTTAAATCTTGGATGAAAATAAAGAAGTTGATGAAGGAGAGATTCCTTCCTCCTTCTTTTACTCAATACTTTTATAACAAAATGTCCTCTTTGAACCAAGGATCATTGAGTATATAAGAGTACATTAGAGAGTTTGAAAAACCCTTCATGAGGCTCGATTTAGATGAGTTAGAAGAGTATGCTATCTCTTGATTTCTTAGAGGTATTAGGCAATACATAACTAGGAAGGTGGAGATACATAGATATTATACCTTTGATGAGCTTTTTCACCTCGTCTTCAAGGTAGAAAAACACAAAAATAGAAGAGGGTCGTGAGGTATGGAGGTCCAAACAAGGGTGCTAGTACATCAAGGGAGGTTCCTTCACCATTCAAAGCCCCTTCCACACCTTTGACAAAATATGTGAGGAGAAAAGGAGTGGCGGTTGAAAATAAGCCCAAGAATGTTAGATGTTTTAACTATCAAGGCTTAGGACACTATCAAAATGAGTGTCCTAATAAAAGAGTGATGGCCATGGTGGATTTAGAGGAAGCTAACTGAGAGGAAGAGAGTGAAGAGGAGGAAGAAGCCTTGGCTATGAATGGAGAAGAAGAGTTTTCACCACTAGATGTAGGAAAATCTTTGATGATCAGAAGGGTGTTGCATGCTAGAGAGGTCAAATTAAATGACAAAGAGAGAATATTTTTCAAACCAAGTGCACCATACTTGGAAAAATATGTCATCTGATTGTGGATGGAGGAACTTGTGCTAATATTGCGTCTTGCACCTTAGCAGAGAAGCTTGGTCTTCCTACTTCAAAGCACAATAAGCCGTAAAAGCTAAAATGGCTTAATGATGGTAATATGGTGGAAGTGACAAATTAAGTGAAAGTGACATTCTCCATTGGGAAAACCTATCAAGATAAGGTGGTGTGTGACATGGTTCCAATGGATGCTTGTCATTTGATTTTGGGGCGGCCTTGGCTATTTGATAGAAGTGTCATGCATGATGGAATAAGGAATACTTATTGCTTGAAGTTTGCTAATAGAAAATTTTTCTTACACCTTTGACTACTAGGTTTAGAAAAATTGATATGAGTTGTAAAAAGTCTTTACTCAAAGGTGAAAATTTTCCCTACAAGGCCTTAGTAAAGGGTAAAATAGTCTACTTATTATTATTATTAGAAGATGATGAGGGGAGAGTTTTTAATGAGCCACGGGTTAGGGTATTGTTAGAGGAGTTTGATGATGTATTCCCTAATGATATACCCCATGTATTACCCCTATTAGAGGCATAGAACACCAAATATACTTTGTATGTGGTGCTACACTCCCTAATAAGGTGGTCTATAGGTGTAACCCTAAGTAAGCCTTGGAGTTGCAAATGCAATTAGACAAATTTTTGTCCAAGGGTTTAATAAGGGAATCCCTTATCCCTTTTATTGTGCATGTCTTGCTTGTTTCAAAGAAAGATGGAACCATGAGAATGTGTGTTGATAGTAGATATATCAAAAACATTAATATCAAGTATATGTATCCTTACCAAGACTTGATGATATGATTGATTGTTTGTATGGAATATGTTTGTTCTCTAAAATTGATCAAAGGAGTGGCTACTATCAAGTAAGAATGAAAGATGATGATGAGTGGAAAACTACATTTAAAACTAAGGGAGGATTGTATGAGTGGATGGTTATGCCCTTTGGTTTGTCAAATACTCTTAGTGCCTTCATAAGACTTATAAATGAGGTGCTTAGGACATTTATTAGCAAATTTTTAGTAGTTTACTTTAATGATATCCTTGTGTATAGCATTATTGAAGAAGAACATGTAAAGCATATCAAATTGTATCTCTAGAACTTAGGAATCACAAGTTGTATGCTATGCTAGAAAAATGCGAGCTCTTTGTAGCTAAGGTTACATTTATTAGTTTTTATTTAGAGATGGAATAACTATGGATGAGTCTAAAGTGGAAGTGAACAATACATGACCCATGCCCATAATCCTAACATATATGAGAACTTTTCATGATATAGCTTCATTTTATAAGTGATTCCTTAAGGGGTTTATTACCCTGTTGGCACCTATAACCAAATGCATGAAGCAGTGTGAGTTCAAGTGGACCAAGGCAGCCCAAGATACCTTTGAGATGATCAAGGGGAAATTAAGTGAGGCACCCATTCTAATATTACCTAACTTCAAAAAATTGTTTGAGGTTGAGTGTGATGCTAGTGGAGTGGGCATTAGCGCTATTTTAATACAATAAGAAAAGCAAATTGCCTTCTTTAGTGAAAAACTTAATGGCTATAGTGTGAATTATGACACTTATGACAAGGAGTTCTATGCTTTGGTGAGGGCCCTTGATCATTGGTCACACTACTTGAGGCTACATATGGATAATGAATCATTGAAGTACATCAATGGCTAACACAAGCTTAATCCAAGGCATGCAAGATAGGTAGAATTTTTGCAATCTTTTTCCTTTGTACCCAAACACAAAAGTGGAAAAATGAATGTAGTAGCAAATGCACTCTCTCAAATATATTGTATGCTCTCTTTATTAGAGGCTAGAGTATTAGAGTTTCGATGTAGTAGAGAGATCTACAAAGAAGATGAATACCTTGGATGCTACTTCAAGGATCAAGATAAGAAGAAGTTGTTTGTCATTCAAGATGGTTCCTATTCAAGAGAAACAAGCTTTGCATTCCCAAATGCTCCATTAGAGAATTGCTCATGAGGGAAGTACATGAAGGAGGATGTAACACCCCAAAAATTCACTATTTTTTTAAAACGGAAGTAATTAAATTAAAAACCTATGAATTCTGGGGATGTTAACGCCACACTTAAAACTAGACCGGTTCACTCCAACCGTTCTAGTACCAAGTGCTAAGACTAGAAGAAATTTAATAATTAATTATAAATCACAACAATCTAAACTTCAAATGAACATTAAATGGTTGTAAAATAGAAATCAGAATACGCATAAAGAATTGTAATTCATATCTAAAAGAGAAATAAGCTTACAACTGATAAAAGGTTCATCTAAAATACTCGATACAAATTAATAAATTATAAAAGGGTATATCCGATAGAAAAGAAATAATAGAAAGGAGATAAAATAACAAGAAGAGTGAATTCGGCCACACTACTCTCAAAATTGGAGCCAAATATATGCTCAACACTCAGCTCCGCCTGATGTCTCCCCCCGCCTGCACAAAGTCAAAAAGGCCTTTTACTCGTGTGAATGAGTAGCACCCATGAAAGGGGTGATCTATATGCTACGTACTAAGTAAGGTAACCGTGCACTAAGGCTAATACATAAAATCACATAAACCATGCAGAATAATAAAAAGAGCATAAAGACCAACATGATAATATAAATGCATACAATCATCCAGGAAAATATACAAAGGCCCATTTATAGTCCAGATTAATTACTTAAGTAATCTCTTATCAGAAATCATTTCACACCATTCTTTTTTATCAAATCCATGCGAGTACGGGAACCTCACTATTATAGCCGGTGGACCGGAAACGCACAGGGCACAAAGCTCCTGACCACTATTATTGCTGGTGGACCGGAAACACAAAGGGCATAAAGCTCCTGACCACTATTATTGCCAGTGGACCAAAAACATACAGGGCATAAAGCTCATGACCATTATTATTTACCGGTGGATCGGTTTGGCCCCGACTCTCATGGTATTTCATTGTAAGTACTTAGTGTATTTCCCATGTCTTAGCACAATTATGTTCGGTTTGTTGAGCACAGAATCCCTCACTATTATAGCCGGTGGACTGGAAATGTACAGGTACAATGCCTGACCACTATTATTCGCCGATGGACTGGTCTAGGCCCGGCTCAACAATCTTTCACTTTAAATAATTAATGTATTACAGTGTCTTATTCAGAAGCTTTACCCTAGACATGCATGACTCACCCCCTCTGCGCTTATCCTCTAAATGACCCATACCATATCATGATAACCCTGCACCTCTTAACTTGCCCAACAAACTTTCCTTTACACTCTAACTCACACTAGAAGTCCATCTCCAATGTATGTGGGTCAATGCCTACTACTACACACCTCCAAGTCCACTTATTCCCTTACTCTAGGGTTTTTCCCCATAAACCCTAATTTAGGCCTAAGTGGCCCATCCTACTCCACCTCACACAACCCAAATCATTTTTAACACTCCATACATCACAACTCATAGATTCCACCCTCATCATTACACTTTAATCACCAAGGACACATGCTACCACAAAAACCCTAAGTAGCCACACCAAACCCTAATTGTCTACACCAAACTCTAGCTCGATCTCCTACGTACCCTTATATTGTTCCACGTACTATTTTTCATCCAAAGAGTTTAAACACCCAAACAACACTTTCATCACCTTCCTCACACCTCATATCAACTTTCCATACGTAAAATATACTCCCATGTAGACTTCATACATCCCATGCAACATTTCGAACCTTTCATGCAAAACCCTAGAACTCCCATGTGAAACCCTAAATTCACCCATGTAAACCCTAGATTCGTCCATACAAAACCCTAGATTTCTCCATAAAAAATTCTAGATTCCTCCATGCAAACCCTAGATTCCTCCATACGAAACCCTAGATTCTTCCATACAAAACCCAAGATTCTTCCATACCAAACCCTAGATTCAATCCATATAAAACCCTAGATTCTTCCATGCAAAACCCTAGATTCCTCCATGCAAACCCTAGATTCCTCCATACGAAACCTTAGACTCTTCCATGGAAAACCCAAGATTCATCCATACCAAACCCTAGATTCAATCCATATAAAACCCTAGCTTAGATTCTCCCATTCCTTCATTTTACTCTCACCCTCCATTCTTCTTCCACTGACGGATCATTAACATATTTAGGTCCATTCACATTACATAGTCAACTCATTTCCCTTTTAATCAACTTACTCCCCTTTGGTAAACTCATTTCCCATTTTCCATTTTTAACCTTTTCCCCACACAATACCACTTTTATACATCCTCACATGCATGTTTAAAGGGTCACAAACTAATCATCACATACCACAATATTTCATCACATATACATAATACACATGCCATATAATAACACATGAACATACTTTAACTCTATGCCATACCACACAGTAAATAATTATAATGATAATCATAGAATACATAGCATACAAAGCATATAATGCACATCAACACACGTAAGGCCTTAGTCACATCCTTACCTAAAACGACACCGGTCTTGGAACATGCTCCTACGCCTCCTTAGGACTTTGACTAGTCTCACCTATATATGCGGGAAAAACAAAAGATTAGATTCCCTCCTCCTAAACATACTATTACTTATTAATTTATTCTAAGACTAGGTTTTTGATAAAATAATAACATATTAATAATAATGACATTAACTAATTACTAATTTTGCTAAAGATATAAGAAATAATAGCCATATTATAAAAGTTGATAATATAATGTTTGGAGAATTTACCCTAATAATAATAATAATGATACTAAAAATAATAATAATGATAATAATAATAATATTAAATATATTAATAATAACAATAATAATACTACTACTACTACTACTACTACTACTAATAATAATAATAATATGGTTTGAAATAAATAGTGGAATAAGGGCTTCGACCCTTCACTAATAATAATAATAACACAAATAATAATAATAATATAAATAGTAATAATAATAATGATAAAAACCATAATAATATTGAAAAATAATAATAATCATAATGATAATAATAGTAATGGTAATAATCGAACATAAATTGAAGTAGGATTTCGACCCTACATTAAAAAATAAATAATAATAATAATAATAATAATAATAATAACAATAATAAATACTAATGATAATAAAAATATTAATAAAATTAATAATAATAATAAGACATGATATTAATAATACTAATACTAAAATTTCAAAATAGACATAATAGGGTATGGACCCTATTTAGAATAATAATATTAACATTGATAATAATAATAATAATAATAATAACACATAATAATAATAATAATAATAATAATAATAATAAAATCAAAATAAATAGAATAGGGCTTCAGCTCTCAATAAAAATAATTTTAGTAACATTAATAGTAGTAGTAGCAGCAGCAGTAGTAGTAGTAGTAGTAGTAATAATAATAATAATAGTATTATACACAAAATAATGAAAATAAAATAAAATAAAATAAATAAAGCTTGTAAAAATAGGGTAAAAGGGTTGAGAGGGTTTAGGGTTCCACCTTAGGCTAGTGGTGACAAGCGGCGTCGGTGGTGGTGCATTGTTGTGGCGGCGGCGGCCGGAAAAAGAGAAGAAAAGGGGAAGAGTTGAAGGATGGGAACAAGATAGGAAGAATGAGGGTGGGAGTAGGGGTGGTTATGGTTGTCTAGAAGGAGAGGAACAGAATAAGGGAGCGCAACCAATGGTGGTGGCGCACGACGGCGGCGGCGACCGAATGGGGAAGAAGAAGAAAAAGAGAGGAGGAGAGGGAGGAAGAGGAAAAGAAGAGTACTAGGGAGAGATAGAGGAGGGTCTGTAAATTTTTTTTGGGTAGCGTAGGAGGCAGTGATAGTGGCAGATGTGGTGGTGGACGGTGGCGTGAAGGGTGGAAGGGGTAGAGAATAGGTTGATTGAGAAGGGAACTTTACATGGTAGGGGTGGCTCATGCAAAAAGAATCGAGGAAGAAGGGCAGCGTAGTTAGTTAGAGGGCGGTGAAGGAAAGACTTAAGTAGGCAGAGCAGGCGGCGTAGTTGGCTGATGGTGGAGGAAAGGGTGTCTGAAGTTGCGGCGGTGCACAGGAGTAAATTTTTAGGGTTTTAGGAAAAGCTTTGAGATCCAACTAATGAGGGGTATTTATAGAGTTTAGAGGAGAGGGTAGGGTTCTGTGGGTTGTCAAGGGATTATGGCAGGTAGGGTTAGGGTCACCGGCGGTGATGGTTGGCTTGTGGAAATTTAAAATCGTGGCAAGGTATTGCGCAGGAAAAGGAGGAACTGCGCGGAAGAAAAGGGAGGTGGGTTAGGTCATGCTGACCGACTAGTTAGGGGGAAGAGAGAGGAAGAAAAATGGGCAGTCAAAACGGGCGTAACCGATGGCATTAATCTCGAAGGTGGGCGGTGTTGTAGGTTGACAGTGGGAAAGGAGGAAGGAAGAATAAGAAGGAAAGGAGGGGTTGTACCAGCGATCCGGGGAAGAAAGAAAAGAAAGAAAAAGGAAGGAATTGGGCCGATCTACGTGGTGAGGGGGGATTAATTGAAATGCGGCGTTCCTAGGGAAAAAGAGGTAAGGCGCAGGGCTTTGGGCAGCCAAAGGAAAAAGAAAGAAAAGAAAGAATGGGTCGTGGAAACACCAGGCCCATTCCGAAAAGAAAAGGAAAAGAAAAGGAAAAAGGAAGAAAAAAAAGGAAAAAGGGAAAGAGGAAAAGAGAAAATAGGTATATTGGATATTTAAATTAATTTTTATATCTTGGATATTTAAAAATAATAATATTTAAATAAAATAATATTTAATTTCCTTTTTAGGTTAATTTAGGATTTTTGAAAGATTTTTCCTAAATTCCATTTTAATTAACAAAACACCCTAATTTTTCCTCATTAAAATATTTATAAATTTATTCTTAATTTACCCTAATTAATTTTCTTTTACTTTATTAAAAATAATTATTTTAATTAATTTTTCTAATAAATCCTTATTTAACTATAATTCTTAAAATTAGTATTTTTGGGGTATTTCAGAGGAGCAGATGGACACTTCGGCATCAATAAGATTGCATACATACTTAGGTAGCATTTTTATTAGCCCAAACTTGTGGGAGATGTAAAAAGTGTAATAGCTAGATGTATCATTTGTCAAAAGTCCAAGAGTCCCTTCCACCAAGGAATCTACACTCCCTTATCTATACCACATCAACCATGGGATCATGTGAGTATGAAATTCATTATAGCATTGCTTAAGACATAAAGGAAAAATGATTCTATAATGGTAGTTTGTGGATCGGTTCTCTAAGATGGCTCATTTCGTTTCATGTCACAAAACGGATGATGCATCTTACATAGCCGATCTTTTATTCAATGTGATAGTCAGGTTACATGGTATTTCTAAGTCTATTGTCTTTTACAGGGATACCAAGCTCTCCTTAGCTACTTTTAGTAGACATTGTGGAGGCTAGTTGGTACCAAAATCTTATTCAGTACCGCCTACCATCCACAAACCAATGGGAAAACTAAGGTCACTAATAGAATCCTCACAATGCTCCTTAGAAGTTTGGTTCAGAAATCCTTGAAGGATTGGGACACCAAGCTTTCACATGCCGAATTTTCCTATAACCATTCATCTATATACACTCACCCTTTGAAATAGTATATAGGGTGAACCCTATTACTCCCATCGATCTCTTAACTCTTCCCATTTAAGCCCACACCAAATTTAAAGAACAAGAAGGGATAAAGCAATTATGAAACTCCATGAACAAGTGAGGTCAAAAATTGAGAGGATGAATGAAATGAACAAGAATAGGGCAAACATGCACTGGAAATAATACTTTTATGAGCTAAGAGACCTATTTTGGCTTCCTCTTATGAAGGAATGATTTCCTTCTAAGCAGAAGAAAAAACTCATGCCTAGAAGTGATGTACCTTAAAAAGTTATTGAAAAGATTGATGACAGTGCTTATAGGCTAGAGCTACTCGAAGATATGAGAGATATATAAAACACATTTACTATGGGAGATTTACTTTCTCATATTCATGATGACCTTTCGAAGACAAGGAGGTTGATTTTCAAGAGGGAGAGGATGATGCAAGAGCATCCACAATTGAGGATCATAATCTAGCCATTAATTTTTCCAAGTTTGAGAACCACAAAACCCTTCTTACTTGGATAAATTAATCATCCATAAAAACCCAACCATGAAAGCCATGCAATTTTCCTTCTTTTTTTTTCTCCAAAGAGGCCAAAACTATGTCATCTTAAGCCACAATTTTCATACTTTTTTTATTCCATTTTAAAACCTATTTTCTTTAGTTTTTTAACCCTAAGCGGCCCTAAAAAAATGCAACTCTATCAAGTTATCCTTGGAAGCCACACAATTCAACCACAAGTCCCTTTCATTTGGATGACAAGTCACTTTCAACACTTGGGAAGAACAATGCATATTTTGGGAAAAACAAAGAAGGCTAGAATAAATTCCTTACTTCTTTTTGTCACTTACAAGGTTAAAAGGGATCATTGTCTCTTTCCTTTCTTACAATATGGTTGTTATGAATTGTAACATATGGTATATTGGGATGGAAGATTAAAAAATCTACCTAAACCTTCCCGCCATAACCAAACACATGGGCTGGAAGTTTAGTATAATTTTCAACCTTCTTAAGTCCCAAATTCATGTATTAGTCGGTTAAGTTATAACATTTAATCCTGCACTTCTTCTGTAAGAATTAGGATAGCATGAAATGAGAAGAACAACTTAACTTGGCTCCACATTTTCTCTCAAAACTGAGAACCATTATTCTTTCCCTAGTGCATGAGTTTGAAGATTATTTGAAAAGTCTTATAAGATTTATCTTAATATTTGTATATATTAAGTGGTTTTTGCAATTGTTGATTCAAGGGGTTATTAAGAATCAATCTTTATCACTTCCATTATCCCACATTTCTTCTTCATGTTTTTTAATGGTCCATTGTTGAACACCAAATCTTAGCAATACCCAAGTTAGATCTCATATGCATCAGTAACCTAATGACTATAAAGGGTGAGTTAATTTGAACCTTTTTAATTTTAGATTACATTCTTGTTGTTTAGGGTGGTAATATGCAAACAAATTGATAATTATATTTTTCACTCTTTCTTACTTACTTAGGGTGGTTGTATTATAGAAATAATTATTAACAAGAGGAAAATAAATGATATAAAATATGCAAAAGCCCAAAAAGCTTTGGGCATGGAAACAATAATCAAGCATTGTGACACGTCACCTCAATTTAGGTTGTATTTGAACATGGTGCTATATTTGGATGACAATTCTATTAGGATTCCTCTTCTAGTAAATTTTCATATGAAATCAAAATATGTAAGTGCTTGGATTGGGCTAGAGGATATACTACATTTTTTACAAGGAAACATGTTATAATGTCAATATATAATAGCATATACGAGGAAATTTAAATCATTTAAAGTTTGAATTTATTTTAATCGCTAGCAAGAAGCAATATTTCCATACTAAATATGTAACTTATTCTTTCATGCTCATAGGTTCTTGAAGGAGAATTTATTATCTGATGTCTTAGATAGATCTGATGTAAAAATATTTTTATACTTGGACATGATATTCAATGAGAATAATAATATTGAACGTATTCTATATATGGTCAACGTGATGAAGATGACTCAATATTCTCTCTTGTTTGCTCTATTTTCCATTTACATGCATTGGTAGTGATGTTGCAACAATCTTCAGGGATCATATATTAGATAAATTCAATTGATGGAAATCCTTGTTCTGATAATTAGAATCACACACACACAAACAACTTTTTTTTTAAATGTATGGCTACGACAAGTCCAATTAGGTCATTCAAGAATTATTTTGCTTACAAAATAAGGGAAGGGTACCACCACCTCGTATGACTTGGAAAAAAATTAAGGTTTGTAGTTTTTATGTCATTTAATAATTATTTTTATTTATTTTTAAGTAATTAGTATGAGAAACTAATAAGGTAATATAATTTATATTTGTTTAGTGTCCATAATAACAAGATAATGTAAATTGTGGTTACTAAGTCATGATATTCACGAAGTAAATCATTTGTAAAAATTGGACATGACAACGAGAAATATGTATTTACTTTGTTTAGTTCATATCAATTATGATTAGCTATATAGATTAATACTAACATAATACTTTCCATATTTTGTAGGTCTATGATCTATCAACCTTTTGAGCTACGTAAGTATGATAATAACAAGATTAATGAAGGTAGGAAATAATGGTTAAATTTTATTACAAGGCTTTATGATGAATATTTTTAGGATCATATATGCTCCTTTAAAATTTTGTAAATAGAGTACAAATATAAATTAAAAAAAATGTACAAGTTTTATTACAAGGTATATAATGGAAGTATAAAATATTTTATTTTGATGTGAACTTTATGAATTCTAGATGCTTGTTTTGGATGCGGCAATGCTGGTGAAAATAAGTGTAGTTTTTTTTTTTCCATGAAAGAATGTAATATGGAAATGATCATATATGGTCGATAAAAAAAATAGGAAATACACAACGTTTATTTGCCAAAACCGCCGTATATTTCCTTCAATGAAAATTTTTGGGAGGTTCATGTAGAGTATACACTACGGTTATGGTCTATAACTACTATATATATTAATACTTTAAGGTAATTTTTTTTATCTAAATTAATGTATATATTTTGACACTAATAATTTTTGAGTCAAATATAATAAGTTACATGACAATTTTTAGAACCACCATATATATTATATATGATGATGGATTGGGAGATAATTACTAAATGCTGTGTATACCACTTTTTTAATTATTGTTAATGTTTTTTTTATAGTGGTGAATTTAATAATTTTTTTAAATATTATGTAGAAATTTTGTATATTATGAAATAATATTTATAATTCTTGAAATACATAATTTTATATAAATCATCCAATAAAATATTAGATACAACACCGTGGCATACATCGTAAAATATGTAGAGTTAGAGATGTTCTTAAGAGATAAGATGCAAATCCTTGTGAAAACCCTAATGGGTAAGATGATAACACTAGAGGTTGATTCTTTTGACACCATCGACAATGTCAAGGCCAATATCCAAGATAAGGAAGGAATCCTACTAGACCAAACATCTTATCTTTGCCAGAAAACAAACACTTGCTAATTATAACATCCAAAAGGACTTGTAAAATATTTAGTTAGATGTCATAATTTATAGTGTCAAAAGAAATCAACTTATCAACCACTCTATTCTCTTCTCTAAGTGCATGCCTCCTCTTAGCTTTAACAAAATCAAGCAAAATAATAATAATTCTATAGTATAAAATAATAACAAAATATGGGTGAATAGGTAGACAATATTTCAATTGCAGAAGGACTAATAAAATATTAGATTCAATCACAATGCACCTAATCTCTAAATTTTTTACCAAAAGAAGTTCATCCCTAGAAGCCAAAATTTTGGTTAGCAAGCTATAAAATGTAGTCAATGATTCATAACTAATAAGTAACTCTTTATTTCAAACAAGTTCAAATTTTCTCTAAGCTAAGATGCACCTATCCCTTGCCCCAACATCGACCAAGTATCTAGGCCCTAATAAAGATGTCAAATGGGTCATATGGATCGGATTTAAATTGAGTCAATTTAGATTGGGTTAGAATAGGGTACGTTATGCAATTGGTTCAGGTGTCCTTGAAGTCGGGTCCAATTGGGGCAAGAATGGTTCACGTTGAGTTTGTGTTGGGTTCAGTTATTTCAGATTAATAAAAGATAGGGTTGGGTCTGGGCTTAGCACATCGAGTTTCTTCGAGTTTGAATTTAATTTGAGTCTACAAACTTCAGGTTAAATTATGTTTAGATTAGGTTGATTTGGGTCTATGTACTCAGGGTCATATCGAGTTTGGGTTAGGTTAACTCAATTTAAAATTTGCATAAATATTGATTCTTATTAATTGTTTTAAAAACAAATAAATAAAATTTTATGATTTTATATTATTATTATACTTATTATAGTAAGGTTTATCATAATATATGCAATTCCATAACAAATAGTTATCATAAAATATGTAATAATAATAATAATAGTAATAAATTATTGCTATTATTATAAATATTATTATATAGATAATTATAATAATTGTTATGAATGTTATAATAATTATAATTATCATGTTATTTATAATAATAATTGTTATTATAATCATTAATAATAATAATTGTTATTATAATCATTAATAATAATAATTGTTATTATTAACATATTTAGAAATATAATAATAATCATGATTATTATTATTATTATAAATATAATAATAATAATAATTACTATTATTATTATAAGAAATATAAATATAAATATTATTATCATCATTATAATAACATGTATTATAATTATCTAATCTATAATTATAATTTTATGTTTATAATAATAATAATAAGAGAAATTTTTATGGTTTAATCTAATCGACGCTAATATAATTATTATAAACATAAAAATTTTAATTTTAAATATGACAATTAAAATATATATTATTATAAAGGCAATAATAAAATTTAAATATGTATTTCTAATAAGAATAATGATTTTTATTATATTTCTAAAAATGATGATGATGATGATGATAATAATAATAATAATAATAATAATAATAATAATAATTTTTATTATAAATAACATGATAACTATAATTATTATAAAATTCATAAAAAATATTATACTTACGTGTATAATAACATTTGTAATTGTAATAATAATAATAATTTATTATTATTATTATTATTATTACATATTTTATGATAACAATTTGTTATATCAACACATATATTATAATAAAAATTACATTGGGTTAAAGTCAAGTCATATTGGATCGTATAACTTTATATTAGGTATATTTGGGTCAGTTTATTATTAAATTTCTGTCGTGATACAAGTTATATTCGAGTTCTTTTTAAATTATATTATTTTGGTTTGTGTCTTTCATATAGAAATTAATATGGGGTTTTTTAAAATTTGAGTTAGTTTTATATTTATTAGAGTTGTTTTGAATTTTTAGGTTGAAATTGAGTTTAAATTTTTTGATCTAAATTAAATTTTTGGTGGGATGAGTCGGATGAGGTGTAGGCCCCAGTCACTATCCTTCAAAATGTATGGAGCCGTCGACTCCCTGTAACAGTATACGATGGCCTTGGACCTTTAAATTAGTGTTGGCTCAAATGTGCATAGCATGGCATCTTCGCCAATCGCCATGTAGTCTGATCGACACCAAAGATGATAGCGATTTATGCAGAAGCTTAGTCTGGAGAAGTAGCTGCCCCCACACGTCATGGTCCTGCCACATTACAGCTCTAAGCTCCCCACCATGTGTTATCTGGCAAGCCAATCAGACCCATGTCGACCTGCAGCTCACCCACCAAATGTGTCCTCGCTACTGCTAAATTGACAAGAGCATCTGGAATCTCTCTAGTCTAGTGCTCACTCAGACTATAGGATTAGTCTCCCTCCACTCTACGATACTAATGCGTCCAACAGTATGGACAGTCCACTATAGTATTAATCTCCTTCCAGCTTCTCAGCAGTATCCATGGGTTGTCCAACCGTATGGACAGTCCATACCTACACATGCCCTGGAGTTACACCAGCAGAGTTTCCTCTTCTTCTTCTTCTTCTTCTTCTTCTTCTCTCTCTCTCTCTCTCTTTCTCTGAACAAAGCAGAGCTTCCGTTTCCAAGTACTGCCACCTAGCTTGGGAATTTTAGCGATCTCTAGAAATGAGTTAAATGATAAAGAGCTTAGCGGGCAGTGTGGTGAGTAATGAGAACCCACAACGAAACAGAAAAAGTAAGACCACTATACAATACTAATGCGTTTTTTCAATTAAAAAACTTTAATTAGAAATGAATAAAGAAGGTCTGAATAAGCATCCTTGTGTTGTATTTCTCTCATCTTCTAATAATAGGTTGAGGATGAACAAAAACCATAGAAAACAGTACACCAAGGCTCGATATAAACAAGAAATAAACAACCACCACCTTCAAAC
This sequence comes from Tamarix chinensis, assembly GCA_030549775.1. Lineage (NCBI taxonomy): Eukaryota > Viridiplantae > Streptophyta > Magnoliopsida > Caryophyllales > Tamaricaceae > Tamarix > Tamarix chinensis. The sequence continues at coordinate 55,828,260 of CM060182.1, forward strand.
CAGGCTAGAGAGAACTAGCAAACAAAATATGGGGGAAACATTACAGACACAGCATCAACACCACCGAGAGAGAGAGAGAGAGAGAGAGAGAGAGAGAGAACATGACCTAGAGAACGTGTTTTACTCATGGTATGCCTAGATCCCTCTCGTCCATTTAATCCAACTCTCTATTCTATTCTCCTTAAATCAACCACCACAAAGTAATTCCTCTCACCCCCAATTCAAATCACAAGAAACTCAAACATTCCATGGTAGATATTAGTGTGGCAACTAACCCCTTTACAAGAATTGATATTGATATGGAGGCAACACATAAGGACAACACCTAAAATGTCAAAATCGATGATGAAAATCAGTCTAACTCCAATCCATGGTCGAAGGGATTCTCCTTTGGTGCAATTTTACATGGACAAGTCAATCAAGTCTAATTCTCTACTTCTGACGAAGTAGAATGGAAGGAAATGAAGGCTATAGAGGATGACGATTGCTAGAATGACCCCATTATCCCTAATATCCAATTTCATAGATCTACCTATTTGTTGTCAAGAAGAAGAAGGCTCTATGTATTTTATCCACAAGTGGCTTGGTAGAAATATTAGTTACGAGATCCTTAGTCAAAAGGTCCATGCTCTACTATTCTTGGAGGGCACATAGGAGCTTATTGACATTGATAATGGGATTTTTTTTTGTTTTTAATCTACAAAAGAAAGATGACTATGAACACATACTCAAAGAGGGGCCATGGATGATCTATGGCCAATACCTTATAGTCTCCTAATGAACCCTTATTTTAAGGTAATCATTGCATTGTCATTTGTCACATCCACTTTAGCTTGGATTTTCATTCTATAAATCCTAATTGAGTATTTTGGTGATGCAAAGAAATTGAAAGCTATTGGTGAATATGTAGGTACATTTGTCAAGTTGGATAGATATACTAGAGAGGAAAATTTGTTCGTATGGCTATTGAGGTGGATCTTTGCAAGCCACTCCTCTTGAAAATTTATATTGGATCCTCATTATACAATATTGAATATGAAGGTTTGTGTATGATATGCTATCATTGTGGTGGGATTGGCCATGTTCAGGACATCTGCTCTTCTTTTCCTACCTTCGATGTAGCACCGAACAAGTATGGTTCTAGAGAAAGGGTGATGACGCGTGATGCCACACATTCGGTGGAGGAGCTTAATCCTTATGGGTCATGGATGATGGTTTCTAGAAGAGAAAAGAAGCAGAAATCCCCTAGAAATTAGGCGAAGTCTTCTAAACACATTAAAGCTACTTCTAATTTTTCAGTGTCTTCTGCCTCATAATTTGGGGAAATTTTGGTACCTCCCGATTTGATGCTTTGATAGATATTGATGAGGGCTGTGAGGGATTTGATGAACCAAATGATGAGTCAAATTTGGAAGGCATTATGAATCAAATAAGAATGATAATGGGAGGCTTCTAGAATCCCCATAATCTCAAATGACAACTCTTTGGCCACTACACGTGTCAAAAATAGTGTCCCTATCAAGGTCATGGAATTGGGAGTTGGTTCACACAAGGATGGCCATAATTGAGGCTTGGTGAAATCCCCTCCTTGTAAGCCTCTGATCAATGTTGGTCATAGAAGATATGGAGATGTTAATACTAAGGCATATTTGGGCCTCCTACAACCCATCATCCAAACCTCACATGTAAGATATAGTAGGATCACTGGTAGCACAAAACTGTATATGAAATGAAAAGATGAGAAAATAGATCTCAAGGATGGCAGTGCACATGATTGGGTTCCTCCCTTTACTCTTCTCACAGATGTCTGTGTTTCATGTTTGATCCCACCGACTTGAATTTTATCTTATGGAATGTGAAGGGTGTGGTTAGCGTAGATTCTTAAAATCACTTTATATATATATATATATATATATATATATATATATATATATATATATATATATATATATATATATTTGGTGCAAGCCCATATGCCTTGTTTAGTGGTTTTTGTTGAGATAAAGATCAACAATTACAAAGTGGAAACTGCCATCTGTAAGCTTAATTTTATAGGGAGTGTTAGAGTTGATGCTCATGGGTTTCAAGGTGGTATTTGGATGTTGTGGGGGCATAGAGTGGGTGCAAATTCATGCCTTATGCTCCTCAACTTATCTTATCCACACTTGTGTGTGATTACCTACTAAACATGAATTCTTTTTTACAAGTGTATATGCCTTCCCTAATGCCTCGATTAAGGAAGAGATGTGGAGAGACCTCATGTCATTATCACATCACATTTCTATTCCTAAGCTTGTTGGGGTAACTTTTATGATGTTAGTGCACTGGCTACATGCAAAGGTGTCAACCTTAATACCACTAGTATATGCTTGAAGCTTAACAATTTTGTTAATCATTGTGGCCTTAGTGATCTATGCTTCTCTATACCTAGATTTACCTACAATGGTGTGGTTAGAGGTAGAGGCATTAGTTTCTATATTGATCATGCTATGGAAAATCATGCCTAGTGTATAACTTTTTCCCTATGAACATGTGCACCACCTCCATTCAATTATACTTCAATGAAAGTTTGGGCCATTATCTTACTAGGCGTTTTCAATCTAAAGCTGCTTGGATTTCAAACGTTTTCCCATTCGTGTTATCTCTAACAATTGGTACAGGGTTTTGAATATACACTCAAAGCTACAATAGTGATCATAATCACTTAAGAAATGAAGTGAGAAGGTATTTGGTTACATTGGACATCACAAGAAACACCTCATCGCTCATCTAAATGGCATGCAACATGCCTTATCACACTCTTTCTCCCATGTTTTAGCTCTCTTGGAAGCATCTCTCATGCAAGAACACAATGAGGTCCTCACCCATGAACACATTATGTAGATGGCAGAAACCTAAGGACAATCAAGTAATGCTACATGATAAGAATGCTCATTTCTTCCACATGACAGCTTTCAATAGTAATATGCACAATATGGTCTTATGTTTAAAAGAAGAATCAAGGGAATGGGTCAACAGTGAACATTTAGTTATGGAATTAGTGATCACCTATGTTTGGGAGTTGTTTGGTTGTGATGGTTTAACCAAGGAGGTGTTCCCTATCTGTAGTGTTTTTTTCCTTCGTTGCTTCAGGATGATATGGATGAGATCTTTTGTGTATTTCCTAGAATGAAGTTAATAATGTAGTTTTTCCATAGGCTTTCTCAAAAGTCCATGCCCGACTGGTTTCAGCCCTGTCCTTTATTGAAAATTTTGGCCACTCGTCGGGGAGGATTTGTATTGTTAGTTGATGTTGCCTTTACCTTTGGGGAAATTTTCCCATAAGCTTCATGAAACCCTTATTTCCATGATCCCCTAGGTTGAAGCTCTACCTAGAGTTTGTAACCTTAGGCAAATTAGTCTTTATAATGTCACTTATAAAACCATTACAAAATTGCGGATGCTTAGACTAAAGTCTATTCTTGGGCACTTGATTGATCCTTAATATAATAATTTTCTCCCAAGTATAAGACTCTGGATAAAATTATTATTACACAAGAAGTTATGCATATAATGAAACACAAGAAGGGTAAATCTAGAATCATGGTGCTTATGTTGGATCTTGATAAGGCATATGACTGAATCTCTTAGAATTTTATTGAAAATACTTTGAACTTGGTTAGTCTTCCATTTTCCCTAGTTTAACTCATTATTTTCTACATTTTTCTACCCTTATGATTCATGTCATATAGAATGGAGAAGTGTTAGACACTTTTAGAATGTCCATAGATATTCATTAGGGTAACACTATTTCCCTCTACATCTTTATCCTCTGTATCGAGAGGTTATCCCTTATGATCAAGTATATTGTGAATGAACACCAATGAAAGTCAATCTATTTGTGTCGTGATGGGACAAAAATTTCACATTTATTTTTCATTGACAACCTCCTCTTATTATCCAATGAGTCCTTACACCAAATCAAAGTGATCATGTAGTGTATCCATGTCTTTGGTTGGGATTCCCACCAAAAGGTAAGCCTCAAAAAATCAATTACCCTATTTTCCCCTAATAATCCAAGGGGTAATATGCATGTAATCATTTCCTTCTCTCATATCCCTATGGTTCAATCTCTAGGGAGATACCTTTGTATTAACCTAGCAGTAGGAAGCAAGCCTAAAGGACTTTACACAAATGTGGTAGACATATTTCGTAACAAATTTTTTTTCTTGGCAACCCCATATGATTTCCCTTGTTAGGCCCTCCGCTCTTGTCTAAATTCCCTCTAGTTCAATCCCTATGCATATGATGAAGAAGAACTGGTAACCTAAGCATGTGAATGAGATGATTGATAATCTTAACCGCAGATTCTTATGGGGTGCTTCTCATTCTAAGAGAAATATACACCTAGTCAATTAGAAATATGTTTGCAGACTAACAGATAAATGTGTTCTTGTGTTGAATTACATGGACACTTTGAACCAAGAATTACTGATGAAGCATACATGGGAAATGATCTCTAGCTCAGATGCACTCTAGGCCAAATTATTGAGAGAAAAATATGGTTCTCGCTCATTCTCTAATAGGGTGTCAACTCGCTCCTCTAGCATTTGGCATCATTTATGCAAATCCATTTCATGGCTTAAATAGGGTATTAAATGGGTCATTAATTTAAGCACCAACGTGTGTTTTTGGAAGGATTGGTGGGTCATTCTAAGGGCCTTGTCCTATTCTAATGGAGCTTAGATCAAGAAATGTTAAAGCTTTTATCAAAGCTTTTGGCGAATAGAATTAGGGTTTGTTCCATCAACTCTTACAATCAAGCACTCTCATTGAGATTACAACAACTTTTATTGATCCCTTGTGTGCTTCAAATGACATAAATTTTGGAGTTTTCATAATGAAATCGATATGTTTGCCCAAGATGGTACACCTCCCTTTTCTTACTGAAAACTAATTTGGTAAGCAAAAATTTGACATTATATCAAGTTGTCTACTTGGCTAGCTAATTAGGAAAAGGTATTATCTAACATTAATTGTATGTAAAAAGGCCTCTAAGAGGATGCTTCTTGTGCCAATTTTCGTTGTGCTTTTAAAAATATCGAGCATGTCCTCTACATTACCCTACCAGCAAGCATGTTTGGCTTCACCTTATTCCTACGGGAGGCAGATATACTTTTTTAGGGAGAACTTTATGATTGTTTTTGGTCAAATTTATGATGCAATAGGAAACCAAGTACTCTAGACCGGCCTTGGACTATGATGTTTATGATTACTTATTGACTATTTTCATTCTAATGCAATCAAAAAGTGCTCAACCTCATAGATTTCTACCTTTGGTAGGGAACACAATTGGGCATGGGATATTGTCTCTGATGTTCATGCCAATAAGGGTGGTAGGAGTTTGCAATTACTTGGTTGGGATGCTCCTTCAGTGAGAGAGATTAAAATAAACATGGATATTTCAACTGGCGAGGTTGATAGCGATCACTTAGATCACTAGGTGTTTGGGTTTGCATCCAACTTGGGTCATGTTGTATAGGCTCAATTGTGGGCTATATGGCATAGACCGAAGGAGACATATGATCGTAGTTACAGTTAATGGTTAACTATGACTCCCTTGTTGCTATGAAACTTATAAATGGTCGTGTTCTTCTTCTTCATCTTTGTTAAGCTATCATTGAAGTTTACTAGTTTCTTTTGTTCATTCATGGCCATGTGGTGCATGCATATTGCAATTTTAACTCCATTGTTGACCGCTTGGCCCATATGGGTTAGAATTTGTCATATGGTTTCCACCTCTTTGAAAATCTTCCTCTAGAGGTTCTAGACCACTTATGGTTTGGCATTTCTATGGTTGGAGTTCTCATTCGGTCTATTTGTAATGTTCTTATCGGATTGATTTTGGATATCCCACCCACTTATAATGGAAATTAATAATAAAATCAACGCCAACCAAAACTCAAAAACTTGCACAGATACAAGCCTTCCTATTAATCCCCTATTTGGCTAAAGAATAATCAATTGAATTTACCTCTCTAGGTCAATGAATGATTCAAACATCATACCATTCCTATCTAGTCTTTAGGATGAAATTAATAGAGGAGTTGCAGCACCATGACGCTACTCTAACCTCATTACAATACCGGTGGGTTAATCATATGTTTTATCAATTAGTTTTAGGATAAAATTTCATTTGTGTGTATATAATATCTAATCTAATCAAATTCTACAACAAACCTTTACCTCCTCTATAGGTTAATAATGTAAACAATCTTAGAGATGCCCTCATTAATTGATTAGGCTCCTCATCCACATGAGGGCATCCTGCTTCTATCTACTACACCAAAATTCTATTAGGTACGGACGTGGAATATTCTATCCTTCCACATACACATTATGTAAACAATCAACCAAGTCTGTCAGACTAAAAACGTTCAGAGAGCAACAGAAATTTTGTACGTCTCATATCACAGTATTTAACATTAATGCAGCGTAAAAGCACACCGCAGACAGATAAAAAACATCTCAGCATCATTGTGACATTTAAATAATTGGTATATTATGACTAAAAAATGGTTTCATATAGTCATTGTAGCCAAACAAGAAACGGAGGAGAAAAACACTAGAATAGATACATCAGAGTGGGAAAATGCTTGCTTAGTCTTTTCATTCTCACCCTTTCTACGGATATAAATAATGTACAAAAGAAGATTTTGTCTCTGTTGTGCCAAATCTATACAGATAAAAAATGTAAAGTGCTACTAAACCAAGAGCCCAACTCAAAATTAAGCAATTCAGCACTATAATTGGCAGATCAAAAGGTGTCGCATGACCTTTTAGCTTTGGAAGTGCATGCATGTCAAGATGGAACTGATAGATTGTTCCCAGGAGTATATCTGAGAAAAGGAACAGAAATTAACACTGAAATTAGTAAATCAGTTTCTAAATGACAGCATATTAACTGAAATTAAAGTGCTTTCTGGCATGAAGACTTACGTAAAGTTCAATCCAGTTTTTTCAAGCAGGCTCTTTGGAATTGTACCATATAGATTATTGTTCTCCAGGTGTCTACAAGACAAAAGACAGTTCCTCAGAATCTTAGAAACAAAAATATTTTACTTAGATTTCCCGTTAGAGTTGCATAAGTAAATTTGGTATTTTTCATCTGAAAAGATATTCCATAGCGAGCACCCAACAAGAAGTTTACTTTTCAGAAGGGAAAGCCACAGACATTAAAAGAAGAGAGGAAATAGATAGAAATGTTCATCGCATAACAGTATAATTACAATCTGATCAGGAACACTTCCACATATACGACATGCAATTCTTCAGTTCACTTGGTCTCTCACCAAGGTTGAACGCTGCAACAGAAAATAGATAGGTACATTTTTTTTGGTACATATAATAGATAGGTATATTGAGACACAATAAATCTGTTTTTTTTTATCACCCATATGTGGGACAGACAAATCAGCCTCGTGTCTTGGACACAAAACTTCCCACAATGAAGAGGTGGTGTTTTAGTATGCAGCAGGCAAGACCATCTTTTAGAGTAAGGTGGATAATGTAATAAGCAAAATAGTATACCAACGTCTACCCCAGTCTTCCTTCCATGAAATCCCAAAGGTTCTTGCACCATACTCAATGGTACCAGTTGTGTGCTTTGATTGGATGGTTAAAGAAACATAAGAATTGAAGCTACATCAATGAGAAGCCATGCAGGAATATGAGGCAGAAACTTACAGCTCACGTAATTTGCTCATATCTCCAAGCGATGAGGGTATTGTCCCAGTAAATTGATTGTTCTCCAAGCCCCTTCAGGAAAAGACAACAAAAATATTATTATGACGCCAAAAAAGATCAGTGTGAAGCATTACTTTCTTATTTATAGAGATCAGGGTCCTAGGAAACACTTCCTTCTAATTAGCAGGCTGAAAACTTCAACTATTACCACCTCATTGCCATTGTACCAAGCTTTGGATCAGTAAACCATCTATACAGCGAGGTCTGAAGCATAAAACCCATAACAGAATGCAGTGAAATATGCTACTCACAATCTTTCCAGAAGCTTCAATTTACTGAAGTCAGGAATATGTCCAGACAGCCTATTGCCTCCTAATAAGCTGCAACCCAAATGAGCATATCATGAGCAAAATATGTCTTCACTTAGAACACAAACATGAGTAAGATCTGGGCACCTACATAGAGTTCAATGCAGTCAAATTTCCGATATCTGGTGACAAGGATCCTGAAAGACCCATATCCATCAAATTTCTGTCAAGAGAAAAGGAGTCAATCAGTGGCACAAGATAACCAGTCTTACACAGCTAATATTTTCTTAACACATAAAAGGACTTACAGAGAGATTACGCGAATGCGTGGTCCACTCGAGCATGTTACACCAGTCCAAGAATAACCAATAGGTAAACAAGGATCACCATTCCAATCAGATGGAGGATTTTGAAGCTCATTCCTTATTCTTCCCAAAGTAATAACTGCAGCAAGAAATAAAATTATGATCAGCAAGTCATCACGTGAGACCCAAGTCAAATGAATTTCAGCTCTTTGCTACCAGGTATTATGGAGACATAAATTCGTCAGTCCTTAAAATAAGAAGTAAAGGAAAAGAAAACAGCAGATATATTTATCCTTGATTACTTGCCGGGGCACAATTGCAAATGAAAGGTGATAAATGCAAGCAGGTATGATATTTAGTTGTTGGGGCACAATTGCAAACGAAAGGTGATAAATGCAGACAGATATGATGTTTGCTAATCTATGTAAAAAATGTATTCTCACCAGCACCTTCAGACATAGCACACTTGAAGACTTTCAACTGGCAAAGCCTTTTTAAGCAATGAAGCATGACAACAAATGCTTTAGCTGCCAGGTTGTGAAATGTTATTGCAATTCTTTTTAAGCGAAATCTAGTTTATTTCATTCAGTAATTGTTGCCCAGTTCCAAAATTAGATTCAATTGATGGAAGAAAAATCATGAAGTTAGTAGTAGACAAACCATCACGTGTATGGGTATTCCCTCCAAGCGGCAGCAATATGAAAGCCTCGGCAGCATTAATCAAGGGAGCTACAATTGATCCAGCAGCAGGAGTGAGAGTTATATTTGTATGCCCGTCAAGAGGCCACTGGTTTGAAAAGACAGAAACCCCAGAGCGAGTCACATTCAACTCGTTGTAATATGTCACCCCATTTATGTTAATGCTGAACGCCCTTGAGTTCCCAGATGGTGAAACAGGATCATCACAAAAATACAATGCGATGTAGTAAGTTGCAGTGTAAACAGGTCCAGGGGGCCATTGAAGCATCAACGCTTCTGGTTGAGCAGAAGAAACCCGTGTCTCGAAAACCCTTGCAGGTGGAAGGTTCCAAAAACCAGAAACAGATACGTTTGGAACTCCAATAACTGGATTGTAAGATCCAAATGGTTGCCAAATTCGATCGAATTGATCATCGGGGTATCTGCAGTTTCATATTATCAACAGAACATGTTATGAATATGACAAGTGGAAAAAACTATGCATTCAAATTAAACAAAGTCCACTCCCTTGTCCCAAGATAGTTTTCTACATGCATCCTGCTCATTATCACAAATTGAAGAAACTGCACAAGTGTGACATCTGAAGGTTCAATAATTTCAAAAGACTAATGCTAAAGCAACACATTAATAATTTTCTTAGCAAGAACTTCCACATCCGTCTCATACAATGCCTCAATTTTCAGCTAAATCATCTCTTGAGAAGCAAATTTTAAGCAACTTTTGGCATCGATTTAATTTAATATCCCAGCTTACAAAATATATACTAGGGAAACGGAATGCATTTGATAAGGAACAGGGAATCAAAGGTACAGACATCTGCTGCTGGATAGAAACAAACACAAAAACCTGGTGATAGTAGCTGAATAACATCCAGGGAGAAACTGGAATAGATAATCCCACATAAAAAGGTGAGCTTGCAACTAGTTCATCGAATCACTATCATTTCCTTGCTCAAATAAGCTAGAATAGATCCTATACAAAACACTAAATACTTCACAGTTTGAACAAAATACTGTACAAACTTCCACCAGCAGCTTCACGTCGACAAATAAAATAAAGGCAGCAAGCAATTCTGATACTCACCGAATAATTGAGTCCTTCTCTCCAAAATTATTCCGCGCGACCAAGCTCAAACCGAACTTATCAAAATCCGTAGAATTATAGACGGAACCGTCCAACAAAATAATCTCAATAGCCGATATAAATGGGTCAGAATCTGTATACCTATTAGATCCAACGCAAACACTCATGACTTTCCCATAAGGCTTAAAAACCCCTTCATAATACGTTGACAACTTTTTCTCATAATCAGAAGTCGTATTCACTAGAGTCCATAAAGTCCCATCAAGTATCTGATCAAACACTGGTGGAATCGAATTCCCATTGACTCCACCATAGTAATACGTCGTCCGAACCAAGTAATTAGCGCCGCGATAAATAGGGAACTCGTAACACAACTTTTTGTTCAAGTTTCCCTCCAAAGCAAACGATCGAGCAGTTGACAAGATTGGAAAAACATCCGAGTCCGTAACATTTTTGGGTGTCCCAGCTGTGATGAATCCATCGTCGGGTAGCCATTCTCTGTCGTCGTAGTACGTTGGTTGTGTTGCACCGCAATTAATGAATGTACCTGAAGAGAAAGATAATTAAAGGATGGTTAATTGCTCGTTAACCAAACTATGAGCTGAAAATTGAGAAATTAATGGGAGAAAGAAATAGGGACCTCTCAAGGATTGAGAAAGTGAAAATGGGAGGAGAACGAAGAACGAAAGGAAGAAGAGAGAACGGGCGGACATGGCGATGGGGTGTTAGGGACGACGGAATCATAAGGGAGAGGGAAGGAAAAGGGAGTTTTGAAGGAGAGAGAGAGAGAGGTCAACGAGATTTTGGAGAAGTTCATTGGAACGGGTCATTGATGAGTCACAGAAGGAAGGAATCAAAAGAGGAGAGAGAGGGAGAAGGTGAAGTTGGTAAAGAGAAAGGAATTTTGGTCGAGTGAATGGCGACGGAGATGAATGGATGACGCGGGAAAAATACCAGGTCAGAACCTGCATTTTCATCATAAAAGTTAATAAAAAGGATTAGAAACAGCAGCGTTCAAGATGTTAGGTCAAAGTAAATCTGTCCTCTAAAATAAAAATAAAAAAATACGGTTAACGTCATGTCTCATGGTGACAGGTGACAGGTGACCGTTGACAGGGTAAATCTTGTGCCCGTGCCTTTTTCAAATATTTTCTATCGATGCATCGCTGTTATATATAAAATACACTTCTAAAAAGAAAACAAGTAATCGTGAATTATCCGTCGTACTTCATTTTTTTCCCTTAGTTTTCCTTATACATTCATTTTACTTAAACACACATTCATATTATTCTTCAAAAAGTTTAACTTTTTAATTTTTTCTTTCTCATTTCTCCATCACTCCAATCTCATTTTCTCTCTTCTCTCTCATCTAACTTCTTACACAATCACTTAATCCTTCTCAAATCTTCTACCAAATTAAGAAATCAAATTTTACATCTAAAAGTATGTAAGATTTCATCTTTTTTTTTGGTAAATTTTTATCATTTTCAAATTAGCTACAGATACAAGATTTGATTATTACATTTTTCTCATTTTAGTTATTATTTAACCGAAATTAGTATTTGTATACATAAATGAAACTTAAATTAGTAAATTTATTGTAATTTTGGTTAAAACTAAGCTTCGAACGATATCAATGGAGTTTGGGGCAAAATAGTGGTGATGGTGGGTGGTTCACCCAGTAGTTATAACTACTAATGGATAGTTTACTTGTCGGGCATCCCTCCAAACAGGTGACTCACATGTCGGCCCTTCCTCCATGCGGGTAACTCACCCATCACAAATATCTTCTAGCTAATAGTTCACCAGTTAGCCTCCACCTCCATCGAGCATTTCACCTGCCACATTTTACCCAAAAAGGGTGACACACCTGTTGAAAATCCTTAACCCTAACCCTAAACCCTAAACGCCAAACCCTAAACCCCAATCCCCAAACCCTAAGCATTAAGCCATAGACCATAAACTCGAAGCCCTAAAGCCTTAACCCCAAACCCTTAACTGTAAACCCTTAACCCCAAACCTTTAACACTAACCCCAAATCCTAAATCCTTAACACCAAACCCTAAACCTTAAAACATAACCCTAAACCATAAGTCATTGATGAACTAATGCATAATATTTATTAATGATATTTTTGTTATAATTAGCAAATAGCTGGCAAAGGAGGTAGAGGAAAAGATCTAATACTAGCTACTCCTGCTACCACTAGGGTGGCGAAGAGGACATTCATTGCCAATACCAGAGCACGAGTTGCGATAGAGCATGGCAAAGCTCCCTGTACTACAGATACACAACACGTGTCATTTGAGGAGGAGTATAATGATCCTAGCGAGGGAGCTTTAGCTAGAACTAACACATTTGCCCACTCAGCATGATATGTTTCCTCTTTGACATCAAATAACGATTAGAGATTAACTAGACCTACTAGTAGAGGTCCACTTATTTCAGATCTTCTCACTAGTTTTAAGGGTCATGTGGCACACGTCATATGTAATAATACTAAGGTAATTTCTATTATTATATAGATTGGTTTCTATATTTCTACCCTATAATTCATTATTCTAATATTCATTTTTTAAGAACTATATCATGTGTTGAGAGTTTAGTTAAGGATGAAAAACTTGAGAAGACTACCGGTCAATGTTGTTGGCATGGGTATTGCCTACGACTACATCAAGACCATAGGAAAAAAGTAGTGAAAGTTTCATGCAACATCAGGATTGGATTCACATCACCTAGAAAGAAGAAGAGTAAAGCATCAACAAATAATAAGGATACTAATCTAACCTTCTTATGTTTTGGGTGCTACTTAAACTTAGGGTTTGTGCACACATTGTTCAATAAACAAATTAGGTATTCTATAACAATCACCAACAAATAAGGTGATAACAAATCTCCTTGTCTCAATCCTTTAAGAGCCCTAAAGGGGGTGTGATATACCATTAATAACTAGAGAGTAGCTAATTATGTTCATTAAAGCAATGATGAGTTTAACATAGAGAAGAGAGAAGTAAAGAGGTAGGAGCATATTCACTAAGAACTACTAGCTTATAAAATCATAAGTTTTCTTCATGTCCAAATTCAACATGCATCTAGTGGACAGTGTAATACTCCTAAAATTTACTACTAAAAAAATTATTTTATTTAAAATTTAGCGGAAGCAAAAACCGTAAATTTTAGGGATGTTACCGCCACACTTAGTACCAGACAGATTTCCTCCTACCATTCTGGTACCAAGCGCTAAGGATAAAAAGGAACATATCATTACACAAATTCAGACTTTCATTTAAATCAGAGCAGTGCATTAAATTCATTACAAGAAGTAAAGCCCACTATTAGTGGTTACAATAGTAAAATCATTTTAAACAAGGAAATAGAAGGTTAAAAGAGAAACTCTAAAATCTTCCTGAACAATCCTTACACTCTTACCTAATAATAGCTTGAATAACACTTGCGACAAACTTGCAAGGGACACTGCCCATTGAATCTGCAGGAGCCCACAAACAGAACTCTTCAGTACTATAGTACTGAGTAACCTATTTATACCAAACTAAAAGGTAGGGCCTCATGCAACACATTATGCATAAATAATGTAAAAACGATAACATATGTGAGCATATAGCTACTCATAATCAACATAAGAGCTAATACACATTGTAATACTACATACAATGGGAAATACATAACATAAGGTCCATTTACTTAGCAATTCCATCACATACCAAGAAAAAGACAAGCACCAAGGCCAAATGTATACTATAACAAGGGATCATAAAGGTGAAGTAAGTACTTTTGGTCTTAAGCTATTAATTAAATGTTATTTAATATCATCTCTCGAATTATATTCATGTAAGTGCGGGAACCCCACTATTATAGTCTGTGGATTGGAAGTACACTTTAGGGCAGAATGTACCGGACCACTATTATTTGCCGGTGGACCGGTCTCTAGGGTACCCTACATCTGGCCATTATTCTCGCTGGTGGATTGGTCTGGGCCTGACTTACATGGTATTCCACTATAAGTGATTAGTGTATTCCCATAATTTATTAACATCCAATGTTTGGTTTATTGAGCTCAAGATCACCCACTATTATAGGCAGTGGAACGAAAAACACTCTAGGACATAATGCACCTGACCACTATTATTCGTCTGTGGACCGGTCTCTAAGGTATCTTACATCTAGCCACTATTTTTGTCTGTGGATCGATATAAGCCAGGCTTAATAATCTTTCACTTTATGTGATTAGTATTTTACATTTATTTAACACAATAGGTCCATTTTTTTAATTTGAGGAGGAGGTCATGAACCTGAAGACACAAAGGTATACCGATCATAGAATTAGGTATTCTATATCAAGGATCATGGCACACATAAAACCCTAACATATACTTCTAATATATCCAACACACATTTTCATGCATAATTAACAATCTAGACACCTCTTTCATGATTATGAAATAAACAGCATATCATACCTATAATCACCCATTCAACCCTATACCATGCATTATTCTTATGATATTTACCGATTTACCAAAATACCTTTATCCTTATAATATACATGGTTATACTTAAACAAGTGTCACTAAGGCCATAAACCCTTTTTCTATTATTTAATATCCCTTATGTCTTATTATGGAGGCTTATTTAATTCATCAACATGTTATATACAATTTACCAATTTACCCCTTCATATTTACAAAATTACTAAAATACCCATCTTGTTTGTAAAGTTACCAAGTTACCATTCCAGTTGGCTAAATTATCAAATTGCCCTTTATACTTGTTAAAATTACTAAATTTCCCTTTTGGTTAGTTAAATTACCAAATGACCAAAATACCTCTCTTACTTACTCACTAACCAATTTACCTCTTTTACTCACAAAATTACCAAGCTATCCTTACTTTATGCCAAAATTACCAAATACCCTTCCTACTTATTATTTTATCATTTTACTTTTTTTACTCATAAAACTACCAAGTTACCCTTCTTTTATGCCAAATTATGCCAAAATTACCAAAATACCCTTCTTACTTATTATTTTACCGTTTTACCCCTTTTAATCATAAAACTACCAAGTTACCATTCTTTTATGCCAAATTACCAAAATACCCTTCTTACTTATTATTTTACCATTTTACCCCTTTTAATCATAAAACTACCAAGTTACCATTCTTTTATGCCAAATTACCAAAATACCCTTCTTACTTATTATTTACCACTTTTCCCGTTTACTCACAAAACTACCAAGTTATCCTTCTTTTATGCTACCAAAATACCCTTCTTACTTATTATTTTATCATTTTACCCCCTTTTCTCACAAAATTACTAAATTACTCTTTTCCATGTAATATTACGAAAATGTCCTCCTTACTTATTAAATTAATATATTACCCTTTTATTCTTATAAATTACCAATTCACCCTTATTATGCCAAATTTACTAAAATATCCTTACCACATAAAACATTACCAACAATGGTCCATATATATCATCTAACACCACCATCTATTATTATTTATTATTAATCCCCATTATCACCTACCACACATACTTATTTAAGCCATACCTTTTGTATAAGAAAAATTACTAAAATGCCTCTAGGGCTCATATTAACATTATCTATGCTACAAATGGCCACATTAACTTATCGTGTCATATAAATGCATTTA
Source organism: Tamarix chinensis (assembly GCA_030549775.1). Classification (NCBI taxonomy): domain Eukaryota; kingdom Viridiplantae; phylum Streptophyta; class Magnoliopsida; order Caryophyllales; family Tamaricaceae; genus Tamarix; species Tamarix chinensis. The sequence continues at coordinate 55,844,056 of CM060182.1, forward strand.
ACATTATTATTAACAATAAGGCTCCTTCCTTAACTATCATTTCTACACATGATACATAAATTAATAAGACTTTCATTCCAACAACCAACATATGCTACAAATCATATTATACTTAACATCATACAACATGCACATTAACATATTAAAAGCCCTAATGTACTAGCATACGTATATCCACACATTTTAGTAAGGTATAATTGTTACCTAATTTTCAGCAATAATTAAACCTTACCGATACTCCAGTTAAAGGTTTGAGCTTTGATTACTAAGAATTAATGCCTAAAAATAATATACAAAATTAGCATATTAGAAGTATAAAATCAAAGAATAAAATTTTATCAAAAGCTTAATTAACACACACTAATAGTAACTATTGTTGTACCTCAAATATTAACCAAATTTACCCAAAGAGATGTAGCAGTCTCACGCTACATGGCATTATGAGCTGCATGCATAGTATGGAAGAAGTTAAGGGTCAAAGAGGGGGATGGGAGAAGGGAGAAGGTTGGCTTAGGGGTTTGGGGGTTGGGTTGAGAGCTTGTGGAGGGGAGTGAGGGCGGTGGCTGAGTGCAAGGAGGGAGTAGGGGTGTAGGTGGTGGTTGTGGGTCGAAGGTTAGTGGCTCAGGGCGGTGGAGACGGTGGTTGTAGGGATAGGAAGATGGATGCAAGGATGGGAGAAGAAGAAGAAGAAGAAGGAAGGGAAAAGAAGGGAAGAAGGAAGGGGGTTGCAGAGGAATTTCAGATAAGGAAGTAAGGGTGGTAGTACAAGAGGTGTTATGGGTAGAGGGGAGGTCGTGATGGTGGCATAAGATGGGGAACGGCGACACCCAGTGGTGGTGCAGGGTGGAGGTTGAGAAGGGGGAAAGACAAAAAGAGGATGGGAAGGGTGGCTGTAAGGGCAAGTGGAAGCTATTGGATGGTGCAGGGAAGTAGCAGAGGGTGCTAGGGATGGTTGTGGTGGTAGGTTGGGTGGCAGAGGTGGTGGTTGGAGGTAGCAAGGCAAAGTAGGGAATGAGAAGAGAAAGGAAGAAGGGAGAAAATAGGGGGTCTGCTGGGAAATGAGGGAGGTCGAAAATGGGCAGAGAAGGAGGATATAAGGAGAAGAAAAGGAAGAGGGAAAGAAGGTAGGTGTGGCCAGGTTAGGTGGTGCAGGTTGCAGGGGGTTGGACATGCAGGGTGGCAGGAAGGAAAAGGAGAAGAGGGAAAAGGGCATGCGAGGGAATTGGTGCAGGGGCTTGTGTGGTCAAAAATGAAAGGAAAGGGATGAGGGAGAGAGGGAGTGAGAAAGTTGTAACGCCTGCTATGGAAGGTGCAGAGGAGGGGGAGGGTTATAGGCTATGTAGGCTTCAATGGTCGAAGAAGAAGAAAGAAAAGAAAGAAGGTCGGACAGGGTAGAAAGGAAGGGTCGGCCTATGCGCACGAGGGAGAGGGGAAAAAGAAAGAGGGTTGGGCTGGCCCAACTAAGGAAGGAAAGGAGAGAAAAAAAAGAGGGGCACTGGGCTACCGGGCATAAAGAGAAGAGGGGAAAGGAAAGGGAAGACGAGGGACGAAAGGCCATGGGCTAGCGGGCGGGAGGGGGTGATACAAGCGGAGTGTCTCGAAGTGGAAGAATAGAAGAAAAGGAAAAGGAGGAAAGAAAAAGGAAGGAAAAGGGGAAAATTTAAAATAATTTTTGGAATAAGAGTATTTAATTATTTAGATGGATAAATTAATTTATTTAAAATTTAATATATTCATTTAATAGGATAATTTTAGTATGGGTTTGGAAGATTATTTAAATAAAATAAGTATGATAAAAAATTATTTTAATTTATTAAATAATCATATCCATTTTTATACATCCAAAATTCCATAAAATAATTAAATTAATTAATTTAAAAAAATAAATTATCCAAAATGAGGGTTAATTATCAAATTCTAGGTTTTAAAATGTTGGGGTATTATAGACATGTTATTGTTATTACATCCTTACACCAATTCTAATGTCATTTAAATATTATCACTAATTAATATGTCTTCCTTTAACAAAAGTTGTCCAAGCCTCCCCAACAATTATAGCAAACTATTATTCTATAATCTCCCACATTTTCTGCACTTCGCACCTTTGGTGTTAAGTATAGAACTATTATATTCAAGGTATTAGGTAATCTACCAGTGATGAAGAACTCTCTTGTAGCATGACAAATATGATCTCCTTTAATATCCCAATTAACATTGAAAAATTAAGGGTTGTAGCCATCTAAGCTAGGGGCTTTTTGATTACCCATGTTGAGAAGAGCCTATTTCACCTCCTCTTTTAAAACTGGTGCATGCAAGAATTTCCCAGGCTAAGATGATGAAAAAAGATTTAGTTGTAAGTATCATCTCTAAAATCTCTTATATTGCTTTAGCTTTAGTACCCTATAGGTTTCTATAAATTTCGGAGAAGAACTATGTTTTTTGTTTGATCCTTTAATGTGTATGGGTTATGGAGAACTTAATTTTATGGGATTTGATGGTTTTGTGGTTACAATGGGGCTCTAATAATGACTCGGCGATACCTGAACAATGATGATGATGAGTCGGTGCAAGCTAGGTGATGGTGATAGGGAATAAAAAAATGATGAGTACAACTTAACACTAATGGTGATAGGGAGTTGGAACTTTATGTTGAAACCAAACAATGATGACATAGAGGGTTTGTTGATCAGAGTGGAGTTAAGGAGGTATAGAGAGATATATCTTGATATCTAATCTATATAAGCAAAGAGAGAATGAATTCAATGTTAATCATTCATATAGATTTGATTAATATTGAGGATAAACACACATAATACATGTAAATAAATACCTTAGTTGTATTCAAAAATCAATGGAACTTCTTGTTAGCTTCATGTTGATGAATGGATTATATAGCCTTCATATGCAATCCCTAAGATATTCTTCTACTATCTAGATTGACTAAACATAACTAAAGATAATGTGTATCTGACTAGAAAGTCTAACACCAAACGAATCCTAATTAAAATATTACAAAGTAACCATAATTAGCTAATTAACGTAAATAAATTAACTAAAATACTTAAATAAAAAAGCACCATTAAACCGACCCATGCAATCCATGCACATGTGACTAAACCTCCTCCCTAACTAACAATGGAGTCACTTTTTGGTTCTCAAAATTGTAGTGTATGCTCTCCAAGTAAAGTAATATAGACTTCATAATTAAAATTGCCAAGTCACAATCCGTTGCTTGTGCATCATCCTCTATAACCACATTTGATAGAGATTATTCAATTCACATGGTTTCTCCCCTTAGAATATGCATGAAACAAATTATTAGAACCCCCACCTTTAGCCACTATAACATTGATTTATGCTAGAAAAAAATTATCTTTGCACCTCAATAAATGGTGCAAAAGCCTTCCTACATCATCTTCATTAGCAAAGAGTTGGAAATTGCTCGAGGCATTGTCAAGCTTAACCTATATGCCTAGAAGTTCTTCTTTTGTAGCTTGAACTCAATAATTAATACACTTATATTTGTGCTCATTTAATTTATTAAGAAGGATTTTTATAGCTTTAAACCTAGTTTAGATGTTTTCCAACTTTGAGCTATGATGTCGAATGGACCATCATGTTTAAACTATTGATAGGAACTATGAGTCTTCCACCACATATTGTGAAACTTTAAATGTTTAGTCATTATATAAGGCATTAACTAAACTATAACTAGTATGGAGGTATGGCCATATATATGAGAAGGAGGAAATGAGCTTTCAAACCCCTACAAGATTCCAAAAATACTTCATTGCACATCACTCAATCAAGTTTGCATGTAATTCTATGTTGTGCATCCTATTTGTTCGATCAAGTAAAATGGACACATTTGTATTGGATGTCATCCCCTTGGAACTGGTGTACATATTGCTAAAACTCTTATATATCCTATTGATGGACTAAACCTTGTAATTGTTTGATTTCACACATAATAATGTTGAAATTCCCTAAAATTATCCATGGATGTTGGTGAATGTGAACTTAATCATGTGATTTCCATAACCTACGTCGAGAGATGCCATCATTAAGAGCATATGTTATACTAACATAATCTATTAAGTAATTAGGATGATCCTTGAACTTCATATAAGTACCCAAATCATAGGAGTCACATACTTCTAATTTCCAACGTGAGGAACCCCACCCAATCCAAATAGACCCATTATATTGGTGCTAATAGTTACAACTCCATTTCCATTATGGTAAAAGTGAATTATGAATTATGAGTACATTATTCTCTTTTATTTTGGTTTCCACTAAGCCTACTATACCAAGATTATTATTATATACCCACAATCTATCTTTACATCACTTATGAGTAGGGATTTTCACAGTTCAAATATTCTATATTTTAGATATCTAAATTTTCGAATCGTATATCAAATATAACCGATATTATCCGAATAAAATTTTAAATATAAAAAACAACCAAATCAAAAATATATTTGATATTATTTGATTTTTTGAGCAAATATCTAACTTGCTCAACAAATATCCGATATTAAAACTAAAATAGGGAAGGGGTGAGTGGGGTCTATTGGCACGTAGAGTATTTATTTGTATAAATATCTAAAAAAGGATTATATTAAAAATATAATTTCAACTAAATTAAATTTTGGCCAAATAACAAATCAAGTAAGTAAAAATGATACACACACACGCATCTAAATTTACTTATATACAATTATATATAAAATAAAAAATTATTAAAAAAATATAAATATTTTTCTTCTAATCGGAAATTATTTATATTTGTCGAATCATATATCTGGTTTGTTGGAATTTTCATTGACCAGATTGGATATTTGATTTGAAAAAAAATTGGATCGATTATTTACTTTTTTAGATCGGATCGCTTTGGATATCGGATCAAATAAGCAGATATATGATAATATGAATAACCCTACTTATAAGGGTTGTTTAACATTCTTATATTCTAGCACTCAATATTCATGGAAAAGTGAATATCAAATGGTGGATCTTCAAGCTCCTCCTTAAGCATGCTCATCCAAGGGCTATGATCAAATTCAACCATCTAAGAGGAAGTATCTTCATTAATGGTAAAAAAGTATCATTTGGCCTCCTTGTGTTGAGTTAAAACCTTAAATCTAGTGATGAGGATTAATCATAGTTTTTGAGGGTGTTATGGGTGTATTCACTATATATGGCTTTGTGTATTACTTCCCCTACAATTCAGTGTTATTAACATGCACACTCAGGGTTAGAATAACCTGGGTATGTTTCCTATCATCATGATCCATCACCTATTATTGTGGTAGAGGTGGTGCATTTTCTCATCAGCCATGCATTCCCTTCACAAGTGACCAACCTTTTGACAGTCTAGGAAAAAATGTGGTTTCCATTCATACTCCACTCTTTATTTTGTATGTCCTCCATTATGTAACTTAATTACAAAAAATTTCAAAAGTTTTCTATGTACATCTACCACCACCATTAATCAAGCATATGAGATATGGTCTTTCCTAGCAATGATATCATCTATACCAATTGGTTTCCCTATACAACTTACAATCCTACTCAATGACCCAGTAGATCATAGATGTAAGGAAAATCTAGGTAATTTATCCTATGTATAAAAAAACTAAATTTCTTAGGGCTTAAACTCAAACTCGTATGGAATCATTTGAGAAGCATTGGCTTAGCCATAATAGACTAATGCAGTTACTAGAGGATGGTTTAACAATACTCTTCAAAGTGAAATGGAAACATATATCAACTATCATCCATCATCATGGGAGAATATATTTGGAGTAGTAACATGACCCCATTGATTTTTTACAAAGCACTATATTTTTTACAAAGTACCAAATACATACTTTATAAAAGTAAGTTGTTAATTCTTAGCCTCCTTGACAACTTCATGGGCATCCATTGTATCAATCAAAGTACCATCATCTATATTGGGAGCCATATATTGAAGATGAATTAGGGAATTAGGGTTATAATTTTGTGTCTCTCTAATATGTAACTATGAGTACATTATTTGATATTACCTAAGTGATTTGAGAAGACTCAACGATGGGAACTAAGAGTGCTTCGAGTCTAATAGTTATAGGGTTTACTAGTTCCATTAACAAAGTATTCATCACAATTTCATCTTTCTCATCCTCTACATGGAACATTACATGAGCATGGGTTTATAGGGGAGGGGTTAAGGGTCTGGTTGTCACCCACACTAAAATATTAACTAGCACGACATTCTTTTTTAGATGATCCATAAGGTTAGGGAGGGGATGGGTGAGATATTCAAATTCTCTACAATCTTTTATATTTGTATTTTATTACTTTTATAATGTAAAGGATATTGAAAGGTGTAAATATATTCACTAATTAATCTAATTAAGGATAAATTGATCCTATTAAGTTTAGTGCTTATCTTATTCAAATGCCAATGGAATCCACTCTTCTTTTCTAATTCAATTTCCTTGTGTAAAATGTAAAGGTTTGGTATTAATTTTAACATTTTGATCCTTTGATTAATTATCTAAGATTTATAATCTTGTGATCAAGCAATTAAAAAAAGTTAAGTCACAAGAAATTAAGCTTAAATATTTAAACTTTTACCAAGAAGATACTTTAATTCATCATTAATTACAAAAAGTTGGGTTATTTTTCAATCTTAGTAAAAAAAATCTACTCACCTATGATTGGGTTTAAAGAAAAATAAGCATAAGAAGTGAAAAAATTAAAGAAAGGAAAGAAAAAATGCTCCTTTCAATTGAATTTTGTAAAGTAAATACTTGTTGTATAATGTTATACAAGAAATCTCTTATTTTCATTTAGTAATTGAGTTCTTGAACTAAGCACTAATTTAAAGCTAAGATAAATCTATAAGACACACTAAAATTTCAAGCTATATATATATATATATCTTGAACTAAGCACTAATTTAAAGCTAAGATAAATCTATAAGACACACTAAAATTTCAAGCTATATATATATATATATATATTTGCATAAAAAATATAGCAAAAGATTAGAGAATATGTGTAAGAATTGACCATATTACAACCATGGTTTGTGTCACACCTACCTATGGAAGAATATATATATTTTTCTTTTTTTTGTTAGGGCCAAACCACGGGGTGTGGCGCACACCACACTCAGCCTTTGGGAACTCTATTTAGCTTGATTTAAGATAATCTTCAATATTTTGCCATAACATATTTTTTGACTTAGTAATGAAGTGATTCAAATTGCATTAGAAATATAACGAAGAGAGCTACAAATTTTGTGCCATAGTTTATTTTCCAATTATATCATGGTTTAAATTATAGTTATTCATGCTCATTTATGCATTTTCTTCTTGCCATGCATTCTCAACTCTATTGTTGCTTCACGCTTTTGTTTACCTTTCAATGATCAGTGAATATTTTGATCTTGTGTTAATACTATATGCAATTGCACAAATAAAAGTAGTGTATTTGATCTAAACATAAAATATATATCAAATACCTATATATCATGCTTGATACACACTAAGATAATGCATACCTTATGTGTTTATTAGTTGGAAGGCTTTATTCTTGTTAATTGATTGAGTCATGTGCTCAAGATACTCCACCAATTTTTAGGTCTAATCATCCTCTAGTTTTGGGTCCATTATCTCCATTAGTTTGGCCACAAATAATGTTGCTTCGGTGGATCGACCATTCAAAAATTCTACTATGATCATCTGAGGAGAATAAGTGCTTGTCAAGGCTATTTCTACTAGTGCATTAACCAACAAGTCATCAACCCAAGGAACTTGGTTTATTTCTATTATGCCTAAGAATTTTGTGGTATCTATTAGCTTACCCATTTATTTCATATTTGGCTCTCTTCATACTAGTTATTATACTAACTCACCAGTAATGTTAAGTTGTTATAGAGTTTTATCTTGTCTAGTCATAAGTTTTGAGCTAATATAAAGTCCATTAATGTTACCTCATATTTAGCTTTATTATTTATGGCAGAAAATATGAATTAGAGGACATACTCAACTACTATCCCATTAGGTCAATCAAAACTACCCTTATCCTAACTTTGAGGCTATTAAAAGCATCATTTATATGCATTGTTCATTTCCCTTGTTCTCTTGGGGCTACTAGGTGGATTTACTCAATGTAAAATATGAATTTGGAAAGGGATTAACCCTTAATGATTGGCCTTGGTTGGTACTGGATGTCAAACTTTCTCTACTCGATGATCCATACCAACATTTGCTCAGAGTTTTCTAGTTTGTGGAGTATTTTTTAAATTGGGACATTTTTCAAGACTATAAGAGTATGAAAATCAAACTATATATAGTTTTAGTTTTCTAGAGGCTATCAATAAAGTGTATGCCATTTTCTCCATATTAGAGTACATGTGCTCTACCTAAGTAAACACTTTATTCGTGTAATATTTTGCTTTTGTGTTCCACACTCAATACATTCTCTTACTAAAATAGGGTCCATCATCAGAGCTAAGGTTGCCAAATGTATATACAATACTTCCCCTTCTACCTAGGGCTATTAAAGTGGGTAGTTTGGCTAAATGATACTTTAAATATTAAAATGCTTTCCAATAACCAATTGTGCACAAAAAATCATCCCTAGCTTTTAGAAACTAAATGAATGATATGCCTTTATCTATTCCTTTCATAAAAGACAATGTAATAATTCCATCTTTTCCATCAATTGTTGGATGTCCATGTTTCCTACTAGAGCTTGCATATTTAAAAATTTTGTTGCCTTTTCAATATTCACATCAAAACCCCTATCAGATACCATAAAACCTAATAACTTTCTATCCTTGACTCTAAAGACACACTTAGTAGGGTTCAACTCCATCTTATATTTCCTCAACATATCGATGACAGAATAGAGATCCTTAGTGTGACTCTTCCTTTCCTTACAGTTGATGATAATTTCATCTACATGTGCTTCTACTTGGTCCCCAATCCAATCCTTAAATATCTTCTTGATGACACTTTGGAATTTTTCTCCTGAGTTTTTATCCTATAAGGCTTGGCCTCATAATAGTATAACCAATCATATGTGATGAAGGTCATTTTACCTTGATGGTTTTTTGAAAGTTTTATTTGATGGTATCTTGAAATAGCATTCTATAAAGCTTAGCCTCTTATGCCCCCATTGTTGAGTTGATTATCCTCTTTATTTAGAGATAACGGGTACCTGTCTTTTAGACATGATTCATTTAGGTTAGTAAAGTCAAAACACATTTATAATTTTTTATTGACTTTTTTTAATAGATATTGAGTTAACAATCCAATGTGCGTACTTCATATCCCTAATGAACTGCAAATTTAAAAACTTCTGGACTTCTTTGTTGAAAATCTTGAATTTTTTAGCCTCGAGTAACCTTTTATTCTACTTAAACAACTAGTGTCCTTCTAAGATATCTAAGCAATGCTCAATAAATTTATGTATATATGTATGCATGCATGTGATAAAAAAATCCCCAGCTCTTGTATATTTGCCTCATTTAGTGCTTTGTTAATTATCACAGTATGAATCTCATAATCATCAAGTTTGTTCTCCTTGATTTATATAGCAACATTGATACTTTTAGTAGTTGGTGTACTTAAATCTTCCAACACCAACGTCTCCCCGTGATTTTTTCATTTTCTTTAGCTTCCTGTTAAGTTATGTTACATAGCTTTACTAAGAAACTTTCTAATCTCCTTTAAATTTGTGCCCAAAACTTGTTTAAATATTTTCAATCTAATATCATATTATATATTGAGGGGCAAGTTACTATGACAAAGTTGTTCTTATAAATGGTTTTATTTGCCTCTATATTACCCTATTGTTAAGGGAAGATCCAGTGATCCCTTGGCATTAATGGTGTTTCTAGTAAATATTACTTGAGGTGAGGGTTTTATCATTAGGTATTTTTCTGACAAGCCCAACTATTTATATGCTTCCCTAAAAATCACATTCATCAAGCTTCTTATATCAACCAAAATCCTTTTCATAGTGTAATTGGCTATTTCAACCTTTATGACTAGTGAGTCATCATGAGACCTTACCATCAACAGATTTACATCTATGTCTATAAATGTAGCATCCCAACTATATGTCCTTTACCTCTTTGTGCCACATTCTCTACACTGATCAACCATTTGAACACATGTCTCCAAGGTCAAGAAACTTGCCTCAACAAGAGAATCACGGTGGCATATCATGTGAATGACTTTATATTAATTCCTAGTGGGTGGTGAGGGTGGAGAAACATTTCTAGGACAATCTCTTCCCTCATGTTTGTTGTTTCATGCTTTCTCAAATGCCTTTTTCTTATTAACTCTTATTCACCATCTTTAAGTGTTCTACATTCCACTAGGTGTGTCCTACATTTTCACGATACACACATTGTTATTTAGGATTCTTGTATACGTTATGCTTAGATGGAGATTGACCTTAGAAAATTGTGTCATACATTTTCCACATTAAAAATATCACAAAAATTAGCCACTAAAGATATCAACTTGTTGTACTTGAGGTATGGGTCTCTGTAAGTGTTATGCCCTCCTACAAGTATTGTCGTTTCCTTTTCTTACCTTATTTTGGCAAGGGACTTGGCATTTTGGTTTGATCTACTAACAAACTAGGGTTTATAGGAGTTCCATATAACACTAATTATCCTCTTAGCATTGATTCTTTCTTGCACATCATTTCTTAAGGGAGTGTATGATTTTTGTTTGGCTAATTATAAATTCTTAATCAATTCCTTGTTAATTAATTAGTACCATTATTGAATTTGTCAATCTATTCAACCCATTTACCAAACCTATCTATGAAAATTTGTAATGTTTTTAGGGTTACTACATAGTTCCTATCAAGCATAAGAAGTATTTTTTGGACCTTTAACAAGAATCAAAATGCTCAATAAATGCCATAATCAATTGATTGAATGAGTTTATTGAGTTGGCTCATAACACTATATAAAATCGGGAATTTAGCAACCAACAATTTTGGTGGTTATTGCCAATAGTGACAAAAAATATTTGTTGTCAATTATGGATGTTATTGTTCCAATGCTAAAGGCTTAAGCAACGATTGAAATTTTTTTACACTAATTTAATAATGATAATGTATAATGTTTCTCACTAAAGTATAAATGGCGTTGCATAATATTGGTCATTAAAATAATAGTGACACATAACATATACCGTCATAAATGATATTAGCGGTCAATTCTTTCTATCACAATTAAATGTTTACAACATTATCACATACACTAATAGCGACCAACTCTTTCATCACTAATGATATTAAAGAACATATTTTTCATTGCATAGAATATTTGAGATAGAATTATTACTTCTATATTTATCATTAATAACCATACTTGTCAGTTGTGAATACCGCAGTTATATTGCAAAAAGTAAAATAGCTAATTAACTCTTCTCAAACCCTGTATATGCATGCATATATACGTATTTATTGATATCATTTCCTGAAATTGTGTCTATATTTTGCTAAACACCCACACAAACAATTTATACAAAGACTTTACACTTTATTTATTTATTTGCAAAATACATTAAGGTAAAGAAAATGTTAGGCCAAAAAAAAATACCATAACATTATAAAATTTCATGTTACATGATATCCCCCAAAATTAATTATCCTATTCATTAAAAAAATATACTTTATTAGTTTTTCAACAAAGAGTAATTGAATATACAATAAAAAAAAGATATAAAATAAATGTTAACATAAGTATCCAATAAACAAGGGCATAAAATATCAAAAAAAAAAATACATATCAAATAAAGGAAAGACACATCATGTCAAATTTAGACACAAGTGAAGATTATCACTTTACAAGTCCAACATTTCTTCAAGAATATGTTTTCCATAACAAATCAACACTGTAGAAGTAAAAGGACATCAATATCATATAGTCCTAATCAATCCTTTGAAATCATAATTTCATCAAATATATGCATATATCACCCCTAGCCTAATTATGTTAAATTTAATCAAACTAAAATACAAATATGGTTAATTGGAGAAATAAACATCAAGATTATAGGAAAAGAACTAGCCTATCATATTAATTATTTCTCAAACAAAGGAAAGAAAAAAAATTGTCCAAAAAAATTATTGGATGAGGCCATCATGTAACCACATTTGGATGATTAATTAGAATTAAAAAATTCATCTTAAGGAAGAGAATGTAATAGAACAAATAAGATAAAGGATAAATAAGACAGGCATAAAAAATAGACTTGATAAAAGCCTTGTTGTATATTGTTCTACTTTCATCAATGGTAGGAATCATGGTCTTAAAATTATCATTGGCTAGCATAATGTTATAGTTATCCTTTTTCACATGGTACCAAACAATGAAATCAAAGTAATCAACCAAAGAAAAATTGGAATACTACGAATATTAACAAAGAAAATAGAGGCATAGTAAGAGAAATGAGATATGCACAAGATCTTGAATCCTATTATTCTTAAAAATAATAGTTCACAACCTTAACACTTGACAAAAAATCCCCTAAGAGAACAAAGCATTCTATAACTATCCACCTATTCTAATGTGATGCATTTAATTACTAATCCTGAATTAGTTTGATTGCCAAGTAGAGTTGTTGTTTTTTACATTAATTACTGGGATAATTAGAATAGAAGAAGAACCAAACTATATTATGGAACTAAACCCTAATTCATTATGCCTTTATGTCTTTACACACGTGCTTAAAGCATTCTTAATTTCACTACTAGCTTAAAAGCTGAAAGCATATAGTAAAATGAGACATTTAATGAAAGAATGTATAATTGACCTAACATGTTTTTTAATGCACTCACTTTCTTTAGAATTAAAGTATAATAAGACAACTAAGGCCTTTTTGCCAAAAAAAATTTCAAGAGAATAACCATGGATCCCTTTGTGAGTTGCTTAAGAAACTTTGAGTGTGGATGAGTTGTATTATGCTCACAAATTATTCAATCAAAATTTCCCTTGAGTGAATACTATGAAGTAGTAATGGTTTAGTCATGTTTATAACTACAATTATAAGATTTAACCGTTATTCAAACCATTGAAGATATGGCTTAGTTGATATTCAATTGAAACTTTCCTTCACCTCTTCCCCCTAATGCAAGAAAAGATAGAACCCGTAATTAGTGAGTTTATGGGTGGGTGGTTTTAAAGCTTTTCAAGTAGGTAGCAATTTCTTGTAATGGGTGATAGGATCCACAATGCACTGATTTCTTGCCAAACCATCTGCTTACAAAAGAAAAAAGGGGGTTTAGGATTTCAAAATCTTAGAGTGTGGAACCAAGTAGCCATGCACAAGTGGTTGTGGCATCTTGTTAAGTATAAGGAAGGTTTATGGATATAATGGGTGCATAAGTTGTATATTGGAGGAACTCTTATTCAAGATGTTCAAGTGAAGCCTACTCAATCATGGGCAAGGGTTTATATGTATAGTGAAACTAAAGGGGATGCTTCTAAAACATATGCAGCAAGGAAACTATGGGACTATAGAATGTTATATAGGTAGGGCCTATAAATTATGAAGTTATAAGGAGAATAAAAGGCATTGGTTTCATACAATCTGGCAACAGGATGGCATGGCAATATACTGGCTAATTTTCTGGCTTGTTTACAATGGCACCCTTCTTAACGAGGTAAGATTACCAAGGTGGAATTAGGAAATTCAAGATAGTTGTGGTATATGTGAATTAGCTAGAAAATATATTGATCATTTAATGGTGATTTTCTACTACAATAGTACTTATTTGTAGGGTTTGTTAAGCTAGATCAATAATTCATGTACACCATGGGTGTGGAACCAGATGTTGGGATCATTGATATAAAAGAAAAAAAAAATTCTTCATTCCTAAGTTATGCCATTGAGAAACTTAACCTAGTTTTCTTACATATAGGAATATCAAGAAGAAAAAAGATATAGATAAAATATTAATGAGTAGAATAGAATAACTATAGATGCGACATGAAGCTAACTTAATTTAATTCTAGAACCCAACCCATTTTTGTTCCTTTTTTTAGACGGATGTGATATGACATAGAAATAGTATTTGTGTAGTTTGAACAAATGAAAGAAGTAAAAAAAATCTAGATTGGTCTAATTAACATCAAAGAATAGAAAAACAAATAACCTTATGACAAGGACAACATTATAATTATCAAATCTCAACCTCCATCAACTAACCAATTGGAATAAGTGTTTAATTCAATCATAAATTCACATCTTGGATTGTTAAAAGGTTATCATATTTTAGGGTCATGTAGTTTTGAGTGCTTTCTCTCATTTTTTTTTAAAAAAAAAACTTTAGAAATGTTGTCCCCATGATCTAGCGCTACTTGGATTGACATTTGACAGAATTTTTCTCTTAAAAAGTAGGAAGATGGCATTTTTTGTTCCTACATTAAATAGAAGGCCACTAATCAAGACATGATCAATCCTTAAGTGCATCATTATATTAGTTATTAATCAGTTATTTTCCCTTAACAATTACTTACAGAATTATCTAAATGCCATAGGGGATTCTATATAAGCCTTTAGCAAAATGAATCCAAATAACTTATGTAGCTTAGTCACTCATAGTTTGGATTATGCTAACTAAGATTTTTGTAAGACTATAGTGAACCTTATGATGATATATAATTAAACACTTTGATACAATAATGGAAGTTAAGATTGAGCATAATTGAGTTCAAGGAAAACTAGGCTACAATAAAGTTGTAGCAAGGTATCTTTTTCCAAAAAATGAAATACTATTATTGGTAATGAGAGTCAAGTATCAATTCCCCCTCCTTCACCCACAAATAGATGGGTAGGACATGATTTAAAAAACAACATCTTTTTTTAGTAAGAAAAAAATAATAGAAATGATAGTACATGGTATTTTGTGGTCCTAACTAGCTAGGGGTCCAAAATCTAGCCATATGACAAAAAAGTGGATTTTCTATTAATATTGAGGAGCACCTTTGTTTTGTAGCCAATTGATAAATTCTAAGCACATTATATTGTTTGTGATGCTTTGTACTATTCCACTTGTGTGACCATAGAAATCGTATTTATATCAATTAGCTTGAGTAAGAATTGAAAGAAGAATAGAAGCACTAGTAGAGAACATTAATGTCTTTAATAAATACTCTTTTGATTACTTACCCATAATCAAAGCCTACAATTTTTAAGTAATTCAAAATCATTTTAGAAGGTAAGCATACATATAGAAAATAAATGCTTTTGATCTGAATGGAGAAAAGAGGATTCCTTCATTGAAAACATTAGAGGGCATAACAAATATATAAGTTTAATCAACTCTTTTCGATCAATTACATTCTCTACATGCATTAACCATATTTTCATCTTGACCAAGACCATGAAGGTTACATATATTACCATACATATTTATCAACACTTAAGAATTATCCTTATTAAACGAACAATAATACTAAATAATAAGGCTCTTGTAGCTAGGAAGGTTTTGGTTTAATTATCATCTCCAAGAGAAATCATTGTTTTTCATTACAAAAGTACTAAAAACATCAAATTAATATCTTAGAATAGTTATAAAGAGGATAATGGTGTTCATATTATTTCATCAAGATGCCAAAATACAAAACTGATAAGAAAACTGCAACTCTAGATGCTCTAGCTAGCAAAAACCAAAACCTTACTATCCAAAACGAACCCGAAGTACACAAAGCATGTTAATTACACCTTATACTTTTGCCGATTAAATCACCAATTCAATGGAAAACCATAGTGATCAAAACATACACAAATTAGAATACTCATGAAACTAATAATAAAAAACCATGTTACCTATAACATACTTAAAACAAACTATTATAGTGTGCTAAAACCCAAACCTTCTTTTAATAATTCAAGGCCATAAATTTTATCATCAACATCAAGTTTTTATTAGTATCATCACAAATACTCCCACACCGTCTATGAAGAGGTGGATAGAGAATTTAATTATGATATTTGGAAAAAACCATAAAAAAATACAATATCTTTGACCAACACTTCTACCATCTGCCATACAAGAAATATAGCTAAACTCCTACAACTCCATGTAACCCCACAAATAAATAACCCCTTATAACCAGAATTATGAAAATAAGAACAAAATTAAATAACATCTTCTAAATATGACAAATCCAAAATAGAAAAAGGAAACTACGCCCATAGAGATGCCAAGGACATAAAGACATACATATCCCTACAAACATCCAACGACAACCTAATCTTTAAATTCATGCCTAAAACTCATGTCAAAATAGACATAAAGAAGGAAAATCATGAAACTAAGAATAATAACCTTGTATACATAAACTAAAGTAAAAAAATTTAGTGTAAAAACCATATTAACCAAATGAATTGAAAAAAAAGGAGTGAAGAGGCTAAAAGGAAAGAGCTAAAAATTGAAAAACCTAGAAATAGAAGTTAATTGCACCTAGCGAAACTCACTAATGAACATTTAAGGACATGGAGTAGGTTGTGCTAAAGAACAAAGACTCAATTTGGTTGGTATGGAGACTCAAAACTTGCGTTGCACATCATCAAATGGATTGACAAAAAGGCAATGACGCGTGATGCTTGTTACCTTTGTTAGGGGATGAAAAATGAAATATTGGTTGGTAATGAGAAAGTAGAATTAGGGAGACATTTACATGCAACAACAGGTTACGATGGGGATGGTGAATGGTGAAAAACCTAAGGGTGCATTTAGTTTATGAAAATAATATTATTTTCTAGAAAATATTTAGCAATTTTATAAAATTCAAAAAACATATTCATAATTTCTAATTTTACAATTTTCCAACATTATGAAGAAAACTAAAAAATAACCAAAATAATGTTTTATGAGTTTTTCATATAAATGTATGCCCTTGTTCTCTACATATTTTTAAATAGAAAAATTAATAAAAAAAATAATTTTAATCATAATATTAGTAGTAGTATTGTTAATGCTAATAGTAGTAGTATAAAAATTAATAGAAAAATTTTAATCATAATATTAATGTTAATAGTAATAATATGCTTTTTTATTTTTATTATTAATAATAGTATTTTATTAATATTTATCATTACTAATATTAATAAAATAATACTAATTATATCATTATTATTGTTAATGTAATTAATAATATTATTTATATTATTGTTAATAGCATTAATATTCATAATAATATTATTATTAACTTTAATATTAATATTAATAATATTATTATTAATTTATATTAATATAAATGTTAATATAATAATTATATGCTAATTATTAATATCAACATTAATAATATCATTATTATTAATAGTAATTAATAATATTATTACCAATAAAGTTAATAATACTATCATTATTAATATTAATATTAATTTCATTAATATTAACAATAAATTTATTATTAATGTTGATATTTTATATTTATTAACATTTCTAATAATAATATTATTATTTTCATTCTATTATTTTTAAGAAAAATATAATATCAATAATAATATATTTATTATTTATATTAATAACAAGAATAATCATAACAATAAAAACAATAGTAATAATATTAATATTTACATAAACAACGTTATTATCACATCTATATATAAAAATAATATTATAATATATTTTCATAATAATATTATTATTTATTAATACTAATAATATCATTATTGTTATATATAATATTATTATATATTTTAATTAATCATACTTATTTTAATTAATCTTATTATTATCATAACTATTCTCAATATTAACATTTTAATAATATTTTTGTTGTTGTTATTTAAATTATTGTAGTAGGCGTAGGAGTAAGAGAAGCAATAGGAGCAACAACAGGAGGATGAGGAGTATAGTAGTAGTAGTAGTAGTCATCATCATCCAATCTAGAAAAATGATAAACATCTTTTCAAATTTTAAAAATTAAAAGTTGGTTTTATAATATGAAAAAATGAACATGTTTTTTTTTAATTTTTTATGGAAAACTATTTTTTTTCCCAAGCTAAAATCTCCCTAATCTTTTATCTTCTATCATCTTTTGGTCTACTTGGACAATTGAGGAGGATTTTTTTTCTTTTCTTTTGTGAGCTTAAGCAAAGTAGGGATAAAAAGAGCAAGCAACTTAACTCTTTCTTTGAAGATATAAATATTTTTCTTACACCCCAAGAAATATTTTACTTTTTACAAGTTTTAAATATAAGATGGTTGAATATTTGATGCTTCTCTTACTAGATTGTATGTGGTAAATGTTTTAGAGACCAAAATATCCAATTATTAACAACAACAAAAATTTGCTTCGGTCGTAATAGATTTACTAATGGCAACAACTATTAATGGTGGTTATTAATAATATATCAAAAGTGACCAAAAATTTTAGGTGGTCATTAAGGAGGTTGTAAGTGCCCCGATGTATTGTAGTGTAATATTCCAAACTCCAACATAAGCAACACCTCTGTAATATATTATCACTTTTTAGCGAGTACAAGTTGTATGTCAAATTCTATATGTGTGAGTTCTAGTTTTAGAAGGTTGCCTTTTGGGTCATGTGGTGTATGCTAGAGGATTTATTATGGATCCAATGAAGATTTTGGTTGTTATAGAGTGGAAAGTAGTGAATAGCATCTCTAATGTTCATAGTTTCTCAAGGTTGGCAGGATACTACATGTGCTTTGTTTAGGACTTCTCAAAGATATCTCATCCTTTGATTAATATTTTAAGGAATACTACCAGATCTCAATGGGATGATACCTATGAGGGTGTATTTCAAGCATTGAAGCCACATCTAACTACTACACTAATGTTAACTCTACCATCGGGAGCATAAGAGTTTGAGGTGTATAGTGATGTATCAAAGCACAATCCGAGTTGTGTATTGATGCAACATGGTAGTATGGAACCCTACGTTTCTATTTAGTTAAAGAAACATAAGCAAAATAACTAACATAGGACTTAAGGTTGGCCATAATCATCTTCATGTTGAAGATTTGAAGGTATTATCTATACATGACATAATACATATTCTTCAATGACCACAAGGGTCTTTAGTATGAATTCACTTAGTAAGAGTTGAATATGAGATATAGGAGATGGATAGAGTTGGTGAATTTGAGTTTACCTTCCATGAGAGCAAAGTCAATGTCGTACTAGAGATCTTAAGTAGGAAGATGTCACATTCGTTGATATTTGTTGTGGTTACTTGCCATTTGTTAGAGTAACTTAGTGACATGGGGATAGAGATTATCCAACATGGATACCACAAGATGTCAAGCTCAAGAGAATTCAACAAACAAGATGATGGAGCTAAGGGCTTCCAAGTTCATGAAAACATTAGCATCTGGTACAGGGGTCATTGGTGTTTTCCATAGAGGTACCTTAACTTGAAGTGTAAGATTTAAAATAATGTCACTTTACTCTATATTCTATCCATCTAAGAGGGGATAAGTTGTACAAGGGCCTTACAAACATATACTAATAGATTTGCATGAACTGAGAGGTAGTATAATTAGTGTCAATATGCCTTGTAACACCCCCATTTTTAGGACTTAAAATTTTTGTTTAAAGAGTTAATTGCAAAAGCTAAAACATTAAAAATGTAGGGAGTTACCACTACACTTATACCAAGTGCTAAGCATAAAAATGTCACTTCACTTAAATTAATTACACAATTTTAATAACCAAAATAGAGATTACAAAGCTAATTACTATCGTTATAATAATAAAAATTGTTAGTGGTTACATAATTCAAAGGAAAGGAATTGTAGAGGGACATAAGAGTCCAAGAATATCCTGATCAAAAGATAACATATAGTTATAACTCTCAACCTAAATATATAGCCTTCAAACTAATCTCACAAGCTAACCTACAAAGTCACCACTACACATTAAATAAGTAGGGGCCCATAAAATGGAACTCATCAGTACAACAATACCGAGCAACCCATTATACAAAAACTAACATAAAAAGCTTGCATAGAACAAATAGAAGACATCATAGGAGGACATGGTATAAAGTATTAAAATATACATATGATAATCATGTTAGATAAATAAATATCATCAAAGCCACATAATTCTTATTCCCATTCATTTAGAATTTAATGAAACTTACCAGCCAAGAATCCAATAGATACTCTCTAAAGTGATGATTAGAACTAATATTAACCCAATAACTATATCATTCAAAATATATTTCATATCTCAACATCAATACCAATGAATTCCATAAGACCACAAGTAGGGCTCAAAGGAAAATACCAACCACAAGTAGGCAAAAGGGATACGGTCAAACCACAGGTAGTCATAAAGGCTACTATCGAATCACATGCATACATAGAGACTACTACTGAACCACAAGTAGGCATGAACGATACT
Organism: Tamarix chinensis; assembly: GCA_030549775.1. Classification (NCBI taxonomy): domain Eukaryota; kingdom Viridiplantae; phylum Streptophyta; class Magnoliopsida; order Caryophyllales; family Tamaricaceae; genus Tamarix; species Tamarix chinensis. The sequence continues at coordinate 55,864,468 of CM060182.1, forward strand.
ACCAATCTAATCCAATAATCATTCAAACCAACAATAATTACTTCCATTTTTAATTTTCTCGAGGGGAGATCATATATATTCAAAGATACTAAGTTACTCTAGTTATACTAATGCATAAAGATAACATATTATCCTACTGAATATCAACCCAAGGACATTAAGATACCCTATTTGTATTGGCACACGAAGGAAGAACAACACCCTATCAACAAGGATACCTAATACATAAATATTCATACCTTTTAAGGAGTCCATAGAGCTAAATAGCATAAGATATAAAGCTTGGTTAGGGCACTAAGCCACACAAGAAAAATTCCATAACCAACTATAGGTTAAACCACACCTTTAGGGTAGTGACCCCTGAAGAGCCATAATTTTTGATCTTGAGGTCTTTCACTTTAAATATTAATATTTTATTAAGGTGGCCATAAAATTATATAGTTTAAAAAATTAATCATATTTTCATACTCAACCATTATTACTTGTTTCCAATTATTCAGGATAACCATAAACAAGGTCAACACTAATTTCAACTAAAAAATATAATCAAGTCATCATGGGTTCAATTATTCACATTAGGCTAAAAATGACCTAAATGTCATTGAAACCATAATTACCCTATTATCATCCACTTTAAATATTAATTCTATTTTATTTAATAATTTTTCATGGAAAGAATAAAATGTAATATATTAAATATTTTAGCATGTAGGTAAATCGTCACATACAACAAATGACCATTTTGTCCATACGCATAATTTAGCACATAAAACTTTGATATACATTTTTAAAATATCAATTTACATAATTTTGTGATCAAAATTAAATAATACATATTAGGTATGCTTACTGGAATAAATAACATGGCATGCTTAAAAAAATGGCCCCTAGGGCACACAATGATAATAATCTAACCAAAAATATGCCTAAGCATGCTTAAACTATAATATTAGACACATATAAAATACATAGTTTATTCTTGACAACAAAATAGTTCTATCATACACATAATATTTTACACAAATTTACATGCTCCATTTTACTAAATTTCATGCTAACATTATTAGGCAAATAACTATAATGTAGCAAACATGTTTAACACGATATATACATAAAAAAACCTAATATGTCATCATGTGATCTTTAACATTTTAGTAACATATATAGATTACCAAATTATCAACAAAAGCACAAAGTATAAGCAACCATCTAAAATTATTAGTCTTTATTAATCAACATCTTATACCTAAAAATGAAACCAACATATTATATATTGATATCTAACTCTTAATATAAAAAATAATAAACTAAATATATAAGTAAATAACAACAACATTTTCACTAATACTATCGTTGGTTAGAAAAAATATAAGAGAAAAAGACAAGGGAAAAACTCATGCTATTAAGGGGTTTGGGATTGAACGAGAAGGGGGAATGGAGGATGGTGCATAATGCATGGTGGGAGGAGGATGTTGCATAACAGGAGATGATGGGAAATAATGGTGGATGGCAATGAGGCTTCTAGTGTTGGGAGAGGTGGATAACAGGGTTGCAAGAAGGGTAGTTGGGTGGTGTTGGTTTGATGGCAACTAAATGAGGAGGCAGGGCAAGAATGGAGGATTTGGGTAGAGGTGGATGATGCTGCGAGGAGGGAGTAGCATGAGTTGCTCATGCTACATGGTACGATGGTGTGTGGTTAATGTAGGAGGAAGAGAGTTGTGCGAGGAGGTGATATTGGAAGGGAAGGGCAACGTGAACATGCCATAGTGGGACGGGATGATGGTGTAGATGGAAGACATTAGGGAAATGTTGATGCATGGATGGGTGATGCTGAGGAAAGAATGATGTGTGGATATGCAATGCCAAGGGGGCTATAGTTTCATGGGGAGTTGGTAGAGGCAATGTGAAGTAGAGAGGTGATGAGAGATGAGGAAGACGGTGGTGTAGGGCAACGATGGAGATGGGTTGATGATTTTAAAAGAGGGTGATGGTGAATGGTGAAGTTGATGGGTAAGGGTGCTAATGGTGGTGGACGCTTGGAAAAAGAAACTAGAGGATAGGTGAGGGTAGTGGCTTATAACTCGAGGGAAAGAAACTAAGGTTAGGGGTTAGGAGGAAGAAGAAGAAGAATAATAATAATAATAATGGTGCAAGAAGGTTGGACTAGTTTGATAAAATGGAGGGGAGGAATATGGGTGTGGCGTGGGTGCGAAGGTTAGGTGTTGGGAAGGGAAAGGGAATGAGGTATGTGCAAGGGATGCATGGATCGAAGGGGGAAAGAGGGAGTGGCATGCTTCTCAAAACATGGGAGAAGGAAAAGGGAAAGAAAAGGAAAGAAAAAAAAAGGGAAAAGGAGAAATAAAAGAAAGTTAGGGTTAATATTAGAATTATGTTTAAATTTAGTATTAAGGAATTATGGTAAGATAAAATAATATGGGTCATTGATTTAAGAATTTGTCTGGATTACAGGTTAAGGATTAAAAAAATATTTAAGCTAAGGTTTTAAGGTTTGGTTTCAAATAATGGCTAAATGTCCAAAAATTAAGGTTATAAAATTTTGGGGTATCAACTTATCAAAAGATTAAGACATCACACCATAGGCTTTTAGGGTTGTTTCGGTTATTAGATGCTTTAAAGTAGAAGTGGGATTGCATCTCCATGGAATTTATATGTATATTACTAAGGGCTCATAATGGGTATGATACGATTTGGGTTGTTTTCAACCAGCTGACTAAATTGATAATCTTCATTCCAATGAGCTAGACCTAAAGTATAATTCAGTTAACCATTGCTTACATGGATTATATGGTGAGTCGACATAGTAAACCTACCACTATAGTCTCTAATCGGGATTTTAGGTTCATTTCACACTTCTATAGGGAAGTTGTAGGAGGCTATGGGTATGTTTTGGGGGATGAGTATCTCCTTCCATTAAGCTACAGATGGGAAAACTAAGAGGATGATCAAATTTTAGAGGAAATGTTGAGATCCTATGCATTATATTTTCAAGATTGCTGGGAGGATAAACTGTATTTGATTGGGATCTTAAACAACAACAACTATCACTCCAATATAGGTATGTCATTGTTTGAGGCACTATATGGACATAAGTGTTGTAGTCAATTATGTTAGAGTGACATGACCAAGTATATTATCTTGGAGCCCGAGTTGATCGATAAGATACACAACATGTATATTTGATTGAGGATAGGATGGGGTAACTCAAAGTCATTAAAAGAGTTATGTTTATAAGAGATGATGCAGTGATGATTTTGAGGTAGATGACATAGTTATATTCAAAGTCTTGCCCACAAAAGTGGTTCATAGGTATAGTCAAAAGGAAAAGCTCAACCTGCATTTCATTGGACCTTATAAGATACTCAAAAAAGTTAGTGATGTTGTGTACTACCTTGCACTTCATTAGAGTTGGATTGGGTCCACAATGTCTTCCACATATTATAGTTAGGGAAGTATGTTACAAATCCATCCCACACGATTAGACCTAATAATATAGAGCTTAATAATTTGTTGTTCTACGAGATGTTACCTTTAAAAATTCTCTATATGAAGGTGTGAAAAACTTGTATAAGTCTAGTTTCCCTTATGAAGGTCCTCTAAATTCACAATTAATCATATAAGGCATCTTAGGATATAGAGAAATACATGCATGCCCTATACCCTGATCTTTTCAACATGGACATGTTTGGCTATAGATTTTTTCTTCTAAAGGGGGGAGTACTCCAATTGATCACTAACACCTTTTCCCCTAAGTTAAACCATAACGATCATCTCTTCTATACAATATTCATTCCTTCTTCCCTAAGCTTTGATTCATTGGCTTTGGGGATGAAGTATTTTTTTAAGGGATAATGCCCCATTTTTTTCCAACCCTGATATTACGTAATTAGGCTCAAAATCCATTTTAAGAATTTTAATATGGATTTTGAATTTGTTCATATTAAATTTGAACCTTCTATAAATTATTTTATTTATTTGTGGAAAGTCGTATTTTTTATAATTAGTTTGATTCATTCATTTTCACTGATATGTGGATATTATATGGTATTAATTGGTATATGTACGCCAAATATCCATTATTACTTGTGACAACTTAACCTTTTTACTTAAGTTTTCTCTATTAGCTAAGTTTTGAAAGAAGAGATAAAATTAGATTGAATTAAGAGAAAAATACAAGAAAAGGTGTCCACATAAAGGGGAAGGCATAAAACTAAATGCATATGGGTATAATATCATTAAAGATCCCAAAAGAGAAGTCGTGTGAAAAAATTCATGTGAAAATGTTAAAGGAGCGTTAAATGTGAGGCCCTAATATTTATTAATATGGCTCATATTTCTTAGATATTTATTAATATAGCTCATATTTGTTGGATATTTTATCATGGGAACATTTAAATTTAGTAAAAAATATAGAGTTCAATTTGGGTATCTATGACATCACATCATTCACATATTTTCAACTTGTTCAAATTTCTAACTCATTTTAAATGTATTTCTAATATTACTAACTTATTATGTTCCATTTTAACTTATCCATTTCTTCCAAGTCGTTAAGTCACAAAATTTTCTATTTATGTGGTTAGATGTTTTCAATTGTTTTATCTATTTGGGATCCAAATTAGTTTTCAAACCAAATATTTTACATATTTAATTTATTAAAATATTCCTGTATTAATCTATACACATCTATAATTTTCTTGATTTATTTTGCCTATTTGTAGAAAAATGTGTTTCCATGAATGATTCATTTTCCCCTTTTATTTTCTATCTATTAATCTTCAAACCAAATTGAATACCCAATATTTTTACATATTTTGGCACATCATTTATCTTGATTTTTCAAACTTCATTTGTTATTTTTCTCCATAAATACTTGTTATTGGGCCTTCTTTGCAATTTAACTTATTGAACTAATTCTAATAAACCTCGTAGCTATCTCTTTTGATCCTAAACAACCCCTAAATATATTCCAATTAGAATTCCTTTTTAGATGACTTCATTTAACCAAAAATTAGTTAAGAATGCACTAGTCATACCCATTTGTCCTTTAACCACTTACATACTTAATCTTTCTTCAATCAAGTATTAAATAAGCATAATCAGACTAACCTTATTTTTTCTCTGATTTACATAATCCCTAGTTGCAACAAACCCCCTCATCATGCCTTTTTCCATCTCCAAACACGCCTCATTATTTTCATGTACATTCAAACCCAAAATATAATGTGTGCATCCCTTCTTTTCCCTCTCCCTCTTTATCGAAACTTCTAGACCTAATTGTTTCCTCCTTATTCAATTTTTTTTTAGTTTTTCCATTTCCAAAAATTCTCCCTAACTTATCTCTTCTTCTTGGTTTAGCTGGTTTGGTTTTTGGTACACATTTGGTTGAATTTTTTCCATCCCCATTTTTGCTGTTAATGGTGCATTTTGCCCACCCTTCCGGCATTGTCATCCCACCCTCATTTCCCTAGTGTTTTGCAACCTTTAACAAATGCAATTGCAACTCCTTCCCTTCCATTTTTTTACTTGACCTTGTAGTAGTGAGTTATAGGACATTTTTGGTGGTTGTTACTATTATTGCAGTTGGTTGAATTAAACCTCACTCTTTCCATCTTCTTCCTTGGTTTTACACCTTAACTCATTCTCCTTTCCTTTTCCTTTAATTTTATAATTTTTAAATACTTCTAACCCCTTATTATTTTTATTTCTATAATTCTAAAGGGGTAGAAGGAGAATGTGTGTAGCAGGTTTTGCTTCCTTACATAATTGTTTTTAGGTAAGGTGATATACATCTTCATATTAGAAGATTTTTGCTATATGTGTTTATTATGTTAAATACCATGCAAGCATGATTTATTCTTGTAAGCCATGATATTATATTTTTATGGCATATGTTCATGTATTATGCATGATTTTATGTAAGATATGTAATTTTCTAATTTTATGTGAAATATTATGTTATGTTGTGCTAGGCTTTATTGTAAATTTTCAAGCACGATGGTATATATATTGCTATTTTTAACAACCATGTTGTTAGGTATATTGTTATACAGTTAAGTATTGTCGAAGGATTAATATGTTGTAGTTTGAATTTTTGAGTGAATTTAGTGCAAGGGTGGTTCAGCAATAGGGACTTATTAGGTATTTTTTGTTCATTTAATTTAAGTTAATTGCGTAATTGAATGTTTAGTATTATGTGTAAGTTTGGTGAAGTTCGGTGAATGTTGAGTTTTGAGTGATTTTATGCTAAAATTGGATATATGGGTATTTTAGTTAGTTTAGTGAGCTTTAGTAAAATCTAAGTATACCATTATAATTTTTGGGATTTTTAATTAAATTTTAATATGCAATATGATGAGGTTTGGTGGACTATGGATTAAGTTATGTTAATAACAAGGGTTAAGGTGTTTTGGTGAAATGAGGGTAAAATATTTATTTTGGGTAAATTGTGGAAATTTGATGTTGTGAAATTATTATTTGGGATAAAATATGATAAGAATGATATGTGATATGTTTGGTTTAATTATGCTTACCACAAGTATTAATTTTATGCAAAAATTTCTTGATATGGGATTTGAAACCTTAAGGGTATAGTCAATTTTTTATGTGTAAAATATTAGACTTTAATTCTGATTTTGAGTTGGTGATGTTTAATATGATAGGTTGTAGTGGTGTGATAATTTTGGTGAGTTGAAGAATCCTATGGATGATTTTTTTATCTAATTGCAAATTAGGGCTCTCTTAAGATATTTTAGTCATTTCACTTCAAGAGTATTGTTATTTGTCCTTGTTTGGGTTTTATGTGACTTGTCTAATTATCCTAAGTGTTGTAACATGCTGTCCTTGGTTGAACTCGCATAATTATAAGTTTATAATAATAATAAAGTGTTGGTATGGATTCAATAAAAAGTGATAACCGATATGTCATGTAACAAGTGATAAATGGTTTTCCAAGTGATAATTGCTAATACAAGTGAAGTGGTATATTTAAATTGGATCAAATGATGTTTTTTAAGTGTTAATTAAGTGGAAAATAAAACATTAATGTTTAAAGTGAAAGTCCGTGTGAGTTAGGATCAAAATGTATCAATTTTATGTTTTATTTGGTTGTTGTAGTCTTGAGTTATCCTGATTGTTACAATAAATAGAGTGACTCTAGATCCATCTTATATGGTCTATTCCACTTGCTTATAGGGGTATAAATATTTAAGGATTAGGAGAATATGATAGTGGTCCATGGGAACATATTTCCCTAAAATGAGTTATATGTCATATTTTATTCTACTGGATATTAATAGTAATCCCTAGAAGCCTTATGCTATGAAAAGAGCTTCATGACATGATTCCTTCTACTAGTTATGAATACCAGGGTCCATAATCTCAATGTGAAAAGTTAATAGAATTTCGTGAACACCAAAATATGAACTCTAATTTAGTTTTCTTTTGAGTAATCTTATATCATAAGTAGCATATGCATGTATAGTATTTGTCCCATCATGTGACCTTATGTGTTAGACATGTCTTAATCTATTTATGTGATTGTTATATTACTCGGTATGCTTCATATTAACTGTTATTTTCATGGGTGTTGCTCATTTCTATTGGCAATTAATTCAGTTGTTGATGTGTAGGTATATGATGAATGTATGGATGATTTTGACATCATACCTGTGGATGTGTGATATATGTTTGTATGGGTATGGGTGTAGAGTTGGGGCTATCTGATTGTTAGCTTGTTTTTTTCATATATTATGGACTCTTAGTTCCATGTGATCTTTTTTAGTGTATATTGTTGTACTCGAAGTTTCATACTCCTAAATCTTATCTTATTTATAAAATATCTCTCATCTTTTTTTATCTTATTTAAATATGTAATTATTTTGTATTATACTAGACATGAGAATGATATGATAAACTAGACTCATATTAAGTATGGTGATAGTACCCTAATATTTGATGTTTAACTTCATCAATAATTGAAAATTTTTAGAAGTAATTTTTAGGGTGTTACAAATATCATATCATGTAACAACTCTCAAAGCTCATTATTGATGACCTATAATCGGGAAATGATGACTTGTTGGTCCACGACTAGGAGGTTGCTTGGTCTTGGGTCAGAGTGATTACTAGGTTGTATGGAAGCCATACCTTTTAGTAAGTATCCTCACAAATGGCATATATGGTTCCTTGGTCTTGGTTCATACTAACTACGAGGCTTGTGGGTAGGGGATGCTAGAAAGAGAAAATGGAGAAATATAAAATAAAAAAGGAGAAAGTATTAAGTGAGTGTTAATATATCTTAAATGGCTAATGAGATTCCTATTTATAGGGATTGGATATAAGATGGGAAGTGGAAAAGAGTCTTTGTGGGCCACCCATAATAGTGAGGTTGGCACCATCCAGTTATGGGTTATTCCGAGCTTAAGACATTTGGCATTAAGGGTTGTGAGTAAGGTATAGACCTCTTTTGAACATATGTTGTGGTTTAGTTTTCTGATCTATGTTAATCTTAATATTGACTTTTTAGATTTGATCATATGGTTTTACAGTAAATCATTTGCCTCTTATCTCATATTTTTTTAATTTTAATATTTGAAAACTCTAAACTATATATAGCCAACATCGGATTATATGTTTTTGGTATGGTTATATATATATATATATATATATATATATATATATATATATATTTATTTATTTATTTATTTATTTATTTATTTATTTGTAGTTGTTAGATTTTGAAGTAAGCCAACATCTCTTGCTTTGCACTATTTACTTATTTATCTATAAAATATCTCTCAATACTTTTTTTATCTTATTTAAATATGTAATTGTTTTGTCTTGTACTAGACATGAGAATAATATGATAAACTAGACTCATATTAATTATGGTGGCAGTACCATATTATTGTATTCTTAACTTCATCAATAATTTAAAAAATTAGTAGTAATTTTGGAAATATTACAGATAACATAGCATGTAGAGACTCTCAAAGCTCATTTTTGATGACCTATAATCGGGGAACGATGACTTGTTGGTCTAGGACTAGGCAGTTGCACGGTCTTGGGTCAGATTGGTGACTAGGTTGTATAGAAGGCATGCCTTTTAGTAAGTATCCCTACAAATGACATATGAGGTTGCTCGGTCTTGGGTCATACTAACTACGAGGCTTGGGGGTAGGGGATGCTAGAACGAGAAAATTGAGAAGAATAAAATAAAGAAAGAGAAAGTATTAAGTGAGTGTTAATATGTCTTAAATGGCTAATGAGATTCCTATTTATAGGGATTGAATATAAGATGGGTAATGGAAAGGGGGAAAGAGTATCTGTGGGCCGCCTATAATAGTGGGGTTGGTACCAATAAGTCATGGGTTATTGTAGACTTAAGACCTTTGGCATCAAGGGTTGTGAACAAGGTATGAGCCTTGGTTTTTGAATATATTGTGTGGGTTAGTTTTCTAAGCTCTATAATCTTAAGACTAACTTTTTGAATATGATAATATGGTTTTACAATAAATCGTTTGTCTCTTATCTAATATTTTTTTAATTTTAATATTTGAAAACTCTAAACTATATATAGTCAACGTCAGATTATATGTTTTTGGTATGGTTATGTATTTATTTATTTGTAGTTGTTAGATTTTGAAGTAAGCCAACATCTCCTGCTTTGCGCTACTAAAATTGTATTTCGGTGACATACCAAAGCATCAACGTTGTTTCTGTGCTTCTTATAACAAAACATCGGGTCATTTTCATTCCTCCTGCTACTGAACAATTAATGTAAGCCAAGCAACATGATGCTTTCTCTTCCAAGCATTATAAGCTTCCTCATCTATTATACGTCGAACATAGCTGGATTATCTATGGAGTTTACAGTGTTCATAGATAACCTGGGGAAGGAAGTTAATAGGAAAGATCTACCGGAGATTTATGGAGGTTATGGAACAATCACAAGCATCTATATTAGTAGGAAAGAAAGGCAAAGCACAAACCTACCCTTTGCCTTTTTTAGGTTCGCTAAGGAAGAGGAGGCCATAAGAGCTATCAGAAGTACAAACTACATGCTCCTGCATGGGCTAAAGTTATTTGTGAAGAGAGCAAGGTTCAGTGAAGCAAGGAGGAGAAGCACAAGAGGGAAGTGGAAACAAACGGAGGCTTGATCACACCAAGTTAATCAAGCAAAATTAAGAAAGCAATCGGAGGTTAGACCAGGCCAAGTGAACCAAGCAAGACCATGGAAGCATGCCAGATGAGATGGAAGAACATACAGGGAAGTGCTCAGGGGTAAGAATCAGAATAGAAGGGCTGGCTATAGGGCAGAAGACTTAGGGAGGCAAATGGAGGCACAAGAGGCATTACGACCGGGAAGCAGGAAGGAACAAGGAGCAACCAAGAGAAGAATCATGGGAAAAATGAATAAGGAAAATGCTAATTGGCTATGTAAAAGCCTGACTGGGGTGACGAGTGGAGCTAGGGAGTTAGATAGTCTAAAGGAAGCCATTCTCCCTATCTGGAGTAGCATGTCAAGCATCAGAAGCATGGGCAAATACACATTCATTCTCACGTTTGATTCAGTGGAAGATGATGAGGCGACGCTGGATCATGAAGGAGACCTGTTAAGCATGCACTTTCGTGAGCTATGGTTCTGGAAGAAGGAAGATACATTCAATATGAGGAGAGTGTGGATCGAAATGTATGGGATCCCACCGATAGCCTAATCACGGGAAAATATGCTCCACTTGGCCAATCGATGGGGATCTTGGGTATGCATGGACTAAAACACCGAGAAAGGGATGGAGATGGACTGTGCCTTTGTCTTGATCGATACCGAAGAGTTCAGCCCCATCCTCGGTGTTGTCCTGTTGAAGGTTGATGAAGTGGAGTATGAGGTCACAATTAAAGAAACAATATGCTTCTTCTACCTGAGGAAGCATGCTGGCTACGATAATCCGGGGGATTTCCTCAGTTGGAAGATGGGTCATGCTGGGGAGGAGTATAGCAGCTCCAGCAATGGCGGTCATGACAGTGAGGAGGAAAATGGAACGCCAAGGATCAGCGTGGGGTGCCGATCGAGAAACAGCAGTTTTGGGAAGAGAAACAATAAAGTGGCGACTGAGGAGGATAGGAGTAATCAACGGCCGATACTTCAAAAAAAATAACGAAGCCTTGGGAAGTGAGGTGTTGACACAGGATAAGGTAGAGGAACAGGTTCCAAGTAAAAGAAATAAAGGGGTAGTGGATAACAAAGGGGCATGGGAACAAGAAGTAAACTCAGCTGATTTGTTGAGCAACACAAAACTCGCAGGTGCCCACTACAGTCTGGTCGAGGAGGAGTTAATAATCAACCACTGCAGGATGAAAAAAAGATCAGGCCCAGAAACGGGAATAAACAAAGACGTAGAAAATATGCCCAAGTGCCCGCCAGGTTTCGAGCAACGAATTGGTGGTCGTGCGAACCTGAACAAGAGGGGAGAGGGGCTAAATCATCACTCAAAAAATCAAATGGCAGCTCTTGAATATCAATATGAGGAGGGAAAAAGTAATAGAAATAAAAGAATAGATACTACACCTACCTCTAACGGCAAAGGTGGAGAGGAAGGCATCAGAAATAGTAAGGCGTATGACAAGGAAGATATAACTGAATTTGTTGATACATGGGATATCGGGAAAAGATTGGGTTTGTTAGGAGATAACGAAGATGAATGTTTAAATGTGATATGCAGCTTAAGGCGTAGTCATCAGTTGGCATAGAAGAAGTGTTGAGGATGATTTTCCCTCCAAAGGTGTTAATGGATGTATGGACATGGATTTTTTTGTTGGAATATAAGAGGAATTGGTAGTGGCGGTAAGGTGGCTGCTATTAATGGCTTAATTCAGGAGCACAAACTGAGTGTGGTGGGTATTATGGAGTTGAAGCATAGTAGATTGGACGAGAAGTGGGTGGTGTCTGTATGGAAGGAGGATGATGTTGATTTTTGCAATGTAGCAGCAGTTAATAGGAGCGGAGGATTAATTCTTAGTTAGAGAAAATCTGTTTTCTAGTCAAGGAGTGTGAAAAAAGAGTAGAGGTGGTTAGGCATTACAGATTTTTTAAAAAGCAAAAAGCTCGATTGTGACATTGTCCTGGTTTACAATTATAATCATCATAGGGAGCGGAAATTTGTGTTGGAAGAGATAGGGGAGTGGATGCAAGATATTCCCTATCTCATGCTAATAATGGGAGATTTCAATGAAATCCGAGTTTCGAGTAAGAGGAAAGGTGTGATTAGGATGAATCCGGGCAAGACAGAGTTTAATAATTGGATTGCCCATATAGGGTTGGTGGAAGTAAACCTGGTGGGGAGGCGGTTTACGTGGTACAGAAAGAATGCAGCTAGTAGGATCGACAGGATATTTGTTGAGGGGGAATGGTGTAGAGCATTCCCACAAATGGTGGCTAATTGTATCAAGTGTTCAGTGTCCGATCATTTTCCCATTCAGGTAAGCTGTAAGGAGATTGACTGGGGACCCAAGCCCTTTAGGTCTATTGATGCTTGGCTCAACCATGGGGGGGGGGGGTTTCCAAGTTGATTAAGGAGGAATGGGCTAAGCTCGGTTGTATTCCTATCCAGCAGAAGCTTAAGCTCCTCAAGAACCCAACTAAGAGGTCGAATAAAGAGGTTTTTGGCAACATTGACTATAATATTCGGAAGCTCAAAAATGCTCTTGAGGAGGTAAATAACACAATAGATGGTGATAGAGAGGATGAAGTAGCAGTGGCTAGAAAATGAGCTCTCATTAATCAACTATGGTATTGGCTCAAGAAGAAGGAATTGTTATGGAATCAGTACGCAAGAGATAGAAATCTTAAAGAAAAAGATCGCAACACAAAATACTTCCACGTCAAGGCGTCGATCAAGAGAAAGAAGAATTATATAGGGGAGATCAGAAAGGGGAATCAGGTGATTACTGACAGAGATAGCATTCGCATATTAGCGGTAGAGTTCTTCCAAAATTTATATAGAGATCCGAATTATCCAGTTATCAAAATTAATCCAGAGGGCTTTAGCAAATTGTCTGAAGAACAGAGATTATCGTTGGAGGTGATGCCAACGCATGAAGAAATCAAGAAGGCTGTATGGGAGTGTGATTCGCCAAAAGTGCCGGGATATGATGATTTTAATTTCAAGTTTATTAAGAAGATGTGGGGTACAATGGGGGATGAAATATGTCAGTAGGTGGTGGGTTTTTTTGAGAAAGGTTTCATGCCGTAAGTTATAAAAACAACCTGGGTGACCCTTATCCCGAAAGAAGAGGGAGTAAAGGATTTTAGTAATTTATGACCGATAAGTGTGGTGGGGAGCATCTACAAGATAGTACCGAAGCTTCTCGCGGCAAGGCTCTCAAGGGTCCTGCATGCCATAGTGGGGGAAAATCAAACTGTGTTTGTTCACTAAAGACAGATTATTGATAGCATCTTAGTAGCAAATGAGGCATTATTTTGGATGAAGAGATCCAAGAAGAGAGGATTTATGCTAAAGTTAGATTTTTAGAAAGCTTATGACTCAATAAGGTGGGATTTCTTGGAGCAAATGATGATTGTATTGGGTTTCAGTGATAGATGGAGAAGATGGATTGGGATGTGTATCAGATATCCGAAGATGTCAATTTTGATCAATGGGTCACCTACGAAACCTTTTGTAATGGAAAGAGGGTTACGTCAAGGTGATCCTCTCTCTCCATTCTTATTCATCATTGTGACTAAACCCTTTAATCGAATCATGATGAGAGGTATGGATAATGGGGTGTTTGAAGGCTTGAAGATAGGTAGTGGTGGGGTGGTGTTGTCACATCTTCAGTTTGCGGATGACACCATGGTATTTGGCAAGGTTTGTGAAAGAAACGTCATGGGTTTGAGGCACATGTTGGATTGCTTTACAATTATGTCGAGGCTAAGCATTAATTAATCTAAATAATCTCTGGTAACGTTTGGTACTAATGATAATGAGAGTCGACGGTTAGCAGAGATTTTGGGATGTAAGTCGGTGTTGCTCCCTATTACCTACCTGGGCCTACCGCTTGGTGATGATCAGCGAAAGGAGAGAATGTGGACGCCAGTGATCAACAAAATAAAGACAAAGTTGGGGATGTGGAAAGATAAGATGTTATCTAGAGCTGGCCGGCTGGTATTGATCAAGGTTATGATGTCAACTATTCCAGTGTTCTATCTCAGCTTGTTCAAAGCCCCAAAAAGAGTGCTGCAAAAGATCTACAGATAGCAGAGGGAGTTCTTATGGGGAGATGATGGATCAAAAAAAAGGGATACCTCTCATTAAATGGCAGGATATTCAGAAGGAGTTCGGAGGCTTGAGTACAGGAGATTTGGAATTCAAGAATATTGCTCTTCTTGCTAAGTGGTGGTGGAGGTTTAGTGATGACAGAAATACTTTATGGCAAAAGCTGATTTCTTCTATTTATGATATCAAGGCTGGAGATTCATTAAAGAGATGTAATCAGAGAGGCAGCTCGGGTCCGTGGAAGAATATTGTGAGAAGTATCTATAACAACCAAATGGCTTATCAGATTTTAGAAGAGGGAGTTAGCATCAAAGTAGGAAATGGACGGAGAACCAGGTTCTGGCTTGATAAATGGATTGGCGGAGATAACTTGAAGTCTCAATTCCCCATATTGTTTTCCCTGTCTCTACAGCAAGCCAAGCACATTGGCGACATGGGCACTGGGACGAAGCTAGGTGGAATTGGGCCTTTACATGGCGTCAGAGGTTCTTTAGTTGGGAGGAGGTGGAGCTTGAAAGGATGTTGTATAGACTTGATTCAATTCAACTTAATGATAATGCAGACACTCTGCTGTGGCATTATGAAGCTTGTCAGAAATATACAGTACAGTCTTTCCAAAAGGTTATCGCTAGCTCTATCTATGGGAGTTCTATCAGCATCGTACAAGTTAATGAAAAGTGGTGGAGAGAGGCGATCCCCCCAAGGGAAGAGTTGCTCGCATGGTTTGTGATCCAGAAGAAGATGAAAACTAGATATAAGTCGCTAAGGCTCTCTGTCTTAGCAGAGGATGATAGTAAGTGTCTGCTTTGCAAAAAAGGTATTGAAACAGTGAGCCATGGCTTCTTGCATTGCCCCATCACTTCCAGAGTATGGTATAAGGTGTTTGCTTGGTGGGGGAGGTACTGGTGTAGGCCAAAGAGCACAAGGGAGGTGTGGGAAGAGTGGAAGAGTGTGGGAGGCAGGACTTTAAAACAGAAGCATTGGCGGGCATGTTTTTATGCCATCCTTTCCACCATTTGGGAAGCAAGGAATAGAGTAGTATTTGAAGAAAAAGAGGTATATTGGACTAAGATCTTCTAGAGTGTCAAATGGAAGGTTGCTTGCTAGAGTAAGGGCTGGAATGAGAACCCTAGTCTTAATACTTATGATATTGCCTTTAATATTATCAGACATGCACAATATCTGCTAGGGGCAGGTAGTTAAAGGACTTGAAGCTAGGTGCTCCATAAGGGTGATTCATATAGAGTGTTATTATCTTGTTCTTTCTAAGATAAGGCGGATCCTAGGTGGTTTTTTGTAGTCTTTGCCTGTGGCTTTAGCCGGCACTTTGTTGTATCCTATGTTTTGTCTCTACTAATCAAAACAAAAATGTCGGACAACATTCATTCCTATAGACGGAGCCATGGTTTGGTATAGATCAACAACGTGTCACCTTGGTGATGTTAGTCGTGAGAGTGATCTTTATTGTTGTAATATCTTCTAGAAAGACGCTTAAAGTGTAGTTTGACTTGCATGTATGTGTTCGTTTAAAAAAAAAAAGTATCACACGACATGTCTAATGAGTTAAATATCAGCATCCTGAAATTTCTTAATTGTCGAATGTCGTCTATAGGTGTACGTGGTATTGTTCTTAAAGTCATTATTGCCCAATAGTGTAACTACAATCCTTTGTTCCAAGCACTGTAGTCTTAATTGATATCTCTGTAGTCGAAAATGTGTCCGCATTTAGGATTACAAACAAGCATATTTTCCTCTTTATACTGATCATTCACGGCCAACTCGTACAGATCACCCATTTTGTTAGGATTAATAATCCTCCCAATATGGATCTATTTACAGTATTTTTGAGTATCGACCAAAAACACAAACATTTTGGATTTGTATAACGTAGGGCTTTTCTCAGCTTAATTATTAAATTACATCAGAAAAAGCAAAATATTGATAAGAAAAATATATAAAATTAGTCTAACAATTATAATAATCAGTGGCGGAGCCAGGCTTCCGCATGGTGTCCCAGGACACCACGGAGCCAGGCTTCCGCATGGTGTCCCAGGACACCACGGAGCCCTGGCTGGAGTATACAAATTTTACTAAATTTTTAGTTATTAGATATATACAATACTTGTGGGACACCATATCAAATAACAAAAATGGATGAATTGTTCCGTAGATGGGTTCCCGTGTAGTAAAGTCCGCAGGTCACAGGATCAAGTCCCGTCCCGTGGTCGTTTGTTTTGGAATTTTTTCACATCATCAAAACGACATCGTTTTGATGATGTCCCCCCCCCAAAAACCCTTACCTCCTCTTCGACTTCGACCGTTGCTGCTCCTGCTCTACCTGCTTCTTCGACCCTCTACCTCTAGTCTCCGCCTCTCAATTCTCTTCGTCTCTCGTCTCGACTCTCAATTTTACTGAAGACGCACCACCACGCACGCCGCCTGGAGACAACACACATTGCCGGAGGCTCGGAGCACGTCGTCGCTGCCTATGATGCCTGCCTGCGCCAGTGCGTTGTGCGCCTGAGTAGTTGCTTCGCACCGCGCCTCCGCCACTGCGCCTGCCGCTGCTTGCCGCCGCTGTTTTCCCGTCTGCCATCTCGACCGCACTGACCGGGGCCAAGAAGGAAGAGCAGAAGCTGCCAATTCTGCTCTACCACTGTCCACCGCTGGCTGTCTGCCTTTAATATTCAAATCTTCAACTTCAACCGAGCCAGCCAATAGCCACAGCCCACACAAACACAACTAAGGTAAAATTTAGTTTGTTAAATTACTTAACAAGTTATCATAAATTATTTATGTTAAATTAGAATGCAATTAATTTGTTTATATTTATTGTATTAATTGATTATATTTTTTAGTTTATAGAAATTATAATTTATCTTATTAATGTAGAAAATAGAAATTGGCTTATTAATTAGGTAGAAATTAAAATTAGTTTGTAGAAATCAAATTTTTTAGGTTTATAGATTGATGTGTTTAATTTATTAGTTACTTTTTGAATTAGTTTGTTCTTAGATTATTTATCATGAATTTATAAATTTATGAAGCTAGAATGTAGTTAATTTGTTTATATGTATTATATTAATTGATTATATTTTTTACTTTATAGAAATTTTAATTTATCTTATTAATGTAGAAAATAGAAATTGGCTTGTTAATTTGTTTATATGTATTGTATTAATTGATTATATTTTTTAGTTTATAGAAATTCTAATTTATCTTATTAATGTAGAAAATAGAAATTGGCTTGTTAATTAGGTGGAAATTAAAATTAGTTTGTAGAAATCTAATTTTTTAGATTTATAGATTGAAGTGTTTAATTTATTAGTTACTTTTTGAATTAGTTTGTTCTTAAATAATTTATCATAAATTTATAAATTTATGAAATTATAATGTAGTTGATATGTTTATATGTATTGTATTAATTGATTATATTTTTTTAGTTTATAGAAATTCTAATTTATCTTATTAATGTAGAAAATAGAAATTGGCTTGTTAATTTGTTTATATGTATTGTATTAATTGATTATATTTTTTAGTTTATAGAAATTCTAATTTATCTTATTAATGTAGAAAATAGAAATTGGCTTGTTAATTAGGTAGAAATTAAAATTAGTTTGTAGAAATCTAATTTTTTAGATTTATAGATTGAAGTGTTTAATTTATTAGTTACTTTTTGAATTAGGTTGTTCTTAAATAATTTATCATAAATTTATGAAATTATAATGTAGTTGATTTGTTTATATGTATTGTATTAATTGATTATATTTTTTAGTTTATAGAAATTCTAATTTATCTTATTAATGTAGAAAATAGAAACTGGCTTATTAATTAGGTAGAAATTAAAATTAGTTTGTAGAAATCAAATTTTTTAGATTTATAGATTGAAATGTTTAATTAATTAGTTAGTTTTTTAATTAGTTTGTTATAAAATTATATTATCAATTAATTTTTAGTAAATCCCTTTGTTAATTCATTAAATTATTTAATGACGTAATTAAGGATGCAATGATAATTTTTAAGGCGATCTAAAAATAGCTACTACAAATATAATTCTGTTAATCAAGTTGTATTACCAAATTTTGAAAATTTTGAGCGAATTCATTTAAATACATAAAAATATTATTTTATTTTAATATCTATTTTAGTGTACTATTTATTGAACAAATATATTATGGACACCATGGATCCCAAACTCTAGCTCCGCCACTGATAATAATGATAGTAATATGATAACAATAGTAATAATAATATTAATAAAAATATTAAGTATAACAATAAGAATGTTAAAACAACAACAACTCGTCAAAATTTTAAATTAAGATCATATCAGATAAATTAATATAAGACTAGATTAGATCAACAAAAGTAAGTTGAAGAAAATATATCCTAAGTATGTAATATATTAAAATAGTATTTTATTTTATTTATAAATACTACATGGTTTACATTATACATTATGCGTATTGATATACAATTATATTTATTAATATTTACCAACTACACTAATCCACTACATTATTTTATTCTTGATTCACGGAACCGGTGGGAGAGGAGGAGGGAAGAGAAAATACATATGAGTTTGATGGCATGGAAATCGACCCTACATTAAAAATGGGTTGCGAAACGGTAGTCATTAGCCATCGACTATAATTTAAGCTCATGATCACACATTTTTCTTCTTCTTTTCTTCTTTTTTTTTTGTTTGTTGTTGTTATTTTATATTTAGTATTTGCAAATTTTATTTTATTTTTAGTTTCTTTATTACGTATTTATTTATAATCCATTTATTAATTACTTTTTGGCTTATTAATGACATTAATTATTTTAGCTTTCCATAACCATTATATTTATATGGCAATGAAATCACCGTCGCCATAGAAGAGGTTAATGTTAAAAACTTAAAAAGGCTAAATTCTAATCAATATGATATATAAATAATACTCTCTGAGAAAAAATAAATTACTATATATTTCTACTTTTTATTTCTATCATTGACTGAAATAATATATGGTTGAATGAGTGATCAAAAATTTTGTTCAGTACTTTAATTAATTACAATGCAAATATCATATACGTGAAGGAAAGATGGCCCATGAGGTGCGTTAATTCTAAACGCCAGGTCAAACCCAAAATGTCAATTTCCTCAATAATAGTGATCTGTCTTCTAAAGGTAGTTTCGTTAGGCGCGGAGATTATTGGTCCCGGCGTTCGTTACAGTGTGTAATGTCAGTCTAGAAGTTAGGTTCGGAGACTATTGGTTAGTGGTTACCTTACCTGCCAGCCGTCACGGTCTGTGTTTGTTTTGGTAGGAGACGGTTTTGTTTGGGACCCTTTTTTATATATTATTTTAAATATATATTATCAATATTAATATTATTTTACAAGTAGGTCTAACTATTTTTTATTAAATAATTTAGTTATATTATACTATTATTCTTATACCATTATTAATTATATTCACCCACCGCCACCACCACCACCACTATTATTATTATTATTATTATTATTATTATTAATTAATCATAATTAAAAATAGTATATATATATATATATTATTAAATTTTTTAATTTTTATATTAATAGTAATTATAATTATTATTATTCATTACAAATAATAACATAAATATTAATTATTAGTTAGTATTAATATTAAGTGTAATTTTTAATTATTAATATCAATTATTAGTATTTATTAATAAATATTAGTATCAATTATATTAATAATTAATAATATAATTACTACTATTAATATAAATTATTAATAACTTATATAATATCATGAAAATTTTCAATAAATATTAGTACTAATACTGATAATTATTAATTTCTAATATTAAAAATTAAAAATAAAGTAATAATATGAAAATGGTTAATTATTAATACTAATAATAATTATAATTAATAATTATTATTATCAATTATTTTTTTATCTATTGTTAACAAAATGATTATTATTAATAATTATCATTGATGTTATCAATTATTATAAATATAGTTTTATAAATTATATTATTTTATTATTAATAATAAAATTCATTATTAGTATTATACTTTTGAATATTAATATTAAATATAAATTCTTATTAGTACTGAAATTAATTAATTTAATTAATGCTAATTATTTATATCAATTTATAAGACTAATTATTAGTATTATTATTAATTATGCACATTAATTATGAATTACCTTTATGTCATTCTTAACAACATTGATAATAGTTAATATTAATATTAATTATATTAACTATTTATAATATGTTACATTATGAACAATAATAATAATAAATTATATCAATATTATTATTATTATTACTAATATGTATTATCATTATTATTCATTAATTTATTTTGTTAAAATTAAATCTATAAATAAATAAAAATATTATAAGAATATATTTTATTAAAATCAAAAAATATTTAAAATTGTCAATATATATCAATTTATTTTAGATCAAATACATCACCAAACACTATTATTACTTTATATATAAATAACATGTGTCTACTAATTATATATCATTATTACTTTACACACATTATTATTTCAAAGCGGATCATATTAATGTAGCAAAACAAATAGACATCATAGAATAATGGTCAATGTTGGAACTTGGGATTCTGAACGTCACATATTTCACATTTGAGTCTATTCTGTCTGGATGTGTGTATAGCTGTACATTGAATCGTAATGATCTTTTTCTTTTTGGTAAGATAATAAATAAAGGGTAAATTTTGTTTTGGTAACTTAATATATAATCTAACTACCAATTTACGTATGTGATGCACAAGATTTTATTTAAGCTTTAAAATAATAACATAAATAATATTAATTTGATCTTAAACACCATGTTAAGTATTTAATAAACAAGAGATACTAAATAATAAATAAAACAAATGGATGTGTGAAATAGATATGAATAAATATATCATGATAATATATTCATATAAATAAATGAACCACAAATCTATTGACTTAAACTATCTAATTATAAATATATGTATTTACATTAACATAATATTATATATCATAACTTAGTTTAAAAAATAGAACTTTAATATAAAGAATTTAATAATTTGATTATATATGGTTACTACAATTAATGAAGAATATAATCACGGTCCTATAAGGTGTAGATTTTGGGTGGGAAAAGTTTATGTTTCTGGATTTGTTGTTATATACAAATGAAGATAAAGATAAATATTACTACCCAAGCAATATTGTTACTATAGCATGTGCAAAAACTGCAGTTATTTATTAAATATGCATGACTAATGTTCTCATGGAGAAATCAAAAATTCAATGTGAAATTATAAATATTAGGTTTTTTATTTAGTATAGAAATAATTTAGTAAATTAGAATAAGGTCCATTTAGATTCATCAAAATATGAAAAATTACTTGTGCCAATTTAATGATTTTCGACTATTCAACGAGATTACAATAACTTATGATGATTGATATAAATGGATCGATATTCACCATGCATTGAAGCCACAAATTTCCAAGAACAATAAATAGTAATAAAATTAATTGTTTATGTTTAGACCATTAACTGCTCTTATATTGGAGGGCCGCCTTTGGGCTGGAAAATATTCTGACCCACTGACTATGTTATTATATATATAAAGATAATGATAAAGATATAGATATTTTTTTAGGTAGTCTATGTTTTGTCTAGTTTCACTTATGTACTCTTAGATTTAAATTTATTTGTACTTGACTATATAAACAGTGAATTCAAATATGAAGGTTAGTATATTGAATTCATGTAAAAAAAAATAAAAAATCTTTTGCTGTGAGGTCACCAAAGCTTTGATAGGTAAATTGATGTCGGTGAGGGTGAGGGTGAGGGTGCTGGACATTTAAGCAATGTATTTTAACATAAACTCGTATCGACGGTGATATACGAAATCCGCTCATGGTGATCTACGCATTCAGTAGGCTGAACAGTATGAGTCGAGAATTACTAGCAGTGGTTATCTGTTCCTACCATTATAAAATGCCGCGGCTTTCTTTAGTCTGACATCACCCCTTGGCTCTGGTTCAGTCCCTCAAAATTTCTCCTAAAGCGCCCAGCTAGCTAATCTGACAGCACTCTGTCTTACTTCCCTATATCTTCCCTCGTATGGATTCCTCCAGCACTCAAGAGGTGACACATGAACTTCCCGGCCTCATCCGAATCTACAAAGATGGCTCGATTGAAAGGCTATTTGGCTCCCCAATTGTTCCTCCATCCCCCAATGACCCTGCAAACGGCGTATCTTCCAAGGATATCACAATCTCAGAGACCGCCGGACTCGGTGCCAGACTCTATCTCCCCAAACTAACCGGCCCAACACAGAAACTTCCCATCTTAGTCTATTTCCATGGCGGCTGCTTCTGCGTCGAGTCAGCCTACTCACTCTTTGACCACCGCTACATGAACATCATAGCCTCACAGGCTCAAGCCCTTGTTCTTTCAGTGGAATACAGGCTAGCTCCTGAACACCCTCTTCCAGCTGCCTATGAAGACTGCTGGGCCGCCCTCAAATGGATTTCATCCATGCACGAACATGATGTTGATGAGCCATGGCTAACACAACACGGAGACCTTGAGGCGCTCTTCATTGGAGGTGATAGTGCTGGAGCCAATATATCCCATAACTTGGCTATTCGTGCTGGTTCTGAAAGCTTACCATGTGATGTGAAAATTCTAGGTGCTGCTCTTTCTCACCCTTATTTCTTGAACTCAGAAAGTGTTAATGATGAGAAGTTGAAAATGGTATGTGGTGCTTGGAGTCTTGTGTACCCAGATGCACCTGGTGGGTTTGATAATGTGATGATAAACCCAGTTGCTCCAGAGGCACCGAGTCTTGAGGGATTAGGTTGTTCTAGGTTGCTTGTGCTAGTTTCTGAAAATGATGAACTGAGGGATTTGGGTGTTGGGTATTATGATGCTGTGAAAAAGAGTGGGTTCTCAGGAAATGTGGAGTTGTTTGAGGTGGAAGGCGAAGGCCATTGTTTTCACATCTTCAATCCTGATACTACAAATGCTAGGCTTCTGTTTCAACGCTTGGCATCTTTTCTTCGGAAGTGATTCTAGCTATTTCGATTCAGTAATGTTAATTTCATGGCCATGACTCATGAATATCTGATGAATAAAGTGCGACCGTCTTTTATTTATTCCTATGCTGACTATCTGCCAATAATTTAAAATTTTTAATACTGGAAATTGCTATAAAAGATTTGGGCTGTCGCACTTGATCTTATGTATGTTTGTTGAGAGAAAACCCAGTTCATAAAAACGAACAAAAATTAATCAAGCTTATCTTTTTATAAAATTTTTGGTCAACAATTAATCCATATGTTTTCATAATAGATCATCTATAATTTTTTAAAACACATATTAAAATTTATAATAAATAATTTATAAATTTACTAAAATATCCTCATTAAAATTTAAATAATCATATTATGATGAGATATACTTATAAAGTGGGAGGGGTTGATTTATAAATATATAATAGTAGTAAATTTTATTCACACTTGAATGATAATTTATATTATTATGATTTTTAAAAGAAAAACTGTAGATCACCTTTTGTTAATTTATTAGTTACGCTATTTGAGAAGCTAGTTTTAAAATTCAGCTTTTTACTATTATTTTTTACTCAATTTTAATTTTATAATAAGCTTAGCTTAAATTTTATTGATAAAAATATGATTACTAATGTCGTTTAATACATTTCACCTAAAACATTTACACTAGAATTGGCTCGCTATTAGTTGACCACTCAACTTCCGATTTTTAGCTAATTTTTTTAAGCTTCAAGTTTCAATGTCTTTTTTTATATATAATTTATATAGAATCTATGAAGATTACTGTAATACTGTAAAATTTTAAAACCTAAAAATTTAATGAATAACTCTCATTTGAGATAATTTAATTTTTAAATTTATTTAATTTAATTATTTTGTGAACTTTTGGGTGTATAAAAATGGATATGAATATTTGATAAATTAAAATAAATATTTTGTTATTTTATCATACTTATTTTATTTAAGTAATTTTTCAAACCCATATTTTACTAAAACTACCCTCTTAGACTAATACCTTAAATTTTAAATAAATTAAATTATTAAATTAATTTATCTATCAAAAATATTAAATACCATTATTCCAAAAATTATTTTTTTATTTTGCCTCTTTTTCCTTTTTTCTTTTTCTTGCCTTTTTCTTTTCCTTCTTTTTCCTTTTCTTCTTTTCTTCCTCTTTGGGCCACCCGACCTACTTCCTTTATTTCCCCTCGCGCTGGACCGCTAGTCTTTTCTCTTCTTTCCTTCTTCTCCTCACCCCAGCCTCGCCGTCCAGCCCAACCTTCTCCTTCTTCTTTTTTTCTCCCTTTCCTTCCCCAGTTGGGCCAACCCAACTCTTCCCTCCTTTCCTTCTCTCTCGCCTGCATAGGGCTAGCCAGCTCTCTTCTTTCCTTTCCTCGCCCTACCGACCGATAACCCCTCCTCCTTTCTTCTTCCCTTCTCCTTCCTCCTTCGACCATCCTCCATAATATCCTGCTATAGCCGCCTACAACCACCTGCCTCCCCCTACAGCCTTGCTCTCTCTCCCTCTCTCTCCCCCTTCCCTTTCCCTTCCATTTTCAAGACAAACACAGCCCTCCCTCACATGGCCTTCTCTTTCCTTTTCTTTCCTTCCTTCTCTCCCTGCTACCCTACACCCGTCAACCTACAACCCCCTGCCACCACCTAGCTGGCACCCCTACCTCCTCTTCTCTCCTTCTTCATTTTCTTCTTCTCCCCTACCCATTTTCTTCCCTTGAGCTTCTTCCTTCCTTGCATGCCAAGCCCTCTTTCTCCCTTCTTTTCCTCTTCTTCTCTTCCCCTATTTTTGCTTCACCGCCTCCAACCACCGCTGCTGCTGCCCAACCAACCACCACATCCACCTCCTGACACCCCCTACTACCTCCTTACACCACCAAGCCACCACCACACGCCCCTACAGCCACCTTCCTTCTCCTTTCTTTTTCTTTCCCCCTTCTCGACCTCCACCCTGCACCACCACCTTGCGCTACCGTTCCACCTCTTCTGCCACCTCCACAACCACCCATCAACTCCTTAGAATCCCCTACCACCACCCTTCATCCCCTTGGCCGAAATTTCCCCCTACAGCCATCCCTTATCCTCTTCTTTCCCCTTCCTTCTTCTCCTCCGCCCAACCCTCATCCCACTTTCCCAGCCCTACAGCCACCATCTCCGCCGCCTTGAGCCGCCAATCATTAACCCTCGACCACCACCTACACCCCTACCCCATCTCTGCACCTAGCCACCACCCTAACTCCCCTCCACAAGCCCTCTACCTAACCCCTAAAACCCCAACCCGAGCCACCCCTTCCTTTCTCCCCACTTCTCCCTCTTTGACCCTTCTCCCTTTCATTCCTACATGCAGCATGAGTCTTGCACCCTTCTTAGCCAAATTTTGTTTAAAATTTGAGGTATAACCATAGTCAATATTAGTATGTATTTGATTAATCTTTTGATGAAAATTTATTCCTTTGATTTTCTACTTCTAATAAGGTAAATGTTGATATTATTTTTAGGTATTGATTTTTACTAATCAAAGCTCAAAATTTTAACTGGAGTATCGATAAGGTTTGATTATTGCTAGAAATAATGTAACTATTATACCCTACTGAAATGTGTGGATATGTGTATGCTAACATATTAGGGTTTTTAATATGTTTATATGCATGATATATGTTGTTAAGTATACCATATTTAGTGGCACATGTTGGTTGATGAAAAGAAAAGCATGTTAATTTATGTGTCATGCGCAGAAATAATGCTTAAGGAAAGAGCCTTGTTGTTAATAATAATGTTAAATACATATGTATGATATGATATGCTAATGTGGTCACTTGTTGCGTAGATAATTTTAATATGAGCCCTAGGGACACTTTGGAAATTTTGCTTGCGCAAAAGGTGTGGCCTAAATAAGTTTGTGTGGTAGGTGCTAATAAGTATTAATGATAAATGAGAATACTTGGTGGTGTTGGATGATATGTATGGACCATGTATATTAATAATTATGTGGTGAGGGTATTTTAGTAAAATTGGTATAATAAGGGTAATATGGTAATTTATAAAAGTAAAAGGGGTAAAATGGTAAATGGATAAGTAAGGAGGGCATTTTAGTAATTTTACATGGAAAAGGGGATAACTTGGTAATTTTTTTGAGTAAGAATGTAATTTGGTAAATTAATTAAAGGAGAAGGGTATTTTGGTAATTTAGTATAAAGGAAGGGTATTTTGGTAATTTGATATAAAGGAAAGGTATTTTGATAATGTAACATTAAGGAAGGATATTTTGGTAATTTGACATAAAAGAATGGTGTTTTAGTAATTTAGCATAAAGGAAGGGCATTTTGGTAATTTTATAAAGGAAAGGGGTAAAACGGTGATTTAATAAATGAGAAGGATATTTAGTAATTTGGCATAAAGGAAGGGTATTTTGGTAATTTTGTAAAGTAAATGGGTTAAATGGTGATTTAATAAAGGAGAAGGGTATTTTAGTAATTTCACATAAAGGAAGGGTATTTTGGTAATTTGACATAAAGGAAGGGTATTTTGGTAATTTGGCATAATGGAAGGGTATTTTGGTAATTTTTTGAGAAAAATGGGTAAAGTGGTAATTTGATAAAGAAAAAGGGTATTTTAGTAATTTAACCAACTAAAAAGACAATTTGGTAATTTTAATAAGTAAGAAGAGCAATTTGGTAATATAACCATCCAAAAGGGCAAATTGATAATTTTAATAAGAAAGAAGGGCAATTTGATAAAATAACTAACCAAAAGGGCAATTTGGTAATTTTAATAAGTAAGAGGGGCAATTTGGTAATTTGACCAACCAAAAGGACAACTTAGTAAATTTAATAAGTATGAAGGGTAATTTGGTAATTTAACTAAACAAATGGGAAATCTGGTAAATGTAACAGGTATGAAGGGTGATTTGATAACTTAATAAGCCTAAGGGGCAATTTGGTAATTTAAACAAGTAAAAGGGGCAATAGGGTAATTTAACCAACGGGATGGGTAAATTGGTTACTTAACAAGTATGAGGGGTAAAGTTGGTAACTTAATGAGTATGGAGGATAATTTGGTAGTCTAACAAATACAATAAGTAATTTGGTAATTATGCAAACATGAAGGGTAATATGGTAATTTGGCAAATAAAAAGGGATGGCTTGGTAATTTTACAAACAAGGGGTATTTCAATAATTTGTAAGGATGATGGGGATAAATCGATAACTTGCATATAACCTGTCAACAGAGTAAATAAGTCTCCATAATCAGACATAAGTAACAGTGAGTAATAAAATAAGGGGATTTGATAAATCAGTGAGTATCACAAGAACATGGCATAACCTAAGGTTGAATGGACAACTAAGGGTGTGATATGGTGTTTATCTCATAATCATGCAAGAGGTGCCTGGTTGGTAAGTATGCATGAAAATGTGTGTTAGATATTTTTGAAGTACGTGTTAAGGTTTTATGTATACCACGATCCTTGATATAGAATGCTTGATTCTATGGCTAGTATATCTTTGTATCTCTAGATTCATGAACTTTTTCCTTCCCTCAAATTAATTAAAATATTAAATGAACCTATTGAGTAAGACATTAATAAATTACTGATTACGTAAAGAGAAAGATTATCGAGCCGAGCTCAGTGAGGATAATTTTTGGTCCACCGGCTACAATAGTGGTCAAGAGCGTTCTGTCCTGTGGAGTGTTTCCGGTCCGGCTATAATAATGATCAAGAGCATTTTGTCCTGTGGAGTGATTTTCATCCACTGGTTATAATAGTGGGGGATTCTGAGCTCAATAAACCAAACTTTGTATGGTAATAAATCATGGAAAGATAATAATTACTTACAGTGGAACACCACATGAGTTGGGGCTAGTAAAGATAATTTCTGGTCCATCGGCTATAATAGTGGTCAAGTGTGTCCCGCCTTGCAAAGTGATATCCAGTCCACCAGCTATAATAGTGGTCAGGTGCATCTGTGGAGTATTTTCTGTCCACCGGCTAAAATAGTGGGTTCCCCGCACTCACGTTGATATAATTCGAGAGATGATGATTGAATGATGATTAATTAATGGCTTAAGAACAAAAGTATTGATTTCACGTTATGATCTATTGATATGGTATAAGTTTGGCTTCAGTACTTGTCCCTACTTGGGTATGTGATGGAATTGCTAAGTACATGGATTTTATGTTACTCATTTTCTATTATGTGTGGTGTTGAATGGTGTGTTAGTCCTTATGTCGATTGTGATTTCCCTAAGCCCGTGTATGCTATCGTTTTTATATCGTTTAAGTATGATGTGTTGCATACGGGCCCTACCTTTCAGTTTGGTATAAAGGGATTACTCAATACCATAATACTAAAATGTTCCATTTGTAGGCCCCTGTCTATTCAATGAGCAGTGTCCTTCACAAGTTTGTTACAGGTGCTATTCAAGCGGGTATTGGGTAAGAGCGTAAGGATTGTCCGGGAAGATTTTAGGGCTTCTCTTTTAACCTTTTATTTCCTTTTTTGCATTATTTTACTCCTGTAACCACTAATAGTGGGGTTTTAGTCTTGTAACAAAATTAATGCACTACTCTGATTTAAACAAAAGTCTAAATTTATGTAAATCATGTTACATTCCTTTTAGCCTTAGCACTTGGTACTGGAACAGTAGGAAACCAATTTGGTACTAGGTATGGCGGTAACATCTCCAAAATTTATGGTTTTTGATTCAGCTAATTTTTAAATAAAATAAAAAATTTTAGTAGTAAATTTTGGGGTATTACAATTATAAAATACTAGATAACCATAATTACTATAAAAGAGTTACAAGATTCAGAAAGACTGTAAGAGAATTTAAACCTAAGAAACTTGGTACCCAATATTGCATAGGGGCAAAAAAAGAGAAAGTGGTACTCCATTAATTTCATAATATAAGGCATATAAGATTTTTATAAGCATAGTAAGAAGTATTAAATTTTAGGCAAAAAATTATCTACTTTGCTAATATATTCTCATATCAATAGCTCATACTCTTTCAATTAAATGGAAAGAGAACAATATTAGGGTTGAAATTGAAAATATAGTATTTAATTTTTGACATTTTTGTAAAATGTCTTATATTGTAAAACAAAATTTAAAATATTATATACCTTATGTTATAAAGCAGAGAGTAGTTCTACAAAAATTAAGAAGTAGATATGTTAGGAAATGGTACCTCACTAATTATTATGACCTAAAAATGGCTCACTACACTCAACCCAAAAAAAATACTTATATCTCAATAATTATTATGGCAATAAAAAAAAAGTTGGTGCATTGCAATAGGTGAATCGACCCTCTTAGCTTGAGTGATGAAGGCTAAGTACCTCTCAAAGAAGCTTCATGGAAGCCACCAAAGGATACCAACCGAGTTATGTCTGTAGAAGTATTTTAGCAGTGTGGAATCTCATAAGAAAAGGGATAAGGTGGAGGGTTGGAGATAGGAAAACTATAAGAGTTTGGCATGACCTATGGATACTAAATATACTAGGTATAAAACTAAGAACCTCAAACTCTTTGATTGATGGTGTTGGCATGATTGAATAGCTAATGCATACAAATAGAAGATGTTGGAATGAACACCTCATCAAGGAGATGTCCAAGGATCTTGATGCATTCCATATTCTTAAAAGCCATCTAAGAGATAAAACACAACTAGATAGAATCATGTGGAATCCTATAAGTAATGGATGTATTGTGTTAACTTAGGATATTGGCTTACCTTTTCTAAATTTGAGCATTAGATTTGACTAGTAGTTGACACTTTAGGAGGCGAGGAGAAAGGGTGAAAAATCTTATGGAAAATTGAAGCAACATCAAAAGTTTTCCTCTTTGGGTGGTGAATGATAAAGATGTTTTTGCTAACTAGGTAAAAACTCCTTGATAAAGGAATCAAGGTTGACACGCTATACCCAAGATGTGGAGAATGAATTGAATCTAGCATGCATGTTTTTAATGTTAGACAAAGCTAACATCATGAATCATATAATAAGCACATTGATCATATGAATTATTGCACAACTAGACAAAAAAATCATGTGAAACTCTGATACATGATTCAATTATTATTTATGCGGAATTATATTGTATAATATTTTAGTATAAATCATAATTAACGTACTTTCAGCCATTAACAAGGTTAATAACTTCATAATCTAGAAATTAATGAACGAACACTAATAGAACGATTCTACTCCTTCATTTAACTCGATAGTGCGTTTTCTTTTGATAGAAACAAGAATAGGAACCTCTTTATGATCTTATCTTAAAATGTATTGAATTTAGTGGAAGAATCACACCCAATTTTCTCTTTTGTGATTAACGTATGTATGTGTGTGTAGAGAGATGGAGAGGAAAAGAGAGGAACTTGGGATATAATAGAAACTGACATGGTTTTGATTCTTAAAAACTAAATTGCAGTCCTAGATATTTCCCTCCTTATTCACATCTAGTTTTAAAATAAGTCTCCAATTTTCTTTTCTTTTTTTCCAACACATGTTCTAAGCCCATAACATTTTAATAAAATACACATATATACCCTACAACTATTTCTACCATCAAGAAATAGATAAAGAGTTAATTAGGCTTTACTAACTTGAGACCATATTAAATAATCAACATAACCATACTTGATGTCTAAATTCATATGGACCACACTATAGGTTAATATATTTATAAAACATAAAATACTTTATAGTTAAAAGACATACAAAATATATATAAACCATAAAATATATAAACATTCTCCCACTTAATCCGTATAAATTAGATCATCATTGTGGTCTTCTCATGTTAATCTAACCTCAATAATTGAACCAATATCAGGATCATGCCAACAAGATCTCAAAATTCTCTAAGTCATCTTACATATATCACAATGCACCAATCTCTCACAACTTTATCTTTATGAATAGACCCAATGTCTATTTCAGATCCTACACTTAATGTGTTATTTCTCAATGAACTATATGTGTAAAAATTGAATGAAAAATAAAACATAACACAACTCTTATACAAATGACACAATGTATTACAATAATACTATCACATAAAGAGTCAAAATTCCAAATTACAAACGTGATCCTTAAAATTTTTTAGTGGTATACCCCTAGTTAAAGGATCAAATAACATATAATCTTTGTCTATGTGTCTTAAGACCACATCACATTTTGAAACACACTCTTATATATTAAAGTACTTGATACCTATGCCTTGGCATGGCTATACCTATTATTGTTCCTTGAGATAAATATGACAAAGGAATAGTCATAACTGAGTAT
The DNA here is from genome assembly GCA_030549775.1 of Tamarix chinensis. Taxonomy (NCBI): domain Eukaryota; kingdom Viridiplantae; phylum Streptophyta; class Magnoliopsida; order Caryophyllales; family Tamaricaceae; genus Tamarix; species Tamarix chinensis. Next base: position 55,896,151 of record CM060182.1, read on the forward strand.
CAAAGGCTTAGATATAGAATAAACTATCTTAAGACCTAATATGAAATTCCTTTACTGCACACCATGTTTTTTAGCTTCAAAAGAATAGATGAGCTATGCTTCCATAGTATAAGTGGCTATACAATTATACTTCTTAATTTTTTAGGATATTGCTCCTCCAAATAATAAGAAAATAAATCCATAAGTAGATTTGTGTGAATCTACATAGCCAGCAAAGTCTACATATGAATAGCATACTGCCTCCAAATTGTCAACATGACTATACATGAGCATGTAGTCCATATTCTCCTTTAGGTACCTCATAACATTATTTGTAACTTTCCAATGGTCGACTATTATATTACTTTGGAAATGTCCCAATACCCCAATGGCATATTCAATGCTAAATTGCTAAGTATTGTGGGAACGTGGTCATACATTCTAAATACAAAAGCATAATGGGCGCTCCTCATTTGGTTTCTCTCTAGATTATTTTTAGGACACTAACTTAGTTACGTTTTGTTACCCTTGACAATAAGAGCCAAACTTGGTGTGTAATTTGTCGTCTAGTACCTTTCTAACACCTTATTGATATATGCTTCCCAAGATAGTCCTAATGTCCCTCTAGATCTATCTCAATGAATCTTAATGTCAATGATGTAATATGCATCACTCATGTCCTTAATATCAAATTTATTAGAAAGAAATTATTTCACCTCATATAGCATCCCTTTATAATTGCTTGCAAATAAAATGACATTTACATATAGAACTAAGAAACATACCTTACTCCCACTAACCTTCATATATGTACACTGATACAAGATATTCTCTTCAAATCTAAGCAAATAGGTGACGCTATGGAACTTTAGATACCATTGTTGGGTGGCTTATTTTAATACATATATGAATTTCTTAAGTTTGCATACAAGATTATTACCTTCATGTAAGCAGAACCCTTCAAGATGTTTCATGTAAATCTCCTCCAGTATCTCACCATTCAAAAAATTTGTTTTCACATCCATTTTTTGTAGCTCGAAATCAAAATGAGCTACTAATACCATAACTATGCGTAAGGAATCCTTTTTGGACACATGAGAGAAAGTATTTATGTAGTCATGTCCCTTTTTTTAAGTGAGTCCCTTAGCAACTAGCATAGCCTTATACCTATCAATGTTATATGATGAGTCTCTCTTGGTATTAAAGACCTACTTACAACCAATAGGATTAACCCCATTGGGTAACGGTGCAAGATCCTGGAATTCATTAGCCTTCATAGAATTCATATATTCCTTTATGAAATGATTCCATCACTCATATTCCAAACTATTCATTGCATGTGAAAAGGTTTTGGGACCATCATCAAGATACATATAATAATTATACTCTTATAAGTACACATAATAATCTCTAGGTATAGTTGATATTCTTTCCCTAAAAGATCTTCTTAAAGTTGTCCCAACATCCTCTTGAGGAGGATGTTCAACATCCGATTGTTCAACAACTTGAGAAAGCTCATGAAAAACTTGATCTACCAGAATTATGTCATCATTCTATGGAGCCTCATTAACTTGTTTTTCAACCATAATTGGAACCGAAAGTTTGCAGAAAACAAAAGTTACTCTGCCACATAAAATGGTACCCTCCTCTACTGGATGAGTAGGCTCAAGAACCAGGTCCCTAATCTAATCACTCCCACTAATTAATTCATATTCAAAACACTTATATTTTCTCAACTCCACACATCTAGTGTTATGTAATGGATAATATAACTTATAACCCTTAGGCCGATCAACATATCCAACGAAATACCCACTTATGGTCCTTAGGTCTAGCTTTCTTTCTTGTGGATTATATATTGTCACTTTAAATTCATATTCAAGACACCATTTTGGTTGGAATTTGGTTTAAAATATACATTGTCATCTTAATTGTCTCATTCCACAAAGATCTAGGAATGTTGGAGTTGTTAAGCAAACTCTGCACTATATCTAACAATGTTCAATTTCTTTTTTTCAGCTACCACATTTTGATATGGTATATTGAGAAACTATTCTATTTTATTAAAGAGAGTTTGAAAATGGACCGGATTTTTATCCATCCTCAATGTACTTACCATAGTACTATCCAAGTATGTTAGAAATCACAATATTTATTTGTTTGTCACATTGTTTCCTTACCTCATCTTTAAACACTTTAAAAGCATATAAGTCTTTGTTCTTATTGTTAAGAAAGTAGATATAAATGTACCATGAAAGACCATCAATGAAAGAGATGAAGTATTTTTTATTATGTAAGACAGTGTCAAGACTGAATATGTCAGTATGTACAATCTCAAGTATTTGATAACTCTTATTGGCATCTCTCTTAGACTTTTTTGTTTGTTTTCCCTTTATACAATTTATACAAGTATCAAATTCGGTAAAGTCAAGAGTACCGAGTACTCCATTATTCACCAATCTCTTTATACTATTTTATGGAGCTGTGACCTAACCTTTTGTGGCATAGCATTAATGAGTCATCATTCATAGCACATCATCTTGGGACAATGTTCAAATTCATTACAACAGTCATATCAACATGCATCAAACTAATGGAATAAAGATCTTATGAAAAAATACCATAACCAATGAGGTTTGTTTCATAAAACAAACTAATTAAAATTTTCTTGAAAACAAACAAATATTTAGAATGTACAAGTCTCAAAGTATAAATTAAGTTTCTACTAAAACTTGGAACATAAAAGGTCTTTTCTAGCAGTAATACATGACCACTAGAGAGAATTGGCTTACATGTGCCTATCCCTTAAACATTTGAACATATCTTGCTTCCCTTAAATATATCCCGTTAATTACGGCATTCCCTCATCCTTGCCATAAAATGCAAGGAATTAAATACATGGATTGTAGACCTAAAATCAATCCACTATATGTTGTGATTTGTATTTGAAAGAACCCTATAAGGGGTGAATATGTTTTTTGGTATGGAAATGAGAAAATAAATATTTAACATACAATGTATAGTAGTTTGAGATTAGAATTTATATACTTCCATTACCACTTTTAAAATTTGAATCTCTGGTGTGTTTATTAATGATCACTCATCTATTGTTTTATGAGCCTACTATCTCAATAACAGTCTAGGCGCTAATTTACATGTTGTCCTAGTTATTCGCTCAATATTTATGGATCTACTAATCTAATGACCTTTTTTGGAAATGCTAAACAACACACAAACTCAATATAATGAGTTTTGAGGAGAGTTGTGGCTGATTACAAAATACTTCACAAATGATACAAATATGAAAGTGGAAGAAAAATTTGTGAGTGTAATCTAGCTAGAAAGAATTAGATATTAAAATCAATGAGTAATTTATAACTAAGTAAAATGAACACAAACACTTTTAAAAGTATCTCAACTTGAAATGAATATGAAAGTGAGTAGTTGAGAATTAATTATAAGTAGGAGTATGAAATTGATTTGTGCAATTAATGATAGCTTAAAAGTTGTTTGTATGCTACATCATAAATGTTATCTATACTTATGCACTAATGTGTAATCGTTGAAGTAAAATGGCATATATTCATCGCTCATGCAACAAGTAGATTTTTTAACATTTAATGTTTATCGTTCGATAGGTTGGGCAAACCAATTGATCGAGTTCCCTAACCAGAAGATTGTTGTTTAAACTAGTTGAGTGAATATGCTCAAACCTTATATGAAAATTTTACCATTACACAAAACATTCAATCGGTTATTGAAACTAGTTGATCAATTTTATGTTGTACATAGTTGATCTTATGATCATATTTGAACAGTATGATGGTATAGTAAATAATTGATGTGTCCTTTAGACTATTCAATTGTTTTAATCCATGGGGAAAACCATTTTGCATTTCATCTCAACCCTTAGCTTGGTTGGTCAAATTAGTCGATCACTTTGGTAAAACTAGTTGATTTGTTTAAACAAATATGAATGGGTTTCTATAAGATCAAAACACATAGGCTATTTATTCAATCCAGTTGATTGGTTTCTAAACTATCCAATCGATTTGATGAAACCAATTGATATTTTTATATAGAGACCAAATGGTTTTCTATAAGAGAAAAAACTATGGACTAGTGAGTCAAAGTAAGTGATCAATTTCTAAACAGTTGGTCGGTTTTGAAACTAGTCGATCAATTTACTTAACCAATCAATCTATTTGATTTTTTACATGTTTAGTCCCTGGGTTTGAACCAAAATAGTTAATCGTTCTTGAGACCATACCATTGGTTCCGACCAGAACCAGTATGATCAAAAACACTTTTAAAAGAGTTAAGGATTAAAATTAACATGGATTGTTTATAAAAATAATTTTGAGGAAGATTTTGAAATGTCTTAAGATATTAAAATCAAGAGTGTCTTGTTCATCTTATTTTATAAGATAGCCTAAGACATGAAACATACACCTTGAGGTCTTGAGTATTAGTTGTCTTGATATAGTCTTCTCTTGTGGTTTGAAACTTTATTGCTCTTTTAAAAGTGCAGTTGAGAATAATTTGAGTAAGTGTGTTTTGACTTCTTTGTTTTCAATAATAGTTCATGCACACTTAAACTACCATGTTAACTCATTTTAATTCATTTGTTATCATCAAAATAAGGTTTAAAATATTGATTGACCTAGGAGGTCAACAATCTCCCCTTTTTTTATAATGAAAAACAAAAAAGTACAAATATAGATTGATTAATGATACGATTGAAGTTGGAATATAGTTAGAATACCCATATGGACCTAATTCCTTACCATTTGAACTCTAATATCTGAAATTAGAATTTCTCTCCCTCTTTTGGCATAAAAAAAAGGTTAGAGTTCTATATAAAGGAGAATATAATCCAAAATTAGAAGTAATATCCCTATGGACTAGTGCATACTAAAAAGAAAAATTAGTATAGATTAGATTGTATCGTTTCCACGCCCTTGGATCAACACTTATAGCCATTCCTCCCCCACTTGGTTGCGTAAAGTTTTCCCGAATCACTCATTTAGTTTGTTTTAATTTTCCTCCATTATTTCACTCTTCCATTTTCTTAAAATTTGATTAATTATGTGTTTTGATCCTAATGGTGCTTTATTTTGTTTTCTTAGGTGACATTTTTGGGGTTTTGTAAAAGATGGGATAGGATAAGCATGCTTAAAGACCGGAGTCATTTCTGCAAGGATACTTATTATAGTATAGGATTTTTGGTTGCTAAGTATTATGCATGTATTTTTATTATAACATGTTATTGTTATCATGTGATTAAATGTATGATTGTTAATGCTATGACATGAGGTTGATATTATATGATAGCAAATAAGTAAGTGGATATTATACAATAATGTTAATCTATGCGAAAAACCCTTGGTGTGACATATGGTTGTAATATGGGTTTATGAAGGAATTATGAGTGTGAAATGAGTATAATAAGGACAATGGAGAAAATGGTGGATTTAGAAATAATGTTACCAATGTGTGTGTGTGTGTGTGTGTGTGTGTGTGTGTGTAAGATATGCATGAAATAAGGGCTTATGTTATTGGTAATGACGTTTTGGTCAATATGGGAATAATGGTATTCTAATGTGTTATATAATTTAAAATATGTGAAGGAGTTTATAGGAATTGTTTATAGCAGTCGTGAATGGCCTAGGGTTAATAATGTATGAAAACAACATAATTTAGGAATAATGACCCTAAAACTAGAAGGCTATTATCACATATGTGAAACGGTAGATTTAGACCACAAAATTCTAATATGTTCTTAAACTTAGTTTTTTGGGAATGTATATTGAATATGGTATTTTTTTGATCCCTACAGGAAAAATTATGATAGATTTGTGAAATTTGGATTTATAAGCCCTAGAAATAGTAACTTTTGATATAGGGTTGTTATCGCATGTGCAATACCTTATAGTTAGGCCTTGAAATTTTAGTATACTAATAATAATGATATTTGGGGAAAAGGTACTAAGTTTGTTAGATAAAAGAGTAACAGAAGAAGAGTTATGACTAAAAGGTGAAATTAGGTTTTTTAGGGAATAAAAGGGTCTTAACCCTAGAGAACGGCCTTATGATCTTATGATGTGCCTTACCTGCTTTAAATATGTTATGTACTTTTAAATCAATCATGAATAAGATATTAATTATTTAAAGTGAAAGATCATGTGAGTCAAACTGAGGTATTTATGGATTTGTTCCACGAAACGATAATAGTGACTCGGGAGCGTTTCACCCTAAGAAGAGCATCAACCCATTCCACCAAATTAAGGATAGTGGAGCCCTAAACTAACGTGAAAGATAATATGATTTGAGATAAGTAACCTAATGTATAAGATATTAATAATTTAAAGTGGAAGAGTACGTGAGTCAAGACTAACGTGTTGAGTCTATTCCATCAGACGATAATAGTGGCTTAGATGTATTGTTTTCAAGAGGTGCTTCAAATCATTCCATCAATTTAAGAATAGTGCCTTAGGAACATTATACTTGAGAGGTTTTGGGTCCATTGCACCGGCCGATAATAGTGGTTTAAATGTGTCATCCCTAAGAGGTGCTTCAAACCATACTGCCTATTTAAGAATAGTAGGGTCCCTGAACTCAACGTAAATAAAATAATAAAAATTATTATATCTAATTGTAATACTCCAAATTGAGCGAAGTGTTATAAGGATTGATATGGCTACTTATATCAATATGGTATACCATCCTTTTGGTGATTCCATCCTAAGAACTCCACTGTTAAGCGTGCTGGCCATGGAGCAAATTTTAGGATGGGTGATCCACCTAGGAAGTTTAAAAAAATTTCTTAAAATTTTTCAGGAAGCATGTGACAGCCAATTAGCCAGTTAGCGGGATGATTCTTGGGATAAACTTTATTAAGACAGTTAGTGGTTGAGGTACAATAAGGACGTTGTGTTCTTTAAGTGGGGGATGAATGTAATACCCCAAATTGAGCAGAGTGTTATAAAGATTGATCTAGCTACTTATATCAACATGGTATACCATCCTTTTGGTGATTCCATCTTAAGAACTGCACAGTTAAGCGCGCTGGCCATTGAGCAATTTTTAGGATGGGTGACCCCCTATGAAGTTTCAGAAATTTTCTAAAAATTTCTCAGGAAGTGCGTGAGTGAGAACAAAGCATGCTGAAAGGACTCATGTTGATCTGTGTGGCCAACTAATCAATCCAAAAGCACTCCAAGGTAGTCCACATATGGTCGTATCAACTCGAGGTGTTACAAATGGTATCAGAGCAAAACTGCAATTGTGAGCTGAACTTGGATGAGCCAGGTAGCCACCTAGCGGGACGATTCTTAGAATAAACTATATTGAGACAGTTAGTGGTTGAGGCGCAACGAGGACATTGCGTTCTTTTATTGGGGGTGAATGTAATACCCCAAATTAAGCGGAGTATTATAATAATTGATATGGCTACTTATATCAACATAGTATGTCATCCTTTTGGTGATTTCATCCTAAGAACTCCACAGTTAAGCGTACTAGTTGTTTTTGATTGGGGTGACACTCCATCCTCCGGACATTGCGTTCTTTGATTGGGGGTGACACTCCTGGAAAGTTTTAGAAACTTTTTGAAAATTTCTTGAAAAGCGTGTGAGTGAGAACAAAGCACGCTAAAAGAACTCGTGTTGATCTGTAGGGCCAGCCAATCAATTAAAAAGAGCTCTAAGATAGCCCCCGCGTGATCGTATTGACTCGAAGTGTTACACTAATGAAGAGGCCAAGATCAGTACTTACCTTGTGATGTTTTATGTATTTACATATTTGCTTATTCTCTACTATGAATGTATGTATTTAACTATACCCCTAACTCAATAGTATTGTCATATTGCTCAATACATAACATACTGATCATCCTTTTTATGGGTGATGTTCATTCCCATGAGTAGACAACCCTAATGCTTTTGTATAGGTCATTGATGATTTTTCTACCTATAATGTGTTGAATGGAGTGGATTGATTTTCCTACACTAGGGGTTTGGGCTAAGAATCATGTTATCTAAGGAATAATTGTATCTGGATACCTTTTTGGACTCTTAGCTCTATAGTATCTCTTTTGTTCGTATTTTATTGTACTTAGAGTTAAGTTCAAAGCTCATATTTAAGTTCACAAAGCTACTCTTGTTTCTATTTACTCTATTTTTACCTTTAATGGTATTAGCCTTGTGATTGATGTGAGCATTGCATGGTAAGCTAGAATTACATCGATTATGGCAGTAACACCTGGTATTTTGGTTATAAGCTTCTATTGTAAAATGAAATTTTTCAATAATAAAATTTAGGGTGTTACAGAAGGGCTCAGGGTCCTTTAACAGAAGTGTCTGTATGAGTGACGATTAGGCCACGTTGGAATGGGTGTAACTTAGGACCAATACGCTTAGTGATTACCTACTTGTGTAGTGATTTGTGGTCGTTTATTAGACAACCCAGATTCACCGATTAATCTTGCCCCTAGGGGCTTAGCGACTCCACCGGGTCATGTCCATCAACATATATCTCCAATAAAGATGGAATGAAGTTGCTATTAGAGTTAGTGGTGCTGGAAAATTGAAAGAAGCTTAGCCACATTCATATAAGATAAGGGAAGTGATGGTTCATTTTTAAAATCAATCATGTCAATCATTATAATGGGAGTAGGGATATGTTGTTGCATGTGCCACATTAGCTAAGCTTAATAGGAAGGACTTGCATGGATTAGGGCCTTTGGGCCTCTTTTGTGTTTAGCTTGACCAAAGAGTAAGACTTCTGTCCATACAACATGGATGTAATAAAGTAAAGATATTTTTGTCATATAATTACTCAACATATTGCAGTTGCACTCAACTTAAGTTAGTAATAGATATTCAAAATATTGGAGGTTTATTTTTATTCCAATATAAGTGATGTTATAAAATTTCTAGATAAAATTTTACTCTACTTTTATATTTTATCCTTAAATTTATTAATATTATTAAAGTAAAGACTATAAATAAGTTAATCATTAATTAATAAAGAAAACCTCAATTAGATATATATTTGACACTTTTGTTTATTTTCTTAATTCTTTTGCACAACTCCAAAATATTTTTTTTATTATTTTGAATCTAAATGAGCAATAGATAATTTGGTGTGCATCCATGTATGTGTTAGATATAGATGTCATACAAACTTTCATGTATGTTGAGACATTTTGAGATTCATACAATCCTTACATTTATTTTCTTAGATAATTTATTAGTATTTTATATGTACCTCACATTTTTAATGAATTAGATAGTTCTATATTTTAAATTGTTATCAATCGATATATTCTATATTAATAAATTTATATTATGTTAATATTAGTGTAATTAATGTGATTTTTTTATAATACATACTAAAAGCTAAAAAAATCCTAATCTTTAAAAAAATATTTGAAAATTAAAAATAACGAGATTAAAAAATTTTGATTTCATTTAAAAAAACTATGATTTTTTTATAAATTATTGTTTTACTATGTTTTTTTTAATCCATATTAAAAGTAAAAAATGATTTTTTAAACTAAATTGTTTTTCTATAAAATAAAAAATCTTTTTAAAAAATCATGATTGTTTTAAAAAATATATATCTTTTTAAAGAAATTAAATGTTTATTTTTTCAGCTTTTTTTTCATTTCATTATTTTTAATAATTTTTAGTATTTATTATCGGAAATTGCCTTAAAATATTATACTATATTTAATCTAATATATTTTTGTTAATGTTAAGAGTAGAAAAATAATAATGATTTAATATGTGGAGATGCTTAAGTAATATTATTCTAAATATGAAATATATGTAAAATATTAGGCCAAATATAATAATACATAAATAAAATGTATCCTTTATATATGACATTTATTGAGCCACTAGCAAAAGTTATGTGTGGAAGAAAAAGATATATATATGCTTTTTTTTAATAGCATTAACTATCTTCTTTTAAAGATAACTATGTTATATGAGAGTTAATACCGTTACTTTTAAAATATATTAATAACAACATACTATATTTTATATATAATATAAACTATAGAGCAAATATACATGTACTTGTTTCTTTTCTCACCTGCGCCCTTCAAAACTTAATTTATAGTATTTAAATAAAATTTATCTTATAAAGTATGCCTAAAATAATTTATATAGCTTGTAAAAAAGGACTCAAATTTATAGACTATATTTAGAGTGTTCAATGATAATTTTGGCTAGTTTTAAATATATTTGACTAAAAGAAAGTTATTTGATTGAACTATTGATTAAAATAATTATATAAAATAATTATTTATTTTTAAAAAATAGATTAAATAATTTTTAAAATAAATAATTATATAAGATAATTAATAAGTTGATTCAAAGATAGCCTTAATTTGCTACGCAAGTTATTTTTCTATTTTGCGAAGAAGCTTGTAGTATTACTTGACACACGTGTAAATAAATAAATAAATAAATCAATCAATGAAGCCACTTTATAAACGATTTCCATGGCTTTTCAACTTCTACATAAATTTTCAGGCTTATATTTATTTATTTATTGGATAAGGCAGATTTACTTTCTCGAAACAGACTACGCGCAGTAAGAAGCCCAAAGCCCCAAACCCAGTTTCACAGGCAAATATCGTCAACTTCCGAAACCCTATCACTCTCGCTCGTGTATTCATCATATACCCCAACGCTTATTTCCGGTCTCGGTCATTTGGTGATCGCCTTTCTTCCGAATCAGCGAGCCAGAGAGGGACTCCCTCAACGATGGTGGCAGCACTCGAGTCGGTGCAATGCTTCGGGCGTAAAAAGAATGCTGTTGCGGTTACCTACTGCAAGCGTGGAAACGGCTCAATCAAAGTGAACGGCAGCCCAATCGAACTCCTTCAACCTGAGGTTCTCCGCATCAAAGCCTTTGAACCGGTGCTTCTCCTCGGTCGCCACAAATTTGCGGGCGTTGACATGAAGATCAGAGTCAAGGGCGGAGGTCATACGGCTCAGATCTACGCTATCCGTCAGAGCATATCAAAGGCTCTCGTTGCATTCTACCAGAAGTACGTGGATGAGCAGGCGAAGAAGGAGATCAAGGATATTCTAGTCAGGTATGATAGGACTTTGCTTGTTGCTGATCCTAGGAGGTGCGAACCTAAGAAGTTTGGTGGCCGAGGTGCTCGTGCTAGGTTCCAGAAATCTTACCGTTAAGAGATTATATAAAGGAGAAGAAGAAAATAGGGATTTATTTTATGTTTTTTGACACATTTTCTTTGATTGGTACGGATTCTTTGCTGTTTAGCGAGTACCCACTTACTATACTGTTGCTGAATCTAGAATTTTTGGTCAATCTTAGTGCTCCAGTAAACACGATTGCTGAAGTATTGTTCTACACCAAGTCGACTGAAATTTTTATGCCCTCGGTTATATTCCGAAACTTATTCTTGCAATCATCTTTTGGGGCGGAGCTGCTCAAAGCTTGAAATTGCAGTCTTGCAGAGATAATTGAGTAAGCTGTGTTTTTTACCTTCCCCCCCCCCCGGTCTATGTTAGACATCGCCGTGATTGATCAACGTCATTTAATTAGCCGATTCCTAATGCTGTTTCATATTCGTCCGTGGATCCTACTTCTATTATTTGTAAAAATCTAGTTTCATCATGGTGGTTGTAATCTTTTGTTTCTGGGGTAAACTTGTTGATCCAATATTGCAATTGCCTTGGCGATCCTTGAATTTGATTTAATTCTAGGCATTGTGTCCGTCACAATCTCGATCCCAAAATATGCTGTCACAGCTACAGCCTATGTATGTATGCTTGTGTTATTGTGTGCCGATGATTGACGGTTTGATTCTGCTGTTAGTTGTTGGGATGGCCTTGCAAAATGCGATGTGCTGGGTTGTTTATATTATTTTCCGCATTGGTGGGTTTGGGTGCTCGTCTTGCCAACTTCCCGCTTGGAAATTATTGTCTATCTTTTTTACTCGTTTCATGTCCATGGAGAACCGTTAAATTTATTGAGTTCAATTTATCATTCGAGGAGGTTCGTCTCTTTTGTTTTATCCTGCATGTGTTTTTGGGGTGTGGTTCCCCATTTGGATATTTTCACATCTTATGTCATTTTTTTTTCTTATTTGATTCGTTGCTTATATATGAATCAAGTGACACTTGATTGAATCCTTCTTTGGGTTAGACGTTGTGATAGCCTATGAGTGTACGTGGAATGCTAATACTTAGATTGGCTTGGGTTTGGCTCTGTGATAGTATTAAACCTATCGACTCTTCAGAGTTGAGAGTTGAGACTGGTTGGCCGCTTCTACTTGATCGTGACGAAGCGGAAAAATGGCGTTGGTAGATCTAGTGATATGCCCTTTTTTAGAGATAAAAACGCCTAGAGCAGCACTGTTTTATTAGGATTGCTCAGAAATAACTACTACATCCCCTTGAGTGAGCTGGCAGCATAGAATCCTAGAAAACATTTGAGTAATGAGTACGTATTTTCGTGAGGTTTTGGGCAGGGGTCCCCCCCCCCTCTTATATGTATCCATTCAACCTTGTGTAAGTGCGTAGTCTGCTGCTGAATGTAATCCACCAGGGCACCTATCCTAGTCCACATCCTTCACTGTTCATATAGCCTACCAACCAGGGGAAGACAATCTGATCTGACGCATCCTCGAGCTGTACTGGACCCAACACAGCTGCCTTATCTAGAGCCATGTCGACAACCTTTCCTCTAGATGCCAACCTTAGGCTAAAAAAAGATATCTTTTGTTATTGGGTCAAATAACACCAAAAATCCACACACATGTAGTGGGATGGAGGTCGAGGGATCGTATCCCTATAAGGATTCAAACTCCAACCACTAAGATATATCTTACCCACATCAACCATTCATATAAATGTTGATTATTAATATTTTTTACATATAAGTATTATATATCCTAAATTGTTGTAATCCTTCTTTTTTAATCATGATCAATGTACTTGTTTATTTGGCTTTAATTATGTTACTAGAAATTACAATAATACAACTAGCTAATTTTTTTATTTATAATGTTATTAATAATACATTTTAATTTTGTATGATTAATTAATCAACAAATAATATTTTAGTGGCATTTTTTAAATAATAATAATTCAATATTATTAATCATAAAAAGCTATAAATCAAAAACAAAGTTTGGTTGAACAAAAAGGAATGTTATATTATTTTAAATGGTAAATTCATTATAAATAAAAAAATATTATTGTTATTATTATAGATGGACACTATAGAATAAAATATCTAACTGTACCACTGCACACACCAAGGCTACTCTTACCAGCATCAACATGAATCCTCAAGAAATCCTTTCATGGAGGTGACCATCTAACACAAGGGCTAGCCTGACTCCCTAAGGTTTGATTTTCCTATGATGATTGCTACATGTTGTTACATGCTCAGAGATTTTGGTCTTACCATCTTTTATGAGACCAACATCCAACACATACCATGGAGGTGACCATTACTAAACATCATACTGATTATGTACAACATCCTATAATAATAGTATATAGAGATGTGTGGAACACTAAGTCATACTTGAGATATAGTATCAATATTAGCAATCATCAAGCAATCAGATAACATTTATATTTGCATGACTCATTCGCTAGGTGTTTGAAAAAAATTATAAATCATGACAATCTCTCGCCCACCTAAAATTGCAAACGCCTTTGGTGTCATTAAAGAGGGGTCTTAACATTGCTTTGCTGTATTTTAGGTATTGTCTCCTAACAATCCATCAATGCTCGAACAATGCTAAAAAAAACAAACAAACACTATATGTTGTCTCGTAAAGTTCAAATCCAACCAATATCTTGTATCCAACCTACTTTGTTGCGGTATTTTCCTTATGCACTCGAGATCGTCTTATTGTATGATCTCAAACAATTCACTTTAATGATCTAGATTCCTCATTGAACTGCGTCCATCAACACCTCTTTATCAATTAACCCGTGCAACACAACGACCCACACACACCATCCTAGTGGAATTAGACCTTCCCTAATGTGCTTCAACCAACAAGGTACCCACTATCCCATCGGGGTGCACTCACTAACATGGTGAAATGTTTGGTGATTAGTGTGACAATGAGTTTTATGATACCACTTGTCATGTACTTAGAGGTTCCAACCCAAATACCTCCGGTGACACCAACACCTAATGTATACCACTATTGAGCACTATACTGAATCTGTGCAACATTCCATAATAACATTATAAAGAGATATGTAGAAGGGATACTGAGTCAAACCTATGATATAATATTGATATTAGAAACCATCAAATAATTAGGAAATACCCATATTTGCATGGCTTATTTGCTGGATGCATGGCTTATTTTAGTGTGGTATCCCACATCAAGCAACAGGGCTAGGTTGAAGAAGATGTGGTCTTGGACCTAGCTCCTTAGGTTCACATAAGCAAACATAATTGAGCCAATGAACCTTGCATTCTCCTTTCATTTGGCCCTACCAAAATCTCACTATTGTCTTGTTGATCTCTTCTTAAAAGGGGTTAGGTAGGCTGAATACACCCATACTATAAGCTAGAATGGCTTGGGAAATTGCCTTAGGACTCTTCTTAGATTTAGAAAGCAAACTACTCTTCCACCCTTAGAGCTTGTTGCGAATTCTGTCCTTTAGAAGACTAAAGATAACCCTTTTTTTTTATCTCTCAATCGAAGTAGGTAAGCTAAGGTATTTGCTATGATCAATCAACAACTATGGTCACTATTATCATCTCTTTAAGCTTGACCTGTTAGCTAGCATCAATGTCGGGCTTGAAGATTATCTCTAACTTCTGCTTGTTGATGGTCTCTTTCGAGGCTACTCTGTAAATATGCAAAATTTTGGACTAACACTATACTTCCTCCTTCTTGAGTAGCTCTAGCAAACAACACGCTATCATCCATAAAGAATAGGTACGAGATGATAGGGCCATTCCTTGATACCTTTTGTCCGTGTAGTTTGCCCTCCAAAACTAATTTCTTGATTAGTCTTGACAAGGCTTGCACAAATAACTAACAAGTATGGGGAGATTGGGTCACCATATTTCAACCCGTTTTGAGGTTTGAAAGTAGTAGTTGGGTTCCCATTCAATAGGATAGAGATGGAGACCAAGGTGACATAATTCATTATTAGCTGGACCCATCCTACTATAAAATACATCTTCAGGTTGACCTTCTTTGAAAAATATCATTCTTCTCAATTGTAGACCTTAATCATATTCAACTTCAAATCTACATCTCTTTTACATCCCTACTTCCTCAGTTTCATATTATTAAAAAACCTCAAAAGAAACAAGAATATTTTCAGTAATAAGATGATAAAAATGAAGACATGTTGCTTTTTAGAAACAATATTAGGTAGGATTTTTTTTTAGCTCGTTAGCAAGCACCTTGCCCATCACCTTATACACAAAAGTGCAGAGGCTGATAAACCGAAGCTCAAATATTTGTTTTGGATAGGAACTTTTGGCACTAAAGTTAAGTTAATGTGATTCATGCCATCAGGGACGAGATTTCCATTAAGAATAAACAAAAATAAATCAATGATGTCTCCACCAACAATATGCCAGTACTTTTGATAGAATATGGCACACATTCCATCAGACCTGGGGCCCTTTTTTGGGTGCAACTAGCATAGAGCTTGATAAACTTCAACACCATTTAAAGGTGCTAACAAGGCTTCAATCATATTTGGAATCACCACCCAATCAACCCTTATAGGCCCTCCTCGATTTGCATTGACACTGATGAGGTAAAAAGGCATTTGAAAAAAATTACCTACATGTGTTCGCTAGTATGCCCCCATTTTCCATCCTCATCAACTAATCTATAAATTTTGTTAGACTTTCTTCCATTGCTAAACTTCTGGTGAAGTATTGGTTGCTATTATCCTCTTCCCGAATTTCCACAACTCTTGACCACTGCTTCCACATTTAGTCATTTAATCCAAGATGTTCCAACTCATGGACCCATCTTTTCTTGTTGGCTTGTTTTTGTGGTGTTAAAGTAACTTAATTCAACCCCATAAGTCTCATACAAATTGATCTTCATATGACCAAACTCTATATTATTTCAGGATTTCAACTAAAATGTACAGTTCTTTATCTTTTTGAGTGCACATTGGCGGTCTAGCTCAACAACACTAAACTAGCATGCGATAATAACACCTTTATATTTTTTGTGGTTTGTCCTTTTTTTAAATATAAAATGCATGTTCTATCCACTTTCCTTCCTTCAATCAAAATGGAGATGAACTGGGGCATGCTCAACCACTCTCTCTCAATGTGCATCACCTTATACTTAGTAAAGAGCGGTACCAATTCCATATTGGAAAGCATACAATCTAGCCTACATTGAACATTCACTTTTCATTAGTGGACTCATAACCTCAAATGCCCAAAATCCACCAACTCACAGTCATTAGTAGCACCCTAAAGGTTCTCAAGCAATTTATCATCTCAAAGTGCCTCTCCTAACTTCTCAAAGTGGAACATGATTTCATTGAAGTCCCTTCCCATTAACCATGGGAGTGAGAAATATTAATGGATCTATTAGAGCTAAGAAAGGGACCACTTGTGTGTTTCCATATAGCCTTAAAATCCCATGAGTCTCAAATCACATCCTATATATTTTCTACTAATATGAGAGTATCAACTATATAAGTTAAAATTATCAATTAAATTTACTAAGAATGAGACCCTCATTACTTGGACTAAATTAAGTTAGCTAAAAAAACACCCATGCAAGCCATTATTTTTATCATATTTAAATGACTCAATTATGGTTTAAATTATGGTTTGAGAGTATGCCATGTAGGGATCAATTTTTTTGGGCTAATTGGGGACTCAGATTTTATCATTTTCTTCTTCAAGTATTTTAAATAAAAAATAATACAAAACAACAAGATTATGTAGCAACCATTTTGGGCCATTATGTGTGCCAACCAAGAGGAGAAGACAAACAACCGCAAGTCACTTTTTTGGGTTATGGATAGGTCATTTTCAAGCCTTTTGTTGTCGTTTCAGGCCTTGGAAGTTGATTTACCCAATAGCTAACATTCCTTGTGCTTTTTTGCTTCTAACAACATTAAAGAGTGTTGGTTTGCTTCCTTTTGTTCATAATTGTTCTAAACTCTTCTATAATTGTTTTTGTTCTATTTTATATCTAGCTTAGGAGTAGAATTCCAATTGTAAGCTCCCATATCTAGTGCACCAATTTAGCTAGCTAAGGAGTTTTGTTTGGCTTGTTTTCTACTTAAACTAGGAAGTTAGATCTTAATTATTTAGTTCACACGTAATGTAATAGTTAGTCAATTTGTAACTAAAGAGAGCCTCAAAAAAGCTGGTGACCTCAAAGGTCAAATAATGTCACTATAATTGTTTTGTTGATAACAAACGAATCTTGATAACTAATGTGTTTTCTTAAGTGTGCATGTATAATAATTGACTTACAAAGAAACCTAAAACGCATCCACTCAAAGCATTATCTAAATGTGAAAATGTAAAAGAGCAATCAAGTTTCCTAGCACAAGAAAACAACACATGGAAGATAACCAAGACTTGAAGGTTAAGGATAATATTTCTTAAGTCTTAGGTTTCATGTAAAGAGTTAAGTTGAGCAAAGTTTATATTTTAAGTAAAACTATTTAAAACACTTTTTTGAAAAACACTTAACATGAAGTCATTTCATAAAATTTTCAAAAGTCTTTTTTAAAGCTAAATGGTTGGTTCCGGTCGGAATTAGTCGACTGGTTTCAAGATCGATTGACTGGTTCAGTTTAATTAAAGACATGAAAATAGTTAAACTCTAACGAATCGATTGGTGCAGAAAACCGATCAAATGGTTTTTCCAACTAGTCCATGGGTTTTATTTCTACTTAATTCCATTGATCTCCATTTAAACTCATCGACTTCCAATCAACTGGTTCATTTTAATCAAAGGCATGAAATGAGTTAAACTTAGATAGATCAATTGGTGCAGCAA
Source organism: Tamarix chinensis (assembly GCA_030549775.1). Classification (NCBI taxonomy): domain Eukaryota; kingdom Viridiplantae; phylum Streptophyta; class Magnoliopsida; order Caryophyllales; family Tamaricaceae; genus Tamarix; species Tamarix chinensis. The sequence goes on from CM060182.1 coordinate 55,914,164, forward strand.
ACCAATCGATTGGTTTGAGAGACTAGTCTATAGGTTTCATTCCTGCATAAGCTCGTTCGTCTCTGTTTAAAATCATCAGATGATTTTGAGAAACTGATCGACTAGTTTAATCAACCAGTCTATAAGTTTCACTCCTATAGAAACCTATTCATCTCTATTTAAACACATCTACTAGTGTTTCCAAACCAATTGGTATGACCAACCAGCCCATGGGTTTTATTCCTACATAAACTTGTTCGTCTCTATTTAAACACATCAACTGGTTTTGTCAAACCGATTAACTAGTTCATAACCAATCAACCAATTTGAGCAAATCAATTGACTGGTAAAATGAACACATTGACTAGTATTACTATAGTGTGTCACTGTTCACATACACTCTTAATACCAACTATACACTATGCATAACCAATCAATTGGTTTGAATAAACCGATTGATTGGTTTTCACAACGATAACTTTTCACTTCTAGTCTAAACATAAAAAGACGATTGGTTTGAACTATTGATCGAATGATTCGTCCATCCCGATCGATTGGTGAGTATCAAATGTTGATTTTGTACCCATTGGGCGATATAACTTTTTGATATTTTGTATCTAACAACTATACGACGAGGGTAACCCTTAATTTATATTTATTGCAACAAATTTTCAATAACATTAATTTTATAATTAATCTCTTACTCTCAAATCATTCAACTACTCACTCAAAATTTTCAAACTTTCATATTCTAAGGTTTTACTACAAAGTGCACTTTTCTCACTTCCCTTAGGTATAAATGTTCCCAAATTGTAATATCTCTTATTAAATCTAACTAGATTAAATCTCATCCAAAGTTCTACACTTTCATATATTATATTCTTGGTGAGAATTATCTATAATTAAAACCTCCTCAGAAAATTTATTTAAAGGGGTTAGTGAGTGTTTGTCTATTCTTGAGAGATTCTTGTAGAGAGTATAGAGAAGATAAATAGGTCAAGTTTTAATCATCTCTCATAGGGTCGTTGAGATAGTAAGGCTCATAAATCGAAAGAAGAGTGATCATCAATGAAAACATGTCACTATTTCAAAATCCAAAAGGGGTAATCTTTTGGTAGTGGATGTAAAGAGTAATTCACTCTTGAACCACTATACATTGTATGTTAAATTTTATTTTGTCATTTACATTCCATAAAATCCTATTCACCCCCTCTAAGATATTTTCAACATCCTATAAGGTTTGAGATAAGGAGAAATAGAAGGACAACTTAGAATTGGATACCATATGTTTTCATTTTCAAGCTACTCCTTCCTTCATACTTAAGTACGCAAGTTTGAAACTTATCAATCTTTCCTATCCACAAGTGCACATAATCAGAGTAGTACCCAAGGTATTGTTCGATAGGGATTGCAGAGTGAATATCATAACAATGATCAAACTTTACTATGTTTAGATGACCAAGAATATCTTTGATAAAATTATTCAAAAATAAAGTAGTAAAAATAGAAGAGAAAAATAAATTACAATGAAGTCAACTAAAGTTTACCCAAACAACAAAGGTTCAGGTCAAATTTTCCAATTTATAATAGATCGGCTAATCCCACAATTTCTAAACCAAAATTCATGCCCGGTGTGCCAACAAGGTTTGTTTTCCTTATGCTTTAAGTCACAATGAATTATTGTTAACTACAAACCCAACTATCTCTTGCTTGAATCTATGTAATGAACTTAATTATTCACCCTTTTTATTGTAGATTAAATCAATGTATCTCAACTTGTTAACCCTAATCTCTACTTGTGTTATGTGGTTCTACTACCATTTCATCTCTCAATCTCAATAATAGTTCTCAATATCAAAAGTTTTTAACTTCGACATCCAAATAACTATTCAATCTGCACAATCATAAATTTGAATTAGAAACAATGCAAGGCTATTTAACACATTGGGATCAAGGATTCTCATTTCACATTAACACAAACAAGTTCACTCATGATTTGCTCTAAGCACGCAATAAAAAATTCAAGGGCATTCATCATATTCAAAAGATACATACATACATGCATGCATGCATGCATACATATAGCAAATGATAAATAAACCTTGAAGTTACAATTTGAATAAATTTCAATCGGCCATCTTTGATATAGAATTACAAAAGAAACTGTGGGATTGATGAAGAATGGAGGAGAGGGGAGAGGGGAGAGGGGGTGTGGAAGAGATGATGAAGCATAAGAGAAGAAAGAGCCCCAAAAGTGGATGATTCAAGATCTAAGAGGGTTGTTATTTATACATACAAAAAAGGTGGAAAATGCCAAAATTCATATTGATAGAGGCATTTTCCTCTACTGCATAATTCCAGCCCCTTTCTTTGTCGTGGTCTTTGACCAATTGAAATTAAGCAATATTAGTGCCTAAAAGATGACATGCGTATGTAAATCAATACGAACATCACGTGGCATTCATCCAGACTTGATTTCTTGGTCTTTAATGGTCCACTAATGGTTGTTGACACCACTGGGTTATGTTATACTTTCTTCACTCTCATAGGCTTCCTCTTTGCTAGTTCTCATTCCTTTTTTTTGGTCACTATCATGGGGTGTTGTTGTTGTCTTCCCTTTTCGTCTAAATATTAGATCCTCTTACCATGTATCTTTTTCCATCTTCATACTTTTCTTGATAATCCTACAAAAAAAATTAATAGTAGTCAACCCAAACTTGAGGACTCAATTCTTGTATAAAAATGGGGGGGGGGGAGGGGTAAAAATCTCATTGAACAACACATGAAAATCAAAGTATTAATACCCAAAAACTATGCCAATCAACTCCCTTATGCTAAAAAAATTTTCTTGTCCCCAAGCAAAGATATATGAGACATAAGGGGGAAAAGTAAAATAGGATCCCCTTCTTAGGTAAGAGCATTTTCCCTCAACAATAGCACATGAGTCAAATTAGACATATTGAGACATAAAAATCAAGAATGCATAAATTAAGTTTCTTGAAAATATTTTTAGGTTGCATTCTTAGGAAAGAAACATGAATTGTTGGGTTAAATTCATGCAAAAGGAAAACATGAAAAATATGTATAGTGGGTTGCATATAACCATATACCAAACTCATTGAAGACCCAAAGTCTCAAACTTTCCACCTCACTTTAGACACTGGGGCACTCCTCTAATGTGTCTATTTATGTGAATCAATAAGGTTTTGCTCTATCCCTCTCACTCATAAATATTCTCCATCACTAGAAAGACTTAGAACATGCAAAACCAAGAGGTATTATTCAAGGTTGTAATAGGTCTAGGGTAAGAAGGGTAGGTTTGCATTTTAAAAAGTGGTGTTATAGGTGTAGCAACTAATGTAGTATGAATAATAATCCTTATCACAAGACCCATTTAACTTATTTTACTTCTTTACTACTATTATTTTCAACTTCTTTAACATGAACTTCAAATGAAAAACCAAGGTAGGTGCATTTTATGCTCCATCCTACCTGACATAAGGATTTGATGGTCGATTGATTCACCCCTTCTTTCCACAGTAGCACCTTAAGTCATTTTTTTCACTCAAACCATAATTTACCAAAGAAGTTACATTTTATGCTCCATATTACTTGAAATAGGGATTTAGTGGTCGATTGATCAACCCTCTACTTTACACATTGGTACCTCAAGTCAATTTTTTTATATTCTATAATAGCCAATCTCCTTTCGCACCCTACATATGCTCAAGATATAGAACACACCTAATCTTATTTTTTTAGTTCTAGATAAAGGTGGGGATACAAAAATTAGGGTAACAAGCATGGTTGAATCAAAGAAACATACCAAAAGCAAGGGGTTAGAAAATGATACAACATTCAAGTAAGGATATCTAGCTAATTTAGGTAATAAAAAATTAGCTATATCATCTTAAAGTGTATCTAAGCTATATATGATTTTGAAGAAAAAAAAATACAAGTTTCATAAGACATGGTAAGTCATGATGCAAAAGAAATAAAATGAGATCATATTTGATGAATTAGTCATAAAGCTCAAAATCTCACACAAGGTCCAAAAATACATGTCATTTCTAATCCTTCAATCATAGAGTGATCACACTTAAGTCAACTCAACGAACCACAAGAAATAATTAATGGATGTATGACCTTCTACTTCACCAACCCATTTATACTTCTTCTAGAAAGGTGAAACTGAAACATTTAAGCATATGAAATTCCATTTTTGAAAAGAATATCAACAAATCTCAATATGCCAAACACAACATATATTCCAACATGAGGTAAAAACGTTTCAAAGATAATCAAAGAAGGGTCACATAGTAAAAAATCATCATTTTTTTATTCATTTTTTTTTCTTCTTTTTTCATGAAATTAGAATAAAACAAAGAAAGAAAAACACATATATACATATATGAAACAAAGTAGGAAATATGCACAAGTACAAACCCAAACTCCCCCATGATTAACATGCACATTAAACCCGATGTATAGAAATGAAAGGGAAGAGATGAACTCATAGACCAAAGATTAATCTATGGGTGGTGGTGGATGGTGAAAATGCATGAGCTACCAAGCCATCATCCACTGTAAAATCGAGAAGATATGTCCATACTGAGGATTAATGGTGGAAAAATGAGCCTCTATGATGGTGTCCAAATGTTGAAAGTAGGTGTCCACCATGTGTTAGAGATGGATGAGGCACAAGTCAAATGAATCAAATTGCCTAGAAAGTTTTATGTAAGAATTAGGTAGAGGTGGAGCTAAAAAGGGGGCACCATGATTAAAAAGGTTGGATGTAGGTGTTAATTAGAGGATAAAAAGGGAGCTTGAAGGTTGTGTGGCTATGGAGGCTTAATGGTATCAGGAAGATGAATTCGGGAGGGGTTCAAGGTTATAAAATTTAACCTTTTTCCATGCTTTGTAAACGAAGTAGTTGTCGATCTCCGAGGGTCGACACAAACATGTTGGTCGACATGAACACCACATGTTATGCCCACTAGTCCATTTTTCTTTAATTTAAAATGAATAACAATGATTGTGTTGCTTCCTATGATAAGGTTATGTTACTTCTATATTGATTTTTCGTTCTTCCTATGCTTTGTAAACATTTAAGCCTCTTTTTCTTGTTGTGTTTTAAAAGCTTAGAGAAAAAAATCACTCTCTTATTCTTCCACATATTCAACACCTAAGAAATTTTTCATTATTTCCCCCACCCTCCTTCATTTTTTCAACATTTAAATTCCTTTTTATTTGATTCATTTGAACACACGTCATCTACGGACTTTGCCACCTACACACATATAAACATGTAATGATCCAAAGAGCTAGTGCAATCTATAAAAAATAAAAGAAAAGGAGAAAACCTAACTAAATGAAATTATAAACTTAGGTTGCCTTCTAAGAGGATTTTGTTCAAAATCTTTAGCTTGACTCCTTCACTTATAGGTATCATTTTACAAAAGGATAATGGTCTTGAGTTTTTCAATATAACAAGCATCATATGACTTCAATATCCAATCACTAACTATGAACACCCCCTTTTTCAGATGCAAAGCTTCCATTGCACCAAAGGGATATAACTTAATGACCAAGAATGGCCTTGACCATTGAGTATTCAACTTACTAGGAAAGAGTCTCAATATAGAGTTGTAGCGACACATTTCTTGTCTCTCAAATAACTTATGCTGGGATATGTGTTTATCATGCAACTTCTTGGTGTGCTCTTTGTACAATTTAACATTCTCATACACATCAAGTTAAAATTCATCAAGCTCGTTTAGATGTGATTTCCTATGTTTACCTACATCACTCGTATGAAAATTTAAAATTTTCAAGGCCTAATAAGCATTATGATTGAGTTCAATTGAGAGACAACATGCTTTCCCATAAACCAAACAATATTGAGACATGTCAATTAGAGTTTTTTATGTTTCTCTATAAGCTTAAAGTGTGCCATCTAAATTAATAAAACGATCTTTTCTATACACACTTACTATTTTCTGTAAAATTTGTTTTATCTTCCGATGTATATACTTCAACTTATCACTTGTTTGAGGGTGGTAGGGAGTACACACTTAAAGTGACATCATATTTTCCCAAGAGGACACCAATTTCCTATTACAAAAATGTTTCCCTATCGCTAATTATAACCCTAGATGTGCAAAACTAGTAAAAATATTATTTTCAAAAAATTTGGCGACTACCATGGTGTCATTAGTGGGAAGATCCACATCTTCTACCCATTTATACACATAGTCCATAACCACAAGGAGGTACTCATTCCCATAAGAGTAAAGAATTTTTCTTTATACTCAAGTCCAAGAGTTTGAAGCTTATCATACAAAATCTTGTTAATTTTACACTAAGTGTTGAATACCTTAGATGATATATTCAAGTATATGATCTAAGGAGTTACCAAGGATCATATTTTCACATCTTCTTCGCCCTCGTTTCTCTGTTCTTATTTTTTATTGCTACTAACCCCAAGAATCTTTATCCTAGCTTGACCCAACTGAGTCTCATATGTATCATCTACCACCCTAACATTAATGTGATGTAAGCTCATGGAAAGGAGTCAAACATCCAAAACCTTTTGCCAAATCATATCCAAGCCTCTTCTCATACCTACATTGTCCACCACTACCTTATATATTTCACCTAACTTGTCTCAAACGTTATTAATTCACAAGAACCTACTCTTGCCTCTATAGTGGAAAAAAAATAAAAGATTTTTCTCTTTAATGTAGATCTTAGAGATACATAATTTCCTAAGAATTATCCGATTATTAACAATTCCAATAGGTTACTAACATTCAATTTGTTCTAATAGGGAGCCTTAAACCCTTTCATGTTCACTTTGCATAGATACCTTAGAATTCAAACTACAACTCACATTATCCTTCTTTTCTCCCATTCTTCTAAAGGTTATCCTAGATGCAAATTTAACTCATTTCACTCCCCTCCCCAACACTTAGTGTGGGAATTGTTACCTTTTGGTTTACAAATGTCTTCTTCCTCAAACAACAACCACCTTTTCTACTTTGCCATTAGTCACAACCATGGTTAAATTAAGAGTTTTGCGTACAAGTTGTGTTGTTTGTTGGCCATCAATAGGGCTATAAATGAGTCGAATCTGCTCAAATTAGCTCATTAAAAGCTCAATTCAGCTCATTTGTTTAATTAAATGAGTTGAACCTAAGCATCACTTTGAGTCTAAAAAATTTAAGCTCAATTCATTTATAACTTAGGCTCGTGAGCTTGGCTCGACTTGTTTATTTAGGTACACAAACCAAGCTTGATCCTTATTTTATACTTGTATATTAAATGAGTTTAGCCCAAACCTTGGGATATTTGACTTGACTTAGCTCATTCACATCCCTATCCATTAGATTCACTGCCATACTATGCCGCACCTATAATAGGTGCGTTTATAAAATAATCATTAGAGAAACCAATCATTTTTAAGTCATTTGATTTATTTTAACGTTGTCACCAATAAAGATGCACAAGTAGCTAGTAACATTATTTCTTTTTCTCCCTTATCTCTTCTCATGGGTGATCTCAGCTCCTCAAAAGAGAGCTTTTGCTTACTACTAAATCAACTTGATGCTTCCAAACTTGTAGAGCCTTGTTTTAAGTCATCTTGCCCCTTCCCTTAAAACTGTCACGCCCTCTTCACATAGGCAAATCGCGTAAACATGATCCATATATTCCTCTATTGCACAAATTTTTCTCTTCAAATGATTTAAATATCCTATAACTATGCAACCATAATAGAAATTAGGTATCTTTTTGTGCTTGATTGTGGCACCCTAACCAAACTTGACATTAAGTCCATGCACCAATGACTTTTTAATGCAAATTTACAGTTTTGATGCACATGAGAAATAATTAGGTCAAGCTAGGATCAATATTCTTTAGGTGAGGGCAATAAAAAAATATAAAAAGAGAAGTGTGTTAAAGATGATGAGGAAATATGATTCTTGGCAAATCCTTGAACCATATACTAATAAGAACTAATGTTTCGACTATTTGGATAAATATTGAAAGATTTGAATGATATAATCAAACTATTGCACTTTAGTTTTAAGAGATCATATGAGTTCTAAAAGAGAGAAAATATGGTTGTGGACAAGTTATTTTTTTCATTCATCTCCTTTTCCTTACACTTATAGGAGTATATGGGAAAAATAAGTTACACACTAACTAGGTTATTGCATGGTAACTAGATAATTCAAAGCTAATTATCTAGTTTAGCTAAAAATCAAACTGAACAAATCTACTAAGGGTATTTGTGTTATGTGTCAACCCTTAAGGAGTTTGAAATATGTTTTCTTCTCTCTCAACTAGATATAAGTCATAAAGGAGTAAATAAAAGAAACACAAGGCTTAAAAGATTGTTGGTTCTTATTCTAATTATAAGTTATTGGATTTTCCTATTTCTCTTACATTGTTTCCCTCCTCTCCATGCATATTAAACTTATGAATCGATCCATCACAATTAATCAATGACAAGATTTAATAAACTTGGGCGGAATTTTGAAAATATTTCCCACATTATTTGAGTTTCTGTCCAATTAATATCATTTATTACTTTTTACCAAGATTCAAAAATATCTTAAACTTTTATCACAATCTATTATTATTTTTAGATAATAAATTATATCAAAAAAATGCAAAATATGTTAATAACACTTATATTATCATGTCTCTACTTCAATATATTATTTCTTAAGATGAAAATAGATTCTCATTTGTTACAATGGTAAGCCGTATAGGGCTGTTAACAAACCAAGCCGGCACATGAACTTTTTGAGCTCAGTTTGTTAAAAGATCGGCTCAGCTCACTTATTTAGCTAAATAAGCTTAAAAATTAGGTTCGACCTCGACTCAATTAATAAACGAACAAAGCTTGAGCATAATAAATTTGGACTCGAACTCATTTACAGTGCAAAAGCATGTAAACTTGGCTCGTTTTCCATAAAAGCTCACGAGTCAGCTCGTTGAAAGTTCAGGAGTCGGCTCGTTAAAAGTTCAGCTCGACTAGTTAAAAACTCGACTTATTTATAAACAAGTTAATCTCAACCTTTATTTTTACACTCATTTATTGAACAAACCGAATCCAAATATACCTCGATTCTATTCGACTCAACTCGTTAACAGCCCCGCATAAAGGATGCCTAAATCTATCAAAACGTATATTTGGCAATCTCAAAAACAGTTTAAAAGCAAACTTTTCAGTCAATAAGCCTAGCTTTAAAAATAAAAATAAAACATATAAGTAATTTTTTACCAATTTATAAACTAATTTCCAAAAAAAATTCAAGTAACTTATTACTTTCAAAATTTTTAACAAATTTTTTTTTTACTACTTTTGCTGAACATATTCTATCTGGGGACATTGTTCATAATGAATTAACCAAATCGGGGCACATTTTACACTCCGTCAAAAAGCTATATTTTTCCAATGCTATCAATACAAAAACCAATGCATATTTGAGCCAAGTAGCGAACCACGGGCTTCAGCTGTTTAATCATTTTTCTTTTTAGTCTCAGAAAGAAAAAAGAAAAGAATAAAAAAAGGCCAAAAGCTTTAGAAAAGTTTTGTCGACAAAGTTACTGATTCTGATATCGGTCACAAAAAAATGGATAATTCTAAAGATTATACAGCACAAACTCGAATGACTAAAGAGATGCATCGTCCATGCCTGAGTCATTTTCATCTATTTTCGACTTGACAACCCAACGAGCAGTTCCCCAGCAATGAACCTAAGTTTTGGTGTATTATGCCATGCCTAAAGCTGTGTTGTATCTGAAACTAGCAAAGCCCAGTAGAGGGAACTAGGCCATTATGAATCAAAGTTTGAACCCATGACACTATCTAAAACTTGACCTCTTCTTTTTGTGAGTCTTCCATGTGATCATATGGCCACTCCAAGCGTACCCACCAGAATCTCCATGTTCAACTGCTGCTGAGCTTCCCTCGTCAGGATTCTTCTCTGAAATACTGACTAGTGTTTCATCACTTCTTCCCTCACTAGCAGTCGCTGCATCTTCACTCCAAGGAACACTTTTCTCTGCCCTAGCATTGTCATTAATCAAATCATTGATGACATTATTGTCCGGAGGGATGCGGTCTGTCCTCTTCTTCTTAGGTCTAGACAAATCATCGCCATTTTCTACAGCTTTTACCCACTGTAAATCACTAAATGCATCAGCATAAACCACCTCCTTTCTACGCCTCTTTCCCGATAAATTGGCAATATCATGGTCAAACCCTTTGCCTTTGCTTTCAGTGTCAGCAGAAGCATAAGCCCACTCAGGTACTTCTGGTTCTTCCATGAGTCTACATTTATAATTCTCTTTCATCCTTCTCTCCTCGTCCATTTTCTCAAATAGCCAGAATTCTTCTTCCGATCGTGCTGCCAAGCGATTGATCTCTCTTTCACTAGGGATATCTGTTCCAAGTGAGTTTGTTCCCTTGCGCATAATCTCCTCTAACATCTCCCTTCTGTCCTGAGCTGCATGAACAAATATCAATTCCCATTATGATATCTCAAATTAGATTAGAAGATGATAACAAGAAAGTGTTACAGCCCATAAACTAAGATTCAATAACAGTATGATTTCAAATTTTTCACTGATGAGGACAAAATTTTACATTTCATCATCCAAGACACCTCAGCATGCCATAAGCAGGAAAGGGCCCAAGAATCGTTATTACTCAGGCAAACAATTACCAGCTTAAGTATTCTGAATTTCGATCATCGGGGTGATTTCTGGAAAGTATGAAAGATCACCCACAAAGCCATTGATACAGTATTATTGAACCATCTTCCTGCTCTGTTATTGAATTTATTCAATGAATTTAAATCATCGGGATGATTTCTGAATTTACTCAATGAAAATAGCTTCTTTATTCTTTGAGTATTATTGAACCATCTTCCAGCTCTATTAGTATTTTTCAGCTCCTATCTTGCTATTATCATTTTTCCTGTAACAGGTTCCTACAATTGCTATTCTTGATTACCACCTGTATATTCACATATCCACATATCCACATCTTCTAGGTATGCAGCTGATTGTAGCTTATCAGATGAACACATACCTGTGGACGTGGTGTTGAAAAGCCCAGCTTGGATGACCTTGGCGTCAATGCCCATCTTCTGTTTTGCACGCTCCAAAATAACCTCTTCAATTGATCCAACACTCACCAATACAAAAACCCTGACCTCCTTCTTTTGACCTATACGATGCGCTCTATCCTCTGCTTGTTGATCCATCTGTGGGTTCCAGTCACTATCAAATATTATCACAGTATCTGCAGTTTGCAAGTTCAAGCCCAAACCTCCAGCACGGGTGCTCAGAAGAAACATGAAATAAGGAGAATTTGGAGCATTAAACTCCTTCAGCAAGGTACCCCTTTCATTAGTTTTGGACGTGCCATCCAGTCTAAGATACTTGAAATCATGCAGTCTGAGATAAACTTCAAGAATGTCCAATAGACGGGTCATTTGTGAAAAGAGCAAGACCCGATGTCCAGATCGGCGCAACTTGGGGAGCAAACGATCAAGGAGCTCAAATTTCCCAGATGCCCTTACTATCTCATCCCTGCGCCACATATTATACCCTTCCGCAAACAGGTAAGGATGGTTGCAGCACTTTCTTAGCTGCATTGAGAGATTCTGCAGGCTCTTTGACTTGCCAGATTCTGTGCAAATTCCATTGACTATTTAGACAACAGCTAATCATTAACATTTTCAAGTTGAAAAAACACCAGACCTAAAAAGGAAATCAAGGCGCAGTCGGGAAACTCAACGTAAATTTGCAGCCGCTATAGAATTCAGTCTCAGACTCTTGTATCTTTATTTCTTTCCTCCTATTGGAATATGTACACAAGAAAATGTATTTGTAGAAATTACCTGGCTTATCTCCCTGCATACGTCATAATACAATGGATATCTTGGCTTGCCAATAAAAGCAATAGCCATTTGTTCAAGTAAGAAAATAAAAAATTGTACTATGCCCCAATCCAGTATGCAAATCTGGAAAAGGAAATACAGTGGAACAGTGAACTTTTCTGCCTAAAGGGTAGAAGAAAAAAGAATTGAGGATAACACTTAGCATATCATTAAATAATTGTTTTCCCTTGGATGATGGGGAAAAACTTTCAACATCCCCAATCTACTTCTTTCTGTCAAGTTTTTGAATTTGCTAAATGCAGAACTTAGATACATGTGATTCTCATATTGTGAATACCAAGAATGTACCGCACCATTATCCTCAGATATGCACTACTTTTCGAGGCAAACTCACAGAATACACTATTACATAAAGCCCTGTTTTATAAGGAGCCACTTTCATAGCATACAGTTATCCTACTAGCACTCATTCATTATAACACAAAGCCTTGCTTTTACTTTATTCATCTCTGCTTTATATCATTCTCCATTTTAACATGAACAAATACTTATTGAAAGATGAACTGAGAATAATACTGAAATCACTTCAACAGATGACGTCGTTGTATTTCTTTTATTCAAACTAACATCTTTCAATTTCTTGATGATCACCTAGCAAGTCGCAAGATAAATCGTGGGCACACTAGTTTAACTAGTGGGGTTGAGGCAACCTTTTAAACACAGGAGGGAGAAAAGAAACAGAGAAGGATAAAAAAAAAATCACTGATTGAAAACACAAACACAACAATAACATGAAATAATGGTGTTCAACAATAGAAAGATAAAAGAAAACAAAAAAATATACAAATACAGGACATGTATTCATTATAGACAACACTGAACAAACTGTCAATACTTAGATCCGAACCCCCAGAATTTCTCCATAACTTAGGGGTAGAGAAGCAATCTCAAGGTCAAAGGTCTAATTGGGAGAATATGCACTGTATCTCCGTCCATCATAAAAATATCAAAATTATATGTAAAAGGAGACACTAGAGAGAACACAGTAGGTTGTTAGGAAAACCCTTCTAATTTCTTTTATTAAAAAATAAAAATATATCCAATATTGTTTTTAGTTGTTTTTAATATTTGGTAGATACAAAATCTATAGATTTTTACCATCAGCTGCCGAACTTAGGGGGACTTGCGGCTGCTGGCCCAACATCAACCATTAGCTGGAACTCCCTCAGTTTCCCAAAAAAGTAGGTGTAAATTTTTGTTTTAAAAAGAGAGTTATTTTCAAAAAATCAATGCCTAATTTTCATTGTTAAACTAACTTTTTCTTTCTTCTTTATATGCATTAATAAATATATTGTTTACAAATGAATGGTGTAAATGAAATATTAAGGGTTAAGTTATTAACTCTTTAAAAATTGTGTAAAAGTACTTCCTTTCACAAAAAGAGGGAGTATATAGTTAGTTGCGAACTTGGGCCTATTGTAGGCATGGCCGACGCCATCACGTTTCTGCACTCAGCCCAATACCCCTCTCCCTTAATTATGCTTGAACCTAATATTTCTGGCTTGTTTTTTCATCGCGTTTGGTTCTAACTCTCAGTGTTGACCATGTCTACATTATTTCCCAAGATTTACTATTGAATCTTCTGAAACTGAGTTAGGATTCCCAACTTTTTTGAACTTTCTTGCTTGTTCTCCAGAAATTGAGTATGGAAAACCTCAATTTTTATTTTCATTTTCTTGTGGAGATTTCCCTCTTCGAGGCTCCATCAGTTACACTTGAGAATTCATGTTGATTTAATAAAATGAAGCAAGTGTAATTTGACATATTTGCACCAAAACCTTAAGCAGGCTCCAATTATCCCAACTAAGGTAGTTAATTTGCTATAGAACACATGCTCTAAAGATCTCCACAACCTAAAACTGAAGAAAAATTGACCATAGCAGCAGCATACATGTACCTGTCAACAAGCCAACTCTGCCCCTTTCTGTAATCTGATGATAATATGCTTTCTGCCATGCTGACATGTCACATTTCAGAATGACCTGTGTTTTCCCAGGAAGATATTTTTCCACTTCATCTTTCTTTCTTCTTAAGAGAAAAGGCCTTATAACCTAACAATCATACACTTCATTAACAAATAAACCCGAGAAGGTTTGGATAGATAAAAGAAAAATCAATCAATCAAGTAAAGAAGCACCCACATGATGCAGACGACGAATGATCAACAATTCTTCTTCATCTGTAAGAGATACTTCACAGCGATCTGCAAAAGGCGCATTGAACCACTCCTCAAAACTCTCAACAGAATTGAAAATGTTCGGAAGCAGGAAGTTAAGCAGAGCCCACAGTTCCTTCAAACTGTTCTGTATTGGTGTGCCAGTCAACAGTAGTCTGCGTCGAATTCTATATCTGTGTACATAAAACCATCAGATTTTAAACTCTAGTAATACATGGAGATAAGGAATCAACAAGAGGAAAATAGGACATTAACCCACGCGAAACTCTATCACAAGATGACAACTGACAGTCAATCCTAGGGTGGTCTAGAGACAAAGAAATCCAAATGGCTCCCCCATTTCTTGAGGTAAAAAATCTCACAAAAATATCAAGAAACCTACAATAGGATTCCTTGAGATATATAAATCTTAGTAAACAACAGAGAATATCAAGAAACCTACAATAGGGTTCCTTGAGGTATATAATCTTGGTAAAACTCTCCCTGTTTCTTTCCCACTATTTATGATAAAAACTATAATTAGAACCACTGCATATTTTGAAGAGGCAAATCTTCACTTTTGCCAGACAGAAATTCAATTCCTAAATTCAGGCTTCATAAAAGATAACTAGAAAAGGAAATAGTTATGTTACACACAACGCCATGTATATACAGTCCTTTCACAAATCTTATCTAATATAGCACCACCACCACTGTCCAATAGTTAGGTTATCTTTAGTTACCCTCTCCACTTATAACAGCCTCCACTCAAAATGCTATGAGTACGCAAAAAGAATTTAAATATCAGAGCAAATACCCTTGTCAATCTGGAATTTACTGGAAGAGAATGGAATGGAATATTGTGAAATGAACAAGGAAAAAGAGATAGCAACAATAAAAACGAGGCCTCTCTTTCTTTGACGTGAGTTATTTTCCTATTCATTAGCAGTTTACAAAAAATCTTTTAAAACAATTTTGGAAAAGAAAAAAAAAATCATTTCCACTGTTTATAACATTACAGAGAATTCTCAATCAAAGGACAATTCTTCCCCTATGTTTTTAAGCCTTTATAACCAATACAAAGATTATCCCCATAGATACTAAACCAGATAATATTGTTAAAAGTAAATTGCAGGCACAAACAAATGATGTTCCTATTGTAACTGAAAGTAGATGCAAAGCCTTGTCTTGCCAAAAGATCTGGTTCAACTACCAACACTCTAGCCTAGCATGATGAAAGAGGGGCGAAACGAGTGAAAAAAAGAATGTCAATCCCTATTGTTGGTCATAAGAAAATCATGTATTAGTCTGGAACATGCCCAACCATGTATAGAAGCGTGGAGTGGCAAATTGATCATTTTTCTCAAAAGAAACTCATCACTTAAACAACCATAAAAAAACTAAATAAAATAAAATACAAAGAAGGAAGCTGCAGCTGAGACAGAAGCAGACAACAGCTTGTATATCTATAAATCTGTAGTACTAAAAATTGAAGTCAAGTTCTAAAATTCTAGTTCACAACAGTCATCCACACATTACAGTAGAAAGGCAATAAAAAATTAAAAAAAAAAAGAGAACATACCCTGTGACTAGAGTCCGCGCGAGAGCACATTCATGATTCTTAAGCCGATGTCCCTCATCAACCACCATGTAATACCAGTTAATTTTCTTCAGATGTGTTTTATCTCTCATGATAAGATCATAATGTGTGATCATCACATTAAATTTACCCTCTGTCAAATATTCTTCTCTGATTGCCTTACGCTCTTCTTGACGCCCATCATAAAGCACAGCTGTGATACTGGAGCAAAAAGTAATGAATAATTGATAATAGACAAAGCAGCTAAATGGGTGTAAAAAAGTGTATTTTCATGCAGTTGTCTTATGTGACAAAATGGGAGACATGCTTGTTCAGCAGAAAGCTTTACTACCTGGGAGCCCATGTTGCGAACTCAATTTGCCAGTTTGGCAGTACAGCCTTTGGAGCCAATATCATATGAGGTCCGGTAACACCCTTATTCTCCATCAGATATGCAATTAATGATATAGTTTGGATTGTTTTTCCTAACCCCATTTCATCTGCTAAAATTCCATTTAAGTTGTTATTAAACAGTGATAGCATCCACTGAAGCCCTTCCAACTGATATGGCCTCAACTCTCCACCTTGAAGCAAAGCTGGCTGCTCAGTTACCTGTAATCAATGAAACTGTGTTAATTATTTCCTGAGTCCCTGAAAGATCAAATTATGGGCCACAAAAGACAAAATAGATTGAGAAGTAAAGACAATGCATATGCATCAAATGAGAATTTATGCTAGATAATCTCTAACAGAGGCAAGAGAGGAAAAGAAAAGAAAACCAACTTATTTAATTTTGATATAGGAGTGAGTTGCATGGTAATCATGTGAACTTGTGTCCTAACTTTGCAGTGATAGAGAACAGCTCTCCTTCACCTTAGTGCACTTCCCCAATGGAATAAAATATCAGCCAATATGCCAATACACTATCGATATATATATTGAATTTATAGCCTATTGATACATAAAATATCCAATATGAGGCACAAAAATGAAATTATGTATAGCGACAGATATGTATCGATCGATATTTGCTAATTTTCATTGTGGGAATAAATTAAAAATTCGCTTTGTGACAACTGCAACATAGTATTTATCATTCACAATACTCCGACATAGCATGGAACTTGGAAGAGCATCTCTTTGCCTAAGAAAGAGGGAGGATTGGGTACAAAAGATTTATCAACCTGGAACAAATTGAAGGATAGTCTCTGGATCAAATGGCTTCATGAGTACTACATTAAGGGGACAGAGAAAAGTATGATCGACTGTAAGGCACGTCATTCTTGGATATTTAAATGTATGATGAGTCTCCGATAAGAACTGGGACACTGGATATTAGGGGTACAATGTGATTCACTGTAAGGCACATCATTCTTGCATGTTGAGGACATGGATCATTGGATGGTTCAATGTAGTTTTGCAAAACAATGCTGGGAGCTGATTATGAATTGGCTCAGATATTGTTACAACTTTCACGACTGGGAACAGGCAGTGCATTGGATGATCAGGAAGTCAAAGTGCAGAAGGGGCTTAGCAGAGGATGATAGATGTTGCCATGGTATCTGAACTATGAAGAAGCAGAAATCAATCAATTTTTCAGGGGATACAGATTCTTCCTAGAGTATTGGTCAGGAACATCATTTATTTTCTCTTTATTAAATTGTACAGTAGTAGTAATTACAAGCATTATAGAAAGTCTTCAGCTACTTGATAGATTTTTTTAGTATCTGCCAGTTTTGGGGGAGGTTGAGATTAAGATTTGATGTACTTCAATGCTCACTTTTTGGTATTAATAAAATTTATTGATTTCCAAAAAAAATACTCCGATATATGAGACACATATCGTGGGAATAAAATATTTAATATGCCGATACACAATCAATATATATCGAAATTTTAGCCTACCGATATGTAAAATATCTGATATGCGACACAAAAATGAAATGTGTATCAGCAAATATGTATCAATCAATATTTACTATTTTTTATTGTGGGAATAAATTAAAAAATCACATTGTGACGACTGTAACATAGTATTTTTCCTTCGCAATACTCCAATACTAAGACATCATCATAACAGCGAATTTGCTGCCTGAAACAGTACAAGAAATAAACGCTGCTCTTGAAAAAGATATACAGTGCAAGTCAAATCATCCTCTTTAACATAAGGTTAAGAAATAATAACCACCAAGATTGACGAGTCCTACTGACATGGTTGCAAAAAGCTCACATCAATAAAACATAAAACAACTATCAAGCTGATTCTCAGGATAAATCATTACCTTCTCCTGAATGGAGTGTACAGCGGAATTATACTGCTTCTGACCATCCAGTAAATTGCCTGTCTTAGAATCATCATCACTCATATCAACATCTTCATCTGGAAGAGAAGATCCAGGGGTTCCATTCTTTATCTCAGGCAAATCATCTTCCGAGTCCAATGGTTCAATACCATCTGAATGCTCAGCATCTTTTTGCCGTTGAACAGCAGCTCCAAGTGACACAAGGAGATCATTTGTTTTGCCAAGAAGCATGGTTAATCTTTCATTTTTGCTCTCTTCCACCATTTTCATGTATGCTTCTTGGTCATCAGCCTTTAAAGCTTGAAATCTCATTTTTTCCAGTCGCGTAGCCCGCTGCCGTTGCCTTCCATGCCATGCCTGTCAAAACAAGAAAGTTAAAAATATAAGTTCCAACAGGGAAAAAAAAAAAATCATCGCCAGATTTCCTCCTTTCAAAGGCTTACACTTTTAACAACTTTCCCAAGGGTGCACCACAATTTTTACAACGCAGTTCAAGACAAATGCATACTATGACAAGAGAACCATAATGTATTTTTCCTGATAGATATATAACAAAACAGGAAGTTCCATCATGAGAAGCAATGACAATCAAGTCCAACAATGACAATCAAGTCCAATCAACTTTCATAACAAGGTATGTTAGTAATGCCTTGAGTAACTAAAGAGGCTGCCTTTTAGAAGATGATTGATATGGAAACAAGGTTTAGTATTTTAATCATTATAGTGAATTCTGTGATATGATAGAAAACAAAATAAATAGGTACAAATATTCAATATCCTTTGAATTAACAAAGACAATCAAATCAATAGCACACTGCATAAGACATTACAGTTGATAATTCTGGCCATCTACCAACAAACCTCAGCAAAGTAGTGAGCACTGCTCATTTTTGTTTCCTTCAGGATCACTTGGTATGGATATATGCCATTACCAAGGAAAGAATCTGTGTTAAGTTTCTAGCCTTTCATGTATCTCAATTGGACTGAAACATGAGGATCATGATATTGTCCATAATTTCCTAGAAACCAACGTTTCTAGTTCAGGTTCAAGATTAGAACCTTTTTCCCTTCCAGTTTAGAAGGAAGTGGATGGTGAAGAGATCTGTTCCGCAAAATAGACAATTTTTCATAGGGCATGCTAAATTATGTAGCTCTCAAGAAGATTCAAAAATTTTTATATTCCTAGTCTTTATTTTGAAAATCCATACATCTTAACACTCACTCTTTAGTATCTGTGGAATTTTGAACAAATGAGCAAGCCCAAACATCTGCTACCGGATATGAGGATGCTTCACCGAATGTGCAATAAATAAGTAACTAGCTGCATCAAACGTGTGAAAATCAAGAATGATGTAAAAGGGGAAGAAGTGAAGGTGGCTTCTATCAAAAGCAAGAAGCGAGAAAGAAGAGGTAGGTGGTTTAGACATGTTAAGATACAAAATCCAGATGCATAGACCAACGAAGCTATGAAGTAGGGATGACAACGAGGTGGCACAAGGATGGAGACCACATCCCTGCCCCAAAATCCAAATTCAATATTATTCTCCAAACCTGCCCCGATTCCCGGTTTTCTGTTATCAAGGAATACCCACACCAATCCCTGTGGGGAGTTGATCCCTATACCCACCCTGTTCCCTGTCAAAAATACCCGTCCCTGACCCTGTCCCCTGTAAGCAAAACCCATCCCCAGCTGTTAGACATATATTGTAAGAAAGGAAGAGATAGGCCCAGAAAAACTTTGGTTATAAAACAAAGTTCAGAGGAGCAAGTGTCTGACAATTACTAAAAAAGGCATAATCAATTCCCTGTTTCATTGAATCAGATGGTTAGAACATGAAAGTCAATATTATTGCACAACCCTCTTTCACATGAAAATATGGAAAAAAAGGCAGCATAAATGCATAGTACAAAGATAGAGAATAGAGTGAAAGATAACTTGCCTGGACTCCATCGTTCCTCTGTTTCCTACGTTTGGCAGAAGCTCCCATTTGCAAAACAAACTCACGAGCTGCATTAAGTAGATCTGCAAAAAATCTTCTCTTTATGGTCTCTACATAGTTTTTTTCCTCCTCCTCTACCCTGGATAGCCTCTGTAAGGATCATGAAATAAATCAGAGAGAGGCATGCCATACCATAATGGTTCCAGAAATAAACAAAACCAATGATAATTAAACTCTATGCAGAAACTCTGTTTTTCCAAAAATTCACATAGATCGAAACTCCTGAAATGGGAATATACAATGCTTCTTTATAGCCAACACCCACAAATCAAACTTACAGCGTCTCCAACTCTCCCTACATCCAGATTCAAACAAATATACCATATTTCCCATCAATGACAACTGCTTTTAAATAGGGTTCTAGAAGTCAGTTTTCTAATATTGTTATGATTTCAAGAGTTGTCTTTTTTAAACATAGCCATCATCCTCTTGAATTAGATTCAAAGGCCCTAATCCCTTGGGAATTTGATATTTATTTCCTTATTACTTTGAAGACACATAAACCTTTCCACTGTACCCTCTTTCTATTATTAAATTCTTCTTTTCTATATTTAAAAATAATAATAATAATAACTGATAGACCAATGAAAAACACCTTGTCAGCTATCATATCTTTTTCCCTTTTCTTGTTTCTACATAAAGGTAATAATCAAGCAAGTATCTTACCCGTAATCCAAAAAGACCCATGAAAAATTTTGCATTCTAAACAAGTAGAATAGAACAAATTCACAACTAAGAGGAATATATAAAAGATAACTGACCTCAGCATCCCGCTTCTTTCTTAACCGATCATCGGCTTCCACAGCAAAAGGATCTCCAACGCCATAATAAGGGCGGTGCAACCGCATCATACCCCAATCAAATAACTGTTGATCAGGGGATGCACAATTTACGCGAAGCCATAGCTCAGAACTTACATCAGAACGAACCTTTCTTTGCAGCTCTCTCAGCTGGCATTAAAACAGAACAATTATGTTTCTGTCGAAAACTGGTAATGGAAAAGGAAATTTCTAAATTCATACAAAGATTATGAGTGGACACTTATATGGCTTGGTTGGCATTATAGGACATGATGGCTACCAAGATTATCTGGCTTGAGATGGGGTTGATTGAAGTGATGCCTGCAGTTTTTTCAGGCCAACACAGCAGTAGAAAGCATTTGTTACACCCGCAACAGCTTGTTTGGATAGGTGTTTAAAACACTTAAGACTGGCCTCAAATTGATTGAACTAGTAGATTTAAGGATCACTTTAAAGGGTTGATGTATAATAGGGGAATTCACATGATCAGGTCAGCTGTGATATGTGCTACTATTATTAGTGATCTAAAGCTCTGATGGGGGAATTTGAGATTTGTCAACGATCGGAGGAATAGAAATTTGATAGCTAGATTTTAATCTGCCTATATACTTGGCACATAAGGAGTATGCAATGCCCTCTTATAGTTACAAACATGTGATTCAATATAAACATTTACCTTCAAACAAACTAGTGGACACAAGATTATCCAAATGAGCCTAACAGAAGTTGTGGCTTTCACGCATTTGATGGCATGCCATAGGCAACTCTTTCCTTGAATGCCCAAGCAACAATGAGTAAAAAGTTAATAGATGAAAAGTGTTATGAGCCCACCTTGACAAGTATGGGATTAGTTAATAGTATATATGGTACAAGGGCATTGATGCCTCCTAAGCTAGTTTTTGAGGGGAGGTTCAACCCAAAGGGTAGTGAAGTCGGTATGACAATGTTTGCCAGGGACTAGGAGTCCTTATGATCCCACATTAACCATGTGATTGGTTAATGGTATATATGGACCGAGGAGACCCTCCTCTTAAACTAGCTTTGAGGTGAGTTCTATTGAGTGCCATAACAAAGAGTTTGTAGATTATATACACTAACATCAGCTTCTGCCTAGATGATAAACATGTTCTAGATAAGCAAAAATAACTGCCAATCAGATTCTCATGTTATGTGATAGCCCTAGAATCAGCCTGAATTACATTATGGAAAATACCTTTAGCCCATAGAGTTCAATCAAGCATTTTGACTGCAAATCCTCCCCTGTACTTGTCGGCAGATCTGGTATAACAACAAAAAGCAAATAAGCTAGAGAAAAATTTGATATCAAATAAACTATGGTGGAACAGAGCACAACATCAATACTCAATAGATAAGTATTGTGCCAAACCTTCAAAAAAAGTTCAAAAAGCATTCACCTTGTAGTTTTCAATAATTACCTGAATTAACTACCAAGTCAACTTGTTTCATCACAAAATCAGAAATCTATATTGGATGAGATCACACCATAATAAAAATTCCCAAAATGGTGTATATGCATGTATGTATATGCATCTAATGAGAAAGGTTTGAGGGAGAGACACTCTGAAATGAGAAGAATAAACATAATCCCAAGGACGTTAAAAGGATGGTATGGATTAAATGATTTTACAGCACACCATCGACCATTGGTGGTGGTCTCACGTGCAGGACATGTCATGAAAATTATGCCAAGTCTTTTAATCTAAACCCTCCATTTAACATCCTAAGGCTTAGATTTATTTTCCTTTTGCCTTTTGCCCCTTCTCCTCATTTGATACATTTCCCATATATATATATAGCTCCTCTCTTTCCCTAAGGAGCATTATTAACATTCAATTCGGAAAATCAATAAAAATTGTATTACCCACCTATAGTACCCATCTAAATAATGCAATAATGCAGTTAACTCATCTAAGGGGTAAGCTGGATTTAGATGAATAAAATTCAGGCAAACGACAAAAAATCCCCCAACATACTCTTTTGCCTATAGCAGTTAATACATGAAAAAGGTAAGTTCGCTTCAGACCAATAAATTTCAAGGAAAAAGACAAATCCTCCCCTGTACTGTTGCACCAATCTTACCCTTCTGGATGATCTAGTTAACTCATCTAAAAGGTGACTTGGCTTCCAAAAAATAAAATTCAATGAAAAGACGACACCTCAAGAACATAAAGGTGTCTAATGGCAGACGTTCTTAAAATCTTCAAGTTTGAAGAATTTTAGAAGAATTGATGGATTTTTTCCTTCCCGGGAAGGGGATGTCAGTGGCTTGGCATGGATAGTAAGGACATTTCTTAATCGTAGACAAGGAAATTGAAAGAGTATGTCATGCTAGGGCAGACAATCAAATTTTAAAGGTGGGCACAAATAAGGTTTTTTAATTGTCTAAAAGGAAAACATCTAAAGAGATGGTCATACTAGGCCAACAATCACATTAAAATTTAACAAATAAAAATATGATAGTATCCAAAACTGAAAGTGCGAGATTATGGCACCAAATCATAGAGATGGACAAAATAAGTTTCCAATTTCTAAAAGGAAAACGTTAGAAAGACTGTCAAATTAGGCAGACAATTAACTTAAAGTTTACAAATAAAAATAAGATAGTATCTGACTAAAAGAGCGAAATTATAGCATCAAATAACAGAAATCGATCAAGTACAAATGCACCAATCATAAATCCTAGAATACACACAACAAGGAGAGAATTGAGAGTCACCACGAGGTTATCACATAAGATGCTGAGTACAAGTCATAAATGATAAACAAATCAATGAAAACCTAGTCTAACCATTCAAATAAACCATTACCACTAAGGATGATTACACTGACATCCTGGCAATCATATTGAAGGCAACAAAGGAAGCTTGTATCAACAACAAATGTCATGAAACTTGATTGTCATTTATATAATTCAAGGATAATGTCATCTATGCAATATTTCTACTAATAAAATGTTCGGATTATGTTAGTAATAAGGTTAGCAAAGGGGAGGGAGTATTGGACAGTGTCAAATTTGGAATTAGTTAGAAGAGAGGGGTGAGAAATGAAAATTGTCAGAAAGATTTCGATAGATTGCCGGGCAAAATGCTTACCATAGTTATATAACTCAGTAAGAGGATTATGGGGAGGTTAGTAATCTGTTAGGAATTTGATAATGGATTGTTCTAGATATCGTTATGAGGCTCTATATAAGAGAAAGGGATAGCAAGGAGAGGGCAGAAAATCAGTGGAAAGTCATAGGGAGGCCACAGGACCTCAAATCCTGTTTGTCTTTGTAGTTACTACAATCAAATACAGTTTGCAGCTCTCTTTTCTCTCAATTTTTTCCTCTCTTTCTTAATTGCTAGCAAACACTGTGAGCAGTACCAATCATAATTCTAACATTATAGCTTATATGGATATATGGTTCTATGAATATCCGGTATTTCTAAAAAAGTCTTTCGGACATCATATCTTAGAACTCACTAAAATTTAAAACTAGAATTGAGGGCCAGTGCTTGTTTTATAAGAAGCCAATCCAGATATAGCAGTGAAGTGTAAATAGTCCCCTCCCATTCAACCACTTAGCATGCGCGCGTGCACACATATAGGAAGAAGTTAAAGTGACGCTATCATTACCCATGATAGTCATATTTCGTGACATTCCAGCATTCCTGCACTAGCCTTCACGGCTTCACTAATGGTATTCATTCATCCAAAATTACCATACAGACGCAACTTGTTAGGAGTTATATATTGAAAGATTCTCTAGCATATTGTCCTGATTTCATCCAATACAAGAAAAAGAAAAATGAGTTAAGCAGGAAGGATCTAACATGGCATCCCTTTTGAATTGGCATATTATAGGTGATTTTAGAAAGGAAGTTGCCACTCAACATGGTCCGTGACTCCAATGGGTGAGGCATTTGACTATGAGCCATCTCATAAGCAGATAGTTACTTGGATTGTAAATACTATGATATGGACTCAAATAGCAGAGGTAACGACCTTCATAACAGACTATGGTAGGCAAATCATGATTACATATCTCATGAGACCTTGTGCACATCCAGTAAAAGATCCCTCAAATGTTAAACCTCAAGCATGAAGAATAAACACCTTCAAGTTCAGTCAGTCGCTGCTGGATTCGACTCTGAAACCGGTTGTCCTTCAATTCAGTTAATACAGAACTAGAAATGCATTTAGGCCGCTGCTTTACCACTGCATCCTCAAATTCCATCAACAAATCTCCATAACTAGAAGTTCCAGATTTATCCTGCTACTCAAATACAAGCTTGTGGTTAAACATTGCATAAGTAAGAGACAAGAACAAAATAGAAGCGGAAGCACTTCAAACATGATCTATCTATCTCCTAAATGAAAAGTCAACACCAACACACATCCTACATTGAATTTTGTGGGGATTGTCGGGTAGCTTTTACGTCTTTCACCGTTGACAGAAAAAAACTAAACAGTGCTCAGTACACATCAGTTCAATAGAAAAATACAAACAGAAAAGTATTTTGAACATGATATATCGATCCATCAACTAAATAAAATGCCAATAACAACAGCCCGATTAACATAAGAGAACGTCAAATTTCCAACCAGCAGGAAAGGAGCTACTGTACACTACACATAATCCCGTTACTAGTGCAGTAATCGTTTAGCGTATTGAAGGGACTCGCTATTCACGGAATCAAAATGAACAGGACTAAAAGGGTCAGATTGTGCTACAATAGTACGAGCATAGTGCCTTTCACCGTTATCAACGTAAAATCATGAGATTCATAGCTGATAATTGATTTCCGGTTCTGCAGGGCGCCATAATTTGAATACATAAATTGTTGACAATTGTTGAAAAGCATTAACCAAGGTAATACAAAACATTAAAGATGCATTCTAACCAACCCTAATTCCCAACAACAATCAATGAATCAAAGCCAAAAAAAAACAAATCAACCCGAGAAAATGAGAGAATAAAGAACAGTACTTTCTTCAAATGGGGCGCAGAATGAGAACCAGCATCAGCCTTATCAACCGACTGATCGAGATCGGTATCCATATTAGCGGAATCGACATTGATACCAACATCATCTACATCAGCACCATTATAAATAGAAGAGACGGTGGTGAAGACATCGGAAGGAAGAGGAAGGTTACGAGAGAGAAGATTGAGAGCACATATCAATGTCTTCGTCTTCTCTGCTCGGTCGAGGGGAGCCGACGGAGGGTTCTCCAGCTGCGTTACCATGGCGGGAAACGAGATGAAGAAGACGCAGAAACAGCAAGCTCGCAGTGAAACGGTTAATTGAAAAGAAAAAATTCGAAGTAACAGGGAGCGACGCCGGTTTAATTCCCCCAAAGACCTCAACCCCCCCTTCGTTGTGGCAATTTGGGTTTCAAACTTTCAAGCGGACAAACCCCTAAGCCGCGGCAGTTTCTCTCTCTTTCCCGTCTCTCATTTATTAGTAGTATTTTTTTTCTTCTTTCTTTTTTCTTTTTCTTTTTCTTTTTCTTTTTTTTTTTTTTGGTTGGCGTGCGTGTAGTACAAACAACATGACAACAAGCACAGAACCAAACGAAAGAAAGAAAAGAGTGCAAACTGGCCTGAAGTCCAACATTTTTTTCGTTTTTTTTGTTTTTTATGTTACCCGAAGTCCGACATTGATGTCTGTACTATACGTCTATGCCTAGAGGCCCAATGATTTCATATTCCAGGCCCGTTGTTCAAACAACTTTTTGGGTGGCTGCCGTCTTAACTGGGTCGGATTCGGGATAAACTATTTGGAAATGAGTTTGAATTCGAGGCACTGATGCATGGGGACGGTAACGGGGACGGGACGAAACGAGAAAACGCCGTAATTTAAAAAATTAGAAAATGGAGACGGAAGGAATGGAGCAACAGAACAGAGCAGCGGCGGTGGCGTTGCAGCGAACTTGAGGCGTTGCAGAGCCCAGCAGCGGCGGCGGAGAGGCGGAGCAACAGAACAGAGCACTAGAGCAGGGGAGAGGCAGGGAGGGAGATTGGAAGATGGATTTTTAAAATGGAAGTCGGGGAGGCGGGGATGGACTATGGAGCAACAAAATGGAAGTTGTTTATGCCACCGGTGAGTGCTGGGCAGGGAGGGAGGATGCTGCTGCTGCCTGCGATTCGTTTGGATCGAAGGTTCACTGTAGCGTGCGAGGGGATGGAGGCAGGGAGCCGGCGGCCGCGCCTCAGGTCAAAAGGAAAAAATGCTCGATTTCGAAGGGTGAAGGGGGGCAATCGGGCAAGTGGGTTGGGGCGTCGTGCGAGGGGATAGGGCGACCGGGGGGCGAGTAGTGGCAGAAAATAAAAAACCTCCAAAACGACGTCATTTTGGAAGGGTTTTTTTTTAAACCAGCGTCCCGCCTCGCGTTTCGTCCCCAGAAACATCCCGGGGACGCGAAACGGGCGCTCTTCAGCGTCCCCGTGCTTCACTGATTCGGGGTGCGTCCGGGATTGGATTTGTTAACGAGTCGACCCGAACGGAGTCGGGGTAGACTTAGGCTTGACTTGTTTACTAAACGACCCTAAAATAAAACTTGAACTTGACTTGTTTATAAACTAACCGAGTTTTTAATTAATCGATCCGAATTTTTAACGATCCAACTCCCGAACTTTGGTGGTTAACAAGCCAAGCTCACAAGCTTTTGCACTGTAAACGAGTTCGAACCCAAAGTTATTATACTCAAGCTTAATTTGTTTAATAATCGAGTCGAGCTCGAGCCTAATGTTTAATCTTGTTTCATAAGCGAGCCGAACCGAACCTAGCCGATAATGAGTCGAGCTCAAAAAGCTCACGAGGCGGTTTGGTTTGTCAACAGCCCTAGTTAGGGATGGAGATGAGATGAATTGTCATTTCCATCCCAAAATCTGCCTATCTATATATATAAGTGTGTGTATGTATAGTTACGTGTAAAAATTTACAGTAAGAATAAATAGTATAAGCAGGAAATTATGATAATGAAATGGATATTTAATCCTTATAAAAAGGTAGAGTAAAGATTGAAGTGGATATGAATATTTAATCTTCGTATAATCAAGGATTTGAGTATCCTAATAACAAATAATTAAAAATCAAGATGGATTCATGAATATATAATTTTGTTGGATTCGGAGATGGGGGTGTTATCTTAGTGCTTACTTCCCTATTGGCTAAATTATACCCCCACCCAATTTAAAATAAGCATCATTATAGTAATGTATATTTCATCAAATAACTATCTTTTTTTCATCAAAATATTAAGCAAAAATAAGTAGGAAATGGTTCATATGTATGATATGAAATTTTAAAAAGTTACCCATAAATAAGGAACTCGAAACCCACCAATTAAATTCATTCCAATAATAATTTTATATAAGGTCGACTTTTAGTTCTATTTTATCATTAAGGTTTTAAAAAAAAAAATTGTTCATTTTAGGTCATTTTTTCAACATGTATTTCCTCATCTATCCTTTTGAACTATACTATATACATTCTAAATATTGCATTATTTAGTTAATTCATAAACTCTAATATTTGCATGATCGATAATATTATATATATATATATATATATATTTCAACCATAAAATATTATAGTTTTACAATATTAGGAAATATTAATATTTTGACATTAAGTAAATGATAACTAATGAATACATTATCAATGTGTAGAATTATATTATTGTTGTTAGATAATAATACCTTATAGTTAAAAATACAAAATCAGAAATACTTGTCAAAGTTAAATGATGATGCTATTATCGTATAGCAAAGACACCAATGTTTTATATTCATATTATGATGTTAAATATTCACACTTTCAGGAAAAAAAACCTAATGTACTATACATGTAAATAATGACACTATTGTAACTTATGTAATGTACATAACTTATTTAATAAGTATACTACTGCATATGTTGTTTATGTTAGAATCTTTGTATGTTTTATGATAATGTATTTAACTACATGAAGTAGTATATTTATCTATTAATTATAATAATATTATTATATTTACTACTTAACTTTGTATACTAGTATTATTAGGATTTTTCTATGGTGTAATTATGTTGTCTAAATTAGCACATTTAGATAGTCATATTATCATATTCATGTGCATATATTGGTATATTTAACTATACATACATACATACATGCATGCATGCATGCGCGCGCGCACACACATGTATATATCAGGTTTAGATACATTGAGGCATAATAATTGATACTGATATAAATATGTATATTCAAATTGACATGATTTATATAACAAAAACTAAAAAAAATATATATTATAAACCAAGATTATTATATAACTTATTAAAATGACCTAAACTAAAGTATTGCTTAATATTATGCTCCCTTTGATTCAAAATAAGTGGCATATAACAACTTTTTCTTATCTAAAATTATTTTAGGCTTTCAATGTAAAATATTGATTATTTGTCCTAATTTATCATTTATCTTATCTTATAAAAAAATTATAGTTAAACTTTTAATTTCTTTCAATAATTATATCTTCCTAAAAGCATTTCTATTACATTTATAACATTTAATGATGATATTATAGCCATTTAGCTTTAAAGTTTAATACGTGCGTATAAGGTTAAATGATAATTAATTTAAATTTTATGACAAAGCTTGTTATCAATTGTAAGTGATGCGTGTTTTTTTTCCATTCAAATAGTTATATAATAAGCCTTACATTTTTTATAAAAGTCTTGGCATTGTAGAAAGGCAAATTTTCATTAAGTCTTAAGTTCAAACCTATACCCTAACTGAAATTAAACATATACGACTATACCTATATTGGGAAATTTTTTATTATATCTTCCTAACCCTGTGCCTGCCACCTTTCCCTTAATGGGAATTTTAGTTTTGAATTAAAAGCGTATTGCATTGGGATTAGATATAGTAACAATGGATCTTTGACTCGGCCTAAATCCACCAAAACCCATAAATCTGTAGTATATATATATTTGGAGTTCTTAGAGTAGATGGATTTGGGTTTAAATCCCATTAAATATGTCTAGATATGTATCCAACACAAACATGCCTATATCCAACCCAGACATGTATAAGGCTTACTTGTTTGTTAGTTCCATTTTGAATTGATTATATTTTAATGTATGTGAATATAAATATGTAGTTTTTACTTTTCTTGTATGGTCTACGACTTTACCAAAGGTCAGATTATACCATAGGTCATATTATAGTTTTCATTGAGATAAATATTACAAATAAACTTAGATAAATAATTAAGACATGATTACTTACTAGGTTGGCCAAGTTGAGGTCAGGATTTATAGGGTTGAGTCTTGACAGATTTGACACTTGACACCTTACAGGTAATTTTTTTATTTTTTTTAAGAGCATATGCTACTTTTGGGCATTGTTTATATTATAACTAACATATAGCAAGCGATAAAATATTGGGATGTGTGAGAACAGATGAATAGAGAATGTTTTTTTATGTTAAGGTTACACAAATTGAGATATGTGAGAAAAGTAGTGGCTTGTGAGAACCCGTTGTTGTTTTCGCCAAGTATGCTAGAAATAGTGTCAAGTTTCTAAATTTTATAAGTTGGTGAATTTGTCCATACAGAAGCATGTATTAGGATTTAAGGGGGGTTTTCAAAAATTTAAATTAAACTACCTTTAATTTAGGTCGGTAAAAAATGAATAAATTATGCCAAAAATTATATATAAAATTATCCATATTAATGTACCTTAGATACAAAAAAAATAACATGTATATGAAGTTATATAGATCTTACAGGAATACATATATTCCATAATAAATATACACATTTTAGGCAATAAATTCACATATTTTACGATATAAATACGCATTTTTATATTCATTCTTTGAACACAATAATACACATCTTCTAAGATAACGATACACGTCTCCCAATATAAGAATGCATCTTTTTTTATTTACAAGGTCCAACTAAAATAATACATGTCTTAAAATAAATACACATCTTTTAATACTACAAAGTACATCTTCTATAGGGAAAATACACATTATTTTATCTATACAAATATAAGGAAGTAATACACATATTTGAAAACAAAAGCACATCTTTAAGGATGAGAATACATTTATTATAAAATAAGAAGGATACAAATACACATTCATCCACCTACCCCACAGAAGAATACATATCAGTTATTTATACATATATAAGGAAGAAATGCATATTTATTAAAATAAATACACATCTCCCTACACTATAATACATGGTTTTCACAAAAATAATACACATGTTTTCCAATAAAGTATACATATTCTAGGATAGAAATGCACATTTCATCATGAGATTATTTAACACCCCTATTTTCACATCTAGAAAATTTTGTTGTTTTGGAAAAGAGTTTATGGAAGCAAAATAGAAATGAATGGTGTTATCCTGCATCCAATAAAAATAAGATACAACCATTACCTAACATATGTTAGATTCAAGATTAAAGTACTCCCATACCCCCCATGAAGTTGATTGTGGTTGGCACATGATCTAATGAAAAAATAAGAGTCGTTTAATAATAATTTAAAGTGTGGAAAACTCATAAAATGAGACATGTTCAAACATAAAGAGAGAATATTAAATGTTAAACTTCACACTAAAAATCATAAAAACAAATATAATGAAACAATTGAGGAAAATAAATGTTGTAGATTATGCAAATTCTAATGTCGCTCCCCTAGATAGGACTTCACAAAGAGAATGGCTTGCCAAGTTCATCATATTGCCACAAAAGTACATTATCATGGTTAAATACTTAGTAAAATATAGCTCAAATGAGAACTTAAATGACAAATCAGGAAAGTCCTATGCTTACGTGTATTTTATATACATGTGCTTGCCCTTTTGAGTAGCCTAGTGTAGATAATAACATATAATATCTTAAGAGAGTACACATGGGATTTGTTATACACATAAAAAATAAAATGATATTTAAAACATTCTAACACAAATTTACACACAAGGTAACAAAAACACATTGAACAAAGTCAGGAGGTTGTTCGTCCCTAAATAGGCTCTCAGGGAAATGTTTAGCCTCAACAATAGATGAAGAAAGCTCTTAGGAGAATGCTTAGACCCGTTTAAAACATGAAGTAGGCTCTTAGGGGAGTTTTCAACCCCATTTAAATATGTTTATCAAGTAATTCATCTCGTGTACAAAGGGCCATCAAGTTGTTCGTCTCAATAACGAAGGCTATCAAGTTGTTCGTCTAATTAACAAAAGCTAATGAGTTGTTTGAGTCTCATGAACAAAGGCTTCGTCCCCCAAACAAAGGCTACAAATTTTTTTGTCTCTTAAACAAATGCTATGGAGTTTTTCGTCTCTAGAGGTTATTTATTGCTCTTATGCCCAATATCTATAAGTGTTTATAATTGACATAAAACTTTGCCTATAATGACACCAATTAAAGCATCCTAAAAGAATCAATTTATAATCCAAAAGGAACATTTTTGGGGCCAAAACACTATTATAGTTGAGTCTGAAATCACAAAATAAGGGTGTAAGTCATTTTTGGAAAAAAATACTATTCATGGTTAACAGTTAAAAATAATATTAATGGTCAATAGTCAGTGGTTAATGGTCAAATTTTGACTTTTAATATTTACATATGTATTATCTTACGCTTTTAAGACTGATATAGTCCTTTTGGCTATAATCATGATTAATCATTAATAAACCTCGTGTAAGCATGATTAATTATTTACTAACCTTGATTATGGTAATTAGAAAACAACACTTGTAATATTCAAGAATATCACAAAAAACTTGAATAACTCATTTTACTAAACCTTCTCAAACTTTGTTCAATCATAACTTAGGTTATATTAATCTAAATGACAGCATAATATGTATCCAAATTTTCCTAAAAATGTCAATAATCATCACAAATTCACTATATTACCAAAAATCAAACTCTAATGTTAAAAACGTGACTAAACCCTATCCAAATAACTCAAAACAGTAGTTTTGACAATTTTGCGCGCTTATGGAAAAATGATCATAACTTTTTACATACAAATCATTTTCATAAACCATAAAAATTGTGATAAAATAGACACATAAATATTCGCATCAATACATTCATTCATTTAAGAGAAGTTCACTCAGAAAATTACCCCAAATGAGTAGGTCTAAAAACACCGACTTTCATGATCTCCTCAAGCATTTATGTATCAAATCATTCAAAAAACATCTTATAGTAATTTATCCACTTATATTAACATATTAAAATGCTATATGAAGCTCTAAAATAGTTAAATCCATCATATGAATCATATTACAAAATATATATGATAAATGTGCCAAACCATGCATAAAATACCAAAATTCATTGCAACACATGTCATAATAGCATTTTTTATTTTTGGTTTAGTGCAAGAAACCTAGAGTTTAAATTTCCTTATAAGTTAATAGTTTGGGATTAAAAACATGAGACGCTAAAAACACCATAAACATTCCAAAACCCCTTGAGAAAGACATGAAAATTAACAAAACCTTATAAGAGTGATGCTAATATATAACTTAAAATAAAAGAAATGAAAACCAAATGAAAAGGAAGGATTAACATACACTTAAGAAATACTAAATAAGTTTCAATGATCATTGAAGAAATGGTAGCATATGGGTTATTAATCTCATCTAAACCTAGACTTAACTCTCATTTTCTTAACTAAATGTCCAAAAGAGCTAAACTAAGGTTATGTGAGAATTTACAAAGCTTGGAATGTATGTGTTAAAGGTGGAAAGGATGGAAGATGTAAAGAAAAAGTCGAGGAATAGCATGAAGATTGTTTAAAAGGGAAGACAACGGAGGCAAGCTCGGTTGGAGGCTACAAAACCCACACAAGCTTAACAAGTGTGTAGATTCATGTACTTGTGTCATGATTTCAAATACACTTGTGTGGAGGGGAATGAGAGTCATTAATGCTTTCCTGTACATTTTTCCAATTAGGTGGTAAGGGGTTGTATTGTGGCGAGCCAAGAAGAGATAGAGGAAGGTGAATGTAAGGTGTGGAGTTGTGATTGGTTGGGGATAATATTTGGTAAATAATAATAGTTAGAGGGAATGAAGTTGGGGAGAATTATTTAGGGTAGGTTTTACACAATCATGTGGATGAGATAAGAACAGAGGTGGCATGCATGGAGTGGTAGAATAAGGGGGGAAATTACACATGTAAGGTAGTGATATGTTGAGGGAAAAAATATAGCAATGACCAGGGGCATTTAGTAATGATTATGGAATATTTGGAAAGGGTATACTGGGAGGGTTTATATGAGAAAGTTAACAAGCTTAAGAAAAGGTTAAAAATGCCACAAATTATGTGGGTGAAGTGGGGAGGAGAAGGGGAACCATTTGACACAAACTTACAAGCGTAAGGAGATGATAATTTTTGAAATAATTATGAATCTTTAGGAAATATTCTTTAATATAACATGTTTCATTGTCAGGGGCACCAATGGGCCTTTGATATGATAAATAAATGGTTAGATTAGATCCTGATATGTATAGGTGGTTTAAATTATGTTTCACAAAATTTATTTACAATCTAAGTTGCAAAAAGTAAGTTTTGATAATCGATTATGCCAAAAAATGACAAATATAATAAAAGTATAAAAAATAATGAAATAAAGATAAAATACTTTTAAATTATTTTAACTCTAAACCGTGAAAATATATAAATCCCTAAAGTTATATATATATATATATATATATATATATAATAAGCAACGGGCTCAATTGAAGCTGGAATGCAAAAAAAAAATGAAATATGGACTTTTTCATCATGATATTCATTTATCATTTTGAACACGATTAGAAAACTTGGAAAAAGACAAGAAATTTAAATATGAATAAATTATGATGGTTTGGAAAAAGTGAGGGGAGACTAAGAAGTCTCACAATATTCAAAATAATAAAAAATAAAAGTTAAGGAAGTAAGAATTAAGAATTTCTAAAACATGACTAGGGTTTTCAAAACTTTAAAGGACGTAAATAAATAATAAAAATAATGATTTTATCATAAAATCGCAAAGATCCTAAAATACTTAGGGTTTTTGGAATCCAAGGTATTACATACTATACATTATTTTTATCAATGTGTAGTTTTACAAGTTACGATACAAGAATACACATCAATAACAAGCATATATTTTTCCACAAACAAGTACATATTTTAATAGATAGTAATATAAAACTTACACAAAATCGATGCTTTAGGACAATTGTACACATTTTATACCGTGGATACAAATTTAATAACACAAAAATGTGTAGTAATTATAAAAATATATGTATTTTCGAGAAAGTGGAAATAAAATTGTAGTGCATTGGAATCCATCACAAAACCTCCTCTACATCACACCATAGAGTCCACGAGTCACACTATAGACAATTATTATCATTTCTACTCTTTTACCATTCGCACTACAAGAAGCGTATGCATCAAGTATTATGCTACCGTTTGTATGATGCAACAATTAACTTGTGACGGTTTTATGCTCAATCAGCATGGCACTTTCATTTCAAGAAGAAAACCATTTGAAGAAACAAAGAACAAAAGATACTCACATTTTTTGTACTGTTCCAGATATTTTCAGAAATCCTTACCACTACCAGTTCAATGCATTAGCTGGTTTAGTTAGTTAAATCGAGGGATCAGGTACAAGTTCGTCAATTTTTGGTTTGAACAAGCGCGACCGAACTTCTTCTTCTTCTCCCCCCCCCCCCTCTAGGCTCGATGCTTAGGTCAAGGAGGGAGGGCCACCATAGCACTCAAACAGTACTAAACCCCTGGCCAAACAACCTGGCAGGGAGTCATTTTACCACAAGGCCAGTTGGAACGTCCTTAGACCCATCTGATTTTTAATACGACCGCTCATGATGCAATAGAATCTCAGTTATGTTACATTTGACATCATTCCAATTAGGGAAAAAAATTACATTCGTCAAAATGAAATACTAATAATCAAACATAATGGCCGAATGGACCCTAGACATCCAACAATCCGAGGCCGTAGCACTTGTGACATGAAATCAAGTCCAATATGAACAGAAACTTAGAACCCGGATCCACATTGCCACAATATTAATCGACCCTTGGCTTCAGAGCATTCAATATTCGAAGCCCTATGAAAGTAAAGCCAGAAACAACAGAAATCGAAGTATGAAACAAGATAAACGTTCTAAACATACATAAACTCGCCACCACGCACAGCATTAGCAGCACCTCTCCTCTCTTCCTCAAGCTCCTTCTCCCTCTCTTTCCAACTCTCATAAGCATGATCATCAGTCGGCAACTCATGTCTACAAATTGGACAAGAGTTATGTTCATCAAACCATGGTTTCAAACAAGGCGGATGAAATGTATGCTTGCACGGCAGCTCCTGCATCTCATCTCCCACAGCCAAACTCTCCTTACAAATTGCACATTCTGCTTCTTCGCCAAGCTTGCGCAATATTTTTTCATCCACCTTAATAACAGGAAGCTTCGCCACAACTTCCTTACTTGCCGGGGGTCGTTTCCTACCCATAGTCGCCGCCGGATCGTCTAGGGCATCTGTTACAGCATCCTCTAAACTCTGAATCAGACCGTGGAGCATAGTCCCCATGCTTTCAGAATTCACCACATTCTCAATTTCCGCCGCCATCCGGTTATGATCAGACGATTCGGCTTGAGCAGCAAGGGTTGTCAAGAGGTTCTGTTGCACCAACCACGTAGGTTGCGGTGGTTCAGGATCTACCGTTAGATGGCCTTCGAACAGGTATCCTCCTCTTGCACCATTAGGATTCTGATTTCTTCGTTCTTCTTCTTCTTCAGGCTGATTCAACTCTGAGCGAATGTTTGAAATCAATGAGCTGATGTGTTTTTTCTCGATCGGATCGGCGATCAAGAGCTCAGCTGTCTGGAAAAGCTCAAGGCCGGAGTGGAGGTAGCCAGGTGCGGTGTATCTGGTCCGTAGTACGGTCCCGACGCGGCAAATTAAGGTGTAGAAGAGTTTGCGAGTTGAAGGAGAAGAGGACGAATAGCTCTCTCGAAGCAAACATTTGATGGAAGCGACGGCTTCCTCGAAGGTTTGTCTCCTGCCCAATTGTTTCTGTAGATCTTCCAATTTTTGGATTAAGTAATCCTCTGACGCCATTGTTTCAGACTAGATTCAAGTTTCTTAAATCTTTCACGAGATGATGTAGTTCAATGGATGCTATTAGGAAACCCTAAATCGGCCAAAACCAACGTATAATTGGATGAAGTGACTTTCGAAGGACAAGGAATATGGCGAAATTTCGTTGAAATAGCGCGCTTCGATTACCTGCTGGATATTAATTGTACTAGTAAGTTGTAACAGTGAATTTGTATTCGGCATCCGGATGGAGCCAATATTTGAGATTGACCGATTACAGCAAGAAAAAAAGGAAACGGCGATCAGTAAACAGAAACCCGGAGATGAGGAATTAGCGCAGGGCGTAAGCAAGTGGTGGAAAAGGTTGCGCTTCCTTCGCGTAAACACAAGGCTGGCCGCGGAATATTTATAATGTTATTTTTCAATCGAACACGCCAAACTGCTGCCGTTTAATCGAACCATTACATGCCTTGTGGAAGAGGAAACCAGAGTTTGTCACGAACTCAACGTGAGCTGGATAAAATATCTACTCATGTTTAAATTAGTAAAAACAGACATTTTAATTGACAGCTTTGGCTATCTAAGTCAAATATTAAGACTCTATTTAATTCTAATAAAAAAAACTTAAAAAAAAATATCTAATATATAATAATTTTATCATTTACTATTTTTTATTTTATTTTTTATTAAGAAAGCTAAATACAAAAAAAAAATCATACTATTTATTTTTTTTTCTTTTTATTTAGAACTTTACAAGAACCAAATGGAGCCTAAATAACAATATGAGCACTAAGTTCTAGACTGAGTTTCAGTCTTCAATCAAACAATCACAGATTTACAATAGTTTTATCCTCAAATTAAAATACAATGATGTAACTCGGACACAAGTCAGCAATGTGAAAACCGGAAACTTAACTACCCTACACCACATGATATTCACTTGGTCTTAATATAGAACTGTACGATTCTATTAACTAATAGCATATTTGAAGCTACTTATTAAAAGTAATTATCCAAGATAATCACTTATTTTTAAAAAAAATTAAGCTAAATTTTTTTTAAATAAGTAATTATCTTGAATAACTACTTTTGATAAGTAACTCCAAACAAACACTAAATTGCAGCTGGGTCTTAATCCTATGGATGAAAACATTGAGATAAAATAAATTTACAGTAGCACTGAAGACGAATACCACAATAGCAACTGAATTTGAAGCCGATGAGGGTAAAGTGTGTTTAGTGGCACATAAAATAACTTATAAACTATTTTCTATAAGGGATACAGAACTTTCAAAAGAAAACAATGCAAAAACACTTTCACGAGAATAACAAACAAAGGCTTCCGTCAAATGGAGCAAGGAAGCTAGGTGGATGGCAATATTTGACATAAGACAGCTATGCCAATGGCAACCAAATTCTTCAGCGAAGACAAATGTAGAGGTTGCTATTTGCACTTGAGCTTGCGCGAAAATGGATTGCACGGGCATTTTGACTGATAAATAAATGCAAACAAGATGCACACCGCACATCCAACCCAAACTGAACATCTTTCAAATGCATATCCCCCTTTGGTTGCTTACAATGAAACGATTAGGTCATAGCTTCAGCTTCTGTGAATACTATCCAAGGTCAGCATGCAGTCACCATTAATACGATCGATCCAATTGCCTGCTCGCTAGACTCATCTTTGGAGGACACATAATTTCATGCTAACTATGGCAGTCATTCATCTGCAAGACTCGGTCGATGGGTTCTCGGAAGTACTGCAGAGATATAAGTACAGCTTCCTGCTCAAATGATGGGAGATCAATAAGCGAGTGATGATTATTTGACGTCTGAAAATTGTTGTTGAACATAAGCAAAGTAAAATACCTCCGTTCTGATTGTTCTGCTCCCTTGATTAGGACAGGTGTTCAAATACACGTTGAAAACTTCTCGTGCATCTTTACCCTGTACCATCAGAGCAACAATACTCAGAAATAAACTAGAATCCTTCAGCATCAGCCCTAAGAGTTCCAGCCTTTACATTTTTCCAAGGGGAAATCAGGGTGTTTTCCTGAACACACAAGGGGACTGCGAGAACGATAGACACATAAGGGGATGATAAAGGATTGGAAGTGATCTTTGAGTAAGTTCTTAACATAGGGAACTCAAGAATTTAGATTGGAAAGCAAATGATAATGAAAACAAATTCTCATTCTGACCAAGAACATCAAAGGAATTAGGACATGCATTGTCATCACTTTTCTTCCATGACCAAAGGTGCAGCCTCACGGGACTCTCCAGTATGAAGATCTCTAAGAGTAAAGGTATGTCATGACCAACTTTCAGTGCTGCAGGGCAGAAAACATAGAGGGCACCATTTCCT
The DNA here is from genome assembly GCA_030549775.1 of Tamarix chinensis. Lineage (NCBI taxonomy): Eukaryota > Viridiplantae > Streptophyta > Magnoliopsida > Caryophyllales > Tamaricaceae > Tamarix > Tamarix chinensis. The sequence goes on from CM060182.1 coordinate 55,953,487, forward strand.
AGAGGAAGTTTGTACCTTGATATTCTTGTCTTCCTCAATGCTCTCTTCCAGCCCAGCAAGGCCTCCAAATGCAATCAATAGATGCCTGCCACCATGTTAGTTGCATCAAATGATCAAATGTTAAATAGTGCAGATGATGTCACAAGAACATGATCAATACAATGAACCAATTTGCAATTCTTGATTTCCCCCCGACGTGAGAGAGAAGGGTAGAAGATGATAGTTCACAATCTAGAATACTAGTCAAAGCATATCGAAAAATAAGGGACATACTTGGCAGCAAACATAGCTTAATTCTTGCATCATTGTATCCTTAGCGTTTTCATTCTATATATTAAGCATTTGGTTAGTCATAAATGCTTGAGCATCTTATTTAAAGTATGTTTAGCACGATTAACTGAAAGCTGAAAAACTTATTTCATAAGCTACACTAAGCTTCAAGAAGGCTTTTAAATTATTTTTTTAAAAAATGCCATCAAAATACATCTAAAATTGATCAAATGAGTTTTTTAGATCAAATAAGCTAAAAACTAATTGAAAGTGTTATCCAAACATACCTTAGCTTAAGGCAATTTCGTTTATTGTTATTAAGAGGTCTGGTTTTCTAGAATTTTTAGATTACTGTTATCATCGGGAGTGCCCACTGCCCAGAGGAACAAGGGTGATATCATAATATATCAACAATTTATGTAGCTGCAACCGATACGGTGGCTGAGGATGTGACAGGGAATGAAACAGCAATAGTGGTCACAATTGCTGCTGTGGTCGCAGCATAGCAGTATCAGAGTGTTGCAAAGGATACTTTATATGTTACCGTTGTTACATCATGATTTTTTTATTTTATTTTACAATACTTACTGATAATATCTTTAAATATAGGCAAACATGAATATTGAATATGAATAAAATATCAGTAAGTATCAAGATACATTGGCCGATACCCATATCATTTCATTTCTACATTGTGTATTAGACATTTGGTGTATTGGCAGTCCGAAAATCCGATATCTCATGGATATATCAGCGTATCGGCTGATATTTTATTCAATAGGTTGTGGTTCTGGGGTATTAGAGGCCAAGGTTCACGTCTCCCCTCTTCCTAAACTTGTATACATTTATGGTAATTATCACATCTATGCGATGAGTTCTACTTGCTTTATGCATGATATATAAATAATAATAAATAAATAAAAGTGCATATGCAGAGAGATGAATATAAAAAATTGAACAGAGATGAAAATGCTTGACTATACCAATGACAAGCCAAATAATTACAATATCAGCAGACAATTCCATTTGCCAATTACATATGAGAATTTTTGCATCCTCATTGGCTAGTTCCAAATAAGCCACTTCAAGAGCACCCGACCCATGAGGGTTATTAATGAAGAGAGAAAATTCCACTACTAGTTGGTTAATGAAAAGTACAAATTGTCTATCTTCATCATTGGGTATCAGTATCATTGTTATTATGAATCTTACGTATAGTTGTTAAAATTCCAATCTGAATTCGAAAGTCACCAAACAATATTGATCCAACATAGAATTTTAAAATTATAGAATCGTAGTAGGATCTTAAGATTATTTTTTTAGGGTGATCCTAGGTAGGCTCTTAAGATTATACTTTATGACTATAATTGATATCTATTTCGCTTCTATTTCTCCTCTAATTCCTACTATATATATTACCATACTAACACTCTAATCCTTGACCTATGGTATATATTTTGCTTCATACTATATCTTAAACACAATCGAATACCATTAAGATAAACAAGCTGATTGTTGAAGTAGCATACAGATAAATGAGCCCAAAATTTATCCAAATATTGAAATCAATAGATATTAGATTTTAGATTTTAGTGATATTTTTATTTCTTTTTAGTTTATAAAATATTTTTCCATTTTCTTTTGTGCTGTTTGGCCTTTGATACATATAAACTTCAACTTTATGGTATATGCATGGTTTATATAAATCAACTTATTGTGTATACCTGTGACCCGGACTTCTTTATAATTTTGATTCACTTGAGTGTTGAAAGTCAGCCTCATACTATGTGTCTTGATTCTCTTCAATAATGAAATATACTATCCACGTAATGTTGCCTTCACATACATTCATTTTCTTTGTTATTTCTATTCTTTCCCAGACTTTTCACTTGCAATTTTATTTTGTAGTTTTTAATATGTAAAACTAATTCGACAAGTTGTGTTTCTTATAAGTTGCTAAAACTTAAATTAGCGATTACATAAAGGCTTAAGAATGTATCTTTAATGTTCTCTAACTTCAACTATTGTATTTTTTTTTACCATAGAAGTATCTTGGCCAAATTTTTAGTCTAAAATCCAATTCTGAGGCCCCCATCAATCCTATGAAGGATCTCGATCAAAACAATATTTATCTTGTGAGGTAGTTTCTGAAGTTACTTTTCTAGAAAACTACTCTGGATAATTAATATGCATCCAAAGGAGGGGCAGGGTAAAAGAGGAGTTATAAGATTTATACAAACTTTGTTCCCTTGAGACAGCAGCAAAATGACAGCCATACTGATAATCATGAGGTAAGTAGTCTACTCAAGAACATGAAACAGAAATTAATCAGCAGAAAAACAGGTTTATTACAGATTATTTGGAGCACCCACTAAAGAATTTTTTTAAAAGTTTCACTTAACAAAACATTATGACTGAATTAATGGGTAAACCGAAGAAAAATGAACCTGAAAGCAGGAAGTGACAACTCTGATGACTTAATGGTCTGCCCATGCTCTGAGGTGCCAATCAAATAATCATAACCACCCTAAATCAAACACAGAATCAATTGACACAGGAAACTTCAGTAGTTTATCTAGTGGTCTATAAGAGCAAGTACAAGTACCTTGTAGGGGCAGTTATTAATCACAGAGCTGATATTTGAAGCATAGCGAACTTTGTATCCCCAGTACATACCCTCTACTTCCTTTGGAGTGGAAGATGATGCAACCTTACGAGGATCATCTGATAACAACAAATAATGCACTAGCAGCATCATGAACAGTACCACATTTGCAGCAGCAGACATGATATTTAACATGTCTGGAATACCACATTAATAGGGAGAACTGAAATATGAGCTATCCAGTGATGATAAAGCCATGCTGTCATACAAATTAACCCTACAATAGCAGGAAGCCAGGTAAACATGAATATTCAGTAGTCCATGCTAAAGTCTATGATCCATAAATACAAGGCCTGTAACATATTTTGCTATTAGGAAATATCAACACCAAATCTAGATAAAGTAAAATGCCATTTGGGCCATGACACTTAGTGGTATCATACTAGTAATATAGTACTAGTGTTTGAAAAGGCGTATCTAGGTGATAAGGGTTCTAAAGCCCAGGAGGTAGGTGTAAGGTGAAGGCGCGCACTTGGGTGAAGTTAGGCACCAAAACTGTCTAGTCTAATATTGCTTTTGATCTTTCTAAAAATACTACAGTAAATGTTTTCCTTTCCTTTTCCAATCAAAATTATATTGGTCTTCCCATAACTTTTTCACTCCCACTTTCCTATAACCTTTTTTACCGTATTTATGAAAATAAAGAGTTCCTTCTCTACAGTATTAACCTTTTTTTTTTCTTTTCCATTCAAAATCATGTCTCCTAGACTTCCTATAACCTTTCATCCCTCCTCTATTTCCTTCCTAACCTAAGATATAATTACCATATTGGTTGAAATTTTTTTAAAGGAAATTAAAATCTAAAAATAACTAATTTTTAGCAAGCAGTGTGAGTGCCTTAGGACCTTGCACGCTAGTGCCTTAGTGTGCCTTAGCAATACCTTGCCAAAGTCACCTCCTCCATAATTAGAAAAGCCCCGTTGCCTCGCACCGTGCACCTTAGAGGCACGCCTTCTCACGTACTACATTTTACTGTTAGGACCTGATCTTTCACATTGCTAACAATGCTGCAGAGGAAATATGGAAACTCAGTAAAATCCATATGCATGCCAAAAACTTCACTCGCCAACATAAAAAGGAGACGAGATGAAAATAGTCAACGAACAAAGGAAGGCATTGTAATTGAACAAGTTTAAGCAGGGGGCATACATTTTGAGGTAACAGTGCTTCAGTGAATTTTTTTATAATATTCCTACTCTACAGATTGGGGAACTGGGTATTGCACAAGAAGGTGATAGTCGCTTCTAGTAAATCCTGAACAACACAGAAAGAGAGTGTAGGTCCAGCTAATGATAACAATCACAATAAGAAGAGACCTTTAAATTAAAAACCACAACACTTTTGGTAATTGATGCAGAAACAAACAAATTTATCAGTTTGAGAAGAGAATTAATACCAGCATCTAAATTGCGGTTGGCACCCATGGTTACAGTGACCCGTTTCCCTGGTTCAACCACTTCGTCAATAACCACATTCTGTATAAAGGGAAGTCAAGTAATCAGCAGTTAATTGATTTGATTTTTTTATCTATCAAATACACCACAGAAAATTGGAAGGGACAGAGTTCACAGGTAACAAAATGAATAGCCGCCAATATAATACTATAGGGGAAATGACATTCAAAAAGGACATGGTCCTGAAAGAGATAATTTATCTTGCTGAATTAGATCTCTCAAAGATAATCAATCATAAGGTAATTCCTTATGGTAACATGAATCATCAAAAATCACTGACAGTTTCTCAACAGAAGAGCAGGCATTCATGGTACAAAACTTCAAAGATGGAACACATGAGTCTCCCAAGGTTTCAAAAGGGGGAAAAAATGAAAAACTGACCAACTTAGAGACAGTAGCGCCCCAAGTAAAAATCTTTCAGGAGCCCTACAAGACATCTCCAATGAATCTCATAGATACACAGTCAGCTAGCATAAGCATATACCTAATCAGCACTCTTAAGCCAGGAAAAGCGTGTGATCTCCGAACCAACTTAAAGTGAGGGAGATATTTTAGATTCCTTAGAAGACTGCATGGCATTCATATTTTTCAGCATACAGATCTATGAGGTAGAAACCTAATAATCTAAAGAGGTAACAGGCCAATATAAAAAATGTCATCGAGGAAAGTCCAGATGTACATAACCTCACCTCTACAGGCTTGTGGTGTAGTAGCAGACAGTCTCCAACGAACCCTTAAAATACCGCTTGATAGGGATTCAAGTCTGTACCTAAGGTACACATACCAGACCCTAATCTTAACCATTAGACTACAATCTCTTGAGAGTCAAAACTTTAAAGAGAAGGATCAAAACAGAGCCTAATGATAAGGTAGAAAAGAATAGACCCGACCATGACAATCCCCATAGAGCCAAACATTTTAGGGACATCAATATAGACAAGATGCCAACAAGACCAAATCAAATGTATAGCGAAATGAAACTAAGAACAAGCTGCAAGCATCAATTCAATAACTTATTAATTGAGAGGGCAGAGTTGTATGCGTAATGTACCTTGCTTAGGCCCACGTCTACCATTGTTCCAGTCAAATTTGGAGCTTTATCTTTTAATGTCACACCTACATAATTTGCGGAACGTCAATGGACTGTCACAAAACAATATCATTGTCGAGAAGCTTTAGCAATGATCATATGCTTAAGAATGAAGGCAGAGTATTAAGATAGCCTGACGAAGCACAATAAGCTGCAGACTAAAGGTGCTCTTACAGTCTGGACGTCAAACTAATCTCTCATTAGCATACACCCATTATGCTTCCAGCGAAGCATGCTAATTTTCAATCCTAGAAAGAGAACAACAATGCCATCACGACAGCAATATTAACATACCCTCTCTATATGAAGCCCACTCATGCTTCCGAAGATGATGTGGTGCATCCAACGGTGGTAACATGCCCTGTCCAAATTGCAAACGCAACAAACTTACTTCACCCTGGTAAATGATAATTGAATAGAACAAATCAAAATGGCAGAAGTAAGCTCTAACCACAAATCTCAAGCTATTATGTCTGGGGAACAGTGCCTTCCGCAAGTACTGCGGTGTTTCAAGGTAACGCAAGATCCTAATCAGAAAAGCCGCACCACTTTCATCCCCATCCGAGTTTTCAACTATTTCACTACTCGATAAATCCACCGAATCATTATGGTTGCCAAATACTACCACCTATATTAAAGAAACAACAATAAAAAATATTCCTCAACCCAAAAATGGCATCGATTGTTCGAGGTATTTAAATAACATGAGAAATTAGTTGAAAATTGAATACCAGCAACTAGCAATAACAATAATGGTTTTTCAAGACAGCAAGAAATATGTCTCAGACCTCATCAATTCGAAAAATGGTTGCCGCTCGGGCAATTTGGCCAGCCAACTGAAAGGCAGAAAAATCAGAACACTGACAACAGAACCAGCAGGGCAATAAGACCAAACGGAAACAAAATAAGATAGAGAATGAGAGAGATACTCGAGTGGCGAGCTCGAGAGACTGAGCATTGTCGATAATTGAACCGGCCACGGCGATGCTCACTGTTGGAATAACCTTGTTTTCGACTACTTTCTCCCTCTTATCTTTTTTCGTCTTCTTCTTCTTCCTTCGACGAGAATAATCGTCTCCATTACGGACCTCCAATTCATTCACCGGTTTCTCGGCACTATGAGATGCCCGTGCTACATCTTCTTCAGCATCCACTTCGAACCTCTTCTTCTTTGTCATTTCCACCATTCACTTCGTTCTCTTCCGGTTGTTCTTTCTATTTCCCCAGGACAGGACTCTGATTCGGCGGCGTTACGGATGTGTATCGATGAATACTGGAGACTGGTCCCAAGCGCAGCCCAACTCAGGCCCGCACCCGCTACTGAAAAAAGTCTGTTGGAGACTTGGAGTCGACTGCTTGCCCAGTTGAATGCTTTGTTTGGACTTGGATTAATAAGGGTCATAAGGATATCAACCAAGCGGATTTTATTCAAAATTTAACTAATTTTATCTCTTAAATATTTAAATTGATAACTGTTGTAAATATTTTATTTATATATTATAAATTTATAATTTATAAACTTGTATTGTATTAAATTATAAGTTTAATACTCTTATTATTCTGACAGTTTACCTAATGCTTTGTTTAGATTTAAATTTATAACGGTCATAGCGATATCAGTCAAATGGATTTTATCTAAAATTTAATGAATTTTATTTTACAAATACTTAAATAGATGATTGTTGTAACTATTCTATTTATATATTGTAGATGTACAATTTATGAATAAGTATTGTATTAAATCATATATTTAATACTCTTATTAGTATCATCAATTATAATAGATTTCTCATTATAATTTCAAGCTCTCAACTCAACTCAACTCTACGTATATTCCATATTCGTTTATATTATCTAACTCATTCTTATAATAGATGTAATAAGTATGTGTATTATATATATGAGATATTGTGAGTTGCTGAATTGTAATTGTAAGAGATAACTTACAAGTATTGATAAGAATCAAAAGTTACATTCTCTTTTTCTTTCTATATATATATATAGTTTATCAATATTACAACAATAAATAAATTGATATAAATGATGAAAAAAATGCCTTTTGGATATGAATATGGAGAAAGGGTATCTATAATCATACTTATGCCTATACATATATTACTACTCAGTTACCCGATATATAGTTATCCTTTCATTTTTAATTTTAAAATAAACATAGTATAATATTAAGATTAAATTTATTATTTGGCTTAACCCTAAATAGGTTTATTCGTCTAGTAATAGATTTATCCATTCCATAATATCCATTACTAGATAAATAAATTATCTATCGGGTAATAGATATCCAATGAATATAGATATAAATATATTAGTAGATATCTGTTTGGATACAGATATAAATTTAGATACATATATATGCGTAGGCGCCTTGTTTACATCTGAATCATATTGAATTTTATATTAAGGTCAGACCTTACAAGTCGATTAACCCAAAAAAATTCAAGTCCAAAGCCGAAAATCTAACCTCAATTTCAACCAAAAACCGTAAAACAACTCAAAATTGTTAATACAATAATGATCATTATCAAAACCACTCAATTCATAACTACAAGATTTGAACACACCCCGTATTTAAGCATAAATCCGATAATAATCCATATCTAAAATATCTCAATTCTAAATATTCCAACCTAAACACAATGCATAAACTCTAATTTGATCCAAACTAAAATTAAATTAAATTAACAAGGACAACATTTTACTTCATATGAATTGTTATGTAAAAATTAATAAATTATTTTATTAATAAATTGTTGTGTACAAACATATGACTCTCAATCCATACAAAAATAAATAAAATTAAAATACTAAGACCTGATTTTTCTCGCTTTATTTTTATATCAATTTAGTAACAATCAAAACAAATCAATTTATAGTAATTGCTATTATTATTATTATTATTATTATAAGTAGAAAAATTATTATTGTTATTAATAGTAGCATACTATTGTTATTAATTTTACAATAATAAAATTTATACTTGTATTAACAATAATGATGATGAATGTATTTATAAAGATAATAACAATTATTATTATTTATAAAAATAAAAAATATGATAATTGTAATTATATAATAATCATAATAGTAAAGTATAATTATATTTATAATAATTATTATAACCATGTTTATAGTAATAACAACAACGATAATAATTTGTTATTATTATGACATATATTATGATAATAATCAATTATTATCATCATCGCATATATTACGTCATAACTTATGATAATAAACATAAATGTAATGATGAGTTATAATAATTTCACCTATTTTTATAATAAATTGAATTCTGAACAAACCTCCCTTAATTATACATAGAGTATGTAGACTTAAAGCACCTCTAACCCAAATTCGAGCCAATTGAAGTTTGTCAGCTTGAATTAAACTCGATAGGAAGGAATCTAAATGTGTTAGGTTTTTATCTAACTTAATATTCACACAACTTGACATTTGAAATGACACAATTCAAACTTGATCGAATCATTACAACCCGAATCATACTTGAAACTAAATTGATTTTGGTCACCCCGATTGCATAGTAAATCCATATTTAACTAAACCTATAATGAATTGACCTAAATCTAACATATGTAACCTCATTGTTATCTCTATATATGGATCATTTGCTTAAAATTTTTTTAATAAATTATACTTTTAAGAAAGTTTTTATCAAAAAATATTTCCTTAAAAGTAATAGTAATTTATATTTGGTATATGTTTCAAATTCCCTAAAAATAATAATATGGAATTGATAGCTTGGCTTGAAATAAGTAATTTTGTTCATGCTATGCGTCGGTGATGAAGCCAGACATAGTCTTATAGTATCGGTCCTACTATCCCTGGAAAAGTACATAAGACACTCAAATGTATCATGCAAGATGCAAACAAGTGAAGAATCCAGTACGAAGGTTTGGTTAATAAAAAATCATTTATAATGCATGGCTTAGAAAACTAAGACGTAAAATATATAATCACTAGTATAGACAAAATAATCACTGGTACGAATAGGATAATCACCAATAAAGACCAAATAATCATCAATGCGACATGTAGCATACAGTTGCTTCTTTGAATAGGACAATTATATAGAGACATGACATAATTTTTTGTTTAATGAAAAAATCATTTATAATGTAGATCTCACAAGACCAATCACTAACTCAAACAAGATAATCACCAGAGCAGATAAGATAATCACCAATGTTGCACATAATACATAATCACTTTTTTTTTTACGGGAAAATCAATTGCTTATTTTTACTAGGTGTGTCTGTGTACCTAGATAGTACCTGCTATACATACACTTATCTCTTGTGTCTCATGGACATCAAGTAACTATCATGTGTTTACTTACAACATGAACACACATATAAAGGACAACTTATCACTAGTACTACAAGGTATCTGGGGTGACCCTTGCTACAGGGGCTAAGGATCCTATTGAGCATATCTCCCATGCTACAAGGGCATTAGATAACTATCTTTCATGCTACAATGAAATCATGTAACTATCTCTCATGCTACAAGGGTGTCATGTAAATATCTCATACGCTACAAGGGCATCATGTAATTGTTCCAAAGCGCACATAATATATTGATCAATTTACTATTCTAGTCACCTTATCCTTAATTATATACATCCTCTATAGAATTCATAAGTCACCTATAAAGTAGAAAGCACCCTAGCTAGCGTAAAAGGTGTTAGCACTATTTAAATGAACATCCAGTGACCAAATTGAGGCTAACTATATAGCCTATGCCATATGGGTTACGTGTGTGATCCTTGTTATAAGATTAAATGATTCTACTAATTCTAAGTATATTCCTTCACTTTAAATTAACCCCTTTATTAGATACGTTATTAATCATTACTAAAAAAATCCATAAGCCAAATTTAGGAAAAGTTGTTATTCATTATAACATTATTCATGTACGACGAAAGACATGGAAATATATCAAGAAGCTTACATTTAAATATCATCAATTTATTACTGTCGAGGTTCACTATTCATGTTAATTCATTATTTCAAAGGTCAAAATCAACTGTTGACCCTAAAATATCTGTTGAAGGCCTTTAGATATCAACTTACCAAATTAATCTTAATATGTCATAAACTTATACATTTTGAATAAAATAGTGATCATGCTCCAAAAATTATCAAATTAAATAATACTTAAGCAATAATTAACATGTTAGAACACATAAGTTTGATTAACAAATTAAAATTTCATGTAAAAAGACTATAATGCCCTAACCCCTAAAAATACCAAAAAACATCATAGCTCTTATCATATAAAGATATAACTCCCCAACGTTTTTATAATATTCACTAAATCTATAATGAGCACATTAGAACACCAAAAATCCCAAGAAAATCATAACGCACAAGTAGATAGTGAATAATGCCCCTTGTCATGCTAAAACTTGATTAAATCATAACATTAATTATACAAATCCAAATCAAGACTTCAAACATATAATATTGCATCTAAGAAACCTAATAAACTCAATGGAATCACCAAAATTTAGGAAGAACTAGCAAAAATACATAGAAAATCCTAGAGGCCGAATACCTAAAAACATGATAATTTTTGCCATTTCCAACACAACACGGCATTAAGCCATGCTAACAATCATATTTCCATATCCTAGTATGATTTAGTTTACCTATATATTAGATCCAATATTGCAAAAAATTATCCCCTAGATCAAACCATTTATCATTCTTGAAAACCTTGCACAAAACGACCAAAACTAGTTAAAATCACTTCTAAAATACAAAATAAATAAAAAGAAGCAAGAATTAAGTCTAATAAGGATCGCTCTTACTTGGGTTAAGGTTCTAAAATTAAGTATAAGAGTAAAAATATTTCTCTTTAATTTATTTAATTTTTAACAGTAAAGGAAAACAATAAAGAGTTAAAAACCAAGACTAAAGAAAAATAAAATCAATAAACTATGATGTAACAATGGAGGAGGGAGGGATGTTGAAGATGGCTGACTCTTGTTATGAGAGGAGTGAAAATAATGTTGGAGGTCATAAAGTTGGAACAATTTTTGGTTAAGTTAGATATTTAAGATATTAAAGGTACTTTATGAATATTATATGATAAAATATTATAAAAAAAATAAGGGGGGCATGTAAGGGATTATTTTGAAATTCCTTAGATTCAAATTAGGTGATCCATATTTAATTATGAAATTTAGAAATATAGGAACAAGTTTGGGATATTTAGGATATGTTTAGTGTATCAAAAGTTGAGTTTTGGGGGCTAATAATGCCTAAGATAAAATAGGTTATTTGGAAATATTAAAAATAATTATAAACCATTTTTATGTTATGTTTAGCTTAAATATACCAAAATATAAGTATCCCAAAGTTTCACAAATATTTGTTGGCCAAAACTCTCATTTCGGGACTTAAAATGAGAATAAGGGTAAAATGAAATAGTGAATAATGCTTTTTCTCAACAATCTCCGTTTAAAATTTTGAAAAGACTTAAGAGGCTCATAAAAAGCCAAGAAATCCAATTATGATCAAATTGAAATTTTCTAGAACATTTTTTATGACCAAAAGTGGCTTGAAAGTCTTGCGGTACTTGAAACTATAAGAAAGGTTAAGCGAGCAAAACAAAACGTTATAAATTTTTTTGAAGGGTTAAAAAGATGTAAAAATATCATATTTACTAATTTTTTTCATAATTATAATTATAATAGTAAACATATTTTAGAAAAGTGGGTTAGTACACCCATGATAGAAGTAAGCCTAAGTATAAAACTCAAACAACAAGAAGAGGATCATAATGCAGAGTATACCTCTTTATAGATTATGAAATTGCATAAACCAAAACCAATCGACAAAGACCAAATTAGAAATCCTAACCTGGGATAAAACTCTAGAAGCCCTAGTTTCACACCCAACCTCAAGATTGTAGAAGTAATTTATATACCTATTCAAAAGCCCCTAAAAATAATAAGTTTTGTACAAAATTACTATATAAACACTCCCAACTTAGAGCAAATAGCATGTTCATACAACTATATCATACCGAGCATAAGATCATGCATAAAGGCACATTATCACATGTAGAAATTTCACATCATGCATAACTCAAGAATGTGATATGTTATATCACACAATACCACCAACCATCTTAGACAACTATTTATCACCAACTAATAAACTGCATACCAAAGGTGGTACACATTAGTATTTACCAACACCTCGTAGTAAGGGTAATATATAGTGGTAATTACCAATGATGACACATAAAAATGACCATATAAAGTCAATAGCAGTACATTGTAACATCACAACATTTAATATTGAAAATTTTCATTTACAGTGGAAGCATAATACCAAAATAGCTGGGTGTTACCATCGTAATTGACATATGTCTGACTTACCAAACCATCCTTAAGTCAATAATAAGGGAAGCCAATTACGTGTAAAAAATGATAAATAGAACACAAGAGAAGATTCATAAACACGAATATGAGTTGGAGATTAACTCAGAATACAATATTGAAAAATACAGGCAAAGGGAGCTAAGAGTCCAAAAATGTATCCAGGTAAAACTAACATTAGGATAATAAAACACTACAACTAAAACCCTAATACATAAAGTCACTCTTCCATGCATTAGGAATCATATGCAACAAAGTCATCTAACAGGTCCTCATTGATCGGCACAAAAAACATCCAGATCCCTTACTCGTGGGAATTAATAGCACCCATGAAAAGGATAATTAGTACGCTACGTACTAAGTAACGTAACAATACAATCGATTCAGGGATATTGAGAATTACATGAGTTTATATTGGAGAATAAGCATACATGTGTGATATATAAAACAATACAAGGTCATTATTGATTCCATATATCATTATTAGATATAACATATTTCATTCTTTTATTTATATTGAGTTTAGAGAACTCACTATTCTTAATCCGATGGAACGAATTAGTACACCTATCAAGGAGAAAAACACACTTGGGTCACTACTATTATTCGGTGGAACTAACCTAACATATGCTAGGGCAACACACTCCTTACCACTATTTTTAAACCGGTGGATTGGTCTGAAGTACCTTTAAGGAAAGAACATGCCTGAGCCACTATTGTCATCTGGTGGAATGGACACAACCCCTTAGTCCTGACTCATATAACTTTCCATTTTAAATAATTAATGACTTATCCATTAGTTACTTATCTCAAATAATATTCTCATTCATGATAGGTCTCCACTAATTTTAATATGGTATAATGGAAAGATGTACCTCTTAGGAAAAAAACACACCTAAGCCACTATTATCGTTTGGCATAACATACCCATAAAATACGTCGGCCTAACTCATATGATCTTCCACTTTAAGTGATTAATATCTTATTCATAATTTATTTGATATGAACAGCTCATAATTTAAGCATATAAAGAGCAACCACATAGTTATCAAAGTCGTCCTCGAGGAATAAGTCCATAATCTTCCTAAGAAATCCTAATTTCACATTATAAGCATAACTTCCTTTATAGTGGTCATTTATCCATCAAATTTATTAAATATTCCTCAAATGTTATTATTATCAACATACCCAAAAATCAAGGCATAACTCCAATGTCTTATACATGCAATAATGACCCTATCTCAAGAGTTACTATTTATGATGCTTACAAAACCCTAATTTCACAAGTAAGTCATAAATTTTTCCACAAATCTCATATAATGACCGAATTCGGTATGAATAACTAAAATTCCAATATTAGCAACATAACCAAAAATCATGGTATAAATCTAATGTTTCACACTTACAATAATAACCTTGTTCTTAGGGTTACTATTCCCGATCTAAGCCATTTTCTCTAGTTATTTGGACTTAGGTCATTCATAAATACCCCCAAAACTCCACATGATATTCTTAGTATATTTTTAAACCATCTAACATGTTAAAACACCAATAATTCCATATTAAACCCTTATTGGCTAAATTGCCCTTAAGGGTGACCAACCACCCTTATTTAAAAAAAAATCATATATGTTTGACATTATTATTTTCAAATCCTCAACTTATTAATCACCATAAATCTTAAAAATACTCACTTCCAACTTAAAATACTTTATCAATACATACAACAAATACTATATATTATAACAACTCACTTAGGGTTTCCATATAGTACTTATCGTAATGATATCACATGCATCCGAACTTACTCATTTTTCATCATATAATACCATATTCTCATATCATAATATAAAAAACATGCATTTAACAACATGGTAATAATGACATGATAATAAACATTATTATACATGAAATTTAACACAAAATCCCTAAACTACGCTTAGTATCCTTACAGAAAAAGGCATCGGTCTCTAAGTACATATCCTATCCTATCTCCTTTGAAACCTCTAGAAACCACCTAAGAAATAGTAATAAAAAACCATTATAAATTAATAATATAACTACTTAAAATTTAAGGTAATAGAGAGTGAAATAATGGATGAAAACTGAATTCAAGGCTCGAAGGAGTCTCGACTAAAATTATGCAACAAAAGGGAGGGGACCGGTTGTGATGGCTGAATGGTGGAGGTAGCAATGGCAGTTTGTGCCATTTCTAAGGGGTGAGAAGTAGTGTTAATGGATGAAGGTGGTGGGTGATAATCGATGGAAGTAGCCAAAGGAGTTGGGGTTAGTTTGGTGGGTTTTGTCGAAGTAGAGTGGGGGGTTTTGGTGGTTGTGGCAGAAGGAGGTTAGATTGTTGTGGCAGTTTTGGCTGGTGATGGGGGGGTATGGAATGATGGTTTCGGCTGATTTTTGGGGTGGTTTTTTGGTGTTTTTTTCTCCAAATATGTGGGGTGGGATTGGTGGTTTTGATAAGTGCAAATGGGGGAGGAACGACAAGGGTTGTCGGTGGTACTTTTGTGGTGTGTTTAGGGATGGTGAGAAGGAGGATGGGCTTCCAGTTGGTCATGAAATTTTTTTGATATAAAATATAGGGAGAAAAGAGGTTGTTTGGGGAATTACATGTGCTACGCACACACACACGAGTAGAGAGGGAGAATGGATGAGGTGATCGGGTGAGTTTTGTCAGCAAAACACCTCAGCATAAGGATTGGGAGTTGATGTGTTGATAGGGATAGGGTGTCGGTGATGGCACGACATGGCAGAGAGCATGGTCAGGGAAGGTTTTTATAGGAATAAGGGGAGAATAAAGAAAAGACAGTCATGCAAGGAAAGGAAAATAAAAGAAAAGGAGAGGGGGAAAGGAAAAGGAAAAAGGAGGAAGGAAAATAAGGTGGGATTAGAATAAAATAATTTAGGCTAGGGTATTTAAGATAAAATAATTATAGACCATCATGGGTTAGGGTTATGTTATAAATATTAATAATCTGAAACAAAGTTTAGAATCAGGTTAAAATTTATGATTAGAAAATTAGGGTAAGGTAAAATATTATTTTTCTTAGATTAAAATTAGGTTAAGAGGTTAATTACTCGGGATTAGATTAGCTAAATTTTGGAGTACTACATACACAATGATAACTACTAATGAAGACACACAATAATAACCATCCAAAACCAATGGTAGTACACAATGGTAACTACCAATAATGTCACACAACACTATCCATCTCAAATCAACAATATTACACAACAATAACTACTAATGATGACACATATTGGTGACCAATTTAACTAAATTCAATTATTAAGCCATATTTAGGTGATTATATCAAACCTTTTAATTTGAATTTTCATCTCAACCATAGAAACCACCACGGTTATTAACCAAAGTAACTCACGCACTTCCAAGGTAGCTAGTTAAGGAAGCACACAAGTGCTTGTCACAACACAAAAACTAGAGCTCCAAATCCTTAGGTACACATATGCACCTAAGGACTAATTTGAGGCACATTATGCATGTCCAACTCAAATCATCTTCCTCTTTAAAGTAGTTAGTGTTTTAGTTCAACTAGAGATCCGAAGATCAAACACAACATTCAAATCAATTCAACAATATTTTGACCACTCTGGGTCACAACCACTAACCAGTCATAAAATGCTAAAGTTAGGCAATAAGTTATAATTTCACAGCACAAAAAGCAATTTATTTCCAACTTTATCCTTTAATTCCAATTATTTAACAATCAGCATAAAGTCAACTAAGGTTCACTTATTCTCGTTTAATTGACACTTATACAAATTAATAATCCAATATCACACAATATCACAATGACATATTAGTCAAATAAAACACAGTCAAGGCAATAAAGCTTAAACAAGACCAATCACTCTTAATAAAAAAAAACCTCAAACCATCTCAAAATACCTTAAAAGACCAAATAGTCAGCTTTAAGACTATTAAATACTGAATTGAAAGCAAAAAAAAAACTTAGAACATCAAAACAAATCATTTAGATGTTTTTTTCATAATAAACATTATTTTTGGGGGGGAAAGTTAGAGTCAATATTTGATCAACATTTCTCAAAACAACCACTTTTAATCCCAAAAAGACCATATATAGGCTAAATGGGCCAAAATATTAGATATATTTGATTAACAATTTGGAAAAAAAGGCCATAAGCCATTTTTATAAAAATCACTATTCACCAAAAATAAGATAAATAGTCAAATTATGGACCAAATTTAAAGTTAAGGTTTGACTTTTACTATTCACATATTCAATATTTTACTATTTCAAGGCTAATTTGATCCTTTTATGTTTAATCATGATTATTCCACCATTAAACCTAATTCAATTGGTTAATTATTTTCATCATAAATATGATTAATTCTCAAATAACCCTACTTATGTTGATTAGTGGGTAAATAAAGAACATAAAGAATATTCAAACTAAAATTTCTAAACTTAACTAAACTTTTATCAATCACAACTTAGGTTATATTAATCCAATTGATAACATATTACATATCTAATTTTAGTTAAAATGCCAATAAGCACCATGATATATTAACTAAAAATCAACTCTAACATAAAAAATGAGCCAAAACCAGTGACAAAATTTGATAGATTTACGCACTCATGGAAAAGTAATAATAAATTTTTACATACTAAACCAAATCACAAACTTAAAGTTGAGTCTTTAATTAGTCATATTAAACCTACAAACAATTAAATTACATGCACCCATATCTTCCACAAAAAAGAGGTGAAATCCATAAATCTAAACTAGCATGGCAATCCATTTACATCGAGTTTAGGAGGTTTATCAACAAGACAAAAAAGATTAAAAACCAAATCATATCTTCATTAATGAACTTATTTAATCCTAAAATACCAATAACACACATAACATTACAATATATAAGGCATAACAAAGTAGAAATAAAGTAAGGGAAGAAGGTTAGATTTAACAAGACTTTGATGCTTTGATGTTCTTGCTTGGATGAAGCTTCAATGGATGGGTTTTATGGATGGAGTTGTTGGAATGAGAAAAAAGAAAAGCAATAGAAGATATAGAATGAATTGTAGGAGGAATTAATGGATGAAGTTACATAGGAGGACCCTTAGCTTATAAGAAATAAGGTTATCTTAATCACGTAACTTATAATCATTGGTTTCATTTATTATGTGGGCTTAATGTGACTAAGGCGGCGAAGCAATTTAGTGGAAATGGGGGGGTGTTAATTGGAGTGGATGAAGAAGAAAGTCAAAGGGGGCATGCATTGGGGATAATAAGGGAGGAATTAGGAGACATGCCATGTGATTGTTTTTAATTAAACTCATGATTAGCTAAGGAATTATAATCTCACAAGCAACATGAGGGTGAGGGTGGGATTGGAGTCACTTGTCGCATATGTTGGTGTAGCGAAAAAAATTCACAACAAATGTGAATGTCTAGGATTTTACCTCATAAGCAATGAAGAAATTACAATATTTAATTAAAAGAGTAATCATAACATAATAACAATTAGGAATAGAGCAATAATTTTACTACATACAATACTAGTGATTACAAGGAGAATTAAACACGCAATTCTCTCAAAACCATAATAGAATTTAAGAGGAGAAGGTTTGGACAAGTTTGGTGGTGAACGACACATCACTAGGGTTTCATAGACATCTATTTATAGAAGTATGTAACCGACAAAAGTGAATGATATAAAAATAGGAAAAACACTTTTCGTGTTAATAAACATGGGGCCCTCAAATTTTTTCTAGAACTCTCAACTTTGGCCAAAAATCTGTAGAACCAAGAGTACCTATAAACGTGGGTTGTGTTTCACAAACACACCCTCAGTGTTTTATCTCTTGTTCTCCTTTTGACTCTAAATTTTTCCAAACACCCGTATGTAACAATCCATGATAAACTACACATATAAACACAAGGCACGACCTCACAATTGGGAAGGGTTAGGACTTAATGTTAGATAGGTTTGAATGCATAAGATTGAATATCAAAAGAGAAAATGAGATTCAAGTACAGAAAACTAAATTTTGGTGACTAATTTCACCTGAAAATGGCAAAATTTATATGAAAATAGTAAATATAAAGATAATAAAATAATAATCAAATTTTCATAAATTTTAGGTAATTAAATTGATCGTGTTGATGGGAAAAACATGATAAACACCAAATAAGACAAATTTTGTGATTTTGGTCAAAACCTCAGTTTGCCATTTTTTAAAAGGGTTAGGAAACTCAAAAAAACAAATATGGTCGATTTAGAATGATCCAAGGGAATCTTGATGGCCAAAAGTAGTTTAAATGATCTCATAGAACTAAGTTGTGAGTGAAGATATAAATAATGCAAAATGTATCTAGAGTTTTAGTTCCCTTGAAAAGATATAATAAATCTTTAAATAACATAATTCTATAATTTTTATAATATTAAATATATTTTTCAAAAGTGGGGGACAACTCAAATGACACTTGTAACACCCCAAAATTGTGTAACCTTTGATTTCGGGTGTTTAGCCTTTTTATTCAAAAACTAAACTGTACACCTTGACCTAATTATTTTATTATTAACCTTTGACCCATAACCCAAATAATTTTTTGAATATTTTTTCCTAATTATTTTACCTATTTCCTTTTGTTAAACCTAATTATTATTATTTTTCGATATATTTTTTCTATCCACTATCCTAACATATCTAAACTAAACCTAAAAATAAATATAATATTTCTACCATATCCTTGTTAACCCCATCTCTCACGTAAACCCCTTGTCATGCTTATTATTCCTCCCAGAATCACTCGCCCTATCTCCCCCACCTTACCTCTTTGTCGAACCCATACTCCATCACCTCACTCCACTCATCTGTTGAACTCACCCCTTCTCTGCATGCATATATACATACACATGCACACACCTCACCACCTCGACCCAACCTCACATCCCACTGCACCTCCTCATATAAACACAACCCTCTATCCCTACTCCAAATTAGCCATTTGTCCTTCCCTACTCCTTCTCTCTTAGCTTTGTTTGGTTCCACTTCCCTGACCAAACTAACCTCACAACACCCCTTCCTCTCCAACTGTAACACCCCAAAATTCACTACTTTTTTTTTAAAAAAAAGCGGAAGTAATTAAAATAGAAACTCTTAAATTAAAACCCGTGAATTCTGGGAATGTTACCGCCATAATTAGTACCAAACCGGTTTTCTCCAACCATTTCAGTACCAAGTGTTAAGGCTAAAAAATTATTAACATTAAACTCAAACCAATAGTTCATAAAAGAACGAGAAAGATCATACATAAAAATCAGAGTGCGCGTAAAGAATTACGATTCAAATAGAAATCATAGTGCAAAATCAAAATTCCTTGGAGGGAATAATCTTACAATCGATAAAAGCTTTATTTGAAATACTCAGTACAAGGCAATAAGTCAAACAGGATAAATTAGATATAAGAAGAAATAATAGAAATAAATAAGATAACAAGAAGAGTAGATATGGCCACACTACTCTCGAACTTCGAGCCAAAGTATGCTTAACACTCAGCCCTTACCGATGTCTCGCTCACCTACACAAGTCAGAAGGACCTACTACTCGTGGGAATGAGCAGCACCCATGAAAAGGGTGATCAGTACGCTACATACTGAGTAAGGTAACCGAGTACTAAGACCAACACATAAAATCACATAAACCATACATAAGAATAAAAGAACATAAAGGCCAAACATGATAACATAATACCGAACAATCATTCATGTAGATACATAAAGGCCAATTTATAGTCCGGATTAATTATTTAATTAATCTTTTATCGAAAGTTGATACACACCATGCCTTTTATCAAATCCATGTAAGTACAGGAACACCTCACTATTATTGCCGGTGGGCCGGTCACTTGCGGGACAATGTCCACACCACTATTATTCGCCGGTGGACCGGTCACTTATAGGGTAAAAACCCTAACCACTATTCTTGACCGGTGGATCGGTCTGGTTCCTGCTCACATGGTGTTCCATTGTAAGTAATTAGTGTCCTTTATGAGCCTTAGCAATTCTGATTTGTGTTTATTGAGCTCGAGTCACCCTACTATTATTGCCGGTGGGCCGGTCATTTGCGGGACAATGTCCACACCACTATTATTCGCCGGTGGACCGGTCACTTATAGGGTAAAAACCCTAACCACTATTTTTGACTGGTGGATCGGTCTAGACCCGGCTCAATAATCTTCCACTTTAAATGATTAGTATCTTAAGTATCTTATTCAAAAGCTTTCGCCCTGGACATGCATGAATCATTCCCTTTACACTTCACACATCACAAATTATAGATTCCATATTCATAATTACACTTTAATCACAAAATACACACGATACCATAAAAACCCTAAGCAACCACACCAAACCCTAATTAACCACAACAACCATAGTTAACCACTCCAAACCCTATTTAACCATAACAACCATAATTAGCCATTCCAAACCTCAGTTAATCACAACAAACCACAAATAGCAACTCCAACCCTAGTTAATCACAACAACCCATAGTTAATCACACCAAACCCTAATTCAGTCTCCTCCATACCCCTATAATGTCCTACGTACTATTTTTCACTCAAAACTTCCAAACACCCAAATAACTCTTCTATTACCTTCCTTACATCCCATGTCAACGTTCCATACGTAAATTCCACTCCCCTGCAGACTTTACACATCCCATGCAACCTCTCAAACTTTTCATGCAAACCCTAAAATCAACCATGCAAACCCTAGATCCATCCATGTACAACCCTAGATTCCACCATACAAAACCCAAGATTCCTCCATGCAAAACACAAGATTCAATTCACACAAAACCCAAGGTTAGATTCCACCATACAACACCATAAAATCCGCCATGCAAAACCCTAAGTCCATCCATGTCAAACCCTAGTTAGATTCTCCCATACAAACCATGCAAAACCATAAATTAGATTCTTCCATACAAAACCTTAAATTATATTCTCCCATATAAACCATAAATTAGATTCTCCCATACAACATCATAAATTACAATCTTCTATACAACATCATAAATTATATTCTTCCATATAACATCATAAATTAGATTCTCCTATATAACACCGTAAATTAGATTCTCCCATATAAACCATAAATTATATTTTTTCACACGAAACCCTAAATTTTCCATTTTATTCTTCCACTCATGAATCATTACAATACTTAGGTCAACTCACATCCATTGATCTACTTCTTTTTCCATCCTCCTTTTCCATCCTTTCTCCCACACAAACCACATCAACATCCTCACATGCATGCCTTGCAGGGTCACAAACCATTCATCACATATACATAATACACATGCCATGCAAATACACGAAAACATACTTCAACTCCATATCATACCATATACGACATAATTAATAATGATAAACATATGATACATAGCATGCGAAGCACATAATGTATATAAATACACAAAAGGCCTTAGCACCCCTTATCTAAAATGACACCGGTCTTGGAGCACGCTCCTACACCTCCTTAGGGTATTGACTGGGCTCACCTATTATGAGGGAAAAACTAGAAATTAGACTCCCTCTTACTAAAAGTACTATTAATTACTAATTTATTCTAAGACTAGGCTTTTGATAAAATACTAAAATAATGATAGCAAAAATACCAAAAATAATATCAATATTAATATTAACAAGAATAATAAAAATAGTAACAATAATAATAAAAAGGCATTACTCAAAAACATAGTGAAATAAGGGCTTCGACCCCTTTACCAAAATAATTCTAATAATAATATTAGTAAAATAAATAACCAAATTTATTAATAATAATAATGAAATAATAATAATAATAATAATAATAATAATAATAGAAAAACTAATAGTAAAGTAGTTGTAATTTCAATAATGGAATAATAATAGTAGTAATTCGAAATAGTAAAATAATAATAATAATAATAATAAAATATTAATATTAATAATAGTAATAATAGAAATAATAAGAAGAAAAATAATAAAATCGAATTAAAAATACATTAGGGCTTCAGCCCTCAATAGAAATAATAATCAAAAACATTAATACTACTACTAATAATAATACATATTAAATAATAATAATAATAATAGTATTTATATTCAAATAAATGAAATAAAATTAAATTAAGGCTTGTAAAAATAGGGAAAAGGGTTGAGAGGGTCTAGGGTTCAACCTTAAGCTGGAGGTGATAGGCGGCACTGGCGGTGATGCACGGAGATGGCGGCGGTGGTCGGAAAAAGGGAAGAAAAGAGGAAAAGTTGAATGTTGGGAAAAAGATAGGGAGAATGAAGGTGGAAATAAGGGTGATTATGGTTGCCTAGAAGGAGAGGAACATAATGATGGTGGTGGCGCAGCCAAAGGTGGCAGCGCACGACTGCGGTGATGGTGGCCGAATGGGGAAGAAGAAGAGAAAGAGAGGAGGAGAGGGATAAAAAGGAAAATAAAGGTAGGGGAAGGTAGGGGAGAGTCTGCAGTATAGTTTGGGAGGTGAAAGAAGCGGCAGAAGCAGCATAAGAGGTGGCTAAGGGTGGCGCAAAGGGTGGGGAAGGCAGAAAATAGGTTGGTCAAGAAGAGAACTTTGCACGGCCGGGATGGCTCGTGCAGGAAGAATTGAGGGAGAAGGGAGATGTAGTTAGTTAGAGGGCGGAGCAAAGAAGAGTTTGGTGGCAAGAACGGGCGATGGTGTTAGCCGGAGGTGGCAGACGAGGCGTCTGAAGTGGCGGCGGTGGCAAGGTCAGGCATTTCTGGGTAAGAAACAAAAGCTCGATACAGGGCTATTATGGGGGGTAATTATAGGCTTTAGGAGAAAGGTTAGGGTTTTGTGGGTCGGCTACGGGGTAAGGTAGGTAGGGTTATGGTCACTGGTGGCGACAAAGCCGGTGAAAATAAAATTCGGCGCAAGGGTTGTGGTCGGTTGGGAGAGAGAAAAATGCGCGGGAATAGGGGAGTTGATTAGGTTTATGAGGCTGCCGAAACAAGGGGAAGAGAAAGGGAGGAAAAGGCCGGTCAAAGGGGCAAGATCGGCGCCAAAAATCTCGGTTGGGCGGCGGCGGAGGTTGCAGGTCGATCGACGGAGGCAGGATCGAAGGTTGGGGGAAGAAGAAGAAAGAAAGGGTTGGACCAACAGTTCAAGAGAAAAATAAAGAAGAGAATGACGGGCTGGACCAGGCGGAAGAGAAAAATAATCAAAACGCAGCGTTTGGCTGCACTGAAGGAGGAAGAAAAGAAGAAAAGTTGGGCCGCGCCGAAGAAGAAAGGAAGAAGGGAGGGAGGGGAAACTGGGCTGTGGGCTGGCCCAGACGGGGAAAAGGATAGGAAAAAGAAAAAGAAGAAAGGAAAGGAAAAAGGAAGAAAGAAAAGGAAAAAGGGAAAAAGGAAAAGAGAAAAATAATTAGGTTAGGTATTTAAATTAATTAAAATATTTAGGATATTTAAAAATAATAATATTTAAATAAAATAATGTTTAAATCCCTTTTTAGGCTAATTTAAGGTTTTTAAAAGATTTTTTATAAATTCCATTTTAATTAGCAAAACACCCAAATTTTCTCCAATTAAATTATTTATAAAATTCATTTTAATTTGAAACTATTTTCTCCTTCTTATTTTAAATAAAATGATTTATTTAATTAATTTCTAAAATAAAATCCTTAATTAGCTAAAATACCCAAATTTCTCCTAATTAAAATAATTATAAATTTCTTCTTAATTTGCCCTAATTAATTTTCTTTTATTTTAATAAAAATAAATTATTTAATTAATTTTCACAATAAAATCTTATTTAATAAAAAATAATAAGATTAAAATTTTTGGGGCATTTCACCAACTCAAACATACTGATTGCCTTTCCCCTTCCCTCTGCATCTCCTCAACCAAAAAATCCTCTAAGCCCTCTCCCTCAATACACTTCCATTTCCACTCTTCTCCTCCTGCGTGTCCATGCCTGTCCTCCACCTCCCTTGTAACACCTCGAGTTGATACGACTATGTAGAGGCTACCCTAGAGCACTTTCACATTGATTGGTTGACCCCATATAAAATGCCCCAAAAATATTTATTTTAGGAAATATAATTAAATAAGGATTTATTAGGAAATTAATTAATTTATTTATTTTATTTGGAATAGGAAAGATTTATTTAGGGAAAATTAATAATAATTTATAAATATTTTTATAAAGGAAAAATTGGGCTTTTTGCTAATTAAAAAGGGATTTAGGAGAAATATTTTTAAAAACCCTAAATTAGTCTAAAAAGGAAATTTAATATTATTTTAATTAAATAATTAACCAAAATATTCTAATTAATTTATTTAAACCCAAACCACTTAAATTTTCCTTTTTTCCTTTTTCTTTTTCTTTCTTTTCTTCTTTTCCTTTTTCTTTTCTCTCGCCGGATTGGGCCTGAACGCAGCCTAAATCCTCTTTCCTTTCTTCTTTCCTTCCATGGCCCAGCGCCGCTCTTTCTTTTCTTCCTTCTTCAGACACTGCGTTTTGTTCGTTATTGCCCTAGGACGCCGCGCTCCATTAACGAAAACTTAATCCCAGCCGACCGGCCCGGTTCCTCCCCTTTTTCTTTCCTTTCTTTTTCCCTCGACCGCCCGGCTCACCTTCTTCTTCTTCCTCCTTCCTTCGACATTGTCCACCTATAGCTTCAAGGGTCGAAAATGGCGCCGCCGGCCACGCGTGTCGTGATCGGCCTTTCTCCCTCTCTTTCTCTTCCCCTCGACGCCTACTCTAGCATGAACTGCCCCACTTCCCTTTTCTCCCTCACGATCTCCCCATTTTCTCTCGCGAAGGTTGGGTAGGATTTGAAATCGTGTTGATCGATCAACGCCACAATTACCCTGATAACTCACCGACATTGACCCCTTGCCAAATTCCAGAACTTGACCCTACCCTCTTACACTATAAATACCCCTCGTGCAGTATGATTTCAATTTTTTTTCCCTAAAACCCTAAGTGCAAACCTGTGCGCCACCGTGACTTTAGACACACCGTTCACCGCCGTTAGCCAACGTCGCCGCCAACTCTTCCTCCCAGATTCTTCCTTGCATCGCACTATAGCTAAATTATCTACAGCCTTCGATTCTTCTCGCACGAGCTAGCATAGCCATGCAAAGTTCCACGTCCCTCTCGCAAAAAAATTTACCCCGCAACCTTTAAACCACAATCCACCACCACATCCACCGCTTCTACTGCCTTTTGCACCACCCAAAAACTTCTTCTAATTCTCCTCCACCAAACCATAACCTCCTTTTATTTTTTCTCCTTCTCCTCCCCTCTTTTTCTTCATCTTTTCCCCTTTTAGCTATCTTTTCCGGCCATCGCCGTGCACCACCGCCGGTGCCACCCATCCCCGCCGACTCAAGGTGAAATCCTAGACCTTCTCAGCCCTTATTTTCTATTTATTGTAATTTATTCTATTTTTATTCCAATTTTTATCATTATTCGAATATAATTATTATTATTATCATTATTATTGTTATTGTTATTAGATGTAATATTATTGATAAATTTTTTTGGTAGGGTGGAGATTATTCTTGAGATAATTAGATTGTTAGTTTCAAATTTTAGGAATTAATACGAATTATTATAAGTTTATTATAATTATTAATACTATTATTAATATTATTATTATTAGTTTAATTATTTTATTATTATTGGTAATTATTTGAGGGGGCCGAGACCTACATTTTTAATTAGGTTTCACACCCTTGTATTTTTATTACTATTTTTACTATAATAATAATAATTATTATTATTATCTTTATTATTTTTAATATTATAAGTAATATATTATTATTAATATTATTATTACTATTATTTGGGGTAGGGTCGAAAGCCCACCTTGTAATTTTAGGATTATCACTTCGGAAACAATTTTATTATTTTAGTTATCTCTTTCCTTGAAAAACTAACTCTCGTATTTTGGTTTGTGTAAAGACTTATGCATACTCTGATTTTCGTATTTATGAATTTGGATTATTAATGATGTTATATGTAATGCTCTCTTAGCCTTAGCACTTGGTACCGGAACGGTAGGAGTGAACTGGTATGGTACTAAGTGTGGCGGTAGTATCCCCAGAATTTACGGTTTTAATTTATAAGTATTGTTTTTTTTTTTAAAAAATGTGTAAATTTTGGGGGTGTTACACCACGTATCAACATGACTCCTTTCAGCATGTTTTTTTTCCCACTCATGCACTTCCTAAAAAATTGCCAAAATAATATTGAAACTTAGGAGAGTCACTCATCCTAAAAATTGCTCCACGTCCAGTACACTTAACTATGAAGTTCTTAAGATGGAATCACCAAAAGGATGATATACCAACCATATTGATATAAGTAGCAATATCAATCCTTATAACATTCTCCATAATTTGGGAGTATTACATTCAACTCCACTCAAATTACGTAATGTCCTCGTTGCAATTGAACCACTAAATGTCTCAATACAATTTATCCCAAAAATTATCCTATTAGGCGGCTGACTGGCTCATCCAAGTTCAATTTGCGGTTGCAGTTTCACTCTGATACCATTTGTAACACCCAGAGTCGATATGACCATGCAGGGGCTACCTTGAAGCACCTTTGGATTGATTGGATGGATCCACATATCAACATGGGTCCTTTCAGCACACTTTTTTTGCACTCATGTGCTTCCTCATAAATTTTTAGAAAATTTTCGAAACTTCCTAGGAGGGTCACCTATCCTAAAAATTTCTCTACGACTAACACACTTAACTGTGTAGTTCTTAGAATGGAATCACCAAATGGATGATATACCATGTTGATATAAGTAGCCATATCAATCTTATAACACTACCCTCAATATGGGGGTATTGCATCCTTTCCGTGGTTCATTTCCACCTACACGAACCCAACACCAACCATAACATCTAAACCTACTCCCTTCCTCGACCCTGTTTAGTTTCACCATTCTGGAACCCTGTATGCACACCACCACAACCACACCCCGATAATCTCCCTACTCTGTTCCTTGGCCTCGTTTGGTTTGCTCACCAGTCACCACCAACTCTCCAATAGTGTGTCTCCCCTGCACCATCACCACTACATGTTGCTAACATTACCACATCCTTCACCATTGTCGACCTTCCTCTTCTCCTTTTCTTCTTCTTCTTCTCCCTTCTCCCCTGCTGCACCTCACTTCATCTTATCCTCCTCTGTAGCCGTTTTTGTCGCAACCTTCCTACCACCTTTGACCAATATCAACAAAGCTAACCACCTCCTTTAGCATTCTCCCTTGTTGTACTTCCCTATGCTCTAGCTAATCCCTTCATAACATTACCCTAGGCAACTACATAAATTATCATTGCTTCCCCTCTTCACTTCGGCTCCATCTCCGCAACACCAACTTCCTACACTACCCCTCAATACAACCCTCGTCACACCATCACCACCTTGTAGCCACCAACTCAACACCTATCAACCATTCCCTCCTTCATGCACTACTTTATCGAGCCCAATGTCACCACTACCACCATCCACCACAACTCTTCCACCCTGCCCGGTCGTGTTATCTATTTTGTGTCACCACCACCACTACCACCCACGACCACCATTTCCACCACCCTGCCACACCCTTCCTCCTCAACCTAACATTCTCCAACCTTACCCATCACAACCCCTTGTGCTCCCCTACTCATGTTGTGCATATAGCGTGAGGAAGAGTTTTGGTTTAAAATATTTTTGTTACCTATTTTAATTAAGGGTATTTTGGTAATTTTAGAAAATAATTATTTTAATATAATTATATAATTATTATATTTATTTCTTAAATAATAATTTAGTAATTGTGGTATTATTTTTAAATATGAAAGTTTGATTAGCTGGGCCTTCTAATTTTAGTACGATACCACTAATTTTCATTTGTGTTGAAAAATAGCCAACTTTTATACTCTCTTAAAATGTCAGACACCGCATGATAGCACATTAAGGTTTTGATATATAAACTACGTTAAGTATGGCGCTATATTGTAACTTTTATACCTTACTAGAATGGTAAATATCACATGATAGCACATTGGGGTTTTGAAGTGCAAACCATGTTAAGTATGTTTGTTATATTGTAACTTTTATACTATAATAAAATGGTAAATATCACATGATAACACATTAGGGTTTTTGTGTATAAAATCTGTTAAGAATGATTCGTTATCATAGAATCATGTGCTTATTATTGTTATTATGAAAATCGGTAAAAATATCATGTTATCTTATGTAAAATAAGTTGGGTGCGAAAGTATGGAAAAATGATCTTTTATGATTATGTATAATATGTATGTGGAAAAAAATAGGTCAAACATTCTTAGATATAATTGTGGAATAATAATTATGAATGTGTTCCCTAAGGGCAATTTGGTCATTTTGAGTATGTTATTATATTTATCTCAAAAAAGCATGCTAAATGTATATTATATATCGTTGAGCATAAGATTATATGTTCCTTGATGTATTAGATACACATGCTAAGGTTTATGTGTGAATCATGATTAAGGACAAAATGATCATTTAGCTTATCTAATAATTTAATTACCTAGTAAATAATTTAATTATTAGGTTTTAGCCTTTTCATGGCAAATTAATAAATAAAATAAATTTAGTAATTAAAGAGAATTTTAATGTGGTAGTTTTGATCTTAGTGGCATTTTGGTTATTTTTGGCCTAATACACCCAAGTGTGAAATGTTGATCTTAGGATGGCCTTAGTATATTTTTATGATCGAATTTGGTAGTGATATTGTTTATGGCTATATCGAATAAGTGGAAAATGAGTAAAATGGTTAAAGTATGGAATTTGTATATATGTGATTGATGTGACTTGTGATCACCTTAATAAAATACTAATACTTAAAGTGAAAGACTGTAACACCCCCAAATTTCACTCCTGAAAAAATTTTTTTTTGAAAGAATAAAGCGGAAGCTAGGAGCGAATTTGGGAAATGTTACCGCCACATCTAACACAAGATAAATGTCAACCATCTATCTCATGTTAGATGCAAGGCTAAAAACCTGTTAAACAATTAAATCCGAACTTTAAAAGCATGACAACGTTACAAGAATTTAAAAGTCAATTACAAAACCCTTGGAAATTTAAATACAACACTTGTAACTTTCAAAGATGAATACAATTAAACAAAACAAATCCCGAAGGATAAATATCCGGACTGCCTACTCACTCAAGTCAAGCCTTCCACCCCAATTTAGTAACCGATCAAAACATGCATCAAAGGTCTGCTCCCCACCATCGGTGGATCATCACAGGACCCATTCAACCAGTGTAGTATCAGTACGGGTCCAATACTGAGTAAGTCTCACTACCCTATCTTATGAGAGAGATGTAAACGATAACATCAAATACATATTAAATTATGATACAATACGTTGATACAATATCATACATACTCACAAACCACAGCAGTAATCTTGCCATACACCTATAGTAACATATGAAACATATATAACATCCCATTTAAACATATAAGCGTAGTATAACCGAAATATAAAGTGACTCATGCGCCTCAAGTAGGAATAATCCATATTATTGGAAACTCAACGCGTGACATAATCACGAAATCAGCATGTAGTAATACAAATAATAAAAGCTGACCATAGTCCAATTAGACTTATTCGCTTTGAGTCTTTATTAAAAGTAGTCATTTCACACCACAATCTTTATTAATCCACGTGAGTGCGGGTACCCCACTATTATAGCCGGTGGACCGGAATATATAAACTCAGGGTAGAACGCTCCTGACCACTATTATTTGCCGGTGGACCGGTCTCCAGGGCAGAACGCTCCTGGCCACTATTATTTGCCGGTGGACCGGTCTGGCCCCGACTCGCATGGTGTTTCACTGTCAGTGCTTCTGACTCATTCTTTATTCTTATCAATAATATATTCATTCCACACATATTCTTTAATAGTCCATGTAAGTGCGGGAACCCCACTATTATAGCCGGTGGACCGGAAAGTATACACTCAGGGCAGAACGCTCCTGACCACTATTATTTGCCGGTGGACCGGTCTCCAGGGCAGAACGCTCCTGGCCACTATTACTTGCCGGTGGACCGGTCTGGCCCCGACTCACACGGTGTTCCACTGTAAGTATTTAGTATCTTTCCCATGTCTTATAAATTTTACATTTGGTTTGCTGAGCACGGTAACCCTCACTATTATAGCCGGTGGACCGGAAATCATACAGGGCAAAACGCTCCTGACCACAATTGTTCGCCGGTGGCATGGTCTCCAAGCACCCCGGCTCCTGGCCACTATTATTCGCCGGTGGACCGGTCTGGGCCCAGCTCAGCATCTTCCTCTTTAAGTGATTAGTATCTTAACGTATCTTATTGAAAGTGTTTTACCCTTGACATGCATGACTAACTATATCCACACTTATCCTCCCAGGAGGGCCTGTCCCATATCTTGGAACTCGTGCCCCCCTTATCACACCTCGATATCGATTTCCCTCTATACTCACACATAATAAAAACTAACTCTTAAGGGTGTGGGTGAAGGCCCAACACCTCGATATCAGACTCCACCCGCCATTAGCCTCGAGGGTTTCCCTTGAAACCCTAATAGGACCTATGTGGCCCAACTTCCTTTTATTTCACTACCATTAATTCATTTATCCTCAACACCTCATCTCATTTAGTTACAATCCCAAATCACATCGCTCTACCCATCGATTCCACCTGTGACTCTAAAATCCTAGTTGGCCACTTCAACCCTAGTACCTTTCTTTTCCCACAAGTAACCTCTTCTTTTCACCCAATATTTCTTCTCTCCCAAAACACCCATAATCATTCCTCATAACATAAACTCTCACTCTCAACCCGCACCTCACTCACCGTTAATCATTTTTACTTCCGCCTTTTCCATATTACTAATTCTTCCCAAAACCCTAATCGGGTCCCTTATACTCCCTTTTAGCAACTCACTTCCCAAATATTTCTTTTTGCCCTTTTATCTCCATGTCATAATAATAATAATAATAATAATCGCCCTAGCATGCATATCCTAGAGGGTTACATCATATCACAGCACATCATAATCACCACATATGGATATCACATTCATGTCGTAAGAAATCGCATACCACATACCTTAACTCGAAGCTGCGCTACGCATAAAGCATATTCAGGACAACCATACGATACACAACCGGACATGGTATATATACAAAACATCTAAGGCATGCAAATCACATAACACATAGGAACCTTAGCCACATCCTTACGAAATACCCATAAGTAGAGGTAAGTAGAGAACTTACCTGGATCCGAAGCTAGCTAAGCGAGATAAGAGGAAGAGCGAGATCACTAACTCGTGGATCCACGATAAGGCTTTCCTAGATCCGATAGAAATCGAAAACTAAATTAGAAACTATCCTATCAATCAATAATTCCAATTATTATAATTTAGTCGATACAAAGAGACACAAACTATTTTTCTTGGAAAACGTGTCCAAAACTTAGGACTTAAAAGCATAGCTCTATTAAGATTTAAGATTAAATATAAATCAAAATAGATTAATACAAATACACTTAGGACATTTCAAATTAATTTGGAAAACCCGAGAAAGAATAATCGATCATAAGTTAATTTATCGAAAATAACTTATTTATTAGGTTTTACAACTAAATAAGTAACCCAACCAATTTACATAGAATCAAATCCAAACCGATTAGGTTAAAACATAATTTAAATGGTTTAAAACCCAAAGCTAGAATTTGATTAGATAAAATACACATAACAAAATCAATTTTATAAAATCATCCCCGAAAATTAGGTTTTTAATACGTAAACCACAAATCGGCCAAATCACTTTGATTACCTCAAATTGATAGTTTTAAAACACAATTAAACTAATTTTAGATAAAGCTAGACAATCAATTTCAACAAAACGATCTTTCGATAAATCAATTCCAGATGATCAATTTTCAAAATTAGGGTTTTAAAGCCCATGACATAAACTCAAGTAATTCAAATCAATTAATTCTAATTAAAGGTATTAGAATACAATTAGGATCATTTCAACTACTTTTATAAATTTAATTTTAGCAAAACATCTATACAAATAACCAATCTCATAATCTCACTTAAAATATAGGTTTTTAGGCCCGAAAATGCAATTCGGTAAAATTCCATAAATTTAACCAAATTGAATGTTTAGAAATGCAATTAAACACATTTTATAACATATCAAATAATCAATTGCTCAAAACCAATAAAAGAAATACGCAATTTAGCACAATTAGGGTTTTTGAGCCCGGAACGCAAACCCGATCAATTATTGCCAAAACATACCAATTGACGGTTCGGAAATGTAATTAAACATATTCTAATGTAATTTATATAGTCAATTGAATAAAATAACCCGACTACAAAATCCAATTTAAACCCGCGGGAGTTTTGACCTAAAAATTCAATTTCGATAAATTACGCACAATTTTCCCAAATCAACACTTCCAATATAAAATTAAATATATTTTAAACGATATTATAAAATCAATTGAGTAAAACGACTCAATTACGCAACCCAATTTCATTACACTCGAATTTCGACCTAAGAATCAAATTCCGATAAAACCTACATAAATTTCTCAAATTGACGGTTCCAAAATGAAATTGGATACATTTTAAAACATATTGTATAATCAATTTGTCCGAAATCGCAAAAACGGACGGATCCGAAAAATTTGGGCATAACCCGGCCAAAAATCCAATTTTTCCGAAATCTCAACATAACAATACAATTAATCTATCCAAATCATTCTTACAGCATATACATACATAAACAAACAATCAATTTAGCTTTTTATAAGCTAATTCATACCCAATTAATCAAAATAAGGGTTAGGGTTTTCGGAAATTTATACCGAATGAAATCAACACAATCGGGACAAGAAAATGCCGGAGAAGCTTCGTCGGGGAACGAGGGTGGCTCGCCGGTGGTCGGCGACGCTTGCCGCGGCCGGACGGCAGCAGAACTGGCGTGGCTCGTTGTTGTCTCCGCTGCAGTTCGATGCTGCTGCTGCGCGGTTGTGGCGTTGCGTCGGTTACAGCTGCTGCGGTTGCTGCTTGATGTGGCTGCTGCGCGGCGCCGCCAGCGGTGGTCGGTCGGCGGCAGCTGGAGGTCAGCTAGCAAGGAGGAGGAGGTGAGGGAGGCTAGAGCCTTGGGGCGCAGGGAATAGGAGTCACGAACAGGAGAGTCGGGGAGAGAAGAGAAAAAGGGAAAGGAAGAGGGGGGGTCGGCCGACGGGTTGGAGTTTTTTTTTTAACAAATGCACCTAAAACAAAATACTTAAGTTTAAAAATTATTATTGGAATATTTTATCTAAAATTTATTAAACAAAAATTATTTCGAAACGATCTAAGCGCTTAAAATTAATAAAAAGCTATATAAAGAATTTCGGAAACATTTTCGGGAGAGTTTATCAACGAACGTAAAAATTTATATTATTTATATAAATACATTATAAGACCCCCAAAATAATATTTAAAAACATATAATAAAATATTTAAGTAAAATTCTAACAAGCCGAGACTAATGTAAATAATTTCCAAAATCGGTTTTTCGTAAATCAAAAAGCATAAAACAGAAGAAAATTAATTCCATAAAGAAATTCATAAATAAACTCCGAATATCTTTTTAATTTAAAACTTCCTAAAAATTATTAACAATTCCCGAAATGAATAAATTTAAAGTCAGAAATATTTTCTACGGATAAATTCATTAAAATAAATTTAACTATTTAAACAGAAATTCTATAACTTAAATAATATATTTCGTTAACGAAATATAACTTCAAAACAAGGCCGTAATCACATGACGAAGTTATAATCGAAAATAAATTTAAAATATTAAAAATCAAAATACGAGAAAGAACGAGAATATATATTTTTAACCGAGACTCGAACTCATAAAAATATAATAAAATCATTGTCGTTAGCGAATTTATCTAGAATGGTTTGCAACGACAATAATTAATTAAATTCAAATATGAATTCGAAATCGTCGATAAATCCATAAAACGAATCAAAATTAAAATAATTAAATTTTTATATCAAATTATGCTAATAAAATCATTTAGCTTAATAAACTTGGATTTTAAAAATACGGGGTATTACAAAGACCATGTTGACTTTTTAGGGGTTGCTATCCTAAAGATGTGGTTTAGCCCATGAGCTGCGGTTGATAATGAATTTTCTTTGTGTGCCTTAGTGCCCTAGCTAATCCCTTTATGTTACTGTATTTAGCTATGTGGATTTATAGAGGGTATGTATATATATGAGTTAGGTGTCCTTGTTTGTAGGGTACCGTGTTACCTGTGTGTACTAGTGCGACCACCTTTGTGTCCTTGGACTGATAGTTTGTAAGATATTGTTTTGCCTTAGGCATCGATATGACTGGAGTACCTTAGTACCTCTAGGTTGATATGATCTTCCTTGAGTAATAAATGGAAATGATTATGATTGAATTGTCGGTAGCAACTTTTGTACTTACTTGTGGTCCAGTAGTAGCATTTGCGCCTACCTATGTATCAATAACAATCTTTGTGCCTACCTGTGTTGTTGTAGACTTTATTGGCCTTATGCTTGTGATCCTACCTATGATGTATGAGATCGATTAGTATTGATAATGAGTTTTGTGATCGTTTTTATTGTTATGATTTGAAGTGATGTTGGTTTTAGTTATATTTCAAAGAGCATCACTTGGATGTTCGATTGGTAAGTTTCAGTTCATTCTAGATGAACGGGTATGAACTGTATATGTGCTTGGTGGTTTTTGGTTATATGAATGGTGATCGTATTTCAGTTAATGCATAATTCAATGTCTATGACATGTACTTTTGTGTTGCCTTATATGTGTTCTATGTTGGTTTTTCATATTGGTTTAGTATAATGGGTTGCTCGGTACTATTATACTAAAGGGTACATTTCGTGGACCTCTGCTTATTCAATGAGTAGAGTTATTTATAGATTAGTTTGCGAGATCAGCTAAAGGCTAGTAAAATGAATTGAGAGCTTAGGATTATCCGAAGTTCTTTTTATTATTTTGTTTCTGGTTGTATTTGGACTCTTTTGTCCTCCAATATATCTCTCGCTAAGTTTTGTAATGTATGGTGTTGTTTTTGTTTAGAACTATATAAAGCTATTTGTTCTCTCTAATATGATTATTATAATCATGTTATTAATTTAAATGGATTAATGGTTTTAGTATTAGCAATTGGTATGAGAATAGTAGAGGAAATTGGACTTGTACCAAGTATGGCGGTAACACCATTCATTTTTATTATTTTAGCTTCTGCGCTTAGCTCTTCAAATGAAAATTTCCGGTTCATAATTTCAATTCAGAATAGCAGGAATGAGCATTGAGTAGCGTCGTTTGTCTCCATAGCTAGAGAGTTGGGAGCCGAGTGAGGTTTAAGAGCTGCTTGAGAGAAATGAGAATCGAATAATTTGGGTTAGGTGGTGGTTAGACAAACACACCTACCTCCTCTATAGGATAACATGTAATTTCTTGTGGGTACAGGATGTGCTAAATTAATTCTAGGCCCAAATAGCAAATCTTTTGATTTTCACACACACACACATATGTACACCTAAATTTATTTATATATGATTACATTTAATTAAAAATATTATATGTATATAATGCTTGGATCAAATATTATTTACATTTGTTGGATATGATTACTACTTTGTTTAACTTTTTATTAATTGAATATGGGGGGAATATGATTTTTTTTATTTATGATATTGGATTAATTTGGATATCGGATTGGATTAACCAAGCTTGGATCAAATAAAAAACCCTACTGACATATATCTTTCATAGCCACCTACTTATTCAACGAGCATGAAACAGTGTGCAGATTAGTGAAAATGACCAGTACTTAACGCCTCCTTATTTATGCTTTGGGGTTGTGAGTATAGGCATTCCTAAGACAGTTTTCTTTTGATGGATCTTTCTTGACTATGAGGGTCATTCACATATAATTTATTTTAGATACCGAACTTTCCTTTATTTAATTTAATGGCGTTATGCTATTATCTTAGGCAAAATAGTTTTTAGGTTCTAAACCTAAACATTTATATCCTCATGTTGTTTGTCTAACAACACGTAAACAATATTGATAGTTGTATTATATGAAAGAACATTATATTTTAAAACAAGTGTTTCTCTTGATATGTAAAGCAATTTTCGTCAAACTTAAATACCTATAAATTAACAAGTAAATTTATTTCTACGTTTTGCCTAGGGCCTTCGGCCGACCTTATCTCCGTGTATAAAAATTAATCTCACCAAGAATGGAGTTATAATATGCTACGAAAGCAGGGCGTTGATCAATCGCAATGGCATACGGCAACGAATTGTGTATTTATCAATGGCGACTCGGTCGATAAATGACACAAACGAAGATTGAGATCAGAAGACAATGGAAGGATGGTGCACACGTCTTGCGAGGAAGGTCCTCTGTGCATATATGAGAAGAATGATGATCGGGAGAGCTAAGACTATTGTTCAAGCTCTGGAATTATCGATTATGGATAGGTAGAATCAGATTTTTCTAACACACGATTTAGGATGGTGATTTTTAGATCAATAAGCTAGTTATGATATTTTAGCCAAAGAAACTTGAGCTTTAACAAGTATTCTTGATATGAACCGTTTATTAATCAAGTGCGACGATTGTTTTTTTTTTTTTTTTTTTTTTGTACGTGTGCCAAAGTATTCGCCAATCTATTTTAACATGCTGCCAAAGTACCACTTCGATCTCTTGTAGGACGATGAAGTCAGTTCTTGCGCTAATCTCCTTCCCTGATGATAATCTGCTAATTAGTTTCAAACTGTCTCATTCAACCTCAGTTCTCTTCTCCATCCCTGTTGCCGAGCAAAACACAGAGCCTTGTCGACGGCTATCTAAAATCATGATACTAAAACGCTGTTTGTTTGGATCTGATAATTATTTATTTTAAAATTTTGTAAAGTTAAGTCCCCTGAATTTAAAAAAAAACTGAGAATTAATTTGTATATTTCGCCAGGTACATTATGCCTAAGAATTAATTTAGCCCGATAATGAATAAAGATTTAAGATATACTGAGGCTGACCTCAAACCTAAAGCCCCGGTGCGAGGTGCGCCGGCAAGTGGAAAGTGCACAGGTAATGGTTTTATAATTAAACGTACTCGTCGGTCGTCAGTTCAGTGCCTTAGTAAAATTGTGGCCGACCCATTCAACGATCCAATAGATTCGATGCCGCCGTAGCCGTGTTTCTTTTACTAAAAGTTGGTCTATGGCTCTACGCCGTGCCAAAGTTAGGATGCAAGTGAACGATGCCGGCCAATCCATCAGTTGGTGGTCCGTCCGTCCATTACTTTAGGCGTCAGTGCCAGGAATAATGCTGCTTTCTTCTTCTTCTTTTTTCTCCGACCGGAAAGTATTATTTATACATTATTTTAAAAGATAATAAATATATCTTTAATATAATAATTATATTCTTCATTGAAATAATAATATAACAATTAATATAGAGGTCATGAAAAGAAAAAAAAACATTACTTTTTTAATAGAATTTTTATTTTAAAACATAAATTTTAAGTTTTTCGTAAACAGGACTATATTTTCTTTAAAAAAAACCCCCGTATTTATACACACACAACTAGAAATTGAAGCAAAATTGTTATTGCACACCAACACAATTTGTTACATACTGAAAAAAAAAAAAAAACACATAAGCATACGCCTGCTTCGCCTCGCACACATACCGTACGTAACATATGAAATGGTGACACAGAGATCAGATTATATAGTAATATGAAGAGGATACAGGACGCGCGATACACCGAAGGGAAAATTAATTCCTATCCTCTGTAAATAAAATTATTTTTGGCTAATAGCAGAAAGGATGAGAGAGAGAGGTCCAAATAAAAATAAAATAAAAACAACATTTCATCTCATCTAATTAATGAAGAGGCCTGTTGCCACAGCAGCAAGTGTCTATAGTCATGCACCTACCAACCGAATGAGCAGCTCTCTTGCGGCAATCGTTTTCGCATCGAGTGATCGAGCACCTGTCCATCTCCACCGTACCATACGGGCACAGTTGGCTTTCCCCTTGGCCGATCACTATGATTTCACGATCATCCACAAGAAAATTCAGTCAAACAAATGCCGCATGAATTCGTGTATATATATATATGTATGTATGTATATGTATATATATATGTATGTATGTATATGTATATATATATATATATGTACACACACACACACCCCCAATCTGTGATGAGGCGTGAAATTACTTAGTATGCATGGCGGATGAAGTTACCGTAAGCAAATACCATAACGGCTACCAAGAGGACTGTTGCTGCCTTTGGACCTGTAGTCTTCATGTGTTGTCACGTCAAGGAAACAAGCAAAAACCCACGTTCAATTTACGCGCCGCCGCCCCCGCCTCTGCCGCTGCTTCTCTTCTTGAAAATATGTTGTTATTTGATGAATGTAATTGAGTACGGGATGGGACGGGACTTGATCGAGATCTTTGTCCCATGATTTATAGGCATCACACAGCCAGTACGCCCAATAAAGCGACCATACAGAAGCTCCCCATGTGAGACCTTCACATGTTTCCTAATTAATTCATACAAATTTGATTCCTTGAGCGATTTAAGCTTTAAAGTGCACTGCATTTATATATATATATATATATATTTTTATGCATCAGCTAATAGCTCATTTGCTGGTAAGTTAGGCATCGGCTTTCTGCAGTCCGCACAAAGGGCATATAATTGAGCCTTCTAGCAATCAGCTCCCTTGCATTAAGAATTTTATTAGGTTTAAATGGGTCCGGCCCAACGAGTTTAAAACAAGAAAAGCTAGTCATATCCCCTCCCATACAGCCATACTTTAACTAGAGTTTAATTAGGTTAGGGTGGAATCCTAAAACTAATTGATAATAAATATATATTAAAAAATACCTTAATATATGAAATTTAGCTTCTCACCTAAAAGGACATAACAAATGAATAGTTTTCATTTACTTTTAACAATTCTACAAGTGTCCATTACCATTTGTTAGAAAAATCAAATTCACGTTTATAATGGAAAACCCACTCGGCAATTAAGAACTCAATAATCGGCGCCATTCTTTAACTATGTATGCAATATGTATAATGATTGTCATTATTAACCTATGAGACAATGCCACTTTTTATACTTTATAAGAAGATAACACATTATAATTCTGCTCGTACAATAATGTAACGCCGATACTATATCAGTATATATATAAGGAAGATAATATTTCCGTACGCACAATAATGATCGCCACTAGCCCCATCTATAAAGTATAATATTAACTTCCTAATTAGATTTCAACAGGGTGCACAATAATGATCGGTAAACATGAATGCTTTCCCTTTCTTCGTTCTCTGCCGCTGGGTTCCCATCGTGCATACACACAAGTTTGATTAACATATAGGCTTCGCAGGTTCATCATTACTACTTACTCTCACCGCTAGCCGTTTAGGATAAGAATAAATTCATGGCAGAATATGTGCAAAAAAAGGCCTACTTTCTGATGCATTTTATTTCAAGCACATGAGTTAACGAGTTACGAACCAAAATATATATATATAGAGAGAGAAAATCATTTTCACTTTTTATCATACGTCCATGTCCTCAAGGATGTGAAAGAATGTACAATTTTTCCCCGTCCATATGCCGCCGCCGTCGTTCTCAAGTTACACACATAATCATTCCGCGGATTTCTCCCACAGGCGGCCAAACAGTCACTACGCGATGAAATATTTTCAGCCGTATACTTCGTAACATAAAATCTTCCATCAGCTTCTACAAGCGGATGATGTCTTCTCATTCACGCTTTGTTCAGAACCAGAATTTCATCCCTAGGGGGGGTTTCTGCATGGCATGAAACAAAGTACTGGCCAACAGGGCACAGATAACATATATGGCCGTCTTCCATGTGCGTAAGATTCAAACGTTTCAACGTCGCAACAATTCTCACTCTCCAGGAGAATCACGCCGAGGCCTCAGCTCTAGGCTCCGCAATCCAATGCCCAAGAAACACACCATGTCTCGGACCAAAACTGGTATTGTAAAGCAATGAGAACCCTCCATGGCCTCACCGTCATATCTCATGGTCATTGGCTCTTTACATTTTTCCAATGTCAGCCTTCCCAATCAAGAGAACCCTCCACGGAAAGGGATGAAAATATTGTAAAAATTTGCATCTCATATCAAGAATCATATTTACACGAGGTTCTTAAAGACCCATCAAAATCTAAGAAAACTACAGAGGTATTATCTTTGGTACGCAGTGATCTAGCTTCATTTACCAGACTGTTAGCTATCTTCTCCGCCAACCCTTTTTTGTCTGCAGCATACCTCTCCCTTCCCTAAGCCAGAACCCAATTCAATTAGCTTGCGGAATAGTAGGATCAAACCTAACAGGGTAAAAGGGAAGTAACTACCTGAAGGACAAGCTGAATAGCCTTCTTCATACTGATGACATCCCATAAGCCATCACTGCAATTTTGAAATAGCAAACTTTTAGCAATTTGACGCAAGTAAAACGTGATCATTTAGAAACACGACATGATATTCCTATATTTGGCAAACATATATCAAGGATCAACCATCTTACATGTGAAGCATGAACAGATGCAAACACTCTTATTCTGCTTCAAGTATATATATATATATTTCCCCGCAACCCAATATATCATTAAAAGTAGGCCTGTTCAATGGGTTGGGTTTGCCATGGTAAGCTATAATCCAACCCATGAACTTAAGTTATAATGTAAGTGGGTTGGGTTATTATTTTAAATGGGTTATTATGGGTTGAATCCATATACATATTATTTAAACATGGGTTAGTTTGGGTTTAAGTATAATTGGCCATGGGTTGCCATGGTAACCCATAAGCTGAGAATATCTAACAACATGAACTTAAAAATTTCGAAAGTTTTTTCCGCATCCGATTTCAAAATTCCGCTCAGATTTTTCGTCAGTGAATCTGATATTTCCGGTTGTGAGGACTCTAACGCCGGGGTATTTGGAAGGAGAAGCACGTCTAAGAAACCGGTTTCTTGATTTCAAAGAAGATAAGGACGAGAAAAAACATAAAAATATCATTTTTAAAAAATCTAGGAAACGAAAATGGTACATATATACATATATATATATACACACACACACACACACACACATATATGTATATGTATATACATATATTTAAGAGAAATATATATATATATATATGTATACATGTATATATATATGTATGTATACACAT
Organism: Tamarix chinensis; assembly: GCA_030549775.1. Taxonomy (NCBI): domain Eukaryota; kingdom Viridiplantae; phylum Streptophyta; class Magnoliopsida; order Caryophyllales; family Tamaricaceae; genus Tamarix; species Tamarix chinensis. The sequence goes on from CM060182.1 coordinate 55,995,811, forward strand.
ATATGTATATGTATATACATATATTTAAGAGAAAAATATATATATATGTATGTATACATATGTGTATATATATATATATACACATATATGTATATGTATATACATATATTTAAGAGAAAAAAAACCTTTGATGAATCAATTAATTACGCAGAGTAGCGAAGGTCGGAAGTAATACTGGCGGCGGAAGAATACGGCAAGTAGTTATGTTATAGTGGCGTTGTACGGAGACGGGGACGAGAAGAAACGCAAAGATATCATTTTTTTTAAAAAATCTAAGAAATGAAGACGGTAAGAAATATCAAAAAAAAATTATATATATATATATATACATATGATATATATATATTAAAATAAATTAGATCTATTAAAATTAAGAGAGAAAAAAAACATTGACGAGTTTATTAATTGTGCAAAGCAGCGAAGGTCAGAGGCAACACTGGCGGCGGAGGAATACGGCGAACAGTTATCTTACAGCGGCATTGCACAGATATGGAGACGAGAAAAAAATGCAAAAATGTCGTTTTCTAAAAATTTAGGAAATAAAGACGGTAAGAAACGTAAAAAAAATTTATATATATATATATAAATTAGATCTACTAAAATTAAGAGAAAAAAAACTTTGACGATCCTATTAATTGTGCGGAGTAACGAAGGTCGGAGGCAACACTGACGGCGAAGGAATATGGCGAGTAGTTATGTTACAGCGGCATTGCACGGAGACGGGGACAAAAAAACGCAAAAATATCATTTTTTAAAAATCTAGGAAATGAAGACGGTAAGAAATATAAAAAAAATTATATATAGGGATGAGAAAAAAAAACTCAAAAATGTCATTTTTTTAAAAATCTAGTAAATGAAGACGGTAAGAAACGTCAAATTTTTTTTTATATATATATACATATGATATATATATATATTAAAATGAATTAGATCTACTAAAATTATGTCTACTTGTATTCTATTGCTAAAAATTAAAAAAATTAAAAAAATCTCTTATTCTATTTATTGAGATTCCGAAATCCAAAAGTCACTCTGACCGACTAACTTAATCATGTCATGTGCATGGAATTTAAGACGAGGAGTTCATATCCTCTTGTTTCCATGTACGAATATCGTTCGAGTCATGTCGTAAATGATTTCTCAAAAATAGATTTCATAAAACTATTATTATGAATTGTTATTTCCTTTTACAAAAATATTCCCCCCAGTACATTGATAATTTGGTTCGATATTTTTTTGGATAATATTTGTTTTTACCGTTTAAGTGATAATAAATAAAAATACAAAAACGTACGTTTAAGCTTATCAATGATATTCCATTGTGTTTATGAATTTATGTTAATTAAATTATGTATTAAAAGCATTTGAAATTCCTCTAAAAAAGATTTCGGAAAAAATTTATCTTTTTTAAAGAAATTTTTATAAAGAAGACAAATATACTAAATAAATGTGATCATCGTTCTTTTATAATATGTTTGACACTTGACATAATTATTTTATTATATTGAAGGCGGTGGTTGTGAATTAAAGAAAAGGGGAAAAAAAGAGGAAGGAAAATAATTGTAGTAATTGTGGTGGTGGTGGTGGTGGTGGAAGCGGTGTTAGTAATGCTGGTGGAAGGGATGGTAGCAATGGTGGTTGAGACGGTGATAATAAAGGTCAAGATAGGCTTGTTTGTATATATACTAACCCACGCTAACCCATGGTTAACCCGTATAACCCATGGGTTATGATGGGTTGGATTAAAAATTATTAATTATTTTCTACAACCCATCGTAGGTTAGACCATGGGTTATATAAATTATATGGGTTAAAATACTATGGGTTGGGTTAAACCATAACCACCCATTTGAACACCCCTAATTAAAAGCAACGAAGAAAAGCGAAGCCCCCACTGAGAGAATATAATTTGGAGGAAAAGATCACCTTGCCAGTAGTGCAAAAGCGCTGCTTGCGTGATCAATACGAACAACTTGACTAATAAACGGTTTTGAACTAAACCGTGTATCCTGCTCCTTCAGAAATTTGTCTCCAAGCATCCTAGCCAGATTTAAACCTAAAGAAAAGAAAAAATAAGTAAGCGGGTAATAAATGATACACATGACGGCCCATGCCAAAGACAAAGATGCTTGAAATACCACAAAGACGCGTGTCCCCATCTTTAAGTGGATCTCCAGTTTCATTAATACGCTGTCTCTCAGAATAACTTGTTATTCTATGGTCCTCTGTCATCTTAATTTGGTTCCCATAGACACTGCCAGAAATTTAAGAAAAAAAAAATTAGAGTAAAAGATTTCTGTGAAACAAATAGCAGCTGAAATTTAAATTAGAGCAACAGAAACAAATAGCAGGATTCCAAGTGTTCCATACTAAAGCTGATGGCCATCAAAAACAAGTGCACAAATGAAAATGAAACCAAGGACAACAGAACAAATATAAAAATCCCAGATGATTAAGCTATCTTCCACAACCGATTTGAATAATATTCTTATTAACCCCCCCTCTAAAGTAATTAATAATATGCTTACATAATTACTTTTTCAAATGGCAATAGCACAGTGGTATCTAGCAGACCCCCCTGGTCAAGCTGAATACAGATGGGCTTAGAAAGGGCTTGTGCTTTAGCAGATGGGTGCTAGTTACATAACAAGGATTAAACCATCATAGTCGAGGGCTGTCCCATCTGAATTAAGGCTTTATTACTATTTCCTGTAATCTTATACAGAAACTTCACACCATTCCTGCATCCTTTGCCAATATGCAAGCTCACATAAACAGAAACGTGAGAATTCATTCTCAATTGCTCCATTCTCCCCTTACACCCCTAGCATGCTTTTTTAGCAATTCTTTTTCATTTTGTACTTGGAGAAAACCCCTGAACTTCATTTAACAGGTCAATCACAAAAGCAGATGCAACCTCCATGCTTGTTCACACCATTTTTCAAGACAGATTCATGATTGACCAAAACCAGTGTTGAATAGCAGTATATGAAAACTCTTTTGACACTTGCAGCCATGCTATCACACTGGCATCCAAGAACATAGCTTTACCATCCTAAATACATTATTCACTTTGAGGGTACAGTAAGTTCTGGTTTAATTTAAAACCAGCACAAGAGTGATGCAGGAAAGAAGCACATCTTTACTGGCACAAAATATTTACATCTGAAACACGTACCTAATAACACAAGCAGAGTCTCCAACATTAGCACACTGAGCAAAAAAATTTCTGTCACCATCAGCCCAGATCAAGAGCACTGTTGCTGTGCAGCCCTACAGAAAAAAATAGTGGAGCAACAAAAAATTCAAGACGAACCCCAAAAGATATGATGCAGAATAAATTTTCATCATAGCAACTCTTACAATCCACAGCAAATTTAAGAATATCATATCAGCCTATAAAGGAAAACACGAGATATAGAATCACAAAAGTATATTCAATATTTCTATCGCACTCAATCTAAACAGCTATAAACACGCTTCCCAATTCAAGTTTCCATATAGTTGTTCATAATATTTTACTGCACTGGCCAAATCAAAGAAACTCACAATAATTTAGGAGTTTTGCCTGTATCTGAACTAGTCATTTAACATTTTTAGATGATAAGAAAAGCTCATCAACTGACATTTCACCAGATAACAGGAGAGAAAATAGAAACCCACAAAGATACTAAATACTGCAGACCAAAACAAAAAATAATCTCATTCTGTAGGCCTTCAAAAGGGGTAAGGGAAACATTATATCATTGAAATTTTAAAATTAATAAATTGTTGATTGTATGGCATATGAATAAGAACGATAAGTAATTTATCAAGAGAGAAATTATACCAATAAAAATAATTGCAGAATTCCATCAACATAGAAATACATTACATCTAATACAAACTACGAATAAATTGTAATACATATGTGAACCTACAACATTGAATTTCAGTGTCACATGAAATTGCAAATTTCCTCTTAAAATCTTTTAATGGTTTGGACATAATGAATCATCTTACTTCTTACAAGCAGCTGATACAAGACTCACCGGAACCACCTTTAGAACATTGTAAGTTTTTCTCTCTGGTAACACTAACAGGGATGTCTTACCACTATAAATTAGTAAATCAAACTACCTTACAAAAACCAAGGTTCAAGAGCATTCGTTACTAGTAAGATCATTAACCCATTGAACAGTTATCACAGGCAGTCTACTGTATAATGATCATTTACATTCTTCAGGTCTTTGCTCCCCATTCTGCAATACCTCTGCCAATTTTGAAAGGTATTACTATGGTCGGAAACTATTTTCAAGATCTATTATCTTGAATGAACAGAAAACAAACATTAAGATTGAAAAAACCTAGATTACAGTGAAGAAAATTAGATTACAGACCATCTTGGTTCTGCCACAGTGTCACATGTCATCGTGAAACCCTAATTAGATAGTATTATAGATGTCATAGACAGCATCAACTGTATAGAAATATTTTAGGGCTAGTATGTTAATAAGAGAGATGATACCATGACCAAAAACTAACATTTGCCATTTTGGTTACGTTCATGATGTCCCCTAGGGTAGACTAGGGATCAAGTCTTCCTACTCTCCATCAATACTATTTTTTCCCACTTCCATTAGTTGTTTAAAAATTTTGTTAAATATTAATTAAATATAATGGGTATAAGTTTTAAGCTTAATATCTTACAAAACCTTAAATTTTTTTATTCTACAAACTATGAATAACACTGGTTGACTCTTCTCAACAGATTGATCAATTGTTCACTTTGTATTAATAGGGACATCAACATCATGATTTATTAGATTAATCCGTTAAAAAACCTTAATTGTTGAATATATGTGGTATAGAAGTACTTATCTCAAGAAGACTTGAATGCAGTGACTGGCTCCATCACAGTTACAGACTCATTGTATCCAAGCACTTTACGATGTATTGTGAAACTGTGTTGCGACTGACAAAACAGTATCAGGTGTGTCTTTCCTAATTATGCTCCCTTAAGTATCCATTGAAAAGGAAAGAACTTAAGTCTTAGCCTTTTAATATAGATGCTTCAAATACAAGATTTTGACTTAGCGATGACAAGCAAGAAAGGTAGTAAATCACCTAAGCAGACTGTAATTTCCAACGTCTTTTTGAATGAGCATCTGTATGCACTTGCTACAGATACCCCATGGTATGCTGGTATAGTCATGAGGATGGAGGCATTATGGTCCAAAGTGAAGTGCTCATAAGGTATGAAGCATGGATTTTATAGGCCCACATTGCATACAGATGCTAACATGTTGCTATATCTCCCTTGATGCCATTTTATGGTGCTTGAGTTATATGCCCCCAAAACAAAACAAGACAAAAAATAGAGAGAAATAAAAAAAAAAAAAATCTGAGATCAGCCATGAAATATGTTCCCTGTCTGAAAATAAATAAATAAAATATTGGGGTACCAAGCAAGATGCAGAGTAAATGACAACTAATACCTTCTGCTAAATGATGGAGCAAAAATGCTCGAGTTGGGAGGAAAAAAGGAGAGAAAGAGAAAAGAAATTCAATTGTGTCTTAGCCTCTTAGCATGAGAGGCTGATAATAAGTTCAAGATGTGCTTTTTACATAAGGGAAAACAAATCTAAGTTATCACATTTTAATTTTTCCAGTTTAACTTGCCTTTTAACGAATTTCATTGAACTCAAAAGTCATAATTTGCCTTTTTAAATAGGTGAATAAAACTCAAAAGATGTCATCTTAGAGATCCAATAAAAGGTAGTGGTGTAACATGATAGGCCTAAGAACCATCCTACGAATTGAGGTAGTCTCTCTTAGTAAGTGTTTTTTTTGAAAATGACCAAAGTTTAAGTATGAGAGAAATTGATAAGTGCATAAAATGACATATTTTTATTCACTTATTAAGCCTATTTTTGTTGTCATACTGAATATGTTGAGGCAATTTTCTATATTTTATTAATGTAGAGTTTTAATAATCCTAATCATACTTTTGGAGATTTAATGTGCATTTTAGGCTTGATTAGGTGATTAGAAAGCTAAAGAGAAGCTAAGCAATAATTGATTAATCGAGTGGTTTTAACAATTTCAACACCACATTCATACAAGTATAACATTGGAAAGCTTAAACAAAGACCTTTATCTTTTGTCCTTTGATTTGCCTAGGCATTATATAGAGATGAAGCATAAATTACTGAATATGGAATTTATGACATCTACATAGGGGAAGCTACCAGCTGCTAAAAGAAGTTAATGATAAGATTTACAGATTGATTAAATCAAATTTATCAACCTATTAAGAAGCTCATAATGCATGATCAAAACAAAATCTCTTTCGCTCCCTATCCTCACTAGTAAGTGCTTAAAAGTTTGCAAACAAAAAAAGACTTATGTAGATTTAAAATAAAATAAAAAAAAGTCAGTTCTCACAAGGCAAGCAGAGGTGAAAGAGCGCTGTCGAGATAGAGTTGTGGAAGTATGAAAAAAGGGATGAACTGCAAGGGATCAAGCTGATTCGTGAACCAATGATGATGGCACTTCAACTTGGTGAACGCATGCAACATCAATCTATTAGAATTATGCTAGTAATATGGTAAGCAAAGTTGAGGGTATAAATATCAGTCCCGATGTACAATATCGACCGATATTTATCAAATTTTGGGTCAGTTGATATACAAAATTGGTGATATGAGACGGTTTAAGAATTACATTTATTTATCGGTAATATATTAGTTATCGGTCGATATTTTACCAATATACACCAATATTTATTGATATTTGCTAATATTTGTTGTGAAAAAAAAAATCACGTTGCGACAATCGCAAAACATAAAATATTATTCATGACATCCCAATACGGCGACCATGACCCCGGTTTATTGCTTGGGTAGTTCTAATTATGGAATTAATTAAAAGAATAGGATGAGAATAAAAGTTTGATAGGAAGTTAGATAATTCGGTAAGTGGTTATGAAGATGGTTAGTAGAATATTAGGAGTATGTAGCTAATTATTCTACATATTATTATGGGTTATAAATAGGAGAAAGGGATAGCAAGGAAAGGAGGATTGGAGTTGGAAAATTCAGCAGGGAGGTCCCAAGTCTTCAAAATCTAGTTATATCCATTTTCTCTCTGTTTCTCAATCAAATACAACCCTTCTATTTAGAGGTGGCAAATGACTCATATGGTTGGGGTTTGGGTTGGGACAATTTGGGTCGGGCAAAAATTGAGTTACTATACAATCAGACCGGGTTCAATTTCGAGTATTTTTCAGGTTTGGGTCTAATTCGGGTAGCTGTGATTCGGGTCGGGTCGGGTCTTATTGGGTTGTGTTATTTCTAGTCAAGAGAATATCGGGGTCGGATTCAAGTTTAACCCATCAGGTTTCTTCAGGTTTGAGTTTGATTCAAGTGTATAGATTCTGGGTCAAATTGGATTTGGTCAAGTAGACTCGGGTCTATAAACTCAATTATACACTCCAGGTCGTATCGGGTTTGGATCAAATTAATTCAATTTAGAATTTGTATTGACAACGATTTTTATCAATTTAATTTAATTAATAAATTGAATTTTGTAATGTATTATTATTTTTATGATTATCATATTAACTTTTCTCATAATATATGTAATGATATAACAAATTGTTAACATATAATAATAGATTATTATCATTACTAGTATAATTATTGTTATAAATACAATTATAAATATGATTATATAATAACGATTGTTATAATAATTATTGTTATTATTATTGTTGTTGTTGTTGTTATCATCATCTTTAGAAATATAATAATCATTATTATTAGTAGAAATACAAATATAAATTTTACTACTATTATTATAATATTATATATTATAATTATTATATTTACAATTATAATTTTTATGTTTATAATAATTAATACCCATACATAATAATAATAATATATGAAAATAAGGGTCTACACACATATCTATTTATTTAATTATACAAGTAATTAGTTGCATGTGATTACAAGAGAATTTTCACACTTTACAAATTATGAAAATAATAAACAAAGTGAGAATTATAATCGAGCTAAAGAAAGATATGGATGAAATAAGTAGTTATCAAATAATTTACGTTGTTAATGAAATTTAACAATGAATAGACCCTTGACCATTTCAAATTATATTTAGTAACCAGTTAGCTTCTAGTAAATAAGTAATTTTAGAAATTATCATTTACTAAGCCTATTTTACCGTAATCCTCCCTCCCTTAGCTATTATAAATAGTCTACTAAATATCCATAATCAGCATAGTAGCCACATATCCCAAGAAAAATAAAATATAAGAGCCAGGACCACCGTAATTGTATCAGGGAGGAGAGTTTATTGTGTAAGAACTACAATACCACACAATATTCATAAGTATTTAATCAATACTTTAAAGCATATCTACTTATATCATACTATCCTTTTTATTATTTTAATATGGAATAGCGTATGATGTTATCCCTTATCAGCGAATTAGATTTGTATTTAGTCAGATACCTTTCGTAGATACAATTAATAATAGCTTTATAATATTTGTAGGAATTTTAAAAAAAAAAAGATGGGGGAAATCAGATGATGTTGTGCACCATACCTCTCATTTTTGTATTTCCTAAACAGTGTTTGTATCTTTAATTCATAGTCTTAAGTCAACGAGTTATAATTTCTACTCATTCAACTATGACATATGTTATTAGTTAGAGTAGCAGATAATAGAAGTCATATATAAAGACAAATAGATAAAAAAAAAAGAGTAATAATTGCACTAATGATATTGCATAGTAGTAGGTAATTATGAAGATGAAGTACCACCCTTTGGATTTAGTCTTGAGAATTTCAATTTGATTGATTTATGTAATAATAGCCTCCAACAATGCTTTCATATCGATTTTAGTTTTCGAACAGTAATTACGACTAAGTAACAAATATTTAGTTTTTTTCCCCAAGTTTTAATTCATAAGTTTGATTTGAAGGTAAATGATCACTTAGCACTTTATTTAATAGACTAATTCAATGCCCCCTTAATTATTCTAGAATTAAGGGCTTATATATAAATATTAGGTGATAGACTTAAAAGATTATTGAATTTAAGAATTTTGATAAGATGAGCCTAAGATAATTATAATACATTTATTTAATATATTTCACTTAGCATTAATAATATACCATTATTAACTTTAGAATTAGTTGACTAGTAAGCCTTCGGTAATCGGATCGCATTTTAGGTAACCCACTTACTTTTCTAGTTACTCGTAGGTAAATTACTAATTATATTTTGATATATGTGATCCTATTTTTGTGATATATGATTCAAAGTACTTAAATTTTATATATGAGGTAACCCTTATTTTACAAACACTTGTGTTTTGTCAATCTAGTTCATAATTTTATCTAACAATGTGTTTTATAAATATGAGTTTATTCATGCGTATTTTTATAAATTTCTTTTGCTAATTTATTCGGAACGCATGTAGGGTGCATATGTGATTTTATATATTGTTGGTAATCGTATCAAATTTATGGTACATATAGTCATATGATATTATTATAAATGAATGATCTTTGTTTTCTTAATTGGCATTGAATTACAGTGATGGTTGATTGGATTCTAACCCAAGAGATCAAGTTTTTATGGAAATTATTCAAATTGAAATATGGTATTGTTGGAAGCCTTATTTAATAAAAATGTTATTTATAAAAATATTATATGGGATGTATTAATTATGGAGAGTGTTATTTATGGAAGTTGCTATTTTTGGAAAGTACTCAGATTTAGAAAGATGAATAATTAAGGAATGAATATAATTCTGTATTTTGGATATGTTATAGAGTCACTTCGAACAAGACACTAAAATTTAAAGTGGAAGATAAGAATGGGATAGGGTCTTCTCAGGTTGATCTTCTGGAGTTGGAAATTGGCAATAACCTTTTCTTGGATTGTCGTGATGTATAGTCATTTGGTTTGTTTACCTATCTAAGAGCCAATATGGCTCCATGTCTACTCTACTAGGATCTTTGGACATCTAAGAGAGTATGCATACTTACAGACTGGATAGCCAATGTTGGATTTTGTCCTTTGGAATTACCCAGGAGGTGGATCTTCTATGGTTAGTTTTGGTTGTTATTAATGTCTTTGGACTTATTTTCCAAGTTACCCTTCTGGTTGGGTTTTGCCCACTCAACAAATAAAATTGGATTGTGTGTTTATGTAGTTACTAATTTAAGAGGCTTTTATAAATGGTGAACTAATATTTGCCTTATTATTGAACTCATATGCGGTTGTGTTTGATGCATTATAGTGATTCTATAAATTATGATATTTTCCTTCTAAATAATGGATTACTTAACTATTCCCTTGACTAACTTGTTATTGTTTTAAACGAGGTTGCGATAATCTATGATGTATGCGGGATAAGTTGAGAGAGTAGTTTGGCTTCTGAAATTCATCTTTTGATGGTGTTTCGATTTCAATGAGTTTTAAATAGATTAGAGTTATTTAATTTACTGATATGTTATTAACTACTTTTGGTGTTGTTCTTTGACTTTATTGTGGTATCCTATTATATGCGAAATTTTGTTTTGGTATTAATTTTAAGCTTGAGCCTTATCATCTACCGTAAGCGGAACAATAGTGCTTATTTGCACAAGATGTGGCAGTAATACCCTCATTTATATTCATCTTTGCATTATTTTCTAAGTATTGTATATTTTGAAGATAGGAATGTTGCAATAATAATAATAATAATAGAATTTTTTATGATCTAATCTGATTAATACTAATATGATATTATAATAAAGTGAGAAGAACATAATATTACTAGTTTTGCTTCATTTGTTGTTATATTAGTTGCATATTTATGTTTACATAAAATTTTAGCAATAAGTTAGTTTATTGATATTTATGTATCAATTTATATAAGATAAAATATTACCTTTGTGGATGAAATTTGACTTTAGTTTGGATTAAGTTTGAAATTATGTCCAGGTATGGGTCGAGTTTGAGTTGGGTCATTTTGGGTTTGGTAAATTCGGATTGGATTATTATCAGGTTTCTATCCGAGTATGGATCAGTTTCAAGTCGGGTTCTTATCGGGTTGGGTTATTTCGGTTTGGGTATTTTTGGATAAGGGTAGCTATCGAGTTAATTAAATTCGGGTTGGGTTTGGATTGATTCGGGGTGTTTTTTATTTTCGGATTGAAATCGGGTTTAGATCGGGTTTCAGGACAGGTCGGGTCAGCTTTGCCAAGTCTACTTCTATTCATCTTATCTGCTATTGATTTACTCAGAATTTTACTAAAACAGCTTTGTACCTATCAATTGGTATCGGAGTAGTTCAATCTTGGCCGAAAATGGCAGATTCATCTATTGATAGATGAATTGCAAGTGCAAATCATATACTAAATATGATGGAACAAATTAATCAACTGTTGGATAACTGAATATTATCCAGAGGCATTATACTACAATCCAAGACTCACAATCGCTACAACAAGATCCTTAGAATCGAAGAGGCAAGGAGAAACAGGTGGCAACCACCATCAACACATGGAGTGACTTCAAGTGATAACATAGAGAACCTTTAGAATAGCTTCACTTTGAATCATATAATAGAGCTGAAGAAGCTAAAAGCAGCAACGACAATAGAGGCGAGGTTCGTCAAGTGGCTATACAACGATAAGGAGCCACTAGCTAAGGAAGAACATTAGACAATTTATGTAATGCCGACGTTAGTACTATATAAAAGCTAGTTGACAAAGGGGGGAATTCAACTGTTAGTGGGCCGAAGTCTTCTATCCAATGTGGGTTTAGTATGGTAAGATCTAGTGGGCCAGAGAAGATAAGTGAAATAGCTTAAACCATTAAGACTAAAATTGACGGCTCATCTGAAGCCCTGCTTGATCACTCCCATTCAAACAATCAAGTGGGGTATAGTTCTTCATCTCTTCTCTCCAGCATCAATGGGCCAGCAACTAAGCAATCAACAACGGCAAGCAAACTACCATTTGATCCTGGATCCCTAGCATAGTAGGTGAGGATATTATTGCTTCTCCTGGGAATAACAACACAGCCTCATAAGGGTGGCAAATTTGGCTGCAGACTTAAATTGAACCAGTATGAGTTACTTGAGAAGGAGACCCAACCAGCAGTCGTGCCACCCAACTGGTGCAGAGATGAGAGGGAAGGTAATGTTCTAGAAGATAATATATGGAGCAAAGATCATCTTGGGGGTCGGTGACTCGGTCCCATCAATTCCCGCGAACAATTTAAATAACTTCTTACTAGCTCTCCTTAGCGTATGATGTGCCCAGTTTCAATTCACATGTGTGTGTCGTTTGCTATAGCAAGGCTTATACTACAAAGTGGTTGAGTGATCTTTAGTCCAGGATACCAAAGAATTCCAGTTATTTAACAACTTCTTCCATCCTGATCTGTTTCAAACAATTTCCAAACATTAAAATGAAAACATACAAGGTTTTATGTGAAATTGTTGGAAGAAATCAGGTGTTGGGGTTGCACAATGTGTTGTTGATGTGTTTTTGTGATGCACGTATTGTGTTTTTGACAAAATGCCCAAAAGAATTGTGGTTTTCTGGATTGCCATTATTATGGGATATGACGGATATTCATGCTGTGTGGGATGACTCTTATTGCTTGAGCAAATGAATGTTGAGGAATTGGAACTTGCTTTGGGAATAACTACTCACTTGAAGACAATGGCATGGGTGCTTATATCCAAAAGTTCTCCGAATTTTAGTTTTAACGAACAGGCAACCCATGCCTGTTCCACTACCTAAACCTCCTGATAAAATGGTAAATAAAAAGGCTTGAGACAACATTATGCAAGAATAGCGAAGAAAGGAGGAAGGGCTGACACCCATGGTGCAGGTGGAAGGGTAACAATGAAGCTGCAATAGCGAAGGCGGAGATGAAGCAAGAAAAGGAAGAATTGAGGAGCTGATTGAAATCAACAGCGAAACTATTGAGAAAGTTCCTTCAGCATGGTTGAATTTTGTCCTTGCATAGGCTAGCTGGGTACATTACAGCCTATCCCTTTAGCTCAAGCCCTTAATATTTTTCCTGATTATAGGCATGGGCCTGAGTGTACACGAGTTCTAGCAAGCTCTACTGGACATCGGCCAGAATCCAACTGCTCTTTCAGTAAAGGTCACAAGTGTTGCCATCATATCTATTCTGTGGTTCGGTCAGACTTCAGGTTTGTTGGATGAAAGTGATAGTCTGATATGTATTTATTATTATTTTATTTTATTGTTGGCTTAGTATTATGGTGTGCGTATAAGTTGGGAATGTTAGTAGTTATTTGCTGAGTCTAAATTTAATTAGTTAGTGGTGGTAGTGGAGTTAGTTTCAGAAAGTAGTGGAGGACAGTAGTGGAGGACATTTAAAAATTCAGTTATCGGAAAGCTATATATATGTAGTGGGTACTAGTATCTTGGGGGGATCATTATAATATATATAAAAGTAAGTTTGGATCTGGGAGGCTGTTTACCCTCGAAGTAAACACTTGTTTCTCTGAGTTGATTTCCATTTACTAATAAAATAGGTAAGGGAAAGAATAAGGGAAACAGAGAGGCAAGATCTCTGTGCGTAGAAAATATTCTCTACCCGAACTCTCCAAACACTGTAACCCGTTCCGTTTATCGAGCACGTAACAGCTTGGTATCAGAGCCAGGTTTGGCGGACCAGAGGTACGAGCGCCTGGAATCTGAAATTGGAAGCTTGAGGGAAGAGCAAAGCAGACAATTCAAGGAGTTGCAAGAATCCATGGCAGCACTATTTGCCACTGTAAATGCTAGTCTAGATCACACGGAGGGCTCGAACTGTCACTCACGACGGTCAGGGGGTAGAGCGAGTGGTGAAACAGGATCGATGGGATCTTACATGCCTAAATTGGTGAAGCTGGATTTTCCAAAATTCAACGGCGACGAAGATCCTACAAGTTGGGTTTGTAGGGCGGATCAATTTTTTGAGTTTCACCAAACTCCGGAAGCGGAAAAGGTACCACTTGCTTCTTTCAATCTAGAAGGTGATGCGCAGTTATGGTACCAGTTAATGAAAGATAGTGAAGAGATGGTCACTTGGGGATCTTTTAAGGACCAACTGCATGCCAGGTATGGTCCAACTCAGTATCAAGATTTCTTTGGTGATTTGACAAAGCTGCAGCAAACTGGGTCGTTACGGGAGTATCAAACACAGTTTGAAAGGTTATTAATTCGTGCTGGGCAATTGTCTCCTCAGCAGCAAGTTGGGTGTTTCGTTAGTGGACTCAAGGATAATATCAGAATAGATGTTCAAGCCGCAAAGCCCCATACACTATCAGCTGCTATTGGCCTTGCTCGTTTGTACGAAGCTGCTCGGTCTAAAAAGACATTGGCCACTACAAGCACCGAACCGAAGAAGACTCTAACAACAACGCCTAGTAGTGCTGGAAGACCCATCATACGACTTTCTTCAGCCGAATACAATGAGAGACGAGCAAAGGGTCTATGTTTCAATTGCAATGAGAAATTTGGCCCTGGACACAAATGCAAGAAGCTATTTTTCCTTGAAGCACAATGCACAGATGAGGAGGACGAGCAAGACTATAACAAAGGGGAGGCAATAGTGGAAAATGAGGTACCTGAAATTTCCATTCATGCACTATTTGGAGCCCGTAGTCCCCAAACCATGCGAGTGCAGAGCTTGATGGGGGAAAAGCGGGTAACAACTTTAGTCTTGATCGACTCGGGAAGTACTCATAATTTTCTAAGCAATGAAATTGCTAAGAAGATGGGGTTAGTCCCTAACGATACTGGAAGGTTTGAAGTTGTCATTGCTAGTGGAGATAAATTATCCAGCGGGGGTATTTGTAAGGACGTGAGCATGTTAATGCAAGGAGTGCCGATTAAAGTTGATTTTTATTTGCTGCCACTAGAAGGGTACGGTGCAGTCTTAGGGGCACAGTGGTTGGGCACACTGGGACCCATCTTATGGGACTTTTCTCAACTTCGCATGACTTTTACGGTGGATAACAAAAAGGTAGAGTTGCAAGGGTTGGAGGCACCTGAAAACAAAGTTGTTGATGAAGTGCACTTTATACAGGAACTAAAAGAAGGCAAGGGGGGCCATTTTTTACAAATTTATGCTCTGGGCATGAATAACCCAGAAACTGTAGTATCCCCTAAAATTCCGTCAGAGGTTGCCGAAGAATTCAACCAGTTGATGCAAAGTTATGAGGATGTTTTCCAAGCACCTACTAAGCTACCTCCTCAAAGGGCTCATGATCATCGTATTCCACTCAAGGAAGGAAGTAAACCAGTTTCAGCTCGAGCCTACCGTTACCCGCATTATCAAAAAGCTGAGATTGAAAAAATTGTTGTTGAGCTTCTGAGTTCTGGTGTGATTCGACCGAGCAACAGTCCATACTCATCACCAGTGCTGCTGGTTAAGAAGCAAGATCAGTCCTGGCGCATGTGTGTAGATTACAGAGCACTCAACCGGTTAACTGTGAAAGACAAATTTCCAATACCGGTGATCGATGAGTTATTGGATGAATTACATGGGGCCAAGGTATTCACAAAGCTGGACTTGCGGTCTGGATATCACCAGGTTCGAATGAATCCTAACGACATTGAGAAAACAGCTTTTCGCACCCATCATGGCCATTATGAATTCTTGGTGATGCCATTTGGTCTAACAAATGCACCTTCAACATTTCAGTCCTTGATGAATTCGATTTTCCAAAGGTACCTCCGTAAGTTTATGTTGGTATTTTTTGATGATATTTTGGTGTATAGTAAAAATTTAGAGGAGCATTTGAAACACATTGATGTTGTGTTCTCCACTCTAAGAGCTCATAATTTATATGTTAAAAGAGAAAAGTGCAGTTTTTGTCGGGATGAAGTCAAGTACCTGGGACATGTTATTAATTGCAATGGTGTAGCTGTGGACTCAGAAAAGATCAGGGCTATGCTTGAGTGGCCGAAACCCAAGACCATCAAGGCTTTAAGAGGGTTTCTAGGGCTGACCGGTTACTATCGCAAATTCATCCAGCACTATGGGAGGATTGCAGTGCCTCTCACAAGCATGCTTAAAAAGGGAAGCTTCATATGGGATCCTAAGTCTGAGGCAGCATTTGAACAACTCAAGGAGGCAATGACTCAAGCTCCTGTTTTAGCCTTACCAGATTTTTCAAAGCAATTTACAGTGGAGTGTGATGCGTCAGGGTCTGGTATTGGAGCAGTATTAATGCAAGAAAAAAGACCAATAGCATTTTTCAGCCAAGGAATTCATGGTAAGAACTTATTTTTATCGACTTATGAAAAAGAAATGATGGCTTTGGTGCTTGCGGTACAACGATGGAGGCATTATTTGTTGGGTCAAAAATTTGTTGTTAAGACAGATCAACGAAGTCTAAAATATTTGTGGGAACAGAAAATTACCACCATAGCTCAGCAAAGATGGTTGGTTCGCTTAATGGGTTATGACTTTGAGATTGACTATAAGTCTGGGAAGGAGAATATAGTAGCAGACGCGCTATCCAGAAGGGAAGAACAAGGAGAGTTATTGTCCTTTTCAACACCACTCCCACTATGGTTAGATACCATCAAAGAAGAGGTGGCAACAAACTCAAATTTACAGAATCTGGTGCAAAATATACTTAAAGAGGAAGCTGTGGGACCCTGGGATTACAGGGAAGGAGTGATTTTTTATAAAAATAGAATTTTCTTGCTAAAAGATTCCCCACTGATCCCTGTCATTTTGAAGGAATTCCATTCTAGCACTCATGAAGGATATCATAAGACCGTCCACAGAATTAAGTCGGTTTTTTACTGGAGCAAAATGAGTGAAGATGTCAAGGCTCAAATTCGTCAATGTGAGACATGCCAGCAGCAAAAGTGGGCGAACACTTCACCGGCCGGGCTGTTACAACCGCTTCCAATTCCATCACAAACTTGGACGGATATTTCCATGGACTTTATTGATGGACTGCCTGTCTCTAGAGGTAAGTCTGTCATTTTCGTGGTGGTGGACCGCTTATCTAAGTTTGCCCATTTCATTCCTTTGTCGCATCCATACACAGCAATATCTGTAGCTCAAATATTTTTTGATAACATATTCAAGCTGTATGGAATGCCGAAATCTATTGTATGTGATCGAGATCCAGTGTTTACAAGCTCCTTTTGGAAGGAATTATTCCGTTTGCAGGGAGTCAAGTTTAATTTTTCATCGGCTTATCACCCTCAGACCGATGGACAGACGGAGGTGGTGAATCGAACCATCGAGATGTATCTTCGTTGCTTCACCAGTGATAAACCAAAGGAGTGGGTCCGTTGGATTTCTTGGGCAACCTATTGCTACAACACCAGTGTTCATAGTGCTATCAAAATATCGCCATTTGAAGCTGTCTATGGTCACGCCCCACCAACCCTCCTAACATATGTGCCAGGAACTACCCAGGTGGATTCTGTTGACCAAGAACTTAAATGCCGAGACTATATTTTGAAGATGCTGAAGGAACACATACAAGCTGCCCAGGTGCGAATGAAAAAATACCATGATGCCCATCGCCTGGAAAGAGACTTTGAGGTGGGGGATTATGTTTATGTGCGGCTTCAACCATATCGACAAGTTTCGGTATCACTTCGAAGGAACCTCAAGTTGGCTCCCAGGTTTTATGGCCCATACGAAATAGTGGAAAGAATTGGAAATGTTGCTTACAAGTTGAAGCTACCTGCAGATTCAAAGATTCACCCTGTGTTTCATGTATCATGCCTCAAAAAGAAGGTGGGTGAAAAGGTTGATGTTCAAAAGACACTGCCAGTTATTTCAGAAGATGAAGATGCACTAAAAGCAGCACCGCAAGCCATCCTCGATCACCGAGTACGACGACGAAGAAAGGAGGTTCTAGTGCATTGGAAGGGGCTATCTCCAGCTGATGCTACGTGGGAAGATTTGGGGCACCTTCAACTTCAGTTTCCAGAAGCTACCCTCGAGGACAAGGGTGCACTTTAGGGGGAAGGAATGATATGTATTTATTATTATTTTATTTTATTGTTGGCTTAGTATTATGGTGTGCGTATAAGTTGGGAATGTTAGTAGTTATTTGCTGAGTCTAAATTTAATTAGTTAGTGGTGGTAGTGGAGTTAGTTTCAGAAAGTAGTGGAGGACAGTAGTGGAGGACATTTAAAAATTCAGTTATCGGAAAGCTATATATATGTAGTGGGTACTAGTATCTTGGGGGGATCATTATAATATATATAAAAGTAAGTTTGGATCTGGGAGGCTGTTTACCCTCGAAGTAAACACTTGTTTCTCTGAGTTGATTTCCATTTACTAATAAAATAGGTAAGGGAAAGAATAAGGGAAACAGAGAGGCAAGATCTCTGTGCGTAGAAAATATTCTCTACCCGAACTCTCCAAACACTGTAACCCGTTCCGTTTATCGAGCACGTAACATAGTCCTACAGGTGATAAGTTTGGATCTGCTATTCAATGCAAAATCATGCTGGAGAGCAGCAAACAATACAACAAAATCTCCAAAACATTTTCCTTCAATGCTGCCATAATCCTAATGCTTGTTATTGGATATGTGGCCCTTGCTTCCTTTCTGGTTTTAGTGATGTCCCCTCGAGGACACGTTGATTTTTCAAGCGGCCGGTAATGTTAGGATTATGCTATTAATATGGTTCGCAAAGTTGAGGGTATATGGGGTAGTTCTGATTATGTAATTTATTAAAAGAAAGGGATGAGAATGAAAGTTTGTCAGGAAGTTAGAAAATTTGGTAGGTGGTTATGAAGATTGTTACTAGTCTGTTAGGAGTATGATGCTTATTATTCTACATATTATTATGAGCTATAAATAGGATTAAGGGGCAGCAACGAGAGGAGGATTGGAGATGGAAAATTCAGTGGGGAGGTCCCAGGTCCTCAAAACCTAGTTGCTTCCATTTTCTCTCGGTTTCTCAATCAAATACAACCCTTCTATTCATCTTATCTGCTATTAATTTTCTCAGAATTTTACTAAAACAGCTTGGTATCAATCAATTAGTATAAGAGCTGTTTGATCTTGGCTGACCATGGCAGATTCAACTATGGATAGATGTATTGGAAGTGCAAATCATATACTTAATATGATGGAACAAATTAATCAACTGTTGGATAACTACACATTATCCAGAGGCATTATACTGAAATCCAAGACTTCGATTGCTACAGTAAAGATCCCTGAAATAAGAACCTGGCTCTATCTATTTTCTCTCTGTTTCTCAATCAAATAAGACCCTTCTATTCATCTTATCTGATATTGATTTTCTGAGAATTTTACGAAAACAGCTTGGTACCTATCACAATCACACAAAAGGAATTTGTTCAGTGTTCCATTTCATAAGTTTCCTCTACTAAAAGCTTTCATAGTGCCCACTCCACAAGCTCTCACACTTCAACTTTACATTAAATTGGTTCATCATGGATTTTAATTTGATGATATTTAAGTTATCTCTATGCCTATTTTCTTGCAAGATTGAATCTTTATGCTTGAAATTTGGATCCATTCCACATGTTTGAATTTAGTCTAAAGCTATTTATTAGATAACTACATGCCTAATTCAACCAATACAAGTAGCAATTGATTTGTTTTAGAACACGCAACACCATATCTAATCAAGCTCGGTATGATTCGATCTAGTGAGATTAGACACGCTGGATGTGTTTGATTTTTTAGGATTGATCATGCCTTCCTGGGATGTAAAGCTACTAGTTGATTTCAACTTGAATATGTCACGTTATTAGGATTACAGAATAGTAAGTGATAGGTTTGGGAGTGCTAATCTTGACTAGGAAAGGAAAGATAGATCAGTCTAACATTTTGTGCTTTACAATTAATCTATCATCTAGCTATTGTTTCATTCATAATATTGAGTTCATAGGCATAACATAACCAAAGGTGCCTTGTGTTTAATTTGTCACTGTTATTCCTTGCATATTAGTACAGTGGATTAATATGTATATAGTATGAATAGTAGAAGTCTTGTATACAGCACCCCTTCAAAGTGCATGTATATAATACATAATACTAATATGTCGTAATATATTGTTCTATAAATTGTATGATGCAACACAAAATCCCTCCAAACGACATGCATTGGATTGTAATATATTGCTTTAGAAATTATCGGGCTTAATATATGAGTTGCTAGCAGGAAAGCTCATATGAAGCGCAAAATACATAACATGGACAACCGACATGGCCACATTCGTTGATCATCTTCCCTGCAGTTATTTGTACCACAGCAACAACAAAGTCATGTTCTATGGCCATGTTCCTTCTGGTCTTCTGTGATTTCACATTTTTTCTCAATTGATTTAGAGGATTCCCAACCTCATAATTCTTTCCTGATTCACCTTTGGAGTAGTAACATATTTTCCTAGTCAGATCGTCCCTTATTCACCCTATGCTCATACAATGAAATATCGGTACCGCAATTGCGTATCGGCCGCAATTTTGCGGTTTTTGGGTCAGACACGATGCGAAATTCCGAAAATGCGGCCATTTCAGAAAATCACATACTAATCGCTGCGATATCGGTAAAATTTTAGATCTCGCTGCGATATCGGCTGATATTTTACTGATATTAGCCAATATGTATCGATATTGCTCGATATTTACTGATATTTGCCAATATTTATTGTGTAAAAGAATTAAAAAGTCACGCCGCGACAACCGCGGCATACAAAATATCATTCGCGACACCCCGATACTGTGACCGCAAGCATAATCGCGACTCTAACCGCAGTTTTATTCTATACTATGCTAGATTGTTTTAATATTTAAAGGGGCAGGTCTAAGGTTCAATTTGACGACACATCACTAGTGAATATGATCATTTACATTCTTCTGGTCTTTGCTCCACATTCTTCAACACCTCTGCCATTTCTGAAGGGTATCATGACAGTCAAAAAGTATTCTCAAGTTCCATTTTCTTGAATAAGTAAAACACAAACACTAAGCATTAGAGAATTTGATTATTGACTCATTTGCCTTTCAGAGAAGATCTCTGCCAAGAGAAGTACATCACACTTCCCATTTTGGGAATCCAAGAATGTCCTTGATTTATAGATCAAATTCATTGTACTTATCATTTCCGCCTTTTTTATCTCTATCGCACTACTTTGTCAGGCTTCTGATTATCAAAATAAAAGGAGTATAATTTTGTGCAAAAGTTCAGCAAGCATTCACAGGATAAAAACTCATAATGTCACAAGCTTTGGTCTTTGCAGAAATCAATCTTTTGAATAAAGAAGGAATTTATCAGCTTTTCTGGAAGTAGTTAAATGTTATGTTAGCAACAGTTTTCAACTTCTAAAATACATCTTAATACAACAATCAATCCTGTAAATGACTACAACTGTCCAGCATAAACATGAAATGGCTAGACAGATGCATTGAGAAAGGATAATAATTGTCATGCACAGCAAGAGAAGCATAGACATCAAGAAGTGCAAAGAACGAAAATTGTGAAAGATACAAACCTCATAGTAGTGATTAATGCATGTTTCTGTCTGAGAAAATGCATCTTT
The DNA here is from genome assembly GCA_030549775.1 of Tamarix chinensis. Classification (NCBI taxonomy): domain Eukaryota; kingdom Viridiplantae; phylum Streptophyta; class Magnoliopsida; order Caryophyllales; family Tamaricaceae; genus Tamarix; species Tamarix chinensis. The sequence goes on from CM060182.1 coordinate 56,017,401, forward strand.
CAGGACGTCTGCCGCATCACATTGAGATAAAACTTTATCCCTTCTTAAAGAGTCAGACAGAATAGATGCAATCATTTCAGGGAGAATCCTGATTAAAGATAAAAGTATGATTAGATCATTAACAATTGATACATGGAAAAAATCTACAGTGTCACCCACTCCTTATCTGTCAGGGAACTTTGATAAACAAGCTAAAGCATATACACTATAACAAATCACCATGCTGGATTTTAAAATTTTAATTGTCCAAGCATTGTATCATCACCATCAAAGTCTCACACAACAGATCTCAAACATATCAACCACAATCCCCTAATCCAGTCTTAGAGAAGTTGCATCTTCAGTTGTAAACACAGTATCATCACCATACTTTGAAATAAGACCAGAAAAAAGTCATTATATAAAACAGAACTTCAAGGCAATGATTTTCTATGCATTAGCAAGATCTTCTCACTTGAGTTAGTAAATGTTATGAGCCACAAACAGCTAGGCAGCGTAGCAGCAGTCCAGCAGTAGCAGCAGCTCATGGGCCTGGCCAGGAGCTATTTTCTTTAATTAAATAAGAGGTTAGGTTACAAGTTATTTCTTTTACTCAGTAAGTGGTTGCCGCAAAAGTTATTAACCAATTTAATAGAAGATTAAGCCAAGTACTATACAACCAAGTTGATTCCCTAGCCACCCCAAATATGCTCTCTCTCTCACACACACACATCTTAACCAACTCCATCTCCCTTGTACATCACCATAGCTGACAGCCTCCCTCACCCCAACCCCTCCTTTTCCACATTTCCTATAACTTCGTAATGATACATGGGGGTATAACAGTCAACACAAAACCTAATATCTCCAGCTGGATCATTCAGGACACTAGGGACTACAGTGAAAATCGACTGACCTTAACAGGGGAAGGAAAAAAAGGCATTGTAAACCAATGATATAGTTTATGATTGAAACGAAAAAAGAAAAAAAAAAGCTCCAGACCAACCAGAATTATGCTAAAAGTCCAGGTTGCAAGGGGGAATGCCGATTTTCAAAAACTAGAAAACATGATGTCAGGCAATGTATGTATATATATATATATATATATCAAACACTCTTTAAATTTGATTAAATTTTGGCACTGAAATATACTTATTAATAAACATAAAAAATAAGAACAAGTCAACTTCACCATGATTGAGCCAACTTGACTACAACTGATTCTGAGCTAAAAAGAAAAAAGAATCAACAAAGAACACAAAATTAGGCAGTAAAATGTTATTTGGTCATAACTAAGATTCAATTTATAATACTTTATACTCAATTTTGTTGTCTAATAATATAAACCAAGCCTGAATCAATCAAGTTCAAAAAAGTTAGTACTTTATTTTACAGGAACCATTATACTTTTGAGATAAAGCAACCTTGTAGCTCTACTGCAGCAGATGGAGAAATATCCTTTCTATCCCTCCACTCTGTTGCACTTTATTGTCTTATATCCTCTCCCTCCCCTCCTCCCTGCCTCTACAAAAGAGAGCTAGCCATCTCTTCTCCACCCCACCCTCGCTCAAAGGTAGTCTGAGACATGAATCAGAGAAAGGAAGGCTTCTATTCTACTAGAAAACCAGCTCCAAGCACCATCTTTTTGTTCAAATGTGAGAACCAGACAATCTCTATTTGAATGCGTTGCGACGGTTGTAGCATCAAGTGTCAAGCGAAGAAGGTCAATACGCATCAATGCATGGAATAAAATATCCAATGATACCATGACATATCTCTGATACAAATCAGATGTGTAGCCGCAGGGTACGCAATGCCAAAGTGAAGGCACATGTATGTTGGTTGTTACAATAAGTTTTTGGCTATATTTCCCCATTTTTATTAATATTTCCTAGACAATATATGCCAACATTTACCCATATTTAGAAATTACATACTCACACACCGACAACAAAAACGTATAATTTATCCTCCACACCATTATGATCGTTTTAATGCCCAAGCCAACAAAAGTGAAGAAATTCGAGAGGTTGCAAAAGTGCAAATGTTTCTTTTCTTCTTCTTCTTCTTTTTTTTTCCTTTTCACCAATTGTCTGCAAAAAATGTAATTTTTCTGCAGCTCAAAAATGCTCATAGGAATTTTGAACGATTTTTCTGTAACCAAAACATTTTACATTTTGGGAACATGCAATAACAGCTCTTCAACGGTTTTGGCCAATAGAAAAGTCAATATCATTGGTGCATACACCAACCAGAACGGATTTAAACCAGAGATCTAATGTATCTGGACTTCAATTTAAAGCTTCAAAAACAGAAAGACAAGACAACGCAGAGGTCATACTATCAATCCCCATAATTCTTCGAGGAAGGAAACGCTAATTACAATGCCACTTGCGTCTGCAAAAATTTAGATCAGAAAAAAGCAAGAGAATTTCTTCCAAAACCCTCAAAATCTTTTTCCAACTCCCTTTGACTCCCACACATTGATGACACCAAATGAATGTTTGAAAAGGAGTACCTTAAAGCACAAGATGCTGGGGGTTAGGGACTTTCTTTATCCTAGGCAGCAAGGCACTGCTAAGCGCACAAGGCTCTAAGGCGCATGCCTTACTAAAATTTTACTGATTTTACGCTTTAATTTCATTAAAACAAAATAGTCAATATGGAAATTAAATCTAATGTAAGGAATGAAAACAGTTCATAGGAAAAACAAATAGACATAATTTTGAACCAAAAAAAAAATGAGGATAAGAAAGACATCTATTGCAGAGAAAGGAAACTTTGATTACAGGCTTTACCCATATAAATTTGGTAACTAAATCTCCCATTGGGAAGGAAGAGAAGAAGGAAAAAAGGCCATGAGAACACCAACAAATATAATTTTGAGTAGAAAAGGAAAGGAAAATATTTACCGCAGACAAGGAAAGAAAAGAGCATCCTCTTAGAAAGATCAAAAGAAGTAATACACTAGATAATAGGTGTGCCTTAGGCGTTTTCAAACCCTGCACCAATTGAAACTAGTGTTCGTGGGCTTAAGAGAAAAGGAAAAAGGATTCGGAGGGTTCGCAAATGAGGTTTGCAATCATATTCACAGTTCCTTCCATTGAATAACTTTTTGGGCTCCTCCCTCAAAAACCTAAAACATTCCCATCATTTCATTTCCATATTATGCCTTTGATCACTTAGAAAGTTTTCTTAGAGTTTATTTGTGTTTATCTATCAATAACAATGGAGAGTTAGGCATATTGTAGTAAAATAAGCCAATTGTTTTCATTCGATAAATTAAGTTTGCTAATAACTTAAGAAAATTGGAATTAGATTGGATTGCTTTAGTGTAAAAGTAATAATCATATATGTAAAATTGAAGTAGAGATCTTTAGTGTTATATATATATATCTGTAGTTTTTTCCGTGATTTATCTTATGTCCTTGTTCCTTGTCATTTTTCGAGTCCCCTGTTTCTCATCCCTGAGGCCTGTCAATATATTATCCAATATTTGAAAAAGCAATAAGTTGTGTCAAACATACAGTAAAATGTCATTTACCCACCCACTTAAAAACCATTTCCACGAAACTGTCAATGAATCATTCTTAGAACACAAATTTCTTGACAAGACAAAAGTATTAAGCAAGGAAAACCCTTCATAAGTAAAGGCTACATCCAGATGAAGGCATACAAGACACCCACATCCTATCCTGACAAAAACACAGAAACAATTAGATCGTAAATTTAGGCTAAAAAAGCATCTCCTAATATCAGTAACAATTGATGATACTGAATTTGTAATGTTATAATCCAATTACAATGATGGTTATCGTTTACTTTTGAGAAGTAGGGTTTGTCAGTTGTAGTCTAATGTCAATAGTATTAAGGCTGTCATCTTTCAAATGAACGTAACTTTTATGTCTTCTGTTAAGCATAACAAATATAAAGATTCTGAAAGCTCTTTTCTGGTATTTGTATGCAAAATAGCTGATTTTTTATCCTCTATAAGTTTATCACGTGGATTCCGTCACGAGTGTTCACCGCATCATGTATTATCATTTGCAATAAAAGAGAGAAAAAGATGCAACAGGTGGAGAACAAGGAGAAATATAACAAGGGCATAATTGGATTATTGAAGATTTTGTAGTATCTGAAGTATAATTTTTAACAAAAGGTTAGTGGCAGCAAAAGCCTCTAAATACAAGGGTACATGTTACAACTAAAATAAGTGGGGCTTATATGGTAGAAAAATAGACAGGTATATGGTTCATCATCCAAAAACTAGAAAGTCAAGATCATACATGGTTTGGCAAGTCAGGTGGGTTGGGTGGGGTCGTACCTCATTTATTAATACAGCCACTCCAGGGTTGTTTTCTTCTACGGGGTCGACATTGGATTGGATTAGATCTTGTCATTTTGGGTTTTGTTATTTCTGGGTAGGTTTGGATTCTGATACAGGCATCCCAAGTTCGGGTTGTGCCAGATCACTTCACCAGTCATTTCAGATTTGGGCCATTTCGAGTCAATTTATGAGGCATGGAATGACTTTAGATCAAGTTACTTTGTGTTCAGGTCAATTTATTAGATGAAGTTTAGATCAAGTTTGGGCCAGGTCATTTCGAAATTGAGTCAAATAGTGCCTACTTCAGATTCATTTTGCTTCAAATGCTGGTGATTTCTGGTTTGAATCAATTTATAAGCTTAGGTCAAGTTACTTTGGGTTCAGGTCTAGTTCTATCATTTTGGATTTACTTTATCTCAGGTCAATTTATAAATTCAGGTTTACTTTGGGTCAAGTACTTCAAGTGTAGATTTGCTTGGATTTCAAGTTGAATTGAATCGCATTGTCTTAGTTCAAACTATTTCAAATTATGACCTGTTTCAAGATGCCTGCTTTCATATTACTCATATTATTTTAGTTCTAAACTTCTAGTCAAGTTGAATTCAACATAGATTAAATCCAACCCCATTCGATTGGTTTCTCTTCGATTATTTTTACATATTGATATACTCCATCCATTAAAAAAAATATGAGATCAAACTTTAACCATTAATTTATCTCATAATATAATATATTATTATTTAAAAATATAATTATTATATTTATATTGAAAAATCCTTTCATAATACTATATTTTTTATAATTTTTATCAATATGCATTAAGATATATTAATACTCATCGAGATCCTTAATGTCATGCATTCATTTATGGAGGGAGTAGTAAAAATGACATATATCATTAGTAAAAATATGTAAAAATATTAAATTTATACTCTCTTATATATTTCTTAATTTACTAATTCATAATAAGTTTTCTAATATAAACACAGTGCGATGGAAAATTATATTTAAGTAAATAAAATCATAATATTTAAAATATTAATTCCTAAAAAAATATAAGTTGATAAAAAAAATTGACTATGACATTATTATGATCTTTTGATGACATGTCAATGCTTTTGCGCGAGAAGATTGGTGGAATTACCTAGAATATAGTTGGAGCAATAAGAAAAATTAATAAAGCAACACATTTTCAATAGCTTTAAATGAATTCTAAAACATGTGAAGTTGATGTCTTTTGGTTATATTTTCTTTCCTCGTAATTTTTTCCTATAATAAACGATTGATATCAAATTTGGTCTTGTTAGGTTGGGTCTAGGCATATAATTAAATATCAACCCCAATATACAATATCCACCAATATTTATCGAATTTTGGGTCAGTTAATATGCGAAATTTTACATATTGGTGATACGCAACGGTTTTAAAATTTTACATATTCATCGGCAATATATCGGTTATCGGCCAATATTTGCCGATATTTTACTGACATTTACCAACATTTGCTAATATTTACCACCGAAAAAAATCACACCGCAACAACCGCAATATATAAAATATCGTTTACAGCACCCTAATACTGAGATTGGCACAGCAATCGCGACCGCAGTTTTATTGCTTGGGTTTAGGTTAATTTTTGGTAAGTTGAATATGGGTCGATGTTATATAAGGTCAGATTGATATAGCGCAGGTTAGTTTCAAGCTTACTCAACTTGCGGGTTAGATTTGGGTTGGATTTGAGTCGGGTCAATTATTGGGTTAGGCTAGGTCAATTTAGTGAGTTTTGCTGGTTTTCCAGTAAAATGGGCTAGGTTTTGTGGGTTAGATCAGCTTTTGCTGGATGAAGCTACCTTTTAACAAAAGGTTAGTGGCAGCAAAAATCTCTAAATAAAAGGGTCTATGGAACAACCAAAAATAGATGGAATTATATGGTAATAAAGTCTTGATAAGTATATGGTTATGTGAGATGTATGGTCACATAACAGTTCAGTTTGTTCTGTTAGCCTAGATAGCTCAGGTTCTGTTAGTATCATATCAGTTAGTCTGTTATTAATCAGTTCAGCTGGCTAATGTACACGTATGTTCTAACATGCACGCAAATTAATCACCTCGTAAGCCTCACATGTGTACTTGTAAACTGAACACATGTCAGTTCAAACGAGTCATAACGGACTTTCTCTCCCTATCTTCTTCCTCATTTATCTTCTTCTATTTTTCTTTTTCTTCATTTTTTCTCCTATGGTTGAATGTTCAAAGCTCATTTCTCCACTTTAGCTTCCTCACAGGTTCGATATTCACAGAAACAAACAGGCACAATCATACAAAGCTTGGCTGCATAAGCAATGGCTGGATGAAGCATGTACTTCAATGTTGAAAGAGTAGATCTAACAATTCATATTACAACAATGTCCATCAGAAAAGGGATAAATACTCACCTGCTGGCAGACTTAGCAGCATCTGCTCCCCCATGTCCATCACAAATACCAAAGACTCCAAACTGTAAAGAAAATATTCGAGTCCCATCAGTACTGTAGACATGGAAACGAATTGTACTAGGTACTAATGATAGATATTATGATAAACCTGATCAGTCCCAGAAAGTGGCCACTGGTAGTAGCAGACATCTTCCATCGGAAGCTTCTTTGCTCCTCGTCGAAGAGACATAGGATCAGATGCAATGCCAACTCCAAACGGAATCTCATACTCTTTAGTAGACAAAATTTGAACCTGTTATGTAAAAATTAATAAGGTAAACAATGAGCCTAATCTGAAGGAGGGAGAAAAATAGGAACACCACCAGTCAGATTTTCAAGATCATAAGACTCCGAATAGGTTTCCTATGAAAAGTGATTCATATGCAAACTATGAGACACCATAAATTTTATTACTCTCAGGCATCCCACTTAAATGTTCATAAACTATTATAGATGCACCAAGTTCTTGAACAAGAAATAAGGCCACCAGAATATACCATGCTCAGATTACAGAAGGACAATACATTAGTAAGAACAAAGGCATTTGGAATTACATGTATCTCAGACGATGTACCAAGGGTTATTACATCCCCGTTGGAAAGCTCCACTGCATCACCCCAATGTCTGCTTCCAGCATCCGGATGGTTAACAGGTTTAAAATTTAGCAACGTCCCGTTCAGGCTACCCATGTCTACCAACTCCCATTTTGACTTCTGAAGTAACAAAAAAACATGAGATGAAGTTTGTAAAACTTCGAACCACATTGGATTCAAAAAATTCATCAAAAGCCAAGTGAATTTTGTTAAGGAGCTTACATTCAAATTCCAACTAATCATAGCATGCTTCCCAGAAACCTCTGTGTCTTTTACTACCAAGTCACTTGGAGGAACCCTTCCAAGAGTCAAAGGAAGCTTAGAACCACTGTTGGACTGCACCGAATAACTAGTTCCACGTGATGGGCCCGTTATAACCTCCAAATTGAGCCTACTTCCTGCACTTCTAACAAAGAGATATGGTGACATGGTTTACAGCTTTATTCAAATAAAAAAGATAAAATAACATAGATAGTGATATAATAACAATAAGGAAAAACTACCTTGATTGGTAGTGTCTCTGGCAAGTCTTTCCTGCAAGCTGGTATCAACTGTATAAGATCTTGAATCATAATTCAGACCTTCCTTCTGAGCACGAATTTGCTCTTCAATGTGATGCCCTGTTGCCAATGGATGCCTCAGTGTTTGCCCAACTGAAACATCTTCTGAAATATCACCAATATCTAGGACCAAACTGCCACCTGAAGACAATACATAAAGCATACCCCTAAGATAGGAACATGATACTTCAACATATGGATTCAACTTTATTCATCATCATGTTATGATGGAAATGTTACATTCAAACTCTCATGTAAACCAGTGAAGCAGCAGAGTTTGCTTGAATGAATTTAGTAATCAGTGAAGTTGAGCAACATCACTCCGGCATTGAGCAACCCACAAATCAAAATTTAGTAAGAGAGTATGCACAAAAATATAAAAATTAATAAAACTATATCTCAAGGCAGCAAGCTGTAAACAGCCTCTTGACTTGTGTCTGGATGCAAATTGCAGCCAATGTTTCCTCCATCTTACGAGTGAATGGATGTTGAAAGAACATAACCTACTCTGCAAGATGTCATAACATTAAGTAACATGCCTTGGGCCAAATGAGACGTTGAAGAGGAGATTCTTTGTTTAAACGAGAGGCCATGTCCTCCCAAGGGATGCACATTCCCATCATGCTGAGGATAACTCTTTCCTGGCTCATTTCTCTGACATTGCTGCTGATCCAAATCATCTCGAACAAGAGGCCTTTCCAGGTCATCGGCCTAAACCAAGAAGAAATTTATTTGGCAGATGAGTATAACACGGTCACAAGGTTTAAGCCTAAATCTCTAGCTATAAAGGATCTTAAATTTGAAATGTGTAACCATTTTAAGTTCCGTCTCAATGGAACGGATACAAATGTATGTTCACACGAGAATAGAGTCTTTGTTATAATCTTGAAAGCAAGTTGATATTTATAAATTTCAATTTCAAAATTTGTTATAAGGATTAAAAAAGGAAGAAAAAAAATAGAAGCCTCGCAGTAAATACACTTTTCCAGAATTTGCAAGACCACCCATGAGATCAGCACGATCATCCAGCCAACTAAATAACTAAACAAATTGTTTTCCTTTTCTTTATTTTTTTAACAAGAAAGAGAACCTTGCATTTATGAAGAAAATAGAAGCTCTCACAGACAGATAGTGGGTTTTCAATCCAAACCTTCCACAAAGAAAGTCAGCTCTCGGCCACATTGCTGCTCTCACAAGAATGACCAAATTCTTCCCTTATTTTGAGTAGTCTAGGTGGAGTTGCATGCAAACATAATTGGGGATAGGGAAATGGGAATGGCAGAAATGGGGAAAGATTGATTTTCGAAAAAAGAGGAAACAGCAAAAAATATATATAATATATTTATGTCATATCTAAAATTTAAGGTAAAATGAGTTTAGTTTGTATACATATATATATATATATATATATAAGATCAGAGGCATTTATTTTCTCCTTCTTTCTCATGCCTGGTCTGTTTCCCAACTGCTCCCGCACACGGCACGTCTTCCAGGACGCAAGCAGGGGCAGCAAAGCAGCCCACACTTCCAGCTCCCCTTCCCTTCCCTTCCTTCCTTCCTTCTCGTCCACCCTCCTCCTAGCAGATCTGCAGCACAAGTAGAGAGTGGCGAAGCAACGCAGCACCAGCAGAAGAGCAGAGAAGCCGGCAGGTCATCAACTCCATCACAACCTTCTTCCTCCTCCAACGATCAAAGTTCCCAGGCCAGAAAATCACACAGCACAGAGGCAGCCACAACAAGTGATGCAGCATTCAACATCAAGACAAAACCATCAGGTAAGGGATTTTTTCCTTTTTTTCTCCTTTACTTTCATTTCTTTGGGCCAAAATTTTCATTTCTCAGCAAGGAAACGGGAGGGAATGCCAGAACTGGTTTCCTCCGCTGTATCCAGAACAGCACCTCCCTATCGTTTCCATGCAACATAAATGGAGAGGAGAGCATCAAGAATGCTGTCTGCCACCCAGGTGATCTCAAAAGCATTAATTTAATGAACATAAGTACGACTGCTAAACTCAAAGTAATAGCAGCTCCACCGCTCATTTCACAATCACAACCAAGCTATCCATTTCAATCCAGATCAAGGTGTCACTATAAAGACAAAAAACTTTCAGACCTGAATTCCCATAAATACAAAAGACAAATCTCCTGCATCTTTTGCAACAATGTTCTTGTATATTCCTTTCTCTGTCAAGACATGATCCTCTATTTGTCCATATCACAATTTTAACTACTTTACATACTCAATAACCAAGTTTGTAAGAATTGAAATTCTACCTAAAATAGATAGGGGTGGATTATTAGAATCAAATCATAAGATCCTACAAAATCTTAAGAAGCTCATTCTTAAGCTCTTTTGGCCAATAATTAAGTCATAACAACTACAAAGCAACACAAATTATAAGTTAGTATATGGAAGATGCATACAAAAGGAAAAAAAAAACACTAACAGCATCACAAAAGAAGATAAAGTGGATAATTATGAACTGAATAATAATTAATAAACAAATAATATCCCAAAATTTATTATATTTGTTTTACTTTACATATAGAGTGTAGACTCTTTCATAAGTATTTATTATTTCCAACAACAAGCTTCATTGTCATATTAATATCTCACTCGTGTTCGTGCTTCCTCCGCATTAACTTGTTTTCAATATATAATATATGTACAAAATAATAAGAGTTAAGGTTTAGAATTAGAAAAGAAATATAATGAAAATAAGAGTAAAAGTAGATTTTATGGCAAATATATAAACAATTACAGTGAGGATCGTAAGATCCTAGTACGATTCTAATAATTCAAAACTTACTATATTTATTTTACTTTCGCATCGTAGAATTGTAAGATCTAATTACAATTATGTGAGTAACTTAGAAGCAAACTTCTGTGGTTCAAAAATGTGAATAAAGGAAAGTCATGCAAAATGAAGGAAAGAAGAGATTCTCATTGCCAATTATTGTGCCCCATTCAAATATAGAGGATTCTCACAAAATCATTCACCCATTCAAACCCAAAGCTAAAAATCCCAAAGGAAGGCACCCTTTTTATTTCCTATCCCCACCATCGGGGTTCCGGCCAACAAATCAATACAGAAAAAGTTCGTAACAGGTCGCTCATTAGTGAGGGGGGGGGGGATCGCCGAGACTGCAACGAATATATCAAGATTAAGCAACGAGATAGACAACCGACATATGACGAAAATACAGAGCATAATAATAATAATAATAATAATAATAAAAGTGATGGACGAATTCGAAAAAAGGAAATCAAATCTTTAAATCCACTCGAACACAAAGGAATGATCATACCAATGTCGATCAAAACATGGTTCGAAGTTGGAATCCGCATTTTGATCTAATTAAATTCAAACATATTTTAACTGGAGCTAAGAACTACTAATGATGAAGCACTATTAATTAATTAAAACCCTAATAAATGATAACAACACAAAGAGAGAGAAGGGCATGATCGATTGACCTTGATGGCGCTATTGCGAGTAGAGCGGTAAGAGGTAGAGAAAAATCGCCATGGTTTACAGGCGAGAAGGATAAGAATGAGGATGAGGAGAAGCATAATGAGAAGGAAGGCAAAGAGGCCGACAGAAGCAATGCTTTCTGCCATCGCCATCGCCTTCGGCGCTCCTCTAGAGAGAAATGAAACGAAGAATCAGACGAAAGGCGGTGGATTATAGCGAGAAGAGCGCTTTGAAATGGTCGCATTTATTTCAACTTCTTTTGACACCCGTAAACATTTAGTTGTATTCGTATTCATATAATACTTTTTTTTTGTAGTAAAAGCAAAGATAGATTACAATAAAACCCAAATGCGCTTACATAAGAATAGCTAGATAGTCCTTCAACATCTATAGATAAAACATTTGAAAGAAAAGATGACCATTATCAAACAAGTAGAAACCTTGGTGTATCCCTAATTTGAGTGTTTGTCCACAACTTGATTGACTCCACAATAAATGTGGTTGACCGAGGCTCTAAAAAATTCATTCCAATAAACCCTTCAATATAATCTTAAAGTACATTAGTGGATACGGGGTAGTATTGGTGACAAGGTTGAGGGTTGTAAATGCATCACATTCTATCCTATAATGTTCTTGATGCCAAACATTATTAGCCCAACTATCATTTGACTTATGATGTTTCTAAGAATTCCACTTGCGTCTACTTGTAAAAAGGGTCAGAGTGGTAAAATCTAATTGTGTTGAGTTTGATGGTGTTAAGTGGTATAGGACTCCACTTAACAACAATTTCCTCTTTTTCCTTGGGTTGCTTGAGTCTACCACTGAAAAGAGACGAATCTTCTAATGAGCTCTAGCTTCTTGTTAATGTCGTAATCTTCTTTCTTGAATGCTTTGATATTTCTTTCCATATAAATGATAGAAAGAGTGTAGATGAAAATATTACTCCAAGGAATAATCCATAAGATTTTATCTTATTTGGTGTAGTTAGATTTGAACCAAACAACCATGTTTGGTTCTTTAAAGAAATAAAGTTGAAGCTCATTGTGGAGCTCAGTCAAGAAGATATGACCATTTGCGTAGTCCCTAAAATAATGAAGGTCTTCATTTGGTTGAATCAGGAGCATGCATAATTAGGACGAATGCCCTAAGCATGGTGGAAATTTTTGGTGGGTAATCTTTCATGTAATGAGAGCCAGAGCTTCGGTTTGTAAGCAGGAAAAGAGTAGGAGATTCTCGAACAAGAGCAGGGGATATCTTACTATACCTTACTCACTAGGGAATTGCTCTAAAAGCTTAGTCTAGAACCAGCTAACCCTTTCTCTTTTTCTTCAGTATCTTATTCTTAGTATACATACTCTATAACCAGACTGACATGATAGAGCATTAGAGCATGGGATTAAGAGCCTGACTGACTTTGTGACTCCTATAGTATAGTCAAACCAAAGGCTAGTTGGTTAGCTTATTCATACAGCGTTGGACTTGCTCGCTGGGATGGAGGCTTAGCTTGAGAGTTGGTTTGAAAAAAATCCCAATCTTAATGAGAAAATGTGAAGTCTTGCCAAAGTATCCAAGTACTAAATCCAAGATTAATCATCATAGTGGTCTAACTCCTTGCATAACATGCAATAAGTGGATTTAGTAGTGAAAGAAATATGGGAGTTGGGTATCAATGATGGGTTATCTCAATTAAGCCTAGGAATTCAAAAGTGTGACACCCTCAAAAGTTATTACTATCTTTTTCTTTGCAAAAGCTAAATGTAAAATATTTGGGTTTTGTCGTCATATTAAATATGAGTATGGTTTATCATATCATTTCTAGTATAAGGCAAAACTTTATGAGCATTAAACATGATAGAGAGGCAAAGGGATTTCATAAAACATAGATAAGAGTTTGAAGGTAAATTTGCAAGTATAGCAATAATCAAAATACAATAAAGGGGATCTTATGGAATTAAGAGTCCATAAGATATTTGAATAAAAAAATTAATTACAAGATAACTCAAAGTATGTGCCTAATACCCATACAAATAAATCACTCATCCATAGAAATTGCATTGAGCTCATCAAATCAGTTATCAAAACCTACACATCATCAATAGGATCATTCACTCGTAGAAATGAGCAACACCCATAAAAAGAATGTTTAATACTTGAATAAGGTAACTATAGAAAACAAAGACAAAGGTCATGCAAGCCACATAAACTTTAAAAAGGAATAATGCTAGAAATATGCTATAAGATGATTTAAGGAATAAATTGTATTAAATTTAATACTTAGGTGATCACACAAATTCTTTTCGTTAGTTACTTCGAATTAGAAATCTCGTCATTCATAACTAATGGAACGATATCATTAAATAATATAACTCTCAAGGTAAAACACTTTTGATTACTATTATCATCTAGTGGAACATATTATTTCATAAAAACAACTCCTAGAGCATAACACTCTCAATCAATATTATCATATAGTGGAATGGATTATGTCATAAAACAACTCCTAAGACATAACACTCCCAACCATTACTATCACCCACTTGAACAAATGGGTACAATACAACCATGACTGGAGTGAGCTTCTACTTTAATTATTAATATCTTATTAACCATCACATCTAACATGGTTCATACTCCATGCTGAATGAATACGATTTGATTGCTCTCACTAATAACACTTTTACTAACCACTTATCACATGAAATGCTGAGTATATGTTATAATTAAATTCACACCAACAATTGTGCATTATCCAAATACATAGAATTATATTGTGTTTGATAAAAAAAACATGTTAATATCATATAATTGATAAATAAGGCATAAGGAAAGACAATGAGCACAAAAGGAGAGGACTTATAGGTGAAAAGACTAAAATGTCATTAGAAAAAACCTGAAGTCACAAATACATTATAACTCCACCAATAAGACTCGTTAATTCACCAAATTTATCACAATATCCTAAAATATCATACTAAGTTCCGTATCCAAAAATTATAATTGAAATCTAATGTTTCACACTTAAAATATCACTCATACCCCTAGGGTTTCTATGCCCATTTTAGGTTGTTTTCATAAAAGATAGTCCCTTGTAATAACTGTGATTAACCCAAAATAAAAGCATATCACATTAGTCGCAATTTAAACATAATAACACTTGCACAATCTAAATTTTCCATAATTAATCCAAAATGACCAAAATACCCAAAATCCACCTAAACACCTCATAACTTCTTATTGCTATAAATTGATCCCTGCTTACCCAACTCTTTCAATTCATGTATTAAATTTTATATAAAAACCCCCAACTAAAATAATTTAACTTATCACAGTACTAAACAATATGCTTGCAACATGACAACATATGATATAATTGTAACACCCCCAAAATTCACTACTGAAAAATTTCGTTTTATTAAAAGATAACCGCGGAAGCAGATTAATAAAATGTGAATTTTGGGAAGTATTATCGCCACACTTAGTACCAGATCGGTTCACTCATACCGTTCCAGTACCAAGTGCTAAGGCTAAGAAAATGAAATACAGCTTGAAAGAATTTCAACACACACAAATCAGAGTAGCGCATCAAATCGTTTACAAGAATAAAATCCACCAACGGTGGTTACAGTAACACATAGCATTAAAACCAGGAATTTAAAGAGAAAGACAAAACCCTAACGATACCGGATAACTCCTTACTCTCTTTCCCGTAGCCCACTTGAGTAGCACCTGAAAATACCTGCAAGGGCACTGCCCATTGAATAGGTTGGGGCCCCATAAAGGGACTCCCTTCAGTACTACGGTACTGAGTAACCCTTTAATACCACACTTAAAGACAGGCCCGCATACGGCACATAATACAAGCTACACATATAAATAATGAGAGATGCATACATAACAATAACAAACATAATACTTTATAAGTCACGATCGATACTTTGGGCCTTAAGCCATGTCATAGTGTAAGATCAATACATTCGGGCCTTAAGCCATTATTCCATCATCATTCAATCAATATTGGTTTTGAACCATTATTTAGTTGCACCTTATTAATGCTTTAATAATGGCTCAAAAATCATCATAAAAAATCTAAAACATCCACGATATTTGAGGTAAATTTGAGGTTTTAATAATGGTTACACGTAGAAATCATTATCAAAACCATAATATATTATCATATTCTAGGTGTTTTTAATAATGATTTAAAAAAAATATTATTAAAAACTAGGTTTAATAACAGTTTTGAGAAAAACCATTATTAAAATTAGGTTTCATAATGTTAAAACCCTAGAAACACTAACCAAATCCCAATAAATTATTAATTAAAAGTCTACATAATTAATAATTACATTAAACTCGTGATTTGATAACAATTTTCTCCCAAAACCAGTATTAAATCCCCTTGAATATATTAATACATTGGGCTTTTAATAATAATTTATTTAAGAACCATTATTAAACCATAATTATTTTTATTTATTTATAAATTATACAGTTTTATTCCAGTCTACATATATGGTGGTATGTTTAGATATTTACTAAATTTGTAATGTGTAAAATAATACCAATTCATGCACATTTTTCTCCAAAAAATAGAAATTAGTAGGCATACCTAAAATTGGTAGTTCTATACTCTACAATCAAAGTTCATAGACCATAAAACCTAACTATCAATAGCTTATAAACACTTACATGCCAATTGCATAAAATAACACAAATCATAGGGTATAAACTAGACCATGCATGTAGATCTTTAATACTGAGTGTTTGAGTGCACGAATGTGGCCCATTAATCTTTAACTTCATTATCTCCGTATTTCTGGCCTTGCATATATCCATCGCTAAAAAATTACAAATTGACACGATTTGATCATTTTGTTAAATATTAATATACCATAAATTAATTAATGAGAAAATATAGTAAAAATATGCATGGCTTGGATCTATGTTTGTGGATTTGTTCTGAAGTATGAAATCCATTACTTTACAAACATAGTATCCACAGTCATTACCGTCTTACTATTGTGGATACTATTAAATGAATTTAGTTAGCTTGTTGTTTAATTAGATATTAATTGGAATTGAAGTCAAAAATAAAATGCTAGTATTTTTGCATACCATTATAGGCTTATATTCAAGACACCTTGGGTCTAGCACACCATTTCCTCCTCTCCTTACACGTGTCATCTATAGTGCCCTAATAAATAAAGTTGTTAAATAATATTTTAACTTTATAGGCCTCACAAAATTAAAGCAGAATATATGTATAAATAAGCTAATAAAGTAAGAAGTAAGAACTATACTGACATGTCAATTAAATCCTTCCCTTTAGAATGATCAACAATAAAAGGAATGGACTAGTTTCTGAGGGAATAAAAAAATATATTTGTTTTGATTCGAACAGATGATGTACAGAACCTAATGTTCACTTACGAGGTCAGGTATAAGTTCAAGCTTATTGTTGTACCCCTCACTTAAGATATGATCTACTACGTAGTTTATGTATTTACTTTACTTATTGTAGTACTATATGTAGTATAAATATATAAACATAATAAAGGATACCATTCCCTCTGTCACAACATGACTAGCTACTAACCTATGGATGACAATAATGATGCATTTATTTAATAACTAATAATTCATATATAAGAGGTCATAAAATTATATAAATCAACAAAAAGTGTTAAAATATATCATATGAAATAATAGCTACTTAACATAGATGGTAACACTTGTGATTGATATCCATTCCTACTTATAAATATCGTTGATAACCTCTGTCGATATCATTAAGTGACATCATCCCTCCCAACATACTCAAAGGACTATCAATTATAACTAGTTTGTTGTCGAGGTAGGTTTAGGCGCAGAAATACAACATCATCAAAGTTAGTGGTGGTTAGTGGGGCTCTTGTAGTTATTGATTATTATCTAAAGATGGAATCTTTTGTGGGATGACTGATTTTTTCTGATCTAATTCAATTTCCTTTCTCAATGCCCTCTTTTTTTTTTTACTCCTTCCACTAGTAACTCTCTTTCCCTTTGCCTTCGGAGCATTCTTATTTTTTGATTCCTTAATTTATAGTAATAAACAAAATACAATGATCATACATACATAGATACATACATACATATATATATATATATATATATATATATATATATATATATATATATATATATATATATATATATTCATAAGGTATAAGCAATGTATGCAACATGTTAGATATAACGTGGATGAAGAATATTATTACCTTTTGAATAGTGAGATGAATTTGGTATATGGGCCAAGGCATGAAGCTTCCATGATCATCCAACACTGTGGTTGCCTCATCGCCTTAACAAGGTAATGGTGTATCTCCAATAATTGGAATGTTAGTACCTATGGACCTCATATTTGGGGCTAAGATAGACTCGTGGATCAACAACTGTAACACCCCCAAAATTCACTACTGAAAAATTTCGTTTTATTAAAAGATAATTGCGGAAGCAAATTAATGAAACGTGAACTTTGGGAGTATTACCGCCACACTTAGTACCAGACCGGTTCACTCATATCGTTCTAGTACCAAGTGCTAAGGCTAAGAAAAAAAATAAAATACAATTGAAAGAAGTTTAACGTACATAAATCAGAGTAGCGCATCAAATCATTTACAAGAATAAAATCCACCAATGGTAGTTACAGTAACCCATAACATTAAAACCAGGAATTTAAAGAGAAAGAGAAAACCCTAACGATACCGGATAACTCCTTACTCTCTTTCCCGTAGCCCACTTGAGCAGCACCTGAAAATACCTGCAAGGACACTACCCATTGAATAGGTAGGGGCCCCATAAAGGGAATTCCTTCAGTACTACGATACTGAGTAACCCTTTAATACCACACTTAAACAGGCCCGCAGACGGCACATAATGCAAGCTACACACATAAATAATGAGAGGTGCACACATAACAATAACATGCATTATAATTCATAAATCACGATCGATGCTTTGGGCCTTAATCCATGTCATAGTGTAAGATCAATACATTCGGGCCTTAAGCCATTATTCCGTCATCATTCCATCAATCTCATATTTTATGTACGAGAACCCCACTATTATAGCCGGTGGACCGAAAACAAACACACAGGGCAGAACGCCTCTGACCACTATTATTGCCGGTGGACCGGTCTGGCCTCGACTCACATGGTGTTCCATTATAAGTGATTAGTATTTTTCCATAATCTTATTCACATACATAACCGATTTTATTGAGCTCGGGACCCCCACTATTATTGCCAGTGGACCGGAATACATATAAACTCATCATCCAGGGCACAACGCTCCTGGCCACTATTATAATCGGTGGACCGGGATATATAAAGAATCATCATCTAGGACACAACGCTCCTGACCACTATTATAACCGGTGGACCGGTACTCAATATCATAATCATCTGGGCCCGGCTCATTAATATTCCACTTTCAATAATAGTATCTTTCCTTTCTTTAATCAGCACATCAATCATATTTATGTGCCTCGAACGGGAGATCAATAACCCGGGACACAACGGTACACCGGTCGTACCGGTGCATATTAGCTACTCAGTACCCTTCAACCACGAACCCAAGGACGCAAAGGTACCCTGGTCGTACTGGTGCATAAAGCTAACTCAGTACCCTATCGGCAAGGACACCTAATCCATAAGTATGCATACCCCCTAACTAGGTCCGTAAAGCTAGAAAGAGTAAGATATAGGGCCTGGCTGGGGCACAAAGGCACACCAGCAAATACCAGAATAATCGTGGACTAAATCACGTCCTTAGGGTAGCGACCCCTAAGGAGTCACCATTCCCGATCTCGAGGTCTTTCACTTTAAGTAATAGTGTCTTAATTAAGGTGATCACCAACAACACGATAATCCGATACTTATTCACTTTCAATCTTTTTGATATCATTAATCGTTTCTTATTCAGATGATTATCCAGGATATCACAGAGAAATCATTAAGGCCATACTAATTATCAAACACTCTTACTTGGCTAATCAGCATTATTTGAATCATATTATAATGTTCCACAATCTCCAAGACATGTTAGGTACAAACTACTCATTTGCCCTTTACTTATATAGTTGTTAAGTATCCATTCCTTACTCGCCAAATTACCATATTACCCTTTAGGTTACATAATTATCAAATTACCCCTTGCCCAAATTAGATCACCAAATTATCCCCTACACTTTTTAGATCACCATTCACCCCTCATAATTACTACACTTATCATATTTCCCGTTTGGTTGGTTATATTACCAAATCGCC
Organism: Tamarix chinensis; assembly: GCA_030549775.1. NCBI lineage: Eukaryota > Viridiplantae > Streptophyta > Magnoliopsida > Caryophyllales > Tamaricaceae > Tamarix > Tamarix chinensis. The sequence goes on from CM060182.1 coordinate 56,037,116, forward strand.
CTTTATAATTACAAAACTACCCTCGAGTTGGATAAATTACTAAATTACCCTCCTTCATTATTATGATTACTATTTTGCCCCTTTAGTTGGTTAAATAATTATCACTTTATCCCATAATTGGCTAAATCACCAAATTGCCCCTTTAGTTGGATAATTTACCAAATTGCCCTTCTCCTTTATCATAATTACCATTTTACCCTTCTCAATTATTTTAATTGCCATTTTACCCTTTTTAATTATCACAAATCCCAAATTACCCTTCTTCATAATTACAAATATTAATTTACCCTTCTTCATAATCATAATTACTATATTACCCTTCTCCATTATTAAAATTACCATAATGCCCTTTAATTGGTTAATTTACCAAATTACCCTTCTATAGTATCATACTTATCCAATTGCCCTTCTGCAATCATAATTTAATTACTAAATTATCTTTTGTCGTTATCATAATTACCAAGTTACCCCTTACTCCCATGTTTGCCATAATATCCTTTTATTTGCAAAATAACCATTTTACCCCCTTACATCCAATTTTACCATATTACCCTTTTGCTTGTAAATTACCATAATACTCCTTTTACTTTACAAATTACTATTTCACCCTTTTATATCCAAAAATTACCATTTTTATCTTTCATTACAAAATTACCATTTTGCCCTTCTTTTCCAAAATTACCATATTACCCCTTACTTGTAAATTACCTTTTCGCCATTCACTTATACAATTACCATATTACCATTTATTTATGAAATGACTATTTTGCCCCTCTACCTCTAAAATTACCATATTAACCATTTTACTTACAAAATTACCATAATGCCCTCATTCATCCAAAATTACTATTTTACCCCTACTTCCATAATTGCCATTCTTACCACTTACTTATAAAATTACCATATTTCCCCTTGACTCCAAAATTACCGTTTTACCCTTTTCTTCCAAAAATTACTATAATACCTCTTTACTTATAAAATTATCATTTGGCCATTTAATCATAAAATTACCATATTATTCTTTTATCTCGAAAATTACCATCATACCCTTCTTTCTCACAACTTACAATTTTATCCTTTTTACTTATAAAATTATCATCTCACCCCTTCCCTTTGAAATTACCAAAATACCCTTTTGTTTACCAAATTACCAAAATGTCCTTTTTCACTTATGAAATTTTCACTCAACCCCGTTATTCACCATTTTTATGAATTTACTAACACTACATAAAATAATGATATTAGTGCTTCATTCTTATCATCTAAGTCCACCAACATGTCATTATTCAACATAATACTCATTAGCAACTACCTACATTATGTCACATACTTCATAAGCAAAATTACTAAAATGCCCTTAGGCAATAATATTACTCATGCATTAGCAACATAATACATCATAAACAAGCATTTAACATTCCCATCAATAATCAACTTCTTCCTTAATTAACATACCTACATATGGCACAAAAGTTATCATGCTTTTCCTTTTTATCAAACAATATGCATATCATGCTAAGCACACCAAAGATGCATAAAATCATACTAAACCCCTAATGTGCTAGCATACGTTTTTTCATATATTTAAGGGAGGATTAACGGTTACCTTAATCCTGTAAAATATCAAATCTTACCAAGAATAACTAGCAACTCAACACCTAAAAATAATATCCATCATTATTATGTTAGAAACAAGAAATTAAAAAGGATAAGACTTTATAAAAATTTATTTAATAATAAAGCACTTAACTTAAAATGCTATTATACCTTAAAGATTAGCCAAATAAATTTCAAAATGAAGGGGGAGCTCACACTGCATGAACAATGTGAGTCTCATGCAAAACCATGGGGAGAAAAGGGCTCAAAGAGGGTGAAGGGAGCAAATTTTGTTATTTTCGGGTTAGGGTCTTTAGGCTAGAAAAGAAGGTGGATGGGGGAGGTTCTAAGGCAGGGGAATGGTGCAGAAGTGAAGATGGGGTGTAGGTGGAGGCTAAGGGTGGTTTCACGGCGGCGTAAGGCGGCGAAGTTGGCTGCCCAGATGGGTCGAGGGAAAGGGGTTGTGAAGGAAGGAAAAGGAGAGGGAAAAATGGAGGGGTGTAAGGGTTGTTTTCGGCCCACTAAGGCATGGCGGTGGTAGAGGGAGTTGCAGGGTGTCGAACAGTGGGTTGGGTGGCGGCAGAGGTGGCCGGACGGCGACGGAAATGGCGGTTGTAGGTGGCTCGGTGGTAAGGGGAAAAACTGGGAAGAAAAAGGAAGATGAGGAGAAGGGAGGAAGTGCAGGGCTCGAAGGGGCTTGGGGGGTCTCGTAGTGGTGCAGGGTGGTAGTAGGTGGTGGCAGAAGGCGGCGCAGGGGTTGGGCTTGGTGGTTCAAGCGGCGGCGGGCGGTGGCGGTCAAAAATCGGGGAAAGAAGGATGGAGAAGGAGAAAAGAGAGAAGAGGCTCGGGAGGAAGAGGTGAGGCTCGAAAAAATGGGGAAATGAAGGGCTTGGGAGATGAAGAAAAAGAAGAGGGAGAAGAGAGGGGGCAGCGGCTGGCCGATCGGTGCTGCAGTGGTGGCAGGGCTGTCGCTTGGCAGGGAAAGAGAGGGAAGAAGAAGGAAAGGGAGAGAGGCACGCGAGGTGTGGTCCAAGAGTCGGTTTGGCTCGAAAAGAAAAGAAAATGATGGGGGAAGAGAGAGAGGGAGAGGGAGGTAGGTGGCGGCAGTCGCAGGGCAACTCGGTGGTGGTAGACATGAGATCTAAGCTTGTAGGTGGTCGGGCGTGGAAGAAGAAGAAAGGAGGGGAGGTGCGAGCGGTTGGACCGGCACAGGAAAAGAAGGGAGTCGGCCGGTCCAGGGGAAAAATAAGGAAGCGTTTGGGCTGGTGTGCTGGGCGGCGTGCGAGGGAGAGAAGGGAGGAAGCCTGTGTGAGAGAGGGGAGATGGGCCAGTGGCCTAGTGCGCAGGGGAGGGGAAGGGCTGGTCGGGCGGCCCAAAGGAGGGAGAAAAGGGTAAAAGAAGAGGAGTAAAGGAAAAAAAAGGAAAAGGGTAAAAAGGGAAATGGGGAAAAATAGGGAAATAGAGTAAATTAATTTATAAAATCATAAAATGTAATATTCTTGATAAATTATTTAATTTAATAATTTAATTCATTATAATCTAATATATTAGTTTAAAAAGGATAAAGTTGGTAAAATATTAATTTGAAAAATTATATAAATAAAATAATATGATAAATAGTAAAATATTTATTTTTAATTTTTTAAATACTCTTATCCAAATTTACATGCTCTAAAATCCATAAAATAATTAAAATAAATAATTTTACAAGTTAATTTTATTTCAAATAAAGTTATTTACTAAAATATAGGTTTTTGAAATTTTTGGGGGATTACAACAACATTTTGGTACCATGATTGATGTGTGCCCTTTCTTTTACCAGAAGTATTAAGGGGCTATTATCTAATATGTCACATTTATGCAAACCTTGGAATAAAATATTACATAGTATTAATTATCGAGTTGACACTTAATAAATTTTATAGCAATTCATAGTTTGATATGCTTATCTCGGGAAGAAAAGGAAAACATATACCAGCTTAACAACTATCTCTAATTCTATTTACATTTGGTATGTGAAGTGAATTATATGCATCTAAATCGGATGACTCACAATGATCATACATACATACATACATACATATATATATTCATAAGGTATAAGCAATGTATGCAACATGTTAGATATAACGTGGATGAAGAATATTATTACCTTTTGAATAGTGAGATGAATTTGGTATATGGGCCAAGGCATGAAGCTTCCATGATCATCCAACACTGTGGTTGCCTCATCGCCTTAACAAGGTAATGGTGTATCTCCAATAATTGGAATGTTAGTACCTATGGACCTCATATTTGGGGCTAAGATAGACTCGTGGATCAATAACATTTTGGTACCATGATTAATGTGTGCCCTTTCTTTTACCAAAAGTATTAAGGGGCTATTATCTAATATGTCACATTTATGCAAACCTTGGAATAAAATATTACATAGTATTAATTATCGAGTTGACACTTAATAAATTTTATAGCAATTCATAGTTTGATATGCTTATCTCGGGAAGAAACGGAAAACATATATCACTTCACAACTATCTCTAACTCTATTTACATTTGGTATGTGAAGTGAATTATATGCATCTAAATCGGATGACTCATAACCATGAGATTTGATGAATGACAACTCTTTATCCATTTTAGCCATATGCTAAAATGCCATGTTTAATTTTTAGATCAAGAGAGTCACTTGGTCATTGGTGTTCCAGATCCATGAGATCAACCACATATGCTTGTTCTCATAACCCCTAATCTAAGATCCACGTATCTTTTGGGGTGCTTCTTAAATTCTTTTTAATTGTGACATGGTGTTGTATTTGTAACATCCCCATTTTTAGTAATGGTAAATGTTGTTTAAATAATTCATTATATAAAATAATAAAATCATAGGGTGTTACCACCACACTGTCTGGTTTCATCTACCATTCTCATATCAAGTGTTAAGGCTAAAATATTATTCTGCTTAAATTAATAATACAATTATAATAATCATATTAGAGAGAACAAAGCGGATGAAAATCATTCTGAATAAAAACAAGGTCTACGGTGACAAAACTCAAATGAGGGAAAATACAAGGGGATATAAGAGTCCAAGAACAACCTGATTAAAGATATTAAAAAGGACACGGGATAGTCCTAACTCTTAAACCAAACTACCAGCCTTTGATTGATCTCACAAGTTAACATTCAAATACCACTACCTATTGAATAGGTAGAGGCCCAAAAAACAGAATACTTCGGTACAATGATATTCAGTAATCTAATATACACAACTAAAATAAAAAGCTTACATGGAACACATATAAGGTACTACAATAATACATAATATAAAACACTGAAAGATACACAAAATGATAAAAATATGATAATTAGATTAGATAACCAAATATTACGAAGCCTCATATTACTCATACTCATTCATTTAAAATATATTAAAACTTACCTATTAGACATACAAGGGATGCTTTCTAAACTAATGATTTGAACTAATGTCAATATAATAACTATATGCTTCACCATTTATCTCATATCTCAATGTTAAAGTCAATAATATTCATAATATCACAGGTAGGGCTCAAATGCACAATACCAAAAACATGTAGGTATAAATGCTACTATCGAATTATATAGGCATGAAGGGTACTACTGAACTAGAAGTAGGCACAAAGGATACTACTAATCAATAGTTAGGCACGAATGCTACTACCAAGCCAATCTAATAATCATTTCGATTCAACAATAATTATTTTTATTTTTATTTACTCGATGGGAGATCATATTAACTCGGAGACACTAAAGTACTCTAGTTATACTAGTACACAAAGGTAACATAGTATTTTACTGACAATCAACTCAAGGGCACTAAGGTACCATGGTCACACTAGAACATGAAGGTAGGATAATACCCTACAGATAAAGACACCTAATCCATAAGTATACATACCTTCTATAAATCCACAAAGCTTAGTAACGTAAGATATATGGCTTGACTAAGTTATTGAGGCACACCAGTAGAAACCATAATCAACCATGTGCTAAAATTGGCCTTTAGGGTAGTGACCCCTAAAGAACCACTATTATTGATACCAATATATTTAACTTTAAATATTAATATTTTATTACGGTGATCGCATATATCACATAATACATTGAGAATTTCCATTTTCATACTTAACCATTTTACTCACCTTCCAACTGTTTTGGGTAGCGACCCCTAATCCAATTGTTTAGGACAATAATAATATAAAACAACACCAAAGTCAACATTAGAAATATACTAAGGCCATCTTAGGTTTAATTATTTATGTCTTGATGTATTATGCCAAAAATAACTAAAATATCCCCAAGGCTATAATTATCACATTATCATCCATTCTAAATACTAATTTAGACTTCATTCATTAATTTGTCATGAAAAGAGTATAACACAATACTTAAATTATTTGACATGCAACTAAATTATTAGGCATGTCAAATGATAATTTTATTGTTGCACATGATATAACACTTAAAATCCTAACATGCATATCTAATTCACCTAAAATCACGCATTCCCATGCTCAACAATAACTAATATAAATTAGGCATGCTTAATGGAATAAATCATATGGTACGCTTAAAAAGAGTAAATTGTCCTCAGGGCACATTCTAATAATAATCATACCAAAATACGCTTAAGCATGCTCGATCTATTATGTTACATGTACGTATCATTCATAACTTATTCTTGACATTAAAAACATTTTAATGTGTTTTACACTAATTATACATCAAAACCCTAATATGTTATAATGTGATGTGTAGCATTTTAGTAGAGTATAGGGATTACAATATAGAAAACATATTTAATATGGTCCATACATCAAAACCCTAATGGGATATTATGCAAGGTTTGACATTTTATTAAAGTATAAGAGTTACCCGAATTCAAGCAAAAACTCAAATTATAAGCAATATAATAAAAGTACTATGCTCCACCAACCAATATCTTGTACTTAAAAATAATACCTAATTAACCATATTAATATTTAATTAATAAATTAATAATTTATATTAAAATAGTTATCAAGAAAACTTTCCAAAGTACCCTTAAATTGCAAAAAGAAGGAAAAAACCTAACTCACGCTGCCTACAGGTGGCATGAGGAACAATTGGGGAAGGTAGGTGTTATTGGGGTAGCTCACACTACATGAGGTTGATAACTACAATGGATGGCATTGAGCTATGACAAGGCTGGAAAGGGGTAGTGGAAGAGAAAGGGGACAGTGGTTATAGGTATTCGGAGATGATGGTGGTGCTGGCTGGAGGTGGCGATGTAGATAAAAAGGGGAACTACTTGGAGTGCAACGCTAAGAAAGGGTGGTCAAGGGAGGTGTGGTAAGGGTTGGGAATGTTTGTGGTTGATTAGATGGTCTTGGGTAGTGTTAGAAAAAGAAGAGGAAGGGTGGGGTGGTGGTTGAGGCTTAGATGGTTGCAAGGATTGTCGTGGGTGGCACAAAGAAGAGGCGAGGAATAAATGCTTGAGAAGGTTGTGCAATAGGGGCATAGTCATATAAGCCAGGAGTGGGGTATGACTAGGACATGCACAAGCCATGTGAGGCTCACACAGTTATGCATGTGTTGGTGCATAGGTTATGTGCCTTAACCAAAATGAACAAGGCAACTCAAGGAGGAGGGTAAAATTCATGGATTGTTGATGTGATGGTTAGGTGACAATAAGAGGAGGTTTATGGGGATGAGGTGGTGATGGTTATACTAGAAGGTGGTAGTTCAATAATGGTGATGGTGGACGGTGGTGGCATTATGCACTAAGGAGCACGACTGGGTCAAGGAACCAAAGTAAGGTAGAGGGAGAAGGGAGAACGGGTTGCATGAGAAAACTGAACAGCAATAATGGAGATAGAGGGGTATTATGTAGCCATTTTTGTGAGATTGGTTTGAACAAAGAGGTGAGGTGATGCGTGTAATGTTATATGTGGAGGGAGACAAGAGGTATGTTTTTAGTGGAAAAGATAGCACAATAAAAGGAGTCATTTGCAAGATGGGGAGTTGGCAGAGGTTACTTGTGTGGTAAAAAGGTAGCGGGTAGCGTAATAGAGCTTAGGGTTATGATAAATAGGCGATAACAATGGGAGGTTGATGGGGATGAGGTGGTGGTGGTTGGATGAGAAGGTAGTGGTTTGACAATGGTGATGGTGGATGGTGGTGGTGCCATGCACTAAGGAGTACGATTGGGTTAAGGAACCAAAGCTATAGGGAGAAAGGAGAAGGGGTTGGATAGGAAAACCAAACAATAAGAATGGAGATGAAGTGGTATTATGTAGCCAATTTGTGGGATTGGTTCGAACAAAGAGATGAGGTGAGGTGTGAAACGTTAGAAGTGGGTGGAGACAGGGGGCATGTTTTTGGCAGAAACAATATCACGGTAGAAGGAGTCTTGCGTGAGAGAGGGAGTTGGTAGAGGTTACTTGTATGGTAAAAAGGCAGCGGGTGGCATAACAAAATATGATTTAGTTAGTTTTAGGTTAGTGCGGTTAGGTTAGGGTACTAGTTAGGAAAATTATATAAGTTTAGGATAGGTTTAACAAAAAGGAAAGTGATAAAAATATGTTCGAAATTTATTTAATAGTTTATTTGAGTTACAAGTCAAATGTTAATAATAATATAATTAGACCAATGTCTAAGAATTATGTTTTCGAATAAAAGACTAAACACATAAAAACAAAGGTTACAAACTTATAGGGTATTACAATATTAATCTACACCCTCCACATAATCTAATGTTTCAAGTTAATCTCATAATGTATGCAATTTAATATCTAAGAATCTAAGAAAAATAATTAGGGTTAGGGATATCTTCAAACTTATTATTATTATTATTTGTGCATTGTCTATATATATTCATTAAGATATCAATTTTTTTGCTTCTTTAGCCTTCTTCTATAACGTATCAGTATTAATGGATGAGGTACATGGATCTAAGTCCTAAGTTATGAGTTGTAATTCCAATATACGCACTTACAATAATAATATGGTTATAACACTGTCTACATAAATATTTTAAAAAATAAATCAAAATGTCATACCAGCTCTTCTTCAAGGCTGATATAGCTTATTTGAGCCATAATGTGATCATAAATATTTTGCCTAACCATTTCTTTATTTTGGTACTTTTCTCCTTTATTACAAGCCAAAATATTTAATTATGGTTATTTAAATATTAATAAAATATTTTTAATCAAAAAGCTTAATTGTTGTGCAACAAATAACTTAAACTCCTCTGAAAGACGACATACAATACCTTTATTTTTAGTACTTTTTTCCTTTATTACAAGCTAAAATATTTTGTCACGATAATTAAATATCAATGAAATATTCTTATTCAACAAACTTAATTATTATGCAACATATACCTTAAACTCATCTGAAAGACGATCTACAATAGACTAGTTCAAACTATTTTGATTAATGAAACCATAAAGCTTAAGTGGCTTAGTGCATAAAGTACCATCCCTCTTTCTATATATATTTCCCACATATCTAATGGGGGTAACTTGTATCAATTCCTTACACAAATAAATGATCTATCAAATCATTAACATTAACACTTTTAATATAAACACAGTTCAAACAATGGCAAACTATTCTACTAGGGTACTAAGCATGTTCTATTATAAGCTTGAAGAAAAATTTAACTCCTTTATCATATTTTATATACAAACGATGTGCATATATCCATTTTTGATCCATAGCTTTCTAATACATATGTATCCCACAAAAATTAATTATTACTAATCAATTCACTTCTACAAATTAATTCAAAAATCACTTTTATTTAGAAAGAATTCATATTTGCATAATGTATCATAACTCCTTTGTCATATTCTCTAGACAAATGATGTGCAAACATCTATTTTCTATCTATAGTTTTCTAATACGTATGTATCCCATGAAAAATAATTATTACAAATCAATTCACTTCTACAAATTAATTCACAAATCACTCTTGTTTAGAAAGAATTCTATTTGCATAATGTATTATACTTTAATACCCTAAATTTTACTACTAAAAAAATCTCGTTTCACAACGGAAGCATATAATCAAAATACCGGGTTACGACCATAATTGACGTAAGTCTTGTTTAACATATTACCCTCACATCAATCACAAGGCTACAACCATTCAAAGTAAAATAGAGTAATTAAAAATTAGAGAAGCTTTATAAATATAAATATAAGTTTGGAGATTAAATCGAGGATACAATAACAAAATATAATAAAAGGGATACCATGGATTGGAGAGTCTAAAAGGTATCCGGATAAAATATATCATCCGAATAACATAAATCTTCACCCAAATACCCAGTATAGAAAAAAATCACTCATCCCCATATGTTGCATCAAAGATAGCAAAAGCACACAACTGGTCCTTAAAGACTTGCACAAAAGCATCCAGGTCATCTACTAATAGGAATTAGCAATACCCATAAAAAAATGGTCAGTATGCTATGCACCGAATAAGGTAACAATATAATCGAGTTAGAGATATAGTTAAATACATAAATTCATATCAAATGATAAGTACATGTGTGGAACACATAAAATATCATAAGGTAAATACTAATACAGGCCTATTTAGATATAGCTATTTTTCATGCTTTTATTTACATTGAGTTCAGGAATCTAATTATTCTTAAACTGATGAATAATCTAAATTACCTCTTAGGAACAACACACCTAAGCCACTATTATCATCTGGTGGAACGGATCTAACACCTCTAAGGGTAAAATACTTCTAAGCCACTATTCTTAAGCCATTGAAACAATCTAAAACATCTCTCATGGGTGACACACCTGAGCCAGTATTATTGTCCATTGGAATGAACCCATAAATACCTTGGTTTTAACTCACGTGTTCTTATACTTTGAATCATTAATATCTTAAACATTAGGTTACTTATCACAAATCATATTATTATTCATGATGAGTATAGGGCTCCACTATTTTTAACTCTATAGAATAGACTGAAGTGCCTCTCAGGGATAATACACCTGAGCTACTTTTATTGTTTGACAAAATGAAACCATAAATCACCTCTCAAGGAAAAATTCTTCTAAGCCACTATTCTTAAACTGGAGGAATGGTCTGAAAACCTATCAAGAACAACACAACTGAGCCATTATTATTGTTCGTGGAATGGACCCATAAATACCTTGACCCGGCTTACGTGATCTTTCACTTTAAATGATTAATGTCTTATTACTGTTTAATATGACAAGTATTGAACATGTTCAAAATAGGTAAGGCACATCACAAGATCATAAGGTCGTTCTCCAGGGTTAACACCCTTATTTTTCCCCCAAACCCTAATTTCACATTTTTATCCTAACTCTTCTTCTTTAACTCTTATAACCACCAAACTTAGTACTTCTTCCTAAAATATTATTATTATCAACATCATCAAATTTTTAGTCCTACCTTTAAGATCTTGCATATAATAATAACCCTATATCAAAAATTACTATTGAGAGGGCTTATAAACCCTAATTTAACAATTACATTATAATTTTTTTGTAGGACTCAAACAAATACCAAATTAAATGCACATCCCCATAATACTAATTTTAACAACATAGTTGAAATTCATGGTCTAAATCTACCATTTTATACATGTGATAATAGTTTCCTCATTTTATGGTTACTATTCCCAATCAAACCATTTGCATACTTTGTTAAACCTAGGTCATTCAAAACTACTCTAAACACATCATATAAATTCCTTAGCATATTTTGGATGATATAACATCTTAAAATACCATGATCCTCGTATTTAACCTACGTTAACCAAAATGCCCTTATTGATAACAAAACCCTTATTTTATGCAAATCTTATGTGTTTGGTAACATTATCCCCAAATCCTCCATTTATGTCCATATACTTTATTATACATTTTTCATAATCATCAACCATTAATAGAACCATGATATAACCATATTTCATACCGAGGGTTTTTTCCACATAAAATAACAATATGGTATAACCATTACTTACTCATTTTCTACAATATACTATCAATCACATATCATAACATTAAAAATCATTTATTAATTCACATAATAACAAAAACATGGTATAACACCAAAAATATGCATAACACTTAGCAATAAAAAACCCCAGACTACGATAAGTATCCTTAAAAAAATGACTTCGATCTCTAAGCACGCATATGATATTTTGCCTTTCTATAACTACAAGGAAATCACCTAGGAAATCATAATAAAATACCAATAGGATTAAACCACGTACTTAAGGAAAGGTCAAGGAAATGAAAGGATGAAAGAAGGGAGAAAAAAATCAAGGGGAAAAATTACACAACCAAAGAAAGGAGGGATGGGAAAGTTGTGCCGAGCTAAGGAGTGGTAACAACAGAAAAATCTATTGTTGCTATGGGGCCATCAACGGCCAAAGGAGCTGAATGAAGGAGGGAAGTAAGGGTGGCATAGGATAAAGTAGGGTGGTGGATATCAGTCGTTTTAGCCAAATCAAGGTGGTGTGGTATTCGGTTTTCGGGGTCAAGTGATGGTGGTGTGGTTTGATGAAGCTGCCGAAAAAGAAGTGGCAGATACGGGTGAAGCTACCAAAGAGGAGGGAGGTGGGCTTTTGTTGAAGCTGCTAAATGGATGGTGTGGGTGTAGGTTGAAGGGGTTGTGGTGTGTTTGGCCAAAGGTGGAGGGGATGTAATGGAGGATTTGGCTGATGGTTATGGGAGGTTTTCGATATAGGTTGACATAGGTGGTGGATTTTTTGAGTTTATTTTTGTGGCGGAAAAAAAGAGGTGAATAAGGAAGAAGGTTGGTTTATTTATGCAGGAAAAAAAAGGAGAGAAGAGAGGGTGGTCTGGGCATTTATTGCTGGGTTTATATATACATGCATATGCACAAAGATGGGGGTTAATCTTAGCTTAAAATTTCAACATAGATTCTTAAGCTGAGGAGGGGAGTCGATCGGGTAGAGGGTAGGATTGGTAGGGGGAGTCATCAACGGGGAAATATACAAGGGAAAGGAGAAGTAAAAGAAAAAAAGAGAAAAGGAATATGGCGTGGGTTTAGATTTAGGTTTAGGTTAAAAAAGATATGAATAGCCTGAAACAAAAATTACGATTAGGCTGAGATTTATGATTAGGGGTTAGGGTAAGATAGAAAAATAATTTTCTCAAGGTTAGAATTATGTTACAATATTAAGTAATTGAGATTAGGGTTCGATAAAATTAAGGGCATTTCACATACTATTTTTTTGCCATATATACGAACCATTCCAACACATTTCCAAAAATATACCAATACACAAATCACTCATGCTTAGAAAGAGTTTATATATATATATATATATATATATATATATATATATATATATATATATACATATCAAAACTTTATACAAAGGTTGTAAATCCAAAAAATATACATATTAGGTGTTTAAAACAAATCCTAAAAACTAATAAGAATCCTAAGGTAATAGTAATACCACATACATCAAAATGTTACTACAACCCAAACACCTAACTAAAAACAACAAATAACATCCTTTAAAATTGATCGACAACCTTACCTAAGCCGATTAAAAACCATCACTCTTAGATTCCACTCATCTCGATATATCATATTCTCCCTCACATCATCAATGGAGAGTCTAATGATGGACACTCTAGGTTAAATATGGTGGATACTCGGCGGTAAGCTATGACGAAACATCCACTCATCATTTTTGTTATTAGCTCTCTAGTTATCTAATCATAACTCCTCACAAACACCTCACCCTCAACAGATATGGGGTGTGATGCATCGGTATGGTGCACAAATAACTAGCTAAAGCCCCAGACCATGGCCCCATCTAAGGCAGGGTTGACAATAAGTGATATGATTTGAAATGGAATATATAAAAGTATTACTGTTCACAAATGAGTGACCTAGCTTTTTGTATAACTATATCACATAACCCGGAATATCCGTATCAGGTGACATGCACAAATATGGTGGAGATACGTAAGTAATAGATAAGTGTGGTATCTCACTACCTATAAAATATAACAACTATTAAAATCTATTATTAAGGTTATTGTCTAACTCTTTTAAAATATAAAATATGTAAATTATATAGCCAAAGCAGTAGTAAATTTATTATATAATATCTTAACAAGTTGTGTAAAGCTAACAACATACCCGCATATATAAGATATTGACCACTAAATTAAATTTTATAAGCTACATTCTATTAGAAGTGCACCACGCCCTACAAGTAGCATATTATTGTAAGAGATTAACTTTTATGCAATATTTTTCAACAAAAAATTATACTAACATGTATGCATATATTTATATTACTTTTTTATTATTTCAAAGGTATCAAAATGCATATATTTATGGAGGAAGAGACTAACCAACAGCTAAAAAGAATAACAACATAGCAACAGAGGCAAATCCATATCATACAAGTAAAAACACTTGTAAGACCAAGATAAATACTATGCCTGCATATATTTGTAATGAAAGAAGAAGGCAAAAATACTGCCTAGCTAAATCTAAAAATGGCACCTGATGGAAAAAATAAGAATGAGTGTTAGTGGTGGATCAAGTCAAGACAACACAAAGGTATGAAACAATGGATTATCAGGAGAGAGAGAGAGAGAGCACAATACAATGATGATGCACAACTTGATGAAAGAAAAATAGAGGAAATAATGACCAACAAGAAGAGGAGTAAGGTGGTCATCAATATGTAAGAAGAGGACAACGATGGTCGTTGACCGACAAGAACAAGAGGAGGAGTAAGAGTAAGAAAGTGGAAGAAAGAAAAATGAAAATGAAAAATAGAAATAATGCCCAGGGAAGAGGGAAATAATAGGGCCGATGAATTGAATGTTCATGTTTGATGTTATAGTAATAGTTATCAGGATATCCATTTTTGAAACATTTTCTATACAAATTTTTATATAGAATAATTATTAAAATATGCTCCAAATTTCCATGCACAAATTTTCACATATTTATCAACGATTTCTATTAAACCATCATTTATGTGCCATTATTAATTAGCTATTATGTATTAATGCATGTAAAGATTATAAAAACACATAAAATCATGAACTTGCAATATAATAGATGAATATGCTCCAAACCTTAGACATGATATTTTCACAAAGGTATGCCATATTTAATTACTTAGAAAGAAACACAGATTAACAAAACCCTAATCTAGAGTTGTGTATCCTTATAAAAAGCTGTTTTGGTCACTTATCAAGAAAAATAACTCATAAGTACCCACCTACAAAATCATATAGTCACCTAAAAAACACAAAAAATGAGAGGTTAGAACATAATGAAATTAGCAACATAGGGTAAAGAAAAATAGAAGAACTTAGGAAGAAAATTGAGGCAAGAGAATGAAGTGGTGGAGAGTGGCTTTTGTGTGAGGGAGTGATGGGACTAGGGGCTAGTTGTGTGTATTTTTAAAGCAATAAGTGGTGCTTAATGTGAGGGTTAGAGGTTTTAGGAGTTGGTTGTGTATGTAGCTACTAATGGTGGAAATGGTGTAGTGTGATATGGCAACACAATGTTGGGCAGTGGTTGGATGAGTTGGAGGTTAACTTAGGTGAAGGGTTATTTGTGTAAATGATGGATGCAACTCACGATAGGGATATGGAAAATGAGGAGCAAGAAGAAGAGAGAATTAGGATGGCTTAGCAAGCAACAAAATGTAGAGAAAATAAAATAAGGGAGCATGGGTATGATATGGAATGGTTGAAAAAATATGAGGGGAAAGTATTTAAATGTGTACATGAGGTTGCGTGAAAAAAAAGTGTATGATTAGGGGTAAACCGTGATTAGGGATGCAAGTGTACGCGAAAGAAAAATAGAGGTACGGGTTGGGATGGAGTGTCCAACATTTGAATGAAGAGTATGATTGAGTAGGTTTTGGGTCAAGGTTAGGAGTTTGGTTATAGTAAATAAACTGAGGAAAAGAGAGAGTCTAATTAGCAAGGGAAGGGTCATAATTAGGGGTTTGGTTATGGGGTGAAAGAAAGTGTTAAGGATTAAGGGAGGATTTAAGTGATTAAACACCTAAAAATTAAAGTTAGAAAAATATTGGGGTGCTACAAAGAGAAGTGGACAATTTTAATATCCACCATATTGTGGTTTGGGATTTGGAAGGAAACGTTGGAGATGCCCCCTTTGTTATTGATGAGAATCTCTGCCACAATGGTGGTATATTTGTAGGCTTGTAGAGGACCTTCTATTTTTGTACAAATAGGGTTGTAAGAGATTCAGTTGTCGTGTTAGAGTTTTATTCTATTTTATTTTATAACTAAATATCCAAGCCCTATATTTAGAGCATTCTTAACCTAATGTCAATATTTCCAAGTTGAAAGAGAGGATATAAAAATTTTAGATGTTATTGTTGGCTCTGTATTTGTATCTATCTTTGAGAGTTCCCACCCATAGAGTGTCATGGTTGGTAAGGAAACACAAACATAAATCCATAAGGTGGGATTTGCTAGTAAACTAAGAATATGTAAGGCCCACTCCCCTCGTATATTTTGGGAAAGTGAGGACATCTTGAGAGATACGGTGGAATTTGTGTGAGTTTTTAGTTGATTCCCATGAAATTTCTAGTCACTTTTTCAATTTCTTCACATACTTCTTTGTGGAATTTATCCACTTTCATAGTGAAAATTCGAAGGGATTCTAGTGTATTTTTGGCAAGAATTAATCTTCCACCCAAGGATAAGCAATTTATTTTCCAATTGGCAGGCCAAATTTTATTCTTGTTATAAGGTTAGTGAACTTTGTAGAAGGGATGTGTGGATGTTTTGTGGCATGTACTAAATAGAGATCAATGTCTTGAGATAGAGGGATAAATTCAAGGAAATGTTAGTCTAGTCATAGAGGTGGCAAGGAGAGAAGATAATTTTGAGCTATAACAGGAGTTATTGAGGATGGATTTGATTGTTTGGTAAAAATAATGATATGATATGCAAATATGAGGGGTGAGATGTGGGTTTTATTCTTAGTAATGGGGAAGGAGTCCCAAGAGGCATTGTGTGTGGCTTCTTGGATCTTGGTGGAAAGACACTTAATATACATAATGAAGAAGTAAGGTGATATATGACCACCTTGTCTAACATCTCCAGAGGAATAGAAGTTTTACGTAGGGGAACCATTTATGAAGCCGATGAAGGTGTGTAAAGATAGAAAACATGATTAATTAATTAATGAGGTTTGGAGGAAAGTTGAACTATTGTATGGTATTGTGTATAAAAGCTCCATTTGATATGATCAAGGCTTTTGAGAGGTAATTCTTGATAGTAGGGTAAATAGTAACTTTTAATTTATGTTGGAAGGATTGCTCTACATCCTTGCAAGGAAAGCTGTAATACCTTAAAATTTACTATTTAAAAATTTTGTTTTAAAGGAAGCATAATAACAACATAATTGGGTGTTACTACCATCTTAATATAATTCTAGCTTACCATACCATTTTTATATTGAATACGATGTAAAACATTTATAACTTAAAAATGATATAAATAGAGAATGAGAGAAATTTTCATAAACTTAGATAATATTTGGAGTTTAACTCTTAGTAAATAATGACAAAAAAAAGGGATCTAATGAAACTTAGAGTCTAAAAGTTATTTGAATAAAAATTAACTACCATAGAATAGTAATTCTACATTGAAACCCCAAAGGATAACATGATCACTCATCCATAGGCAAAGAATCATGAATAGTGAAATCATCTTGATAATTAACGATGATCTACACAATAAAATATGAGTCATGTGCTTGTGGGAATGAGCAACACCAGTGAAGCATTGAGTAAAGTAGCAATACACTGATAATAAAGGGGAAAACAACGCATATAAAGTCACATGGAAAGATAAATTATCTATATTAATCATATCATGAAATTGATCAAGAAAATAATTAATAGAATCCATATTAGATATGCATATAATCCTTTTTTTATCATGTTGAGTTTAGGGACCTTACCGTTCATAACTAGCGGAATGATATCAACAATATACACCTCTAGGACTTAACACTCCCAGCTATTATTTTTGTTTGGTGGAATGGACTGTTACAAACCCAAGGTAATACATTCATGGATACTATTCTCATTTAGTGGAATAGACTAGTACAACCTTAAAGTACAACACTCCTGACCATTATTCTCGTCCGGGGAAAAGTATCTGTACAACCAACCCTGATTAATGTGTTCTTTTACTTTAAATGTTTATGTCTTATTATAATTTTAATTACTTTTATATTGTCATAAAACTTATCACAAATATTTAAGGCACATAAAACTTAATCAAAAGATAAATGGGTTATTCCTTAAGGGGAATGGCCACGACACCTCTACAAAATCTTAAGTTCATGAGATGATCTTAACTTTTTCCATAAGACTCATCTAACCATAAATTTTAGTAAACATTCCTAATATACCACTATTGATAACCTATCTTAAAATTAAGGTCGGATTCTAATGTCTTACACATGGGGTAACAAGCTTACCTCTAAGGTTACTATTTTTAAGTCAAGTAATTTTCTCATTTTACTATACTTATTTTTCTCATCATTACCCTAATTATTCCATATAACATATTCAACATATTTTAAATCCATTACCACTTTAGGAACACTAAAATTCCATAATTAACCTATAAAGGCCAAAATGTTTTTATCTCACTTTAATGCCTCACATTCTCTTTTTAGATAACTTGTGCCTTAGTCAACCCACACTTAATTATATTACACATGAAATAAGTTATAAAATCCTCAAAGGTTAACATGCCATATTCATTTCCCACAAAATCATGAAATATTCCAAATACTCTTGAGATAGCCAAAATATCTAATTTCCACAAAAAAAGGAAGAAAAAAACATATGAGTCCCAATATTATTAACTTTCAACCTCTAAAATATATCATAATCATAATCATTATCCATATTTACAAACCATTCTTGTAGTACCATTAATACAATGGACCGTGCTAACATACCTGGGTTTCTAGATAAAGCTTCACCAAGCAATAACAGATAAACGTGTGCTTTGACAAAATGATCACTTCCTTATAATGCAATGCATCGACATCATCAAATGACTTAAAAAACATGAGTTATGAACTATGATAACACTGAGCATGATATTAAATAAAAAACCACACATAATACCAAAAACTATAGACTAGGACATGTATCCTTACTTAACTATAACCGGTCTCTAAGCATGTATAACCCTAAATCTCCTCCTTCAATACCATTGAAGATTCATTTGAAAATCAAGAATAATACAATTTAGGACTTAGTAAAATACTGATAAACCGGTAAATGACTAATATTTGGATGATTTTCACTATGGACATATACATGTTTCCATGGATTCTCTATGTATATTGTTTGATTTTCTATTAGATTCATGGATACTATATCCTTTGGTATTTTGTTTTCTAGGTGAACTTATGGATGCAAAAAAGGATAAGACGATTCAATATGAAAGCTTTCAACAACCATTATAAAGAACCTAGCATGTAGATGGCCTTGTTAATTTTAGGAACAATTACATCTGATTGAAAAAGTGAAGAGTTTTTCCCTTTATGCAATATCAATTTGGAAAAGTGCAAAGATTAAAGTTATAGATATTCTTCTAAGCTTTTCAATGCATCCAAGATCATTTTATTTTGACTCTAGACAAAAAAAGTTATGAACATTTTTTAAAAAAATATGTCAAATGCATCAACGCAGTATAACTGTATATGACCAATGCAAGATCATGTGTATATCTCCAACGATAAAGTAATGCACCTTCTAGTTGTCCATGACTGGCACAACTGTGTGGCATAATGCTGAGTGTAGAGAAGACACATGGTCAGGTTGTGCATGATCAACATAGTCGTGCATTCAACAATGTTGAGAAAACAAACGTCACACAGCTTAGCGGTGCACAATAAGCACATCCATGTGTGGGATATTCCACCACAATCAAGCATGACCCAATACTCATGAGGAGTGCTTATTTGCTAGATAAAGAGAGATGGAGGGGATTGTTTTAATTATTTTTCTTTTCTCTTTTATCTCTGAAAAACAAAAGAAACTCAATTGATGTAAATCAAGTGTTTCCTCATCAACTCTAATATTTCATTCCATTTTTAGATTTTATACACACTCTCGACATCAGATTCTAGCATTTATCTACACTTTATATCTTTTTATATTTCCTTTTTTATTTATTATGTTTAATGTTATTTATATATCTGCATTTTACTTCTTGCATTTTACTGTAATTATGAGTGAGTATATTTCTTTTCTAAGATTAGATCTAGTCTAAATTATTAATTAATGAATTATTTTTTTTAATTTCCATTTTGATTGCTTGAATTCGTAGATTCAATTGTTACTTTTGCAATTTTTCTTGAGTTGCTTGATCACCGAATCTATTAGACATAAGTATTAAATCAAAGGACCGAAAGGTGAAGATTAATAGCTGGAAAAATAAAAATTGAATGGGAAAATTAAATCATAAAAGTAGTCTAGAGTCTTTTGGAGATTTTATTGATTTAGCACAAATCATAATGATTTAATTTAACTTAATACCATGAAGATAGGTTATTATGTTTGTTTAGGTGTGGCTTTTCGAACTTTAAAGAGGCTATTAGTTAATTTAGTATTTCACCTTCCTGGATTCAAGTAATTGTTTGGTGATTGAATTGATTATTCATTAATTACCAATTTACGAGGACAGTCCAATCCTATTCTTTTAATTAGATTTTCCTTACTACTATTAGCATCATAATTTGAATTTATTTTGTTATTCATAATCTAAATAGCTTAAATAATGAAGATTCGGTATTCAATAATGAAGTCACTGTGGGATACGACTTTAACATTCTATAACAAGTCCGCAAACTTGTAGATTTAGCCCAATTTTTTTTGGCACTGTTGTCAAGGACTTTTGTTGTTGATATTGAATAATTTATTATATGGCCGGATTATATATCTATTTTCTTTTATTCTACTATTTTATTTTGTCATTTGATAGATCATCATTTGAATTTTTAGGTATTTTTCATGCAACATTCTTTTTGGCTTAGACCCCAGTTGAATTAAATCCGAAATCAAGAGGACGTTAAGCAAGATAAGGAAGTGGGTATGTGAGGCTAAAGAAAGCACCAATTCATAAATCATGGATAACCAATAGGAAGTTGAAGATCAAAACTGCTCTCTTAAGGGGTTTGCATCTTTGAATGCATATGGGATGCAGTCGAGCATACGAAAGCCTAGTGTAGCCACCAATAATTTTGAATTAAAGCTTGCACTCCTTAATATGGTGTAGCAAAATTAGTTCAGTAGTAGCACAACGACGAACCCAAATTTACTTGTCTTTATATTACTTGAGTATTGCTATATCTTGAAGATGAATGCAGTGCCAGATGGCGTGATCAGGTTGTGACTGTTTCCTTTCTCATTATGGGACAAAGCTAGATCTTGGTTGCAATCATTCCCTCCTAGGTCCATCATTACTTAGGACTATCTTTCATGGGATTTCCTGAGCAAGTATTTCCCCCCATCCAAGATGGTTTAACTAAGATATCTCATTACTAGCTTTAGTTGAAAAGATAGTGAATCCTTGTACGATGCGTGGGAACATTACAAGGATATGTTGAGCATGTTTCTACATCATGGTTTGGAGGAATAAATCTTAGTTCATACTTTATATAATGATCTCCATTACAAAACAATGATGATTATAAATGTAGTAATGGGAGACATTATTATGAAGAAAAGCATACCGAAAGAAAAATGATTAATTAAGGACATGGCTCAAAATCATTACCAGTGGTCGGGTAAGCACTCTTCTACCAAGAAAGGCAGAAGGATGAAGTTGATGCCTTTGATAATCTTTCTTCTAAAGTTGATGCATTATTTCAGTGGTTTGATAAATTAAATGTGAGCGCATTGGCTTCTGCTTTTATTGCTTGTGAGAATTGTGGTATTGTAGGATACTCATAATTTGAATTTTAGGCCCTTGGGTTTTCAAAACCCTATACGACCTTTTCTTAATCCTCCAAAGTCTAATCTTGTGTTGAGGTTGGAGAATTTTATGGCATCTTAGAAAAAGAAAACTGAATATTTGAGGAACTCACTTAATAACTTAACTTCTAAGGTTGAATCCCTAGCTACACGCAACAAA
The DNA here is from genome assembly GCA_030549775.1 of Tamarix chinensis. Lineage (NCBI taxonomy): Eukaryota > Viridiplantae > Streptophyta > Magnoliopsida > Caryophyllales > Tamaricaceae > Tamarix > Tamarix chinensis. Next base: position 56,058,962 of record CM060182.1, read on the forward strand.
ATGTTAGAAAACCAATTATTTAAGTGGCCCAACAGTCTGGTTATTCTTTTAGAACCTCCGAGGTTTTTCTAGGAAAACCATAAACCAATCCTAATGCTTCCATTAATGTCATCACACTTAGGAGTGGTAAGGAATTATGAGGCCCCATTTTGAGAAAATAAGTCAAGGAGGTTGATAAGAGAGTAGAAGATGTAATTAGACACAGTGGCAAACCCATCACCATTGAGAAAGAAACCATCTTAGAAAATGACCATGAGTTTGGAAAATGTCCCTTTGCCACTATACACACCCCAAAATTTACTATTTTTTTTTAAAATGGAAGTAATTAAATTAAAACTTATGAATTTGGGAAATGTTACCGCCACACTTAGTACTAGACCGGTTCACTCTGACCATTCCAGTGCCAAGTGCTAAGGCTAAAAGAAATTTAATGATAAATATAAATCAAATCTAAAGAAGACTTTAAATAAGTATTAAATGATTATAAGATAGAATTCAGAGTGTGAAGTTAAAGAGTTATAAACCAGCATACATAGCCAAAGTTCCTTGAGAGAAAATAAGTTTACCAATGGTAAAAGATGAATCTTGGACACTCAAAACATAGTTAGAAAATCATATAAGGAAAATCCAGCCACACCACTCTCGATCTTCGTGCCGAGTCCGAACTTAGCACTCAGTCCTGCCTGATGCCTCATGAACATCGTAGGCATCCAAATAAGTATCACTTACCTGTACAAAGTCAGAAGGGTCTTCTACTCGTGAGAATGAGCAACACCCATGAAACAGGTGGCCATTATGCTACGTATTGAGCAAGATGACCATGCACTAAGGCCAATACATAAAAGAACATGATTCAACATGATAACATAACAGCTTATAATCATTCAAATCAATAAATGAATAAACAAATGTCTAATTATAATCTAGATAAATTAATTATTTTAATCTTTGATCAGTATTCATTTCACACCATGCTTTTTATCAATCTATGCTAGTATGGGAACCCCACTATTATAACCGGTGGATCGGTCACTTATAGGGCGAAATGCCCTAACCACTATTATATGTCGGTGCCCCTGCTTGCATGGTGTTCCACTATAAGTACTTAGTATCTTTTATGTATCTTAGAAAAATCAAGATTTAGTGTATTGAGCTCGGGATCCCCCACTAGTATAGGCGGTGGACCAAAAACATATAGGGCACAATGCACCTGACCACTATTATTCACCGGTGGATCGGTCACTTATAGGGTGGAATGCCCTAACCACTATTATATGTTGGTGGATTGGTTTGGGGTCGGCTAAATTATCTTCCACTTTACATGATTAATGTCTTATAGTATCTTATTCAAAAGTTTCACCCTAGACATACATGACTAACTCCCTTTATGCTTATCCTCCACAAGGACCCGTCCCATATCGTGAGACTAATGCACCTCCTAAATTATCCCAACATCCTTTCCCTAACTCACACTAGAAGCCCAACTCCCAAGTTTATGGGTCAAGGCCCACTACTTTACACCTCCAAGTCCACTCACTACCTCACTTAAGGTTTTCTCCAGAAACCCTAATTTAGGCCCATGTGACCCATCCTACTCCACCTCACACAATCCAAATTTTTCTAACACCCCACATATCACACCCTTTAGATTCAACTCTCATCATCTTGCTTTACTCACTGAGTACACGTGTGACAATGAAACCCTATTTGTCCATGAAAAACCCTAACATCCTCACTTCCACATGTCACCTCACCATTTATCATTTTCCACTTTTATTTTTCCATGATGCTCATGCTCATCCCTCACACGGTAATCTTCCATACTCATCTCATACTCCACTTACTCTCATTTATTTTTCCCTTTTACCATCTTATCAAATTAGGGTTTCCTTCCAAACCCTAGTTCAGTCTCCTATGCACCCTTATACTGTCCCACGTACAAGGCCGCCAATCACTCAAACAACTCTTCCATTACCTTTCTCACACCCCAAATAAACTTTCCATACGTAAAATTTACCCCAATGCAGACTTTATACATCCCATGCAACCCTTTGAAGTTCTTCATGTAAGACCCTAAAACTCCCATGTGAAACCTTAGATTCTTTCATACAAACCCTAGATTCTCCCACGCAAAACCATAGATTCTTTTACTCATGGATCATGAAATTATTTAGGTCAAACCCACATCCTTTGGTCAACTTATTCCCCTTTGGTTAACTTATTTCCCCATTTTCGTTTTTCATCCTTTCACCCTGTATCATCACATTACTTATCCTAGAATGCATATCCTAAAGGGCCACAACACATCACATCATAATCACAGCTTATACATATTATACACATGCCATAAAATAACACATGAGCATACCTCAACTCCAAGCCACACTACACATAAAATAGTTATAACGATAAGCATAAGATACATAACACACATAAGGCCTTAGCTACACCCTTGCCTAATACGACACTGGTCTTGGAGCATGCTCCTACGCTTCCTTATAGTTTTGACTTGTCTCACCTATAAGAGGGAAAAACTAATGATTAGTCTCTCTCATACGAAAATACTATTATTTCATAATTTATTCTAAGGTTAGGGTTCTAGATAAAACAATAATATAATAATAGTGACACTAACAAAATACTAATATTGCTAAGGGTAATAGTAATAATAGTATTATTGGAAAAGATGATAATATAATGTTTGAAGATTTTATACTAACAATAATAATGATACTAATAATAATAATAATGTTGATAATAATAATAATAATAATAATGATGATGATGATGATGATGATGATGATGATGATGATTATAATAATAATAATAATAATAATAATAATAATAATAATAACAATAATGGTATTAATAAAAAATAATGTAAAGTAGAGTTTCGATATTGCATTAAAATAATAATAATACTTATAATAATAATAATAATAATAATGATACTACTACTATTACTACTACTAATAATAATTATAATAAATACTAATGATGATGGTGATGATAATAACAATAATAATACATAATACATAATACATAATATTAATAATAATGATAATAAAAATCAAAATAATGACACAATAAGGTCTCAGCCCTATATAGTAATAATAATAATAACATTAACAACAACAACAACAACAACAATAATAATAATAATGATGATGATGATGATGATGATGATGATGATGATGATGATGATGATGATAATGATAATAATAATAATAATAATAATAATAGAATAATAGTAATATAATATAATTAAATAAATAAATCTTAATTAATTCAGGTTTAAGGGTTGAGAGGGTTTAGGGTACCACCTTGAGTTGGTGGTGACTGGCGGCACCGACGGCGGTAGCGGTGGTAGGAAAAAGAGAAGAAAAGAGAGATAGTTGAGTATTGGAAAATGGAGAGGGAGAAAGAGTGTGGAAGTTGCGGTGTTAATGGTTGCCTAGGTGGAGAGTGGTGGAATGAAGGTGGCGGTGCATGGTGGCTGTTGTGGTGGCCGAAAGCGAAGGAAAGGGAGCAAAAGGAGGAAGAGAGGGAGGAAGTGGAAAAGAAGGGTAGGGAAAGGTAGAGGAAAGTCTGCAGGTGTTTTTGGGAGGTGTAAGTGGTGGTGGTTGCGGCGGGAGTGGTGGTGGATGGTGGTGCGAAGGGTGGCAGGGGCGGAGGAGTGGCTGATCGAGAAGAAAACTTTACATGGCTGGGGTGGCTTGTGCAAGGAAAGAGGGAGGAGGGAGGTGTAGTTGGATAGAGGGTGATGCAGGGAATGCTTAGGTGGGTGGCGTGGGCGGCTGCGATGGTCAATGGCGATGGAATAGACGTTTGATTAGGCGGTGGTGCAAGGGGTAATTTTTCTAGGTTAGAATCAAAATCTCGATCAAGGCTAGTTATGGGGCTATTTATAGAGCTAAAGGAGGGGATAAGGTCAGAGGGAAGACGAGAGAATAGGTCAGGCAGGTGGGAATGCTCCAGCCGGCGACGATAGGCCGGTGCAGATTTTACCATGGTAGACTATGATTGGCTAGGGAAGAAAGGAAATCGTGCGACAAGAGAGGGGGTTGGTTGGGTTGAATGGTAGGCGAGTCAGTAGAGAAGAGAGAGGAGAGAATCGGCTGGTCAACGGTGAAAAACTAGGTGTAAGTGAGGGGAGGAGTTGCAAGTTGCAACGGGGAAGGAAGAAGAAGGAAGGGTGCTGGATCGGCGATCCAGAAAAGAAAGAAAGAAAAGAAAAAAAGAGGGGAAAATTGGACCGACGTAGATAAGAAAAATGAAATGCAGCGTGCCGGGTTTGGACCATGCTGAAGGAGAAAAGAGGGAAGAGAAATGGGCGGCTGGGCTGGCCTAAGTCGGGGGAGAAGGAAGAAAAAAAAGAAGAAGGAAAAAGGAAGAAAAAGGAAAGAAAAGAAAGAAAGACAAGGGAAAAAGGAAAAAAAGGAAAAAGAAAAAGGGAAAACATGTGGGTTGTGATTAATTAAAATATTTTGGGTATTTGGAATATTTAAATAAAATAATATTTAATTCCCTTTTTAGGCTAATTTAGGATTTTTGAAAGAATTTTCCTAAATTCCATTTTAATTAGCAAAATACCCTAGTTTTCTCCAATTAAATTATTTATAAATTTCCTATTCATTTGGCTATATTTACTCCCTCTTATTTTAAATTAAATAATTAATTTAGTTAATTTTCATAATAAATTCTTAATTAGCTATAATTCTTAAAATTAGAGTTTTAGGGTATTTCAATATAAGCCCCCACTACCTTTTCTTCAAAGACAAGCTAAGGTAATGCTAGAGAAACAATTTGGGATTTTTCTGAGGTTTTTAAAAAGTTGAACATTAACATTTCATTTGTAGAAGCTATATCTCAAATGCATGATTAGGCTAAATTCCTAAAGGAGACCCTTTCCAAAAAGAGTTAATTAGAGGAATATGATACCATAGCCTTGACCCAAAAGTGTAGAGATATCATACACAATAAGTGTAATACCCCAAAATTTCAAAAACCTATATTTTAATAAATAACTTTATTTGAAATAAAATTAGCTTGTAAAATTATTTATTTTAAGTATTTTATGGATTTTAGAGTATGTAAATTTGGATAAGAGTATTTAATAAATTAAAAATAAATATTTTGTTATTTATCATATTATTTTAACTAAATAATTTTCCAAGACTAATATTTTGCCAACTTTATCCTTTTTAAACTAAAATATTACATTATAAAAAAAAATAAATTATTAAATTAAATAATTTACCACGAATATTATATTTTATGATTTTACAAATTAAATTAAATTACTTTCCTATTTTTCCATTTCCCTTTTTTACCCTTTTTCCCTTTTTCCTCTTTCTTCTTTTCTTTTTTCTTTTTCCTTCCCCCCTCGGGCTGCCTCGCCAGGCCAGCCCTCTCCCCCGCGCGACTGAGCCTTCAGCCCGCTTCCGCCTCTCCTTCTTCACGCCTGACGCGCGCCCCAGCCGTCCCTCCAGCCCGTCTCTCCTTCTTCTTTTCCCCCGGGCCGGCCCAACTCTCTTTTTTTTTCTTTTCTCTGCGCCAGACCGGTTCGGTCTTCTCCCCCCCCTCACTTCTTTCTTCTTCCTTCTCCCCCGCCCGACTCTTCTCTGCCATGGTCGAGCATGCCTGCAACCTCAGCCCTGCAGCTCCTGTGCCTTCCTCCCTCTCCCTCTCTCTCTGCCCCGTCCTTTTCCTTCCCATTTCGAGCCAAACTAACCCCCTGCACCCTCCATTTCCCGCCTGAATTCTTTCCTTCTTCTTCCCTGTCCTCCCCTGCCAACCGACAGCCTGCCACCACACCGCAGCACCGATCGGCCGCCTGCTCCCCCTGCCTCACCCTCTTATTTTTCTCCATCTACCCAGCCCTCCATTCCCCTCATTTTCGATCCCTTCTCTCCCCCCGAGCTCCCTCCTCTCTCCTTCCTTCTTCCCCATTTTTCTTCCTCGTTTTTTTTATCACCGCCAGCCTCCGCCGCCTGAACCACCAAGCCCAGCCCTGCGCCGCCTTCTGACACCGCCTGCTACCACCCTGCACCCCCACACAGCCCCTTCGAGCCCTACACTTCCTCCCTTCTCCTCCTTTTCCTTTTTCTTCCCAGATTTTTCCCCTTACCGTCGAGCCACCTGCAACCGCCTCTACCGCCGCCGGCCGGCCACCTCTTCCGCCACCCAACCAACCGTTCGACACCCTGCAACCCCCTCTACAACCGCCATCCATTAGTTGGCCGAAACCGACCCTTGAACCCCTCCATTTTTCCCTCCACTTTTCCTTCGTTCTCAACCCTTTCCCTCGACCCTCCTCGGCAGCCCACCTTCGCCGCCTTGCCGCCGCCGTATCCGCCGCCTTGAGCCGCCTCGAAACCTTCCTTTGCCTCCACCTACACCCCCTCTACACTCCTGCACCATTCCCCTGCCTTAGAACCTCCCCTAACCACCTTCTTTTCTAGCCTAAAGACCCTAACCCGAAAATGGTTTATTTTTCTCCCTTCACCCCCATCGAACCCTTTTCTCCCCATAATTTTGCATGAAACTCATGCTGCTCATGCAGCATGAGCTCCCCTTGGTTTTAAAAATTGTTTGGATAATTTTTAAGGTAAAATGGTATTTTATGTTAAGTGTTTTATTAATTAAAAATTTATAAAGTTTTATACTTTGGTTCTTATTTCTAACATAAATATGATGGATATTATTTTTAGGTGTTGAGTTGCTAATTAAGCTTGGTAAGATTGATATTTTGCGGGATTAAGGTAACCGTTAATCCTCCCTTAAATATATGAAAAACGCATGCTAGCACATTTAGGGTTTAGTATGATTTTATGCATGTTTGGTATGCTTAGCATGATATGTTTATGGTTTCTTATATTGCTTGTTAAAAAGAAATAGCATGATAACTTTTATGCCATATGTAGGTATGTTAATTAAGGAAGGAGTTGGGATATGGATAGAAATGTTAAACACTTGTTTATGATGTACCATGTTGTTAATGCATGAATGATGTTATTGTTTAAGGGTATTTTAGTAATTATGCTTATGAGATAAATAAATCAATGTGTGTAGTTGCTAATGAGTATTATGTTGGAAAATGACAAGTTGGTGGACTTAGATGATAAGAATGAAGTATTAATATCATTATTTTATGTAGTGTTAGTAAATTCATAAAAATGGTGAATAAAGGGGTTGAGTGGAAATTTTATAAGTGGAAAGGGTATTTCGGTAATTTGTGAGATAAAAGAATAATATGGTAATTTTATAATTAAATGGCCAAATGATAATTTACAAGTAAAGGATAAAATTGTAAGTTGTGAGAAAGAAGGGTAAAATGGTAATTTTCATAAATAAAAGGATATTATGGTGAAATTGGATGTAAGGGGTAAAATGGTAATTTTATAAATGAAAAGATATTATGGTAAACCTGGGAGTAAGGGGTAACTTGGTAATTATGATAACGACAAAAGATAATTTAACAATTAAATTATGGTTGTAGAAGGGCAATTGGATAAGTATGATACTATAGAAGGGTAATTTGGTAAATTAACCAATTAAAGGGCATTATGGTAATTTTAATAATGGAGAAGGGTAATATAGTAATTTTGATTATGAAAAAGGGTAAATTAATATTGGTAATTATGAAGAAGAGTAATTTGGGATTTGTGATAATTAAAAAAGGTAAATGGCAATTAAAATAATTGAGAGGGGTAAAATGGTAATTATGATAAAGGAGAAGGGAAATTTGGTAATTTGTTCAACTAAAGGGGCAATTTGGTAATTTAGCCGATAAAAGGGTAAAGTGATAATTGTTTAACCAACTAAAGGGGCAAAATAGTAATCATGATAATGAAGGAGGGTAATTTAGTAATTTATCCAACTCAAGGGAAATTTAGTAATTATAACAAAGGAGAATGGCGATCTGGTAATATAACCAACCAAAAGGGAAATATGATAAGCGTAGTAATTATGAGGGGTGAATGGTGATCTAGAAAGTGTAGGAGACAATTTGGTAATCTAAAGTGGACAAGGGGTAATTTGGTAATTATGCAACCTTAAGGGTAATGTGGTAATTTATCAAGTAAGGAACGGATACCTAACAATTATATAAGTAAAGGGAAAATGAGTAATTTGTACCTAACACGTCTTGAGATTGTGGAACATTAATATGATTAAATAATGTTGATTAGCCAAGTAAGAGTATCTAATGATTAGTATGGCCTTGATGGTTTCTCTATGACATCCTGGATAATCCTCTGAATAAGAAACGATTAATGATATCGAAATGATTGAAAGTGAGTAAGTATCGGATTATCGTGTTGTATGTGATCACCTTAATTAAGACACTATTACTTAAAGTGAAAGACCTCGAGATCGGGAATGGTGACTCCTTAGGGGTCGCTACCCTAAGGACGTGGTTTAGTCCACGATTATTCTGGTATTTGCTGGTGTGCCTTTGTGCCCCAGCCAGGCCCTATATCTTACTCTTCCTAGCTCTACGGACCTAGTTAGGGGGTATGCATACTTATGGATTAGGTGTCCTTGTCGGTAGGGTACTGAGTTAGCTTTATGCGCCAGTACGACCAGGGTACCTTTGCGTCCTTGGGTTCATGGTTAAAGGGTACTGAGTAGCTGATATGCACCGGTACGACCGGTGTACCTTTGTGTCCCGGGTTATCGATCTCCCAATCGAGGCAAATAAATATGATTGATGTGCTGATTAACGAAAGGAAAGATACGATAATTGAAAGTGGAATATTAATGAGCCGGGCCCAGTGATTTATGATATTGCGTACCGGTCCACCGGTTATAATAGTGGTCCAGGAGCGTGTTGCCCTGGTATGTGATATTGCGTACCGATCCACCGATTATAATAGTGGTCCAGGAGCGTGTTGCCCTGGTGTGTGATTATGAGTACCGGTCCACCGGTTATAATAGTGGTCAGGAGCGTTGTGCCCTGGATGATGATTACATATATATTCCGGTCCACCGGCAATAATAGTGGGGGTCCCGAGCTCAATAAAATTGGTTATGTATGTGAATAAGATTATGGAAAAATACTAATCACTTATAGTGGAACACCATGTGAGTCGGGGCCAGACCGGTCCACCGGCAAATAATAGTGGTCAGGTGCGTTCTGCCCTGTGTGTTTATCTTCCGGTCCACCGGCAATAATAGTGGTCAGAGGCGTTCTGCCCTGTGTGTTGACTTCCGGTCCACCGGCTATAATAGTGGGGTTCTCGTACTCACATGGATACGAAATATGATATTGATGGATTAATGACAGAATAATGGCTTAAGGCCCAAAGTATCGATCGTGACTTATAAAGTATTGTGTTTGTCATTGTTATGTATGCATCTCTCATTATTTATATGTGTGTGGCTTGCATCTTGTGTCGTATGCGGGCCTATCTTTAAGTGTGGTATTAAAGGGTTACTCAGTACCGTAGTACTGAAGGGATTCCCTTTATGGGGCCCCTGCCTATTCAATGGGCAGTGCCCTTGCAGGTATTTTCAGGTGCTACTCAAGTGGGTTACGGGAAGGAGAGTAAGGAATTTTCCGGTATCATGGCTCTTTCTCTTTCTCATTTAAATTACTCGGTTTTAAATGATAACGTTGTTAAAGCAACCACCCTTGGTGGATTTTATTCCAGAAAACGATTTGATGCGCTACTCTGATTTAAATATGTTGAAGCTTGCAATTTACTCTGATTTATGCATGTTGAATGTCTTTCGATTTGTATTTCATTTTCTTAGCCTTAGCACTTGGTACTGGAACGGTATGAGTGAACCGGTCTGGTACTAAGTGTGGCGGTAATACTCCCAAAGTTCACGTTTTGTTTATCTGCTTCCGCTATTATCTTTTAATAAAACGAAATTTTTCAGTAGTGAATTTTGGGGGTGTTACAATATGGTATCAGAGCGTTGGTTTCGATAACCACGCTTTAGTTTTGAAAGTTTTTGGTTTTATAAAGTTTTCCTTGTTTCAAAAATAATTACATTCAGAATTGATTCCAAAATCCCTTCCAATTTCAAATATTGAGTTGATACGACAAGTTACACCTCTTTCAATTTTAAATGCTTTACATAGACACCTCAATTGGTGTTAGGGTTATTTTCGAGCACTCTGGTAAATTTCAAGTATTTTAAGCTGGTACCACAAGTTGGTATCAGGTATTCTCATAAAACCTGTCTTGATTTTTAAATGTTTTGAGCTGATACTACAAGTTAGTATCAAGGTATTTCACGTAAGTTTTTCGAGCTAAATTATTCCTAAAAGGAGTATTTAACCTATCTCTCCTTGGTTTCGAGAAAACCGGACTAGTCCTGAGAGTTGGGTATGGGTAGATTAAGTGATCTAGGTTTAGATCATCTAGCTTGAGAGATAGAACCTTCCCTAACACGTTTCTGTTTTATAGCTAACTCGAGATGGACCGAGACGAACGAATCAACAACCTAGAGAGAGCGTTTGAAGTACTCGTGGGTTTAGCCCAGCGATCCCCGGTACCCCAACCTCAAGCTACGTTACCTTCAACAAGCATCGGAGAAGATTGGCTCGATAGAGTTTCACGTCATCGACCTCCGACCTACGATGGAAAAGAAGACCCTGTGGTCTTAGAGAGCTGGCTACGAGATTTCGATAGGACGTTTGAGGCGCTCAACTGTCCCGAGGAACGAAGGACGAACATCGCGGCATACTATCTTCGAGGATCGGCCGACATTTGGTGGGAAGATCTCCATACTCAAGGAGGACGACCGACATCATGGGAAGACTTCAAGACCGCCATTCGTACGCGTTTCTACACAAAAAGTCTCAAGAGGGCCAAACTCAAGGAATTTATGGAGCTGACACAAGGAAACCTATCGGTCCGAGAGTACTACGCACGATTCACGGAGCTACTGAGATTTGCCCCCGGGATAGCAGCTAGCAAGGCAACAACAATCTTTCAATTCGAACAAGGACTTCGATTCAACATCCGAAGCATGATGGGCGCTGACTTTTTCCACGACCTAAGTACAGTGTACGAGCGGGCATGTAACGCCGATGCCTTATGCATGCATTAACATGAGTTAGACACAAGTTTTCTTTTCATAACTACATTAGCTAACTTGCCTACCAAATGATATTTGTTCCTTTTTTCTTAATCTTTTTTAGCTTAAAAAGCTTTTTTCCATTAAAACCTATATTTAATTCCCTTGCTCCTAATTTATTAACTTACCCTTGTCCAAAACTAGGAAGTGATAACTCTTAAATGTATTTGGTATAGGTATACTAAAAATAAGCATGGGGGTGTGCTAAAAGTGTGCTTGGTAGAGCTTTATTGCGAAAATGATCTAATTCTAGCTTCTTTTTTCATATCTATATATATTGAAAAATTCTTGATTAATTTTTCTAGATTTAGTAGTGCATTATTGATCTTAAATTTTGATATAAAAAACTCGTAGTTTTTGCTCCATTTGTTTTTGGGTCATTAGCTAAAATTCCAGACTTACCTTACCTTTTAACCTAGCCCCATTACAACCTTAATAACTCCTCTTGATTTTTGCATTGCATAATGTATTAAAAGTGGCATAGAATGAGAAAACATGCAAGCATATGGTTGTTCATTATTGGCGTGGAGAATTTTAAGCAAAATAATTATATCCTTAATATACATGAGTGTCTACGTTTACCTATAGTGAGGAAGTCTACTTCGTTATCTAACCTTTGTCTGATAAGGATGTGCATCTACATGATTTTAAACTATCTTAGAACACCATAATAATAATGAATTGAGAGTTAAGATTGATGGTTTTGCACGCCTTTATTTTTGTTTTTTCCACTATTAATGCTTGAAATTTACGTAGGTATGATAAATGTATGCCTTGTCCATGTAGTTTATTTCTGTCCCTTGAAGCTTTGTTCTTTATCCCCTTTTCTTTGTTTTTCTTCTTCTTCATTATCCTCTTTACTTATTTTTTTTCTGAGTTAATTGGGTACAACTAATAGTTCAAGCATTAGGGAGTTGATAAACAGGTAAAATGACTAATATTTGGATGATTTTCGCTCTTAATGTATATATATTTTCATGGATTCTCTATGAATATTGTTAGATTTTCTATTAGATTTGTAAATACCATGTCTTTTGGTATTTTTTTGTAGGTGCACTTATGGATGCGAACAAGGCTAAAATGATTCAATATGAAGGCTTTGAGCATACATTATAAAGAACCTAGCATGCATACGGCCTTATTAATTTCAAAGATAATTACATCTAATTAAAAAAGTGAAGAATTTTTTCTTTGATTCAATATCAATTTGGAAAAGTATGAAGAATGAAAGTTATAGATCTTCTTATCACCTTTCCAATGCAGTCTGTATCACCTTGTTTTTATTCCAAACGAAGAAGTTATGAATAGTTTTGCAAAATTTATCTAGTGGGCGCAACCCAACTGTGTGATTCGGTTGTACGTAACTAACACAATTGTGCGAGGTAATGTCGAGAGTAGAGATTATGCATAGTCTAACTGTGTGCAATCAATATAGTCATGCACTCAACAATGCTTATAAAACAAACTCCGTAAGGCTTGGTTGTGCGCGATCAACATAATCATGCGGGGGTTATTCCACCATGATCAAGTACAACCCAAAACTCACACATAATCCTTATTTGCTAGACAGAGAAAGATGGAGGGGAGTTTTTGAAATGCCCCAAAAATATTTATTTTAAGAAATATAATTAAATAAGGATTTATTAGGGAATTAATTTAATTAATTAATTAATTTGAAATGGGAAGGATTTATTTAGGGCAAATTAATAAGGAATTTACAAATATTTTTATAAGGAAAAATTTGGGCTTTTGGCTAATTAAAGAGGAATTTAGAAAAATATTTTAAAAATCCTAAATTAGTCCAAAAAGGAAATTTAATATTATTTTTATTTAAATATTTTTATTTTAAATTCCCAAAAAATTCTAATTAATTTAATTGACCCCAACGTACTCAAAATTTTATTTTCCCTTTTTCCTTTTCCTTCTTCCTTTTTCTTTCTTTTCTTTCTTTTTCTTTTTCTTTTCTGTCTTTTTCTTTTTATTTTCTTTCTTTTTCTTCTTCTTTCTGATTGGGCCTTTTGTAGCCCAATCCCTCTTTTTCCTTCCTCCCTTCCGCGACCCATCCGCTACTTCTTTTCTTTTCTTCCTTCAGTAGCCGAAACGCTGCGCTTTGTGCCTTTTCCCTATGGAACGCCGCGTTCCATTTAAAACTTTTATAATCGTTGCTGACCGGTCGATTCTTCTTCTTTTTCTTTTCTTTCTTTTTCCCCTAGCCGCTCGGTTCACCTCCTTCTTCCTCCTTCCTTCTCCGTCTTTGACTGGCAACTTCGAAGCTCTGAAAATGGTGTCACCGGCCACGCTTTACTTGACCGGCCATTTCCCCTCCCTTTCTCTTCCCCTTGAGTTTTAGTTCGATCCAGACTAACCCACTTTCCTTTTTTCTTATGCAAAATCCTCCTTTTCCTGCACAAAAATTAGACCTGGCCTAAATTTGCGCCGGCCGATTAACGCCGTTGGCTACCCCGAATCTTACATGCATTATCCTCCTGCCGACCCTCGGAACCCTACCTTCTCCTCCAAACTCTATAAATACCCATTGTTTGGTTGATTTTGAAACTTTTTCCCTGAAACCCTAAGAGCCCACCCTGTGCACCACCGCGACTTCAGATGACCTTTCCTCCGCTGTCAGCCAACTACGCCGCAACCTCTGCCTACCTAAGTCTTCCCTACATCGCCCTCTAACTAACCTAGCCACCCATTTCCCTTGATTCTTCTTGCACGAGCCACCACAACTGTACAAATTTCCCTGTCCATCAAGCCCAATTTTTACACTCACAACCCCTCGCGCCACCTTCCACCACCACATCTGCCACTATCACTGCCTCCTGCCCCACCCAAAAGCTGCTACTAATCTTTCTCCACCTAGCCATACCCTTCTTTTCTCCTTCTCCTTCTCCTTCTCTCTTTTTCTCTTTCTCTTCCTTTCGGCTGCCACCTCTGTCGCTGTGTACTGCCTCCACTTGTTGCGCCACCACCCCCACTTTACTCCCCTCAGCCTAGACTACCACCAGCACCTCAACCTTCACCCTCTTTTGCCACCCTTTCTTCTCAAACTCAACTTTTTTCCTTTTCTACCCTCTTTTTCGGCCACCGCCGCCATCGCCGTGCACCACCGCCAATGCCACCCATCTCTGCTGACTTAAGGTGAAACCCTAGACTCTCTCAGCCCTTCTCCCCTATTTATTTAAGTTTGTTCTATTTTATTTCAAATTTTAGCATTTATTTGATTATTATTATTATTGGGTTTAATATTAATGTTATATTTTCTTGGCAGGGTCGAGAGTAGGAATAAATTATTTAAGTAATTAGTTTTGACTTATTATTATTATTGGTATTATTATAAGCATTATTATCATTATTAGTAATAGTATTATTAGAATTATTAATTTATTATTATTATTATTATTATTATTATTTATCTAAGGAGGGCCGAAGCCCTATTTTATTTTAATAGAGTGCACACTCCTATTTTTATTATTAATATTACTATTTCTACTACTACTACTACTACTACTATTATGATCTTTATTATTATTAATATTATTATAAGTAAAATGTGTTATTAATATTATTTTCATTATTATTAAATGGTTCCTTCACTATTTTGAGGAAGGGACGAAAACCCTACCTTGTATTATTTAGGCTTAAGTTATTATTATTATTATTAGTTTTTTCTTAGTATTATTATCATTATTAGTATTATTTTGGTGGAGGGTAGAAACCCTTATATCACCATCTATTTTGAATTAAATTAATATTATTATTAGTATTTTTAGTAGTATTTCATATAGTTATTATTAATATAGTATTATTTTATTTAAAAACCTAGTCTTGGGATAAGTTAGTAAATACTAGTATTTTTAGGCGGGAACCTAATTCTAGTTTTTCCCTCATAATAGGTGAGACGAGTCAAAGCCCTCAAGAAGTATAGGAGCGTGCTCCAAGACCGGTGACGTTTTAGGTAAGGGAGTACTAAGGCCGTTTGTGTATTATGTGTTTTATATGTCATGTATGCTATGTGATGTGAATTATAATGTATTTTATGTGGATTTGTATAACTGTTATATATGTAGCATGATATGGAGTTGAGGTATGATTGTACATTAAATTATGGCATGTGTATTATATGTATGGCTATGTTATTATTATGGTATGATGTGGCCTATAATACATGTATGATAGGATTGTAAAATAATGTTGGGGAGTGTAATAATGTGATGTTAGGGTTTTCATGGATTTAGGGTTTGCATGGAGTTGTGGTTTGCATGGTGTTAGGGTATGCATGGTGCTAGGGTTTGCATGGAGTTGGGGTTTGCATGGAGTTAGGGTTTGCATTGAGTTGGGGTTTGCATGGTGTTACGGTTTGCATGGAATTATGGTTTGCATGGAGTTAGGGTTTGCATGGGTGTTAGGGTTTGTCATGGTTACTATAGTAGTGATGGTTAACTAGGGTTGGAGTGGTTAACTAGAGTTGGAGGATAAAATTTGTAGAAGTCAATCATGCATGTCTGGGTGAAAACTTGTGGATAAGATACTTAAGACATTAATCACTTAAAGTGGAAGATATTGAGACGGGTCCAGCTGATCCACCGGTTAGGAATAGTGGTTAGGGTTTTTACCCTATGTGTGACTGATCCACTGGTTATAATAGTTGTTAGGGTTTTTACCCTATGTGTGACTGATCCACCGGTTATAATAATGGTTAGGGTTTTTATCCTATGTGTGACCGATCCACTAGTTATAATAGTAGTTAGGGAAAGATGCTCTATGTGTGACCGGCCCACCGGTTATAATAGTGAGGGATCTCGAGCTCAATAAAAATAAATCAGAGTTTTTGCTAAGGAAAATAAAAGACACTAATTACTTACAATAGAATACTATGCAAGCAAGAGCCGAACCAATCCACCGATTAGGAATAGTGGTTAGGGTTTTTACCCTATGTGTGATCGATCCACCGGTTATAATAGTGGTTAGGGTTTTTACCCTATATGTGACCTATCCACCGGTTATAATAGTGGTTAGGGCAGGATGCTCTATGTGTGGCTGACCCACTGGTTATAATAGTGGGAGGTTCCTGTACTTGCATGGATTTGATAAAAAGTTTGGTGTGAATCGACTTCCAATAAAAGATTAATTAAATAATTAATCTGGACTTTTTGGGCCTTTATGTGTGGTCTTGATCATTTGTAAGTTGTATCATATTCTGCATGATTTCTTATATTATATGTGTGAATTTGGATGTGCATAAGTTGAATGTTATCCTGTATGATTTTAAGTGCTTATGTGTTGACCTTAGTGCTTGGTTACCTTACTCAGTACGTAGTGTACTGATCACCCTTTTCATGGGTGCTGCTCATTGCAACGAGCAGAAGGCCCATCTGATGTGTTGCAGGTAGGTGATGCCCTCTTTGATGTAATTGATGTCTATGGGACATCAGGTGGGGCCGAGTGATAATTTTGGGCTGGATCGGGTCCTGGAGTGGCGTGGCCATTTTCCATTTATGAGATTATTATTCTTGTTCTCTTTTAATTATGTTTGAAACTGCAGAAATAATTTTATTATTGTAGCTATTTTTCTTCTCTATAGAACTATCTCTAGTATTTTAAATTATGTAAAATTTATGCGTACTCTGATTATCGATTTGCGAACTTAAATTTTTGTATTAATGTGTGATGATGGTAATGTTTTTCTCAGCCTTAGCACTTGGTACTGGAATGGTAGGAGTGAATCGGTTTGGTACTAAGTGTGGCGGTAGCATCCCCAGAATTTACGGGTTTTAAATTTAAATGTCTTATTTAGAAAAAAATATATAAATTTTGGGGTGTTATAGTTTTTTCTTTTTTTTTTCTCCTCTATAGAGAATAAGAGAAACTCCATTAATTTAAATCAAGATTTTCCTCATTAACTTTAATATTTAATTGCAGTTTTAGATTTTGTACGCACTATCAGCATTGAATTCCAATGTTTATCTACGAGTTCTATATTTTTATATTTATTTATATTTATTTATTATGTTTAATGTTATTTATATTTATAGATTTTATTTCTTACATTTTACTAGAATTATGAGTGAGTAGATTTCTTTACTAGGATTGGATCTAATATAAATTATTAATTAATAAATAATTCAATTTAATTTCCAGTTTGATTACTTGAATTATTAGATTTAATTGTTACTTCTATAATTTTGGTTGAGTTTCTTGATCACTGACTCAATTAGACATAGATATTAAATCAAATGACTGAAAGGTGAAGATTAATAACTAAAAAAGTAGCAATTAAATGAGATAATCAAACCATGAAAGTAGGCTATAATCTCTTGGGGATTTTATTGATTTAACACAAAATGTAATGGATTTAATTCTATTTAATACCATAACAATAGGTTATTAAATTGGATTATGTGTGGCTTTTAAAACTTGAAAGAGGTAATTAGTTAATTTAGGCTATTTCACCCTCTCAAATTTAAGTAATTGTTTGGTGATTGAATTGATTATTCATTAATTACCCATTTATGATGACAATCCAATTCTAGTCTTTTAATTAATTTTTTCATACTGTGGTTAGCATTATCATTTGATTTTATTTTGGTAGTCATAATATACTCTCAAAATTTAACTTATTAAGATGGCTTAAATAATAAAGATTCGATACTCAACAATGAATTCCTTGTGGGATACGACCGTGACATGCTATAATGAGTCTGTTCACTTATGGATTTAACCCAAAAAATGCCTGAGGAAAAGATAAGGCAAAGGAGGTCAGAAAAGAGTAAGAACCAAAGCAAAAGAAGAGAATGAAAGTCGTGTAAGGGTGTGGCAAGAATGGAGCCTTGATGAATAAGGTATAAACACAACTAAGAGGTGTATTACATGAGGTGATTATGTAAATGAGGTGGTAGGATTCATGAAATATGGACCCAATTAAGGGGAGTAAGATGAGGGGGTCACCCAAATGGGGATAGGTAACATGAGGTTCTCATGTTAGGCTTAGCTTGTTGCATAAGGCTTGAGTAGTTTTGGGGGTGTTGCTGCATGAAGAAGATTGAATATGGGGATGAATGAAGTAGTTGTGTGAGTTTCTCATGTTGTCAAGGAGGCATAATGTGAACTTTTAACACAACAAAGGTGGTGTAACGTGAGGTTTGACAAATTACATAGAGCTTACTGCATAAAAAATGTTGAAGAATTAATGGGGACAATGCGGAAGAAAGATGGAGATGAAGAGAGGGTGAAATACCCCAAAACCCTAATTTAGAGAATTATGGCAAAATAGGGATTTATCAGAAAAATTAATTAAATTAATTATTTTATTAAAATAAGAGGAAGTAATTAAGGTAAAATAAAGAGAAAATTAATAAATAATTTAATGGGAAAACATTAGGGTGTTTTGCTAATTAAAATGGAATTAAGGAAAAATCTTTCAAAAATCCTAAATTAACCTAAAAACGAAATTTATTTATTATTTTAAATATCAAGATATTCTAAATACCACAACCTACCATTTTTTTTCTTTTTCCATTTTTCCCTTTTTCCTTTTTCCCCTATTTTCTTTTCTTTTCTTTTCTTTCCTCCCTATTCTTTCTTAATTTCTTTTTCCCTTCCTTCCCTGATCTAGGCCAGCCAGCCCTCATGACCCAAACTCTTCCTTCCTCCGGTGTGGCCCAGGCCTACCGCCCTCTTCTTTTCTCCCTCTCTAGCCTCCCATTCCGGCTTTCTTTTTCTTTCTTTTTTTTCCTCCTGGACTGACTAGTCCGCACCCTTCTTCTTCCTTTCTTCCCCAACCTTCCTTCTACACGCTGGCCTACCACCCCTACTCTCTTCCCTGTTGATCCCTCGCTCTTCTTCACCCAATCATGCTCTCTCTTTCTCTCTCTCTCTCTCTCTCTCTCTATCTATCTATCTCCCTTTATTTCTCCTTCCCTAAATAGGCATACCTGCAACTCTACCGGCCCGCACTAGCCGTGCGCCTTTGGCCGACGACCGGCCACACGTGCCATCATCTTCCCCTCTTCCCCCTTCATCATTTTCCCCATCAATGGCTTATAAATGCCCTTTAACCGCCCCCCATTCAACCTTTTTCTCTTCCCAAAAATTTACTCCCTTTTGTGTAGCACTGCCTGTTCAACCGCCCAAACCACCTCCCAAATTACTCCCTGCACCACCCTCCACCGAGCTATGCCCCTCACCACCCTCAATACTCCTTGCACGAGCCTCCTTGGCTGTGCAAAGTTGGCCATTAAACCAATTTCAACTCTCCCATCTCCACCCTTTTGCATCGCCGTCCGCCACCACTCCTGCTGCAACCGTCACTCCCCTACCCCTACCTTCCTTTTCCCCTACCTTCCTTTCCTTCTCCTTTCCTCTCTCTCCACCATCTTCATCCACCACTGTCGCCGCCTGCGCCACCCTTTTTGGCTGCACCACCACCACCATTCTAGCCCTCTCAACCTAGGGCATCCTCCACTACCTCAAATCCCCCTCTCATTCCCCTTCTCCTATCCTAAACAACCTACTTTCCACCCCTCTTCTCTCTTCCCCGCAACCGCTGGCGGACCCCTTCCCCTATCCTAAATACCTACTTTCTACCCCTCTTCCCTACTGTCACCACCGCCACCATACACCGCCGCTGGTGTCGCTTGGTTACCACCAACCCTAGGTGGTACCCCAACCTTTAAAACCCTAGTTATGCTATCTTTATCTCTTTTATTGTATTTATGTTATTATCCTTATTATCATTACTGTTGTTGTTGTTATGATATCATTACTATTATTTTTATCATTATTATTACTAAATATAGGCTTGGGATATCTCATTATTATTTTAAAGAAGTCGAAACCCTATTATATTTATTATTATGATTATCATTGATGTCATTATTATTCTTATAATCAACATCATCATCATCATCATTAATGACAACTTTGGTATATTATTACTATTATTATTTTTTTAAATATTTGAACCCTTACCTTATCATATTTTGATTATTATTATTATTATTATTATTATTATTATTATTATTATTATTATTATTATTTTCCTTAAATATATTATCATTAATATTATTATTACTATTATTATATTATTATTTTTATTACTAACACTATTATTAACCTTAACCTTATTATCACTAGGGTTTCTATTATTATGATTATTAGAACCCCTTTTAAGTATTATTCTTAAGACTGAAACTAGTACTATTGTTATTATTGTTGTTGTTGTTGTTATTATTATTATTATTATTGCTACAACTATTATTATTACTATTATTGGTAGTATTAAAGCTAGTATCTTTAATGACATAAATATGGCTATAAATACCTTAACTTGAACCTATTTTGACTAGTAATAACCTAATTTGCTAACTTGAGAATAAAAAGCCTATTTTTATTTGTAAAGCTTCTCTTCATAATAGTAACCCTAATATTAGGGTAAAGTAGGAAATAATAGTAATTTTGGTAGGAGGGAAATTAACCCTTTGTTTTTTCCCTCTTATAGGTGAATCCACTAAAAACCCTAAGGAGGCGTAGGAGTATACTCCAAGACCGGTGGCGTTTAGGTAAGGATGTAGCTAAGGCCCTCCATGTGTGTGTTATGTTCCTTGTATGCCATGTAATATGTTATGTGTGTATCGTATGATTATTATAACTGTTTTATGTGTAGCACAACTTGGAGTTGAGGTATGCCTATATGGCTTTCTTATGGCATGTGTATGATATGTATATGTTGTGCTTATGATATTATGTGATGTTGCCCTTTAGGACATGCATGCTAAGATATTTTAATATATTAATATGAGGTGAAAGGATGAAAAAGGAAAAAAGGGAAGTGAGTTGACCAAGGGGAAGTGAGTTGGCAAAGGAAATATGGGATTGACCTAATTATCTCATGATCCATGATGGGGCAAATGAAAGGGGGTTATGAATAAAATAAAAGATTGGGGTGAACTTTGCCTAGGAATTTCTAGGGTTTGCATGGGAGTTTCTAGGATTTACATGAAAATTTTAAGGTTTGCATGGAAACTTCTAGGATTTGCGTGGGGTGGATGGAGTCTGGATGGGGATGATTTTTATGTGTGAAAAGTTTTCTTAGGGTGTAAGTAAGGTAAAGGAAGAGTTGTTGAGGTGATTGGAGACCTTGAGTGAAAAATATTACGTGGGTTGGTATAAGGGTGCATATGAGACCTGGTTAGGGTTTGGGAGGAAGACCCTAATTTGAGATGGTTGTGAAAGTAAAAATAAACGAGGGTGAGTGGAGTACGAGATGAGGGTAGAAGAATGTCATGTGTAGGGTGAGTATGAGTGTCATGGGAAAGAAAGGATGGCAGGTGAGAAATGGAGGGCTGGCATGTGAAAAAGAAGGGTTCTAAGGTTTGGTGTGGCCAACTAGGGTTTCATGCTCACACGTGTATTTGGGGGAGTAAAGTGAAAAGATGGGGGCTGAATCTAAGGGAGGTGATGCATGGGGTGTTAAAGAAGCCTTAGTTGCGTGAGGCAAAGAAGGATGGGCCATATAGGCTCAAATTAGGGTTTCAGGAGAAAATCCTTGGATAAAGTAGTGAGTGGACTTGGAGGGCATAAAATAGTGGGCCTTGACCCACACACTTAGGCGTTGGGACTCTACTGTTAGTAAGTGGAAGAAGGAAAGGGTGATGGGGTGTGTTAGGAGGTGCATAAGTCTCAAGATATAGGACGAGCCCTCTTAGGAGGATAAGAGTAGATAGAGTGTGACATATATATTTAGAGTAAAACTTGTTAAATAAGACACATTAAGACACCAATCATTTAAAGTGGAAGATTATTGAGCCGAACCCAGACTGATCCACTGGTATAATAGTGGCCAGGTGCTAGGGTGCCCTAGAGACCGATCCACCAACATAACAGTGGTCAGGTGCTTTATGTCCAGTAAGTTTTTGATCCACCGGCTATAATAGTGGGGATTTTGTACTTGCATGGGTTGATAATAAGCATGTTATAAAATGAGAAATGATCAGAGATTAAAGACTATGATTATTTGGACTATAGCTTGGCCTTTATTATTAGTATTTTTTTATGTTGTTTATGTGAACATGCTTGTGTTATATGCCTTTGTGTGTTAGCCTTAAATGCATGGTTACCTTTCTCAGTACGTAGCATACTGACCACCAGTTTCATGGGTGCTGCTAATTCCCATGAGCAGAAGGTCCGTTTGAGTTTCTGTAGGTAGGTAATGTTGTTTTTGATGCCTTCGATGCTTACGAAGCATCGGGCGAGACTGAGAGTTGACCTTGGACTTGACCTAGGGACCAAGAACAACGTGGCCAGATTTTCCTTTTTATGTTCCTTCTTCTCGTATCAGTTCATTTAGACTTATTTTTATCGTACTGTACCATCTATCCCTTTTGAGGAATTTTAATTATGTACTCTTGGATTGTAAACTCTTTACGCGTACTCTGATTTCGCATTATAAGCGTTTCAATACTTTTATGAATTCTTAATTTAAGTTTGACTAATAATGGTTGGTAATATTTCTTTAGCCTTGCGGTGAGTATGAGACCGAACGAGGGCCAGGCTTGTACTGATCACGACTGTAATATCCCTAAAATTCACAAGTTTTGGTTTACTTGATTTCGTGGAATCTTTTAATAAAACAAAAATTTTCAATAGTAATTTGGGGGTCTTATAGAGGGAGTGAGGAATGAGTTTGGTGGAGAATTATATGAAGTAAGGAGATAAGGAGAAGGGGTATTTATGGTTTAGTTGAGTGTTGTGATTGGTGAGGTAGGCGAAGGGTTAAGGTAGAGATAAATATGGTGTGAAGTCAAGCATGAGGACTTTGGGATGGGGGAAATTTGAGTGACAGACCCCTGGAGTTGAGGGATATGATGATGGTAATGATGAATTTATACTTAGGTAGACTTGAGGTTGGAGGCTAAACCAAAAGGATTTGGTCGGGGAAAGAGGAAATCATGTGGAGAAGAAGAAGACCAAGGACGGAGAAGAAGAAAAGAGAAATTGGTAAAGAGGAAACGGGAAAATAAGTTCAGGATTAGGTTTGGAATTAGATTTAAAATTATGATTACAAATTTAGGGTGAAGTTAAAACATTAATTACCAAAAATTAATATTAGGTTAAATGTGAGACATTAAAAAAGATCCCTAATAATGACTTATCACATGTTGGATGAGGGGTCTGATGAGTTCATATTTTGACACATTTTATACCCTTATAATCTTAGTTTTTGGTAGTTTATTTAACTAATATAGGGGAATAATTATTGTTTTATGCTTAAGTGGTAAAAATTGCATAAATATTATTATTTGAGCTAAAATGATATAAATTAAGTAAATTTAGAATAAAATATTATTTATTAATATTTATTTAATTTTATTTTGCAGGTATTGTTTTTAAATAAAAAAAAAGAAATTGGACATTTGGACCAACGGCCCGGAACAAAAGAAACAAAAGAAACAAAGGAACGACGAGTAAGCAAAACTAAATCAAAACAAACCTCGACGTAATAAAAATAAAAGAAGGGCGCAAGGCTGACGTGGCACAGAAGGTAGCCGTCAGCGGTCAAACAGAAAGAAAAAGCGCAAGAAACAGAGAAGAGCCGCAGCGAGGCAGGAGAGAGGTGAGTAGGGAGCCAACCGTGAGGGCTGACGTGGAAAGAAAAACAAACGGAAGGAGGGCGCATAAATTAAAGCACCACACGACAATAAATAGAGAGGGACGGTAGAGCCTCGACGCGGATCACAAGGCAGAGCCTTCATAGGCTCGGCAGAGGAAAGAGAGCCTTTGGCTCGGACGACGCTCATGCACAAGGAAACACGCCGCACGGAAACCGAAGAAGGAAGGACGAAGAGCCGTGCGGCACCACAGCGACGCACGGACGACGAACGTCAGCTCCGTCAGCCCTGTCAGCGTCGAATAAAGAAAAAATAGAAAAGAATTGTTGCGCAGAAATCAAAGCCGAAAAGGAAGAGAGAATAAGAAGAAATTTTATACCGGTAGAGTTTATTTCAGATAAAATTAATTTTTATCTGAATAAATTCTTGATCTTTAATTCAAAATTAATTCCGGTTATTTATTTCTCTTATTTTTAATTTATATTTTAGATATATATTTCTGTGTAATTAATTCTTTAATTATGGTTGGCTAATTATTTATTGTTAGGGAATAAATTGAAACCCTAGATTAGGATTTAAATTATAATTTTATTTTCTTTGTTTCGTGAGGTTGTTTCTTGGCTCTATATTAATTGCTATCGTTTATATATATAATTCTGTCAAGTATAGTTTATTTGGTGCATGTCTTGTTCTGGTTCCTCATAAGTGACAGTATGTAGGATTATTTGCCTACGAGGTGGCCATCTAAAGATACTAGAATTTATGTGTATAAATTGCAGCTAGGTTAGATAACAATTCACCTAATCGTTTTGTGATTCTAACCGAAGTGGTAAAACGTTTCGATACGTGTGGGTCAAGGATAGGAAATACAGCTAGACATGCGTTTTGTACTAGTCTGGGTACTTAGATTGACAGCCTTCCACTTACACTTAATGCATTAAATCTAGTTAAATATAGGAGCCGCATGTTGCTGCTATACTGCTAATATTTAATAAGGTTAATATAGGCACGTGGTCGTATTAATTAATTAAGGGAAGTAATATAAGGTGTATGGACCTACGTTTGGTGTGCAACTTGGTCGATCTCTTTCTCACGATTAAAAGATGACTTAGAAATAAATATTATATTTTCGACCTAATCTAGTGGTGGATTTTTATTTCTCTAACATATTTCTCATATCTGTAGTTTCCCATTATTTTCATTATTAGTTTATTTTATTATTTTATTATTATTTTGATAAACCCCCATTAGTATTTTTCTTATTCATCTATTTTGTATTATTTAGGATTTTTATTTTTAGTTTTAGTTTTATTTTCAAGCTAGTTAAATAGAGGTGAGCCCTCTCAATCCCCGGCCTAGAACGATACCCTATTTACCAGTGCTACAATTGACAACAAGAGGGTTTAAATTGTGTGCCGGCTACAGTCACACCAGGGTCAGAGGCTATTCATAATATTCTTAATTAAAACTTTATAGAGCATGTTGCACATGATAATATGTTTGTAATGTGAAACCATATCAGGGGATGGGGTTTTGAGAATAAGGCGAAGGTATGGTAGAATTGATGGAATGATAGAATTCCATATCTATCAAAGCCTTAATTATAATGTTTATGACATCATCTCCTATTATGCTCTAAGTTGTTGATAGAAATATGGGTGAATGCATGCAATCAAATTTTTGTCATGGTAGCGGTATCGGAGCATTGCAAATGATAAATTTTGTTTTGCGATCATCGCAACATGAATATTTATTTTTATTTCACCATATACTCCAATTGTTATTTTTTGATCATTTGAATATAAATATTTAATAAACTAGTATTTTATATTATATATATTTAAAGTATTTAAGTGAGTCATTATTTGCTAAATTATCCCAATTACCCTGAATTTATTTTAGAATGAAAAAATATGTTATTTAGTAGGACATGTAAAGGTAACAAATACTAATACTTTATTATTGTTTAATAGTAACTTAGTTAAAGATATATAGTAAATGAGTAAGAAAAAATTATCATGTATGATTCTTTTAATAGATTTTAGAATTATCAAAAAATCACTAATTTATTATCAATTTATTGGCAATATTTTATGATTTATTGGTGATATTGATTTACTAGCAATTTACCGGTGATTTATGGGCTAATAAATGTGAAAAATATAAAACCTTACCATATCACTTTTTTTGCATCATGACTAACCTAAAATTTGCTAAATAGTGGTCGCTACGTTATAGTGGAACCACTATTTAATTTTATGGGAGAATGTTGTTTGGGTTTGAGGATAAGAGAGAAAAGTTTGAGGTTGATTTCAACATCGTCAGGGGGTTTTAAAGCTTTATAGAATATGTGTGGGTGTTGTTAAAGAGGAAGGTCAATTTAGGGGACAAATCACTATATTATTGTAACACCCCAAAATTCACTATATTTTTTTTTGGTAACAATAATGAAGATAAGATTAAAAGATAAGGCTATTGTAACACCCCAAAATTCACTATATTTTTTTTAAAAAAACGGAAGCAATTAAATTAGAAACACTGAAAACTTGTGAATTCTGGAAATGTTACCGCCACACTTAATACTAGACCGGTTCACTCCTACCGTTCCAGCGTTAAGTGCTAAGGCTAAGAAAAATGACTTGAAACATTAATAAATAATCCAAATTCACGATTACGAAAATCAATTACGTAATGTTCCTTACACAATCCAAAGTACGAGAATTAGTTCATCGAGAAAGGAGATAACTGCAATAATAAAACTGTTTCCGGATTATTCTCTTAAAAATTAAAGGAAATGGAAATAAAAATCTCAAGGAGAGTCGGCCACGTCACTATAGAAATAGGTCCCGCCCCATCATCACTCGACTCATCCTGATGTCCCATATACATCGATATCATCATAAAAGACATCTCCTACCTGCAGTAAATCAGATGGGCCTTCTACTCGTTGGAATGAGCAGCACCCATGAAACGGGTGATCAGTACGCTACGTACTGAGTAAGGTAACCGAGCACTAATGCCAACACATAAGCATAGAGATTCATATATAGAACATAACAGAGGCATAATCACGGTAACATAATATCGTACGAACAATCAGGTTGATACTTAAAGTCCCAAATAAAATCCAGATTAATTACTTAATTGATCTTTTATCGGAAATCGATACACATCATGCCTTTTATCAAATCCATGCGAATACGGGAGCCCCCACTATTATTGCTGGTGGATCGGAGGCACATAGGATATCATACCCTAACCACTATTATAGTCGGTGGATCGGATACACATAGGACTACGCGTCCTAACCACTATTCCTGACCAGTGGATCGGTTGGCCCTGGTTCGCATAGTGTTCCACTGTAAGTAATTAGTATCTTTTAGGTACCTTGCAAACTATGGTTTATTTTTATTGAGCTCGGGAACCCCCACTATTATAACCGGTGGATCGGTTTCACATAGGACATCATGTCCTAACCACTATTATAGCCGGTGGATCGGTCACACATAGGGTAACACCCTAACCACTATTCCGAACCGGTGGATCGATTGGTCCCGTCTCAATAATCTTTCACTTTAAATGATTAGTATCTTAAGTATCTTATTCAACAACTTCATCTTAGATAATATCCTAGATATGCATGGTCGACACTATACAACCCTAGCTCCACGTAAAATACACTTCCAATCAAACCCTAATCCCCACACAAACTATACTCACATGCGGACCCTAACTCCACGTAAAACATAGTTCCATGCAAACCCTATCTCCCATGCAAACCCTAATTCCACGTAAAACATGTTTCCATGCAAACCCTAATTCCTATGCAAAACCCTAACTCCACGTACAACATATTTCCATGCAAATCCTAACTCCCATGCAACCCATTTTCCATGTAATCCCCACTTTTATGTAAAACCCTAATCCTCATGCAAAACCCTAATCACCAGGACACCTCATGCGAAAACCTAACCCATGCAACTCCCTATCAATATTTTATAACTCCATCATGCATATCTTGAGGCCACATTATACAACAATAATATCATAAATGTACATATGATTCTCATGTCACCCTTTATCCACACCAACATACTTCAATTTCATACTCATGCTGTATAAATAACAACTATACAATATTCACACAAGAGACACTATAATTAACATCATATGACATGCATAGCATAAAATCACATAATTCAAGTATGGCCTTAGCACCTCTTACCTAAAATGTCACCGGTCTTGCAGCACACTCCTATATTACTTGAGAGCTTTGGTTGGACTCACCTACTATGGGAAAATACTAAGATTAGGTTTTCTCTTAAGAATGCTATTATTTCCAACTTATTCCGAGATTTATTTTATTTTTTTATTTTTTTATTTAAATACTACTGCTTAATAATCACTATAGAAACTATCACTGAAAATACAATTAAATTCTTATTTTCATTCGAAGGGGGTGGTGATCTAAGCTTTTCCACCCTTCACCAAATCAGTAAAGATAATATAATAATAATAATAATAATAATAATATAAGTAGAAAAAAAATGTTAAAAAAGTTAATAACATTTATATAAGTAAAAGTGTAAGTCTTAATTAGAACTTTTGGTTTCTGCCCCTCCTGAAATAATTACCATATTAAATAATTAAATACATTAATAATAATAATATTAATTATATTATTAATAATAATACTAAACATGTACTAATTCTAATAAATAACTAAAGTTCGAGGATGATAGTTTTTCTAACTCTAGAATACTCCCAAACCTGTAAATAGAACTTAACCATTAGATTATAGTTGATCATAATAATAATAATAATTAGAATCGAATTTACATTAAAAATTAGGATAAAGGCATAATAATCCTCAATAATTCAAAAGTAAGTATTTAAAAGGTCTAGGATTTCACCTTGAGTCAGCGGAAATGGGCGGCACAGGCGGTGGTTCACGGTGATGGCCGGAAAAATGGGTCTAAGAGGGAAAAAGATGAAGAACAAGAGAGAAAGAGCAAGGGAAAAATTAGAATAAGGTTATGGTTCGGTGGAGGAGGATTATAGGGAGTTTTTAAGTGGTTCAGATGGCAGTGGAGATGGCGGAAACGGCGGCGGATGGCGGCTTAAAGGTTTCGGGGTGAAAATTCAGGCGAGAAGAGCAGCCAGCTTGGCACGGTTATGGAGGCCCGTGCAAGAAGAATCGAGAGGTGAAAATGGTTTAGTTAATTAGAGGAACTTTCAGGGAAGAAAATGGAATGTTTCGGTGGCACTTAGGCTGGCTAACGGCGGCGGAATCTGTGTCTAAAGTCTCGGTGATGAGAGCCTTCACTTAGGGTTTCGGGTGAGAAAAAAATTCCAAAACTCCTACAATCTAACTATTTATAGATGGTAGATGGGATAATGGGGTTTTGGAGGTCGGTAGGGAGGTATTAGGTACGGGAATTTGGGTGGCCGGTAGCAGTTATTGGGCGACCGACGTTTGGTTTGCTTCGGGGTTTCGCGAGGCTGGAGAGAAGAAACGGGCGAGAGTTAACGCACGATAATTACTCCAATTGATTCCTCGGGTTAAGGGGAATTCAAAGAGACAAGTAAGGGCTGATTAAAGCCGCTGCAGCCGGAGACTCCATTGATGGGGTCGAAGGTTTCATCGCAGCGACGGGGAAGGATGGAGGAAGAAGGAAGAAGAAAGAAGGTGGGTCGGTCGGCCGAGGAAGGAAAAGAAAAGGGAAGAACCGGGCGGTTCGCGTGCCGTTAGGCCCTCACTTAACGAGACGCAGCGTCTCGACATAAAATCGACCAAAACGCCGTGTCTGGGCGCACACAGGAAGAAGGCCAGCGACGCTGGGCCGCAGGGAGAGGAAAGAGGAAAGAAGGTTGGGTCGTGCCAGGCCCAACCGGCAGAAGAAGGAGAAAGAAAGAAAAGGAGAAAAGAAAAGAAAGAGGAAAAAGGAAAAAGGAAGAAAATAATGTTTTGGGTTTAAATAAATTAATTAGAATATTTTGGGTATTTAAAATAAAATAATTTATTTAATAAAAATATTAAATTTCCTTTTTAGGCTAGTTTATGGTTTTTAAAATAGTTTCCATAAATTCTATTTTAATTAGTAAAACACCCTAATTTTCTTCAATTAGATTATTTATAAAATTGTTATTAATTTAAAACTATTTTCTCCTTCTTATTTTAAATAAAATAATTTATTTAAATAAATTCCCAAATTAAAATCTTTAAAAGTTAAAATACCCAAATTCCTCCTAATTAAAATACTTATAAATTTATTCTTGGTCTGCCCTAATTAATTCTCTTTTATTTTAAATAAAATAATATATTTAATTAACTATTACAATAAACTTCATTTAAATATACTATTTTAAAATTAGAAATTTTTGGGGCATTTCAGCTATATTTAGATAAAATAAGATAGACTAGCCTTATCATATAATTTATCTTATTTCCCCCTTTAAAACTATGCTCTCTCCTTATATCAGTTTCTCTATCATCAACTTATGCTTCATCGTGACATAAAACTACAATGATGGAGCCTTAGTACTTATATCTACAATCTGGTTAATGATTGGGACATGATTGACTACAATTTGACCAACTGTAATCTTTTCTCTTAGAAAATATAGATCTAGTTCCAAGTGCTTGGTTCTGGCATAAAGTAGTGGATTTGATGACAAAGCAATTGTACTATGATTGTCACACCATAAAATAGGAGGCATAAGATTAGAGATGCCAAGCTCTTTAAGAAGACCCTATATCCAAATTAGTTCAGCTATTACGTTTGCCAGACTTTGAAATTCGGCTTTAGTGCTGGATCTTGACACTACATGTTGTTTCTTGGAGCACAAAGTAATGAGATTTGCACCCAAGTATACACTGAACTCACTCATTGATCTTCTATCATTAGGATCATTTGCCCAATCTACATCACTATAGCAAATTAGCTATTATCGATTAATGATCTTCACTATCGGTCCATCTTTAATGATACCCTTAAGATATCTTAGTATGCGTTTCGCTGCTTTCTAATGAGTGCTTAGAGGTTGATGCATGAACTATGCAACCTTGTTAACACTGAAATAAATGTATGATATGGTGATAGTAATGTATTGTAATGCTTCAACTATAGATCTATATTTAGTAATATTATCCTTGTTTAGATAACTATAGTCCACTGACCATTGGTGTAGGAAGAGACTTAGCTTCATTTATTTTGACTCTTCCTAGAAAATCTTGAATATATTTCCTATGAGACAAATACATACCTATTTTTGTATGAACCACTTCTATACCAAAAAAAGTAGTTGAGAATGCCCAAGTTCTTTAGAGAAAAGGAATCATGTAAATGATTAATTAATCTCTACACCTAAGACTCAACACTACAAGTGATAATAATATAGTCAACATATACCAACACTAAAATAGTAAAGGTCTTTGTGTGTTGAATAAATAAGGAATTAAGAAACTTTGATGAGCTAAAACCCAGTTGTTCAAGACACTTATTAAGTTTATCAAACTAAGCTCTAAGAGTTTGTTTCATACCATACAAAGCATTTTTAAGCTTACACACCAAAGCAATGTTGCAATTGAATCTTGCTAGTTGTTCCATGTAGACTTATTCACCTAGATCACCATTGATAAAAGCATTGTTTACATCTAACTAGATTATTGATCATTGCTAAGATAAGGTAACAATCAATACTATTTGTATGGTTGGTGGCTTAACTACAAGACTAAAAATTTGACCAAAACCAATGCCATGACTTTGTACATAACCCTTTGCAACCATTCTTGCCTTATATCAAGCTACATTTCCATTTTGATATCTCTTTATTTTAAAAACCCACTTACAACCGACCACATTTTTATCCTGAGGCAGAGGAACAAGAGTCAAAGTTTTGTTTTTCATTAGTGTAGAATATTCATCTTCCATGGCATGTCTCCATCGAGGTTGTTCCCAAGCTTGTTGAACTATCTCTAGTTCATTAGTATCCAAAGACACAACATAGACTTTTGGTTTAAAAATTCTCATTTTTTATTCTTGTAATCATGGGATGTTGGTTAATTACCTGTACAAGAGTAGCATGTTCATCCATTTCTTGATTATAAGGAGGCCTTGAATGAGCTATTTTAGTAAAAGATTGAGATGAACTTAAACATGGTTCTAAAGAGCTAGATCACACTTTATAAGTAGGAGTGTTAAAAATTGATGCAAAATTAGGATTGGAGGAGTTCTCTGAGTGATCATTTAAAAATCCAAGAGATGAAGATGTATCTAGACTCGATGTGATAATAATAATAATAGTTGTTTTTAGAGTATTACTGAGAGAACCTTCTTTGTCACCGATCTATTACTTGTGATGAAAGGGAAATTTTAGCTCATCAAACTCAACAAGATGTAAGATTAACCCTTGTCCATCCTTATCTAGACATTTATACCCTTTATGAGAGGTATTGTAACCAAGAAAAGTGCATGGAGAGGACCTATAATCCAATTTGTAAGTATTATATGATTTGAGATAAGGGAATCACAAACAACCAAACACCCTCAAGAATTGATAATTTGGTTTGGTAGAGAACAATATCTCATTAGGGGACTATCCATGATGAACCTTGGTTAGAAGCTTTTTTACCAAGTATATGGCACCGGTAAACGCATCATGCTAGTGATTCTGAGGACGATTGGCTTGAGCAAGAAGAGTTAGGCCAATTTCCACTATGTTTCTATGCTTTCTTTCAAATATTCTATTTTTCTTAGAGGTATGTAGACATTTAATCCTATGAATAATGCCTATCCTTTTTAGTAAGGTAGGGAGGCTTCAAAACTATCCTTCCCCATTAGTTTGAAAAAAATTTAATGTTCTTGTTTAGATGCAATTCTGCCTACATCTTAAATTAAACAAAACATTCATGTGCTTCAGCTTAAGATTTTAAGAGATATATCCACTTATACGGAGAGAAGGTATGAAAAAATCTTAGGTAGTATCTATGGTCATATTAAGAATCCATAGGAGAAGGTCCCCAGATATTTGCTTTAACAAGTTGCAATGGTTCTTTATAAGTGGCTTGAGAAATGGGAAAAGGAATTTTGTGAGATTTACCCAATGGATAGGATTCAAAAACTAGGTTTTTTTTATATAATATGAACTTGAATTTTACAATAGTTTAAGACTTTATTAACTACTTTTAAAGATGAATGTCCTAACCACTTATTCCAAACATCAAAATCAGAATCTCTAGTATAGGTAAAATGAACATTAAAAGAATTAGATGAGGCATAATTAATTTGAGTCTTTTTGTTCTTTGTGCCATATTGAACTTGAATCACTTGAGATTGTAGTTTGAATTGGCAGAGGTCATCATGCACCGTCCCTTTAAGAAGTACGTCTCTAGTTTTCAAATCCTTCACAAAGCAAACAACATGATGAAATTTGTAATAAATACCATCACCTCTGAAAAATTAAGAGACAATCATAATTTTTTTTGTTATTAGAGGAACATGTAAGATATTTTTCAGAGATATTAATTTAGAATTGTGAGAGGTAGGTATTAAAGAATGTCCTATATGAGAAATACCCAAGTCATGACCATTTTCCATATAAACTTTATTTTTACTAGTGTACTTAGAATCAAGATTCAGGTTTTCTAGGTCATTTGTGACATGGTTTGTAGCACCTAAATTTGGATAACAATTTGGGTAGTTTGATGCGAAATGGGCAGTCACCACTTGGCTTGTAGATTCTTAAGTATCTAGAGGGGTGTCTTGAATCATATTGATGGAAGCACCATTGCTATCCACGACTGGTGTTGAGGTTCCACTAGAGAAAGAGCCACCTCCTACTGAGTTAATTCTTGTGAAGCTAACATCAAGTTTGTAATAACATTTTTGAACACCATGTCTAATTTTTCCATACAATTGACATTGTGTTATGTTTCTACGACCACCTCTTCCCTTGACTCTACTTCCTTAAATTATTTTTCCACAAGAATACCGTTCCCCAGACCCCTGATTTCTAGGAATCTTAGGTTTTCTCTAAGATACTATGTTTTCTATCATTTGTCTTGCAAGTCTCTAATTAATTCTCCTTTCTTGAGCGAGAAGATTTCCTACACTCTGTAGATTGTACAAAGTTTCTTGAGAGGTTGTCACTAAAATAGTAGCTTCATATTCGTCCCCCAAGCCATTCAAAATAGATAGCACGTGATCATATTTAGATATTATATGGCCTACTTCTCTTATTTGATTCACCAAAGTCTTGATCTTTACCAAATAATCTTTTATAGACATTCATTATTTTTTATAAGATTCAAGTTATCACTTATAATACATTACTTTTGTAGTAGACTACGACATAAAAGATTGAGCATAGACTTCACAGATTGTTTTACATCTATTTAAACGAGGGATATAATTGGAGGAAACTGAGGATAGTAGCCATGAAACAAGAATTTTATCCTATTTTTAGTAAGCCACAGATTTTGGGTTAGTGATGACCAAACCAGTTGCATCAATAATGGTGGCGGGAGGCATAGGTTTTGCGCTTAAAATAAAACCTTTCAATTCATAAATAGTTATTTTCATCGAGTTTAATCGTGATGATTTGACTTAATGGGATAATTATCATTGTCAGTGTACTATCGAGGTTGTTTGAAGTTGTAGTAGACACATGAGTTTGTTGATTTGCATTATGTGTTGTAGATACATCATCATTTTTAGGATGTGAAGAGGCTTGAGAGCTTGGATCTGCCATGGTGAATTTTGAGGATAGTATCTTTTAGCAATTAAGCTCTGATACCAAGTTAAAAAAATAAGATATAACCACAGGATTAAGAGAATCCAAATAAAACTTATTTCTCGGTATATCTATTTCAATTGTATATCTTGATCTTTGAAACCTATTTATGATACACACACACACACACACAATTCAGTTAGAGTTTCATATAACCAATCCCCTAAAATCCTAAATCATATATTTTGGTAATAATAATAAAGATAAGATTAAAAGATAAGAATATGTTAAGATAAAATAAGATAAAAACAACCTTATTATATACTTTATTTCATTTGCATGAGCCATAACTTTGTGTTGGTTGACGAGTTCCCATTGTGGAAAGGGTGATTGAGTGATGCTCACCAATAGGTGGGAATATAAGCCGAGATTCAAAGAAGTTTTACTATATGCTTGATGTTGGGGGGTAAGAAGAGTTTGGTGGCTATATGGAAGGTTTGTAGTGAATCAATGTATTACATGATTATATTCCCCTATGTGATTGGGATGTTCATGAATAAGTTCAGAATGTGAGAGTTTTCTATTTTTCAGAGAAGGGATAGTGTTTAGTGGTAGGGGTATTGATAAAATGTCTTCATCCACTAGCATATCGCAAATTGCATATTCTATAAGGTATTCTTCCATAGGTGTAGGTGATGGAGATGATTTGAAAGGAAGAGAACTTTCATTTTAGTTGGAGTTTTCCTAATGATTTCTTTTAGGATCTAGTAATTACACTCTTCTATTGTTATCGTAAGGCCTATAAGGGGAAATGTTAGTAGTGTGTCGCAATAGTCTGGTTCCATTTGGTGAGGATAGAGTGGTGGGAAGACTAATTTGAGGTGCTCCGCTAGGATTTCCAATTACCTTACCCTTGCAGGGTTGAGGAGGGTGTTGGGATGTTTGTTGACAAAAAATCTCAGTTGGTTTGACATATTAGCTAGAGGGGGAGCAAGCTTCTCGAGGTGCATTAGCTGAGAAGGGTGTTGCTCACGTGTTCCTATTTTAAAATTGAGACATTGGGATGGCTCTGTACACTAGTGCATGGT
Organism: Tamarix chinensis; assembly: GCA_030549775.1. Classification (NCBI taxonomy): domain Eukaryota; kingdom Viridiplantae; phylum Streptophyta; class Magnoliopsida; order Caryophyllales; family Tamaricaceae; genus Tamarix; species Tamarix chinensis. Next base: position 56,094,489 of record CM060182.1, read on the forward strand.
AGGGAAAATGATGCACCTTTCATATTTTCGGGATGAGTAGGATTCTTAGAAGGTGAAAGCTTAGGTATCTAGTTTGAATAGTTAGGATACTTGATGTTGTTTCCCATGGCACATTTTTAATGTTATGAGGCATGATGTTTTGTTTCTATTCTGGATCATTTTCTTAAGAAGTAGATCTTTCCCAGATCTTAAGGCTATTAGGAAGAGCTCTAATATGTAGTTCCCCCCTTTAAGATGCAAGGTGTTAGCATTACTCTAACTTGTTTCCTTTTTAGCAACATGTATCCTTAGTCTTTTGTGTGAGGATTCAAGGTCCATAAAAATCATATTTTTATGTATCCGTTGAATTGGGTGGGGTACTCTCTTGGTTTCTTGGGAGTTTCCAACAATCTACAAAGGTAACAAAGCATCATTAGATGTTGGAGCTTCTGGTTAAGGAAAAGGGTAATTGGGTCTCTGACGTGGTACTAAAATTTGGGCTATTTGCTTGGTAATGATTTAGGATGCCATAAGAAACACATATTTGATAATGTTCTTTTGTATTCAATGTTTTGAGAGTTTTTTTTTTCCTGAGTGTAATATATACGTGTGACATAACCTCACAAATCTGCCTTAGTCATTATTGGTAATATGGACATCAACTTTCAACACTTGACCTAGTTGTTTGTAGAATTCTAGTAAGGCTTTAGGGCTGTAGTATATTTAATAGGGAGACTTAGATTATGGCCTTGATAATAATGTGGAAGAAAAAGGTCAATTAGAGTTAAAATTTAGGTCCCATATGTGAATAGAGAGAAACTTTCGGCTTATGAAATATGGTCATTGTCAATAATAGATAGCTGGTATTGAGTACGAGAAAATTTTGTAACATAGAATCCAAAGCTAAGTTAGATGACTTCTAGATTTAAAGAGGGTAAATTTTTTTGACGGAGTTTAACTCGCATAATATCTAGTGAATTTTAGCAAGGCTTCAGGGCTCTAGTATATTTAATAGAATTCTAGCAAGGCTTCAGGGCTGTAGTTGTTTATAGAATTCTAGCAAGGCTTCAGGGCTGTAGTATGTTTAATAGGGAGATTTTAGATTATGGCCTTGATAATAATGTGGAAGACAAATGTCAATTAGAGTTAAAATTTAGGTCCCATATGTGAATAGAGTGAAACTTTCGGCTTATGAAATATGGTCATTGTCAATAATAGATAGCTGGTCTTGAGCACGAGGAAATTTTGTAACATAGAAGCTAAAGCTAAGTTACATGGCTTCTAGATTACAAGAGGGTAATTTTTTTAAGGAGTTTAACTCGCATAATATCTAGTGATTCATTTTTTTTCCACTGTGTTGATAATTAGGGCATATCTCCATAACTCAGAGTTTTTGCCTTTTTTTGGGGAGAATTTGACCCTGTTTCTGGTAGAGGGTTGGTTCATCTTCTAAATCAGACTACACTTCATTGCATAGTTTGTTGAAATTATATTTAGTTGAGTTGGTAGTAGTAGAATATTTGAATAATTCACCATAGGATATATGCTCCTTTTCAACCTCCATGATATGGTTGGAATTTCCCTCATATTTTTTGCTTGACGATGCAGATTGGTGAATATGAGGGGAGACGTTTGGATTTCATAGCACGGGGTGGTTATGATTATTGGTAGATTGTTGATTTGGGGGTCCAAAGGATGCGGATGAAGAAGATGATGGGCGCAAGTTAGATTCATGTGGGAGATGGCAACAGTGTTGCATGAGAGCGGCGAAGGGAATGAGGAAATAGGGATAGGAAGAAATGCAGAAATCTCATTTAAAAAAAATTAGGAGGATGGTAAGAAATGACATATATATATTAAAAATAGATCAAATCTACTAACATTAAAAGAGAAAAAAAAAACCACTATCTACCTTAGTTGATGTAAACCATTAACAAATATATTTTGTTAAAAAAAAATCTGATGCTTTCAATAATAATTTTAATATTGAAAATTTTTGGGGATGCAAAACAGTGAGGGGATGGAAAACGTCACTTGTCCCCTGTTTCTGTGCTTCACAGGATGGTAGATGCGAGAATATGAGTGTTCTAATTGTCCTTGTGTTTAAACTTGGAACAAAAAAAAAATACTTCCATTTAATTTTGGAAACACTGCCATTTTTTCTTATTTACTAGTATAGGTCTATAACACCCTTAAAATTTACTACTGAAAAATTTCATTTTATTAAAAGATTAGAGGAAGCAAAATAACAAACTGTGAATTTCGAGGATATTATTGCCACACTTATTACTAGACCGATTCACTCATATCATTCCAGTACCAAGTGCTAAGGCTAAAGAATGAAATATCAATTGCTAGAAATTCAAATCATATTTAAAATCAGAATAGCGCAAGTAAGCATTTACAAGAATAAAATCTACCAGTGGTGGTTACAAGAACAAGGATTTCATTAAACCAAACATTAGAAGAGGAATGATGAAACCCTAAAAGCCGGATAATCCTTACACTCTTTCCCGTTGCCCACTTGAGTAGCACCTGAAATTGGACCTGCAAGGGACATTGCCCATTGAATAGGCAGGGGGCCCACAAATAGAACCCTTTAGTACTACAGTACTGAGTAACCTTTTAAAATCACACTTAAAGGCAGACCCGCAATGCAACACATGAAACAAAGCTACATACATATATAACAAGATGCGTATATATAACATTCACATAATTAACATTCACATCAGATATCAATAGGTCATTATGAACAATTGATACTTTCGGACCTTAAGCCATGTTATAGTACAAAATCAAGACATTCGGGCCTTAAGTCATTAGTTCATCATTATCAATCAACTCTCATATTTTATATCCATGTGAGTACAGGAACCCCACTATTATTCGCCGGTGGACCAGTCATGCAGAGCAAAACGCTCCTGGCCACTATTATTTACCGGTGGACCGGTCATGCAGGGCAAAATGCTCTTGGCCACAATTATTTGTTGGTGGACTGGTCTGGCCCCGACTCATATGGTGTTCCACTATAAGTGATTAGTATTTTGCATAACTTTATTGACATCCATGACTGGATTTATTGAGCTCGGGACCCCCACTATTATTACCGGTGGATCGGAATATATATCAACATCATCCAGGGCAATACGCTCCTGGGCTACTATTATATCCGGTGGATCGGTACTCATAATCACTTGCCAGGGCAACACGCTCTTGGGCCACTATTATATCCGGTGGATCGGTACTCATAATCACTTGCCAGGGCATCACGCTCCTGGGCTACTATCATAACCGGTGGGTCGGTAATCAATATCATAAGTCAACTGAGCCCGACTCTTTAATCTTTCACTTTCAATATTAGTATTTTTCCTTTTTTTAATTAGCACAACAATTCCATTTATTTGCCTCAGACGAGAGATCAAGAACCCGGGATACAAAGGTACACCGGTCGTACCGGAGCATACAAGCTACTCAGTACCCTTCAACCATGAACCTAGGGACGCGAAGGTATCCTGGTCGTACTGGTGCATGAAGCTACTCAGTACCCTACCAACAAGGACACCTAATCCATAAGTATGCATACCCCCTAAATTGGTCCGTAGAGCTAGATAAAGTAAGATATAGGGCCTGGCTAGGGTACAAAGGCACACCAGCAATTACCATAATAACTGTGGGCTAAACCGCATCTTTAGGGTAGCGACCCCTAAAGAGTTACCATTCCTGATCTCGAGGTCTTTCACTTTAAGTATTAGTGCCTTAATTAAAGTGATCGTGAAAAGTACAATAATCAGATACTTATTCACTTTCAATTATTCTGATATCATTAGTCGTTTCTTATTCAGGCGATTATCCAAGATAACACAGAGAAATCATCAAGGCCATCATAATCTCATCTAATTCTGAATTAGTATTTGTTCTCGTGATACTTACTAATTATCAAATACTATTACCTTTCTAATCAACGTTATTTGAGTCATATTATGAAATTCAACAATCACAATGACATGTCAGGTACAAATTACTCATTTACCCTTTACTTAAATAATTGCTAAGTCATTCCATCCTTACTTGATAAATTACCTTATTACCCTCCTTGTTGCATAATTGCCAAATTACCCCTTACTCAATTTAGGTTACCAAGTTATCTGCTACGCTTTTTAGATCACCATTCACCCTTCATAATTGTTACCCTTAACATATTTCCTATTTTGGTTGGTTAGATTTCCGAATTGTCCTTCTCCTTTGTTATAATTACTAAATTGCCCTTAAGCTAGATAAATTACCAAATTATCCTTCTTCATTATCATGATTACCAACTTGCCCCTTTAGTTGGTTAAATAATTACCAATTTGCCCTTTAGTTGGTTAAATTATCAAATTGCTCTTATCCATTATCATAATTACCAAATTACCCTTCTCAATTATTATAATTACCATTTTACCCTTCTCTATATTTATAATTACCAATTTACCCTTCTCCATATTCATAATTATTAATTTACCCTTCTCCATATTTATAATTATTGATTTACCCTTCTCCATAATTATAATTACCAATCTACACCTCTCTATTATTATAATTACTATATTACCCTTCTCTATTATTAAAATGACCATAATACCCTTTTGTTGGTTAATTTACCAAATTACCCTTCTCTATTATCATAATTATCCAACTTCCCCTTTTTAATCATAATTTAATTACCAAATTATCCTCCGTTGTTATCATAATTACCAAGTTACCCCTTACTCCCAAGTTTGCCATAAATATCCTTTTCTTTACAAAATTATCCTTCTACCCCTTACTTCCAAATTACCACAATATGCTTTTATTTACAAAATTACCACAATACGCTTTTACTTATAAAATTACCATAATACCCATTTTGCTTTACAATTTACTATTTTACCCTTTTACCTCCAAATTTACCATTTTTATCTTTTCTTACAAAATTACCATTTCGCCCTTCTTTTCCAAAATTACCATATTACCCTTTACTCCCAAAATTACCATAATACCCCTTTACTCATAAAATTAACATTTTACCATTTGCTTATAAAATTACCATATTACCCTTTTGCCTCCAAAATTACCACTTTACCCCATTTATTACACCACTTTTATTAAATTATCATTGCCACATAGAATAATAATATTAATACTCCATTAACAATATCCAACTCCACCAATTATTATATTTTAACATAATACATATTAGCACCTACACATATTAGGCCATAATCTCGCACAAGGAATATTACTAAAATGCCCCTAGGGCTCTTAATAATATTATTCATGCATAAATGGTCACAATAACATAAAATAATAAGGATAAGTACTTAATACTTTCATTAATAGCCAAACTTCTTCCCTAAGCAATGTTTCCACCCATAGCACATAAACTAACATACTTTACTTTTATTTTAATCAATGTAAGCAATTATATATATTACACTAACCAACATATAACAAGCATAATAACATATTAAAAATCCTAATGTGCTAACATACGTTTATCCATGCGTTTAAGTGGGGTTTAATGATTAACTTATATCCCACAAAAATCGAACCTTACCGGTATCCCGGTTAAAGGTTTAAGCTTTAACTTGCAAAACCAATACCTAAAAATAATGTCAATAATTATTATATTAGGAGTAGGAAATTAAGAGGATACATTTTTATATATAAAATTTTTTTAATTAATAACACTTTACTTAACTATGAATATACCTCAATAATTGAACACAAAAGCTCCCAAAATAATGTGGAACTCACACTGCTAGGTCGATGGGGAAAAAGGGTCGAAGGTTGGGGTAGAAGGGAGGAAGGGGTGTTTTTCGGGTTAGGGTCTTTAGGCTAGGGAAAAAGGTAGATGAGGGAGGATCGGAGGCAAGGGAAGGGTGCAGGAGTGAAGAGGGTGTGTAGGTGATGGTTGGGGATGGGTTGTTGGTGGCCAAGAGCAGCGGAGGCCGCGAGGCGGCAAAGATGGCTGTTGGGCTGGGCGTGACTGAGAAGGAAGGAACAGAGAGGGGGAAAATGGAGGGCGTGTAAGGGTTGGTTTCGGGAAAAGAAGGTGTGGGGGTGGTAGAGGAGGTTGTAGGGAGTTGAATGGTGGGTTGCGTGGGGCAGAGGTGATCGGATGGCAGCGAACGGTGGGGTTGCAGGTGGGCTGCCGAGAAAGGCAAAAATGGAGAGAAAAATAGGTGGGGAGGAAGAAGGGCTGCAGGATGGGTTGAGAGGGTGTATTGTGGTGGTGCAGGGCGGTAGTAGAAGGTGGAAGGAAGCATTGAAGGCGGTGGGTGTGGCGGAGGGGTGGTGGTGCACAAAACGGGGATGAAAATGGAAGAAGAAGAAAAGGAGAGAAAGGGATCGGGGAAGGGGGAGGCACAAAAATAATGAGGCAGGAAAGGGCTTGTGAGGAGAAGAAAAAGAAGAGGGATGATAGGGGTGCAACTAGCTAGCCGGTGGTAGCGTGTAGGGTGGCAGGGGAGGTGGTAGGGTGGCAGGGCGGGGAGATGAAGAGGGGAAAATAGGGCTTGAGGGCTGGCTAGGTCTGAAAAGGGGAAGAAAATAATGGGAGAGAGGGCTGCAGTGGTGGCAGGTGGTGGCAGCGAGGGGTTGTAGACATCTCGGTGGTCGGGCATGGAGTCGAAACACGTAGCTAGTCGGGCGGAGACATCGAAGAAGAAAGAAAGAAGGGAGAGGGAGGGAGAGCAGACCGGTGCAGGGGAAAGAAAAAGAAAGTGGGCCGGCTGGTCCAGGGTGAAGGGAAGGAAAGAAAAAAAAGAGAGGGGGTCTGGGCTGGGTCAAGGTGCGCGGGAGAGAGGAGGGGAAAGAGAGGGAGAGGGAAGATGGGCCAACGGCTCAGTCGCGCAAGGAGGGGAGGCGTGGCAGCCCGAAGCCAGGAAAAGAAAAAAGGAAAAAAGGGAGGAAGGAGGAAAAAGGAGAAAAAGGAGAAGGAAAGGAAAAAGAAAAAAAGGAAAAAGGGAAAATAATTTAATTTAATTTAGAAAATAATAAAATAAAATATTTTTGATAAATTATTTAATTTAATATTTTAATTCAATATAATTTAATATATTGGTTCAAAAAGGATAATTTTAGTAAAATATTATTTTGAAATATTATTTAAATAAAAATAATATGATAAAATAACAAAATATTTATTTTTAATTTATTAAATACTCATATCCATAATTATATACTCAAAATCCATAAAATAATTAAACTAAATAATTTTAAAAGCTAATTTATTTCAACTAAAAGTTATTTGTTAAACTATAGGTTTTCTAAAAATTTTGGGGATTATAGGGTCCTATACTGGTTCATGTTGTAACACCCCCAAAATTCACTACTGAAAAAGTTCATTTTATTAAAAGAAATAGCGGAAGCAAAATATAAAATAGTGAATTTCGGGGATATTACTAGCAGACTTAGTACCAGACCGGTTCACTCATACCGTTCTAGTACCAAGTGCTAAGGCTAAAGAACAAAATATCAATTGCTAGAAATTCAAACCATTTTTAAATCAAAGTTGCGCAAGTAAACACTTTATAAGAATAGATTCCACCAATGGTGGTTACAAGAATAAATTACGTTTAAACCGTACATTAGAACAGGAAGCATGAAATCCTAAAGGTCGGATAATCCTTACGCTCTTTCCCGTTGCCCACTTGAGTATCACCTGAAAAGACCTGCAAGGGACACTTCCCATTGAATAGGCAGGGGCCCCACAAAGGGAACCCTTCAGTACTACGGTACTGAGTAACCCTTTAAAATCACACTTAAAAGCAAGCCCGCAATGTCACACATGGTACAAATCTATATACATATATAACAAGATGTGTACATATAACATTCACATAATTAACAATCACATCAGATATCAATAGGTCGTAATGTGATCGATACTTTCAGCCTTAAGCCATTAGTCCATCATTATTCAATCATCTCTCAAATTTTATATCCATGTGAGTGCGAGAACCCCACTATTACAGCAGGTGGATCGGTTACTTATAGGATAGAACGCACCTAACCACTATTATATGCCGGTGGATCGGTCTCCAAGGCAAAATGCCCCTGGCCACTATTATTCGTTGGTGGACCGGTCTGGCCCTGACTCACATGGTGTTCCACTATAAGTGATTAGCAATTTTCATAACTTTTTCACATCCATGACTGATTTTATTGAGCTCGGGACCCCCACTATTATTGTCGATGGATCGGAATATATATATCAACATCATCCAGGGAACACGCTCCTGGGCCACTATTATGTCCGGTGGATCGGTACTCATAATCACTTACCAGGGCAACATGCTCCTGGGCCACTATTATATCCGGTGGATCGATACTCATAATCACTTGCCAGGGCAACATGCTCCTGGGCCACTATTGTAACCGGTGGATTGGTACTTAATATCATAAGTCAACTAGGCCCGACTCATTAATCTTTAACTTTTAATATTAGTATTTTTCCTTTCTTTAATTAGCACAAAAAATTCCATTTATTTGCCTCAGACGGGAGATCAAGAACCCGGGACACAAAGGTACACCGGTCATACCAGTGCATACAAGCTACTCAGTACCCTTCAACCACGAACCCAGGGACACAAAGGTACCCTGGTTGTACTGGTACATAAAGCGACTTAGTACCCTACTGACAAGGACACCTAATCCATAAGTATGCATACCCCCTAACTAGGTTTGTAGAGTTAGATTTAGTTAGGTCTGTTCAATGGGTTGGGTTTGCCATGGTAAGCTATAATCTAACCCATGAACTTAAGTTATAATGTAAGTGGGTTGGGTTATTATTTTAAATGAGTTATTATGGGTTGAACCCATATACATATTATTTAAACATGGGTTAGTTTGGGTTTAAGTATAATTGGCCATGGGTTGCCATGGTAACCCATAAGTTGAGAATATCTAACAATATGAACTTAAAAATTTCGAAAGTTTTTTCCGCATCCAATTTCAAAATTCCGCTCAGATTTTTCGTCAATAAATCTGATATTTCCGACTGTGAGGACTCTAACGCCGGGGTATTTGGAAGGAGAAACACGTCTAAGAAACCGGTTTCTTGATTTCAAAGAAGATAAGGACGAAAAATAACATAAAAATATTATTTTTAAAAAATCTAGGAAACGAAAATGGTACATATATACATACATACATATACACACACACACACACACACACACACACACACACACATATATGTATATGTATATACATATATTTAAGAGAGAAAAAACCTTTGACGAATCAATTAATTACGAAGAGTAGCGAAGGTCGGAGGTAATATTGGCCGCGGAAGAATACGGTAAATAGTTATGTTATAGTGGCGTTGCACGGAGACGGGGACGAGAAGAAACGCAAAGATATCATTTTTAAAAAAAAATTCTAGGAAATGAAGACGGTAAGAAACATCAATATATATATATATATATACATATGATATATATATATTAAAATAAATTAGATCTATTAAAATTAAGAGAGAAAAAAAACATTGACGAGTTTATTAATTGTACAAAGCAGCGAAGGTCAGAGGCAACACTGGCGGCGGAGGAATATGGCGAACAATTATCTTACAGCGGCATTGCACAGATATGGATACGAGAAAAAAAATGCAAAAATGTCGTTTTTTAAAAATTTAGGAAATAAAGACGGTAAGAAACGTAAAAAAAATTTATATATCGCAACACTGGCGGCGAAGGAATATGGCGAGTAGTTATGTTACAGCGGCATTGCACGGGGACGAGGACAAAAAAATGCAAAAATATCATTTTTTAAAAATCTAGGAAATGAAGACGGTAAGAAATGTAAAAAAAATTATATATAGGGATGAGAAAAAAAAACTCAAAAATGTCATTTTTTTAAAAATCTAGTAAATGAAGACGGTAAGAAATGTCAAAAAAAAATTATATATATATATACATATACATACATATATATATATATATATATATATATATATATGGTAAAGGTCCCATACACACTATTTTTAAAATACATTTGTAGGAACCAATCATAACCATTAGATTAGTATTTGATCAATGGTCAAGATTTAGTAAATAACTAACTTGAATTTATTTTAATCTTGACCCTTCAATCTTCTAGATCTAATGGTAATTAAAAGTTCCTACATTTGTATTTTAAGTAATGGTTTGTACAAGAGCCTAAATCTATATATATATATATATATATATGTATATATATATTAAAATGAATTAGATCTACTAAAATTATGTCTACTTGTATTCTATTGCTAAAAATAAATAAAAAATAAAAAAATCTCCTATTCTATTTATTGAGATTCCGAAATCCAAAAGTCACTCTGACCGACTAACTTAATCATGTCATGTGCATGGAATTTATGACGAGGAGTTCATATCCTCTTGTTTCCATGTACGAATATCGTTCGAGTCATGTCGTAAATGATTTCTCAAAAATAGATTTCATAAAACTATTATTATGAGTTGTTATTTCCTTTTACAAAAATATTCCCCCCAGTACATTGATAATTTGGTTCGATATTTTTTTGGATAATATTTGTTTTTACCGTTTAAGTGATAATAAATAAAAATACGAAAACGTACGTTTAAGCTTATCAGTGATATTCCATTGTGTTTATGAATTTATGTTATTAAATTATGTATTAAAAGCATTTGAAATTCCTCTAAAAAAGATTTTGGAAAAAAATTATCTTTTTTAAAGAAATTTTCATAAAGAAGACAAATATACTAAATAAATGTGATCATCGTTCTTTTATAATATATTTGACACTTGACATAATTATTTTATTATATTGAAGGCGGTGGTTGTGAATTAAAGAAAAGGGGAAAAAAAGAGGAAGGAAAATAATTGTAGTAATTGTGGTGGTGGTGGTGGAAGCGGTGTTAGTAATGCTGGTGGAAGGGATGGTATCAATTGTGGTTGAGACGGTGATAGTAAAGGTCAAGATATGCTTGTTTGTATATATACTAACCCACACTAACCCATGGTTAACCCGTATAACCCATGGGTTATGATGGGTTGGATTAAAAATTATTAATTATTTTCTACAACCCATCGTAGGTTAGACCATGGGTTATATAAATTATATGGGTTAAAATACTATGGGTTGGGTTAAACCATAACCACCCATTTGAACACCCCTAGATATAGTAAGATATAGGGCCTGGCTGGGGCACAAAGGCACACCACCAAATACCAGAATAATCGTGGGCTAAACCACGTCTTTAGGGTAGCGACTCCTAAAGAGCCACAATTCCCGATCTCGAGGTCTTTCACTTTAAGTATTAGTGTCTTAATTAAAGTGATCACGAAAATCACAATAATCATATACTTATTCACTTTCAATCGTTCTGATACCATTAATCATTTCTTATTCAGAGGGTTATCCAAGATAGCATAGAGAAATCATTAAGGCCATCATAATCTCATATAATTCTAAATTAGGAATCGTTCTCGTAATACTTACTAATTATCAAGTATTCTTACCTTGCTATTCAGTGATATTTGAATCATATCACGAAATTCCACAATCACAATGACACGTTAGATACAAATTACTCGATTACCCCTTACTTATATAATTGCTAAGTTATCCCTTCCTTACTTGACAAATTACTCTATTACCCTCCTTGTTGCATAATTACCAAATTACCTCTTTCTCATTTTAGGTTACGAAGTCATCTCCTACACTTTTTAGATCACCATTCACCCTTCATAATTGTTACACTTGTCATATTTCCCATTTGGTTGGTTAGATTACCGAATCGCCCTTCTCTTTTGTTAAAATTACTAAATTGCCCTTATGTTGGATAAATTACCCACCTTTATTATCATGATTACTGGTTTGCCCCTTTAGTCGGTTAAATAATTACCAATTTACCCTTTAGTAGGTTAAATTACCAAATTGCCCCTATAATTGGATAAATTATCAAATTGCCCTTCCTCATTATCATAATTACCATTTTACCCCTCTCAATTATTATAATTGTCATTTTACCCTTTTCAATTATTATAAATACCATTTTACCCTTCTCCATTACTATAATTATTAATTTACCCTTCTCCATAATTATAATTACCAAGTTGCACTTCTCCCTAATTATAATTACCAATCTACACTTCTTTATAATTATAATTACCAATTTACCCCTCTCTATTATTATAATTACTATATTGCCCTTCTCTATTATTAACATTACCATAATACCCTTTTGTTGGTTAATTTACCAAATTACCCTTCTCTATTATCATAATTATCCAATTACCCTTTTATAATCATAATTTAATTACCAATTTATCCTTCGTCGTTATCATTATTACCAAGTTGACCATAAATATCCTTTTAATTTACACAATTACCCTTCTACCCCTTATTTCCAAATTACCATAATATCATTTTATTTACAAAATTATCACAATACCCTTTTTACTTATAAAATTACCATAACACCCCTTTTTCTTCACAAATTACTATTTTACCCTTTTACATCCAAAATTACCATTTTTATCTTTCCTTACAAAATTACCATTTTGCCCTTCTTTTCCAAAATTACCATATTACCCTTTGCTCCCAAAATTACCATAATACCCCTTTATAAAATTACCATTTTGCCATTTGATCATAAAATTACCATATTGCCCTTTTGCCTTCAAAATTACCACTTTACCCCCTTTATTACACTACTTTTATTAAACTATCATTACCACACGGAATAATAATATTAATACTCCATTAACAATATCCAACTCTACCAACTATTATATTTTAACATAATACATATTAGCACCCACACATATTAGGCCATAATCTAGCACAAGGAATATTACTAAAATGCCCCTAGGGCTCACAATAATATTATTCATGCATAAATGGTCACAATAACATAAAATAACAAGGATAGGTACTTAACGCTTTCATTAATAGCCAAAATCTTTCCTTAAATAACATTTCCACACATGGCATATAAACTAACATACTCTTTTTCTTTTTTTATTTCTTTTTTTTTATCAATTAATACAAGCAAATATATATATTATATTAAACCACAAATATCAAGTATAATAACATACTAAAAATCCTAATGTGCTAACATACGTTTATCCATGCGTTTAAGTAGGGTTTAACGATTACCTTAATTCCCACAAAATTGAATCTTACCGGTATTCCGGTTAAAGATTCAAGCTTTGATTAGCAAAACCAACACCTTAAAATAATATCAATATTTATTATATTAGAAATAAGAAAATCAAGATATAAGACTTTATAAATTTTACTTAAGGAAATCATTAATTTAAATATTATCATACCTTAAATTTTTTAATAAAAATGGCCAATAAATGCAGGAACTCATGCTGCATATGCAGCATGAGCTGTATGCAAAAATAAAAGGAGGAAAGGATCGAAGAGGGGATGAAAGGAAGAAATAATGGTTATTTTTGGGTTGGGGTCTTTAGGCTAGGAAAGAAGATAGATGGGGGAGGTTTTAAGGCAAGGGAAGGGTGTAGGAGTGAAGAGGGGGTGTAGGTGGATGCTGGGGATGGGTTCACGACGACCAAGGGAGGTGGAGATGGCGGCAGCAAGGCCACGAAGGTGGCTGCCGAAGTGGGTCGAGGTGGAGGGGCTGAGAAGGAAGGAAAAGAGGAGGGAAAATGAAGGGGTTCAGGGACTTGTTTCGGAAAAATAATGTATGGGGGATCGTAGAGGAGGTTGTAGGGAGTTGAATGGTGGGTTGGGTGGCCGCAGAGGTGGTCGGACGGCGGCGGAAGGAGGGGTTGTAGGGGGGTTGTCGAGAAGGGAGAAAAAAAGGAAGAAAAAGAAGAGGGGAGGAATAGGGAGTTGCGAGGTGGCTTGGACGGTGTTGGGGCGGTGCAGGGTGGTAGTAGAAGGTTGCAGAAGGTGGCCCAGGGACTTGGTGCGGCATAGGGCGGTGGTGTGCAAAAAGAGGGGGAAAAATGGAAGGAGAAGAAAGGAGAGAAGAGGGAGATCGGGGGGTAAGGAGCTCAAAAGGATAGGGTAAAAAAAGGCTAAAGGGGATAAGAAAAAGAAGAGGGAGGGTAGAGGGATAGGTGGCTGATCGGGTGGCAGTGTTTAGGGTGGCAGGGGTGGTGGTAGGGTGGCAGGGAGGGGAGACGAAGAGGGGGAAAACAGGGAAGTGGGATGGTTTGCAGGGCTGGCCAGGACCGAAAATAGGAAGAAAATGACCGGAGAGAAGGAGGGCAGGTGGTGGCAGCGAGGGGTGCAAGCGGTGGCAGCGGGCATGACATCGAAACTTGTAGGTGGTCAGGCGTAGAGGTCAAAGAAGAAAGAAAGAAGGGAGAGGGAGGGAGACCAGATCGGACCGGCACAGGGAAAAGAAGAAAAAAAGAAGAGTTGGGCCGGCCTAGGGAGGAGGAGAAAAGAAAGAAAGAAAGGAGGGGGGAGATGGGCTGTGGCGCTGCGCCAGGGAAGGGGAAGAAGTGGGCCGGAGGCCCAGGCGCAGGGGGAGTAGAAGGCTGGCTGGCTTGGCGGGCGGCCCGAAGGAGAAAAAAAAAAGGAAAAGAAAAGAAAGAAGAAAAAGGAGAAAAAGGAGAAGGAAAAGAAAAGGAAAAAAAAGGAAAATGGGAAGAAAGGGAAAAATAATTTAATTTAATTTAGAAAATAATAAAATGTAATATTTTTGATAAATTATTTAATTTAATAATTTAATTCAATATAATTTAATATATTGATTCAAAAAGGATAATTTTAGTAAAATATTAGTTTGAGAAATTATTTAAATAAAAATAACATGATAAAATAACAAAATATTTATTTTTAATTTATTAAATACTCCTATCCAAATTTATATACTAAAAAATCCAAAAAAATAATTATATTAAATAATTTTAAAAGCTAATTTATTTCAAATAAAGCTATTTATTAAATTATAAGTTTTCTAAAATTTTGGGGGATTACACATGTACACCGACATTTTACTTTTACATAATTACATATTGAGGTCGGGGTTTTGGGTTCAAAGTTCTCAAATCAAATACTCATATTTTTGTTTGATTATGATATCTTGTATCATTGTACTGATATTTACAAACACAAATCAAATAATAATTATTATTTCTTTTGATCTAATGCATGAGGCGTTATATATGACTACAATTACTATCATTTTCACTAATAATTTTAATATAAATTAAATTAATGGCCTACATTGCTCGTATAAGATTTAGTGTAGAATCCATAAGTTAATATAAATTTATGTTTGGTTAAGCATTTTATACTCCAATAACTAATTTTTAATTAAAATTTTCAAAAAATATATTAGTTTTAGTAAATATATTTTTTAAATATGGTAAATTAGATTCCAATAACAACTAACAAGTACAATTATCTCAAACATGAAACACAAACACACCATATTTATATTAAGTGAAAGATTTTTTAATTTTTTAAAAAACTTAAATTAAGTTTGTTGGTGTTGGAAAAAGTATTTAAAATCACTTTTTTTTAAAAATTGTTAGAGAGGCTTATAAACTAAGCTTAAACTTTCAGCTTCTAACTTTGAAGGTACCTTCAACTTCAAATAGTCTTGTCAAACATATCTATACCAGAAGTGTATTCTTGAGTAAATGTTTTAGACTCAAATAACTATTTGCAACTATAGTTTTTTTTTTCATATTATATGATATCTAGTAAATTTACTTACTAAATAAGATAAAAATACTAAAAGTAACAACCAACGACTAACATGCCACTTCCTTAAATATACATTAAGAGCATTTTTTATCAAGAGTTTTAACCTTTAGCAATTATTATTCAATTATAGTTTTTTATAATTTATATTATTTTTAACAAATTTATTTTTAAAATTTTTTTAAATCATTGAAAATAACAATTAACAATCTACCATGTTTTCTAACATTGGCTAACACCTTTTTTCCCATTCCTCATTTTGGGAATGTGACATACGTATACAACTGGGAGCCTCACGTGCATGTTTTCTCTTTTCTTCTAATTTTTTTTATACAAAGTAATCAACTACCACTATCATGTAGTGTATCCATACCTTGCATTGTTTTCCAGCCATACAATGATAATACTTCTTTAATTTGGTACACTATAAATTAAAGATCAAATTCTTTATTACTAAGTAGTTAAATCTTTTTTTGCTTATGTGACTAAACTTCCTGTGCCACAACATAGATGCATCCTTAATTTCCAATCCATTCATATGGTAATTATAAATTAAAGCTTGTATAAAATATGAGTTAGCACATTTGTTACCTTGGGCTGCAATCGTATTAACTTGAAACTCTCATTATCAAGTTTGCTTGTTGAAATCAAATTTAGGTAAAATCTAGCGCATGTCAAACATCATTGAAAAAAACCTTTGTCCCTAGATTAGTCTCTAAGCATGCATATCCTATGCTAACTGTAATACCCCAACTTATATTACCGAATTTTTTAAATATTTTTTTAGTAGAAGCATAATACAAAAATAATTAGGTGTTATCACCATATTAATTGACATAAGTATGGCTTATCATACCATCCTTACATGAATCACAAGGTAAAATGATTAAAATTAGAATACAATAAAAAAATTTGAGAGGAGCTTCATAAACATAAATATGAGTTCGAGATTGACTCTGAGTACAATATCCAAAATAGAAAAAGGTAAACCCTGAAGCTAAAAGTTTAAAAAGGTATTCGGGTAGGACTGTGTAACATCCCCAAAATTTACACATTTTTTTTAAAACAAGAATTATAAATTAAAATCGTAAATTCTGGGGATGCTACCGCCACACTTAGTACTAGATTGGTTCACTCCTACTGTTCCAGTACCAAGTGCTAAGGCTAAGAAAAACTACGTATAACATTATTAAATAGTCCAACTTCATAAATACGGAAATCAGAGTATGCATAAGTCATTACATAATTCAAAATACTAACTATTTTTTTCAGAGGGTAAAAATAACAACAATAATAAAATTATTTCTGTAGGCTTAAACATAATTAAAAGGTAACACGAATAATAATCTCAAATGGAAAACGACCACGCCACTCCAGGACTTGATCCAGCCCACAATCACTCGGCCCCACCTAATGTCCCATAGACATCTATAGCATCGAAATAAGCGTTTCCTACCTACAGCAAGTTAGATGGGCCTTCTCCTCGTGGGAATGAGTAGCAGCCATGAAAAGGGTGATCAGTACGCTTCGTACTGAGTAAGGTAACTGAGCACTAAGGCCAACACATAAACACAAATCATGCAGGATAATATTCAGCTTACACTTTCAATCCCACATATATAATGCATAAGGTCATAAAGAAAAGTATGTAGCTTATAAATGATCAAGCCCACACATAAAGGCCCAAACATTTCAGATTAATTATTTAATTAATCTTTTTATCGAAAGTCGATACACAACATGTTTTTTTATCAAATCCATATAAGTACAGGAGCACCCTACTAGTATTGCTGGTGGGCCGGTCACTTGCGGGACAATAATCCACACCACTATTTTTTGCCGGTGGATCAATCACTTGCGAGACAATAGTCCACACCACTATTCCTTATCGGTGGATCGGCTGGTTCCTGCTCACATGGTGTTCCACTATAAGTAATTAATATCTTTTAAAGGCCTTAGCAACTCCGGTTTGTATTTATTGAGCTCGAGTCACCCCACTATTATTGCCAGTGGGCAGATCACTTACAAGACAATAGTCCACACCACTATTCCTAACCGGTGGATCGGCTGGACTCGGCTCAATAATCTTTTACTTGAAGTGATTAATGTCTTAAGTATTTTATTCAAAACTTTTTCCCTAACATACATGACTAACTCTACTATTCTCATCCTCCAACCCTAGTTAACCACACCAACCCATGGTAACCATAACACCCATGCAACCTTAACTCCATGCAAACCCTAGCTCCACGTAAACCCTACTTCCATGCAAACCCTAACTCCATCATGCGAACATGAATTCCATGTAAACCCTAATACCCCCATGCGAAAATTAATACCACCATGCAACCATGAATTCCATGCAGAGTCTAATGCCATGCAAACCCTAATACCATGCAACATTGATACCACCATGCGAACCCTAACACCACTATGTAAACCCTAACACCATGCAACATTAATACCACCATGCAAAACCCTAATATTATATTGTTACACCCCTCTTCATTATTTTACAACCCTATCATGCATGTCTTAGGGCCACATAATACCATAATAATAACACACTCATACACATAATTCTCATGCCATAATTATTTACACAAAACATACCTCAACTCCATATCATGCTGCATTCATAATAGTTATACAATATACACATAAAATACACAATAAATCATATCACATGGCATGCATGGCATATAAATCACATATTATATAAATGGCCTTAGCACCCCTTACCTAAAATGTTACTAGCCTTGGAGAACGCTCCTATACCACTTGAGGGCTTTGACTGTGCTCACCTATTATAGGAAAAAATACTAGAATTAGGTTCCCCCTAAGAAAACTATTATTTACTAATTAATCCTAAAATTTGGTTTTTAATTAAAATAATACTATACTAGAATTAACTATACAAAATACTACTAAAAATACTAATAATATTACTAATGTAATTTAAAACGAAAATGTGATATAAAGGTTTCTACCCTTCATAAAAAATAATGCTACTAAAGATAATAATAATAATAATGATTTTAATAATAATAAAATATTAGTAGTAATAATAATATTAATAAAAATTTTAGTAATAATAATAATATAAGCTTAAAATTACAAGGTGGGGTTTTCGACCCTACCTCCAAATAATGAATGTACTATTCAATAATAGTAATAATACTATTGATAGCATATATTACTTAAAATAATAAAGATAATAATAATAATAATATTAATAATAGTAAAAAATAGTAATAATATATATATATGTGAATCCTAATTATAATTTAGGTCTTCGGTCCTCCCTGGATAAATAATAATAATAAAATAATTATACTAATAATAATATTATTAATAATGATAATAAACTTATAATAATACAAATAATTACTTATAATTCGAAACTAACCACCTAATTAACTCAAGAATAATCTCGACCCTGGCAATAAAATTGATCAATAATATTACATCTAATAACAACAATAATAATAATGATAATAATAATTATAATGAAATAACCATTAAAAATTTAAATAAAAATAGAATAAATTTAAATAAATAGAAAAGAAGGGTTGAGAGGGTCTAGGGTTTCACCTTGAGTCGACGGAGATGGGTGGCACCGGCGGTGGTGCACGGCGGCGACAACGGTGGCGGGAAAAGAAGGCTAAAAGGGAAAAAGATGAAGAAAAATAGGGGAGGAGAAGGGGAAAAGAGAAAATAAGGTTATAGCTAGGTGGAGGAGAATTAGTTGCAACTTTTGGGCGGTGCAGAAGGCAATAGAAGTGGCAGATGTGGTGGCGGGCGGTGGCTCGAAGGCTACGAGGGTAAAAATTCTAGTTTGATGGGCAGTGGACTTCGCACGACTATGGTGGCTCATGCGAGAAGAATCGTGGGTGATGGGTGGCTCAGTTAGCTAGAGGGCAGTGCAGGGAAGATTTCTGTGGGAAGAGGTGGCGGCAAAGTTGGCTAACGGTGGCAGACGGCTCGTCTAAAGTCATGGTGCTGCATATGTTAACTCTTAGGGTTTTGGGAAGAAGAAATCTCGAAATCACACAAACCAAGGCTATTTATAGAGTTTAGAGGGAATGATAGGGTTTTGGGGATCGGTAGGAGGGTATTTTATGTAGGGTTTGGGGTAGCCGACGACGTTAATCGGTCGTTGCAAATTTTGGTCGGGTCGAACCTTCACGAAGGAATAGGGAGAAATAGAGCAGGAGATGAGGGAAAATGATTATACCAAGCTGATCTGTGAGTCAATGGGAAGATAAAGAGGAGAGAAATGGCACGTCAAAACCTGCATGGCCAGCGGCGCCATTTTTGGAGCTTAAAGATGAAGGTCGACGGCGGGCGCTGAAGGAGGAAGAAGGAAGGGGTGAACCGGCGGCCGGGAGAAAGAAAGAAAAAGAGAATTGGACCGGTCGGTGCTGGTTATAACGTTCATAAATGAGACACGTCATTTCAGAGGAAGAAGGCACAAGACATAGCGTTTGGCTGCCGCAGGAAAGAAGGAAAGAAAAGGCGTTGGGCCGCGGGAGGAAAGAAGAAAGGAAAAGGGGTTAGGCCGTGTCGTAGGACCAACTGGCGAGAGAGAAAAAGAAAAAAAGAAGAAAAGAAAGAAAAAGAAAGAAAAAGGAGGGAAGAAAAAGTAAAAGGAAAAAGGGAAAAGGAAAATTTAAGTGTTTTGGGGTTAAATAAATAAATAAAAGTATTTTGGAATTTAAAATAGAAATATTAAAATAAAATAATATTAAATTTCCTTTTTAGGCCAATTTTTCCCTTATGGAAAATATTTACAAATTCCTTAATAATTCGCCCTAAATAAATCATTCCCATTCGAAATAAAATAAATAATTAAATTAATTCCCTAATAAATCCTTATATAATTATATTTTAAAAAATAAATATTTTTGAGGCATTTTAGACTGTCATTTGGATAACATGACCCTACACCAAAAAGTCCTGATACATGAAGTCACTCAACCCCACATAAAGCATCATAACCTACAAAATCATTTATAAGGTCCTCATCGACCTGCATAAAGGCACGCACATCATTTTCTTTTGGGAATGAGCAACACCCATAAAAAAAATGATCGACATGCTATGTATTAAGTAAGGTGATAGTACAATCGGGTAGGGAATACATTAAATACATGTATTTATAGCAAAAAGTAAACACACATTTGATATACATAAAATAATGCCATGTAATTACTGTTCCAACTCTTTATTTATATTGAATTTAGGAACCCCACTATTCTTAATATAGCAAAACGAACTAAAACACCTCTTAAGAACAACACACCCGAGTCACTATTATCGTCCAGTGGAACAAACCCAACACCATTCAGGGAAGAATGCACCTAAGAGACTATTATTAGAATCATGGAATTGTTTGGAATACCTCTCAAGGATAATACATGTGAGCCACTATTATTATCTGGTGGAACGATCCTAGCACCTCGGTCCTGACTCATGTAATCTTACACTTTAAATAATTAATATCTTATCCATTAGTCACTTATATAAAATTATATTCTCATTCAATTTGAGTTTAGTTTCCCACTAATATTAATCCAATGGAAAAAATTGATGCACTTATCAGGGATAAACACACCAGAACCACTATTATTGTCTAGTGGAATGAACCTATAAAACACTTCGGCTCGACTCACGTAATATTTCACTTTAAATGATTAACGTCTTATTCATGATTTATAAAACATAATTAAATTAATTAAAGCATAATCACGTAGATAACAAGGTCGTTCTTAATGTTTTAGATTCATAAACTTCTTAAGAAACCCTAATTTTACTTTCTAGGCATAACTTCTCCCCTTTTGATCTTTTATCCACCAAATTTAGTATATCTTCCTCAAATATTATTATTATTATTATTATTATTATTATTATTATTATTATTATTATTATTATTATTATTATTATTATTATTATTATACCCAAAATTCAAGGTCTAACTCCCACTTTTTACACATGTGATAGTAACATTATCTCAAAAGTAACTATATATAATGCTAAAAAAATTCTAATTTTACAAGTAAGTCATAATTTTTTTTATAAGGCTCTAATAATTCCCAAATTTAGTATACATTCCTAAAATGCCAAATTTAACAAACTACATGAAAATCGTGTTATAAATCTACTATATCACACATATGATAATAACATTCCTGCTTTAGGGTTACCATTTCCAAATTAAGCCATTTCCTCATTTTATGGATCCTATGCCATTTATAATTACTCCAAATATTTCAAATGATACTCTTAGATTATTTTAAATCACCTAAAACATGAAAATACCATAATCTCCATGTTAGCCCATATTGACCAAAATACCCTTATTTTATGAAAACATTATATGTTCGGTATCATTATTTCTAAATCCTCTAGTTATCACCATACATGTTACACGTAATCATTTTCTCACTCATCATACTTTATTAATATCATATCATAACCATGTATCATACCAATCCTCATAGAGTTTTCCATATAGTAAACATTGTAATGATATAACATGATTCTCATCTTGCTCATTTTCATCACATAATACCAAGTTCTCATATCATAGCATTAAAAACATGTATTTAAAAACATAATAATAATAACATGATAATATACATAGTCATACATAACACTTAGCACACAAATCCTAGACAATGACTAGTATTCTTACCGAAAAGGCACTGGTCTTTAAGCATGTAACATATCCCATCTCTTCCTAAAACTCCAAAATATCACCTAAGAAACCATAATAAAAAATAATTAGGTTCAAATTACATAATTAACAAATGCTAAAGTAATGGAGAGTGAAAGAACGTAGAAAAATCAAATCACACTAAAGGGAGTGCTTCGAGAAAACTTTGTGTAACAACCGAGGAGGAACATGGTTTGGATCTTCAAAGGAAAAGAGGAGATTTGAAGGTTAGGATTGGTGGGATGAAGATTAAGGAGAAGGGTGAGAATATTTAAGCAATATTCAACCAAGAATTAAAGAAGGCTATGAATCTCCAAGCAATATTCAACAAGAAGATATCTTTGAATGTTTCTCCAAGATCACTTTCAAAGCCTCTAGCTAAGAGTGATCCAAGTAGTCTTAGGAAGAAATTTCAATCAAAAGAGAGAAATATAACCAAGTGTTAAACTTGTTATTAGATTGAACTATTCTTCTTATTCGTCTCATGTACAAGGGTGTCGAGTCATGCATTATATAGGTAGTGACAAGTTTGCTAAGTAACACACTAAGATAGCCATATTAATGCACAAAAGGATAACCAACATAATAACCTCTAATAGAAGCATATTACTAAACTATATAATACATGAATCAAACTACAAATTATTACAAACAAACATAGCTAGTTATTACAATGAAAGAACTAACAAAAGCCATAATTTACATAAGAATGATAACTATGCCTTCTTTGACTTGAAAGTTTGGATTCCATGTATAATAGCTCATTTGACTTGTAATAAATTGTAACATAAGAAGAAATATTAAATGTGTTGACATCTTGAATATTCTCCTTTAAAATATGTTGAATACCTACAAGAATAACTAAAAATATACTTATTATGGTCAGTCAAAGTTATATTATCATCAAAGACACATTGTAATAGGCTCTACTATTAAGAATGCTAAATCCTCATTATCATGAGAATTGATAGATTATTCTAAATTATAATGATAACAAGTGATGAAGCCAAGGGAGTGGTAACAGCACAAGATTCCATTCATAGGTGGTGAGGAATGGCAAAAGGGGCAAAATGGGGTAGTTGCTATAGTGGAAGTGGCTGAATGGTCGAGGTGTGGTGTGGCGGTCAGTGTTGAAGGAAGAAGGGGGATGTGATGGGTTTTTTCAATGGTGTTAGGGGTGTTAAGAGGATTTTATTCGGTGGTAGGGTTAGAAATGGTGAGTATTGTCCGTGAAGGTGTTGGTGGTATATTTTGGAGATAGTGAGAAAGAGGGAGAGGAGGAGAGAAATGATATGTGTGGTGGTTGTTTTCCATTAGAAAAAAAGGAGGGAGAAGGAGGTTAGTGAGGGAATTTAATGTTTTACACACACACATGCATGCACGAGAGGGAGGAAAGAAGGTGGGATAGGTGGTACAATTTTTCAAATCCAACCCTCATATGCAAGATAAAGGTGACAGTGATTGTAGGGAGTAGGCCATGACAAGGGGGTATGGTTGGGGAGGAAAATATGGTTCACGTAAAGGGGGAAGAAGGGGAAAAAAGGCCATATAGGGGAAATAAATAGGAGAAGGAGAAAAAGGAGCAATGACAAAAAAAATTAAGTTTTTACTTAGATTTAGAATTAGGTTAAAATAATTTAAGTTATGATATTAGGATAACTTAATTAACAACTTTTACGGGTTAGGTTTAGATAAAAAAAAATATAATAATAACCTAGAATAGAGAATATGGTTGAGTCAATATTTAGAATTAAGAAATTAGGGTAAGGTAGAAATATTAATTTTTTGATATTAGAATTATGTTATGATATTACTTACTTAGGATTACGTTTAATTAAAATTTGGGGTATTACACTAATTATTTTAGACAAGCCATCATAACATATTTTCAAAACTCTAAAATCACCTAAAGTGTGAGAAGTGAATAATTCCTTCCTAGAATTAACATGTTATGAAGCTCCAATCTCAATAACCTAACTTATCTTATGTCTCATAAGATTCAAAACATTCTAATCAACAAAATTTGGATTATAATTAGATGCAGTGATAAAAACATGATCATTATCATCATCATTCTTCTTTTGTTTAGTTATTGTGACTCTTGTTATCTCTTTTCTACTTGTACTAATAATTCTTGATATAACTCATTTTACTACATTAATGACATTCAAGATTCTTGTACTTAACTCTTACCTTACTACGACTTTTATCTCTACCCTTCCAACTTTTACCCTTGCTTATCCCTTATTTTTTTATAAACAAAACATCTAATTAGAAGGATGACCCTTGAGTATTTCTTCTCATATCATTATTCATAATACCACTTTTAACAAGCTCTATGGTCACCTTACCATTTGGGGTGGATATAGTAAGTGACTTGGAAGTCATTCATATGATTAGAAATTAAGGAATCGTCTTTTTATTTCAA
Organism: Tamarix chinensis; assembly: GCA_030549775.1. Classification (NCBI taxonomy): domain Eukaryota; kingdom Viridiplantae; phylum Streptophyta; class Magnoliopsida; order Caryophyllales; family Tamaricaceae; genus Tamarix; species Tamarix chinensis. The sequence continues at coordinate 56,119,305 of CM060182.1, forward strand.
ATTAATCAATTGCTTCAAAGGATATAATTTATTATCTTTGGTCTTTGAGGCATACAAATTTTATAGTTATCCCATAGTATATTTGAATTTATCTCATTCACAATATGGTTGAAAACATTGCCATCTACCCATTACTGAATAAAACCACACACTTATTCATGATCAAATTACTAATTTTCATCAATTTCATCTTTTAGTTTATTCTTAATAGAAATTGGTATATGCAAACTTTTTCTATACGGGTGACCCTTTATTTTACTTTTCCATCTATGGTAATTAGACCCATTCAAGCAAGCCATATTACTTATATTAGCCTCCATCTCAAAATTTAATATTACTTTGATGGGGTAAAGAGAGAATGTTCTAATAATACTAATGACAAAATAGAAACAATGACAAATTAATTACACACAATTTACTTGGAATAATGCATCCACTAAGAAAATGAATAAAAAAACTTAAGTTGGAGATATCAAAATCCATTCTCCACTGTTGAGAATCAATATTAGTGTCTTTGAAAGCTTTTGTCAAAAAATATCAAGATCTAATGGTAAATGACTTTAGATCTTTGAATTGATTAAACTTACGATGAAGAGATAAAAAAAATTGTGGCTCTCTCTCACCTACGGGATTCTCTATCTCATTTTTGTCTCCAATTTTCTCACATACACACATTAACTTTTAGCTGATGTTTTTTCTTCCCATCTCTGATCATTAATAAAAATAAAAAAAAACAATTATGGTTAAGAAATATGTTTTACCACATAGGAGGAAACTCAAATGCTCCAACAATCTCATTCTTAGGCTCCTAAATGTTGTTCCCCTTTATTAGTAAAAGAAGAGTTTGAAAGTTTGGTTTAATAATTATTGGATGGAATGGAACCCTCAATTATTTTTTATTGGGAAGAAAATTGGGTCTAAGTCAAACATGATAAGAAAGAACCCAATATCATATATTTATATAAGTTTAGTTAAGTTCTATCATAAGACCAATTGATAGTAGGAGGAGTAGCTAGCTTGACTTATATATTTGTCTAATTCATTCTTATAATGCGAGACTTCATTCACACTGACAAATTTTCATAAAGATATAGTCCCAAACTATTACTTTTTGCATGAAGTAGAGGGATACAAGTTAAGCATAAAGAGTCCTTCCTTAGAGGAATTATAATACGCCAAATTTAATGTAACCTTAATTTAGGTAATTAATATTTTAACCTAACATTAATCTTGAATGATTAATATTTTTTTTTATCTTACCATAATTATTTAATCTTAATTTTATACCTAATTATAATCCTAAACCTAAACTTTTTCTCCTTTTTTTCCTTTTTCCTTTTTTCTTTTTCCATTTCCTATTTATTCCTTTTCTTTCTCCCTCTTTACCTTGCACCCCCTCTCTTCAACATGGTTCTCCCTTCCCAACCAAATTTCTTATTGCCTAGCTTGTAACCCACAATCCTACCTAATCTAAATATCATTATCACCATTATCATATCTATTCATTCCAGGGATGTGTCATAGAAAAAATGTGTCCAAATCCCTCAATATCTACCTTGTACATACCCATATTTACCTTAGCCACCGATCATCTCAACCAATTACACACCATCCATCATCTATAAATACATGTCATTTCTATCTCCTTACCTTAGTAATTTCATCCTCCAAATGCTTTCCCATATGTTGCTTTGATAACTCGCTCTGTGAATTTTCTTCTAAGTAATTTCCTAGCTAATCACCGCCCAACCTCTTCTATCCTCACTTCGTTATTCATCGTTTGACCATCATAACCACTATCACCAATTTCAACTCAACCCCCGTGATCTTTCTCCCTCTTAGCTAAGCTTTTATGTATCCTTCTTGTCTTGGCCAGTCTTGTTAAATGAGTGGACTCATTGGGTTGGTCAAATCATCATGCCGATAGACTCTCTAGGTAGGCAAAAATTTCTCCTTAGACAAGGCACTATCTTTCCTCATATCCCATCTATTTCCTTTCCCTTTGGTCTTAATCTAGACACCTTCTTTTCCTCTTACTCTCTGGCAGTTGTTGCCTTGTTGAGCACGCTAGTTCCTTTTTAATCTTCTCAGCCCATGTTCTCAGAATCTCTCTTCCCTAATCCTTTTTCCTTCCTACTCACATGTATTTGATCGATCATCCTTTGGACGAATGATATGTTTCTCTCTTGACCTAGGTATTTTTGTGGCATCTTTAGAGGAGGAGGCTTAGGGCCTTTATACTTGCTTAGAGACCGACGATACTAGGGTAATAATATATTTCATGTTTGGAGTTTTTAAATTCTATGTGTAAATTGTATATATTCTCATGTTAGTTATTATTATGTTTCATAATTCACATTGATAAAGTTATCATGTAATAATGTGGAATTGCATTATGGAAATTGAGTATCATAAGAAATCTTGAGTCTATATGGTATTTTATGTGATAAGTCTTATCTTAAGACCCTAAGTGGGATAATATGATATGTTGTGTTGATAAAGTATGATAATTGGGTAATGAATATAGTTAAGTTTTATGCTGATGTAATAAGTTGAAAGTAATAAATAAATTATGTTTAGACTTGTACGGTTTTATGTAAATTTGGATATTATGGCTATCTTGAGGTTAATTTTGGACATTTTGTGATAAAGTGGAAAATAATTTTGGTATGATAAATAAATGAGGGTTTTATAAATTATTTCATAAGTAATATAATAAAATGGTGGTTGAGTAAAATATAAGTTATCTAAAATAAGACTTGAGGCATTTTAGTAAGAAAAGGCTATTTTGGTGTATATAGGTAAGCTGTAGAATTTTTGGTATTTTAATGTGGCATTGGGAAAAATATGTTAAATATGGCATGTGAAATATTCAAAGTGATTATAAGGAGCATAAGTATGAGAAAATGACTTAGTTAATAGTGACCCTACAGGCAGGTAGGGTTGTTAATGAGCCGAGTGGAGTTAAGCTAAGGTAGGCTTGTGATCGGCTCGTTTAATAAATGAGCCTAGAAATGAAGCTTGAGCAGTTGATCTTGGTTTGTTTATAAAGTATCCGAGCCTCTAACAAGTTGAGTCAAGCTTTTAATGAGCCAACTTTTGAGCTTTTGTGGTAAACGAGCTGAGCTCACGACACTGTAAATGAGTTTGAGCCCAAACTTATTATACTCAAGATTAACTCGTTTAATAATCAAGATAATCTCAAGCCTAATTTTAAGCTTATTTAGCTAAATAATCTAGGCTAGCCCAAAAAACTCATGAGCCGACTTGGTTAGTTAATAACCTTAGAGGCAGACTCGTTATCACATGGATAAGATGTTGAATTTTCGTCTTGATTTTTAGATATGTTGTTAATAATATTATTTTAGGATAGGGCAATAAATTGGGTGATTAGAGAAGACTTGTGAGATAATTTATGCTTAATTTTTGGGATTATAGTTTCATAGGGGAATGATAACCTTTTTCCATAGGAAATTTACAAATAATCATGTGATGGTGTTTTTGTGCCTTATATATTTATATAAAGTTTGGTTTATGTACCTTGTATAAATGCGATCATGTTTCATATCAACTTAGGGAAAATGGTAAGTGAATAACACATTACTATTTAAAGTAAAAGGTTACAAGGGCTAGGACAAGGTGTTATATCCATTCCATCTGCCTAATAATAGCGGCCAAGCACATTTTGCCTCAAGAGGTGCTTCAAACTGTTCTACTAGTTTAAGAATAGTGTTTGGAAGCATAATACCTTAGGAGATGTTAAGTCCGTTTCATTGATTTAATAATAATAGTTAGACACATTTTACCTCGGATGGTGTTATAGTATATTCTACCAGATTAAGATTAGTGGTGTCTCAAACTCAACGTAAATAAGAAAATAGACTATGATTATATCTAATGACGGAAATCTGGATTCAGTTGTTCTCTCATATTTTATTATGTTGAAGCTTTACGCATGATTTATCTCATTTATAGACCCTTATTATGAAAATCTTGTTCCCTTGCTCAGTACGAAGTATTGATATAAGTTTTATGGGAGTTGTTCATTCCCACGAGCATATAACCTAACTTTTTTTGTTGAGTTCACTGGTGCGACCGTAGCCGGCACACAATTTAAACCCTCTTGTCGTCAATTGTAGCACTGGTAAATAGGGTATCGTTCTAGCCGGGGATTGAGAGGGCTCACCTCTATCTAACTAGCTTAAACTATAAATAAAATAAAAGTCCTAAATAACACAAAATAAATAAATAAGAAAAATACTAATGGGAGTTTATCAAAATAATAAAATGAATAAATAAAATAAAATAAACTAATAATGAAAATAATGGAAAATAATGGGAAACTAGCAGATAGGAGAAATATGTTAGGGAAATAAAAATCCACCACTAGATTAGGTCGAGATATAATATTTATTTCTAAGTCATCTTTTAATCGTGAGAAAGAGATCGACCAAGTTGCACACCAAAAGCAGGTCTATACACCTTATATTACTTCCCTTAATTAAATTAATACGACAAAGCGCCAATATTAACCCTATTAAATACTAGCAGTATAGCAGCAACAAGCGGCTCCTATATTTAACTAGATTTAATGCATTAAGTGTAAGTGGAAGGCTGTCAATCTAAGTATCCAAACTAGTACAAAAAGCATGTCTAGTTGTATTTCCTTTTCTTGACCCACACGTATCGAAACGTTTTACCACTTAGGTTAGAATCACAAAACGATTAGGTGAATTGTTATCTAACCTAGCTGCAATTTATACATATAAATTCTAGTATATTTAGATGGCCACCTAGCAAGCAATTTATCCTACATACTGTCACTTATGAGGTACCAGAACAAGGCATGCACCAAATAAACTATACTTGACAGAATTATATATATAAACGATAGCAATTAATATAGAGTCAAGAAACAATCTCACGAAACAAAGAAAATAAAATTATAATTTAAATCCTAATCCAGGGTTTCAAATTATTCCCTAACAATAAACAATCAGCCACTCATAATTAAAGAATTAATTACACAGAAATATATATCTAAAATATAAATTGAAAATAAGAGAAAGAAATAACCGGAATTAATTTTGAATTAAAGATCAAGAATTTATTCAGATAAAAATTAATTTTATCTGAAATAAATTCTACCGGTATAAATTTCCTCCTTATTTTCTTCCTTTTCGGTCTTGGATTTCCGTGCCACTAATTCTTTTTTTTTTCTTTTCGTCGCTGACACGGGCTGACGGCTGCGTGCCTCAAACTCCGTGCGGCGCTGGCGTTTCCGTGTGGCGGCTTCCCCTTTTGACCGAGCCTATAAAGGCTCTCGTCCGCATGCCTCCCTTCACGTCCTGCCTCCCGAGCCTGTGTGAAGGCTCTCTCTTCCGAGCCTGAGAAGGCTCCGCCTCTCTCTTCTCTGCGGCTCTGCCGCGATGTCAGAGCCTGACGGCTCTCTGCGTCTCTTCTCCTCTCTACGCCCTACTGCCGCAAGCTTTTTATAATTTTCTGCGCCCCACGCCACGTCAGCCCTCGCCCGGCTGACTCTCCTTCTCCCGTGCGGCTCCGTTTGGTTTATTTTGTTACAGGCCTTTGGGCCTTCGGCCTTCGGCCGTTGGTCCAAAGGTCTTATTATTATTTTTTTCTTTTTTTTTTTTAATTTTTCTTTTACTTAAGAACCTGCAAAATAAAATTAATAAATATTAATAAATATTATTTTTCTCTAAATTTACTTAATTTATATCATTTTAGCTCAAATAATAAAATTTATGCAATTTTTACTACTTAAGCATAAAACAATAATTATTTCCCTATATTAGCTAAATAAACTACCAAAAACTAAGATTATAAGGGTATAAAATGTGTCAAAATATGAACTCATCACACCCCCACACTTAGCTTCTTGCTTGTCCTCAAGCAAGTTATTACTTTAAACAGATAAAATTAAATTAACTAGCCACTTTCGTAGGTCTCACGATTACACTTAGCATGTGCAACAAGCCCTTTAAACCCCTAGGTCACCCATCGAGGACGAGTAAGGTCTCGTGAGGGTTTCGCAGATGATATACCCACAAAATCACACACAAATAAAATAAAATAAAAACATACCTAACACCCTTAACCAAATTTGTCTCAGAATCATTTACTTTCAAACGTCAAGATTAGCAATCAATCAAAATTCAACATTGGGAGATTTAAAGAATCAATTTCAACATATGGTTCACACATAAACATGTCAGGTATGAACAGATCAATATTCTGGATGAAAATCTACCACGCCTTAGTCACATCGAGATTCATCCTCACTATGGATACCCTCTATATTTTTTTTTTCTCTCTTAGATTCATGGCTACAAATGTATAGAAACACTCATGTATGTGAGCTAAGATGATAAAAATAACAAACGACTCACATATATAAATAAAGAAGGCTCATATTCTTGTGGATAAAACCTCATGAAAGATACCAAATATTTGCCAAATGGACCGAACCATATGCTTAACTCTTGTGACTAATCTCCAACAGATCAAAGGCTGCTCATCTCAAGAATCAAATAGGACTTACTTATTGGTTGTAATGGGGTTTAAGGTAAAGAAGGGTATGGATTATTTTAGGTGTGTGGTGCTAAAAAGATCAAGAGCTAGTGGAATCTAATAATTAGATGAAATATAAGCATATCTCCACATCAATGATTAATGATACACCTCTCCACCTTCAAAATAAGATGTAACATGAATAGAAAATTCTCAACATCATCTCTATAACTCCCTCTCTTCCTTATATCCCAACATTTTTTTTTCATTCACATTTTTTTTCTTTCTTTTTTTTTACTTCTTTTTTTTTCATTTTTTTTTCACATAACCAATCCCCTTTCTTAGCATCAATACATATATTTCTTTCACACACACATTTACCACCACTCTTTATATCCATAACGATTTGATTTCCTTCCACTAGCTTTAAGCAAAGGTAAGGACATTAAGGCCCGAAGGTTATTAAATGTGGGTAATAAAAAAAATGTATGCTCCATGTATAGGCTCAAAAGGGTTTCTATGGGATGTATATCATGGATACACAAATTAGGTTAAGCTCTTTGGTCATGTGATGGAAAATTCCTAAGCTGCCTTTATCATTTTCTCAATCAGAGCATGTTTTGACTATAAGCTTCGACTAGTACAAGAGTAAGTTCTAGTAATCTCTATAGTCCATTACATGATCTATGGCAAATAATTTGATCAAAACAATTAACATATATGAGGTTTACAAAGAAGATTTTGAAGCCAAGAAATAGTAGATGATTTTGTGTAAATTCGCTCAGAAAAAGAAGGTACATATGGTTCAAATGATCACTGAGGAATGTGATGAATCTCAACATGCCATGTCGGTGGTTAGAAAATCATACACGTTCTTTCTCCATTCACATTTAGGCACATAGATATGTGTTCCCTATATCAAAATCAACAAAAAAAATCTCCACTTACTTTATCTCGATTTCATGATCCTCTTTTCCATTAGATTTCAAAGATATATTCCTCATTAACTAGTTAAGGGTTCCTACGACTCTAAAAATACTAAACATTCTAAAATTATTAAACACTCTAAAAAAAATCAAAACAATTTTTTTTTCAATTTTTTTTTATAAAACACACGCACCCCCACACTTAAATCACACATTGTCCTCAATGTGTAAACAACTAAGGAAACATGAAATTTAATGTATGGAGAAAACAAAATAAATAAATAAATAACTAAAGGATAGAAAAACTCCCTCATGACATTGGGTTGCCTCCCAAGTAGCGCTTGTTTTTATGTCTTCAGCCTGACATGATCTCGGTTTACTCGTTCAAGGTGGATACGTCCACTTGAGAGCTGCTTCACCAAATCCTTCCTTGTGATGATCATCTTTATCCTGCAAGGAAGAAAAAGACAAAATGTTAGATTTAATGAAAGATTTGATCCAGCAAGAACGTAACTTACCTAGATTAGAGTTTAAACTGGTGTGTAAAGAGAGAATATTTTGCCCAATATCCATGTATCTTGATCTCTCTATCGAAGGAACATATTTTTCCATCTCAAAATCTTTAAACACGTCCTTCCAACATAACCTCTCCTTTGGAGCATCACGCTTCTTATTAAATGTATCCAAGGTGATTTGATTACTCTCTTCACTCTTGGATCCATCTAACCTGCTAAGAGAGGGAAAACAAGGAGTGTGGTCAGCATAAATAAAATCAAAGTGGTCCAAAGGCTTACCTTGTGCATTATGCTCATCTCCAAGCAAAAGTGGGGAATAAATGTTCAAAGATGGTATATGGTAGGTGAAAGTGATAGTCTTGTCTACCATATACTTCTCTTTGTTCACTTGATCCTCATTTTGATGAGATTCTTCTTCTACTTTTATAAGTTCTTCTTCCACTTGATCTTGCTCTTCAATGTTTTTCATGGAAACCTCCTCAACTAGCTCATCATTACCTTTGGATATGGCATCATCACCCTCATAACTCTCACTTGAATTTGGAATTGAAGTACTAGAGAGCTCTTCTTGTGCTTGTGACTGATTCATCAGGTTGACCATATAACCTATTTTCTCCTCTATCACTGACACCCTTTCATTTTGCATAATCTGACGTTGCACCAGTTGATTTAGGTTGTTTGTCAATGCTTCAAAAATCTTATCCATTTTTTCTTCTGAACTTGAAGGCTCTGCAACTGGAGAAGATTCTTGTTGAGGATATTGATAATGTTTTGACGCTTCATAATCACATATGTAAGGCTCTTGATATGGCATTGAATAATGATCATTCATTTGCATTAGTTGATTTTGGCTTTCTGCCAACTGGTTTTGACCATTCATCAGTTCTTCAAGAATCTTATCCATTTTTTCTGAACTTGAGGGTTCTGAGATTGGAGAAAATTCGTGTTGAGGATACTGATAATATTTTGAAGCTTCATATTCGTGCATGTATGGGTCTTGATATGGCACTTGATACTGATCATTCATCTCCCATCCAAAGTTGGGTTGATGCCTCATTCCCGAATAGTATGTGCTTGTATAGGGATCGTGTCCTTGAAAACCATTGAAAGATTGAGCACCAGATTGTGTCCATCCTCCTCCTCTCATAGCTTGTTCATGGTAGGCATATGGATTTCCTTGTGTATGACACACTCCACTTGTATTACTAATTCTAGCTTCAGCTACCTGTAAAACAAGAGCAGTGAGTTTGTTAAGTTTATCTTCAAGACTACTCATACTTACCTCATTTACTCTTGCGTTAAGATTCGAGCAAAGTTGTCCATAACCAAAGGATCCTCTCATAGCCACCTGAAAATACTAACACTTCAAAGGAAAAGGTTACTATCAAAACACACCAAAAAATCCTAAAAAAAAAATCTAAAACAAAAATAAAAGAAAAAAAATACAAAAACAATAAAAATGAAAACACACTAAAAAGGCTAGCAAAATAAAGGTGAAGTTACCAATCCCCGGCAACGGCGCCAAAAATTGGTGCGACCGTAGCCGGCACGCAATTTAAACCCTCTTGTCGTCAATTGTAGCACTGGTAAATAGGGTATCGTTCTAGCCGGGGATTGAGAGGGCTCACCTCTATCTAACTAGCTTAAACTATAAATAAAATAAAAGTCCTAAATAACACAAAATAAATAAATAAGAAAAATACTAATGGGAGTTTATCAAAATAATAAAATGAATAAATAAAATAAAATAAACTAATAATGAAAATAATGGAAAATAATGGGAAACTAGCAGATAGGAGAAATATGTTAGGGAAATAAAAATCCACCACTAGATTAGGTCGAGATATAATATTTATTTCTAAGTCATCTTTTAATCGTGAGAAAGAGATCGACCAAGTTGCACACCAAAAGCAGGTCTATACACCTTATATTACTTCCCTTAATTAAATTAATACGACAAAGCGCCAATATTAACCCTATTAAATACTAGCAGTATAGCAGCAACAAGCGGCTCCTATATTTAACTAGATTTAATGCATTAAGTGTAAGTGGAAGGCTGTCAATCTAAGTATCCAAACTAGTACAAAAAGCATGTCTAGTTGTATTTCCTTTTCTTGACCCACACGTATCGAAACGTTTTACCACTTAGGTTAGAATCACAAAACGATTAGGTGAATTGTTATCTAACCTAACTGCAATTTATACATATAAATTCTAGTATATTTAGATGGCCACCTAGCAAGCAATTTATCCTACATACTGTCACTTATGAGGTACCAGAACAAGGCATGCACCAAATAAACTATACTTGACAGAATTATATATATAAACGATAGCAATTAATATAGAGTCAAGAAACAATCTCACGAAACAAAGAAAATAAAATTATAATTTAAATCCTAATCCAGGGTTTCAAATTATTCCCTAACAATAAACAATCAGCCACTCATAATTAAAGAATTAATTACACAGAAATATATATCTAAAATATAAATTGAAAATAAGAGAAAGAAATAACCGGAATTAATTTTGAATTAAAGATCAAGAATTTATTCAGATAAAAATTAATTTTATCTGAAATAAATTCTACCGGTATAAATTTCCTCCTTATTTTCTTCCTTTTCGGTCTTGGATTTCCGTGCCACTAATTCTTTTTTTTTTCTTTTCGTCGTTGACACGGGCTGACGGCTGCGTGCCTCAAACTCCGTGCGGCGCTGGCGTTTCCGTGTGGCGGCTTCCCCTTTTGACCGAGCCTATAAAGGCTCTCGTCCGCACGCCTCCCTTCACGTCCTGCCTCCCGAGCCTGTGTGAAGGCTCTCTCTTCCGAGCCTGAGAAGGCTCCGCCTCTCTCTTCTCTGCGGCTCTGCCGCGATGTCAGAGCCTGACGGCTCTCTGCGTCTCTTCTCCTCTCTACGCCCTACTGCCGCAAGCTTTTTATAATTTTCTGCGCCCCACGCCACGTCAGCCCTCGCCCGGCTGACTCTCCTTCTCCCGTGCGGCTCCGTTTGGTTTATTTTGTTACAGGCCTTTGGGCCTTCGGCCTTCGACCGTTGGTCCAAAGGTCTTATTATTTTTTTTTTCTTCTTTTTTTTTAAATTTTTCTTTTACTTAAGAACCTGCAAAATAAAATTAATAAATATTAATAAATATTATTTTTCTCTAAATTTACTTAATTTATATCATTTTAGCTCAAATAATAAAATTTATGCAATTTTTACTACTTAAGCATAAAACAATAATTATTTCCCTATATTAGCTAAATAAACTACCAAAAACTAAGATTATAAGGGTATAAAATGTGTCAAAATATGAACTCATCATTCACTAATGACCATTCGGGTGATTTCACTTCCTTTTATGATTTACCTATGGAGGAGTTATTACATACACTGGGGTTGGACATAGAGTTGGTGTTTATCAATTATAGTTTTATGCTCAGATACCTTTTAGACTCTTACTTTTAAATGATCCATTTTATTATATTTTGATATTATTCTTGGAGTAATCTACAACTCTTAGGTATTACTCATATAATATTTCTCTCATTATCTATTTATTCGAATTTTTAAATTTAAAGTCTTAGCCTTGTTTAATGTGAGGACTATATGGTAAGCTAGACTTATATTGAGTACGACGGTAACACCCAACTATATTATTATTACATCTATGCTACAACAAAAAAAATTAGTAGTAACTTTTAAGGTGTTATAGGAATGTTTATAAGTGTGTTTAGTGTGCTTGAGTTCATAGTTATTATCAACACTTATTTTGCATGGCAGATTGTCAGTATGTACATATTCAATTTGCACTGACCAGTTTGAAGACTTTGTCACACAATCTTGATCGAATACCTTTCATTATCTTTGTTGAATGAGAATGTCCCTATACCCCCATTGAAGAACATCATGGGGGCAAGCATCATGTTTCTCCCGGTGTTTAATGGTGAAGGGTTGAATTTCATTCTATAAGATATCATTAGCGAGACATTAGGGTTGAATGGGAGCATCATTAATGATACATCAACGCTTGTCCTGTCAATGTCACCACTTCTTGCAACTGTGGTTCTAGTATAAAGATTCCCATGGTCAGCATAAGGATGTTATAGTTGTCGCCTACTCATTCCATGTTGGTCGTAGCTTATTTTTTAAATACTTTTTTATGATGGAGTTTTTATAGAGAAAGGGGATTCAATACGTAATTTTTGAACTTGGGATCGGGGGTTGTAGCACTACTCTTGTCTCAACTGGTCGAAGATGAGACTTTCCGCCTTTCTTTTCCTCATTAAATGTTGGATTGTGTATATTAGAGATGCAAGTGGCATTACTTGTTTGTGGTAAATCCCCTTGAGGGGGAAATTTAGAATCGATCAACAATAGTAACCACATAATAGAAACAATAATGAATCAATGACACACAATTTATATGGAAAAACCTTTCTAATATGAAAGGGAAATGACTATGAGACACTATTGTAATACCTCTAAAATTCACTACTGAAAAATTTCATTTTATTAAAAGAATTAGTGGAAGCAAAATAACAAGACTGTAAATTTTGGGGATATTACCATCACACTTACTACTAGACTGGTTCACTCCTCTCATTCTAGTATCAAGTGCTAAGGCTGAAAAAGTGAAATATAGATTGCTAGAAATTTAAACCATATTGAAATCAAAGTAGCGCACAAGAATGGAATCCACCAATAGTGGTTAAAAGAACAAAGATTACATTTAAACTAAAAATTTAAAAGAGAAAGAAGAAAAAATCCTAAAGGTCCGGATAATTCCTTATGCTTCTTCCCGTTACCCACTTGAATAGCACCTGAAAAAGGACCTGCAAGGGATACTACCCATTGAATAGGTAGGGGTCCCACGAATGGAACCCTTCAGTACTATGGTACTGAGTAACCCTTTAAAACAAACTTAAAATTAGGCCCGCAATGCAACACATGATACAACACTATATACATATATAATAAGAGATGCATGCATAACAGGTCTGTCAATTGTTAATAGGTCAAAACGTACAATCAATACTTTTGGGCCTTAAGCCATTAGCCCATTATTATTCAATCATCTCAGATTATATATCCATATGAGTACGAGAACCCTACTATTATAGCCGGTGGATCGGAATACATACAGGGCAGAACGCTCCTGACCACTATTATTCGTCGGTGGACTGGTCTAGCCCCAACTCAAATGGTATTCTACTATAAGTGATTAGTATTTTCTATGATTTATTCACAACCAGATTGGATTTATTGAGCTCGGGATCCCCCACTATTATAGAAGATCCAGGAAAAAATACTCCCGGGCCACTATTATATCTAGTGGACCGGTACTCATAAACATCATGTAGGACAAAACGTTCCTGGGCTACTATTATAAACGGTGGACCAGTAATCATAATATAATCCATCTAGGCCTGGCTCATTTGTCTTTCACTTTCATGATTAGTGTTTTCCCTTTTAATCAACAGAACAATTCCATTTATTTGCCTTGGACGGCAGATCAAGATCTCGAGACACAAATGTACAACGGTCGCACTAGAGCACACAAGCTACTCAGTACCATTCAACCATCAACCTAGGAACACAAAGGTACCCTGGTCGTACTGGTGCATAAAGTTACTCAGTACCCTACTGACAAAGACACCTAATCCATAAGTATGCATACCCCCTAAATAGGTCTGTAGAGCTAGATAGGGTAAGATGTAGGGCCTGGCTGGGGTATAAAGGCAAACCAGCAAATACCAGAATAATCGTGGGTTAAACCGCGTCTTTAGGTTAGCGACCCCTAAAGAGCCACCATTCCCGATCTTGAGGTCTTTCACTTTAATTATTAGTGTATTAATTAAGGTTATCACGAAAAACACAACAATAAAATACTTAATTCACTTTCGATCGTTTTGATATCATTAGCTATGTCTTATTCATACGGTTATCTAAGATAATATAAAGGAATCATTAAGACCATCATTATCTCAATCAATTCCGATTTAGGATTCATTTTCGTGATACTTACTAATTGTCAAATACCATTATCTTACTATTCAGTGTTACTTGAGTCTTATTACGAACTCCGTTGTCACAATGACATATCTGATATGGTTTGCTAATTTACCCCTTGCTTGTATAATTATTAAGTCATCCCTTCTCTACTTGCCAATTTACCATATTATCCTTCATATTACATAATTACTAAATTACCCCTTACTCAGTTTAGGTTACCAAGTAATCTCTTACACGTATTAGGTCACCAATCACCTTTCATAATTGTAACACTTATCATATTTTCATTTGGTTGGTTAGATTACCAAATTGTCCTTCTCTTTTGTTGTAATTATCAAATCACCCTTTAGTTGGTCAAATTACCGAATTACCCTTTTACACTATCATAATTACCAAATTACCCTTCATTATTATCATAATTACCAAACTACCCTTTTGTTGGTTAAATTACCAAATTACCCTTCTCCATTATCATATTTACCAAATTACCCACTAGTTGGTTAAACTACCAAATTACCGTTCTCCATTTTTATAATTACCAAATTGCCCTTCTCTATTATTGTAATTACCAAATATACCCCTTTAGTTGGTTAAATTAACAAATTGCCCTTTACTTACAAAATTACCATTTTACCCTTTACTTACAAAATTACCATTTTGTCCTTTACTTACAAAATTACCTTGTTGCCTCTTTACTTCCAAAATTACCATTTTACCCCTTTTACTTACAAAATTACCACAATACCCGTGTACTTACAAATTACCATTTTACCCTTTACTTCCAAAATTACCACTTTACCCTTTACGTCCAAAATTACCATTTAATCTTTTACTTCCAAAGTTACCATTTTACCCCCTTATTACACCACTTTTATTAAATTATCATCACTACATAAAAGAGTATATTTATACTCCATTCTCATTATCAAACTCCACCAACTATTATATTTCAACATAATACTTATTAGCACCCACACATATTAGGCCACACTCCTACACAAGATATATTACTAAAATGCCCCTAGGGCTTACAATAATATTATTCGTGCATCAATGGTCACAATAACATAATATAACATGGATAAGTACTTAACATTTTTATTAATAACCAAACTCTTTCCTTAAGGAATATGTCCACACATAGCACATAAACTAGCGTACTTTCCTTTTTTATCAATCAACATAAGCAATTACATATAATATATTAAACATTATATATCATGCAAAATAACATATTAAAACCCTAATGTACTAGCATACGTTTATCCATGTGTTTAAGTGGGGTTTAATGATTACCTTCATTTCCACAAAAATCAAACCTTACTGATATCGCGGTTAAAGATTCAAGCTTTGATTAGCAAAACCAATACCTAAAAATAATATCAATAATTATTATATTAGAAGTAGGAAAAACCAAAAACATAAAACTTTATCAAAACTTAATTAACGATATAATTTATTTAACCCTTAATATACCTTAAGATTAAGTAAAGATTAGGGTAAAAATTTAGGCAAGACTCACGTTGCTCATGCAGCGTGAGATGCATGCATAATAAGGGAGGAAGGTGTTGAAGGAGGGTGGAAGAGAAGGAGGAAATGCTATTTTTGGGTCGGGGTTTTGGGGCTAGGAAAGAGGACTGGTAGGGGAGGATTTAGGGTAATGGAAAGGTGCAGGGGTGGAAAGGGAGTGTAAGTGGTGGCCGGGGATAGGTTGTTAGCAGCCAAGTGCAGTGGAGGCAGCAGTAGCGAGGTTGCAAAGGCGATTGCCTGGGTGAAGGGGGTTGCGAAGGAAGGAAAAGGGATGGAAAAAATGAGGGGCTGCAAGGATTGGTTTCGGCCAAAGAAGGTGTCGGGGTGGTAGAGGAGGTTGTAGGGAGTGGTTTGGTGGCTCAGGTGGCAGGAGAGGTTGTGGGACGGCGGCGGAAGGAGGAGGTGCAGGGGTTGTTGTGGTGGTCCAGGGCGGGAGTAGAAGGATGGAAAAGGTGGTGCAGGTGGTTGGTGAGGCAGAGGAAAAAGCGGAGCGGGTGGTGGTGCAAATATAGGGAGGAGGATGAAGGAGAAGAAAATGGAGAGGAGGAGATCAGGAAGGGAAGAAGGCTCAAAAATGGGGTAGGAAAGGGCTGGTGGGGAGAAGAAAAAGAAGAGGGCAACTGGCAGCCGATCGGTTGGCAGGGTGCAGGGTGGTAGTAAGTGGTCAGGTGGCAGGGAAAAGAAAGGGAAGAAGAGGAAAGAAAAGGCATGGGTGATAGGGGGTGCAGGGTTGGTTGGGTCCGAAATGGGTAAGAAAAGGACGGGAGAGAGGGAGGGTTGTGGTGGTGGCAGGTGGTGACAACTGTAGGGCAGCTCGGTGGTTGGGCATGGTGTCGAGGGGTAGGTTGGGGATGGAGGTAGAAGAAGAAAGAAAAGGAGAAGAGGGGTAGTAGGCCAAGCATGGGAAAAGGAAAGAAAAGTTGGGTCATCCCAGTCGCTAAGGGAGGAAGGAAAAGAAAGGCAGAGGGTCTGGGCTTGTGTTACTGTGTGGGAGAAGGAGAGGAGGGGAGGGGAGTGGGCCATCGACACAAGCACGTAGGGGGTGTGGGAGCAGACCCGCCTGGCGGCCCGAATAGAAGGAAAAAGGAAAAAGGAAGAAAGGAGGAAAAGGAGGAAAAGGAGAAAAAGGAGAAAAAGGAGAAAGAAAAGGAAAAGGAGGAAAAAGAAAAGAAAAGAAAAAATAGGGGGAAAATAGATAAAATAATTTATGGAAAAATAGGATGTAATATTTTAGGAAAATGAATTTATTTAATAATTTAATTTAATATAATTAAATATATGGGTTTAAAAAACTTAATTTTAGGAAAATATTAGTTTGGAAATTTATTCAAATAAAGTGAGTATGATAAAATAATAAAATATTTATTTTAATTTATTAAATATTTCTATCTAATTTTATTTACTCAAAATCCATAAAATAATTAAATTAAATAAATTTAAAAGTTAATTTATCCCAAATAAAAGCTCTTTATTAAATTATAGGTTTTTAAAATTTCGGAGGATTACAACTATACTTAGGAAACTTTCACTTCAAGAAATCTGATATACAAATTCTAGTATTTAAGTGCTAGCTTAATACCGTGCTCAACTCAAAATAACACAATTAGACAACAATTGCAATGCCCAAAGAAAATAGTTTGCAAACCCCAAAACACATCCACGTTAAACACATTAAAAGGATAATATATATGCTACAATCACAAATGCCTTTCTATAGTAATCAATGAAAAGATATTAATAACAACTTCATCAATTTTTCACAAAAACTTAGCACAATAGACTTCTTAATCAAAGCCAAAACCAAAACCAAACTAAAACTAACCTAAAAAAACACCAACTAAAATACTAATGAAAACCTAATATAGAGATCTTGAAATCATATCTTCACCATATAGAATGAATATTGGTGCTCTAGAAAGATTGTGTGAAAAAAATAGAAAAATACAATGGTAAAAGACTTTAGATCTTTGAATCGAGCAGACCTGTGTTGAAGAAAAGAATGACATAACTCTCTCTCTCTCTCTCTCTCTCTCTCACACACACACACACACACACCCACCCACCCACCCATCCATCCTACGAGATTTTTTTTTCATGTTTAATCACCTTTCCACATTAACTTTTCAGATAATGTTTAGCCTTCCCAAAGTTATCATTAATAAAGATAACCAAATACCATTTGTTAACAAATGGGCTTTACTACATAGGAGGGAGCCCAAATGTCCCAATAAATTCTCCTCCTCCTAACTAAGTGGAGGTGATCGCCATCACATATATCAAACAACAAACCTCAAACTTCCATCTTGGTAAGGCTCTACCAACATGCCATCCCCATTATCATTAGTGTGTACTTTTTCAACCTCTAGCTCCTTAGCATTCAAAACATCACTTATCCAATGTATCATGTATTGATGTGTTTTGATCTAAAATGACATGCGGAATTTTTACCAAGATGTATAGTACTTCGGATGTCATAAAGGAGCACATATCATTCCCGAATAAAACCAACCTCTTAAAGAAATTTCTTTAGCCATAGCAACTTATTACTAGCTTCAGTCAAATCAGTGACCTCTACTTTGGTAGTTGATAAAGCAATACATTTCTAAAGTCTAGATTTTCATAACATTACTTCCCCTACAAAATTGATCAAATAACCTGAAGTAGACTTCTTAATTCAATATCCTCGGCCATATTTGAATCAATATATCCCTTAATAACCAACTCATCACTTCCAACATAAAGTGTTATGCTGGAAGTGCTACGGAGATATCTACAGATCCACTTTATTGCACTTCAATACTCTCTACCTGAGTTAGAAAGGAATCTACTAACAACTCTGACTTCATAAGCAATATTAGTTCTCGTATACACCATATCATACATCAAATTATCCACATGGACGAATAAGGAATGCTCTTCATCTCTTACTTCTCTACTTCACAGGATGGACATTACCTAGAACTCAACTTCAAGTGAGGAGTAAGCAGAGTGCCTAAGACCTTGGTATTGTCCATCTTAAATCTCCCAAGTATCTTCTCAATGCCTTTCTCTTAAACTATCCACAACCTTCTGTCTCCTCTTTCTCAACTAATTATAACTTTGAGAGTTTGCTTTACTAGACCCAAGTCTTTCATGGTAGAAATATTACTTAACATCTGCTTTGGCTTTTTAATCCTAGAAGCATTCTTGCCAACAACAAGCGTATCATCAACTCTTATTAAGTTTCATACATGTTCTTCCTTTCCTTTCACCTAAATGTCCCCTAGATGCTCCATATATATCTCCTCTTATAGCTCACAACTCAGTGAGGTCTTCACATCCATTTGGTCAACATATAAATTAAGATTAGAAAACAAGCCTAGCATGAATCGGATCAAATATATTTTCACAGCAAGAGAAAATATTTCTCCAAAGTTAACACCTCTATTTTGCTTGAATCATTTGACCACCAACTTAGATTTTTATTGTGGGGCTGAAGAATAATTCTCTTATCAGCTTGTACACCCATCAATTATTCAAAGCTCTCTTACTCTTCGACAACTTCACTAGCTAAAAGGTATGCTTTTCATATAAAGATTGCATCTCATCTTGCATTACTTCAAGCCATATATCTTTGCCCCACTTTCAACAACTTCTTTATAGGACTTAGGCTCTCCCTCATCAGCCAAAACCCTAAATTTTTATGAACAATATCTAGAAGAAGGTCTATGATCTTTGCTGAACCTCCTAATTAAAACGGTTGGTTCATCTACAGGAGCTTCTTGGTGATTAGCTACAACATCCTCTACTAGTGCATCGATATCACCATCATGCTACTCGTCATCATTAGCCAAATGCTCATCCATATCATCATACACTCCATGATCAACAAATGCAAGTGCTTATTAATTCTTCACTATATTCATATCTATTAGTTGATTATCACTCTCAACTTTTCTTGCCTCAGCTTTGTCAATATGGGCAATCGTCTAGTCTTCAACAAACACTACATATCTACTTCTCACTAGTTTTTTTTTTCTACATAGAATCATAAAACTTATAGCCAAATTCATCATGACCTAAATCTAGAAATATGAAATGATGAGTATTTCGATCCAACTTTGACCTCTTATTATTAGATACATATACATATATATTATAGCCCAACACATGTAAGTGATTGTACGAGATATCCTTGCCAAATCAATCTTTACAGTGAACATCACCATTCATGGCAGCTGCAGGACTCAAGTTAATCACATGCAGTTGTAAGCAAAGCTTCACCCTAAAAAGACTTAGGCAACTTTTCCTTTGAAAGCATACATCTAACTCTTTAAATTAGATTTCTATTACCCTCTCTACTAAACCATTCAATCGAGGAGTCTTTGGAGGAGTCTTCTGGTGCATATATAATACCCTATTGAATGCAATAGCTATCAAACTAACCACAATACTCACCACTATTATTAGTATGAATGCATTCAAAATCTATTATAACAAATATGATATACAAAGTCTAGTATTCAAGTGCTGAATAGATACTATACTCGGCAACCTAAAATAGTATAACTAGATAACAATTGTATTACCTAAAGAGAAGAGTTTGCAAATACTAAAATATAACTATTGTAAACACATTCAAAGTTCAACCTAAAGGACATAAAAATAACAAGTCGTTATACTATAATAAAAATAGAAAAAAATATGTTAACACCAACCTCACCATTTTTTAGCCAAAATCGAGTATAATAGACCACTCAATCAAAGCCAAAACTAATGCCTATTTAAAACTGACCTAAACAAAAAACACTCACTGAAATACCAACAAAAACCTAGTATTGATATATCAAATATCCACCATTTTGAATTGAGATTGGTGTATTAAGAATCTTGGGTTAAAAAGGCGCTAAGATCTAATGATTAACAACTTTAGATCTTTGAATTAATCAAATATGTGCTGAGGAGAATAATGATAGAATTTTTTATGTTTCTTTCTCTCACCTACGGGATTCAAATATCAAAATTTCTTGCATTTACTCACCTTCCTATTTTAACTTTTTTAGCTAATGTTTAGGTTTTTTAAAGTTAGATCATTAATAAAAATAATAAAAATAATCTTAGTTAAAAAGTAAGCTTTACCACGTAAAAAAGAAGCTAAAATGTCCCAACAATATCCCACCTTGGTCGTAGGTGGTATGATTTTTTTGGTTCCATTCCAGCGATTGGCCCGTAAGCATCTTTCGAGTTGGGCTTGCTAAATTGTTGATTGACTGTAATGTCCCTTTTGGTTTGTGCGGTGTTTTTCCTTCGTTGGACAAAGGTCCAAGGGCCATAAACGCCTCCGAATGAAATTCTGATGGTTGCTTCTTCTCAATAAATTCACGTGGATTTTTGTTTGTCGGAATGTGCTCCGAAGATTCCTTTTGTCATGACGCCAATTCACTGTTCGTTTTCTAAACATTCTCCCTAGCGATAGGAAATCCTTCCTTGGTGTGGTCTGAGAATCCGCAAGAAGAACAAATGGTAGAAATATTTTCAAATTGAATGTCAGACGAAATCTTCCCAAAATTGGCATTTTTGAGATAAGAATGGAGTTTATCTTCGACCCGGACATATAAACGGGCAAAATGACGTCTGTCACTGTTAGCCGCGTGATGATCAACTTTAAGAACATTACTATATAATGAGATTACCTATATCGTAAGGTGGTGAGGGGTCGTAGTATATTGGAAAGGTAGTTTATTGATTCTTGCCCAACCTGCCATTTCTGAGATAAGTGAGGTTCGACCGATTCAGTTCTTAAAAAAAAAAAAAAAAAGAAGATGTTTGACATTTTGGGTAGTGAACGGAGGGAGGAAGGAGAGCGTGCATGGCGCCTTCCCCATGCTTAACTATATTATCCTGTTATTTTTAATCTTGAACCTTAAGACATAGAATGGCTAGGTTTATTAATCTTCAACAATTAAATAATAAATAAATAAATAAATAAATAATAAAATTCCTAAAGGCCATACCGCCAAGCCCTTGTACATTCGAAGAACGGATTGTCCATAATTGGTTATTCGAAGTTAACATAGGTAACAATTCTATGCCAACATAGGTAGTATAATAGATCAATATGCAATTCCTAACAGAGGCTGAGAAATTAACCGAAAACTATCACTAAAAGAGATTGGTTTGTTGATAAACTGTGCCATAATTAATTAGTGTGATGTGTTTCTGTATACTACTGTTCCTTTTTGATTCATAAAAGAAGTTCTTTTAATAATTTACACGTTATTTCATGAGACTAATATTATAATTACATCTTTAATTAAAAAATAATATAACTATTGATACATAAAATAAAAATTTAATGATACAAAAATAATCATTAAATAATTTAAAAGAATTTATTTTGAAATAATTTTTTTTTACTCTTTTTTATGAAATAGATGGAGTACTGTATAGTGGGCTGTGAACCGTTGTATATGCATAGACAAAATTATATCATATGGATACTGGGCTCCCTCAAAGTTCTGATATATATGCGGCAGCGAATAAATAAATAACCAAATGGACATGGATTGTTGGATAACTTACCGGCCTTGGGTGGTCTGCGCATGCTTCCTGCTTGTAAACGTATGGTCACTAAGCTAGCTAGACATTGGAAGCATGAGTTTGTAATTAGAAATGGAACACTATCAGCATCATTAATTTGTTGCCCGAGGTCAACGATGTTATATATTTTCGTGCTCTCTGTTGGTAGAAATCCATTCACCATTAATTAATTATCTCCAGTACATGCATCCATCCTTCCATCCATTGACCTCCGGTTAATTTATGTATGCGGATCAAATGTTTACTGCTTCATGCGTCAGCTTAATCAATACTATATTGCCATATTAAACAACTTAAATAATGCGTTCATGTGCAGTATTCCCAACAGAGCATGGCTGACAATTAATTAAACGATGGGATGAGATGATCGTACTTGCTAGCGGTTCAAACAGTCAAACCGTGCGCATGGGTGTGTACAAGTGTAAGTGTGTGTGTATCCGTGCACACGCGCTCTCTTGTGTTCCTAGCTAGAACTTGTTTATAGTCTGTCTTTGTTTTTTGTCCCGCTTTTACTTCTGATATTTTCTGATGCATATACATACTCGAATGAGCTATTTAGAAGACAATCTAGTCATTATTTAAAAAATAAAAATGAAAAATATAGTTTATAGTCTTCATTTAGTTGGGATATAATAAATTTTTATTATGTGACTACATCAAAACTTGATATTGTAGTATACCATGTTGCGTCAAATTTTAACGTTGTAGCATACGACGGTGCATCAAATTTTGACACGGCCACATAAAAAGGAGTTGGGTGTTAGGTAGCTGCGTCAAGATTTGATGATGGCTGGGCTAAGCTGCGATGAGGTATGACACTGTACTAGGGGAGTTGTGTCATGCTCTTGCATTGAGATGGGGAATTGGGAGGAGCCCCCTAAAATTAAACGACCCGAACCATGAACCCTCAAAATCGAACCCCTAAAACTAGGAATGGCAACAGATCAAATACTCCTCATCCGTTATTCAAATCCAATAAAAAAACCTATACCCATATTCGTATTCAAATCACACGAGTATTTTTTTCCTCATCCATATCCATATCTATATCCATATCTGTTTACATATCCATCAAGTAAAAACCATTTAGTTTCAGGTAAAATTTATTAATTATAAAGTAAAAATCATTTAATGTTGTAATTATACGCTTAGATTGTTAAATTTTAATTATATCTTCACTTTTATCCTTAGAAAATATGCTTAAGGTTATATAAATGAGGGTAAAAATATAATTTTATATTAGGTAAATGGATGCAGGTATGGGTACGGATTTGAGAATTTCTTACTCATCTATACCTAAATCCGGCAGATATTTCTCCCTTTTATTCATATTCGTATCTATATCCGTTTATCTATATCCATTTATACATCCAACGGATAAAACTCGTCTGATTGTCATCCCTACCTAAAACTTGAACCTTAAACCCTAAACCCTCAATGTGATAAGTGTACATTGTCATTTATCCTAATTTCTAGTATTTCATTTTTATGGAACATTTTTTTAATAATTTATTTGGTATTGTAAACCTTGATATGAATACTTGAAATTCAATGTGCACATGTGTATATTCAAATTTCAAAAACTTATAAAGTTCTTCTTTCAAACCCTAATCAATAATTTGACAAAATCATTCAAATTATTAAATCCAGCATGTACTCTTATGATAAAATCTTGAAGACATTCCTAATTTTTTTATTTACATCTTTGTGTTGTAAGACATTATTAATGTAGGTAATAATGTTACATATTCTAAGTACTAATATGAAATATTCATTATATTATAAATGAGTTGTAGACAAAAAAAATACAAGATAAGGACCAAGCGGTGTAGAGTAATTTCTTCCATGTGGCATTAAACTTAAGGAGGACAAGCATTTGAACAAGTTCTAATTTAGCATATAACAAATGTTACCAAAAACCTTATCAAATTGTTATGATTTACCAAAAATGTACATGGCCAGCTCGAAAAGGTGATGTACAAGCTTTAGAAGAAGAATTAGTTGTAGTACAATTGGAAGAGGAAGGAGATCCACAATAAGTTGTTCCTAAGTATCATAAGATACCTAGGATGCCTACATTCATAAACCATGTAGGTTGACCATTCTTTATAGTTGAAGCATTGATGACATCTTCATTTGGCCATAGGGGTCAGTCATCATCGGCAGATCCTACAGTACTAGAAGATAATTCTAGACTAGGGCATAAGGAAAATGGTGAAGGGGGCTCATCCTTCAGTGTTCCACCAACCTCAATCCACAAGGCCGAACCATACTCATCGCACATGGCTCAACCATCCTCTTCAACTTATGTACATGATCCCCCAATTGAAGATGAGATTGAAAGTGATGTAAATTCAATGATGGTGATGATTATAACATAAGCGAGAAAGTGGGAATCATACGCATGAAGATTAAGTGGTACTTGTTTAGTCCATATCCTAGAGATCCAAGCAACCCTAGTTTGATCCCAAGATTTAGTGGTTATATTGCCTTGAAGATATGATTCATAAGGGTTAGTTTAGAAGTTTATTATTCAATCTATTTTTTTGCTAACAATCATATTTTATTATTTGCGTTTATTTTAATTTGTATGATCGTCATGTGTTGAAAGTTCATACTCGACAAGGCCATATACACCAATGGATTAGTACCACTAATGATTACTATTTAAATCTCATTTGTGGCACTAGACTAGAAAATATGCCTTTTGACTCATTCATAAATGTAAACTGGCCACTTATATCTACCTTTTTTGAGAGATGGTAGCTAGACACAAATAACATCTATGAAAATCGCCCTCTTAGATGTCTAAAATATACTAGGGGTGAATGTTGAATGTTATTCATTGTATATGGACAATATGGATGACATATGTTTGCTAGTATTATATATGTTGGCTGGTTTATTTGGTATGGATGAGAAGGATGTACTCAATATGATTAGAGGTGATAAACTGACATTCAAGTACCTTCAATATCTATGTATGTTGGATGTGGTACCCTATGAAACTAAAGCTATTGGGTATTTGTTTATTGTTGGACATATCTTTATTTGTTGATAAATCATCCGATCAAGTTAGCCTGTAATACCTTATATTTCTCCAAGATCCCACGAAAAAAAAAGAAACTATAAATGGGGAGCGGTTACACTTGCTTTTTTATATAGGTAACTCGGTATTGTAATGAGAGTTGGAGATCATCAAATATTTAGATATGTAACTCTGATATAGGTAATTATCTAACTACCCTATATATAATATTCTCTTTTTAGTTAATGAAAATAATTCAAACACATTTATAGTATAACATATGTGGATATACAAACACTCTCCTAAGTTTGGTCTTGTTCGGAGTAATTGAGATCCCAACACACCGCATTGTTAAAGATGATGGTGTGAGAAAAATTTTGACAAGAGCGTTTTTATGTTTGAGTATTGGAGAAGGTTGGTTGATGTTATAAGCACAAGAAAGGTATATTTAAATTGAATATTATATATGATTACATATTTAACTATCATTGCCATTAGTATTCAGTGTATTAACATTGGATTATAGGTTGTATCTAATTTGTACAAAGTTTGTAACCTAATGGCTACCCGTCCTATAGCATTATTTCATATTTTCTTACATTCTATGAATGTAATAGTATCATATATGCCACAATGAGTAACTTGTCAACTTGGGTACACATAAGAAATATCCAATAAGGATATCAAATCAACGGGTACGACAAATAAAGGATGGAACACAAGGAAATATAGAGTTCACTAGTCACACACGGTTTCCCAATGGAGTGGGAGACATGAGCATATACTAAACCCGTGTATTTTCAGACAACCGGTAGTGGATCCATGGGATATATATTATGACTACATGAATTGGTATGTTCAAGTGGCTTATAAGTAATTTTTGCAAACAATAGAGCAAGTAATGGCTATGTGACATAATGAGGAAGAAGAAATAATAGTTGCAAAATGTTTTGATGCTACATCAAAAGCCCTTCATCATTCATATTAGAGGGGTGAACTAACTAGGGACTATAAGCAACAATACACAGCCCCTGAGGCTGTGGTATGAAATTTAGGTGTTTCTATCCATGAGTGAGGGTATGAGCATGGGCATGGAAGTGGGGGTGGATGTCACAACTCAATGTGATTTTCATGTATTTTCATGTAAGATAATTGGGCATGGAAGTGGGGGTGAACGTCGCAAATCAATATGATTTTCATGTATTTTCATGTAAGATAATGAAAATTATGTACGAAACTCATCGTTTGTCATGTTTTCAAACATTGATGCATGAGTACACTTAAATTCTAGGAAGCTAATTTCAACATATGTGATAACCATCAAACCACATAAGGGATCATGGTATATAATAAAAAATAAAATAATTCACAGTTCAAATATAAATAATCTAACTAAAGGCTATAAAAATTAAGCACCCTAAATGTGTAATGCCTAAAGATATAAAAAGTGGTCATGTTGGATATATTTCACCATTATTTAAACTTTACCCCAGTTGAAACATTGATTGATGTGGTGTTGTCCATGCTGAAATGCTATTATCATAGAATTCACACCAAACAGCATGTACTGGCGTTAGTGGAAAATTTTCTAACATTTTTCTTGCATAATAAATTATTATATAAAATTTATATCCCATGATGATAATATTAGAATAAGTCATAACAAAAAATACATCGATATACAATGTGTGTGTTCCATTAGAAAAAAGATGCATACTTCACCTTGAGAACCTTACATGTCATGTTGTGCAACTGATGGAAGAAATGAAGTGCTAGCTTGAGACTAATATACAAATAATACGTTGTATCAAGTGGTAGTTATGTGACTAATATCTAGCATTTTCATCCAGTGTGCCTATGGACCTTACCCTTCTAATGTGGGATATAATGAAGGAGTCAATCAACTGTTAAATACTATAGCACATTCTCATACAAGTATTACAGTCCCTTTGTATAACTTAATACATAATCAAACCCACTCGTTCTCATCCCCAAATATACCATATGCTAATTATATAAAGCCACAATTTCAATGTCCCTTCACATTCTACCAGCTATGAATATATGATATTCCATGTCGATTTAGTTGTTGCATATATGGGAATTGTATGGGGCCTAAAGACATATTAGACATATAGGAAAGTTTTTATCCATGGCCTTGATCTCGTTCACAACCTTGATCCAAGCATATATTTTACCTGAAGATGACCTAACAAGACCTTCATTTGATCCCGAATAACCTGAATACCTTTGATACATATAATCTCAACTTAAAGGATCCTTATAGTAGATTTCTACCTTAGATGCTCCCTCCATTGTCATTTTTGAGGCTCCTGTAGTGGTGTTATCTAAGAAATGTTAATTTTGAATATTTTTTAAGCTAGCTGATTTTGTATTGCAAGTGGTTGGCATAGAACAACTTCAATAGAAATACTGAGTAAATGAGGTGTGTCCTTGATTAGTTATAATGTTGGTGGTGGATAAATTAAGAAATTAATATCAATCCTCTTCCAAAAAGTATGGATAGATTATAGGGGGGTCAGAATGAAATCATGCATGTAAGTTCTCATTTCATGAGTACATGATATCCCTTGCATATACCACATGTAACACCCATAATACTTCATCGTTATCCACATCGTTATTTCTTTTGCATTATTTATTTATGAATTACAATGTAAATAACGTTACATACACTCTCACATTGACATATAGTGTGCTGGTAGCATGATGATGAACATTGAATTACTATCTATCAAGAGACGCTTTGTTGTCATGATGTTTCAAGTCTAATAATGAGTGAATCTATAGTATAATAAGTTTGAAGCTACTGGTTTATTTCTCCAAGAACCTCTTTAATGATTCATGATCACCTTCCATCATATGAAGAGAAGATGTTATATGTAAATATTTCATTTTGTGACAAGTTTCATTAGTAATAAGTTCATATGTAATGATAACTATAATTCATATTTATTTGTTGTAACCTGAATAAAATGTAAGACTTGATCAACCTAAGCGAAACTGATTTTTTCTTTTATGGATTTAACAAAGGCATTTTTTATATAAGAAAATAGACTGAAGCATATTTTTTTAAATCATTCTCTAATGATAAGAGCTACTCTTCATATGTTTCCTCATCTCTATCATTTATCACGTTTCTCCATTGGGGCATCAAAATACATGTAAACACTTCACCCCTAATTTTCTTACACTTCTCATTTATATTTTTATTTACATGAAACCTGCATAGTATATGCTTTAAGGTTGGGAAGGCATATTTCACACATGATATTAAACCAAGTTCTTGATGGGTGAGAATAGCGGTATGAAGCAATAGAGGTTCCATCAACTTCTTAAACTTCTCAAGCACCCATGTATAATTTTCTTTTTATTTTTGGATGACATAAAATATAAGTGAAGGTAATGTTGAAATTTAAATGTGTTGGTGTTAATCCAACAGTCTCATGTAAAGGAATCCCACGTCTGTTTGTTTTATGCATGTAATAAATTATTAGGATAAAAGAAAATGCACATAAAATATTAATAAATATAGGACGTACAAATAGAATCTCACTTAGAATATCTGACTTTGGATCAATGCGATGCCACTAAAAATAATAATTCTCCATTAATATACCCATGGATGTTGTAAGGTTATTTGACCATCTATTTCATCCAACCTAATCTTCTAGTAAGCATTATAAATATTCCATTTTATGCTCATATTTCCCACAAATTCTTTCTAAATAAGCAAATAGATGTGTTGTGGCTTGATATAACTTTCAATAAGATCATAAATAAAATTTACTTCTTCTTCTTTCAAATTTCCTACAAAAATATACCAAATCATGATTTTTTTGTTCCATTATGAACAACGAATTCCCATGCTCTATCATAATTTTCAATACTAGTAATCTTAAAAGGACAATTAGTTTTCTTCGAAGAAGAAGTCTGTGCATTATCACTGTCCATGGACAAAATACATACGTATGAGCATACATACCTCCTCTTTTGCATCTAAGAGATACCTCGTCAACTTCCTTACTATTTTTTTCCTTGAACCTTTTATGATTAAAACCTTCATATAACTTCTACTAATAGCGCACACCCCTATCTTGCGAAACAAATATGGCTAATTAATTATCATTTCATCATGATCATATTAATAAGAATATGTAAATGGTAAATATATTATATGCACATGGTTTTGGGTTTAGAATTTAAGGCTTATGATTAATCTTCAGGGTCTATAATCTAGGGGCTATATTTTAGGGTATAGGATTTATGATTAGTGTTTAGGGCAAAAGGCACAGATTGGGATTTATGGGCAAGGCTTTGGGAGTGTGGGGTTCATGGGTTGCATCAATGTGTGATGCTAGGGAGAGTGACTTTTGTTAATTTTTTTTTTGCCAAGGATGGTGAGTTGCATCAAGCTTTGACACTCGCAAGGGTGGTTTACGTTCATGCTTGACAGTGGAGAGGAGTTTTGGGTGCTACAAGTGTTGGTTTTGTCAGAACACATTGGGGGTAGGTATGTTGTGTGAAGGATTAGCACTGTGGAAGGGGTGGGTGTGTTAGGAATTCACTCTGGGTGGGTAAGGTGATTGAGTGTAGAGGGTGCATGAAAATTGATGTTAGAGGAGCATTTATTGTGTTAGGTTTTGACGGTGGTTGGGCACTACTGCATCCAAATTTTAAGGTTATGTGACATTTCTAATTCTTAACCCTAAATGTGAACTAATTAAAATCACGAATGCATATCTCATTCGAGGTCATATGTTTTGTATCTTATTTTTTGTGTTTAATAACCTCTTCCTCTCTTTCTTCTGTGTAAACATAGGAACTAATCTTAACCATTGGATTAGTATTGATTAAATATTCAAGATCTAGTAAATACCTAACCCAAACTGTAATACCCCATTTGTAGAAACCCTAATTATAAGACCAAAATTTATGTTTAATTAGTTATAAAATTTATTTTAGAATGTTCTATATTTAATGTGTTATTATTATGGTTTATTATGTGTGTGTGTGTGTATTCAATTAGGATAAAATATGGATAGAATTTATGTTATTAGTTCTAACCATAGTTGAAACCCTGACTTAGATATGATTTATCGATGAACTGGTATCCGAATGTTTTTCACCTAGTTTATCTTTCCTAAATATCATCCCTAAGTTATTAAGATTTTTTCATCCGCTACCCATTTTTCCTATGCATAACCTTCTCCTTCATGCCATCCTACTCCTTTACGCTCGTTGAGCCTCTACCCATGTTCTCCTCACCCATGTCATGCTTGACTTTAACCCAGATGCATAATATCATCCATATAAGCCTCCACCTTCTTTCCTCTTCTCCTCCTCCCTTCTCTCTACCTCAGGTTTTGTTTGAACTAGCACAACCATCATCATAGCCCCATGCCACCACCAACCATCAGTCACCATTATTTTCCTTACAACCCATGAGCATTACCTCCCCATCAGTTGCCCTCGTTGTCACATAACAAATGTGCGCTCTCGCACGATAAGTGCATGACACATGCATAACCTATTTGGTTTGATGGGTTGGTTCGATAGTAACCTCAGTGCCCTACCTTGGTATTTGGGATCGATTTGATTAGTTAGTTTTGTTTATGGGTTTTGATATGGTTATTATATATTTTGAGATGATGTCAAGTGGTTAAATATTATTGGTTGCTAAGCATATGACTTTTATGTTGTATATATTATCCCATGATTATTATATATTATTTTAGCATGTGCTTTGTTCTTTGAGCATGTTTTTAGATTATCATGTTATTATGTGCAATGTGAGTGTGTTCCCTCTTATGAGATATTGAGATTTACTCAGTATGAGTAAATCATACTGATACTACATTTGTATATGACTATGTAAAATCCATCAAGTGACACAAAGTATAAAAGAGTGGAAAGAATAAGTAGAGCTCCTAGGATGATGTTTCATTCTCGGAATGAGCTTATGGGTCTAAAAGTTAGGACAAACCAGTGTTACACCTTTAGATGGTAGTTTTTGTGTAATAAGTTTTTCTTTGGACTCTTATGTCCCTAGTTTTACTTTCATGGAGTATATTTATCCATAACTTTATCTATATTAATGTCTCTTATTTTCATTGTTTTGTTTGGATTTAATTGGTGTTGAGTCTTAGCACTTGTTGTAAGAAAGGTGAGGGAAATGGACATATGTCATATGTGGCGATTACACCAATTATTTTGAGATTAACACTTCTGCAAAGTGAAAATTTTAAGTAGTAAAATGGAGGTGTTACATAAATTCTAATCCAAACCTGTCTCCAAGCCTAAGTCAAAACCAACACCTAACTTTAAGTTCAAACCCTAAACCTTAAACCCTTAACTTTAACCTTGAATTGCACACCCTAAACCTATATTCCCAACCCAAAACCCTAAAATAAAATTCTATACCCTTAATCCTAAACCCATAACTTAGAACCCTAAACCATAAACATGGACCTTGCACCCTAAACGTAAAACCCTTAATTTAAACCCTAACGCCTAACTGTAATACTCCATGTTTTAGATAAACTTAATCCCAAAAAATTAATACCTTAGCTTAATGCTAATCTCAAGAAATCATCATTTTTGTCTTACCCTAAGTCCTTAATCTAAAATCTTAGCCTAATCCTAATCTATATTCTAGGTAAATTGTATTTTGTTAACCTAACCATAATCCTGGAGGCTTTATATCCTATTCCTCCCTAATAGCTAATCAAAAATTTAACATAATCATATCCATAATCTCACACTTATCATTTTTCCTTTTTTTTTCCTTCTTCCTTTTCTTCCCCCTACCCGATCGACCTTCTTTTCCTCCTCCTTTCCCTGTGTAAAACCCTTCTGACCATGCTGCCATGACAACCTTCCCTACCCTCACCATCAACTATTGTCTCCCACAAATCAATGAGATATGTCCTGGTGAATCTATCTTATCATTCTTCATATGTGTGCTATATATATATATATACCCCTCTGGACTTATCCTCATTTATTTCCCAATCAACTCACTCCCTCTCCCACCGTTTCTATTAAGCATGCCACCTTGAGCACCCATCCTCTTCTCCTTATTCCTCCTGCCTTGTTGGCTATACACAACCATCACCATGCCACACACCACCAATAACCACCAAGTACCACAATTTTCCT
Source organism: Tamarix chinensis (assembly GCA_030549775.1). Lineage (NCBI taxonomy): Eukaryota > Viridiplantae > Streptophyta > Magnoliopsida > Caryophyllales > Tamaricaceae > Tamarix > Tamarix chinensis. Next base: position 56,151,604 of record CM060182.1, read on the forward strand.
ATAAAACTAACCACTAATAACACCCCATTACCCCCCCCCCTCAACACTGACGACCATTGCCACCCCAATCTCTTCTTCCTCCTTCATTATGTCACGCTCTATTTTTATTTTTCATTTAGGTGCACAACTGTGCACTTCTCGTATGCCCCAATCGTTTGCACCATATACCTTTCTATGCACTTCACGCACGCACATGTGAATTTAGCACACCCTACCTATGTGCCTTCCCAACTCTTTTCTTGTGCACGCATTACATGCTATAAACTTGTCATACCTCTAGCACAATCATGCTCCCTTCTAAGCACACACATGCTCCACTCAAACACCATCCTAACACCACCTTAGCACCACCATAACTTCCACCACAATTCCACACAATTCGAGCATCCACTTATTTTGGTTATTTTGATTTCCACCCTCCCCCTCCTTTGCCTTAATTTTTCCCTCAATTGTTATTCTTAAGTTCTAACTATGAAATATCCCCTTTTTCATATGCAATCTTCTAGTGATCTCGAAGGAGGTAGTTTAGGATTTCACTCTTAGGGCCTAGTGTCATTGTTGGTAATGATACATATCATAGTTAGGCTTGTATGTATATTATGTGTTTGTATGTATATCTTATTTATAATGTTATGTGGATATTATTGATTGATCATGCCACTGTATGATATCTCAATAAAGTGGAAAATGTGAAATGATGTATTTGGGGGTATAATGTTGATGCACAATACACACACACACACACACACACACACACACACACACACTATGGAGTTACATATTTCATATGAAAATTGGGGATTTATATGTATTGATATTCATATATGTGAGGCCTTTAGAAAATGTGAGTATCATGAGGACATTATGGTCATATGATGGTAATATGGGAAACAATCTTGGCTTGATAAGTTTTGAGGATGTAATCTAATATTTCATATGTAATAGGATTAAATGATGGATTGAGTAAAATACAAGTTACCTAATATGATATTTTGAGGTTTTGATAAACAAAAGGTATTTTGGTTCGTCAACGTTAAAAACGGAATTTTTGGTGAGTTTTTGAAGGTATATAGAACAACAACATTCTAAGAATTATAATCAATATATTTTAATAATTATGGACCTATTATTTGAGGCTGGCTTTATAATTATGTTGTTGTGTTTATATGTTTATCAAGTTTATGACATGCATATTTGTATAAGTCTTGTAAGATGATCTAATATAATCAATACCGAATAAGACCCTAAGTATTTAAGGTGAAAGACCACATGAGTTAGGCCAAGGTGCTATATGGGTTTGTTCCACCAAATGCTAATAGTAACCTAGGTGTGTTTTTTCTTGATATGTGCATTAGTATGTTCTAGTAAATTAAGAATAGTTTGCTCCTATATTCAATGTAAACAATATTATGATTTGATATAAGTAACTAATGGACAAGACATTAATTATTTCAAGTAAAATATTATGTGAGTTAGAGTTGAGGTGTTGGGTTCGTTCCACCGAACGATAATCTATGTGTTATCCCTCAAAGGTGCTCCAGCCCATTCCACCTATTTAAGAATAATGGATTAGGCCCGTTCTTCCCTGCGAGGTTGTTGGGTCTGTTCTAGCAGATGATAATAGTGGCTCAGGTGTGTTGTCTCTAAGAGGTACTTTAAACCATTCCATCGATTTAAGAATAATAGGATCCATGAATCCAATGTAAATAAGAGAATAGATCATGTTATATCTAATAATGAAACCTAGATCAATAATTACCTTCTATTGTTTATATATATTGCATACATGCTTATTTTCTTTATACTTCCCCTTTACTCGACTATATTGTTACCTTACATGGTATGTAATGTACAGTTATTCTTTTTATGGGTGTTGCTCATTCCCATGAGCAAATGACCCTGATGTATGGGTGCAAGTCGATGAGGACCCTTTGAATGATGTTGCAGCTTATGATGTGTTGTGTGGGTTGGAGTTATTTTCTGTATTAGGGTTTTGGTCATAGAATTATATTATCTGAATGATAGTTTACCTAGATATTTTTTTTTTGACTTTTAGATCCATGATATCCCTTTATTTATATTTTGAATACTATAATCTGAGTTAATTTTCAACTTATATTTACATTTATGAAGTTTCTCTTGTTTCCTATTTATCATAATTTATATTCTAACTATTTTCCTTGTAATTAACATAAGGATGGTTTAGTAAACCAGTCTTATGCTGATTACGACGATAACATCCAACTATTTTGAAAATTATCTTTTGCTATAGAACAAAATTTTTTAGTAGTAAAATTTAAAGCATTGCACTTACCCTAACTACAATCCAAAATTCTAAATCCTAAACCAAAACCCTATACCATTAACCATAAGCCATTAATTTAAACCTTAAACCATGAAGCACAAACATGAACCCTTAACCCTAAATAATAAACAATAACCCCAACCCCTGCACTCTTAACCCTAAACCCTAATATTAACATTTAACATGATTCCTAATTTAACAAAAAAAAATTATTTAATGTATAATTATCTTCCAACTAAGCACTCAACTTTTCACTATCTACCATCAACAATAGGAATTCTAAACTCAACTATTAGAAAGCCTTGATCTAGTCATAATCTGCATCATTTTTCATACGATTGGAAATGAAGTTGGTTGGGTGAGCAACAACAAAATAGCATAAATGATACTTGCTATCATAATTAATTGACCGAATATCACTTTTATGACCATCATAGATACAAGATGAGAAGAAAAATGTTGAAGCATCAATATAAAGGCATAAATAATAATACAATCAAATGTCATCACCATGAGGATATAACTAAAAAAAAAAGGACAAATGAAATCTTAAATTTCAAAACATCATTCTATAATTTAACTTGTCATGGCAGTCATCTGAGATCATTAATGCCAGGTTAATGATCAATCAAGGTTGCATTTACTAATTATGGCTTGATCCAACTTTATAACCACAAGTGATACAAAGGATGGTCGATGGTAGAATTTAGGCGATAAAAATTAACAATATGTAATTATTTGAAACCTACATCTCAAGTTGATGATGGCTACTCCAATTGTAGAAATATGCCTAAAGGGAGATGAAGGCCAATTGAGCAAATCTAAAATAGTGTGAAGTGGGAATAAAAAAAGTAATAGAAAATGAAGACAACCACTTAGTAAAAATGGTGTTAGCTTCTAAGCTTATCTTGACTCATAAATTGTTGCGAACAACATCTTGTACTGCCAGGATTCTAATTGTATATCTATTGATCTGTTGCCAGGCTCCATTCTGTGGCGACATATGCTATCTCCGAAAATAAGGGGAACAAATACCCTTTATATTTTGTTCGGACCATTACACACCATAACTCAGGAAAAGTGGGATAAAATGAAGACAAATGCTCACCAAATTGAGAATGCAAGTGGTTGTTGATGCTAGATCTGGTGCCATCAACTTCAGAACGCCTAACGCGTAGATGAATTCGTCGTCATTGATTTGTATGTAGGCCATTCAAGTAGAAAATGAATATAAACTTATTGATTTGAGCACATCTATGGACATCAAGACTAGATCTAGCGTCATTGTCTAAGGGAATTAGCCGGTGAGGAAGGCAAAGATCAACAAGAGGGGCAAGTGCTCGTACAGACGAATAGGGGGAATATGTGAACTATAATGATTAAGAATGAAAGAGGGCACGGAAAGGGAAAAATGTTAACTTAATTATATAATATGCCACCACATCCCTTGTTTCTTCTATATTACACGGAAGTCGGAACTAATCTCTTCCTTTTATCTAATTAATCCTACACATGCGGTTCATTCCTTTGTTTGTATTTTTTGATCGGCAACGTCCAGTGAAGCAATTCAACGGTTGCCAGTCATTCATACGTACGTTTCTACATTTAAAAGAATTTTTATATGATCCTATATCTATGTATGTACTTACAAATCAATACTTAAAAATTCTACTACCCTTTTCGTTTATCCGAAAGATCTATGGCCATTACTGCACTCAGATCCTAACAGCTCAGGCTAGCTATACAAATTTTCATTCTTTTTATTACATATTGCTCATGCATCTTGTTGCCTATGAGCTTGCGGAATCTAGCCGCTGTGAATTTACTTTCTTGTGTACGATTATTATTATTATTATTATTATTATGTTAGTTCAGCTCGTAGATATTAATTTATACCGCACACAGTTTTGTTTTAATCGAAATGAGGAAACCCTGCTTCACGTCATGAAGAAGAAAAGCAACTATTAGTAGTATGGTCGGGTCAACTAGCTCTTGGGGACCTGCATAGCTCATCTGCATGGACACTATACTATGCTGGCCAGTAATAGTATATATCCCCCCTATACCTAGCTAGCTCCCACGATCTCTGGCCTATTTAGTGGCCGTGGAATGTTAAAAGGATGGCACTCATCAAGTCAAAAAGATGGTTTTAATTATAATATATAGGTTGTTCAATTTGCTTGCTTAGGTACGTCGTGTTTCATAATTATTAGGAACCGATCATTTGTTTGTTAATTAGGATTAGATTATTTACTACTTTTAACACCAAAATTTCTCTACGTATCTTCTCTCTCTCTCTCTCTCTCTCGATAAATGGGATAGCAACATAAAACCTAATAGAAAGCCAAGACAAAATACGAAAAATAGATTCAATTAAACTCTCTCCCTTAAATTAGTACCTATACATTATAAATTACATCATTAATTCTGTAATTAAGTTCATCCCGAGTATTCTTTATCCAAAAACCAATAATCATTTTAATTAATATTATCATCTAACTAATATATATTTATTACTTCTCAAATAATATCATATTTCTAAACTTTCATATCACTCCAATTATAATAAATAGTACTATGTTAATAAAGTGAGGAGAAAGTGTCCTCTTAATTTGTGGGAAGGTTTTGATATGACATATTCTTTACTAAAAATTAAGATATTATTATATTTATCCCAAGTTGTTATTATTATTATATAATCAAATATATGAAAAAAATTATATATATTAATATTTTTTCCCACTGAAAAAAAAAACTTATATTAATAAATTGAATCATTTTTGTTTATCTTATATAGAAGATTGTTTCCAAGCAAGAGCCTCAAGCATTAAACTAATGAAGCATCTTAATTAAGGTTAAGATGGCCTCTCAGATCATTTAAGGCTAATGGAATCTGGCTGACGTACATACTTTACCTCTGCTTAACATTTATTTATTTTAAAAATTAAAAATTAAAAGCTTGTAGCCTTAGTTTAATATCAACTCTCATTTGAGATTAATGGATTCTCCTTCTGATTGATGTACATCTTTAACGAACCCATTCTTTCTTCCCTGGCATGCACCCGATTGTTGACGTCACGGCGTAAAGTTTCTACATAGAAAGTAATTGGGCTCATGAGACGAGAAAGTATATCGTGCTTTTTCTTCGTATTTCTTTTTTTTTATGGGCAAAATTAAGTACTGGGTAGTATTATAATGAACATAGCATATAATTAGAGGTTAATACTATATGATAGATATATAATAGTAAAGATTAAAAAAAAACGAAGATGTAATTCGAGACCAGCTAGCGCTTTATAACTACGTCAGCATATTTGAATATCAAATTAATCCTCAGTTATAATAACATTCCACGAAGCCAGCTTGATTAGGGTAAAAAAAAATAGCTCAAAAATAATATTTCTTTTCCTCTTAATTTGAATGTTATTGGATGTTTGAGATATATATTGCTCGTCTCCAACCAAGGGATACAACGAACATCAAAAGGAAATGATTGCAGCCTCCAACCTTCATGCACATGATTTTCTTCATATTAATTCGGACTTTATCAAGATGTAGATGAAACTTTTATTCTTTTATTATTATTATTATTATTATTAAAAAAGAAAAGAAAAACTTAGAATTATTTAAAATGTTATAAAGCATTTATTTTTGTAGATAAGTTCAAATTTTCAACTCTTATATTTTATTATAGTTAAACAAATACAAATTTATGAAAATATATCGTTATACATGTTAATTTCATTATTTTTCTCAATATATAAGGATCAGATATAATTGTCTATGATGGGTATAATTTTTGTTATTATTATTCAAAGGATAGGCTACAATTTAATTTTCTCATAAAGTGGAGATACATATAATCCCTACTAATATAAAAATTGCTTTTAGGCAAATCATTTGTTTATGATTGATGCTTCGTCCATAATTAAGCTATACTATTCCAGTATTATGATATATATAGGCTTGAAGTCATGTATGTTTCGTCTTGAATATTATTTCAGTATTAATTGGAAATTAGAGAAATTGATCATGTTTAGTATATGCTTGGAAGAGTGGTAAATGTCATTTATTGATTGTTGTGGTCAGCTATTTTATAATATTTAGAAAGTAAATTTACTAAAAGTATTATTAATTAAAAAAAAACTAGAAACGATAAACAACAAATATAATCAATAGATCTACCTACTCTTACATCACCAATTGATCATGACAATAAAGTCACTTCTTGACACATGGCTTATATTTGTGTGGTCAGATCATCAGGTAGTTCCTAATTAGAGAGGAGGGGAGGTGGGGATTTCATGCACTACTAGTTTAGATGGATTTTAGGAGAATTGAGGGTTACGTAGGGACCAAACATGTGGCTATTTGATCACGTCACTTATGGGCGGGAAGCGGAGGGGCGCCCCTACCTCCGTGCCGCGCTTTTAGATAAAATGGATGTGTAGTCCATGTGGCATGTGCGCCAAACAGAATGGGTTCAAAGGTAGATGTAAAAAAGTTATACTTACTATATTAATATTAAAAAAATATTTTTATAATATTATTATTTTAAAATTTTTGTCGACAAACAAAAAAAATACTTATTATTGAGTGCATTAAAGTTTTCGTAAACAGGCATATACAAATATTTTATAAAAATAATTTTATTAAATAAACTAATTAAGATTGAAAATAATTATCCAAGTGTGCGTGAGTCTCAGTTAAGTTCTTTCTCTTAATTTTATGGTCTAATGGTTCATAATAGGTTCTTACACTCACATTGCAAGCACGGGTCAAATTGTGCATGGGTTTTGATATATATGTTAGAAAATTATGCAATAAATACAGCTAATAAATATATTAAGTAGCGAAATAACAAGAAGAAACATAAATGTAACACTCCCAAATTTTCAGAACTTAAAAATTACCCAAGGCAAGCACATCAAGATAATAATCATCAATCACTTGCAAAACAGGGTAGATCTACTCGTGGGAATGAGCAACATCCATGAAAAGGATGATCAATACGCTACGTACTGAGTAAGGTAACAATACAGTTAAAACTAGGAAAACATATCATTACACACATTCATAGCGGAAAGTAGTATACATGCGAGATACAAGGATCAATACAAGGTAATTACTAGTCCAGATTCGTAATATTTAAATATGATATAACCTATTTTTTTATTTACATTGAGTTCAGGGACCCCACTATTCTCAACTGGTGAAACGGTTATCCAACCCCAAGGCAAAACACTCTTGCCCATTATTCTTACCGGTGGAACGGTTAATAATATACATTCTCGGAGCAGAACGCGCCCAGATAATGTTCTCGTCCGGTGGAATGGACATATACAACCGGTCCTAACTCACATAATATTCCACTTTACGTTATTAGTGTCTTATCAATGATTATAATCGTTCTCGGGATTTATTTTAAATTGAGTTTAGGGACCCCACTATTCTTAACCCGGTGGAACGGTAATAATATACAATCCCGGGACAAAACGCTCCTGGCCACTATTCTTACCGATGGAACGATAATAATATACAATCCCGGGGCAAAACGCGCCTGGCTAATGCTCTCGTCTAGTGGAACAGACATATACAACTGTTCCTGATTCATGTGATATTTCACTTTAAATGATTAATATCTTATTCATGATTGATTTATGAGTACGACATAATTAAGGCAAGTAAAGGCATCAACATACATATAACAAGACTGTTCTTAAAGATTAACATGCTCATTTTCCCCGAAAATCCTCAATTCACAATTTAAGCATAACTTCCCCCATATTGATCATTTATCCACCAAATTTAGTATATGTTCCTCAAATAATAGTATAATTAACATACCCAAATTTCAAGTTCCAACTCCCACGTCTTACACATGCAATAATAACCCTGTCTCAAAAGTTACTATTCATAAGGCTCCCAAAATTATAATTTCACAAGTAAGTCATAACTTCTTCCATAAGGCTCATATAATTACAAAATTAAATATACATCCTCAAAATACCCATATTAATAACATATCCAAAATTTGTGGTCTAACTCTAACATTTTACACATGTGATAATAACATTACTGTTTTAAAGCTACTATTCCCAAATTAGGCTATTTTCTCATTTGAAGAACTTATGACCTTCATGATCACTCCCAATCACTTCACATAATGTTATTAGCATATTTTAGTCAATATAAAACTTTGAAATACCAAAATATCCATATTAACCCATATTGACAAAATGCCCTTGAAAATAGTCGATAGCCCTTTTTCTACGAAAATCTCATACCCTCAATATCTTTTTTTTTTTCAAATCCTCCTTTGATAAAAAAAAATCTAAAATATAATTATTTTCCACGTGTAATAATTCATCAGGCCCATACTACTCTCCCACAGTTTATACTTATCCACAAAAATACATCTTAGCGTAATATTATCATATCAGTATATCTTTCAATATTCTCAATTCCTTTCTATCATATACTTCATATTAATATAACATATCATAATCAACATGCATTTTAATAATATAATAAAAATAACATGATAACACACATAATCATACAAGCACTTAACACAAAATACGAAACATTGACTATTATCCTTACTAATAAGACTCCGGTTTCTAAGCACGCTTATCCTAATCCGCTTCTTCCGGAACCTCCGCAATATCACCTAAGAATAATTAAAAATATATACACAATTAGAATTAATAATATAATTAATGAAGGTTTAAGTTAATGGAAAGGAAAAAGAATGGGAAAATCCAAACCGGGTTCGAAGAACGGGTCGTCGGCCAAGAAGGCTAGCAACGGCACAAACTACTGTTGCTAGGGAATGGGCAACGACAAGGAGGGCTGAAAGGGGGGGTGAGAAATGGTGACGGCTGTTGGAAGGCGGTGTAGGGAATGGAAATTGTTGCCGAAGCTAGGGGTGATTTGGTGGTTTTTTGCCAAAGGGTAGGGGGTGTGTTTTGGTGAGTTTTGCTGATGGGTTAGGGGGTTGTTCTTCGGTAGATTTTGCTGCAACTTGGGGGGTAGGAATAGGTGGATTTGCTACAGATAGGGGGTGTTTTGGTGAGTTTTGCTACAACTAAGGGTGAGGGAATGGAAGGTTTTTCCAGTGGTGGTGGATGAGGCGCAACAAGGGCTGCCGAAGGTGGGTTTTTGGGGGTGGTTTTGGAGGCGGTAAGGAGGGGAAAGAAGGAGTGTGTTTAGGGTGATATTTTTGACAGAAAATTGGAGGAATAAAGAGGTCTTTTTCAAGGAATTAAATGAGGTATATGTATATATATATATATTTTTTTTTTTTTTTTACACACACAGAGAGGAAGAGGAGGGAGGCTGCGATCGGGCAAAGTTTTCAAACTCAACCCACAATCGCAAGAGTTGGGAATTGATGGGGTAGGGGTATGCTTTGCAGAGGGAGGGTAAGGTGAGGTAATAAAATAGAATAGGGTAGGGGTAATTTATTTAGGTACAAAATCAGAAAAAGTATCCAGGTAAAAATTATCCGATTATCAGAATAGGTTTATTTGACGAAACGGATACCGATTACGACCAAAACCTAGCTTTAAATTTTAATACGCACCCTCTAGCATATTTTAGCCTAATAAAATTGTATAACTAATAATTCGCAATAATATTACACATATTAATAATATTTTTAGCACAAACACCCTACAATAATTATTATAACTAATACACATAATTATCAATTATAATTAGTAGGGTTTTCTGAAACGGGGTATTACAATAAACCTATTGGTAGAATATGTTGTGCCGTGAAACATTTCAATATGTTGAAGCAATAATATGGCCAAATCAAGGTGCCATCTCAATGTTGGCTCACCTCGAGAGTTAACACACCACTTCCCTTATTGGTGCACTCAAAATGACAAGTTTGAAATAATACATTACGGGTCCCAGGTTTCTGAATTTTCAAATAATTTAAGAGAGTTGAGAAAAGATTGAAATTATCTTCTTCTTATTAAAAAATGAAGAAAATACCGCTTTAAATACAATTATAAAACATAGAAAGAAAAAATGAAATGACCTCAAAATTGGCACCCTTCTCACACGATCTAGGGTGGACGTTTGATAATGTTTGCATGGTTGAAGAATTAAAACCACGTATATCGAGTGACAAAAAGAAAGAAAATTCATTTTGAAATTCCAACAAAAAGAGTATTATGTCCATTTAGATCTGTAACCGACCTAGAGCCATTCCAGGTCGAACTTGATGGGCAAGAAGTGGCAAGCAAGCACGTGTGGAGTATAGTCCAACCTACTAGTCTAACAAAACAACCTAAGTTTTCAACTCAAACAAATCATTAGATAAAGAGGTATAAAAATTCATCAAAAAAAAAGTTGTCCATCGATGTGGGACTTTGGAAGAGCATTGTGCAGCCACCTAATAATCCTCCACCAATGATAAAACCTAAAGAAAATCACATGAGACCTAGATAAAGAAAGAGTAACACTTAAGTATCAACTTTACAATGTTTGAATTAATATATAGTGATGTGAGGTAATAATCATGTGTAAGAAGTGAAGGAATCTTAAACTATAGAAACTTTGACTTAGACTCCCTCAACACATCTTTTACCTTAATGTATACAAATTCTATGATAATAAATAAGATCTATTTATGATCATGCGCACACCATGGGCAATTATGTCGGCAGAAAGATAATTTTAGTCTTTAATAGAAGATGACCCACCTTCACACTCACATAGTTAAAGCCTTTGAGTGTGTCTCATAAGCATTTCCACACATGGATATGGATTCTTTAAGATCATATGAATTGTAACATCTTAAAATATACTACTGTAAAATTTTCTTTTTAGAAAAAGCTTAGGATAAAATATAGATGGATGTTACCGTCGTACAGTTGTACTCGACATAAGTATGGCTTACCATACTATCCTTCCATCGAAAAAAGGAAAAAACAATTAAAACTTAAACATGGTAAAATAGGAAACGAGATAGATTCATAAATGTAATATGTGTTTGGAGGTTAACTCCAAGTATAATAGCCAAAAATTACATTAAAGGGATATTTTGGAACTAAGAGTCATAAAAGGTATGCGGCCAAAGCTAAGATCTAGATAATATGACTCTACATCCCTAAATCCTAAGCATAAATATAAGATCACTCCTCCTCAAGCAAGGCATCATAAGTAGCAAAATCATCCAATGGGTCATCCATGACATGCACAAACTCAACTGGACTCTTTGCTCTTAGGACTGAGCAGTGACCATAAAAAAGGTGATCTATCCACCATGTACTAAGTAAGGTAACAATACAATCATAACAAGATCAGATAGAATACGTAAGGCCACATAGAGGAATAAGCGCACACAATGATTAGCATAATATAATGTAAGATAATACTGATTCCAAAAACCCATTATTAGGTATAACCATAATCCATATTTTTATTAATGTTGAGTATAGGAATTTTACTATTTTTAACCCAATGGAACATACTAAAGCAACCTTCAGGGCAGAATACACCTTAGCTACTATTATTGTTTGGTAAAACGAATCCAACATATACTAGGGCACCATGCTCCTGACCACTATTCTTAAACATATGGAAAGGCAAAAGGTACGTCTCAAGGCAAAATACTCATTTGCCACTATTATCATTCGATGGAATGGACAAAACACCTCGATCCCAACTCGTGCAATATTTCACTTTAAGTGATTAATTTATTATTCATCATTTTTTATCTCAAGATCATATTCTTATTTACTTTGAACCCATGAACCCAACTATTCTCAACCTGGTGGAACAAAATGAAGCACCTATCTGAGAAAAAAACATCTTAAGTCTTAAGTCACTATCATCATTCGATGGAACAGACACATAACACCTCAACCCTGGCTCATATAATCTTTCACTTTTAATAATTAATGGCGTATTGATTGTTACGTAACTCAAGATCATCCTATAAGACACATATATATGTACAACATATAATTGGAACACATAAAGCACAACCACATGGATATTAGGGCATCACTTAAGGAAAATACCCATATTTTCTCTAAGAAACCCTAATTTCACAAGTTAAGCATAAATCCTCCCATAATACTCATTTTTCCACCAAATTTAATACATACCCCCAAAATATTATTTTTACAAAAATGAAGGTATTAATCTAACACCTTACATATGTGATAATAATTTGCCTCTATAGTTACTATTTATAAATCCTTATGAAACCTCAATTTCACAAATTATAAATAAATTTTCCATAAGACTTGTATAACCGCAAAACTTAATACACATTCCTAAAATTTCAATATTGATGTTGATAATCGAGGTCTAACTTTAATGTTTTACACGTACTATAATAACCCTGCTGCCTCTACAAAACCCTATTTCATGAGGTGAGTATAACTTTTCCCATAATACTCTTTTAATCATAAAATTTAATAAAAATTTCTAAAATATGATAATAACATCATATCTAAAAATTGAGTTCTAATTCCAACATTCTGTACATGCGATATCAACCCCACCTCTGGGGTTATTATTTTCAATTTAAGACATTTTTTTATTTTATTAGACTTAGGCATTTCATAATTACACTAAAAATTCCACATGATATGATTAGCATTTTTTAAACCATTTAACACGTTAAAATACCAATGATTCCATATTTAACCCATATTGACCAAAATGCCCTTAAGATAGTCGAAATGCTCATACTTTCACCAAAACCCTATAAGTCCCAATATTGAATGATTTCCAACTTCCAATACATATATCATATGAAACTAATTGAACATAGCCATTTAACACTTTCCATACTCAATCAAACCACATTAAAAATACCATAGGTCATACATATACACTTAGGGTATCAAAACAAGATTTATCGCAACAACAACATATGAGCTCTTGCTCTTCACATATCCTCACTTTCCATAGATTTGATACCACATCATCATACCACAGCATTAACAACATAACATTATCCATATAACAATATCAAACATGATATTTCATACAAAAATACACATTGTACACAAAACACTAGTTACGACCTGTATCCATATCAAAAGTATCTCCGGTTTCTAAACACGTAGAACCTAAGATGCCTCCACCGAGACAACCAAAAAACCACCTAAAAGTTAATAATTATACAACATTAAAACTCAAGAAAAAAATTAAGGAAAATATAAGGTAAAGGAAGGTGGAAAATGAAGCAAAATCGAAGCAGACCAATTTTAGAAGGGGTCAAACTAACTATTGTAGATTTGACACAACCTATGGGCTAAAGAGTGAGTGACTCACAAAGATAGGGTAGGGTCTGCATAAGCTCCTCACGCTGGGGGGTAACATGAAGTTGTAATGGTTGTGGGGTGGCATGGCATGAAGGCTTAGCGTTGGTAAGGGTTGTGCAGTGTGAAATGATGGTGTGTTTGGGCTAAGTATAATATCAGGATATGGGGGAAATAGTTGGTGGTTTGCGCGAGTATTTAATGTTGCTAAAGCTTAGCAATATCAGGTTCTCACGCTGTGGCTAATTTTCATCATTAGGAGGTAAGGATTTTGCGGCAATTCAAGGGTCACAAATGGTGGGAGGACGACGAATGAAACATAATGAAGCTGAGGCAAGAGAAAGGGAGTCTAGGGAAAGTATGTAGGAGTTGTAAAGAATGAAGTGAGAAGGGAAGAGGGGGTATTTATAGGAAGAATGGGTGGTGAGGCTTATGATATGGAAAGACAAAGGAGTATGGATTTGAGTGTGGATAGTTTTGGCGTGGGTTTGGGAATAACAAGGGCAGATGTTATAAGGTAGGTGAGTAGTGCATATGGTGTAGTGTGGAGGGTGGTAAGTGCATGGCTGGTAAGGAAAAAATAAAGTGATAGGAACCATGAAGGGGAGTGTTTGTATGGGAAAACGGATGAAGGGGAAGAAGACCGACCAAGACAGGGGAGAAGGAAAGAAAAGAAAAAGAAAAAGGAAAAAGGGAAGAGGAAATGAAAGAGTTTAGGGTTAGGATTAGAGTTAGGTTTAGATATTTGATTATGGAATTAGGGTAAAATTAATTTATCAACATTTAGAGTTTAGGTTTAAGTTAAAATATTGATGAGTTGGAATTAAGATTAGGATCAAGTTTAGATTTAGGATTAAGGAATTATGGTAAGGTAAAAATATTAATTTTTTGAGATTAGGATTAGGTTATGATATTAATAACTTAGGATTAAGGTTAGATAAAATTATAGGTATTATAAGAATGCTCATCTTCATATACAGCAAGTCATGAGTTCATTAAGTTTGCCTCACTAGGACCACCCAAAATTAGGGCTATGAACTCATTAAGAGACTAAGATTAACTTGTAGTCAAAGAATTGCTACACGCCAAAAGGATGAGAATGTAATGCAACAGAGTAATCATATGGCTTCATTTGACCACGAGTGGTATCCACCACACTCTCCTCAACTTAATGGCTTAAGTCGTATCCCACCTTAATGATTTGAGGACAACCCTCCTTGTTAGACCCTTCACAAGAGGATATATTAGATTTTCTTTGATCTAAAAAGCTCTAAAGAGATTCCATCGATCCTCAATAGTTTTCTCACAAAATTTCATGTCACATAGATGTGTCTCTTCTTACCATTATACACATTGTTATTAGCTTCACAAATATCTACATGTGAGACATAAGGTAACGAAACTGACACACAAGGTTTCCTCCACAAAGGTACATTAACCAATAGGTTCTTCAACCATTCCACCTCTAAACTAGCTATCTCAAGGGAAATAAACTATGACTCCATAGTGGAGGGATCTATGCATGTTTGCTTAGTAGAATTCTACAAGACGACTCTTCCACCCAGGGTAAACACATGACCACTAGTGGAACTGACCTCATAATTATCTAAAATCCAGGTAACAGTTGAAATCCTTCTAACACAATAGAAAATTTACAAAAATGCAAGCATCAATCCTTAGTACCCTTCAGGTATATAAGTAAACGATGAAGTGTATTCCAACGATCATTACCTAGGTTGTGAGTGTACCAACTTAGTCTTCTCACTATATAAGCTATGTCGAGTCTAGTATAGTTAAAGAGAAACATTACACTTCCTATAATTAAACATATTCAGCTTGAGAAACACTAGAATATTAGTTCTTTTTCAAATGCATGTTAGGATCATAGGGAGTTTTCAAAGGCATAACTTTTAAAAAATTAATTTTTTTTATATCTTTTCAATATAATGTGATAGACACATGAAAAAGTCATTCTTAGTTTTTCTCATTTTAATACCAATAATCACATAAGCTTCTCCTAAATCTTTCCTATCAAAATAAAAAGACAAAAATGATTTGGTCTTGTTGATCACAGTCACATCAATCCCAAAAATCAACATATCATCAACATTCAACATACAAACATATATATACACAATCATGTCTAAACATATTAGAGTAAATACAATAATATGATGCATTCACAGCATAACCATCACTCACTAAAGTTTGGCCAAAATTTTCATACTATTACTTAGGAGCTTGTTTAAGGTCATACATGAATTTTTATCAATCTACATACTGTGTTCTCTTGATCCTAAACTATATAACCCCATGGCAACTTTGCATAAACCTCTTCTTTAAGCTTTCCATTTAAATATGTAGTTTTAAAATCCATTTGATGTACCAAAAGTCCATGAATAACAGCTAGGGAAACTAAAGTACGAATAGTAGCAATCTTAGTCATAGGATAATAAGTATCAAAAAAGTTCAAACGCTTTTTTTTTTCTTGTATCATATAGCTACCAATCTTGCCTTGAACTTATCTATGGTCCCATCATTTATCAAGTTATTTCTAAATACACATTTGTATCTAATTAGTTTACAACTTTTAGGCAAATCCACCAAATCTCATTTATGATTAGACATAATGGATTCTAAGTCTTTTTTCCTATCACTTCCTTCTAAAAACTATCATCAATAGATGTTACAACTTAATTGTAGGATTTCGGATCCTCCTAAGTTGGATAAACAAGCAAAAAAATCTACATGTATCATATCAATACCATCATTTTCAACCAAGAAATCAATAACAAAGTTGGATCCATAACTAGTTTATATTCTTCATCTTTTAATTATCCTAGGCTCATTCACATTTTTATCTATAACATTTGATGAAGAAAGTAGAGACAAAGGCACATAATAATCATTCAAATAACTAGCAATACTGCATGCACTTTTTTTCATGGGAAACACATTCTAAAAAAATAGTATTTTTAGATTCACAAATAGACTTATCATTCAAACACAAGAATCCATATGCAACACTGTTCTAAGCATGACCAATAAATGTATAGTCAAAAGCTTTTCCACCCACTCTAGTTCTGCTAAAGTCTAGTAAGCTAACCTTAGCTAGACATCTCCATACTTTCAAAGGCTTTAGATAATACTTAAAGCCTTTCCATAATTCTTAGAGTGTCTTATCTAACTTCTTATGGATAAATCTATATAAACCATAATAGGCAGATAATACGGCTCCCCCAATATTTAGTTAGACATACTAGAGCTCAATAGCATATCATATATTATTTCTTTTAAAGTAATATACTTTCTTTTAGCTACACCATTTTTTTGAGAGGTATAAGGGGTACTGGTCTCATGTATAATTCTATAACTATCACAAAAGTCTTCTAGGAAATTAATTCATATTCACCACCCCTTTCTTACCTTAGCTATTTTCTTTTACGGTCTAATGGGTTTGCAACCACTGCACTATATTTGAAGAATATGTCTTTAGTCTCATCTTTAGTCCAAAGGAAGTAAATTTTAGTATACCTAGAATAATCATCTATGAAGGTTACATAGTACCATTTTCTACCCTACTCACAAAGTTCTTAAAGTCACCTAAATTTGTAGGAATCAACTTGAATAATTTAGTTGATCTCTTAATGATAGGTTTAAATGGCTTTATAGCATATTTGTCTTCCACATAAACAAGTCACTTCTCATGATCAATAGTGTCTAACACATTAATCAGGTCCATTTATTTTAGTTTATATATTGAAGCTACATTCACATGTCCTATCCTAACATGCCATAAAGATACACCCTTAGTAATACAAACCGAAGAAAAGCAATTTCATTAACTAAAATATTGGGTAAAACATAGAAACCATCAACTAAGTACCCATTTTCCACAAATATGTCATTATTGGTCCACGTGACCTTATAAGCCTCAAAAATCAAATTAAGTCCAACCCTATTAGCAAACTTCCTAAAAAGAGGTTCCTATGCAAGGATGACACAAACATAACATCACTTGAAGATAAAGTTTTTCCATAATTGAGTTTAAGAGGTAAGACTTATTTGCTCAAAACTTTAAAAGTGGTTGAATTTCCTATGAATACATTCTCTCCATTAGTGTCATCATCAAAATTATGGAAGAGACCTCTGTTGGCATATAAATGCTTAGAAGCGTTGATATCCATAACCCAATTGGACTTGTTGTCAACAAAATCTTTTCCACCACCACCGCAACAATAATCTCCTCAATCACAACAACATTATTTTTGGCAATAGAGGATCAACACTCTTCTAAGTTGATTTTGGGTCGTATGGCCTTGCCTCTTATAGCAGTGATAAGCCTTTTGATTTGTCTTCCTATAGACATAACATGTTGCCTTCTTCTTATGAACCTTGCCGCCCTTTTTTAAGTTGGATTGATTCTTTTTTTGGCATTTATTCTAGGGTAACTTTGCATTTCATTTATACTTGTATTTAGCAATAGCATATTCAATCACATTTGCAAAAACCAAGCTTGAGGCATATGAGACATGGTTATCCTTCTAGTAGTTTGCCTCTTTTGTTCTCATATTACTGATCAGCTCTGTAGTGTCAGATCTCTCTTTTCATGCTTTAGATGGTTTTGATAATCACTCGATGACGGTGGAAAATTTTCTAGTAAAACATTCGCTTAAAATGTCTCTCTTATCTTCATGACATCTCCAAGAACATCATCAACCAAAATTTCAAACTCATGAAGTTGCACCATCACAGATTTCTCATCTACCATATAAAACTTTAGCAAGTTGTCTACAAAATATTTTTCCCTCTTCAAAGTGCCCCATATCTCTTTTGATGATGAGAGCCCAAAGAATAAATCAAATATGTTGTTGCTCATGTGAGAGAACAAGTGGTCTTGATTGAACCATCTTGTTATCCCTATCATACTTCTCTTTTGCTGCTATCTCAACTTTCTTAGTAGTAGAAGTTCTTGGAGTGATAATATCAGTAGCAGAACCAACATCTTTTTCAGGTGGTGGTTATGTGAGAAATATATAATCAACTTTGAAGGCTTTGAACAATGGCACAAGCTTTTGACACACATATAATAGTTAGAGTAGTCAAGTGGCTCAAGCTTGGACACATCTGGTATCAATTTTGGCATACTAGCAACCATAACAATAAAAAAATACTTTTTAATAACAGGAATCTAATAGCATTAGCAAAAAGGATACATATGACCAATTTTGTAGTAGCACTTAATCACATAAAATTCAAGGGTAACAAATTATAAAACACCTAGTGTGCACCAACAGTATCAAAATCAAAACCACTAATAAAAAACACTATCCAACTAATATTGTAAGAAATGAAGAAACTATCGGAACCCAGAGTAGTATCTCAAACCTTGGACTTTATAATTATCGATCATTAACAAATGATAAATCCACATAAAGCAATTTATACTTGAAACCAAAAAATGAAGAAAGGAAAAAGGGAGTGGCCTCAAAATCGACACCTTCCATGCATAATAGTGGTGAACTTTAGCATTACCAACATGCGACATGTGTGGTGTATAATCATGCTTAATAGGTAGATAAAATAACCCAAGTTTTCAATGCGGACAAAAAAACTTATGAAAAACTAAGTAATCTATCGATGTCAAACTTTGGAAGAATATTATTCTACCATTGACTCGACACTTGTATTAGAATGATAATGACACCACTCACATATCTTTATAAAAAATACTCTGCATCAATATATGTTACATTATGAGCAATTAAACACATATATACAATGCATTTTCAGTTTTGGAAAAATTAATTTTATTGACCAATTTAATTTTATATATCTCAAAATCAAAATTATATATGATGATTAGTCTTTTTCATAGCTATATATATAATCACCCTAATTTAATTTTATTGATGATTTAAAGAGATATTTGCGGTGGCTTTTGAAGTCGTTCATGTAACACCCCCAAATTTACTACTAAAAAATTTTGTTTCAAGCGGAAGCATATAATCAAATATTTGGGTGTTACCGGCGTAATTGATATAAGTTTGGCTTAACCCACCATCCTTATGTCAATTACAAGGAAAAATGATTTAAAACATGATTAGAAAGAGATATACATCAAAGAAGTGTTTGGAGATTAACTCCGATTACAATATCAAAATATAACCAAAAAGGATCCCATGGAACTAAGAGTCCAAAAAGGTATTCGGGTAAAACTATCAACCGGATAACATGACTCTACGCCCAACCCTGATATGAATAAATCACTCATCCACATATATCGCAACAAAAGCTACAAAATCATCAACCAAGTCCTCATCGACCTGCACATAAACATATGGGTCGGCTACTCGTTGGATCGAGCAGCACCCATAAAACTGATGATCAGTACGCTACGTACTGAGTAAGGTAACAGTACAGTCAAGTAGGATTACACATAATACAAGAATACATGCACAAATAGAATAAAGCCAGATAACTACTGATTCCAAGTCTTTCATTAAATATATCATATTTTAAATCTTTTATTTACGTTGAGTTCAGCGACCCCACTATTCTTAAACTGGTGGATTGGTCTAAAACACCTCTCGGGGACAAGACACTCGAACCACTATTATTATCCGGTGGAACAGAGCCAACACCTCTTAGAGTAAAAATACTCCTGAGCCACTATTTATTAAACCAGTGGAACGGTTTGAAGCGGCTCTCGAGGACAAGACACCCAAGCCACTATTATTATCCGGTGGAACGAACTCAACACCTCGGTCCTGACTCACATATTCTTTCACTTTAAATGATTAGTATATTTCCATTTATACTTTAACTTTTAATTGTATTCTCATTCACATTGAGTATGGGGCCCTACTATTCTTAATCCGGTAGAACGGGCTGGAGCACCTCTCGGGGACAACACACCTAAGCCACTATTATTATCCAATAGAACGGAGCCATATAAACACCTCGGCCCGACCCAAGTGATCTTTCACTTTACATGATTAATATCTTATTTAGAGTTTATTGTATATTATCATGCCAAACTCAAGACATACAATTAAACACATAAGTATGACTACGTAATTATCCTCAAAAGACCATAATACCCTTAGGGTAACCAAGACAATCGTATTCTCCCAAAGCTTTATAAAATCCAAAGTATATACATTTCCACTTATTATCCGAAGTACATATCCTTAGTCTCCCATAGATATTTTGTAACCAATATTTATACCCAAACATGTACTTATATAATTTCATTACTCCCAAGAACATCATCTCATAGCATTTCCATAATTAAATTATTCAATACCACATATTCAACACAAAAGTATACATTAACAACACAAGGAAAATACATGGAGCACATAAAACCCTAGCTATGACATGTATAATTACTTTCCCATAGGTATCTTGTATACAATATTATACTCAAATACGAGCTTGCATAATTTCATTTCTCTCAAGAATATCATTTCATAGCATTTCCATAAATAAATTAGGCAATACCACATACTCAACACAAAAGCATATACAAAGATACAAATATCACATAAATCCCTAGCTATGACATGTATCTTTACCGACAAGGACACCAGGCTCTATGTACGAAAATCCTATACTTCCTCTGAGATCACCGGAAAAATCACCGAAGTCAAATGGAAATTTGAATTGTATGGTAGTGTAAAAATATATGTGGTGGAACTATGGTTAAATTTTGGTGGTGTTTGGAGAAGATATAGGGTGAAAATAGGGTTGCACGGCCAAGAAAGAAGTTGCACTAGAAGGCGGTGCAAAAGTTGCAGGGCCGTGCATAATCATAGCACAA
Source organism: Tamarix chinensis (assembly GCA_030549775.1). NCBI lineage: Eukaryota > Viridiplantae > Streptophyta > Magnoliopsida > Caryophyllales > Tamaricaceae > Tamarix > Tamarix chinensis. The sequence goes on from CM060182.1 coordinate 56,173,031, forward strand.
GAGATCGAGAGAAAAGAAAACACACAGTCAGGCCATGCAGCAATAGTGTACGACAGTTTGCAGGAAGAAAATATGCATAGCCCAGCTGTGTAGAATCAAGCCAAGAGGAAAATTTATGCACAGTCAGATGGTGAAGGGGTTGCACGGCTGAGCAACTGGGTATCTGAGTGATTGCATGGCCATACACAGGTTGTGCACTCTAAAACTCTACAACGCACGAAGGAGAAGAGAAAGGAAAATAGGCGGTGGTCGGCGACTATGGCCGGCATGGCGAGGGGGAAGGTTGGGGCAACCTTGGTGGTTGGTCCACCGGCCAAAGGGCAGCTAGTGGCGGCTTGGGTGGTGCTCGGTGGTGGATTTGGTGTTGTGGGTGATGAAAACAGGGATAATGGAGGAAGAAGAAGGAGAAAGGAGAAGGAAGAAGAGGAAAAGGTCGGGGAGTTGATGGATGTCAATATAATGGAGGGTTGGTGGTATTTATACTAGTAGGTGGGCGTGCTAAGGAGGAGAAAAGATGCAGAGAAGTGATGACGATGATGATGAAGGAAATCTACTGAGAAGAAGAAAGAAGAAAGAAAAGGATGGAGGATGGTGATGGTTGAGATGGATGGGAGTCGGGCAGAGGCACGAGGGGGTGATGATGGAGAAGGAGACGTGCAAAGGAGGAGAAGGCAGGGAGAAGAAGGAAGAAGAAAGGTGGCAGGTTGGTAGGGTTGCAAAACACAGTAGTAGCAGGGAAAGTGGAATAAGAAGAAGAAGAAGAAGAAGAAGAAGAAGAAGAAGAAGAAGAAGAAGAAGAAGAAGAAGAAGAAGAAGGGGGTAGCACGAGGGAGTGGCAGGTGATGGTGATGGTGCAAGGGAGGCAAGTGGAGGGGGTGCATGTGTGGGAGAAGAAAATTTTCTCACACCAAAAGATTTCGGCGCAAAGAAGAAAAGAAAAGGAAAAGAAAAGGAAAGAAAGGAAGAAAAGAAAAGGAGAAAGAAAAGGAAAAAGATAAAGGTTAGGGAATTAGGATTAGATTAAGAATTTTGGGATTAACCAAATAATTTAGATTAGCATAAATTTTAGCGGTTTCGGTTTTTGGTTTACGAATATTCGGTTTATTTGAATCAAGGTTTCGGTTTTCGATTTTCGGTTTCGGTTAAAGTTTCGGGATTAAGAAATTTAGTTAAGGCTAATAATAAAATTTCTTGAGATTAGAGTCAAATTAGGGCTAATGATGCGGGATTAGGTTAAGTAAAATTTTCAAGTATTACAGTTCATACCATAGTTTTAAAAACCAGACCGAACCAGCCGGTTTGACCGACAAACAAGTCAGATCACTGGCTAGATTGCATGTACCAGTTAGAACCAGTGAAAATTGATAGTACTAGTAAAAACCAATAAACCAATCAAAAAATCAGCCATCTGAACCAAGCAAAAATTAGTTGGGAGCCGGCAAAATTTATGTGTAGTTTAATTTTGTATGTATTTCACATGTTTTTAATTTAATATATACCACTGTGTTGGCTAGTCCAAACCATTGGTATGACCACTAAACTAGTGAATCAGCTATGATATCGATTCTATTTTTAAAACTATGGTTCAAACTATTAACCATAAGGTGGTTTCCCTCAAGCCTGACCTGCTATGTAAAGTGCATGAGAGAGTGGAATTTGGTTATTTGGGAAGTGTGCTGAGAAGATTTGGCTCTTTAACAAGCAATGTGTAAAGTTGATAAATGAATTGTGGCACTTTTTTCTATACTCCTGTTGAACGACTGACCGCCCATGCTACATTATTTAGTTAGGCATCAAAGATATAATACCTTCCATAATGAAGAATCTAATTTTTCTTATATGTGATGAGACCTTTCTGAAATGAATTTTCAAATAAGGTAAATATGAATGGCTCTTTTACATGGGTTTCATGTTTTAGGAATGCTTCAGTGGGTTCTAGCACTATTTTTATTCTATTTGTTAAAGCTTGACAATAGAGGAACTTTATTGTTGGAAAGGTATGTGTTATTCGCTACTACAAACAAGCTTCAAACCGGGTTTTTACTCTTTAAAAGTCCCAAATGTTGTTTGGCCCAAATTTAGATGATGAACGAGGTGATGCCCTGAAAACTATTCTAGATGATGATAAAATTTAGAACTCTAAGGTCAATATTTGGGTTCACCTAGCTACTTAGGTGGGAGGTTAAAAGAAGATGATGTTTAATTAGTTGGCTGAAGGAGAAGACCCAAAAAAGAAGCTTTAGGGATACATGGACAGATATATAGTTTATAACTTTGATGTGCAGGAAATAAGAAGACACTATTGAGGAAAGGTATGTTGTTGCAATGCACGAAACCATACATCCTAAGCAATGAGTTATATAATCTAGCTAGCTACCCACCTACTTAATTAAATGGTACTTTATAAAGATCCACGCACATCTGCCCCATTTATGGTGAGGGAAGGAGAATTAGGAAAGGAATATTCATTGGGTAGGATAGACTTCATGAGACTATGGAAAAGGGTGCTAATTAAAGATTTTTGTAATTTAGTTTTGTTCAAATTGGCAATGCTTCTATAAGTAGGTTAGTGACTAGGGAACATTCATATACTAGTACGTAGCATCTAGGAAGTAAAATGTCATCTATGATGTGGTATATTGTATATTATTATTATGGAGGCTAACTACAATAATATACTTAGTTTACGTGTAGCACAATATTTGGGAGTCAAGGTGGGTGGGTAGTTAAAATTGGCATTTGTTGGGTGGTGGGCAATGGTAATAAAGATAGATTTTTTGCATCACAATGTCCTCCCAACAAATACTATTAGAGGAGTGTTTACACTAAGATGTTTGGGCATGATTGTGTGATAATTGATATGTATTTATGTAGATGATATGTTATTTCTTGGCACAAATGTGGCCATGGTTAATAGGACAAAATTATTTTTTATCCTCTCATTTTGATATGACAAATTTAGGCAAAGTTGATGTGATTCTCCATCTTAAGTTGAAAAAAATGAGAACAACTTTTATTTGTGCCAGCCAAATTACATTGAAAAGAATATGAATTTATTTTATTTCTTTAATGAGATACATGTAAATCAAAACTATCTAATTCACAGAGGAAATATAATCCACATAAAATCATAACAATCTTTAAGTTGTGATTCCCATAGGTACATAAAATACATATACCATTCCACTTATACGCTAACACATACAATATCATGAATAAATGGTATGGCATTCATCATTAACCCATAAAGTATCAAGGATCGTTATACATGCAACAATAATAAGAGTAAGGAATACATGCGATAACATACGATAAAACATGCGATCATGAACTTATGCTTATAAACACACAATTGGGCATGACAACACACCGGGGTACATGTATATAGCGAACACTAATCTCTTACTAAGAAGAAAAACTATCCTATAAATATAAAATTTGGCACATAAGGCCCACATGTAATTAAAATAGTAGATTATGCGATAACATAATAAGAACATGCATTATATAGTAGTATAATTGTGAAGAAAACAACTAAGCTACATAAGTAGGATAATGAAACATAAATCCCATGAATGAATGAGAACCATCGAATATTGTATTCCATTATCATGATCACAATCAATTGATTATATTAACTTGGGGACGCGAACAACACTAGCCACAGCCTATCCACACAAAAATGTAACTAGACCGCCAATAAATAGGATACATAATCACTTAAGTATGCATACCCTATATGGGTAGAAATATATTGAGATACTTATAGAGTAGAAGAGTGTCTATCTAGACCTTAAAAGACACTCAGAATCATAGAAGAAAAAAATACCGGAATGGAACCAAGTGAATGCCAAGCCTAAATCGGATAGCTAGTACGAGTGATACAAGTTCCACCTCAATATCATTTACTTTAAGTGATTAATGTTTTATTTAAATATTTAACCAAACATAAATTAGGCTCACATAATAATACTTAAATCACTCCTATCAACACAATTCAATTACATTATTGAATTCTAAAGTTATCCACACACTTGATCTACAAGGGATCAAGGCCCAAACCATGTGGCATTAAAGCTAAATATTCTAAGTGACATGAAAGTTGATCAATTGTAAGAAACATTAAATTTGATCAATTTCGAGCGACATTAAAGCCTAACAATTCCAAGAAGCATTAAAGTCGAACAATTTCAAGTGGCATTAAAACCGAACAAACATATGGCATAAAAGCTCAACCTAAGGCATCACACTATTTCAATCCATACTAAACCCAATTGTATAATTTTCTAACACCAATTAAAATTAAAACACACCAAAATGTGTTCAAGAATCACCAAACATTTCAAAAATTACTTGATCATGTTAACCACGTAATCATGCTCAACCATTCACATACTCAAACTCATACAAATGATCAATAGGCATACTAACACGTGTGAGTATTGAAAATTACAAGCTCATAGATACCTAAAAGTACCATATATGACATGGTGTACACTTGATGCACATAAATCACATAAAGCATACTTATCACCTTTTAAGAAGATATATAATTCATTATTCCGCCATAAGAAATGGTAGGTATAGATTTACCAATGTACATTCATTATTCCGCCATAAGAAAGCAAGCTACATGAAATAAAAATGAGATTAAGATCACTAGCTCAAGGATCAATGAGAATGCTTTACTAGATAGCCAATAGATATCGTATAATTAGGTTAGAAAACTACCTTATCGACCAATAACTCAAGTGCTACAATTTATATAATAAAGAAAAGCACAAATGAGCTTTTGTGGAAAACAAAGCCAAAACCTAACATGCAAGAACGTAACTCCAATAAGATTAAATTTTGATTCTTGAATAAATTGAGTTCATAAAAGATCACTTGGGGCATTTGAAATTGATTTGGAAAACTATGGGAAAGACTATGAAGGATAAGTTAATTTTATCAAAAATGACTTACTAATTAAGTTTTACAACAAAAAAGAAAAATCAACCGATTTTAGATAACTGATCTAAAATGATGAGATAAAATCACAATTGGAATGATTTTAAATCATAGCTAGTAATTGGCTAGTTAAATGAAGCATAAACAAATCAATTACATAAAACTATCTTTGAAAAATAGGTTTTCTAGGCCCGAATTATAAATTGAACAATTGACTTTGATTACCTCAAATTGATAGTTTAAAAATACAATATAGCCAACTCTAGATAAATATAGATAATCATTCTCAACAAAAATAATATTACTAATAGCCAACTTATAATAATCGTTTTTAAAAATTAGGGTTTTTGTCGGGAATGTAAATATGATCAATTATTGATCAACTTTTCAATTTAATGATTTTAAAATCTATCATATTCTAAACATATTATGTAATTAATGTGAATAAAAGTCATAACTACACATTTCAATTTAACAAGATTAGAGCTATAACATAAAAATTCTAATTCATTTTATTCCCATAATTTTTATGAAAGTAATGAATCAAAAATACAATTAGTCATATTCTAAAGTCCTTTGTAAAACCAACTGGAAACAAAAACTCAAATATCATATTCAATTCAAAGACAAGACTCTCCAATTAGGGTTTAAGACCAAAAATCTCAACTTAGTCAATTTCATCAATTTTATCAAATTGAAGCAATGAAAATGAAATTATATACCTTTCAAAACATATTATACAATAAATTAATCAAAAATAGATTAATTTGATAAACCCAAGCTAACTAGAAATATCTAGGTGTAAAAATCTAAATTTGACTAATCCGCAACATACAATACAATTAACTACTCTAAATAATCACATAGCTCATTTATATATAATCCAACTGTCAACTTAACTTAATTAATACTAATTTATCTATAATCAATCAAAATCAAGGTTAAGATTTTGGTAAAATTATACCAAACAAAATTTAAGAATCATAGCAGCTTTCCTTAGCACAATCGAAGGATTTGATAATTTCAAGTTTTAGTTTCGTTTTGACATTTTTTGGGGACTATTATTTTTTGTCCAAAAGATCATTCTAACTCTAAAACAAATTGGTTCACAAAAATGGATGTATCTATGCAAACTTTGACCTTAATCTATAAGAGTTTTCACATGACAAAATTTGTGGCATGAATTTTCTAGGCACACTTGGTCCTAAAAAAATCTTGAGCATATTATTGATCCAAAAGTATATCTTTTACCTCTCTTTCATTAATTTAGTAAGGGATGAGGAGATTAGTTGAAGTAAAGTATACCATTTACCTCTCTTTAATTAATTTAGTAAGTGACAAGGGCAAAGTTGAAGTAAAGTATACCTTTTACCTCTCTCTAATTAATAGGGGATATTACATGCACAATCAAAGTATTGAGTTCACACCCCTCAAAAATCTATTTTTATTATTTTTGACCAATTTGACCCTTTCATTTGTGTAAAACTCCTCTTATTTCTCTCTCTCTCTCTCTCTCTCTCATATCTTCTTCTCAAATAATCACACAACATTAGATTCTTTCAACCTCGAATACAATAAGTATGGAAGAGGAAAATAAATCTAACAATTATTTTAGCTAAGTTGAAATTGATAAAATAATGGTAAGGCAATGCTTTACAAAAAACTAGGCCAGATATTAAAAGACATAGTTGACGAGCAATTCACCTGCCTGAAAAAAAACTGATAGAGTCACCCATCAGAATGGAAGGTTAACGGGTGAGTCATTCATTAGAAGGTTAGTCTGACGGGAAAATCATTTGTTAGAAGATGGCTCTGATGTGTGGCTCACACGTCAAATCCTAATATTAGCAGGTGATTCACCCAAAAGTGGGTAAGATCTTACAAGGAATTTGTTCGTTGATTTTAAAAATTAGTGAACGAATTACCAAAAAAACTCTCCTCCTATAAAATTTATTAATCATTTTTATATGTATGTATTCCTTCTAATTTCATATTTTGAATATTAATTACATAATCAAGATCCAGTTAATACTGATTGAAGTGAATTATTTGGTATAGACAAGATTTTTAATGGTCATGAGTCATTAATTGAGTTGGTTAAAGAAATTATAATGATACATAATATAGTTTTAAGTATTAAGAGGTCAAAAAAAGGTAAGGTTTGGATACACTATGAAAGAGGTGGTGCTTATAGAAGACAACCTTCAGTGAATATGAAAGGTGTTAGATCTATAGGGACCAAACATTGTGGTTGTGAATACAAGATTCATAGAAAGGAAGATGCTTGCGATGGTTCAAGACTAGTGATAGAATATAAAATGCATAATCATAAAGTAGGTAAGTATTTGCAGAGGCATTTGTTTACTTGTCGATTATCTCTCGAGGATGTAGGTTGGTGCAAAATCTAACCCAACTAAATGTCAAATAAAGGGTGATTATTGACAGCTTAAAATGGGGTGATGAGGATAATACTACACACTTAGGACAATCTACAATGCTAGACATAAGTTCAAGGTATAAAGCTTAATTGGAAGTATAGTCATGCAATAGTTATTGCACTTCATAGAAACCAACGAATACTATTTATGGCATTGTCGCTTTCCTAGCTTTGATATGGTTAGTGATATAGTATTTGCACACCCAGATTATATTGTTTTTTTGCATGTGTTTTTATATGTCATTTGTTTAGATTGTATATAAAACACCAATAAGTACAACCTTCCTTTTTTGGAGGTCATAGGTTTTATGTCTTGTGGTAAAATTTTTACCATTATCTTGGCATTTATGATGAAATAAAATGAAGATAACTACAAATGAGTGCTTGATAAGGTAAAGATATTGATGGAACCCCATGAATCAAATGTGGTTATCACTAATAAAAATTGTGACTCACATAAATAGTGCTGAAAGTATTTCCTAATGCACCACACTTCTTATGTAGATGACACATTAGTAAGAATGTTCTCTCTCATTCCATAAAATACCTAGAAAATATATTAGCATTAGAATGTTTCCTAAGTGGTTAGAGGAAGATTGTACAAGTGACTATAATTAAGACATATAAGAGAAATCTCCTACTTATGTGTGACAAATAGGGCATATTTCCACACCTATTACAATAGGTGTACAAAACCTAGTATAATCCATATAAGGATAGGTTTATTTCGGTGTGGGTTAACAAAATTCTTCACTTTTTCACTCATATGACCAATAAGTATACTTTTTGTTGTTATAAATATTCAATGTCATTTAATCTATTACTAAATAACAATTAGTCATTACTTATATTTTGAAAATATAATCATAAGGTGGAAAGTGAACATGGCAAGTTGAAGAAATATATTTCATAAACACATATAATTTTTAACACATTATGCCTGTATATCAACAAACTAATAAGAATCCAAATTAATGAGGTGAAAAATAATCTTGAAGAATCATTCCACATTACTCTATAGATGGCATATTGTTCAAGGAGCTCACGTATGTTGTATGTCATAGAGCATTGGATTTGATTGAAGAGAAGAGTAAAAGGTCCAATACAATTGGTACTGAATCCTTAGGATGTGGTTGTTACTTGAGGTTGACACATGGTTTGCGTGTGCGCATGAGATATGTTGGAAGTATACCATATAAATGGTATTAATTTATATATATATATATATATATATATATATAAAGTATTATGAATAAATAATAATAATAATAATAATAATAATAATAATAACATGATGTACCTAATTAGTTGAAGTAATAAAGTTGAACGATGAAAAATTGAATTAAATATCTAAACCCAATGAATTCACGTTGTATCCTTAAGACGAATTTGCTTCCTCACACGGTATTCAAGGTTGTGAATAATTGTCTTCCAGAATAGAACATATTTTTTATTTTTATTATAACTATCACTCTTAATATAATAAGACTCCGGTGAACTTAATAGTCTGAGAATATTAGAATAAAAGGGTAGTGAGAAAGATAAAGACAACTGAAATTTTTTGAATTAATAATTTCGGTTATTTTTGGAGGCATTTATAAATGCATATGTGACCATTCCAATAGTCTTGTATGAAACCATAATCTTATCCCTCTTTCCCAACTGATAAGGGGCACATCTATTAGAAATAAAATCAAACTATTTGACAGACTTGGCATGCACGCAGGTAATTAATTACTGAGTTTTCAACATGTAAAACATGTGCAAGTAAAGAAACAATGATTCTTTTCTCTCAAACCAAATATTTGAGTATGAGAAAGCACTTTCCACGTCATTTGAGATATGATAGTTATGCACTCATTCAAAATTTTCAATTCAACTCTTACATGTATATATATAAGTCCATCAATTCAATAAGACCATACCAGGTCATATAATAATAGTAAATTATTAACTATTATTATTTTATTATTCATTATAGATTAAAATACCAATATATATATTACAATCTAACTATCACTATATTTCATTACAAATGAGATCATCAACCCATTCTCATATCAGTAGTGCGCCTATTGTGGAATATTTTCACTTTTGTCAGAACATAAGAAGAAATGTTTACTTTTGATGATTTAACTAATTGTTTATCCATACACCCATTTGCTTATAACATTATATATAAGGTGTAAATGATGTTGAATCGTTCACCATTACAACTACAACACTATTCTAATATTATTGATAAGATTCTCGAATCCATACAAATAAGGATGGTAAACCAGAATGTTCATCAAAGCAAAGGGCACCCTCATAATATCACATGGAGGGAACCATTAGAGTGTGATCACACAAAGCGTACTTATTTGGAATCATCTACGGAGTAAGTTCAATCGGATTGAGGATGTGGTCATACATCTCCTTGAAGAGGTCAATTTTCTCCTAGTTGATAGGATCAAGGAAGAAGTAGTAATGGGAGGCATAGTATTAGGAGGACCTATCGACTCATCCTTTTTTTTTGTGGTCCTATGATATTGAGGCAATTATATTCCCATGGGTGGAATTATGGTGTGGTGTTTTGGGCAATGGAAAATATAGGTTTAAAGCAGTTGCACTGTAACTTCTGGATAGGGAACCATAATGGTCAAATGTTAGAGTCTCAACGTAAAGGGAATTGGTATCTCATCAAGAGTTATATGGGCATGCTTTTATAGATCTTATTACTTGAAACATGAAGCACCTGATACATCGAAGGATATTAGCTCCGATGGAGAAATGATGGCATCAGTCTGACTTTAGATTCATCTTTGTGATAACCTATAATGTCATATTCATTTGCTTGCATGTTAATGATTTTAATTACATGTTTACCACACAGAGCTCCACTTAACGGCCAACAACCTGATTAGATCATTACCATCTTAAGTGTAAATAAATTTTCACACTATGTATCAATATATCTTTTACTCACACTACTTTTATATATAGTTTTTATTATGCTATATATGTTTAACACTCATGTTATAATACTTTATATGATCATAGTTAAACTTGATGGAAAATGTAATATTACCACATGTATCTAATTAGTGGTTCAAACATGTTACTTCAAGCGTATCAAGATAGAATGAGCTATATTATGATCACATTAAGTTGTATAGGAATGTAATGGGTCTGATATGCAACCAAGGGGGAGACATAGGTTGATGATTTGTGGGTAATGTAACAACTTTAGTGAAGAAATTTATGTACTTTGATTTATCACATTCTCTTAAGTATTTTATTACAGAACTTCATGTAATGGCATATTTATGCCAACCAAAAGGTAATACTTAGGTTGATGATTTATGCTCAAGGTAACAAAAATTTAAAATTAACATACAAATAAATTGGTCTGATAACAAAGTCATGGTAGCCTTAATACAAATTTAAAATCAAAATACAAGAAACAAATATGATAAGTATCATCAGGAGGGGGTTGGTCAGCTTCCTCCTCTTCACTAGAGGGGAGTGTGAGCCCGTCCATGGTGAGGTATACCTCCTTCACCCTATCAAAACCTTCATTCTTATTAATTCTACCTTTCTTCTCTTCTTTGAGCTAGTAGCAGAACCCACTCATCAATACATTATTTGTCTCCACTTCTATCCTGATGTATGGGGCATCACTCGATTCTTCATCTATTGATATAGGATGAACTATCGGGTGGGTCCAAGGATGATACCATGGAAGTAACTAAGCTGAGGCATCATGTTGATATGTCAATTGATGAACTAGTAGCAGAACCCACTCATCAATACATTATTTGTCTCCACTTCTATCCTGATGTATAGGGCATCACTCAACCCTTCGTCTATTGATATAGGATGAACTCTTGGGTGGGTCCAAGGATGATACCGAGGAAGTAACTAAGCTAAGGCATCATGTTGATATGTCAATTGATGAACTAGTAGCATAACCCACTCATCAAATACATTATTTGTCTCCACTTCTATCCTAATGTATGGGGCATCACTTAACCCTTCGTCTATTGATACTGGATGAACTATTGGGTGGGTCCAAGGATGATACCAAGGAAGTGGCTGAGTTGAGGCATCATGTTGATATGTCAATCAATGAAAGTGGGAGCTAAAGTCCATTTGATGGTATGGCTAAGTATTCCAAAATGATGCATAGCCGGAGTAATCTGCCTTATACTTCTTAATGCTTGCACTTTGGTAGAATACGTGTGCTAGAATGATAGGAGGAATCGGGATGAGTTGGGGGTAGCCAAATTGTTGAGCAACTTGATCTGGCGTGTAAGGCTCCACAACATCCATAAAGTACAAGACGACTTAATATATCACCTTGTGATATTTCATTCTTGGATCTTGGTTAAACAGTAAGAATTCAACCTACAAATACATGTAAAATAGTATTAATAACAGTTACTATAAATAACTACAATTGAAAAACCCTTCAACAAATTATGTCACCCACCTATTGGTCCCTTAGCGAATCTAGTTGCCTCCTCTACTAAATTATGCCATCCATGGACTCAAGGGGAAATGTATGATGAGACATATCCCACCTCATTATCGTAGCATTGCATGATGGATTAATAGTAAATCCAAGACCGTGCATAATTATAACTTATATATAAACAATTAAACAACTTTTTTAGCTAATAAATAGAAATAAATATTTACCTCTAATAGTATCATACAACGACTTATATGTTTACAACCGATCCTAGATGTTATCCTAAGTTGTCGATATAAATACGCAAAAGTCCCAACTCCAAGGGCCTGATCACCTAACTTACTCAAATTAGCTACTAATCTAAGCATAGATAATGGAACATGGTTTTTGGACTTGTCTACAAAAAAAATCATGCAAGATAGCAGGTGCCATATGTAAAACCAGGCATAAAAATCATCGTCCTCAACATGGTTAGAAGTAAGCTTATAAAATATATCGTCCAATATAACCGTGTTTCCTTTCAAAAAATTCAACTTGACCAACACCTCAGGTTCGCCCCATTTTTTGGCCAGAAGCTCTACCACATCGCCATCACTAGGAAAATGCTCGTTGATACACTCATACCCATAGCAACACAATCAGTCATAAGCTTATAAAAAATATCATCCAATGTGACTATGTTTCCCTTCACACAAGCTGACTTGACAGCCGACCAAAAGCTCCACCACATGGTTATCACTAGTAAAATGCTCATTAATACACTAAAACCCATGGCAATTAAGATTCATAATGTAAATCGCATCATGTAGGAAAATTTTTATATCGTTGAATGGAAGGTGGAATATGTTGTTTTTTGGGTTCCACTTCTCCACAAAAGCAGAGATGAGTATAGCATTGTGATGGTGAAATTATGTGGTATGTAGATGCTTTAGGACTGTGATATTTATGTAATCATAGGCAATACCCATACCAATATCATCAACTAGTATTCTCCTCATTTTGTTTGTCCTTGAACAAACCCGCCGCATAATGTGTGGTTCTTGCAACAAAAAGAATATTAGAATAATAAATTACGGGGTAAAAAAATAGAAACCAATATGTATAATAATAAAAATTACCTTAGCATCATTTCATACGGAATATGCCATACGACCCTTAAAACTAGTCAGAAGATCCAGAATGAATGGATTCCTTCTAGTAGGTCAAGTTAATTACCAAATGTCATTTGATATCGATGAGGAAATAGATCATATTGTGTGGGTAAATTTGTTAGTTCCGACGAAATCTCCCTTGCTAATATCATCATACTCATCCTCAAATGACACATGATGTGTGTCTACAGTACTGGATGTTTTCCCATACTTCATTGTAATTTGTGCTCTTGTACTAGCAGTGACTGTCCTCTTTGCCACACTAGTGATAACGAGATTAACCTACCTAAAATCCTTACCTTTGTCTCCTTTACTAGCCATTTGTCAATTATAACAAAAAGATTATTAATAAATATTATACATTAGTTCATCGATGGTTTAGGGTTTGGGGTTTAAAGGTTGGGGATTGGGGATTAAGGTTAATGGTTTATGATTAGGGGTTAGAGGTTTAGGGTTAATGGTTAAGTGTTTAGGGTTGAGGGTTAAGGGTAGGGGTTTTAGGTTAAGAAGTATAGTGTTTTGGGGTTCATGGTGTGGATGGGTGATTTATCCTCCTAGGGAGGAGCATGGCAGGTGTTTCACCTTCTTGGAGTCAAGGTTGACAGCTGATCTACCCGCCTAGGGAGGAAGGTGACAGGTGGCTTACCTGCTTGGAAACTATCTTGACTGGTGATTTACCCATTTGGGGAAGAGGCTGGTGGGTAGGGATGGAAACGGATCGGGTACCCCCTATCCATTACCCAAACCCAATAAGAAAACCTATACCCATATCCATATCCAAACCCGAAGGGTATTTTTTTCTCATCCATATCCGTTTATCCATATCCATTTATGTATCCATCGGGTTTCGAGTAAAACTAATTAAGTATAAAGTAAAAATTATTTAATGTTAGAATTATATACTTAGATTGTTAAAATTTAATCATATCTTCACTTTTAGTCTTAGAAAATATACTTAAGGTTACATAAATGAAGGTAAAAATATAATTTTATATCAGGTAAACGGGTGCGGGTACGGGTACGGATTTGAGGACCCCTTACCTATATCCATACCAAAACCCGGCGGATATTTCTCCCCTTCCTCCATACCCATATCCATATTCGTTTATCCATATCCATTTATATATCTAACGGATAAAATCTGTTGGATTTCGAGTAAAACCCGTCAGATTGCCATCCCTACTGGTGGATGAACTATATGTTGGTAATGATGACTACTAGATGAACCACCTATCGCAGCCATTATTTCACCCCGACATCCATAGATATCATTTAAAGTTCATATTTTACTTAAAAATTACTTCTAATCTACTAATCTATATCAGTCAAATAATAATTAAGATGTGAAAAATACAAGAATCAAATCTAGAATTTTTAGCTACTTTAAAAATCATGAAATTTGACACAAAAAATTAAAATAAAACCTTACATATCTTTAGATGCACAATATATTGGAATGTTGATTAAAATATGATTTCTTAAATTGATAGAAATTTTGCAATGAATTGTGAGCTTAAGTGTAAGGAGTTAAGATGAGGAAGAAGAGAGAAATTTTAATAGAGAGATAGGAGGGGTAGGAAAATGAGAAGGGTAAAAATGGAAAGGGGAATATATTTGAGGGTATATGGGTGTGTTTTTAGTAAATTAGGTCTGTAGGGAGAGTTAAGGTCAATTAATTTAGTAAGGGACGAGGGCATAAGTTGAAGTAGATATGAAAATTTTGATCATGTTCGTCCAATCCGAACCAAATAATAATCAAGATCCAAAATATTAAATTCTAAAATGAACCAAATCAATCTGAATCTGATCTGAATTTAACTAACCCAAAGATAACCCGTATCTAAAGTAACCCAACTTAAAAAGAACCTAACCCACATACGATCCTTACCCAAAGAGAAATTTGATAATAACCCAATCCGAAATAACCCGACACGAATGTGACGTATACTAGGATATAATTTTAATTTTGGTCCAAACTAAAATCATATTTTTGACCCACAAATGTAATATTTTATCTTATATAAAGTGATACATAAATACCAATAAACTATCCTATTAACAAAATTTATGTAAACCAAATTTTGTAACCCATACAACAACAAATAAAACAAAACTAGTAAGATTTTATTCTCCTCGCTTTATTTTAATATTTTATTAGCATCAATCAAATTAAATTATAAAAAATTCTAGTATTATTATTATTATTACTATTATTATTATTATTATTATAAATATAATAATTATATTGTAAACATAAAAATTATAGTTGAAAATATAATAATTATAATATATATTATAGTAATAACAATAGTAAAATTATATTTGTATTTCTACCAATAATATTGATTATTATATTTCTAAATAGCAACAACAATAATAACAATAGTAGGAGAAGTAGCAAGATCAATAATTATAATTATAATAACAATCTCTATACTTATCTATATAATGGTATTTATATTGTATTTATAATAATAATAATAATGAAACTAATTTATTATTATTATTATTACATATTTTATGATAACAATTTATTATATTATTGCATATATTATGATAAAATTACTATAATAATTATAACAATAAAAATAAATCAAAAAATTTAATTTATTAATTATGTTAAATTGAGAATAATCAACATCAATACAAATTCTAAATTAAATTAACTTGGTCCAAATCCGATATAATTTGAAATTTATAGATTCAAATCAAACCTGAATCCGAAGAAGCCTGATAGACTAGATACAGACCTGATCCAATATTTTCCTAATCTGGAATGACTCAATTCAATATAAATTTAATCAAAATTATTATTATCAAAATTAAATTTGATTCTAAAAGACATCCTAACTCAATCTAATTACACAATTATTTAATTTTAATCTGACTTAAATCGACCCGACTCATAACCATATTGTATAACTAGTTTCGGTGAGCTTCTCAAGTTCGAGACAATTTGAGGATGGTCATGAAACTCATGACAATACATGTGTGTGTTTGTCTTGGCTATTTATGTCTTAGCTCTAGGGCTGTTGACAAACAAAACTGTCTCGCAAGCTTTTTGAAATCGATTCATTAAAGGCTCGACTCGACTAGCTTATTTAGCTAAATGAGCTTAAAAAATAGGCTCGATCTCAGCTCAATTATTAAACGAGTCAAGTTTGAGCATAATAAATTTAGGTTTGAGCTCGTTACAGTGCAAAAGCTCATAAGTTTGGCTCGTTTACTACCAAAGCTCGCGAGTCGGTTCGTTAAAAGTTCGGTTTATTTATAAATAAGCTAAGCTCAAATTTTATTTTTAGATTCGTTTAGTAAATGAGTCAAACTCAAGCCTACTCCAATTCGACTCGGCTCGACACATTAACAACCTTACTTAGCTCACCGACAAATTTTTATAATATCGGTGAGATGGTAAAAAGCATCCACCTTTGTTAGGCTGGTTTCTATTCGCATACGCACGCTGTTACAGTACTACTTTTACCATCCTAGCTAGCTCTCCACTTGATCACATTCACATGGCCCATAGGACTAGAGGCGAAGCTAGTAGGCATAAATAACCGTAGACTCGAGTACAAAGAGCCATTCTTTAAATTTCATTTTGTGGCGGTGCCGAAAGATGATTATTTTAATTTGGATAATTTTAACAAATTACAATTAGTAAAGTTAACGATTTAAGATTATTGAATAGAAGCAAGAGTTTATGTGGTAATAAGGCAATGATTTCACCGAGGCGACAAAGTATCATTATATATATATTATTAGAACAATGACAAATACTATACGTTTTTTTTTTTATAAAAAGGATGAGGAATAATGTTGTTTATATTCCTTTACTTATCCACCTTAGTTATAGAAAATTATTTAGAGTGCTTTGAGTGGTCCATTGGGTTGGGCTTGAACCCGCGGGTGTGCGACGCCGCCGTCTACCGGTCTGCTCCGTTCGAACCGAGCCGGACGTGGTCTTTAATTTCAAAACTCAATTTTTTTTATTATTTTAATATTTCACCACAATTTTACTATACTTATTTTTATTTTTTTTCTTCACTCCCCCGAATATTACCATTGACGCCGGTCAAATAAAGATGGAGTAGCAGTAATTTGATAGAATAATTTTCTCTCATTTTTACTATTTATTTATTCAGTTGGTTTTCTTTATAGAGATATATAAGTTTTTGATCTATCTTTCTTCCTTAACTTTTTTATCAATTGTTTTTCTACTGATCCATAATTTTTGGACAAAATTTTCTATAAATTTTATTAGTTTTATGTTTTGAGTGCATGTATCGGAAGCTGATTGTATTAAATTTGGAGACGAAGTGGCTATTAGAATTGTACTCTATTTTGACTATATTTTCTCTTTAAAATAACGATTAATTCCATGACACGATAATTACTTTGATAAATATTATTTTATTCTGCGTATATTGGGTAGTATTAAATTTCTAACATATATTCCCCGCCCCCTTCCCCCTATACATAGGAGTTTTGGATAATAAAAGTATAAAAGATGTTGGTGGCGTTGTCGATCTGCATCAGCTAGTTGTGTGATGCGTATGGTCAAATATAGTCAAATAATAGACTAGGGTTGTTAAATGCGGGTCGAGACAGTAACGTAGAGCGACGTACGTAAGAAAGAAGAAAGCATAATTATTTAAATCAAAACACGATTAAAGCACAATCTTTCTCATGGTCCATGTTAAATGTAAGCCTTTTTGTGGTCCTCGTTCATGTCAACTTTGGTGGTGCGTGCTATGTGTGCCATTGATAAGTAGTTCAGGGAAAAGGTTGCAGTATTATTACTTACTTTTTAAGGGAAAGTATAAAACAATTAGGTTACCACTGGTTTAAAAAACTAATTTTTTTACTTTCTACCTTTAATTTTTTATAAAAAGAAGAATATGTTTTTTTATTATAAAAATTAAAAATATATTTATTTATTTATTTATATTATAAAACTGTATTTTAATTTAAAAAAAATATATGTTCATCTTTTTCAAATTGAATACGACGACGACGACTATAATAATAATGATGATAATGATAATTATTACCACAATTATTTATAATAATATTATTATTAATTTCAATAATAATAATATTTTTAATAATATTAACACTAATAATAATAATAATAATAATATTTATAATAATTATGATAAAAATAATATTAACATTAAAATTTATATTTTTATTATTATCACCACTAGCAATGATAATAGTAATAATAACAACAAAAATATTATTAGTATTTTATTCTTGAGAATAATTATGATAATAATAAGATTAATTAAAATAAGTATAATAATATTAATTATAAGAATGATGATGATACTAATGTTATGATTAATATTAATTATTATTATTATTATTATTACTATGAAAAATTATTATAATATTTTTGTTATATATAATAGCAGTAATATTATTATTCATTTAAATTATAACAATATTAATATTGTGAATTTTGTTATTGCTATTATTATTATTCTTGGTACTAATATAAAAATAATAATAATTTTAATTTTAATTTTAATAATATTATAATTTTCTTTAAAATAATATAATGAAAACGTCATCATTACTAGCAATGATGATAGTAATAATAACAACAAAAACATTATTAGTATTTTATTCTTGAGAATAATTATGAAAATAATAAGATTAATTAAAATAAGTGTAATAATATTAATTATAAGAATGATGAAGATATCAATGTTATTATTAATATTAATTAATATTATTATGAAAATTATTATAATATTTTTGTTATATATAATAGTAGTAATATTATTATTCATGTAAATTATAACAATATTAATATTGTTATTGCTATTATTATTCTTGTTACTAATATAACAATAATAATAATTTTAATTTTAATAATATTATAATTTTCTTAAAAATAATATAATGAAAACATCATCATTATTATTAGAAATATAAATAAATATTAAGTATTAAATTAATAATAAAGTTTTTATTTATATTAATGAAAGTAATAATATTATTAATATTGTTGTTGTTGTTATTATTACTACTAAAAATATTTATATTGATGATGATAATATTATTAAATTGATTAGTAATATTGTTACTAATTAGTAATTAATATTAATAATCATGTTATTATTAATGTTAACATTAATAATAAGCATATTCTTATTTTATGAATATTAATATTAATATAAATTATTAGGAATGTTAAAAATTAAAATTAATAGCAATATTAATATTAAAGTTAATAATAATAATTTTTAATTAAAAAATATGTAGAAAACAATGACATATTTATATAGAAACCTGAGAAAATATAGCATGTGTTGTTTTCTAATTTCTTTCATAAAGTAGGAAAATCGTGTTTTAATATGGGTATGTTTGGTAAATGTTTTGAGCTTAAAAATTGATAGCAACAGACTACCCCTATTTTTTTTTTTTATAAAAAAAAAATCTACTAAATAAAGTAGAACAATTTATATCCCATAAATCGGTTGGGATAATGGCAGTAAGTTATAGAATATTGATTTAGATTAACTGGGCCTAGATTTTCGAAAAAAATAAATAAAAATTGAATGGTAATGTCATGGACGTTCATTCCAGAACATAGTCCCACTTCTTTTCTGTAAACAATGCTCGCTACGACTCTTTTAATCTTTGTTTCAATGGGCACAGGTATCCTTTCTATGGCCTTTTCCCACTAATATCCCCTGTTTTTAAAATTCGTCTTCTCTGTTTCCCCTGCACAGAGAGAAAACCATTTTGAGGGGCAATTGACTTTGAGAGCCTGCCTTGTCGACAGCATGCATCTTCTCCCTGGTACCGTACGCATGTGTGGTGCCATTTTCTTTTGAGTGGAAGCTTATTTGGAGATCTTGTATTCATGGACCAAATATCTTAATTGTCAGTCCTTCCTATAGTTCTATATTTACTAGGACACATATTTACTAGGGAGAGATAGACAGCAGTAGTGGCATCACTATCAGCAAATATTTTGTAGAATCCTTTCTCTCGTCGTCTTTTGTTATAGGGAGAGGGAAAAATAGAAAAGAGAAAAAAAAAAAAAGACAGTTGAAAGAAGAAAAAAACCGTTCGTCTTCTTCCAGTCAACCAACGCTGAAGTATAAAAGAGAAGCAGAAACACCGTCTCCGAGTGGGATTATAAGCCTGATTTGGGAAGATACCGTGGTTAATTTACTGAAAATCTTAAGTTTATTCAATTATTAATAAGTCTTGAGTAGTTAAAAGGAGCCGAGCCTACTTGATTCATTTGATTAATGTCTTGACTTATTTATAAATAAAGTACTACGTAGGAAGACTCTTCTTCCTACTTCGACTACGAACTCCAGTATATATAGCTTGCTACTTACATGTCTGGTGATTTCAAGCGAATAAATACATGAAACTTGCATGTCTACGTGATATCATACACACAAATTAACGAACGCGCAATTCAAGCTTGTGTCATTTAATAAGATAAACGAGCCTGAAAACAGTAGTTAAGCTCGGCACAAATGGGATTAAATATCGGATCTTATTAGTACACATGCACACTATGCCATGTGCTTCCGCTCTTCGCTTTCAGTAATATCGGAAAGGTGAGACTTGAGCACTAGGTGTCTCCGTCGTAATGACTTTAATCCATTGTATCAAGTTGGCCGTGTAAAATAAAAATATAAAAAATTTGAGATTCCAAATTTTAATTTAGTATATGAAAAATTCCATCCAATATTTTTAAGATATTCAATTTTGTTTTAGTTAAAAGTATATTCAATTTTTTTAAGCGGATTACCTGATTGAAAAAAATATTAGATGTTTTATTAATTGCTTTAATAATATATCATAATATTGTGTTATGATTTTAAATTTTAACTTATTTTTTGTAATTTAAACCTGTATAATAATATTTTACATTTTTTTAGATACAACAAGTAGGATTGTAAATGAGATGAACTAGTTCGGTATTTGACTCGTTAAAAGCTCTGTTTGATTAGTTTGTTTAGCAATATGAGTCGAGCTCGAACCTCAATTTAAGACTCGTTTATTAAATGGGTTGAATCAATTTAGTATTCGGTTTGACTCTTTTTTTTAGCTAAATGAGTCGAGTCCGAATTTTAATTTAGAATTTATTTATTAAATAAGTCGAGTTTGAGATCAAAAAAATAAGACTCGATTTAAATTTTTTGTTTTGGTTCATAAATTTAACTCAGTTAATTTATTTAATTAAATATATTAAATTTAAACTCAAAATTATTCGATTCAATTCGACACGAATATGTTGAGATAGTTTAAATCCGTTCTGTCATTTTGTTTTATTATCTTGGCGCACACTAAAATTTATTAAATTACCTGCGGTGACGGTGCAACAACGGCAGCTTTCTACCATACATAAAATAAATAAATAGTACGACACACGCCGCATAGAAACAAACAAACAGATAATAAAACAGGATATAGAGCATTTTTCGGCCGATTCTTTTGTGATTAATTTAGAAAAAAACAAATGAAACGAAGGGAGGAGCACTACTTAACGGCAGCTAGCCGCCTAGCCCCCCCCCCCTCTCTCTCTCTCAGGCGTGGTGCTGAAAAAAGCTCACTCCAATCCTCCCTCCCTATAAATTTACTAGCACTGTGAAACCCGGTAACGCCTTTAATATATTTATAGTATACAGCAGCAGTATATCAATAATTAATTTTATTATTATGACATTTAATATAATCATATTATACTTATAATATATTTATAGTATACAGAAGCAGTATATCAATAATTAATTTTATTATTATGACATTTAATATAATCATATTCTACTTATAATTAGTCTAAAAGTATAAATAAATAAAAATACTAAAGGTATAACAAAATTATGCCCCCCCCACACAAAAAAAAATAAAAAAAATACACACACACACACAACCCTCTTTCATATGTCATTCGATTCAAGGTCTTAATCAGAGCAATGACGATGCCTTTGGCGTGCCTATAAATTGAGACCCGCATCCATTCACTTATCCCCCATCATGTAGTGTGTCCTATCTATCGCCTTCCATTCCTCCCTTCTTATCATTCCCTCCGCCCCCAACCAATCGGGTTAATATGTCAACCATTGTGTACCAAGGTACTATGCAGCCATCGTCCTGCTATGAGTCCCAACTAATTACCCATGAGCCGAGGTCCCTCACTCTGAAACTAAGCTCCCCGTCCACGTCATCAAAGCTGAATTTCTCTCAGTGTTTTGATCAACAGACCCCTCATAAACTGCCTTCTTCTTCTTCTTCTTCTAATAATCCCGCTATGTTTGACTACAATTGGGGCTGTATACAGTCTCTCCCAACCGCTGCTCTTCACAGAGAGCACGATCAGAAGTCGGAGACGAACAAAAATGATGTCTATATCCATCCTATGATTAAGAAGTCCTCATCTTTGCTTGATAAGAAGAGCTTGGAAATGTGCACCGAAAATCTAGGCAGTGAAACTGGGAGCGAAACGGCACCCGCCACTAATAGTCATTGTAGCAGTACTCCTCCTCCTCCTCCTGATCACCTGGATAGCCACAGCAGCATTCCATTGTTCCATCATCGAATTCTAACTGATGTCTTGGCCTCGAACCACGACGACGAAGCCGAGATCCACGGTGCAGATTATTCGATGAAATCACCAATAACGTCTTCCTCCCCCTCGTCAGCAAGAAGAAATAGCACGAAATCATCAGTCGTGGTTAAGAATAATTATAAGCGCGAATTTCCACCGCCGTTGACAACGATCAGCGGTCCGAATTCCGTACACGTTAAACGCCATTGTATGGACGGAGGCAGGTTGGTCATTGAAACCGTTGCAGCTCCTCCGAAGCATTCTTGTATGCAGGCCGAACGAAGCGATGGCCGCCTCAGATTGACCCTAACTACTACACGCCCTGTCAATAATAATAATTATTATTCTTGTGATCTCGACGACCCAGCTGCCGAGGAAGATGACCTAATTAGCAGCTGGTTTAATCAGCGCCCTCAGTCTGATGACGAGGATGTTTTCGTTGGTGATCTAGAAGAAGAGGTAGGCGATGAGGAACTGGAAATTGAGGACAGGACGATACACGTTGTGAGTGCCGACCACCGCCGACAAGAAATCAACAGCTGCGGCGATGTCGGTGCTAAAAATGGGATTAACGAAGACTCCTTTCAGAGGCCCAGCAGGTGTAAGGAAGGTGATACTGGTGCTGGTGGGCGTGGACGTAATAAAACATTGAATACTTGGGAGGCTTTCTGGGTGGCTACTTCGTAATGAACTACTACTACTACTTAATTAATTAATTAGGACCAAATTAATGGCGCCCATTGTTATGATTATCAGTATTATTGTTTTATCCTGTCGTCTTCTCACTCTAACCATTCCAAGTTACGAGTCCCCCCCCCTTTTTTTATATTTTTCTAATCTATTGTCTTTATATACCTCCTACTTTTCTCGATCATGCCAGCCCCCCCCCCTCCCCACCTCCACCACCTCCACCCCAACCCACCCTACTTTTTGTACCAAATTTCCCCTCGATTTATTCGATGAACATGCTGACGACTGGTAGTTATTTTAGTTACTGGCAGCAACACACTCCTTAGTTTTAATTTTAAATTCAAAATATAATATGAATATATAACCCGAATAATTGATACTATTAATTAACACGCATATTATATAAAAAAGAATATTCAATTTTAGATTCTCCGACACCAAATATGAAAACGAATCATCCCATCACCAGTACAATTCACTGTATACAGGAGTGCTAATTACTACCGTACAAGTTTATAAAAAAATATCGTAGTATAATGATTTACGCTTGAAACTTCTGATATCCGAAACGACGGCCGTGACCCACGAAACGATGGCTTTCATTTGCCGAAAGACTAAGATTTGATGAGTACTCACCGACGTCACTTGAATTAATTAGTTCCAATTTGTCTGCATGCAAAGTCTCTGCAAACTTTTGCGGCAGAATCGGTGATTGTTGTGCTTCCTCCTTAAGCAAAGCTAAGTGGATCGAGCATTACACTAGAATTTACATAAACCTCACTTTAAAAAGATGTGGTGTGCCAACCAAATAAACAAAGAGACGACATAGAAATACACTTTGTAGAATTGTCGGAAAGCAGGCTGGGACCTCGCGTACATATATTACTCCTATTTAATTTAAATTAAGGGGTGTTTGGTACCAGAAAATAGAAATTTAATAATTAAAGGATGGAAATGGGAGCTGAAATTAAAGGACTGAAATTGATTTACGTAATCTTATTTTTATGTTTGCTAGACAATAAGAATGAGTTAGAAATAAATTTTTACTTTATTTGGTAGGTGTGAGTAGGATTGAAAATAAAATAGTCTCTACCTATGTGGGTAGATATAGCCAACTAACATCTAGAATTTACAATCGATAAGATATTTTCTAATTTTCTAAAGAATAAAAATTAACCCTACTTACTTAAAATTATTAGTTCATCAAAGAAAAAAATTAAGAACTAATTAAATATATTTCATCACCTTTAAATCTCTGCAAATATCTGTAACGCCCCAAGTCGATACGAGCACGCGGGGCGACTTTAGAGTACTTTCGGATTGATCAGCTGGTCCTATAGATCAACACAAGTCCTTTCAATAAGCTTTTGTCCTCACTCACGCACTTTTCGAGAAATTTTTAGAAAATTTCTGAACTTTCAAGGAGGTTCATCAATCCTAAAAATTATTCTACGGCCAACACGTTTAACCGTAGAGTTCTTAGGATGAAATCGCCAAAAAGATAGTATATCATGTTGATATAAATAACCATATCAATCCTTATAACACTCTACTCAATTTGGGGGTATTACAATATCACACACACATATTATTTTTTATCCACTATAAAAAAAATAGCTTCAAATTACAAATATCCTAACAAATATTTAGTATTTTTTCCCAATATTAACTTTATTATCAATCTAAAATATATTGTTAGGTTTTTATTCAATGTTGAACTTATAAGTAAACAATATGAACTATAAGTTGTCGTATAAATTAAACTCACGTAAAATTAGTCATATTTATGTATAAATTATTTATATTTAATGTATCTAATTAAATGTTGACCTATATATATAGAGGTTTTGGGTATTCTAGATTGTTGATAGACTGAACTAGAATCTAACCCGATAGATAACAGACTGGTTGTTTATACATAAAGTCGTGGTCTCTATGTCACATATAATTTGTCATATTCAATTTTCATCGATCAATAGAAACCGACAAATACGTGACTTCTTCAAAAGATTATGGTACCGCCAATATTATGATTATTTCTAATCCATCGATATACGAAGGTCCCCGTGTTATATATTTAATTACGTGTCTACATTATTTTTTTGTATAAATATGAATGAATGAGCATATCATCTTATTGGATCCACATATTAAATTAATCATTCAATAAGTATCAAATATTTATGCTCAATTTATCAGAATTAATAAAATAAAATCCGAATTGTTCGACATTGTTTGTTTCACCTTCAGATCCAATTTTGTTCGACAGTTGTAAACTTGATTTTGTTTTGTTTCAAACCTTATATTGTTCCCTTTTTTTGAATATTAAATTATTTATACTCACAGTGAATAAAGATATCCATGATATGGTACTGTTAATAGTTCGACTCTATGCTGTTCGATCACTTTTCTTTTGGATGGATCTGGATCTACTGCTTCATCTGTCTCTACGTCGTCGCCTAGCCCATTTTTTTTCTTCTTCTTCCTTCACTGGTTTGTTGCCCATTGCCTTGTTGCCGCCGTCGCCTAGTTTTCTTCTCTTGACCTTCAGTGCTGCTCGCGGTGGCGTTGGACAAGCATTGGGTGGTTGTTGCCGCCATTGAGCAGCGTTTTTAGTCGTTGTGTTTGACGGTGAAAGGTGGGACCAGACCGACGGAGGAGGAGCTCTTCCCCAGATATGCTAGTTATTTTTTGTTTAACTAGTGTTTAGCCCATTTATGTTATTTCTTACAAGTTGTCATGCCCTGCGCTCCTCTTCAGGAAAGTTTGGGGTGGTTTCTGCTAGTGTCGACTCTGGCCATTTGGTTGAATTAGCCCAGTCTCTTATAATTTTGGTACTTTTAGACTATTAATGTGTCACTTATTAATTTTAAATTATTTGAATAATAATATTAATTGAATATTACTAGCCGAATTAATTTAGTTACATATTTATTTTATTGTAATCTAATAAATTATTGTACGGGTCTTTTATGTGTTTAATTTGACATTAATTTTATTGTAATGCTAATAAGGTTAGATTTAATATTTCTGTAGATATTGAATCTAAATGAAGTTGATCCTAATATTACAGATACATATTTATGAGTAAATTTAGGGATCAATTTATTTAAGTTATTGGTTATCTAATATTATTAGATAAGCTAATTAACATAATATGTCGCCAAAGTGATATCTTTTGTAAATATTAGTTTATTGGAATTATTAGATGTTTATGTATATATATTTATTAATACAGATAATTTGTCGGCCCAAAGTAAGACAAATATTTGATAGAATTTTATATGTACTTGTGGTAATAAATATGTGGTAATTATTTGGATGTCATGTAGATAATGAGTTAATCCAAATATGATATCATTATCTGACGGGCCTTATTATCAATATTTGATCACTAAAACAATAACACTACTTGTAGTTAATATTATTTTCGAAAGACTTGACATTAATGTTGCATTGGTTTCTTGTGATGTGATAGTCATTATTTATATTTATATATAGTTTATTATGCACATTTTCTATGAACAAGTATATTTATGTTATTATTGTGTATTATAGAATTAGTATTGTTGTACTGAAGGGTTTCTTTCTTGGACTCCTACTTATTCAATGGGCAATGACTTTTATAGGTTAGCTCACAAGCTTTATTCAAGGCTACCATTTGGGTTGAAAGTGTAGGGTTATTCGGGATTTTATCAGATGACTTGATCTAGAAGTTTCTTTATTTCTTATAGCCCTTATATATTTCCTTTCACTAACATTT
This sequence comes from Tamarix chinensis, assembly GCA_030549775.1. Classification (NCBI taxonomy): domain Eukaryota; kingdom Viridiplantae; phylum Streptophyta; class Magnoliopsida; order Caryophyllales; family Tamaricaceae; genus Tamarix; species Tamarix chinensis. The sequence goes on from CM060182.1 coordinate 56,200,064, forward strand.
GTTATGTAATCACTGATAGTGGGTTTTATTCAAAATGTTATTTAATTTCTTTAACTCTTTCGCCACTTTGATTTATTAATGTGTTTATAATTTAAGTAAAATAATATTTTTAGCCTTAGCATTTGGTAATAGAATGGTAGAGAAAACCAGTCTGGTACCAAGTGTGGTGGCAGTACCCTACGATTTACTATCTTAACTTCCACATTTAAGTTTTAAAATTAAAATTTTTCAGTAGTAAAGTTCGGGACTATTATTCTACTATACTAAAGTTGCTATGGGGAGAAGCACTAAGAACATAAACTCACATCCTGAATATTGAATAAAGTGCCAACTAAAGTAGATACTAAAATGCCTTATGAATTTTAGACAAGAAAAAAATCTCATTATCAAGCATTTTCATATATGAGGATGTCTAGCTGAATCAAGGCCATATAGACCACATAAAAAGACATTGGTCTCCAAAACTATTAGTATTTATTTTATTGGCTTCTCTATGCAATAAAAGGGGTTATAAGTTCAATAATCCCATACTTGATTTGATTTTTAAGATAGGAACTACCACGTTGTTTGAGGATGTTGAGCTTTAGGGAGAAATAAGGTTTGGGATATTGTATTTGAGGAGGAATTGTTTATAATTCCTATTGTTGTCATTGATGATGTGCAAGTCTCTTCACTTGTCATTGATCAGGAGGCCCATTGGAAGCCTCTTTAAGAAAATGTCGAACATCCACTTATTGAGAATGAGGTTATTAATACACAAGAATAAGCTCAAAAACCTCAAGATCCAAGAAGATCCACTAGAAAAAGGAGAAGTGTTATTTCGGATGATAATATTGTATTTATCCTAGAAAATGAGGTTGGCATTGGGATGATAGAAGATGATTCAAATAACTTCCATCATTCCATGGAAAGTTTGAATTCTTAAAGATTGATTTATGCCATGAATGAGGAAATAAATTACATGATAGATAATGACATATGGGATATTATCTCATTGCCTGGAGGAAAGAAACACATTAGTTGCAAATGGATATTTAAAACCACAAGGGATTCGAAGAGTAATGTGGATAAACATAAGGAACATCTTGTCGCCAAGAGATTTACACAAAAGGAAGGAGAATATTTTAAAGATAATTTTTCTATGGTGTTTTCTAAAAATTCCTTGAGGGTGATTGTAATACCCCCAAAAAAATTTAAAACCTATAATTTAATAAATAACCCTCATTTGGGATAATTTAAATTTTAAATTTATCTATTTAATTATTTTGTGGATTTTTTTAGTATATAAAAATGGATATGAATGTTTAATGAATTAAAATAAATATTTTTTACTTTTTTCATACTCTTTTTATTTAAACATTTTTTTCAAACCAATATTTTACTAAAATTACTCTTTTTAAACTAATATATCAAATTCTATTAAATTAAATTATTAGACTAATATACCTATCAAAAATATTAAATACCATTATTCCAAAAAAAATATTTTATTTTATTTTTTCCCCCTTTTTCCTTTTTCTTTCTCCTTTTTCTTCTTCTTTTTTCTTTCTCCTTTTCTTCTTTTCCCCTTTGGGTTGTTGGCCTGTGTCCCAACTTCCTCCCTCGCAATGGGCCACCAGCCCACTCCCTTTCTCCCTCTCCCTCCCCCTCGCGTCTAGCCCCGTATCCCCCTCTTTTTTTCTTTTCCTTTCTCCCCTCGTTCAGCCATCCCAACTCCCTTTCTTTTCTTCCCCTCCTCATGCGCGGGCAGGCCCGCTCCCACTTCTTTCCTTCCTCACCCGACCAGCCTGTAGCCCCCTCCTCCTTTCTTCTTTCCTTCTCCTTCCTTCTTTGTCAACAAGGTCATAGCAACCTGCAACTGCCACCTGCCTCACCTACAACCTACTATTTTAGACCTACTTTCTCTTCCTCTCTCTCCCCCGTCCCTTTCCTTCCATTTCTGGGCTATACACGCCCCTGCACTCCTCCCTTGCATGCCCTCTTCTTTCCTTTTCTTCTTTCCTTCTCCTTGCCACGCTACACCATCAACCTGCAACTATTCCCCCTTGCCACCACCTAACCCGACACCCTTGATTCCCCTCCTCTCCCTCTTCTTTTTATTCTTCTCCCCTTCTCATTTTCTTCCCCAAAGCCCCTTCTTTCCCTCTCGGCAGAGCCCCCTCTCTTTTCTTTCTTTCCTTATCTTTTTCTCCCCTATTTTTGCTCCGCCACCCTCAACCACCGCCTCTGCCGCCCAATTGGCCACCAACGCCACCTCCCTAACACCCCCCCTCAACCTCCTTACACCGTCCCATCACCCTCACTCACCCCTACAACTTCCTTCCCTTCCTCTCTTTTCTTTCCCTTCCTTCTCGGCCTCCACACTGCACCACCACTATCTACCGCCCTCCTTCCTCTTCCGCCTCCTCCAAAGCTACCAATCCACTTCCTAACACCTCATCTACCACCCCACTTCCTCCCCTTGGCTGAAATTCCCCCAATCAGCCCCTCCCTTCTCTTCTCCTTCGCCAGCCTTGCATCTATTTTTCTAGCCCTACAGCCACTGTCTCCACTACCCTAAGTCGCCGATCATCAACCCCTAACCACCACCTGCACCTCTACTCCATCCCTACGCCCAACCACTACCCTAACTTCTCCTCCACAAGCCCTCCACCCAAATCCCAAAACCCCTACCCAAACCACCCTTCCCCTTCTCTCCACTTCTCCCTCTTTGACCCTTCTTCCTTACCACCTTGCATGCAGCTCACGCTGCTCATGCAGCATGAGTCTACTGCCTCCCTTTTGGTAATTTTGGCTAATCTTTTGAGGTATAGCAATGGTTAATGTTAGTATGTATTTAATTAAGCTTTTGGATAAAATTTATTCTTTTTATTTTCTACTTCTAATATGATAAATGTTAATATTATTTTTAGGTATTGATTTTTACTAATCAAAGCACAAACCTTTAATCGAGGTACCAGTAAGGTTTGTTTATTGCTGGAAATAAGGTAATTGTTATACCCTACTAAAATGTGTGGATATACATATGCTAGCACATTAGGGTTTTTGGATATGATTATGATCTTGTTGAGTAATGTTAGGTGTATTATGATTTGTAGCATGTGTTGGTTGATGAAAAGAAAAGCATGTTAATTTATGTGTCATGTGTAGAAAAAATGTTTAAGGAAAGAGTCTTATTGTTAATGATAATGTTAAATGCATAAGTATGATATGATAAGCTAATGTGGGCATTGGTTGCATAGATAATGCTAATATGAGCCCTAGGGGCATTTTGATAATTTTGCTTGCGCAAAAGGTGTGGTCTAAATAAGTATGTGTGGTAGGTGCTAATGAGTATTAATGATAAGTAATAATAGTTTGTGGTGTTGGATGATATATATGAACCATGTATATTAATATTTTATGTAGTGGGGATATTTTAGTAAAATTGGTATAATAAGGGTGAAATGGTAATTTATAAGAGTAAATGGGGTAAAATGGTAAATGAATAAGTAAGGAGGACATTTTAGTAATTTTACATGGAAAGGGGGATAACTTGGTAATTTCATAAAATAAAGGGGTAAAATGGTGATTTAATTAGGGAGAAGAGTATTTTAGTAATTTGGCATAAAGGAAGGGTATTTTGATAATTTTATAAAGTGAGGGGGTAAAATAGTGATTTAATAAAGGAAAGGCTTATTTTGGTAATTTAGCATAAAGAAAGGGTATTTTGGTAATTTTATGAGTAAAAAGGGTAAAGTGGTAATTTGATAAAGAAAAGGGTATGTGTGTGTGTGTGTGTGTGTGTGTGTGTGAGAGAGAGAGAGAGAGAGAGAGGGGCTCTTGAATGTATGTTTTTGGTTTAGATCTATAAAATTTAGATTAAGTCATTTCAGCTACAAACTATTGATTGTGACAACGTGTCCTAAAGATTACTCAGGCAATTCAGTGGGAAATGAATAAGTTTTTGGTGCCCCATTTGGCTAGTTGATTATGGTTGTAGCTACTCGGGTTCAATTTATGATCAAACAAATGGCCATGATTTAACGAAAAATCAAGCGGCTCAACCGTTCGTAACAAAATGCGTTGAACTCTTCTTGCGCATCATACACATGAATGAAAGGAGATTATTGACACCAAAGTTATAATACCGTAAGTGAATTAATTGTTCAATGGATAATTAAGATTCTTATGATAATTGAAAAATCAATTAAACCCATAAGTTTTCTTGTGATAATGTCCTAAAATGAAGAAAATAACACTAAAGTCGTTTGTACCTATGTTTAGATATACGACTCTTCACTATTTTTTTTTTAAATTATGAATGAAATTTTTGAATAGCAAAAATGCTAAGATTATTGTTATACTGATATGATCAATATTACGATGTAATCATTACTGTAGAATAAGAACTAATATTATATCTTTATTTCAATTTATTATCGGGTGATTTTTAAAAATATCCTAAACCTTACATGACTGTACAAAAATCTAAATTTTAAAAACTGTAAATAGTAAAGAACAAATCCTAAGTCTAGATAAACTTGGCTATAAATATATGGAAAAGCTAAATCTAACCACAAATTGATGTACAATAGCCAAACTAGGATACAACCAAAAAATCCTAAGCCCTAAAGCATGATTCCTAAACCATATTAATATATATGAACACATAAATCTAGGGGGGATCCAATCAAACTTAACCACATTCTAATCTACAAACCAGAACTAAGATAAAGTTAAAACTATAAACTCTAGGAAAAAATAAATTTAAACATTAACTAAAAATAAAAAAGATATAATTTTACCAAATTTTAACTTGCAATTGAGGTATGTTCGAGTTTAGTTCATTAAATAAATGAGCCTAAAAATAAAACTTAATCTTGACTTATTTATAAAAGAGTCAAACTAACTCACAAACTTTTACTATAAACGAGCCGAATCGTAAAATTTTAGACCGTAAATGAATTTGAATAAAAAAAATTTATATCAAGCATTGATTATTTATTAAATGTACCTAAATATAAAATTTAAACTCAATTTATTTAATTAATTATATAAGTTAAATTTAAAAAGCTCATAAGCCAAGTCGTTTACGCAATTTACCTGAATTCTGCCCGTAGCTGTAATCCCAAATGTGTTCGGTGAGTGTACGCAACTCACACCCATTATCTTGAAAACCATCATATAATAAGACCAGCCAACATTATATAAGGCGTGTATTTCCCCAGTGATGTATAACCATGTTAAAAAAAAATATTATATTCATTAACTTCAAACTCCGGTAAATAATGATACAAAAGATAAGGTGCGAGAAAATCTTAATTACAAGAATCCGGCCAATCATAAACTCTATCAGTATCACATAGATATCGGATCGTAAATGAGTCTTAATTATAGTCCACGTATTTATATGAGCAACGATTTATAATGAGTGACACGTGCAAAAGCATCAAGGAGAACGACGACAGTCATTATTCGTTTGTTTTAAGACTTGAACTAAAGTTATCATTTGCACAAAGGAAAAAATTTACTTTATGTCGTTGTCATAAATTTTATACTTATTCCTTATAAAAATTAATAATTATAGTGTTAAAATTTTAACTCTATCTTTAATTGAAATATAATAAATTATTTAATTTATATATAATGAAGGAAAAAAAATAAAGGTTAAAGTAAAAGGTAGATTTAAATTTTTTTAAATAAATTTCTTTTAAATATAAAAAATTTAATAATAAAATAATTTATTTTTGATATAAATATAATATTTATTTATACCCTTGATATATATTTTATTAAAAAAAAGTAGGTCAATTGGATGACAAAATAAATAGAGACCAAAAGACGGGATATTTATACTATTTGTCATCAATAAAACAACGACATAATATATCCTATATATACGAAACTAGAAAAAATGAAACGTTACTATTATGATTACCTAAATAAGGAAAGCGGGACACCATGTGTTAAGCTGCTCGTTGAAGCTATACTCCTTGAATCCAATAAAGCAAGGTCAAATCTCAACATCATTAATGACTTTTCTCCTTTGGCCATAAATAAGGTCATCGGTCGTCACAAAACAACTTACTGTAAAAATACACAGCAATCCTCCCTTTTTAAACGAAAATATTTTCAATAATTTATATATTTTATTAAAAAAAATAATATTATAGTTAATGTATTAAAATAGGAGAAAAAATAAGAGCAAAAATAAGAAGTGATTACTAAATTATTTAGAGTAATAAGTTAGAACTATAATTACTTTAATTCAGAAATCGATGGAGTAATATTTAATATCTCTTTCTTTAGTAATAGTATATAACTTTCTCTTTCTTTTGTACTGAAAAAATTATTGTATGACCAATGAAAAGTTGGTTAATAATATTTAGATTTTTGAACAATGTAATAGCGTATAATGAACAATGTATATTTTGAGAAAATAACATAAGTTGTACAGAAAATATTATTAACAAAAATATGAGTAAAAAAGTACCAGAATATGTAATTTAATTATAAAAAAAAAAACATATATGAAGTCCTCTCATGAGGGTTCCTTTCAAAGTATCAAAGAAAAGAAAAACAAAATAGAACCTCGTGAGCCTATTTCATGTCTGTTTCCTTAAATTCAGCTGGCACTTTCGCTGGACATGTACGGTATTGTACGGAATTTGCTAAAGCATTAGACATGGGATATGTATTAAAATATAAAATTATTCTGAATACATGGTATTCTTAAATAACAAGTCTCATTTTATGCTACTTGAATGAAATTTATTATTCATGTTTCAAATTTGATTGATCGTAACCGTATAAAAAAAAAAAAAGTCAAAGGACGAAATAATAGCAATGATGATGTTATTACTATTAGTAACTCCAAAAATTATGAATACTATTGATATTAACCAGAAGAAAGAATTATCTTAAAGAAGAATTAAGAATCATAGTACGCTAATGGACCAACCGAGAAGCACGATCGATGCAATTATAATTCCTTTTATTTAGTGCAAATTTTGGGAGCATTCAGCTAGCTGAATATTAATTCGTCCAACATCAGACAGTAATATCTAATGCGCAAATATTAGTTTCGATGCAAAGGGGCTAGAATTTCTAAGGTTTTGTTTGGACTGAGGTGAATCGAAATAGAAATAAATATTAAAAATTAATTTAAGTAAAGGGAATAAAGGTAAATCGGGATAAATATTTTAAAATATTATTTGAATGATATTAACCTCACCTGAGTGAATTAAGATGAATATTTTAAATTTTTCATTTAAATTCAGGTGAATAAAGATTAAAATAATAAAATAAATAATATTTATACCCTTATATTAAATAAATAAGTCATGTTGAGGGATATTTTGGTCCTATCAAGTCAAAAATTTACTTATTCTTTCACCTTCACCTCCGTTACCTCCGAAATAAGAAGTTAATAAAAAGGAGGTGAATGGAGGTGAAACATTAACCTCAATCCATCCAGGTAAAATTATTAACATGATATCCAAATGAAGTGAATTAATTCATTCATCTCCATTAACCTTTTTCCACTCCAATCCAAACGGAGCCTAATTGAAAATTTAGTTGGAAGGTAAAAGAGCATAATCGTTTTTAGCTAACATACAAAAAACTAGTCCCCCGGCCCCACCCCACCCCACCCACCCTCTCTCTTCTAAATTAAATTTATATGTAATTTAATTTTTAAGTATTAGATATTAGATTAAAAAAAATTAGTTAAAAGTCTGTTAAATTTAGATAGAGTTTAATTTTTTATATATTTTATATTTTTTAAATTATTATGTATCGATGGTATGATCAATTCAAACTCCTTATCCAACTAATAAATCCGTAAATTAATTATAATATCAGTTTAATTATTAATTTAATTTTTAAAATTATGTAATAACTCAATGGTAAAAGATCCATCGTCACTATATATGTCATCGTCCCATGGATATTAATTTAGGTATGATTATCAATGCTTTAACGTGTTGAATTTGATATATATAGATTGCTTTTTTTTTTGATTAATAATGAGAGAGAGAGAGAGAGAGAATCTAATAGTAAAATTTGATGTTCAGAAAGCGGGGAGGGGTGGGGGTCATAATTTTACTAGTAAAATGATTCTAACCGACAGGGTGCCTTATAATCACCAACAAAAATCGACCGTTACTCACGGACAAATATATGGCTTTTATAGTTTCATGTACTGAGTCATAGATTTGATTTGATATGCATGACACAACTTTTTAAATATGTGTTTAAAGGAATCATAGAATGAGAATAAAGTACCATATAATAATAATAATTACAAATCATCTCGTTTTTTACGTGCAAAAACATAAAAATATTGTAATCCTGAAAGAGCGGGGCGGTTCAAAAACAAAATTTATAGTACATAAAATAAGTCTTAGAGTATTATTTAATTTTTTTTATTAAATTACTTTAAATTTAATTTAATATTCTACGATTACTAATTCCTATTTTAAAACATCCAATTAATTTTATTAATCACATCATCATTAATTATTTATATTTTATGTTATTTAACACCTTATATAAATAAAAAGATATATATATAATAAATATAATTAAAAAATTAAATAAAATAAAACATATAAAGAAATAAATATTAAGAATAGAGGTAGAATAAATGATATAAATATTATTAGGTAAAAAATAATATATTTATAAACAATTTTTTTACTATTAATATTAACAATTATATATATATATATATTTAAAAAAATTTATGTTTTAATAATAATAATTAGGTTAAAAATATAGTAAAAGTATTAAAAAAATTAGTTGTACACAAGGATCAAAGAGCTAATTTTTTAGAACTTAAGAGTCCTAAATTTTTTTAATTATACCAAAAGTTAATGATAGCTTTTTTTTTCCTTGAACTGTAGCCTCAAATTTGAGGTCCTCAGATCCGAGATTGAGATACCTTTTTTTTACACCAATTGGCAATTAGATCCATCGGATACGAGAGAAACAGACCTTTGACTGATATAATGATGATGAAAAACGTACATGTTTTTAAAAGCAAAATAGTCAGAATCCTATTTTAGTGAAAGGGATATGCCTGCAGGCACGTCATGTGACATACTATCTAAGGGAAGATTTTGTACCAGGTCCCTACAGTTATGTATCCGCCGAACTACAGTCCAGTGCTGTCTGTGTAGGCACCGGGCTCCCCACTGGCAGTCTGGCACCAGTACTTGTTAGGGTTTGCTTGCTAGATCGTCTATAAAGAAGATTCCTAATTTTAAATTTGAAATAACTTATATTTAAAAAAATAGCTATAAGTACAAAAAAAATTAAATTTAAAACTATCTCAAATATTTAAGGTGTTCAAAATTAAAAAATCAAGGCACATTCGGTATATATTTTAGACTGATTTTTACAATTAGAATATATATAAAGTATTTTTTTTAATTTTTTAAAAATTAGTCATTATTAACTAAATATATTTAATAAAATTTGATTATATAAGATTATTAATTGATATTTATAGATTAATATAAATTTAAATTTAAAAGTTATAAAGTATAAATTATTAGTGATGTGATTGATAAATGTAATTAGGTAGTATAAATTTGAAGTAATAAGATGTAGAGTAGGTAATTGAATTTGAGTTAAATTGATAAAATTAAAAGAAATGAGAAAGAAAATAATTAGATAATATAATTGGATAAGTAAATTTGAGAAAATAATTGGCGATGCTCTTACAAGATAAATGGAATAGAGAAGAATGATTAAAAGAAAAAAATATATTTTCTTTGTTTGATATATAAGGGTAAAAGACTTTTATAAAACTAATAGAAATAGAAAAATTATCCTCATATTTTATATATTTTATATAATTTATTTAAAATTAAAAAAAAAATATTCTAATAAATATTCATTTTAGATCTTAATTTAATCTAAAATTAATATTTCATTAAAAATATATTTATTATTATTAAATATTTAATATAAAAAATATAAATTAAGGAAAAAAAGTTTCCTCTCTATTATCTTTATATCAAACAATTTCAAAGAATTTTTTTATGCTTCATTTAAGAGAAATGATTTATAATGGAATAATATTTTAATATTGTATTAAGTATTTATTTTCATTTTAATTTACAATTACGTGTTGTAATATATATTTAATATACTTTATTTAATTCAACTAAATAAAATAATTATTAAAAACTTTTTTAATTAGATATAAACAACTATTTATTGCATACATCAAAATTTAATTTTAAATATTTTTAATTTAACTACTATAAATTAAAATAACATACTATAATAGCTAAAAAAATCTATCAAATAGACCAAGGAAAATGTATCACACTAATATCCAAAACACAATATTTAAAATAAAATTCACATATTAAATATTCAATAATTAAAAAAAATTATCAATTAATAATATTAATTAAATTATCTTCTTTATTTATATTTTCTATCAGAGCGCTTTTGATGTCGATATTTAACTCTTATTCCATCATATGCCACTTATTTCTATTTAATTTAATGACATACAAAATAATATTTATTTTATTAGTTTATTAAATAAATACAAGTAATTATTTATTAATTACTACACATTTTAAATAAATTATATTCTACTAGCAGTTTAATTAATAGATCCTAGTTGCACTTTATAGCTGATTGGATATCTATTTTGATGTGATACTGCCTATATATAATACATGCTTTCAATTCTCAAAAATAATATATAAAATACATATAGTAGTGTTATATATCCAAACTTTAAACTCAAACTAAAACTTAAATTTTTCTAAAAATATATATATTAGTACATGAATTTTAATTTTTAATTAAGTGATATAAAATAATAATAATATGCTATTAAAATTATGGTATAAAAATATAATAAATTTTTTATTAGTATTATTTCTATTATAATCATCATTATTATTGTTATTATAATAAAAAAAGATTTACATTTTTTGATACTCTCATTTTATTTTATTTTACATTATTATTAATTTTTTATTATTTAATTATTAATAAAAATAAAAATAATATATTAATTTATATATTTTTAGTAAATTTTAATTTTTAATTTGAATTTAAAGTTTAAAAAGATACCATTTGCTGGAGCATCGGTATCAAGGAAAGAACACAAGGTAATAAAAAGATACCATTTGCTTGAGCATCGAAAGAACAAAAGGTAATAAAAAGATCCATTAGGTACTCTTAAGATGCAGAGAGAGGTAGTTAGAGTGGCCCACAGGGAATGGTGGAAAATGAGGAGCAGACCATAACTACTGATAAGACGTACGTACGGCATCACATGATTTATTTCTCAGGTTTTTATTACTACCTAGGAAATAGGAATTAGGATGGAGATGTGTAACGTAAGCTATGAATTTTTTATCTCAAAAATTAAATTTCCAACCTAAATGCAAAACGGAAGAAAAGTAAGTTATGAGTAGTGGTGTATATTCAAATTTTAAATTAAAATTAAAATTAATTTTAAATTAAAATTAAAATTAATTTTAAATATATATATATATATATATATATATATATAATTTTAATTTTTATTAATAATTAATTCATATAAATTAATAATAATACACGATAAAAAAAATTATAGTATAAAAGTATAATAAATTTAACATTAGAATTATTTTTATTATAATAAAAAACTTATATTTTTTTCACCCTTATTTTATTTTATTATTAATTGGTATTACTTAATTATTAAAAAAAATATATATTAATATATATTTTTAATAAAATTTAATTTTTAATTTGAATTTAAATTTTGAACGGTGAGCATACTTATCAAATATCCTTTACACCCTCATCTCATTCTTATCAAACATACACTTAGTGTTTTTATTTTGTAGGGTCCATTTCAATACACCAAAAAGGATAAAATCTAATATGGCTCGTGGACTGTCGTAGATATCATTAAATGTCCTAACTACTAAAGCAACAATATATTTTGGCATCGTTGAATTTACTTACCAAAAGTGATTATATAAAATAATTATTTAATTTTAAAAAATTAAGTTAAATAATTTTTAAAATAAGTAATTATTTTGTATAATTATTTTTAGTAAGTAGCTCTAAATAAGTGTTTAGTCATTAGCATTTTACTTTAACGAAATTATGAAATATAGGTGTTTTAATCATCCAAAAAAAATATAGAAGCATTTTAGATATTATCCATACATAGTGTTTTAATGATCTTGCACCACCTTAAAAGTTATTGATATTAAAATTTGGATTTAGATATTTGACTAAAAAAACATTTAAATAAATTGTTGTGCGTAAAACCATACTCTTTTCCAAGAAAATAAAATAAAAAATATTTTGTATAATTTGTTAGAAGTAAAAAAAAATCTTTTATAAATCATCAACATTGAACAAAAAAAAAAGAGAGAAAGAAATATCTCAATCAAATTAATAATTTTTAAGTCATCTTACACATTTGAGTCAAGCACTTCTCAACTTAATTTTACAACATATAAAATCATATAAACACTAATAAAATCATATCATATCAAATTAACATTAATAAGATTATACTAATAATGAAAAATAATTATTTTAATTTTAATTTAATTATATAAAATTATTACGATTATAGTTTTAATACTAATATTATTATGATAAATATTTTAATATTTAATTTAATAATATCAATAATAAAATAATCATTAATAATATTGATATTGATAATTAATAATAATAACAATTAACTTACTAGTAATAAACAATGATAACATGAATTAATATTAATGTTGATTTTTCAATAATAATATTAAATTATATTAATTAATTAAAAAATGATTAATGCAATATGATTAATATTAATAATTAAAAATAATAATTTGTTATAGTAAAATATTTAATTATTCGATTTCGCTCCAAATTTTTGCATATAGAGCTTCACCCAAAAATCTCAGCTTCATCTACTAGTCATCCTTCTTATTTTATGCAAAGCCAATTAACCAAACATTTCGTATTATTATGATAGCGAATAATTTAACATTATGATCTCATTTTGATTCTTTCACAAATATGCAATTGGATAGGGTTGTATAATTGTATCATCTTTCGGTGTTTGATTCACTATAAAGTGCTTCAATTTTAATTTTGAATTGACTTTATACGAGTTATGGTTCAATTTTACAACTACAATTTAAAGATGTTCAATATTCACCTTTGTAAATCGTATTATATGCTTATCTGTCTAATTGGACCACCCACTGATCTCCTTATTATTCTACTTGTTTGTCGTCAGCCGACATCTAGATCTTTCTTGTGTAACTCAATCGATTTAACTTCAAGCTTACTTCTTTTTGCATTAAAAATGTACATTCATGATTTCATTCTAATTTCTTAGGTTAAACTTTCATTTAACATAAATAAAAATTTTGCAGTTCAATTATTACATTAGTTACTTTATTTAATAAATACTTGTCTTTTTTATTTATTTCCTACATTACAAATTGAAATAGAAAATAGGAATTATTGAAAATTTAAAATAATGTATTATTTTTGAAATATTCCTAATCATTATATGAAATGATAATATAAGGCAACATGAACCACGAGCAACATAGTTGTATAGTTGCATCCACTTGAAGCCTATGTTAACATAATAAGAAGAAAAATAAACAATTAAATGTATAGTGATGGAAATTAATAATCTACTTCATCTTAAAATGCTTTTGCTAGTTGTATGGGTATCTAAATATTAATCACTTTTTTTTCCGTATAAATGTGTTGACTATAGTAAATATAGCTCATATTAAAAAGTATGTTTTTGAAGCAACAAAAAAAGTATGAAAATATAAGGAGAGAAGAGAAGCTTTAGTGAAACTTTAGGTGTGTTCTATCAACAAGTTTTTCACTTTTGAAAAATGTTGTTTTGAATGAGAAACATAAGAATGAGAAATATATTGAGATACAAGGACCTGCCAATAAAGAATGTGATGAACTTGTGAACAATAATGAGGAAGCAAGTCAAGCAAAAGAAGCTATGAATTGTAATGAAACTGAAGAACAAAATTAGCCTACAGAAGAGGAGCAGAAAAGAGATGAATAGAGTCAGCCTAAAGAATAATATGAATACTTTGTTCATTCTTGTTATGTTAATAATCCAGCAAATTAGCATAAGACAAAGAATACTTGCAAAAAGTGCCTTATAGAAAGTGAACCTAAACAAGTCAATGATATTGCGTTTCCTTCAAATGATTCAAACAAACAATTCAACTCCACACATTTCAATCGTATGCTACCAAGTAGAGAAAACCAAAATTGCCAGTGGTTAGTATACTCAATTTCCTTTCCTTTATCTATATATATTGTTGTAAGTTGTTTGAGTAAAATCACTACAAGGACCTTATAGGCCAATTTGGAATTGACGAAAATAAAGATTGGAAAAAATGAGCTCATGTCTTATAAATCACGAAAAGAGTGGTTATCACATATCTTGCTTTACTAAGTGGATTGAGTTAAAAATAAAATTGAAAAAGAAGGTAACCATTGATCATGATATGGAAGAACAAACAAGTAATGAGAGAGCACTAGATAAAATTACTAGCAAAGATCCTAGTTACCGTAAAAACACATGCAAAGAATAACTTTGTATTTTGCGGAGACAATGAAAAATTGTATGAGGAAACAATGTAATTTGTTTTTACAGGTGATTGAGATGATTGCACAATTTGATTCATTGATGGATGAATACGTTTGATGTATTCTAAAAAAGAAGACTCATTACGATTACTTAAACCACGAAATCTAAAATAAAATGATTCAGATGTTCCGAAGTGAGAAGTATCACTGTTGTTAGAATCAAAGAAGCAAAGTATTTTTTATTATACTTTATTGTACACCTTACGCTAGTCATCATAAATAAATGTCTCATGTGGAGTGATGTGTCAATATTTTTATTTATCTCTTTTAAAAGACCGTTTTCAAAGTTAAAATTGATAAAAATCTTATATTCATTCAACTATGACACAACAAAGATTAAATAATTTTGTTAAAATTTCATATATATATATATATATATATATATAAGAAGACTTGCTGATATACTTGAATACAATATTTTAATTAATACTTTTGTTTTAAGAAATAAGATGAGAGTAATATTTGAATAGGTTTTACTGTGACTCATTTCAATAAAAAGAAGGTATCATATGTTATTTTTATTAATGTGCAAATTTAATATTGTTATAATATATCATATTTTACGATATCCTATATATACATATAAAGCCCTCCTTCAATTATTTTCTCCTGATATTCTAAAAAAATAAGACCAATCCTAGAGAGAAAAAATAATTACCTCATATTTTGTATCTTTTATATTAAATATCTAATAATAATAAATATATTTTTAATAAAATATTTAATTTTAATCAAATATATAATATATATAAAATATAAAAATAATTTTTCACCTATATTACCTTGATGACTTAGTCGAACAAATATCATCCCTCGACGGGAGAAAATGACGACTGTAAAGGAGTAAGGGTACATCAGGATAGGGATAGCTTTGAGCCAGTTCTATTTGTTTGATTGTGGTTGTTTTATGTCTCAAGTCTCAACCTGCAACCGTGGTCTATCTATTGCCATCATTTAACTAGGCGCGCTGAATTTATCTTCTCCGTCTAGTAAATCTGTATCTCAATTTTGGATTCGTAAACCCCTATAGGGATTCAGGTATGTATGGTGGACATGTGATGTGGGCGTAAAAAATTTTAAAAAAAAAAGAAAAAAAGAAAAAAGGCAAAAAGGCATGTTTGGCAGAGGGGGAAAAAGACAGCTTTTAATTAACACAATTGAACGGTGGGCGTCGAAGCCAACCTTTTTCAAGTGACAATTGACAACAACTATCGGAGGTCATTCAAAACCATTACCCCCCCCCCCAAAAGCAGCTAACATTAATTCAGTTAATTATTTATACAGCTCGTCTGATTAGCCTCAAGGTATCAAACGGATAATGTGGATTTAATTAATTTAAATTAGATTATTATTTAATCAGATTAGATTTAGATTTAATTAGAATATCTTTTGAGTTTATGTATAATTTAAATAGTAATTCAAGTTGGGTTTGATTCTGATCCATTAAAATTTTTTATATTCAAATTTATTTTTGGTCTACATAATTCCGATCAGATCAAATTTTGATTGATTAGATATAAGTCTGTAAATTTTGAGTTGTATCGGTATTTGGTTATGTTAATTCAATTTATAATTTATATTAGCATTAATTATTATCAATTTAATATAATTATTAAATTAAATTTTTTGATTTATTACTATTACTATAATTATCATAATATATGTAATTATGTTACAAATTGCTACGAGAAAATACGTAGTAGTAATAAATTATTAACATTATTAATAATATTATTATAAATATTACTATATAATAACGATTATTATAATAACAACAATATTATAATAACTATAATTATTATGTTAATTATAATAATTGTTGTTATTATTATAATTTACTATCATTATTATTATTATCATCATATTTAGAAATATAATAATCATTATTATTAGTAGAAATACAAATATAAATTTTACTATTATTATTATAATCATATATATTATATTTATAATTATAATTTTTATGTCTATAATAATTAATAATTGTAAATAATAATAATATATAAGGATAATGGTCTAGACACATGTCTATCTATTTTATTACACAAGTAATTAGTTGCATGTAATTTAATTTTCCGGTCAAATAAGTAGTTATCAAATAATTTACGTTGTTAATAAAATTTAACAATGATCAATAACCAATTACTTTCCAATAAATAAGTTCTATAAATTA
This sequence comes from Tamarix chinensis, assembly GCA_030549775.1. Lineage (NCBI taxonomy): Eukaryota > Viridiplantae > Streptophyta > Magnoliopsida > Caryophyllales > Tamaricaceae > Tamarix > Tamarix chinensis. The sequence goes on from CM060182.1 coordinate 56,216,895, forward strand.
TCTTTTACTAAGCCTATTTTATCGTAATCTTATCACCCTTGATTATTATAGATAGACTACTAAATCTCATTATATGAGAAACATATCCCAAGAAAAAATAAAAATATAAGAGCTGGTACTGTTGTACTTAGATCACATATGGAAATATCTTATATGAAAATTGTAATACCACATGATATTTAAAGGTATTTAACTGATACTTTAAAGTATGCTTGCTTATATCATAGTATTCATTTTTATTATCTTAATATGAAATTAATGTATATGAGCGCATGATGTTATCTCTAACATTTGTGTATAGTTAGTCACATATCTTTCATAGATACAATTAATAATAAATTTATAATGTTTACACGAATAAAAAAAGGGTGGGAAAAATTAGACAGTGTTGTGCACCTTACCTTTCATATTTGTATTTATTGAGTGGTGTCTACATCTTTAATTATAGTCTTAAGTTAGCAGGTTATAATTTCTACTCACCCAACTATAACATATGTCTTTAGTTAGAGTAACAGATAGTAGAAGTCCTATATAAAGATAAATAGACGACTTTATATATATATAACGAGTAACAATTGTACCGATAATGAAGCATAGTAGCAAACAATTATGATGATGAAGTACGACCTTATTGGACTTAATTTTGAGAATTTTAATTTGATTGATTTATGTAATAATATCCTCCACTATCATATTGATTTTAGTTTTCAAACAAGTAGCAAGCATTAGTATTAGGATATTTTTTTTTACTAAATTTACATTTATAAGTTTTATTTGGAGGTAAATAACTGAGTAAATGAGCACTTAGCACTTTATTATTAGAGTAATTACATGCCCCTTAGTTATTTTAGAATTAAGGGCTTATACGTAAATATTAGGTGATAAACTTAAAGATTATTAGATATAAATATTTTGATAAGTTGAGCCTAAGATAATTATAATACATTTATTTAATATATTTCACATAACATTAATAATATATTATTGTTAACTTCAACTTTATGATTAGTTAACTAGTGAGTCTTCGATGATTGGATCACAATTTAGATAACTCACTTACTTTTGTAACTACTCATGGATAAATTGCCAGCTATAGTTTGTTATATGTGATACTATTTTTTTTTTGTAATATATGATTCAAGGTGCTTTAAATTTTATATATGGACTAATCCTTATTTTACAAACCTTTGTATTTAGCCAACTCAGTTCATACTTTTATCTAACAATTTGAGTTTTATCAATATAAGTTTATTCATACACATTTTTATAAAATTATTTTGCTAGTATATTTGGAATGTATATAGGTGTTTATTAGACTGTATACATTATTGTTGATCGTATGAAATTTATGGTACATGTAGTCATATGATATTATTATGAATATACGATTTTTTTCCCTCTAATTGGCATTGAATCACAATGATGGTTGATTGGATTATGACTCAAGTGGTCAAATATGTACAGAAATTGTTATAATTAAAAAGTGGTATTGTGTAAAGCCTTATTTAATAAACATGTTATTTATCGAATGTATTAATTATAGAATATATTATTTATGGAACGTGATATATTTTGGATAGTACCAAATATGGAAGGTACCCATATTTAGTAAGTTGGATAATTAAGCATTGTATATGGTTGTGTGTGTTGGGGTGTGTTATATAACCACTTTGAATAAGATATAAAATTTAAAGTGGAAGATAAGAATATCATAGGGTCATATGAGGTTGGCCTCTTGGAGACGAGGATCAACAATGGTCTTTCCTTGGACTGTAGTGACATGTATTTACTTGGCTTATTTTATTATTGCCTACTCTATTAAATTGATGTTACTTGGTTTATTTATCTATCCAATATCCAGTAAGACTTCATGTCTACTTTATTGGGATTTTTAGACATCTTAGAGAATGTACACACTTAAGGTTTAGATAACCAAGTTTGAATTTGTCCTTTGGTGCTCGGACTATTGGGACTGCTCAATAGGTAGATCTCTTGCGACATGTTTTAGTTGTTGTTGGATATCTTCGGACTTATGTGCTACGTAACTCTCCTAGTTGGGTTTTGCCCACTTGATACATACATTTAGATCATGGGTTTAGGTGGTTACTAATTCAAGAGTATTTTTATAAATGGTGAACTAATATTTGCTTTGTCACTTGACTCATATATGGTTGTGTTTGATGTACTCTGGTCATTCTATGAATTATGATATATATATATATATATATATATATATATATGTATATTATGAATAATGGGTTACTTTGTTGTTTTTCTAATTAGCTTGATGCAGTATTAAATAGGGTTACGATAATATATAGTGAATACATAGTTTTATGTAGATAGATTGTGACCATACTTGATGATGTATGTATGCTTGCGAGATGAGTTGAAAGAGCAAGCTGGCTTCCGAATTTTTATCTTTTGATTGTGTTTCAATTTCAATAGGTTTTAAATGAATTAAAGTTATTTAATTTATTGATACGTAGTTAACTACTTTTGATGTTATTATTTGACTTTATTATGGTATCATATTTTATTAAAAATATCATGAAATTTTCTTTTTATCTCACTTTTTTACTTCTAGTCTTAGCATCTAATATATGTGAAATAATAGTGTTTGCTTCAATTAAATATGGTGATGATATCCTCATTTATATTCAACTTCCATATTATTTTCTTAGTATCTTGTTTTTAAAAGTAGGGGTGTTACAATGCTGACGATGGTAGAAATTTCTATGATCTAAGAGCAACTGCAGTGGGGCTTCCCAAACTCAAATTTGGGCCCCCCTAAATTTAAATGTGCCGCTGGAGAAGAAAAAAAGTTAACCTGAAATTTGGGCTGCCTCAAAATTTTGAGGCTCCCCAATGTCAGTAAAAGCAACGGTAAAAATGTCAGGCATGAGTCACGCGGCTGTCCGACCGTCTGACGTGCACCGGCGTGATTCACACGCGTTACTGCTACTACTATTTATATACCGACATAACTTATTTTTGGTACTTTTTTAGCCTAAATATTACCGTTATAATAATAAAAATTTTTTTAAACATATTAAAAAAATATGACCGTTAATAATAACGGTAAAAAATTTTTTTTGTCAATAAATATATTATTTATGCCCATATTTTCATATCATCTATTTCATCTCTCTTTCTCATATTCATTTCTCTACATAATTAATCTTGTTCATTTCTCTAGTTATTAATATTTTATAAAGTTTGCTTGTCATATTTATTTTTTTTAATTATTAATTTCTCATCTTCTAGTTATTTTTTTAATTTCTCTAGTTATATTTTTGTTATTAATTTCTCTACTTATATTTAATTTATTCATTTATCTTCAATATTTCTGAAGTTATATTTATTTGGTTAATTTTTCTAGTTATATTGATTTTATTAATTTAAGTACGTATATTTATTTTATTAGTTTCTCTATTTACTTTTATTCTAATAATTTCTATATTTATATTTTTTTTATTAATTTCTTAAGTTATATTTATTTTATTAATTTCTCTACTTATATTTAATTTTTAAAAATGGATCCTACTAGATTTAATTTTTTGAATCTTTTGGATAATCCAAATGATTCAAACTCAAAAGAACTTCCAAACCAAAATATCCAAAATTCACAAGATTATCCAATTATAAATTCCCCAAATGTCCAAAATTTGCAATATCCACGAAATTTAAAATTTTTAAGTATGCAATATTATCAAAATGATGCCAATTTCCAATTATTTCAACCTCCAAACACCGCTATTCCATTTGATTGTAATTTTCCATATATTCAAAATTCACCACAAAACGATTTCAATTCTCCATTAGCCACATCTCTTGATGATTCTGAATTTCCAGAATTTTCCACGCAAAATCAGTTCGAAAAAGAGACACGGGTTGAATCTCCCAATGAGTTTGCAAGTCGAGCATATAGTAAATGGACGGATAAAGAAGAAAAAATTTTATTCAGTGGATGGATACATTTTTCTGAAGATTCGGTTCAGGGGAACAGGCAAAAATGTAAGGATTTTTGGAAAAAAATTCTAGCATACTTTGAAGAATATCGCGACGGAGGATCACAGAGAACTCTAAAGACGGTAATTAATCGATTTTCTTACATTAATAAAAATGTTAATCGATTTATTGGTTGTTATAGTCATATTTGTCAACGTAATCAAAGTGGTGTTAGCGAAATAGATATAATTAGAGATGCACACAAAGAATATAGAACAAGGTATAATAGCCCGTTTAGTAGTGAACATGTATGGAAACTTGTAAAAAACCATCCAAAATGGATGGTAATGAATGATGGTATAATTGGGCAAGCTTCTACATCAAAGCGTACAAAGGTTTCAACTTCAGGTGCATACAATGATTTATCTACCCCCGATACTTCAGAGATGGAATTTTCGTTGGAGCGACCTATGGGGCAGAAAGCAACAAAGCAGAAAGCAAGGGGAAAGGCAAAAGAAAGTAGACAAGACGAAGGATCAAATATCGACGGGCTGCTGGAAATTGCTAGAAAACGGAATGCGATATTAGAAAAAATGGCAAAAGATAAGCAGATTTATAGGGCTGAACGAAGGCAATTAAAGGAAAAGGAGTTCGACATGGCTATAATTTGTCGTGACACATCAAATATGAATGAGAATGAAAAATCAGATCATCAGATCTTATATGACGCAGCAATGAGAAGAATGATGGAGAATCCTTAACTCTACTACTTTCATGTAATATTTTCGTACCTTATGTTTTCGTACTTCTATTGTAATATTTTTATATATTATAATATTTATCCTTATATATATATTGAATAGCAGTACCTTATATATATCCTAAATGATAACGAAGAAATGATGACAATTAAGAAAATTCGCATACATTACATTTTTGTAAAAATGATGACAATAAATAAAATTACAATAATACCTAAACGAAATCCTCACGCAAAGATTTTCTTCAATTCCTTCACTTCTTGTTTGAGTTTTAATATATCGTCCTTCAAATCGTCAATCAATTGGAAGATATCTTCGCTAACATTGAGTAAGTTGGGCTGAACCATGTGGTTTAGAGGCGATATTCGAGGTGTCAACGGATCCCATATAAAATAATTACACGTCCAACACTTATAGTATAAACGATCAGGGTTACTTTCACTATGCGAAACTCTTAGCTTAGCAACTCCATCGGAACAATGACAAGGCACAAATTGTTGCATATTAGACAAAATGACATTTGAAGAAATTGAAGATGAAGACATTGATCGATTTTTTTGTTTCATACAAATTAATTGTGATAATGTGTTGAAGTTCTAAATTTATAAGAAAAAAATTACCGTTGCAATAATGTACCGTTGGATTCCCTAATTGTTGCATATCAGTAACTATATTTTTACGTCATTGTATTGTCACCTCACCGTACCACCGAAGCCAATGTGATAATGTATCGTTGGATTCCCTAATTTTTGCATATCAGTAACTATATTTTTACGTGATTGTATTGTCACCTCACCGTACCACCGAAGCTCATGTGATAATGTACCGTTGGATTCCCTAATTGTTGCATATTAGTCATTATATTTTTACGTCATTGTATTGTCACCTCACCGTACCACCGAAGCCCATATGATAATGTACCTTTGGATTTCCTAATTATTGCATATCAGTAACTATATTTTTACGTAATTGTATTGTCACCTCACCGTACCACCGAAGCCCATGTGATAATGTACCGTTGGATTCCCTAATTGTTGCATATTAGTCATTATATTTTTACGTCATTGTATTGTCATTTCACTGTACCACCGAAGCCCATGTGATAATGTAACGTTTGATTCCCTTACATATATCTATAAATATAGAGCTCTCTTACATATACATTCACAACTTACCTCTTTCCCACCTCCTTCAAATAAAATTCCAACAATATCACAACAACAATGTCATCTGATACATCTTCTAACGACTCTAACAATTTTGATAATATATTACTTGCTGAGGCAATGGATACAACTATCGAAGATGCTATTGTTGAAATTGAGAGGCTCAACCAAAATAGAAGAAAACAACGAGTCTACATTGATCGAGATCGTGAAGAAGGCCATCAAAGATTATATAATGATTATTTTTACGCCAATTCAACATACAACTCAACTCAGTTTCATCGTATGAGAAGATCTTTATTTCTTAGGGTTGTCGAAGCTGTTACTAATTATTGTCCATATTTTCAAATAAGGCCTGGTGCAATTGGTAAAAATGGACTTTCTCCATTACAAAAATGTACTACAGCAATACGAATGTTAGTATATGGAATGCCAGCCGATTGCGTAGACGAATATGTGCGCATTGGAGAATCAACAACTCTTGAATGCATAAGGTATTTTGTTCGGGTTGTGAATGAATTATTTACTTCCCAATATTTAAGAAGACCTAATGCTAAGGATGTTCAACGCTTACTTGAAATGGGTAAAAGACGTGGCTTTCCAGGTATGATGGGAAGTATTGATTGCATGCATTGAGAGTGGAAAAATTGTCCTGTTGCATGGAAAGGTCAGTTTTGTCGCGGTGATCATGGTGTCCCGACAATCATGCTAGAAGCCATAGCATCTGAAGATCTTTGGATATGGCATGCATTTTTTGGATGTTCCGGATCAAATAATGATCTTAATGTTCTTGCTCGCTCACCGGTATTCAATGACATTTATGAAGGAAGGGCACCAGAAGCTCATTATATGGTCAACGGCACAGAATATCATCTTGGATATTATCTAGTAGATGGTATATATCCAGATTGACCAATATTCGTCAAAACCATACTACTTCCTCAAGGACCAAAGAGAAAGTTATTTGCAGAGCGTTAGGAATCTGCTAGAAAAGATGTTGAGTGTGCATTTGGAGTGCTACAAGGAAGTTTTGCAATTGTTCGCGGCCCATCACGCGTTTGGGACATGGCGACAATGAAGCAGATAATGTATGCGTGCATCATATTACATAATATGATTGTTGAGGATGAAAGAGATACATATTTAGGTGATTTTCCTCCCGATCTTTTTGACTACAGTGATAATAATGGGCCACCTCCTATGATTAATCATGGTCCGATAACGAACATGGATTCATACCTTCAAAGAGTTACTCAGGTTACCGATCGTACTTCCGCCCACCAACTTAAAATTGACTTGGTAGAAGAAATATGGCAATTTGAAAACAATAAATAATTTATGCTCATTTTGATTCTCGATGTTCTAATATTCACATATGTTGTATTAATTGTTATTTTTGTAATATTATTGTATTTCTGTTTTTGTTGTAATATTTTCATAATGTTATTTAAATTATATTTCTGTTTTTTATTTTGTAATATTATTGTAATCCTTAATTCTATTTTTATATTTTCGTAATATTGTTGTATTTATATTTCCGTTGTAATATTGTTATTAATTATATTATATTTGTATTTCTGTTATCAAGATAGACTTTCCCAGCTCCGGTGCCTTCGTTGGGCAGAGGACATCTCTGTAAGGCTGAAAGCTATTGTGGCAGAAAACCTTCAAGGCTCCTATCTAATCTCCACACACAAATTTATTCGCTCAGAATTCAACTTGAAGGACGGACCTATATTACCTTATCTTTTTTACCACTTCGAGTATATCAACACGGTATAATCCATTTTGAGAGTACAAACACCTATAGCCCCGAGGGAGAGAAGAAAGAGTTTAAGCCATGCATTAGTTTCTAAGCCATGCATCAACGTAACCTACGCCATAGTTTCCAAGCCACATTCGATCAAAACTCAAGCTGACCTATCCCTCACCATTTGAGCTTCCACCCAAAGTCCCATGCAAACCATTTGAGGCGGGAAGAAGGCAAGCAAGTAACTGTCTTTGTGGATAACCTGGCAAAGAATGTAGTGATAGAGGAGGTGCAGGATGTCTTTGGGGAGGCTGGCAGAGTGCTGGATATCTTCATCAGTCGACGGGAGAGAAAGAACTCAAGCCTACGTTTTGGGTTTGTGAGGTATGCTAGCGAGAGAGAAGCGAACGAAGCGGTAAGAAGAGTGAACAATATGCTGCTGCAAGGGCTTCGTCTGTTCGTCCGGATGGCGCTATTCGATAGGAAGAACAGGAAAGAGTTCAGGCAGCCTACCACCGGGGAACGATTCCAAATCGTCCGAGGCCAGGGAAGGGAGAAGCAAGCCATGAGGGATTCCAGAACATTTGCGATGGTGGCAAGGGGCACAGAACCTCGGCAATTTCAAATGCAAAAGCGCTCGCTGGTGCTGAATGAAGACAGGGAGGTGGTGGAGTGGATGGAGAGGAGTGTTGTGGCTGAATCGTTCCAACCCATGTGTCCGGAGATTGTCGTCCCTCAGCTGCAGAGAGACTGGAGCACTGCAACTAAGGTACATGACCTTGGCCGGTTTAAGTTTTTAATTACCTTTGAATCCAAGGAAGAATGTCGTAAGGCTATGGAGGATGATAGTATGCTGCGTGATCACTTCCCGGTGGTTAGGAGTTGGCAGTGGGTGGATGCATGCAAGCTACGTAGAACTTGGGTGGAGGTAAGGGGGCTGCCTGTGTTGCTCTGGAGGGAGGAGCATCTGCGCAAGCTGGTGGCGCCGTGGGGGTTGTGGGTGTGCTGGGAGGAGAAGGGAGATTATGGAGATAGCATGGTGGCAACCAGGGTGTTGATAGATACGCCATGCATGGAAGATGTGAGGGAGGCTGTCGAAATTAGGGTGAGGGAGGTTGTGTTAGAGGTGGTAATAAGAGAGGTGGGGGAGAACTACCTGCCTTGGCAACAACCAACAACGGCTATGCCCGGCGGCCGGAGGTATGGAAAAGGAGTAGTCGACAGTTGGGCGGCTAAGGGTACCATGGAAGGTACGTGCTCAAGCTCCTCGAGCAGTACAAAAGAACCGACAAGGCAGAACGAGGGTAAGAAGTTGGCAGGGTGGTCGAAGGTAGGTGGTAGGGATATGGAAGAGCCTGTCAGGAGGAAGCTGGTTATTTCAAATACAAAGTTTACGTGTGGGGCGAGGGGCAGCAGTACAGGGAGGGAAGTAGGAATTCCGGAAGGTAACGGTCGAGGATAGAGTGGTTTTTTGAAGGGTGCAAGTGGGAGCGAGGACGGTAGTCGATGGACATGCGGGCAAGGGAGTAAAGAGGATGAGTGCAAAGACATTCCTGGGAATTTGCGAGGAGTTGAGGGTGGGGGGCAGGATGCAGGGCTGACAGGAATAGAGGGCTGTGAGGTCTACAACAAGGCTGGCAGTAGGAAGCACTACTACGAAAACGGGAAATAATAACGGCACATTAATAACGGTAGTTCGAAAACCGTTGTCAAACGCGTGAAAATTAATCGGCGGGAAGTTTTGATAACGGTTCTAGTTAAAAACCGTTATTAAAATGGCAAAGTTAAAATTTAGACGGATGTTTTAATAACGGTTTTATGTAAACCGTTATTAAAAGAGGTTTTAATAACGGTTCATGTTAGAACCGTTGTCAAAAGTCAGAAGCTTTTAATGACGGTTCCTGTAAGAACCGTTATTAAAAGATGTTTTAATAACGGTTTTCTCAGGAACCGTTATTAAATCCTCTTTTTAATTATTAAAAACCCCAAAGTTTTCGCTCGGTTCTGTTTCGTGCCAAAGTTTTCAGACTCTTTGCACTTTCTTTCTCTTGCTCTCCTTCTCCTTGCAAACCCTCGCACCACACCGTGCACCGCCAACTCTCCATCACGCCTCTGCCATTGTTCCGAAGCTAGCTAGCACCTTCATCCTCTGTCGTGTTTGAAGCCCTTGCCTCTCTCAGCATTCTCACCGTCGTTTTTGTAGCTAGCTCACTTTATGTATGTGTTTGTTCTTCCTCTCTCAACTCTACTCATATAAATGCATGTCGTCAGGGTTTCGTTCGAAAATTTTGCTGTTTGTTGTTGAATTTGTTGCGTTATTGTTATATATTAACAAATTCATGTGTTCGCCAAGACCTTTACATATTCTTATTGTATTTGTTTGTATGGAGAATATAGATTCAACATTATTTAGAGCTACAACCATAATAAACAAAAGAGAAGACCTTATTGAGGTTATTTAGAGCTAGATTCAACTGTAAACTTCGGAGAGTCATAACTTTCTCATGGGACCTCGGATTTAGGTGATCTAGGAGGCTATTTTGGGTATTTTTTTGAGATCTACGACGTGGAAAAGCGGCAAAGCCGGTTTGGACAATATCGGAGCCCAAAAAAGGCCATTTTGGCCTCTAAATTGAGTTTTTTTTGTTACATGCAAGTGAGGGTATATTTTTAGGGCCTTTTTTATAAATTGAACCTTTAATTTAGACTATCCTGAAAACGTTTTTCATATTCTAGGGTATGATGGTGTTATATAACCTCTTGATTAAAGTGGTAACATATGTTGCCTACCTTTGTATTATTTTGTATGTAGGGTAATACATGTTTTCATTTATTTTAGTTTTTACTTTTATCAGAATTTTTTTTCCTCTATTGTTTATCTCTTTATCCTCTATTGTAAGAGCTTTAGGTACCTCCAAAATTGAAGATCTTCGAGACAAAGGAACTTAGATGATGATGATGAAATTGAAGTTTTTAAGGGTTCAAGTGAAGAAGACGAGCAACGGATCTTATAGTCTAGAATAGATTGGTCAACATAGATCCAATCCATGTATGTTTGCTTTTCCATATTTTTCTATTAATGAATCATGACATACCTAATGGCTAACTGTATATTAATTGAAACATGGGTGTTGTAGTTTTTCACCGATGACTATGCACGAGGCCAGCAATATAATGTTGATGAAATTGATGAAGTTACAGATCAATGGGCCAAGCACGTACACTCATTCATTCGGTATTAGGTAGCGATCTATATATTCTACAGGCATTTTTAGGTTTGTATTTCATCTACCAGCCTAGATCCGTGAACTCTTTACTTTGGGGTGTAGAGCTACCAAGTTGTGGTATGCCCACTAATTTTATTGCTAAGTATAGTTGGTGTATTGAGACATGCATACCGATTATAGATTGATTGAAATTATGGTGTCATTGCAGATTTGGTATGAATTGATGTTGTTTTACATTGCAGATGGTATAAATTGATGTTGTTTTACATTGCAGATTTGGTAATTGTTTTAACATATAACTGTGTATGTGGGCAGGAACAAAACTACAAAAAAAAAACTGGAGTTTTAATAACGGTTCTTATAAAAACCGTTATTAAAACCTTGTTTTAATAACGGTTCTGATGAAAACCGTTATTAAAACTCCAGTTTTTAATAACGGTTTTCATAAGAACCGTTATTAAAACCTATGTTTTAATAACGGTTTTCATCAGAACCGTTATTAAAACTCCAGTTTTAATAACGGTTTTTAAGTAAAAACCGTTATTAAATATGAAGTTTACGCACATATTCGCGGGTTTTTGTGTATTTTTCATAACGGTTATGAACCGTTATTAAAGATTTAATAACGGGCGATTCAATAACGGTTGAAAACCGTTATTAAAACTATAAAATAACCGTTATTAAAACCCCTTTTCGTGGTAGTGAAGGGACTGGGGAGAGTGGTAGACACTGGGAATAGCTTGGTCGCAGGCGAAAGTCAAAGGGCGACGGAGGAAGAATGGGGTGAGAAAGTTCTGTTGTTTGATATTATTAACAGGTGAGCTACTCAAGGCATGGGGGAGGCGAGTGTGGTCGACGTGCTTGTGCTCACAGAAAGTGTCGTCGAAGGGCAGGCCTTCACTGATGGTCGTCGAGTGTGCGGGAAGGAAAAGGAAAAGACCGTATGGTGCACGAGTCCAGGACACGCGGTTGTCCAAGCACCGTCTTTGGTCTCGAGGGGTAGGGTGGGAATCGGGGAAAGGCTGATTAGTGTACAAGGAGTGGGAATAGAGGAAGAAGATATTAATTCTTGGAGAAGGAAGGAAGCGGAGGAGAGTATAGGGGAAGGAGAGGGTATTCTAGTAGAAGGGGAGTCGGGGTCCGAAAAAACAAAGTTAGCGGGAGTGGACCATGACTTTGAAGGAGAAGTAAGTTTGATTAATAGCTGGAGGAGGAATGCGGAGGGTAGTACACAATTTGATTATTTATTGGGAGACTTAGGCTTGGAACAACAAAATAAAGAGAAGGAGGATGGAGACGCTTCACGGGACTCTTCAAAAGCAATGCCACCGGGGTTTGAAAATGTTTCCCCGAGGGTAAACAGGAAAGCGGGCGGGTTGGAACAGGAGCATGTGGATTATGCGACGGAGTTTGAGATGGGAGATGATTGGGCCGAGGTAGAAGAAACCTGGAAGTTTGGTAAAGGAATTGGGCTTTGCTCTAAGGAAGAAAGTTTGTGTAAAGAGAGATTGTATAGTTTAAGAAGGAGTCAGAGGAAGATTAAGAGTAGAAAGATCTGACGAGGCTCGTAGTGGGTAATAGGAGAGGCCAATTTGATGATAATTGTTAGCTGGAACGTGAGGGGGATTGGAGCTTGGGGTAAAATTTCGAGTATAAATGGAGTGTTAGATAGGGTAAGACCGTGGGTGTGTGGCCTAGTCGAAACAAAACACTAGGCATTGCAGGAGGCTTAGAAGAATAAGGTCTGGAGAAATCAGGCAATTGAATGGAGAGATGCGGTGGCTCAAGGCAGAAGCGGAGGGCTGATTATCGGCTGGGATACATAGTTTTTTTCGATGGTCAACTTTATAAATGGGAACAGATGGATCCTGCTCGAAGGTTTCCTGGGGCCGCAGGCTTTTGAGTGTGGGGTGTTGCTTGTATATGGGCCTTCAGATACTAGAGAAAAGAAGGTTTTATGGGAGGAGCTATGGGAGGTTGGCCAACTATGTGATAGACCATTACTTGTTATGGGGGACTTCAACGAGGTTAGGGGCCCGAATGAGAGAAAAGGGGGATGGATCGACCACAACAGCGTTGACACTTTTAATGGGTGGATCGACATGATGGGCCTTATTGATTTTAAACCGAATAACATGAAGTATTCTTGGCAGAGGGCAGACTCGGCTAGTTTACTAGACAGATTTCTTGTTAGTCCGGCGTGGTTAGATAGGTTCCCCCAAGGATCTCTTGTCAGGGGCTAGGGAGATCTCTGTTGGACCATAATCCAATCAGCCTCAAAGAAGAGCCTAAAGGAGGGGGGAAGAAGCCGTTTCGGTCCTGGGATATGTGGTTCTCTCATCCCAAGTTTTGAGGTTTTGTGGTAGATTGTTGGAACAAGATGGAAGTGGCTTCCTGTCAAAGCAAGTTAAAGGAGATAAAGGGGTCGCTGCGGAAATGGAATAAAGAGGTGTTCGGGGACGTCGAGTCAAGAATTAATTCCTTTGAAGAGGAATTAGAGACGGTGGATAGGATAGTGAATGAAGACGCCCATCAAGATGTTGATCTAGCTAGAAGGGCCGCCTTGCAGGTGCAACTCTGGAAATGGCATAGGAGAAAAGAAGAGTATTGGAGGCAGGTGTCCAGGATCAGAGGTTTTAAGGACGGAGACAGAAACACGAGATTCTTTCACACAACTGCTACTGTTTGGAAGAAGAGAGCTACCATTAGTAGGTTGGTAGTAGAGGGCTAGGAGGTATCGGACCCGGGAGGAATAAAAGATGGTATTGTGTCTTTCTTCAAAAATTTGTATGAGAAACCTGATCTTCCACAGGTGAGCATTTCTTCCGACGGGTTCCAGAGACTAACAACAGAGCAGAGTAGGGGGATGGATAGAATACCTAGCAGGGAAGAGATACAGAAGGCGGTATGGTCGTGCGATCCAGATAAAGCACCAGGGTATGATGGTTATCACATGAGATTTATCAGGAAGATGTGGGCCGTTATAGGGAGGGACTTCACCGATTCTGTTTTACAGTTCTTCAGGACAAGCAGGCTACCCCGGGCACTCAACACTACGGTGATTTCGTTGATCCCTAAGGTTGAGGAAGCGGAATAAGTTCATCAGTTCAGGCCCATCAGCTTAGTGGGATGCATATATAAGGTGATCTCAAAAATCATAGCTCAAAAATTGAAGCAGGTGGTCGGGATACTAGTTAGTGATTCTCAAGCGGCTTTTATAGAAGGAAGAAGCATTCTAGACGGGGCTTTGGTAGCCAATGAGATAGTTCAGTGGACGAAGAAGAGGAAAGGAGCGAAATGAGTAATGATAATGCTGGACTTTCAGAAGGCATATGACAGCATCATGTGGGATTTTGTGGATAACATCCTCAGCATTATGGGGTTCGGGAAGACTTTCAGAGGATGGATTCAGGAGAGTACTACGACACCAAGGATCTTCTTATTAATGGAGTACCTTCGGAACCGTTCGAGATGGGTAGGGGGCTAAGACAGGGGGATCCTATCTCTCCTTTTCTGTTTGTATTAGCTGTGGAGGCATTCACTCAGCTCATTAGAAGAGGCGTGGAAAAAGAATCCCTCCATGGGCTTACAGTGGGCAGGGATAGATGTTTGGTCACACATCTACAGTTTGCGGACGACACGATTGTATTCTGTGGGGAGTATTTGGAGAGCGTAAGAAACTGGAGAAGGCTTATGGACTGTTTCTTCTTATTGTCAGGCTTGTGGGTCAATTTCGAAAAATCAAAATTGATCGATCTAGGCGTGGACACATGTTTTCAGCAGGAGGCGGCAGGAATTATGGGATGCAAGGTTGGAACGCTACCTATGAGTTACCTTGGTCTTCCTCTAGGGGCAAATGCAAGCAGGAAGGAAGTGTGGAAGCCGGTAGTGGAAAAGATTAAGAGGAGACTGGCGGGATGGAAGGCGAGAGTTCTGTCAAGAGCAGGGAGGCTGATTCTGATCAAGAGTGTGCTCAACAATCTACCATTGTACTACATGAGCTTGTTTAAAATCCCTAAGGGAGTGGTCAAGGAGATCATTGGTATTCAGAGGAACTTCTTCTGGAGTAGTACAGGAGGAAGAAAAGCTTTGCCACTGGTCAAATGGGAGGTGATTCAGAAACCCAAAGCCTTAGGGGGGTTGGGAGTTGGGGACTTGATGATGAGAAATAGTGCTTTACTCTTTAAATGGTGGTGGCGGTACTACACAGTCGAGGGAGCGACATGGAAGAGCATTATTTCATCGATCTATCCGAACGATCACTTTGGATACATAGAGACTCCACAGCACAACAATGGATGGGCACCATGGAGAGACATTACCAACACAGGTTGCAAACTTCAGAACTCTAATTTAGGGCTGAAGGTCGAGGTGGGAGACGGGAAAAGGGTTAGCTTCTGGCGCGATGACTTGACAGGGCAGGGAGTTTTGAGGAACTGTTTCCCCAGGCTTTACTCGATATCAAATCAACAAGACGAAAAAGTGTCGGACATGGGAAAATGGGAAGATGCACGATGGACGTGGGACCTGAAATGGAGAAGAGCCCTCTTCGTATGGGATGTGGACCAGGCAGAGCATCTGAGGATAGAGATGGCAATGGGTCGGGTCTGGACCGGGTCCAGCCATGCCCAGACCCGGACCCGTTTATATTACCTAGATCCAGACCCGACCCAGACCCGTCGGGTCTTAAAAGTTCAGATTCAAATCCAGATCCATCGGGTCTAGCGGGTAAACGGATCCTAAACGGGTCCTAAATGGGTCCGGTTATTTTTTTTAAAATTAATTAATAATCTATGCTAATACAAATACATTTATATTTTATATAACTTAATATGTATTTTTTTTATTAAAAAAATCATCTAAGTGAAAAAAATAAATATATTAAAATAGTTATATTAACTTTTCAAATGGTGTTTTAATGCTTTTAGTAGGGATGTAAATGGGTCGGGTTTGGGGCGGGTATACCCATATCCGTATCCGATAATAAAATCCATATCCAAATCTGTACCCGTACCCGAATCCATATCCGCTAACATATCCATATCCGTATCCATTGGATATCCGTTACTCAACGGATTATCCGTTTACCCGTTAATGGATATTATCCGATGGATAAATCTATCATCTGACAGATAAACCCATTTAGAGTTAAGCTAAATGATAATTCTAACTTTAATTTATACTATAATTATTTTAAAATTAAGGGTAAAAAGATAATTCTATATCGGGTAAACGGGTACGAATATGGATACGTATCCATACTCGAACCCGATGGGTATTTTTTTCCCATCATCCATATCCGTATCCATATCCGTTGGGCAAAATCCGTCGGGTTTCGGATAAAATTGCCCTATTTATATCCCTAACTTTTAGAATACAATATTATACATATTGTTTATAAAGTAAGCATACAAAAATAAATTTTAAAAAAATGAATAAGGAGCTTATATAAGATTAAAACAATAATGACAAACATAATATTAGTATTTATATATATACACAAACACACACACACACACATATGTATATTAAACGGGTCTGGATCTAGATTTAGACCCAGACCCAGACCCAGACCCTTTAAGGTATATGTGGACCCAGACCCGATCCAGACCCGTCGGATCCAAAAATCATGGACCCAGACTCGCTAAAAATGAGGCGGGTCTAGCGGGTCTGGGTCGGGTCCGAGACCCATTGCCATCCCTATCTGAGGATAATCATTCAGCGGTATCAGCTTAGCATAAGTAGACAGGATATGATCAGGTGGGAGGGCGACAATACCGGTACCTTTTCTGTGAGATCGCTCTGTCAGGTTAGGTACCAAAGGATAGGGGAGGTGTGCTAGAGCCCTACTAGCTCAAGTTTAATGTGGAGCAGTGTGGCCCCACCATGGAAGACGCTCTTGTCCTGGCTCGCGGTGTACAACAGGCTCAATACCAAAGACAGACTGGTCCGGATGAGCATTATTGGAGAATCGGAGGCAAGGTGTCCATTTTGTCAGGTAGAGAAGGAAACGAGCGACCACATCTTTATACATTGTACAGTGACGGGGAGACTGTGGTATGATATCTGCAAATGGATTGGGCGCGAATGGGTAATGCCAGATACAATGAACAAGAATGCTTTGGCTTGGCTAGGGGTCCGAAACAGAGGGAGGGAAAAGGTCATTTGGCAGGCAGCCTTTTTTGCTATCACTGGCTTCATTTGGGAATCCAAGAATAAGGTGGTCTTTGACAATCAAGAGTTCTGCGTCAACTGGATGCTCTTGTCCATTAAGTTGAGAGTTGGCTTTTGGTTGAAGTACAGCAGTAAGGAGTTTCCCTATAGTATAGAGGAGTTAGTGCATAACGTTCATGTTTTCTTAGATTAGGTGTCCTCAATCCTAGGCCTTTTTGGGCCCTCGAAGGAGTCTTGGCACCTTTCATTTCCTGTTATGAATTATCAAATAAAAAAAATATTTGTATTTCTGTTGTAATATTTTTTAATTATTATTTTTGTAGTAGAACAACTATAATAGGTTATTTTAAAATTAATTGAAATCAAATATTATTTTAAAATATTAATTTACAAAATTATTGTAGTAGAAAAAATATTAATTATTATATATAGATTGATATAAATTAAAAGTTAAATAATATAAAGTATAAATGGTTGGTGATGTGATTGATAAAAGTAATTGGGTATTGTAAATTTGATGTTGATGATTGTAGAGTATTGAATTAAATTTGAGGTAAAATGATAAAAGTAGGAGAGAGGAAAGAGAAAATGATTGAACAGTACAATTGGGACCTTTAATTTGAGGATATGGTTGTGGATGCTCTAATATGATTGATACTAATATAATATTAAAACAAAGTGAGATGAACAAATTCTTATTGGTTTATTTAATTTGTTATCATATGAGTTGAATATTTTTTATTTACATAAAATTTTATGAATAGCATAGTTTATTGATATTTATGTATCAATTTATATGGAGTTAAATATTAAAATTGTGGATCAAATTCTGACTTTAGTATGTATTAAGTTTGAAATGATATTTTAAAAAATGATTATTTTTTAATCGAGTTATTTCATATTAGATGAATTCAAATCGGATTATCATTAGATTTCTATCCAGATATGGTTCAAGTTCATTTCAGTTTGGTTCATTTTAGATACGAGTCGTCGTCGGGGTAAATATATTAGAATGAGGTTCGGATTGATTCGACCTGTTTTAGATTTTATAGTTGAGATTAAGTTTCAAGTTAGATTGAATTAGCTTTATCGGATCTAATTTAATCCACATTTTATGTATAATAGCCGTATCTTAAATGATTTCTAATTTCTAGATAATATATATTGTATGTTATCTGTAAGACCGTCCACAATAGATATGCAAAATTTTTCTTACAGCTATTGATTCGGTGCAGAACATTGCATCAAGAGTTTCAAAAGATCAAAAAATATAGTGGAATGCAGGAAATTGATCCGATGAAAAAAAAAAATTATTAGACGGAGAATAGTTGTGTGTACAGATTGTCTACCTGCAAAGTGAGTATTTTTTTTTTAAAAAAAAGTATATTGAATTTTTTTTTCCTCCATTGCTGTGGAGACTCTGACGGGTAAGAAGGAAAAAAATGATGTTCGTGGGGATCATAGGCTGTTCTAGTTTGGGTCTAAACCAAGAAACAGGTTTAGATATTTCTAGGGTTGTGCAAAAAATCTGGGATCCGATATTTAAAAATCCGATCCGACATTTCGGATATCCGAACCGATTTTATTCTAAAAGGATATTCGACATTCGGATATTCGATTTTTTTTTTTGGATTATCCGATCCGAAAAAATATCCGATATTTTGTTGATTATTTCAATAATACACCATATTATTGTATTTTTATAGTTTTAAGTTTTAAAATTTTATTTATTTTTATATTTTAAATATTTATAATAATATTTTAATACTTCTTTTAGATAAAATAAGATATTTATATGAATATAGATATGAATATTAATTGATATATGATCCTTATTTTTAAAAATATTGTAGTAAAAGTTATTAAAATTGATAAAATAATATTTTCATACGGATATTGAATATATCCGAATCCGGTCTATATCTGGTCTATATTTTTCAGATATTCGTATTCTGGATATTCGATCTAAAAAAATATGGAGCGAATATCCGAAAAAATATTCGAATGGATACGGATATTCGATTTTGCACACCCCTGGATATTTCAAGGATTCGCCGTTCGCGCTTAAAGAATGTTGTGAGACTCCGTGCTTCCGCAGTCGTTCCATTTCGGTCAATCACACAGACCGCGTGTCAACTTCAGCTCAACGTTTCTTGGACCGACGTTCGACGTGATCGCACACAGAGAAACACAGTAACATTACACAAGCAGCGGCCCGGGGGAGTTGATTTAAATTCAAGAGCATCCGAGAGCCGGATCGTGGACTCCGGTAGACCATTCATTTTAAATCGAAGGCTATCCAGTAGGAAATAAAAAGCCAGATTCCGCAATCTGGGGTGGCAGATAAGGCTGACCAATACGGTGCCAGCCAGCCTCGAAGTAGTCTCCGCGACGCTGGCTCCTTCAACATTATATTTGTGTTGTGTAGCGTGTACTGTAGTGTGTACTCATCATTATCTTCAGCCTCCGCCTTTTGACATCCACTGGCCCGGGCCCAGGGGAGGAGGGTATCGACTAGGACATGCTTGTCTTGTCCTTTCTGCCGGAATGATTTTTTTAAAATTTGTGCAACAGACTAACAGTAGCGGGACGGGACGGGAATAAGCCAAAAACGAAAATACTTAATTTTTTAAAATTTTAAAAATGAGAACAACAGAAAATGATAAATATACATATATTTTAAATAAAAATAGATTAAATTTATTAAAATTAAGAGATAAAAAATCTAAAACCACTAAAAACCTCAATTAATATAAACTATTAATATATTAAAAAAATAAAAAATAAATCAGATATTTTCAATATTAATTTTAATAATAATAAAATTTTAAGACAAAAAATGATAAATCATTGTCGTACTTCACATAATACCAACTAGGACCGTTTACGGTTTAAATATCAGATATTTGATTTGAAACTTCGGATATCCGAAAAATCTGATATCTAATTTTTCGAATCAGATATCAAATATAATCGATATTATTCGAATAAAATTTTAAATATTAAAAAACTACCAAATCAATGAATATATTTGATATTATCCATTTTGCTCAACACATATCCACTACTAAAACTAAAATAAGGAAGAGGTGGGTGGGTCTATTAGCATGCAGAGCATTTTTCTAGAAATATCTAAAAATGGATTATATTAAAAATATAATTTCAACTAGATTAAATCTTAGCTCAAATATTAAATCTAGCAAAAAAATTATAAACACATCTAAATTTATTTATATACAATTATATATAAAATAAAACATTATAAGAAAATGTATAAATAATTTTCTTCGAATTAAATATTATTTATATTTGTCGGATCATATATTTGATTTGTTTGACTTTTCATTGACTATATTGTATATTTGATTTTGAAAAATATTGGATAAATTATTTATTTTTTCGAATAGAATCGCTTCAGATATTAAATTAAATAAGCAGATATCAAGAAACATTAATGACCTTAATACCAACCTTGTCTTTTCTTTATTCTCCTATGCGGAATAGCTCACTATGGGAATCCTACGATCATTGTCAATAAAGATCGATAATACGAATATAAAAATTGGAAGATCCCCTAACCTTTAGGGCTTATTTGGTATGGGGGTATTAGGGGTGGAAATTTTTTTTCTCTATTTTATATCTTTTATATTAAGTATTTAATAATAATAAGTATATTTTAAATAAAATACCCATTTTAGATCAAATTAAAATCTAAGATGAGTATTTATTGGAATACAAATATTTAATTTTGAATTAATTATATAAGATGCATAAAATATAGAGATAATTTTTTCACTTCTATTACTCCCATACCAAACACGCACTTAGTGCGTCGAATTTCAGCCCCATAGTGAAAGAAACACACACACACACATATTTATTGACAAAAGACCTTTAATTAATTAATTAATCAATCAAATAATTTAGAGAAGAACGTGCGGACACAATCATAAACGAAGTCGGAATATAAAATTTATGAGATATCTACAAATAACAATCATATATCTATATATAAAATAACAACAACAACAACAACAATAATATATTTAATATTATCCATAATCATACATACATATTTATTTACAATTATACTTATCGAGGTTTTATATTTTAAAAGCTATAATGGTATCATTAGTAATATTATCAAAAACATATTTTTCTATATATAACTATGCACCTATTTACCACATGTACAATTTTGCAACTTGCTTTTGACAAAACTCATTGCCGAAAAAGATATTTCAACAAAATAGGCAAGTATCCTCAAAATTAAAGCTAGTTTCATAAGAATATAAATCAAATGATGCATGTTTTGCTATTTTATTTCCACTAGCTTCCTAAAAAAACCACCAAGTTATTTTAATTTAGAAAATCTATCATTAGATTAAACATACAAAATATATAATATTTAAGCTGATTGTCTAGTATCACAATATCAATCTCATGAAACTTTTGGGGTTAAACTTTAATGATATAATCAATGAATCTTTCAAAAGCATAAAAGAGCTACAATGGATTCAAGTATGCTACACAAGACAACAACATATAACATCTCACAACAAAACATGATTCCAGCTCCATTAATTACAGGTATAATATGTTATAGAAACAATCAAACTTTTAATGATGTATATTCATATAAAAAAATGGAGCCAACCGTTGTGACTTGTTTTTCTTAAAATATCACTCATCTATAGTCGTCATCACAATATTCTTAGTGTGCCAAAACAAAGAAACTCTAACAATAAGATATTTCCATCCTTTATCCCTATGGTTTGAAGACGTTGTTTAGCACGTTGAACAAGCCTCGTGGTACTCACAATGTATAGATCACGCTTCTACAACTTCTAAGACAAATCATTCATAATACCTAGAACCCTCTTCATCATATGTACCATGAATACACACTCAAAGGACATCAATATATCTTCGAAGAATCTAGCCTCACCTTTCTATCTAATTTTTTAATCTTTTTTTTAAAAGTACTTCAATAACGAAAGAAAACAACTTAATCAAACTTAAAAGATACTTAATATGTGACCCCTAACGAGTATCTTTGACCCTTAAAAGGGATGATTCTTGATTCAATCCACATCCACGTTCTATATCGCCTAGATCAAATACTTATTCTAATTCGAGAGTACATTTATCTCGAAGCATAATTCAATATTTATTAGATGATCCAATAACATTAGCGGCACGAATAAAAATAAAAACAACCAATCAACATCTTCACGAGACCTTACAACTGCAATGAGTGCCAACTAAAGCTGATGAGCAAAACAATGAACATAATAAGCTGAATTATTTTCATTGTGAATCAAAGTTTTTAAATCACCATATTTTCCTCTCATATTAACTTGTCATTGTATTCTTGATAAGCATAATTTATATTTTACTAACATTATCTCAAGTGCTGCCTTGAGTGACACGATAGTTGTATTAGATACGTGTGCAATACCATCAAATCTTTCCATCACAAAACCCCTACATTCCACATAATGTACAACAACAACGATGAGTTCTTTCCTAGATATATCACAATATTCATCAATTAATATGCCAAAAAAACCATCCCCTAGCTCCTTAATAATTTCATTACTTATTGCAGTTGTACAAGCATAAGAAATATCTTTTGGAACATTAGGAGAAGTCATCTATCTATTTCTCAAAGTATTTTTCAACATAAAACAATCCATATATAGATTAACTTATTGCAAAAAAATTAGGAGATCATAAACATTACCTTAGTTTTTTGATCCATCTGATTCATTATTTTCCCAAATGCTAGTCTTTATCAAAAAATATATCTAATAGCAATAACTAATGCTTCTAAACGAATATGATACTTATATTTTACTATTTCATATTATTTTGACAAAGCAACTAAGCCATAAATTTGATTTGTCAAATTATCATATTTTTTCACAATCTTGGTATAAGGACTACCATAAGTTCCAACATGAACTTCAAACGTACCATTTATATTCCAACCCTCAAAACCTTTTCCCATAAAATAATCACCGCTGACTTCAAATTAATGTTTGAACAAGTGACATGGTAAGTAAAAATAACATCTTTTTCTATGCCATATTATAGTTAGTTATATTGATCAAAACAAGATGTAACAGATCTTTAATTTTTCCTTAACAATAAGCTTAATTAGATAATTGATTACACAATGTTGGAAATGACCAAGATGAATATAAGCTCTCATTACATCATCTTGTCAATTTGAATGGAAATTCGATTTTTTTCCCTTTAATTCAATTTCAGTTCATATTTCATATTTGATTTTTTTCCATTATGATAGCTAATTATATGTTTACAGACTTGAAATATAAGGGAAATTTTAGTATAGATAATGAAGAATAAATTTAGCTAAATTCCTATAGCTTTTTATGCACTATAGAAGCATTGTCTTGATGTTTTCGTACCGATTTTGCTAAAAATGTATAGGATTTGAAATTTAGATGATTTCTACATGATAAAATTAATAGCATACCTTTGATATAATTAGGGATATAGTATACAAAGTTCTAAATCAAGTTAGACTAGTTTATACACTTAAAATGATTTTATATTATTCGACAATGTACAAGAGCATCAGAATCACTTAAAATGCAGACATGGTTTATTATTCAAGAACAGACATCATAAATTAGACAATAGACATACCTCTATCTCGACAATATCCTTTGAGGATCAAAATTAATGGAGAGAGATAAGGTAACTCATTTTTTTTCATTCCCCCGAAAATTCCAGAAGGCATCTAATCCTCTACATCCTATAAAAAAAAGCCTACCACTCTATTAAACATAAGCCACATGGAGATAGGCTATACGCTGCAAGCGAGCTCAATCGTGGACATGATATACCCTAGAAGAAAATTTCCATTAAGCTATATATACATTCAATCCTACTACAACTAGGGCTGTGCAAAAAATCCGGGATCCGAAAATCCGATCCGACATTTTGGATATCCGAACCGGTTTTATTCTAAAAGGATATCCGACATTCGGATATCCGGTTTTTTTTTGGATTATCAGATCCGACAAAATATCCGATATTTTGTTGATTATTTCAATAATACACCATATTATTGTGTTTTTATAGTTTTAAGTTTTAAAATTTTATTTATTTTTATATTTTAAATATTTATAATAATATTTTAATACTTCTTTTAGATAAAATAAGATATTTATATGAATATAGATATGAATATTAATTGATATATGATCCTTATTTTTAAAAATATTATAGCAAAAGTTATTAAAATTGATAAATAGTATTTTCATACGGATATTGGATATATCCGAATCCGGTCTATATCCGGTCTATATTTTTCGGATATCCCCATCCCGGATATCCGGTCTAAAAAAATGCGGAGCGGATATCCGAAAAAATATCCGAATGGATACGGATATCCGGTTTTGCACACCCCTAACTACAACGAGGGTTTTGTAACCAAATTGAAGATTTGCTCCTTTGTTAAGCTGGATTTTCGTACCTAAATTGGAGATAAAAGTAGGGAAAGATTCATTTATCACAACTTTGTAAGAACTTAGTAGAAAAATATGAAGTAGCCGAGTAAGATCCATCCATGTAGTAACTTACAAAAGAAAACCAGCATACCTTACCACAAAATAATTTTAAAGCTAGACTATTATTACCAAGCCGTTACAAAGGCCAATCATTTCAGCATCATTAATCAATCCATGTTGTTGTTTCCTTGAACATAGACCTCACCCTACTTGTGATAAGTTTAACATAGTGCACCTCATAAAGCACTAGTTAGAAAGAATAATCACATGACTATTGCATTGGAAAATATTTTACCTTATTTGGAACAAGAAGTACCAAAAGGCCCAATAATCCCTAGTCCAAATAGTTTTCCCTTGTCTAATATATATACATCCATATATGCATATAAGAACTCTTAATCAAATGACTTGTCCTTCAAAAGAAAAACACCACTACAATATACTCCCTCCATTTCAAAATATAAGGCCTACAATTTTAGGCACACATATTATGGAGTTTTGAATGAGCTAATAGCCAACGCAAGAGAAAAATAAATTAATTAATTTATTAACCACCTAATTTAGACATAGACATCTTTAGGCCAAGTGATGTAGTGCATGAATACTTCAATGTCAAGAAAAACTGGAAATAAGGGGAAAATACGCAATATAGGGATGACAAGGATAAATATAGCTTCCAAGGACAATAAATCCACAATATCAAGACCAAAAGCATATTATTAACTAAATCTACATAAACTAATCTAGCGATAAGGGGACATAACCCTGGTATCTCTAGGCCAAAGTAAACATGCTAAACTACATAAAATCTCATATATCCTTCATTAAAAAAGGGAGAAAGAAACCTCCTATACCTACTCACACCATCTAAAGTGATGGATAACAATTGTACCAATGTAAAATGCAAGTAAAATGACTCACCTTTATTTTTTGGCGTGATGTTTTTCTTTTCTTTTAATATGATATGTCATTATGTATATATAGTTATATTAATTATCATTTTTATATTTCTGTTGTTGAATGTCCAACTCATTTTGACAAGCTAACTATATCTCTTTTGTAATATATTTTTATTTGATCAAGTATTTTGTTGCATCAGACATTTGATACAAACTATTTATATGAATATTTAGTTGAATGTTTGTAGGTAGGTATTTAGAAAATTATATCCATGTATTAAAATGGATATATATGTCTACAAGTATAATACTTAAGAAGATTGAGATGGATATATATACATTCTTGAACATATAATTATGGCATTTGTGACCAATAAATTTCATTGCTAATAATGAATAGATTTTGGTAGTGACAGAAAAATTAGTCATTATTAGTGTGATAATTTTTGTATATATTTAATCACGGCAGAAAAAATTGGTCATTATTGGTTTGATACTTTTTTATTTAATAATAACAAAAAATTGACTCCTAATATTATTTACTATGATGTATTTTGTTCGTTGATATTGCTTATAACAGCCAGTGTTATACATTGTCGCTATTGCTTTTAGCAACCAACATGACATGCCGTCACTATTACTTTAGCGACAAAAAAATTTGGATTGGTTGTTAAATCATTTAGTGAGAGAGCAATAATGACCACCGACGACCAATAATTTTTTTGGTTGTTATTGACATTAATGACTAAAATTTGTTCATTAACGATAGGAATTTTTAGTCTTTAAAACCTTTATTTTCTGTGGTGGAAGTTGAAGTGGGCATAAGCGGTAGACAAGCTGTGAGATGAAGGGTGTTGGTGAAGATGAAGTTGAAGGAGTTGAGTGGCTTGAGCTTGTTGAGGAGTAGTAGGGGCGAGGTGGCGTGAGGGACTGAGGGATCAGGGACGAGTGGGTGTGAGAAAACAATTAAAGGGGAAAAATGTTGAAAAAATAAGATGGAAAAAGAATGTGATTTAATAATAATAATAATAATAATAATAATAATAATAATAATAATAAATTGGTTGCTAATATTATTTATGATGGTGCATTTTGTTTGTCGCTATTGCTTTTAACGACCAACATGATATGCCATTATTATTATTTTAGTGACTAACATTATATATTGTTGTTATTCCTTTAGGAATAACATTTTTTTATTTGGTTGTTAAAGCCTTTAGCGAGGGAGTAATAACAACCACAAACAAGGTCGAGTGAGGGACTAAGGGGTCGAGAACGGGTGAGTGTGGGAAAAGAATTATAGGGAAAAAAGTTGAAAAATAAGATGTAAAAAGAATGTTATTTAATAATAATAATAAAAAAATTGGTTGTTGTATTTACGATGGTGTATTTTGTCCGTCACTATTGCTTATAACGCCCAACATTATAAGTTATTGCTATTACTTTTAGCGACTAACATGATATGCCGTCGTTATTGCTTTAGCAACAAAAAAAATTAGTTTGGTTGTTAAAGCCTTTAAGGAGGGGGCAATAACAACCATTGATGAGTTATAAGTTTTTTTTTGTCATTGTTGACATTAGCGACCAAAATTTGGTCTTTAACGATGGAAATTTTTAGTCATTAAAATCATGATTTTTTATAGTAGAAGCCAAAGTGGGCATAATTGGTAGACAAGTTGTGAGATGAAGGGTGTTGATGAAGATGAAGTTGAAGGGGTTGAGCGGCTCGAGCACGTTGAGAAGAAGCGAGGGCGAGGTTGCGTGAGGGACTGGGGATTGGGGATGGGCGGGTTTGGGAAAAAAATTAGAGGGGAAAAAAGTTGAAAAAATAACATGGAAAAAGAATGTTACCGATGGGGCTTGAACTTGAGACCCTATGCTTCACTTCAGCCCACACCTAACTTTTTAATCGGTACTCAAAAAATATTTTTTATATATGATATTAAAAAAATTATGGCGTCAGACGTCTCCATGGGCTCTTAATTGGCTTCGTCCTTGGACTCGGGTAGAGAAAAAGATAGATGAAGAGTAATCCTACTAGTTATGTTCTAACCGACCATGGAAATTAAAACTAAAGTATATATGCCATAAATAAAAGGGGCTCATGTTATATTAATGCACATTGGCAGAGAAACCTCATGTGATACATATTAGTGGATCATGTTGTGAACATCATGATGTGATCCCATGACAAAAATCGAAAGGATTTTTGGACAATTTATATGGGGGATGAACCCTCCACTATTGAGCTAGTTTTTGGGTGGAGTTAGGGCTCTTTTTGGGCGATTACGTCTGGGTCTTTCCAGACGATTTTATCTTTTGGGTCCATATTAACTAGTTCCAAAAGATGATGCATTGGAGTTCTGGGTTGGACCCATCAGATGTGATGACATCTAATTACTAGGTGGGATCCGTATTATCTAGTATCAGAGTCTAACCTTAGTTAAAATCTCTCTGCGAAATCGTGTCTATCACCAATGGAGGCAACATAAGGACGTGTAGTCTAAAGGGGGTTGGAATGATGTGATTCAACGTCGTAAAGTGAGAAAATCTTTAGACATTTTATACGATGGGTCAATCCTTCACTCTTAAGTTAGCTTTTAAGTGGAGTTAGAACATTTTTCGATATTATGTATTTGGGGTTCATATTCATTGGTCTTAAACAATTACGTCTTAAGATTTTGGATGAGATCCATTTGACTTGACAATATCTAATCATTAGATGGAAATCATATCACAACCTTAATTCTCTTGAGAGAAAGCTAGGCCGGCCTAATCGATCCCATACATGGTTGTTGTTGGGCATCCCATTCGACCTGATTAATAAGTTTTGAGTTATATATATGTATACGGTATACCCATTCGGATCTGGGTAAGCCTGCCTAATACCCATTCGGATGTGCACAGGGGTCTCAACGAATCGAGGTAGAACACCCACACATGTCGGTGTAAGTAAATATAGTGCGTGCTTTTCGTGAAAGCCACCAATTGTATTGGGTTCTTTCACACGTGGCTTGCCTTTATGATTAAAGCAAGCAAACAGACAAACTTCATGTTCCTGTGTCATTCCATTCGACGTATAAATATGATGATGAACATCAATGATGATCTCACCGCCACATGGCTCATTCATATACGTATTATCTTGGGAGGCTTTTCGAACATTTACCGAGCTTTTGACGATCGAATCAAAAGCTTTCGATGAGGAATGCTTACCCACCGCGAAAACCAATACGAAAAATGATAAAGAAAGGATGATGATGATGGAGATGAAGAATTATTAGCTTTTATGATACATATATACATACATATATATAGAGGGATATATAGAGGGAGATGAAGAATTATTAGCTTTTATGCTTTTATATATATATATATATATATATATATATATATATATATATATATATAGAGGGAGAGAGAGAGAGAGAGAGAGAGAGGGATATGAAGAATTATTAGCTTTTATGAAGTTTCAAATTATGTGTGTGTAGAGGATCTGGTAAAAACTTATCACTACAATATAAACGTACAACTTATTATTTACCGCTCGATTGAAAGAATGAACGGTGTCAGACTTGTAGGATGTCGTCTTTTCCCCTAATCTATCGTCTATCAACACCGACTAAGCCATCGCTTCTGCCATTCTCCTATCTCCATTGGTCTCACTCTTTCTCTTGCAATCATCGGTCTATTCCCCCGGGTAGTCGACCAACTCTCTAATTTCCAACCATCTTCTATGGCCTCTAGAGTTCTGTTAATTTTCTGGAACCGGACTTTACATCATCCTTGTGCCCTCTCTGTTAACATTCATGATCTCAACTTCACTCTCAAGCTGATGGCCTGCTCATCCTTGTCGACAAATGATGGGTCCTCTCATCTACTGACTGAATCACTCCAATTTGACTTTATTATCAGCCCCAAAATGATTTCACTGTCTTTCCTATGCCTTTCTTTGATTATTTGTTTGGATTCTCTCTTCTCTGATTACTCGATAATTGAGAGAAACGGTGTTAGATCTACCTATTTGGTTGTTAGAGGCTATTAAACATGTCTGATCTATTGCTAAGATTTGTATATATTTTTTGAAGCAATTTGACTAGTATGAAAACGAAAATGACAAGTTGAAGTTGAGATTGTCATGGGTTTGGTGACTTGGATCAACTTTATTGCATATTTTTTCTATCATTCCAATGATAATGTGTTGAAATTGGGGAAACAATATGAAGGAAACATCACATAGAATAGAGAGGTGAATGTCGGGCATCAAGAATAAATATGGTTCGTTGAGGAAGAAAAAGACGGTAAAATTCATTTAAAACGATAGCTAGCCTAATTATGATATTGCCCACTGATTTTTTATGGTGTTCTTCCGTGAAAGCTTTCAACACTTCCAATTCTAGCCATAGATTTTATAATCCAACGGCTAAAATATAGTTTGCATTTGACCTTATTCATATGTATATATATGCGATGAATATCCAGTAAAAAATAATTTTTTTTATAGTAGATAGAGTAAATTACTATAATTTTTTTATAAATTATATTATTTGAATGTTAAAAAAAGATAATGATATTTTTATAAATATTATGTATTTATATTTTATCTTTAGAAATTGCCTACCTTAGGTGGTAGAAACTATTCTAAGTAGATAGAAAAAAATTATATAAATCTTGTAAAAAATTATAGTATTTGAATGTTAAAAAAATTGTGTTATTTTTATAAATATTATGTATTTATACTTTATATTGAAAAACTACCTTTAATTGATAGAGAAAATTATTATAAATCTCTAAAAAAATTATAGCATTTGAGTATTAGAAAAATTAATTCTATTAAACAGCAAAAATTACTCATAGTAGATGATTAAAAAAAAATACTGCAGACGTCTTAAAAAATTAAGTTGGCTCTCAATTATTACGGTTAGAGTTGTAAACGAGCCGAGCCGAATATTCCGGGGTTTGGACTCAGCTCGTTTAACTAAATAAGCCTAAAATACAGTTTGAACTCAGCTCATTTAGCTAAACGAATGAATCAAGCCTAGTTCATGAGCCAAAGCTAAAAAATAAACTGATCCGAACTTTTTCGAACTCTGACTCGTCTCGTTTAATAAATGAACTTAATATTAAGATTTGGATTTAGCTCATTTAACCGAATGAACGAAGTAAATCGAATTTTTAACTAGTCGAGCCGAACTGAACACTAAATTAATTCAGCTTATTTACTGTCCTAATTACGATAAAGGTTCTCGGTGCATATGCCCAATACATATTGTTATTGTGGAATCGCTTTTGTTTCTTTCGTTTCCTCTCTGAAATTGGTGCAAGTGTCGGTTATCGTCGGTAGAATTAGTAGTGCCCTTATATATGTTTGTCCGGGTTTCAACACGTATGACCCTCCAAATTGATCGGATGTTGGTACTTTGAACAGCAGGCATCATTCTTCTACATATTTGTTTCACTGATTAAAGATTTCAAAAGCATCCTTGATTGTACCAAGAAAATCAGAATAGTGCCTTACGTCAATAAAAACATAATATTTTTGTTTATGATAAAGTAGGTTTCTTTTTGAATCTTTTATTGCCACAAATCATGTCACTTAAAAAGACATTATTATCACACAAAACATGAAGTCAGAGCACCGGAGGCGAAAAAAAAATCAATACATTTTTTTTAAAATATCTTACTTACTTTACAGTATACTTTATAAAAATAATTATAATATTTAATTATTTTATTTCTATCAAAATTATTGAACCGGTTCATTTTTCTACGTCTCGTCTTTCTTACGCCGCTGTTATAATTCTTTGTGTCGGGTTATCAGGTAAATTTTTTTTTTGTACTTCTGTCGTAGATGATCTTATAAAGAATAATTGGTTGATCTATAAATACGTGGGGTCAATTGTAATTGTCTTTCTGGATTTCTTTATATATATGTACATAACATGTGTTAGTCATTTAGTTTGAAGAATACAATCATTGGTTTACACATATATTTATTAGATTTCCTCCAAAAATTGACCTTGGTGATAAATCTTTGACTGAACGTGGTGTAATCTATATAATAATAATAATAATAATAATAATTGCAGTAAGAGGCCAAATGATGCCCTTTTGTAGTTTTGCGTCATACAAAGCATATATATATTAATATATATATGGAGAGAGAGAGGGAGAGAGAGACATCTGGATTTGATCGATTCTGCAAATCCTTATTGAAACAATGAAGATCTATGCATTTGTCACGCGTAAGATTTGAGCTAGTCGGATTATTTTTCTTCTCTACCTTGTATTTTGTGGGATGCCAAACAGGAAAGGCTATGGCATTATCACTCAGGAAAGGCATAGATTCCAGTTCCACAAGCTTGTTCCACATTTAACTGGAGGCCCGCCAAAAGGCACCGGGCCATATTAATCTGTCCGCTCAACTTTTGGTTCCTGGGGCTCAAATTGACCGATAACGATAAGCCTAGTAAGCACTTCTTCTGGATATGTGTGTGTATCATGGCCTGGGGATATATCAATGGACGGAATCATACGGATTGACAGCTCTGGAATGGATAAGGCCGACCTACCAAGCTACATGTGCCTCTACGTACAGCAGGTCATGTTCTCATTCAGACGTACGTACAGCACTTACGCCCTACGCCCTCCCCTCTAGCTCTCGTGTTTTTTTTCCTCACGTTTCGCGTTTACCCCATATTGTTGAGCTGCCATGGGGAAGAAATCATTCAAGAAAAATCAGAGAAAAGAGAGGAGAAGTCGAAGAAGAAAATGTTCCGAGTTTCTTGTATTGCCGGAAAAAAAAAATATAGACAGTTACCAGGCCTTATATATATAGAGACAGTTAACTAAACATCTGAATAACTGAATTGAGTTAATACAAATATTGCCAACACATATGTGTATGATTGATCTCCCTGAGGCGGGCAATTACGGCGTGTATGCAGTTCGCACAAGCCCTGCCATGTTGATGCCGCTATTCAAATTCGACTTCATTAATTACATGTTTAAATTTGTTTTATCTGATATGTTTGCTGCGATGATTTTCGAGACCTCCTTTCTTACTTAAATTGAAAAACACACACGCACACACGCAACAGGCATCAAGGAGCTGTCTTCCCTATTTTATTAAGAACCCTCAAAGTTACCAATATAGTAAGAAAAATAGCTCAACGAATGGAGAATTTAAAAAATGCTCGAGCGGATATTTAGGCCTTTTGATTTGAGTACTTTTTTCATCATCATTCCTCCAAACAAAGCCTCAGATACATGAACCGGACGCGATCGACCTTTGGACCGTTCATCATTAAGCATGGTTCACGTCCACTGCACCTCATCTAGGAACAGCTCTTTCTCGAAGCCAAGAACCAAGATGTTCGGTATTCTATCAACCCACTTCACCTGATTAAGGAATAGCGTATTCGAATAGGCCTTGTTAAAGATAGGGGCGGGGAGCTACCGACGGATCCTACCTTGACACTGGCGACCGCCCATGGCCATCGGGCTTTACGTGAAAGGTTGGAGCGACCCAATTTACTTGTGTGCAGAGTTTTGGGCTCCCACAGACGGGCTGTATTTACTCAAGTCACAGTGTGTGTGGAACGTGATGTCTCATTATGTCATTCTTCTTCGTTGACGTCGTCTCGACCTTATGTCTTCGGAGAAGTAAACAGTGCTTCCAACAATAAGTTTGCTCAGTTCTGTTTTGTCCCCTGCGTAGACATTTTAGGATACATTCTATCACATTCCCTCCCTCTAATTCTATCTAGATACCCCATGTTATGATGTATTTCAAATAATTTTATTTATGTGGTATGTATTTTAAGATTTATGTCTACTTTAGTATCATCCTATGCATATATTTAATTTTTAATTACCAAAACAATATGAAAAAAATCATATTTTTTATATGAATTGGAAAATCTTAAAGATTAAATACATATTTTCTTCTTTTTTTGGATTTTTTCCTATAAAAAAAATAAAGGCTTACAAAAATCCCCAAAATATAATTAAAATTTTTCCAAATTTTCAAACCCATGTTAGAACGTATATATTGTTTTGAAAAAAAAATATCATTGTAATATTCTAAAAGTAAACGTAATCTTTTATGATAATGATACTCAATTAAAATTATTAAAAATTAGAAGAAGACCAAATATTTAGTAAAATTTGTCCTAAACTTTGTGATCACAGATGTTTATCCTATTTTTCTTTCTAATAATGGGAGCGGCAAAAATATTTTTATACTTTGTGTCTTTTTGAACAATATTATAATGCTCCACTTTTCTAAAACATGTTCATTATTATAAATATAAGAAAATTAGTTTTGGAGTTGGATTTATTACATTATTTTAAGGTTTTGAAACTCTCGTCACATTTTTAAAATGTTTTGCTCCAAAATTTTTAACCATTATTATGGTTTTGAATTCCATAATACTTTTCAATCAATTTTGACCATCAAACTTTTTTCAAATCATTCTAATTCTTTCATATTTGGATTTCTATTTTGTTTCTTACGACGCATTTTTTAAATATTAAGCAGATATTTCTAAGGGAAAAAAAATTCTTCACCATCCTCTTTATCTTTATTTGCAGTTTAAGTTCCAAAACAAACGTTTTAACCAAAGAAAATCTACAAAACTTTGATGATACTTATACTTTGACATATATGAGCTAATATGAATTATAAATGTTGTGAAATTATTTTTAAAAAATTCAAATAATTCCATCCCATTCGTATTAAAATCAAACTTCTGTTATTTATTTTATTCGTTGAGTAAAGTTTCATTTTTCACAATTCTTCTAATCTTATCATTTTTGCATATTTAACTATTTTCCTAAATTTGTGTGCACTCCTAAAATTATTCTAAGCCTATCTACACCTTTTAGTCTTTTATTGCACCTCTGTTCTATCTAAATTGTTAGATCACAAGATTTTGATCCATATGACTAG
Organism: Tamarix chinensis; assembly: GCA_030549775.1. Classification (NCBI taxonomy): domain Eukaryota; kingdom Viridiplantae; phylum Streptophyta; class Magnoliopsida; order Caryophyllales; family Tamaricaceae; genus Tamarix; species Tamarix chinensis. Next base: position 56,251,320 of record CM060182.1, read on the forward strand.
ATAATTTTAGCCGGTTTTATCTATTTTAATCCGTTTAAGCTTCAGACTATTCTAAGAGAAAATATTTTTATATGTTTGTTTTTTTATTATTATTCCGCATCAATCCATACCCTTGTGAACCCTCCGTTATTTGTTTCATACAATTTCTAAAAAAGTATGTTTTTGCATGTATCAACTTTTATCATTTGTGCTTGTTTTCCATTCATTAAGTACTAAACTAACTCCTATATACAATATTTTTATCTATTGGAGTTCTTAAAACTATTTCAAAAATTTTCATAAACTTTTATAATTTTTATTTGCAACAACCAGAATTTTAAGCAAATTTGATTAACTTGACTATATCCTAGCAATAACTCAAAATTTATCTAAACCTTACCATACCTCTTGTTTTCTTTTATAGTTGACCAAAAAACAACCTACTTCCCCCAACCTAATGCATGTTAGTTGGCAGGGGAATTGTGAGAAACATTTCCTTAAGTATACACCCTATGTAACACCCCCAAATGTCACTCCTGAAAAAGTTTGGATAAAAGAATAATGCGGAAGCTAAAATAGGATTTGGGGAATGTTACTGAAATACCCCAAAAAATAATACTTCTAGAAATTTTAGGTAAATAAGGATTTATTAGAAAAATTAATAAAATAAATTATTTTATTAAAATATAGGGAGCTATTTAGGGACAATCAAGGGAAAAATGATAAATAGATTAATTAGGAAAAATTAGGGAGTAATGCTAGTTTAAATGGGATTAAAAGAAAAATTATCCAAAATAGCCTAAATTAAGCTAAAAAGGAATTAATTATTATTTCATAAATATTATTATTCTAAATAACCCATAAATACCAAAATACCCAACCCACATACTTTTCCCTTTCTTTTTCTTCCTCTTTTTCCCTTTTTCTTTTCTTCCTCTCTTTCCCTTTTCTTTTTTTTCTTCCCTCCTGACCTAGGCCAGCCTGTCGCGCAACCCAGCTTCCCCTGCGCGGCCCAGGCTCGCGCCGCTCCCTCCTTTTTTTTCTTCCTTCCCGGCAGGTCCGGTTCTTTTTTTTCTTTTCTTCTTTTTCTCCCTTAGCCGCCTGGTCCCAACCTCTTCTTCTTCCCCGAGGCATGGGCGGCGACCGAGGAGCTGCAACCTAGCCCTTCGCCGGCCACCATCACTGCCACCGTCCTTCCCTCCCTCTCCCGTTGCTTTCTTTCACATTTTCGACCCCAACCGACCTATTCCCCTCTCCAGAGCACCCTGCCCATTTCCCTTTCCCTCTTCCCTCGACTCTGTCGCCCCTGCTATGGCAGAACCGCCTCGAGTGCCGCCACCGGGCGACATGCCTGGCATCTGCACCTCCCTTGTCTTTTCCCACCCAATCGATCTATAAATACCCCATAGGCTGCCTCAATTCGAATTTTGATTTCGAAAACCCAAAAACAACCTTCTCGCCGCCGCCCCTTTAGACTAGCAAACCACAGCCGCCACCCATCGCCGCCATCCAAACCACCCCTAGAACTTTCCCTTGCATCACCCCCTACCTAACTAAACCCTCCTCGTCCCTTAATTTCCCCTACACGAGCCACCCCGGCCGTGCAAAGTTACCCTCCCAAACAACCAACTTCAGCCCCTTTCGCCCTTCGCACCGCCGCCAATCCCGCCGCAACCAGCACCTCCTCCACCCTCCAAAACATCCAGGGAGCCTTCCCATACCTTCATCTCCCCTGCCTCCCTCTCCTTCTACTTTCTCAATCTTCCACCACCTTCGACCACCGCGCCAACCGCCATGCGCTGCCACTCCCGGCTGCAACACCACCTCCATTCCACCCCTCTCCACTTGTTGTGCCTTCCACCACCTCAAACATCCCTCCACTTCTTCTCTCTTAGCCTACATACCCATCTTTCCACCTCTTTCTCTCCTCCACCGCCACCGCCGTCTCCATCACTCGCCGACGCTGGTTCCGCCACCGACCTTAGGTGGTACTCCAACTCCCCCAGCCCTTAAATTATTTTCTATAAGAGTTAATAATTTTTAGTAATATTAATAGTATTATCCTTAATATTACTATTATTATTATTATTATTATTAGTGTTATATTATCATTTTTATTGTTATTACTATTACCATTATTAATATTATTATTATGTATCACTCTTATTACCTAACCTAATTTCAGAAATATTTATAACTATGGTGTACTAATTAAAAGGCTACAACTTTAGCATTAAAATAGTTATCTCTATTACTACTACTACTACTACTACTACTACTACTACTACTACTACTACTACTACTACTACTACTACTATTACTATTATTATTATCATTATTATTTCTATTACTACTACTAATACTATTATCATTATTATTATTATTAACAACTTTAGTATTAATATAGTTATCTTTATTATTATCATTATTATTATTGTTATTACTACTACTACTACTATTACCACTACTAATACCATTATCATTATTATTATTATTATCATTGTTCTTACTAAACCTAACTTGGCCATTATCACTAAGACCTACCACTAAGACAATTTCTAGGACCACATTAGTATTAACCCTAAGACGAAAGCTATTACTAATATTATCACTATATCTATTATTATTATTACTAATATCATTATTAATACTAATATTATTTAATACTACTACTACTATAAATAACATTATTGCTAACTTGCTTATTGCCCATATTATTGATACTAACCTTGTCCATTCTCGCTTTTTATTATTAACATAAATATTTGAACCCTTATAGTATTATTCAAATATAACTATTATCCTTAGGAATATTAGTACTTTGTCGGTATCACTACTATTATATTATTATTTTAACCCTAACACTATTATTAGCCTTAGCCCTAAAAAAATGCTAGGGTTTTTATCACTATAAGCATTAGCATTACTATTGTTATTATTATTATTATTATTATCTCTATTTTGCTATAATAATATAAGTATAGCAATAAATATTAAAATAAACATATTTTGACTAGTAATATCTAGTAGGCCAACTTGAAGATAAAAACTCTAGTTTTCACGTATAATGCTCCCTTTAATAATAATAACCCTAAGATTAGACTAAAATAAGGAGTAATGGTACGTTTGGTAGGAGGGAAACTAATCCTTAGTATTTTTCCCTTATAGGTGAATCAAGCCAAAACCCTAAGGTGTCGTAGGAGTGTGCTCCAAGCCCAGCGTCGCTTTAGGTAAGGATGTAGCTAAGGCTCATGTGTGTTGTGTGACTTGTATGCCTTGTATGATTTATATCATGCTACGTCGTGTATTACATGATTGTTATTAATTTGTCTTATGTGTAGCGCAACTTGGAGGTAAGGTATGTTTGTATATGTTTTCTTGTGACATGTGTGTTATATATATATATGGTGATTATGATGTGATATGTTATGGCCCTCTAGGACGTGCATGATAGGACCATTGATAATATGATATGGAAATGAAAGGACAAAAAGAAAGAAAATGGGAATTGAGTTCACTAAGGGGGATATGAGGTTGACCAAAATACCTCATGATCCATGAGAAGAAATTAAAGAGGGAGGAATGGCCAAAATGAATGAGAGATGGGAACCATGCATGGAAGTCTTAAAATTTGCATGGGGACTTTGAGAGTTTGCATGGAGTGGATAAATCATGCATGGGGATGATCTTTACGTGAGAAAAGTTGTATTAGGGTGTAAATAAGCTAAGGAGAGAGTTGTGGAGTAATTGGAGACTTGGGATGAAAAATAGTACGTAGGTTGGTGTAAGGGTGTATAAGGGACCCGATTAGGGTTTTGGGGGGAGGGGAAGTAGTAATCTGGAAAATGTGGGAGTAAAAAATGATTAAGGAAGAGTGGAGTACGGGATCAGAGTGAGATTTTATTATATAAGGGGTGATTATGGGTGCCGTGTGAGAGAAGAGATATTAGGTGAAAAATAGAGAGGTTACTTGTGGGAAAAGAAATGAACTAGGGTTTGAAGTGGCCATCTAAGATTTTTTGGTCACATGTGAAATCGAAAGGTAAGATGATATGAGTTGGGATTGGATCTAATGAGTTAAGGTATGGGGCGATAAACGAGGTAATGGTAGTGTAAGTGAGAGAGGGGGGTTGGACCACATCGGTCCAATTAGGGTTTTCAAGGGAAAACCCTAGGGGATGATAGTAGGTGGAGTTGATGTCATGAGGTGTTGGGCCCTAACCCACACCCGTAGGAGTTGGGCTATCCATTAAAGGGTAAGTGTAAAGGGGAATGGATGTCGGGGTGTGATAAGGGGCTTAGGAGTCTCAAGATATGGGACGGGCCTCCCTTGGGAGAATAGAAGTAGAAGGTAGTTGACATGCATGTCAAGGGTGAAAAGCTTTATCTAACAAGACACGAATAAGATACTAATCACTTAAAGAGTAAGATTGTTGAGCCGGGCCAAGACTAATCCACCGACATAATAGTGGCCAAGTGCCGGGGTGCCCTGGAGACCGATCCGCCGGCATATAATAGTGGTTAGATACGTTCTACCCTATAAGTGACCGATCCACCGACTATAATAGTGAGGGATCCTGAGCTTAACAAACCAAACATTAAGTTTCCAATAAATCATGGGAAAGCTACTATGTAATTACAGTGAAACACCAGGAGAGTCGGGGCCAGACAGATCCACCGGCATAATAGTGGCCAGGAGCGTTCTGCCCTGGAGATCGATCCACCGGCATAAAATAGTGGTTAGGTGCGTTCTGCCCTATAAGTGACCGATCCACCGGCTATAATAGTGGGGTTCCCGCACTCGTATGGATTAATAAAGATTATGATGTGGAACGACTATATTTAACAGAGATCCAAAAGAAAATAAGTCTAATTGGATCATAGCTGGCCTTCATTATCTGGATTACTACATGCGGCTTATGTGATTATGCCATGTATGCTATGTTGTATGTTTTTTATGTTTGGCCTTAGCGCATCTGTTACCTTACTCAGTACGTAGCGTACTGATTACCCGTTTCATGGGTGCTGCTCATTCCCACGAGCAGAAGACCCATATGAGCTTGTGCAGGTAGGGGATGATGTCTTTGATGCCTACGACACCTACGAGGCATCGGGTGGGGCTGAGCGTTGAGCCTAGACCTGACTTGGGGATTGAGAGCAACTTGGCCGGACTCTGTTTTCTTTTTGGATCATGTATTATCATATTTTAGTTATGTTATATCGTACGATGCTTTATGTTTTGGAAAAACTCTAGTCATGTACTCTCTGGATTGTAATCCTAAACTGGACTTTGATTCTGTATGACTTGTGTTTTACTAATGACTGGTGTTTTATTAATGACTCGTATTTGATTTTAACCTTATTTAGCCTTAGCACTTAGTATTGGAATGGTAGGAGTGAACCGATCTGGTACTAAGTGTGGTGGTAATGCCCCTGAATTTACGGTTTTATTTTTTCGCTTCTGTTAGACCCTTTTTATTAAAAAAAAATTTTAGTAGTAAATTTGGGGGTGTTACAGTTACCTCTACATCTAACACAAGATAAGTGTCCACCATCTATCTCATGCTAGATGCAAGGCTAAAACCTATCTAACAAAAATTTAAACAACATCTATGTTGTGAGGATAAACTCCCACAAAGAGATATCGACAGGCAGATGGCAAGTGAACAATTTCACTGAATAAAATCATCGCTAAATAAATCAGTGGAACTTGTTAAATAAACCTAAATTTTAAAAACTTATTAAAGTAATGGAAAATTAAAATTCAATTACAACACCCTTGGTCTTTTAATATAACACTAGAAAATTTCCAAAAATAAATACAGTTAAATAAAGACAAATCCTAATGGATCAAACTCCAGATTGTCTATTCTCTCAAGCCAAGCCTTCAACCCAAAAATAATATCTGACCTCAAACCTACAAAAGAGGTCTGCTCCCCACCATCAGTGGATCGTCGCAGGACCCATTCAACCAAGGTAGTATCAGTATGGGTCCAATATTGCGTAAATCAAGACTACCTAACTCATGAAAGGAAATATGATACACATAAGACATGGTAATCTCTAGCTTACAATACTAATGCTTAATTATACATATGATAAATACACCATTCCACTCATACAATAATTCATGCTTGATTATAAATGTGATACATACATTATTCTACTCATGTAATAACTCGTGTTCAATTAAACAAGTATTATATATAATAAAAGATAGGGTCACAGATTCATGCTTATGAGTACATGAATAGACATGACGACACATAGGGTATAAGCACACAAGAAATCACGATCGCATGCTAAGTACCACCAATCCAACAATCCAATAATAATCATTATTATATCCAAATTTATTTATTTATGATGAGTTTAGGGACTCCACTATTCTCAACCGATGGAACAGTTTGAATCACCTCTCAGGGACAACACACTTGAGCTACTATTATCGTCCGGTGGAATGTACCCAATACCTCTTAGGACAAAATGATCCTAAGTCACTATTCTTAACTGGTGGAACCATTTAAATCACCTCTCAGGAACAATACACCTAATCCACTATTATTATCCGGTGGAATGGACCCAACACATCTCATGGCAAAACGCTCCTAAGCCACTATTCTTAACCGGTGGAATGGTTTAAATCACCTCTCAAGGACAACACACCTGAGTCATTATTATCGTCCGGTGGAACGGACCCTACATCCAGTCCTGACTCACGTAATTTTCCACTTTAAATAATTAGTGTCTTGTTCATTAATTAACTCATATCATATTCTTATTCACATTGAATATAGGGCCCCACTATTCTTAATCCGATGGAACGGACTGAAGCACCTCTTAGGGATAGGACACCTAAGCCATTATTATCGTCAGGTAGAACAGGCCCATAAACACCTCGGCCCAACTCACGTGATCTTTCGCTTTAAATTATTAACATCTTATTCAATGATTTAACCAATCATAAATCAGACCCACATAAGAACATTTAGCTCACTTCCATCAACATAATGAATTTCCATTATTATATCAATTTCAAGTGGCATTTAATGAAATACCCCAAAACCTTAATTTAGAGAATTATGACAAATTTAGGGAATTATTAGGGAAATTAATTAAATAAATTATTTTATTAAAATTAGAGGAAAAAATTAAGGTAAAATCAAGAGGAAATTAATAAATAATTTAATTGGGAAAACTAGGGTATTTTGCTAATTAAAATGAAATTTATGAAAAATCTTTCAAAAATTCTAAATTATCCTAAAAAGGAAATTTAATTATTATTTTATTAAAATATTATTATTTTTAAATATCCCAAAATATCAAAATATTTTAAATACCCCAACCCACCTATTTTTCTTTTTCCCCTCTTTTCTTTCTTTTCTTTTCTTCTTTTCCCCTTCTTTCTTCTTTTCTTTTTCTCTTCCCATCCCCGACCTGGGCCAGCCCGCCCCTACAACCCAAACCCTCTCCCCTCTCCCTTCCTCCTGCACGACCCAAGGTTTGCATGCCCTTCCTTCTTCCTCCCCCGTCGCCCAACCCTGGTCCGCCTTCTTTTTTTTTTCCCTTTCTTTCCTTCCCAGACTGCCCAGTCCAACCTTTCTTCCTTCCCCTTCCTTCTTCCCCTGACCCTCTCTCTCCCCGATGCCCAACCACCCTAATTCTTGGCGCAGCCACACGGCCTCTACATCGCCGCACGCCGGCTTGCCGCCCCTATCCCCTTCCCTGACACTTCCTCTCTCTCCTCCACCCAATCGCAGCCTCTCTCTCTCCTCACGCATACCCCTCTCCCCCTCCTTTTCCCCTTCCCGAGCATGCCATACCTGCAACAATGGCAGGCCTATTCTGGCCATAGGCCTCCGACCAGCGTCCTACACACCTACCACCGATCCTCCCTCTTCCCCCTCTCTCCTCCCCCCTCATCCTTAGCCTATAAATACCCCTCTACCAACCCCCTTTCAACTCTTTTTTCTCTCAACCTAGAAATCCCCAACTCTTGTCGCCACCGCTTGTTCAACCGCTCGTTGCGCCACCGCAGTCCAGCACCGCCGCCCAAACCACCACCCAAACTACTCCTTGCACCACCCTCCACCGAGTACACCCCTCACCACCCTCAATAATCCCTGCACAAGCCGCCTTGGCTGTACAAAGTTGGCCATTCGACCAACCTTAACCCAGCTACCGCCGCCCTTGTGCCGCTGTCCACCACCACTTGCACTGCAACCACCACCCCTTATACCCTCCAAAATCACCAGCAGACCCTCCCCCACCTTCCTTTTTCCCTTCCTCCCTCTCCTCCTCCCTTCCTCCCTCTCCACCACCCTCGGCCACCACACATCCACCGCCTTCGCTGCCACCTTTGGCTACGCCACCACTACCACTCCAACCCTCTCTACCTAGGCATCCTCCACCACCTCAAATCCCCCTCTCATTGCTCCTCTCCTACAATAAACACCCAACTTTTCCCTCTTTTTCCCTCTTTTCCCTGCCACCGCCGTGCGCTACCGCAGGTGCCGCCGGTCACCACCAACCTTAGGTGGTACCCTAACCCCTCTCAATCCTTAAATCCTAATTGTGCAAACTTTATTCTTTTTATTTGTATCTATCTTATTATTATTACTATTATTCTTGTTTTTATTATTATTATGTTATTATTATTATTATTATTATTATTATTTATTATTATTTATCATACTTATTATTATTTACAGCTTCAGATATTAATTCTATTATTATTATTAAGAGGTGAAACCCTATTTTTATTATTATTTCGATTATTATTATTTTTATAATCATTATTATCATTATTGATATTATTATTATTATTATTATTATCACTATTATTATTATTATTATTATTATTATTATTAATGCTAACTTTGGCATATTATCACTTTTATTGCTATTATAAATATTCAAACCCTATTATTATTATTTACTACTCGACTATTACTATTATTAGTATTATTCTTAACACTTTTATTATTATTATTATTATGAGTGCTAGCCTTAGTACATTATTGCTATTATTACTTTTTGTAAATATTCGAACCCTTACCCATATAAATATCATTATTTTGATTATTATTATTAGTATTATCCTTAGCACTATTATTATTTTCGTTAATATCACTATTATTCTTAACCTTAATAATACTAGGGTTTCTATTACTATGAGTATTATTATTATTATTATCACTATTTTTGCTACAACTAGTATTAGTACTATTATTAGAAGTAATAAAGCTATTAGCTTTAATAATGTAAATATGGCTATAAATACTTATCATGAACCTATTTTGATTAGTAATAACCTAATAGGCTAACTTGAGAATAAAAACCCTATTTTTACTTGTAAAGTTTCTTTTAATAACAGTAACCCTAATATTAGAGTAAAGTAGGAAATAATAGTATTTTTGGTACGAAGAAAATTAATCTTTAGTTTTTTTCCTCTTATAGGTGAGCCTAGTAAAATCCTAAGGAGGTGCAGGAGCATGCTCTAAGACCGGTGTCGTGTTAGGTAAGGATGTAGCTAAGGCTCCTATGTGTGTTATGTGTCTTGTATGCCTTGTATGTTATGTACCATGTTATGTTGTGTATCTTATGGTTATCATTATAATTGTTTTATGTGTAGCATAGCTTGGAGTTGAGGTATGCTCATGTGTTCTCTTATGGCATGTGTATAATGTTTTTATGTTGTGATTATGATATTATGTGATGTGACCCTTAGGACACCTAAATATCCCATGATCCATGAAAGGAAAAATAAGATGGGGCTATGAATAAAATAAAAGAGTGGGTGAACTTTGCATGGGGATTCTAGGGTTTGCATAGGAGAATCTAGGGTTTGCATAAGAAATCTAGGGGTTTGCATGAAAACTTCGAGGATTTGCATGGGGTGGATGGAGTCTGCATGGCGATGAACTTTACATGTGAAAGTTGCCTTGGGGTGTAAGGAAGTTGAGGGAAGAGTTGTTTGGGTGATTGGAGGCTTTGGATGAAAATTAGTACAGGAGACCTGGCTAGGGTTTAGGAGAAAAATCCTAATTTGAGATGGTAGCGAAAGTAAAAATAATTGAGGGTGAGTGGAGTATAAGATGAGGGTGGAGGATGTCATGTGTAGGGTGAGTATGGGTATCATGGGAAAGCAAGACTGGAAGGTGAGAAATGGATGGGTGACAGGTGGAAAGAAGGATGCTAGGGTTGGTGTGGCCAGCTAGGGGTTGTTGTGGCCACCTAGGGTTTCGTTGTCACACGTGTATTTGGGGGAGTAAAGTGAAATGAGGAGGGTTGAATCTAAGAGATGTGATGTGTGGGGTGTTAAAATAGCCTTGGTTGTGTGAGGCAGAGAAGGATGGGCCACATAGGCCCAGATTAGGGTTTCTAGAGAAAATCTTAGGATAAGGCAGTGAGTGGACTTGGAGGTGTAAGGTAGTGGGCCTTAACCACACACTTAGGAGTTGAGCCTCCAGTGTGAGTGAGTGGAGGAAGGAAAGGATGTTGGGGTGTTTTAGGAGGGGTAGAGTCTCAAGATATGGGACAGGCCCTCTTGGGAGGATAAGTGTAGATGGAGTGTGATATGCATGTCTAGGGTGAAACTTGTTGAATAAGACACAGTAAGACACTAATCATTTAAAGAGGAAGACTATTGAGCCAGGCCTAGACCGGTCCACCGATGAATAATAGTGGCCAGGAGCCGGGGTGCCTTGGAGACCGATCCACTGGCGAATAATAGTGGTTAGGAGCATTATGCCCTGTATATTTCCAGTCCACCAATTATAATAGTGGAGGATTCCGTGCTCAACAAACCGAACATAATTGTGATAAGACATGGGAAAGACACTAAGTACTTACAATAAAACATCATGAGAGTCGGGAATAGACCGGTCCACCGGCGAATAATAGTGGCCAGGAGCATCTTGCCCTGGAGATCGATCCACTGGTAATAATAGTGGTCAGGAGCGTTATGCTCTGTATTTTTCCGGTCCACCAGCTATAATAATGGGGCTCCTGCACTCGCATGGAATGATAATAAGCATGGTGTGAAATGAGTATTGATCAAAAATTTAAAGAATCAGTTGATCCGGACTACAACTTGGCCTTTATTTATCTATAATGAGTGTATGCTACTTATGTGATCATGCTTGTGTTATATGCCTTGTGTGTTGGTCTTAGTTGCATGGTTACTTTGCTCAATACGTAGCGTACTGACCACCTGTTTCATGGGTACTACTCATTCCCATGAGCAGAAGGTCCCTCTGAGTTTGTGTAGGTTGGTGATACTGTTTAAGATGCCTTTGATGCTTATGAAACATCGGGCGGGGCTGAGTGTTGAGCATGGACTTGGCCTAGGGATTTGAGAGCATCATGGCTGGATTTACTTTTCATGTTCTTCTACATTATATTGGTTTACTCAGACTTGATTTTTATTATACTGAAATCTTTATTCCTTTCGAGGAATTTTACTTATGTACTCTGGATTGTAAAACTTTTTCCGCGTACTCTGATTTCTATCTTATGAACGTTTCAATGATTTTATGAAGCCTAGCTTTGAGTTTGAATTATGATGATTGTTAATTCTTCTTTAGCCTTGTGGTTAGTATAGGACTGGCTGGGATCCGGGCTTGTACTAATCATGATGGTAATATCTCCAAAATTCACAAGTTTTGATTTACTTGCTTCTGCTAAATCTTAAATAAAATGAAATTTTTCAGTAGTGAATTTTGGGGGTGTTACATTTAAGCCAATCAGCATTAAAACCGAACCAACCTAAGTGGCATTAAAGCTGATCGATTCCAGGGGGCGTTAGAGCTGAATAATTCCATGACATAAAGATACAGCATAAGGTATCATATAATTTCAATCCATACTCAACCCTTCACATACTCAAATACATACCATATTCAAGCGTCATACTCACACGCATTTGCATTGAGGCTATAAATTCATACATACATACGATTACCACACAAAACACAACATACGCTTAACATGATTAAATAATCGATATGCATACTTATCACCTTCCACTCCGAACAGTCATACATTCTAGATTCCACCATAAGTAAAGGTAAGTAGTGACTTACCTAAATCCAAAGCTAGTGAAATACCCCAAAACCTAATTTTAAGAATTATAGCTAATTAAGGATTTATTATGTAAATAAATTAAGTAAATTATTTTTATTAAAATAAAAGGAAATTAATCAGGGCTATTTAAGAAGAAAATAATAAATATTTTTATTAGAAAAATTTGTTATTTTAGCTAATTAAGGATTTTATTATGGAAACTAATTAAATAAATTATTTTATTTAAAATAAGAAGGATAAATTAGGTCCAAATTAATAGGAATTTTATAAATAATTTAATTGGAGAAAATTAAAGTGATTTACTAATTAAAATGGAATTTATGAAAAACCTTTCAAAAATCCTAAATTAGCCTAAAAAGGGATTTAAATATTATTATTTTTAAATATCCTAAATATCTTAATTAATTTAATTAACCTAACCCATTATTTTCTCCTTTTTCCCTTTTCCTTTTCCCTTTTCTTTCTTCCTTATTCCTTTCTTTTTCTTTCTTCTTCTTCCTCCCCTCCCCTGAGTTGGGCATGGCCATAACCCATTCTTCCTTTTCTTTCTTTCTTCCTGCTGCAGCCCGTTTCTTTATTTTCTTCTTCCTTCCGCAGCCACAGCACCGCGTTTTTTCTCTTTTCCCCCACAAACGTTGCGTTTCATTTAAAATTTTGCCCCTAACCGCCCGACCACCTGGCTCCACTCTTTTTCTTTTCTTTCTTCCTTCTCTGGACCGTCGGTCTACCCCATACCTTCTTCTTCCCCCAGCCCTTCGCACCGGCCATTTTTGTCGATGACCTGCATCGCCGTCCAACGCCCTGGATGTTTGCCACCAACCTTGCCGTTGATCCGACCAATCTCTCCTTCTTCTCCCCTATTGATTCATAGTCCATTTGGACCCAACCAACTCTCCCCTCTCCCCTCTCATCGCACGTTCCCCCTTCTCCCAGCTAGCCACACCCTGCCACATCTTCTTGATTTTTACTAGCAACCATCACCGCCGATGAGTCTAACCTACCTACCCAATCCTCCCGCTCTTCCCTCTGACCTTAGCCACTTCAATTTCTCTATAAATACCCCATAATAAGTCTGGTATCAAGATTTTGATTTCTACTCCGAATTTTTTGACCTTGCCACCGCCGCCACTTCAGACACCGTTTCCGCCACCTCCGGTCAACTTCGCCGCCCTCTCTTCCCACCCAACTATTCCTTCCACTGCCCTCTAACTACCTGAACCAACCTCATCCCTTGATTTTCCCTGCATAAGCCGCCCTAGTTATGCAAAGTTCCCTCCTCAATCAACCCATTCTTCCATCTCCGCCGCCCTTCGAACCACCCTTAGCCACCACTCTGCCACCGCCGTCGCTCCTTTCACCTCCCAAACTGTACTATAGACCCTCATCTATCTCCCCTACCTTTATTTTCCTCTCCCTCCCTCTCCTCCTCTCTTTCTCTTCTTCTTCCCCATTCGGCCACCACTATCGCTGTAGTGCGCCGCCACCTTTGGCTACGCCGCCACCTTTGGCTGTACCGCCACCTTATTCTATTCCTCTCCTTCTAGGAAACCATAATCACCCTTATTTCCACCCTCATTCTCCCTATTTTGTTTCCAGCCTTTAACTTTTCCCCTTTTCTTCTCTTTTTCCGGCCACCGCCGCCACCGCTGTGCACCACCGCCGGTGCCGCCTGTCACCACCAACCCAAGGTTGAACCCTAAACCCTCTCAACCCTTTTTATCTATTTAATTAAGCTTATTTTATTTTATTTCAATTTTAACCTATTATTCGAATATTATTATTATTATTATTATTATTATTATTATTATTATTATTATGTATTAGTATTATTATTGCTATTGAGTTCAATATTATTAGTATTATTATTTCTTATTAGGGCTGACCCTATTTTGTTGAGTAGATTATTAGTATTAGTATTATTATGAGTTTTTATTTTATTTATTAATGTTATTATTATTATTATTACTATTTCAAAATTATTGTTATTATTTCATTATTATTATTATAACTATTTTACTAATAGTGTTGCTATTATTATTATTATTATTATTATAAGTAATATGTATTATTATTATTATTATTATTATTATCACTAATGGTACTTTTACTATTTCAAAGTAGGGTTGAAAACCCTAATTTATGTTACTCTCGGTTTAGGTTATTTTATCATTATTATTATTATTATTATTATTATTATTATTATTATTATCATTATTATTATCATCATCATTATTATTATTATTTTGTAATTTCGATTATCATTTCATTACTATTACTATTACTATTTTTATTAATAATTTCCTAGTGATATTATTAGCATTATTTTGGTGAAGGGTTGAAGCCCTTATCTCACCATCCGTTTTGAATAATATTAATATTTCACTTTATTTTTGAGTAATGCCCTTTTTATTATTATGGTTATTATTATTTTTATTATTATCATTATTGTTATCAATTATATCATTTCCATTTTCACTACTACTATTATTATTAGGATAAAATTTTCAAACCTTGTATTATCAACTTTTATAATATTACTATTATTTCTTATATTTCTAGCCAAAGTTAGTAATTAGTTAATGTCATATTTATTAATATGTTATTATTTTATCGAAAACCTAGTCTTAGAATAAGTTAGTAATTACTAGTATTTTTGGTAGGAGGGAATCTAATTTTAGTTTTTCCCTCATATAGGTGAGACCAGTCAAAGCCCTAAGGAGGCGTAGGAGCGTGCTCCAAGACTGATGTCGTTTTAGGTGAGGGTGTTACTAAGGCCTTATGTGTGTTGATGTGCATTATATGTTTTGTATGTTATGCATCCTATGTTTATCATTATAATTATTTCGTGTGTGGTATGACATGGAGTTGAAGTACGTTTCTGTATTATTATATGGCATGTGTACTATGTGTATGTGATAAAATATTATGGTATGTTATGATTGATTTGTGACCCTTTAGACATGCATGTGAGGATGTATAAAAGTGATGTTGTGTGGGAAAAAGGTTGAAAATGGAAAATGGGAAATAAGTTGACCAAAGGGGAGTAAGTTAACTAAAAAGAAATGAATTGACCAATGGATGTGAATTGACCTAAAAATGTTAATGATCCATCAGTGGAAGAAGAATAGGGGGTGAAAGTAAAATGAAGGAATGGGAGAGTCTATGGTTTTGCATGAGAGAATCTAGAGTTTCATATGGGAGAATCTAGGGTTTTGCATGGCAGATTTTATAGTGCTGCATGTGAGAATCTAAACTAGGGTTTTGTGTGGATGGACTTGGGGTATTGCATGTCAGATTTTATGATGTTGCATGGGAGACTCTAAACTAGGGTTTGGTACGGATGGACTTAGGGTTTTGCATGGTAGATTCTATGGTTTTACATGGAGGAATCTAGGGTCTTGTATGGTGGAATATAGGGTTTGCATGGATGGATCTAGGGTTTGTATGGTTGAATCTAAGGTTTCACGTGGGAGTTTAGGTTTTGCATGAAAAGTTTGAAAGGCTGCATGGGATATGTAAAGTCTGCATGGGAGTTAAATTTACGTATGGAACGTAGATTTGGGATATGAGGAAGGTAATGTAAGTGTTGTTTGGGTGTTTGAACACTTTGGATGGAAAATAGTACGTGGAGCAATATAAGGGTACGTAGGAGACCGAGCTAGGGTTTAGGGTAAAAACCCTAATTTGAGGAGGTGGTAATAAGGAGAAATAAATGAGAGTGAGTGGAGTACGAGAGGGAGATGAAAATGATCAAGTAATGATGAGTATGATTGGCATGGAAAAATAATAAGTGGAATGTGAAAAATGGAAGGGTGATATGTGGACACGAAGAACTAGGGTTTGTTATGACTAGTTAGGGTTTGGCGTGGCTACTCAAGGTTTCTTGGTCACATGTGTACTTGGTGATTAAAGTGTAATGGTGGAATCTATGAGTTCTGACGTATAGAGTGTTAAAAATGATTTGGATTGTGTGAGGTGGAGTAGGATAGGTCACTTAGGCCTAAATTAGGGTTTATGGGGGGAAACCCTAGAGTAAGGGAATAAGTGGACTTGGAGGTGTGTAGTAGTGGGCCTTGACCCACATATTTTGGTGTTGGAGTTCTAGTGTGAGTTTGAGTATAGAGGAAAGATTGTTGGGCAAGTTAGGAGTTGCAGGGTTCTCATGATATGATGCGGGTCAGTTGGAGGATAAGTGTAAAGGGAGTGATTCATGTATGTCTAGGGTAAAGTTTTTGAATAAGATACCATAATGCATTAATCATTTAAAGTGGAAGATTGTTGAGCAAGACCTAGACCGATCCACCGGCGAATAATAGTGGTTAGAGCATGATGTCCTATATGTGACCGGTCCACCGGTGAATAATAGTGGTCAGGCATTGTACCTGTGCGTTTCCGGTCCATCGGCTATAATAGTGGGGGATTCCGTGCTCAACAAAATCGAACATATTTGTGCTAAGACATGGGAAAAACACTAAGTACTTACAGTGGAACACCATAAGAGTTAGGGCTAGATCGGTCCATCGGCGAATAATAGTGGTCAGGAGCTTTATGCCCTGTGTGTTTCCAGTCCACCGGCAATAATAGTGGTTACGAGCTTTATGCCCTGTATGTTTCCGGTCCACTGGCAATACTAGTGGTCAGGAGCTATGTGCCCTATATGTATTCGGTCCACCGGCTATAATAGTGGGGTTCTCGTACTCACATGGATTTGATAAAAAGCATGGTGTGAATCGATTTATGATCAGAGATTAATTAAGTAATTAATCCGGATTATAAATGGGCCTTTATGTACTTACCCGAATGATTGTATGATATTATGTTATCATGATGGATTATGCTCTTTTATTTCTTCTGCATTATTTGTGTGATTTTGTGTGTTGGCCTTAGTGCACGGTTACCTTACTCAGTACGTAGCGTACTGATCACTCTTTTCATGGATGTTTCTCATTCCCACGAGCAAAAGGCCCTTTTGACTTTGTGCAAGTAGGCGAGACATCAGGCAGAGCTGTTTGTTGACCATTTTTGGCTCCAAGTTCGAGAGTAGTGTGGTCGGATTCACTCTTCTTGTTATTTTATCTCCTTCTGTTAATTCTTTTGTATCAGATTTACCCTTTTATGATTCATTACTTGTATTGAGTATTTTAAATGAACCTTTTATCGTTTGTAATCTTATTTCTCTTTTAGATTTGAATTACAATTCTTTATGCGTACTCTGATCTTTGGTGTTATGATCTTTCTAGTTCTTTCATAAACTCTTGGTTTAAGTTTAATGTTAATCTTTTCTTAGCCTTAGCACTTGGTACTGAAACGGTCGGAGAGAACCGGTTTGGTACTAAATGTGGCGGTAACATTCCCAGAATTCACAGGTTTTAAATTTTAAA
Source organism: Tamarix chinensis (assembly GCA_030549775.1). NCBI lineage: Eukaryota > Viridiplantae > Streptophyta > Magnoliopsida > Caryophyllales > Tamaricaceae > Tamarix > Tamarix chinensis. The sequence goes on from CM060182.1 coordinate 56,268,767, forward strand.
TTCTTCTGCTTTTAAAAAAAATTAGTGAATTTTGGGGTGTTATAGCTAGCTAAGGAAATTGAGAAAGAGAGAGAGAGCTATCAAGAGCTCGACAATCCATGAGAAAGTTTTCCTAAATCGCCGATAGAAATCGGAAACTAGGTTAGAAACTATCTTATCGATCAATAATTCAAATATTATAATTGAATCAACACGAGAAGGCACAAACGATCTTTCTTGGAAAACATGTCCAAAACCTAGGATTCTTGAGCGTCGCTCTATTAAGATTTAAGATTAAATATTAATCAAATCAGGTTTAACACATATCACTTGGGGCATTTCAAATGAATTTGGAAAGTCGGGAAAAGAATAATAGAAGATAAATTATTTTATCGAAAATGATTTACTGGTTAGGTTTTACAACCCAAAAGACAAACCAACCATTTGCAGAGAACCAATCCAACCCGATAATATAAAAACATAATTTAATGATTTTAAATCAAAGTCGGAAATCGATTAGGTAAAAGACGCATAATACAATCAATCTTATAAAACCATCTCCGACAATAAGGGTTTTTAATGCCCGAACTAAGAACCGACCAATTAACTTTTATTATATCAAATTGATATCTTAATATTATAATTAAACTAATTTTAAATAAATCTAGATAATTAATTTTAATGAAATAATCTTCTGAGTAGCCAATTCAAGACAATCGGTTTTCGAAATTAGGGTTTCAAAGCCCAAGATACAAACTCGGATAATTCAAATCAATTTATTCCAATTGAAGGTATTAGAATGCAATTAGGATCATTTCAACTATTTCTATAAATTCAATTTTAGAAAAAATAACTATACAAATGACTAATTTTATAATTTCACTTGAAATCTAAGATTTTAAGCCCGAAAATGCAATTTGGTTAAATTTTATTAATTTATTTAAATTTAATGTTTAAAAATGCAATTAGACATATTTTATAATATATCATATAATCAATTGATCAAAATCAATAAAAGAAATACCCAATTTAGCATAATTAAGGTTTTTGAGCCCAGAATGCAAATCCAATTAATTCTTGCCAAAATATATAAATTGATTGTTCAGGATTGTTATTAAATGTATTCTAATGTAAATTCAATTTAGACCCGTAAGAGTTTGACCTAAAAATTCAATTCCGATTAGTTTCAAGAAATTTTCGCAAATCAACACTTTTGATATAAAATTAAATACATTTTAAAGGATATTATAAAATAAGTTGAATGAAACAACTCAATTATGCAATCCAACTTCATCACACACGAATTTTGACCTAGAAAGTCAATTTCGATTAATTCCGCATAAATTTCTCAAATTGATGGTTACGACATGAAATTAGATACATTTTAAAGCATAACGTAAAATCAATTTACCCAAAATAGCTTAATTAGACAAATCCGAAAAATTCGGGCATAACCTGGCCAAAAATCTAATTTTTCTAGAATTCCGACATATACCATACAATTAACCTATCCCAACCAAACTTACAACACATATATACATAATTAAACAATTAATTTAGCTTATCATAAGCTAATTATAATAAATTAATCAAAACAAGGGTTAGGGTTTTTGGAAATTTATACCAAACAAGGAGTCGTAAATTGAGGAGAATGAAGACCAGGGAAGCTCTGCCAAAGGTCAACCGGTGCTCGCTGGCTGCCAGCGAAGCTTGCCGTGGCTAGATGATGGCACAACCTGGGCTGCCTGTCGCTGCTACTCGCGATTATTGCTGCATTGCTTTGGCTGCTGCGGCATGCTGTTGCTGCACTGCTTCGGCTGATGCTGCGTGCTGTTGCTGCGGTGATGTGTGGCTGTAGTGGTGGTGGCCGACGATCGACGAAGGAGCAGGGAGGAGGAGGCTGGGGTTTGGCTCATGCAGAGAGCAAGGACAAGTCAGGGAGAGAGGGAAAAGAAAAGAGGGAGAGAAGAAGAGAGATAAGGAAAAAAACGAGAAGGGGTTTTCTTTATTCAATTACAAATATACAAAGAAATACTAAACATATAAAAATGTTATTGGAAGATTTTACCTAAATTCGTTTAACAAAAATTACTTCGTAAGGATCCAAAGGCCTAAAATCGATATAAGAGCTATATAAAGAGTTTCGAAAATATTTACGAAAGAATTTACCAATGAAAGTAAAAATTTATCTTATTTACAAAAGTACATTATAAGGCCTCAAAAAATATTTAAAAGCATATAAGAAAATATTTAAATCAAATTATAATAAACCGAGACTAATTTAAATAATTTACGGAACTAATCTTCCGTAAACCAAAAATGGTAAAACGGAAGAAAATTAATTTCGGAAAGAAATCCATAAATAAGCTCCGAAGATATTTTTAATTTTAAACTTTTTGAAGATCTTAACGACCTCGGAAACGAATAAATTTAAAGCCAGAAATATTTTCTATGGATAAAATTATTAAAATAAATTTAACTATTTTAAACAGAAATTTTATAATTTAAATAATATATTACATTAACAAAATATAACTCCAAAACAAAGTCATAATTACACGATGAAGTTATAATCGAAAACGAATCTAAACTATTAAAAATCAAAATATGGGAAATAACGAAAATACATATTTTTAACCGAAAATTGATATCATATGAATATAATAAAATCATGGTTGTGAACGAATTTATCTAGAATGATCCGCAATAACAATGATTAATTAAATCCAAATATAAAGTCGAAATCATCTATAAATCCATAAAACGAATCAAAATTAAAATAATTAAATATTTACATTAAATTACGCTAATATAATAATTAAGCTTAATAAAATTGAATTTTAAAGATATGGGGTGTTACACCCTATTCATAAAAAAACAAAAAATTCAAGTCTTTAGCCCAAGTTAATCCATATATAGGCTAGAATTAAGCCATTGATTAGCCTAAAATTATGTTGTTAGTTATTTCTCCTCCTATTTATTTGTACGCATGTAACTCTTATAGGTGTGAAAAATATACATCAACATATGTTTCTAAATATTTTATGGTATCAGAGCATTTTTCATCTCTCACGAGTTCCCTTCGATCTGGAAATAAAATCATACCTTCCATCACTTTATCTCCTGCTAAATCTAATGATGCAGTTGATCTTTCAAAAACTTAATCGCTTATCACTATCAATGCTGCTCAACTTTCTCTCAAACTCGAAAAAAAGAATTATTTTTCATGGAAAGCTCATTTTAATGCTCTATAATATGGTATTGATCTATTTGGATATTTGGATGGTTCTCTTCCAAGTCCATCTTCCTCCATCACTTAGAATGATCATATTGTTTCCAATCTAGCCTATGTTATATGGCATCGTCAAGATCAACTCATTTTATGGTATCATTAAGTGAATAATTCATCATGATCTCTTCCTCAAGTGTCACTAACCCCTTACCATCTCTACTTTCACTGATGGAGATTGGTCAGGTAATCGGGATGACTATAGTTCCATATCTACATTCATTATCTATCTTGGTGGTAATGCCATATCACGGAGTTCTAAAAACCAATGTACTATTTTGCGTTGTTCCATTAAAGTAGAATATTGCTCCCTTACTTCCTGTGCTGTTGAACTCCTATGGATACAAAACCTACTTCATGAACTACATGTTACATGTTCATCATCCATCATTTATTATGACAATATTGGTGCCACGTATCTTTCTGTTAATTCAGTGTTCCAGTCCCACATGAAACACATTACCATTTAATATCACTTTGTTCATGATCATGTTGCTCAAGGCTCCTTCTCAAAATCCCGCATTTTATCCAATAATCAGCTCACAAACATCCTTATGAAGCCCTTATCTAGTAGCACGTTCCAACCTTTGAGGTCCAAGATTGGTATCTCCAATGGGAGCACCATCTTACAGGGGTATAATAGTCAAGATAATACTTAAATGTATTTTATAATTCTTTCCTAAAAAACAATCAATGTCTTGAGTCAAATATATTAAATATAGTCTAGAATTAAGATGTTGATTAGCCTAAAATTATGGTGTTAGTTATTTCTCCTCCTATTTATTTATACGCATGTAACTCTTATGGGTATGAAAAATATACATCAACATATGTTTCTAAGTCATTTAATTTTTTCCTTCTCAGTTGTGCATGGAAAGATACCTTGTGAACTCCCTTGCCACCTTGTTCTCTTATTTTCTTACCTTTTCAACTTAAGAAAACCTCCTTCAATACCCCACGTTTATCCACCTTTCTATGCACAAAACTTTCACACGTTAAACTCTACTACTTTCCCTTTCTTTGTTTTTTTTATCTTGCATGCCGAGTTGATGCCTTGTTTATGCTCCCCATGCAGCATTTCTCGTTTTCTTTTCTTGACTTATACCACCGACCATAACCTCCTAATTACCTTCCATTGGTCCCTTGTTGTGGTCTTTGTTTGGGAGCTACTATTCAAACTCTAGCCTTCTTTTGTTTTTGTTTTTTTTTTCTTCTGATCTTATGGACCATTGTTGTTTTTTGCAGCTCTTTTTCCTCCCTTTCACGCCTTATATATACCGCCTATAATATTCCCCTAGAACATCTCACTTTCACTTCTTTTTTTCATCTAAGACTACCAAGCATTCAACCTCTGTATCTTTTTTCCCCTGCAAACTCATTGTTGTCCATCGTGCCTCTACACCCTTATCTTCTCCTCTCCTCCTTCATTGCAAACCAGCCCACAACGACCCTTCATTTTCCCTCCTTTTTCCTTGATAGTTTAGTGATATTTGGTTGATTTATGCTCCACAACCTGTTCGATTTTGCAAACCGACCCCTCCCGGTCTAACATACTCATGTTTAATTAGTTATTTCTATCCCCTTAGTCATCTATTTCTTTTTCATTTTCTATAATTATTAATCATATTTATGAATCTTTAATGTCCAACTGTATCTTTCATTCTTGTGAAGGAGATCAAGAGGCTCATTAGGTGGTAACTAAACAAAGCTTTAGAAATAGAATGTTTGTGCTAGGTGTTTTTCATATATATGTTTAACGTTAAGCATGATTATCTACACCCTAAATGTGCATGGTAATGTCTTGAATAATATATTATGATATGTTTGACTTGGTATCATATGTGTTTGAGCATGTAAATTGACGTAGAGAATGAATTGTATGGTTTTAATATGTTTTTATGCATGGTGGAACTTGGATGAATATGTTGTTGGCTTCTGATAAATATTCTTTTTGGTTTATAATAAAGGTGTAGTCTTCCAGTGATGAATATGCTCATATCTGGTGAATTTGGACTTCGACCATTAAGAAATTGTGTGGTTCCTTGTTTGTTTAATTTTTCTAAGTATGCTTAAGTTACATATAATCTTATACTTAAGTATATTTCTATGCATCATGAAGTTTGGTTGTGAATTGACATTTTTACCATTAATTGAGCTTTTATGCCCTGTTATTTCATGTGGTATATTCCTGTCATTATTTTGGTTTAATTATGTTATTATATGTATAATATGGTTTAGAAGCTTAGGTATAAATTTAGGATTGATGGAAATTAAAATAAATTTAGGGAATTTAGGCCTATCCTTGGCTAAAGGGAATTTTTAAAAATTCCATTAGATTATGTAAAAACTTTGTGCACCATTGTATTCCTTGGGTCTCTTAAATAAAATTTGGTATATAATGTTTTAGGGTTTGATGTGGTTTAGAGTAAGTTATGAATTTTAGAAGTTTGAGGTGATTTTATGTGATAAAGGGCATTTTGGTCATTATGCTTTAATTATGAATTTTTTGAGATCTAAGTGAATATTAGGTTAATAAAATAAGTTAAAATGAATAAATGTGGTAATTTGGTGGTGGTTCATTAGTGTACCTAGAGACCTTAATTAAATTAGTTAATTAAGTTAAAAATGGACATTTAGGGTACATTATGTAATTTTAGTATTTTATACCTAGTATGTATATTTAATGTTCATCCTTGGAAAATTAATGGTTAAGTGTAAGCCTTTTTCAGTATGAAATATACCTCTTTTGATCCTAAATAAATAGTTTACCTTAGGGGGTTTTCAATAATTTTATGTTTGTTTGGATTGTTTAAATGATTTTGGCCTTCTTTATGAACCCTAGTGTGATTTTAGGCATTGGTGAACTTGTGGTTAGCTATTGACCATTGGTCAATTATTGAGTTGGTCAACTATTGACTTAAGTGTTGAGCATTGACCCTTATCTTGCATAAATGAAATTAATAAGTGTTGATATTTAAATTAAAAATGGGTATATCATGGTATGGACCTTGGACTTTAACCCTTTGATAATCTGGCTTGGGCTTTAATACCTCATTTATTTTAATCGGGCCTTAATAGATTGCTCTTGTATCTATATGCTCTAAAATGGTTGCGTCATGATTCTTCTATGTATTAAATGCATGAATATCATTATAATTTAATAAAAATAAATTATTTATGTTGGTGGAAATGGTTCAATGTTATTCTTTTGGCCTTAATTATTGTTGACTTAAGTTGTTAATAAAATATTGACCACTTAAAGTGTAAGATCTTTAGTCAGGATTACTAGCGCTTATGGTAGCTACTCAAGCATGTGTTTGGTATTCACTTAGTACAATTCTAGTGTTTTTCTCTTCTGTGATGTTACATGCCTTACAAGAGGTATGGGAGGTCCTTTTCTACTCTATAGGAGTAATGGGCTCTATAGGGGGTATGCATACTAAAATGATTAGGTGACTTATTATTAGGGTTTTTAATTACTTGTACCATGAGTGAACTAGGCTAGTGTCATTGTTGATTAGGTAGAAATATTGTAGACAAGAGGATTGTTTGAGTCACCGTCAATTTGATATAATCTATGGGTTGTGATCATGATATTGAGTTGTAATTATAGTTTTAAAAACAAGACCAGGCATCAAACCAGTATCATAAATGTTTTACTAGTTTTGTTATCGGACTAAGGGTTTAAAATAGTAGGACCAGAGATACATATTAGATCAAAAATATATAATATATATAAAAATTAATCTACACATGAATCTGAACGACTCACTATTAGTTCTCATTAGTGTGATCAGTTACCAATTATTCCTAGCTCTGAAGTCCTTAGGACTGGTGTGTTGAATCTAATCGGGGGACATGGCTAGTTCACTTATTTAATAGTCAAGCTACCCAATCAAGTTTGTTTTTTTAAACTATGTTCATATTACATTATTCTACACTTGATAGTTGAGTTGTCTTCTTTACAATTGACATTATATAAAGCATGTTGTTATTCCATTATCGGATGATGTATCACTTTCTTCACATGGGCCTTGTACATAATGTTATATATTTAGGATAGTTATGTTGCTCGGTACGAGATGTGTACTATCACTACAATTTTGTATATATCGTTTCAGAGATATTTGATGATGAATTGATGATTGTTCAGACTTTGTGGATATTCCTTAAGAGGAGAAATTTAGGTTATATCCAAGGTTCGGGCATACAACTTTAGCTATTTGAGATCGCACAAATTGTGTGCCCTAGATTTTGGATGACTCTATTAGACTCTCTGGCTTTTAGTTTCTCTTATATTTTTTCTACGTATTGCATTATCTAGAGCATGTACTCTATACTCTATTCTTACATTTAATTTTTAAAGTTTCATATTATTTCAATATATTTCCATAAGTTTTGATTTATTTGTTGCACAAACTTTAGCCTTTCATTTAGTATGAGAAAGATGTGAACCGGATTTGTACTAAGTATAGTAGTAAAACCTCTTAATTATGTTAATTTTTCCATTTAAAAAGCAAATAAATAAATAAATTTAGTAGTAAATTTTGGGGTGCTGCAAGAGATATCTAGCTTGTTTAGGAGCATAGGAGATTAGGTGAAAATAGTTATATTATAAGTAGATAGAATTTTATTGTGGTTGAAATGAATGTTTATTTGGGTGGTATTCAACCTCTGGACATAACTGTAACACCCCAAAATTTTGTAACATATGCTTTCGTGTATTTAGCCTTTTATTTGAAGCATAATTCATAAACCTTGGTCTAATTATTTTATTATTAACCTTTGACCCGTAACCTAAATAAGTTTTAAAATAATTTCTTAAATATTTTTACCACTTTTATGTTTATTAAATCAATCCTAAAATAGTTTATTTTTTCTAACCAGGTACCATAATTTAATCAAACTAAACCTAAAATAAAAATAAAATAATTTCATCCTACTCCTAGCCTACCCTTCCTGCCATCTCTCTCTCTTATGTAAACTCCCTCTGTCATGCCGTTTTCCCTCCACCAAACATGCCCCTATCTCCCTCCAATTCTCATGCTACAAACCTCACGTTTCTATTTGAACCATTTTCACTCAATTGTCTTCATGTATACATATACACTCTACTCCTCCCTCTCTATTATTTTCATTCAGGTTCCACAGCAAAAAACCCCTACTCCCTTCCCTTCTTTCTCCTCCTCATATTCTTCTTTTTCTTCCTTAATGCACAATGCATCATTATTCACCATCCACAACCATCACCATTTTTGAGCCACCACCTTCTCACCCAACCATCACCACCTCATCCCCATCAACCTTCCCTTATCGTCGCCTCACCATCACTACCCCAATCCATGCCTTTTCCCCCTCCTTGAGCTTCCCTATTAATTTTGTTTTAGGCACACGTCTGTGCACCAATGTACACACAACCATGTGAGCCTCTCATAACTGTTTCCTTCTCATACTCCTTACCTGTGCCCCTCTCGCACAACCCACGCACGGCTTCACTCTAGCTTGTGCGCCTTCTCATCTCAACCCTGTGCCAACTTGTGTGTCCCTTTCCTTTGTGTTGCAACCTTTAGCCCAACCACCATTCTAGCTTCTTTTTCCTTAAAGTATCCAACACCCTTTTCTTCGCCACAATCACACCAACAAACAACACCTCCCTCACCTCTCGCTTGCAATTCCATTTCCCCCACATCCTTACCTTCTCTACCTCGACTTTCCCCTACCTTTGGCTTCTTTCCCTCACCACCACCACATCCTCCATACTTCCTATTCTCTTGTCTTAGTAACAACCCCTCGCCAACCACCGTTGGAGCCCTTTCATCTCTAATGGTGACTCCCCTACCCCCTATTCTAGAAACCTCCACTGTTGCCCCTTACCTAGCATCAGATCCCTCCTTTGATGCCCCTTTCTAGCCTCTTTGTAGCCTTGCACCCCAACCATCTAACCTCCTCATGTAATTGTAGCCATTTCCCTCATGCATGGGCTCACATTACCCATACAACATGAGTTCGGCCTTTCACCCCTTTTTACAATCTAGGTATATTTTGGTAATTTTTCTTAATAAATATTTTATTATAAATTATTATTTTATTCATTAAATATTAATATGATTAATGTGGTATTATTTTTAGGTATAAGAGATTGGTTAGTTGAACCTAATAATTTTATTAGATTGCCTATAAATTTTTTTGCTGGAAGTCAATTAACTCTTATACTCTATTAAAATTCTAGATATTATGATAACACATTAGGATTTGGATGTATAAACCATGTTAACTATGTTTTATCTATGGTAAATCTTATACTTTACTAAAATTTCGGGCATCACATGATAGTACATTATGATTTTGATGTATAAATTGTATTAAGCATGTTTATCATGCTATAATTATCTGTCTAATAATGTTAGCATGAAATTCTATAAAACAGAATGTGTCAAATTGTATAAAGTATTATGGGTATGAAAGTATAGGTTTAATAACCAGAAATAAATTATATAAGTATAAAATGATAAGTTGAGCATGCTTAGGGATATTTTGATATGATTAACATTAGTATGTGCTCTAAGGGAAATTTAATCTTTTTTTAAGTGTACCATGTGATTTATTTCACTAAGCATACCTATTTTGTATTATTCTTGAGCATGGGAACATGTGATTTTGGATGAATTAGATACGCAGGTTAAGGTTTTATGCATTATATCATGTATAAGGGTAAAATGGTCGTTTGACATGTCTGATAATTTATTGGTATGTATAATAATTTAGTTATTACATTTTATGCTATTAATGAAAAATTAATAAATAAAATGGAAGTTTTTATTCAAAATGGATGATAATATGGTAATTATTGCCTTAATAACATTTTAGTCATTATTGGTCTAATGCGTCCAAAAATAAATAATTGAACCTAGGGTGACCTTAGTATATTTATAATATTGACCTCGGTGTTGTCTTTGGTTATGATTGTCTTAAATGATTGGAAAGTGAGTAAAGTGGCTGAGTAGAGGATTTGATTTGTATGGTACTATATGATGTATGTGATTGTCTCAATAAAATGCTAATAATTAAAGTGAAAGACCTCGAGATTGGGAATGATGACTCTTTAAGGGTAATTATCCTAAAGACATGGTTTAACCCACTGTTGATTATGGATTTTTTCTGGTGTGCCATAGTGCCCTAGCCATACCCTATATCTTACTCTTTTTAGCTCTACAGACTTATAGAGGGTATACATATTTATGAATTAGGTATTTTTATCGGTTGAGTATTGTGCTACCTTAATGTGCTATGTAACTAGGGTACCTTAGTGTCATTAGGTTGATAGTTGGTAGGAGTGCGCTAATATGATCGGAATACCTTAGATTCTCTGAGTTGATATGATCTCTCCTTGAGTAAATAAAAATGAAAATGATTATTAATGGATCAAAATGATTATTGGATTGGTTTGATTGTAGCCTTTGTGCCTACCTGTGGATCGGTAGTGTGATCCCTCGAAATTTTAAAAGCCTATAATGTAATAAATAACTTTTATTTGGGATAAATTAGCCTTTAAATCTATTTAATTTAATTATTTTATGGATTTTTGAATATATAAGATTGGATATAAATATTTAATAAATTAAAATAAATATTTTGTTATTTTATCACACTATTATTATTTAAATAAATTTTCAAACCATTATTTTACTAAAATTATCCTTTTTAAACCCTTATATTTTAATTATATTAAATTAAATTATTAAATAAATTTATTACCCAAAAATATTGTATTTTATTATTTTATAAATTAAATTATTTTATTTAATTCTATTTTCCTCTTTCTTTTTCCCTCTTTCCTCCTCCTTTTTCTCTTTTCTTTCTTTTTCCTTTCCTTCCTTAGGCCACCGGCCTTGACCTGCCTTGCCTTCCCCCCCACTCTTCCCCCTTCCTTCTCCTGTGTGAGCCGGCCGCCTCCCTTCTTTCCTTCCTTTCTTCCCCAGCCGGGCCGACCCGCTTCTTTTTTTCTCCTTCGGCCGCCCGATGCACCAGCTCCCCTCCCCTTTCTTCTTCCCTTCTTCTTCTTCCTCTTTCCCCCGCGAGAATCCCGACCCCCGCCATCTCTGCCACCCCACCTGCAACTCCCTTTCTCCTATTGCTCCCCCTATCTCCCTCTTTCTCCCTCTCGTCGTTTTCCTGCCATACCGACCCCACCATCTCTCCCTCTCCCTCTCCCTGCCATTGCCATACCTTTCTTCTCCCCCTCTCCCTGCAATCCCCATTCCCCTATCACCCTACCTCCGCCCTCTTGCCACCCTATCTCCTCCTCTCTCTCCTTCTTCTTTTTCTTCTTCCCTTCCTATCCCATTTGGCCATTTTTTTTTCGAACTCCCATGCCTTGCCCGAGCCTCTTTTCTCTCCCTTTCTCCTCCTACCCTCACCCTCTCTGTTTTGATTCGCCGCCGCAGCTCCGCCGCTTCCACCGCCTCAACAGCCACCCTCACCACCCCCTGCCACCCTCTACCTCACCCCCGATCGATCACAACACCCCCTCGAGCCACCCCGCATCCTCCTCTCTTCTTTTTCTCTTCTTTCCCTCCCTTCTCGGCATCCACCCTATGCCGCTGCCGTTCTACTGTCTCTACCGCCACCTGAGCCACCAAACTAACCCCTACAACCCCCTCTACCACCCCAAGCCTCCTTTGGCTAAAACCACCACCTGCAGGCCTCCATTTTCTCCCTCCATTTTCCTTCCTCCTCAGCCCATCCCTCTCGACCCCCCCTCGGCAGCCTCCCTTTGTGACCTCGCTGCCGCAACCTCCTCCACCCTTGGCCACCTTCAACCCATCCCCAACCACCACTTACACCCCCTCTCCACCTCTGCATCCTTCCCTTGCCCCAAATCCTTCCCCATCTGCCATTTTTATTAGCCCCAAAACCCCAACCAAAAAATAGCCCACTTTCCCCCTTTTCACCCACTTTTGAGCCTCTTCCCTCATTTCTTTGCATGCAGCTTATGCTTCATGAGCAAGATAAGTTGTTGCATGTTTGGTTATATTTTGTTTAATAAATTTTAAGGTATAAAAATATTTTAATTTAAGTATTTGATTAATTAAGTGTTATAAAGCCTTATACTTTGATTTTTATTATTTCTAACGTATTAAGTCTTGATATTATTTTTAGATATTGGTTTTAAAAATCAAAGCTTGAACCTTAAACCGGAATACCGATAAGGTTTGTTTTTGCGGAAATCAAGGTAACCTTTAAATCCCACTTAAACATATGGATTAACGTATGTTAGCACATTAGGATTTTTAATATGTTATTATGCCTAATATATATTATTTAATATCATATGCGTAGTTTCTTGTGATGTTGGATGAAAAGAAGCATGTTAGGTTCGTATGGAAATATTGTTTAAGGTAAGAGTTTGGTTGTTAATCAAAATGTTAAGTATTATCCATGTTGTATTATGGTATTATGATCTTTAATGCATGGTTAATATTTTGTGAGCCTTAGGGATATTTTAGTAATGTATCTTGTACAAGAATATGGCCTAATATATATGTATGGGTGCTAATAAGTGAAGCGTACTCCAAGTGGAGTTCAGTAAAAAATTACACAGAAAACGCAAGAACAACCGAACAGGAGCAGGGATAGGGTAATCGAGACTGCCCGATTTAAATCCTCGAAATTGAGAATAACAAAAATGCCGGAAGCCGACAATAAACGATGCAAGATTGTAAGAATTAAGCTGATAGCTTTATTTCATATACTGAAATTGATTCGAACCAAGTTCCCTTCTTACATAAAGATAGAAGCCTTATATAAGGCAGCAACTAGCTAGGGTAGATGGAAGTCGAACGTTGGGCAACGGTCGAAAAGGTGGAGCGGGTAGAGTGAATTAAAGGTGGGTAATTCCAATTAATGGTGGTCGACGAAGAAGGCGAGATCAGAGGAAGAAGACGACTCGGGAAGGGCTGTGTGAGGGGTGAAAGTTGTGTTGACCGAACGGGTTGGACTGGAGGGTTTGATAAAGAAGGCAGGCGTAAAGGCTGTGGACCGGGGTGTGTTTTTTTGGTTTTGGGATTTTGGTTTTTTTGGTTGAGAAATAGTGGGCTTTGGGGTGTGGTAGGATTAAGGAAGATGTGGGGAATTTGAAGGTGGTTTAATGATGGATTTAGGCAAAACCCACTTAACTAGCTGCTTAATACCCTTATTACAAGATAAAACTAAATAAACAAAACAACGATACTAATAATAGTAGAATTTTGCTAATTGGCGATAATGTCATTATTCTTGCTAATAATTTAAAACTTGAGTATGTCTTCTCAGCAACAGGATCCCGTTTTTGATAGCACCGTCTTGAATCTTTTTCCCCGCTTGCTTGGCTTAGATCGTCAATTTTCTTGATTATCCTGCAAGACAATAATACAAATATAATTAATGATTTTTAAAGGATAATTGGTGCTTTTCTTAGTAAGGGTACTAAGGGTATTTGGGCTTTCATCATCCTCCCCTTCTTGAAAAGGTTTCGTCACCAAAACCGAACCTGCATCATAAAAGGGGGATAGGTCAGAAACATTAAAAGTATCACTGATATTGCCATATTTTCCTGGAAGAACGATCTTGTAAGCGTTATCATTAATGCGTTCCAAGATGGTAAAGGGACCGTCGCCTCTTTGTGCGAGTTTGGATTTCCTTTGGGTAGGAAACCTTTCTTTTCGTAAATGGACCCACACAAGGTCTCCTGGAGCGAATATAATCTTCTTGCGGTGTTTGTTTGCTGCGCTTGCTATCTGATGATTGCGTAGGTTTATCTGTTTCTCCACTGACTCATGTAATGATTTTATGGATTGCGCCCTTTTTTCTGCATCAAAGTTAGCATAATCGGTTATGGGTAAAGGAATAAGATCAAGGGGTGAAAGAGGATTAAACCCGTAGACAATTTCAAAGGGAGTCTTTTTGGTGGTGGAGTGGATGGTCCGATTGTATGCGAACTCCACATGTGGTAGGTGGGATTCCCAATGCTTAATGTTATTATCCAGGATAGCTCGAAGCATGTTACCAAGAGTGCGATTTACTACTTCGGTTTGGCCGTCAGTCTGGGGATGGCATGTAGTAGAAAATAGCAACTTTGTCCCCAATTTTCCCCATAAGACCCGCCAGAAGTGGCTGAGAAATTTGACATCCCTGTCGGATACAATGATACGTGGCACACCATGTAAGCGCACAATATTTTGGAAGAAATAATCAGCTATTGTGGTAGCATCATTGGTACGGTGGCAAGCAACAAAATGTGTCATTTTAGAGAATCGGTCGACAACTACCATGATGCTATCTTTCCCTCTGTTAGACCTGGGTAGTCCAAGTACAAAATCCATGGAAATGTCAACCCAAGGGTGCTTAGGGACGGGAAGAGGTGTGTATAACCCATGTGGCTTAGAAGTGGATTTAGCATGTTTACAGGTCACGCACTGATCACAAAATCTTTGCACATCTCGTTTGAGGTGGGGCTAATAGAAATGCTCTTTGATGATACTTAAAGTTTTGAGATGGCCGAAGTGGCCCATCAGACCTCCACCATGAGCTTCTTGTATAAGCAAGTCACGCATAGAGCATCTAGGTATGCATAATCTATTGTCACGAAAAAGTAAGCCCTCATGACGATAGTATTTTCCGATGGTGGTATTTTCGCATGCTTTGAATAATTCGGAAAAGTCATCATCAGTTGCATATAGATTTTTAATATAGTTAAACCCTAATAAATGAGCATCCAAGGTAGCAATCAATGTATATCTCCTGCTTAGGGCATCAGCAACAATATTATCACCACCTTTTTTGTACTTAACCATATATGGGAAGGATTCAAGGAATTCAATCCACTTGGCTTGTCTCCGATTTAGCTTATGCTGAGATTTTAGGTATTTGAGTACTTGGTGGTCTGAATGAATGATGAATTCTTTAGACCATAGGTAGTGTTGCCAAGTTTCCAAAGCCCTAATTAGGGCAAATAATTCTTTCTCGTAGGTGGAGTAATTAAGGGTAGCACCGCTCAATTTTTCACTGAAGTAGGCAATAGGTTTTCCTTCTTGAGATAAGACTGCTCCAATACCTATTCCTGATGCGTCACAGTCAATTTCAAAAGCCTTATCGAAATCAGGTAGCGATAATATGGGGGCATTAGTCAGCTTTTCTTTTAATAAGTCAAAGGCATTCTGCTGTTCTTTCTCCCATTTAAACCCGACTTCTTTTTTTATAACAGAGGTGAGGGGAGCGGCTATAGTGCTGAAGTTACACACAAATCTCTGGTAGAAGCTACATAAGCCATGGAAGCTTCTTACTTCTGTAATAGACTGGGGTACGGGCCAGTCTCGTATGGCCTTCACCTTTTCATTGTCAACGGATATTCCATCCTTGCCTATTACAAATCCCAGAAACACAACACTTTCTAAATAGAATCTGCTCTTGGAGAGGTTGGCATATAATTTCTCGATCTTAAACACCTCAAGGACAGATCGTAGATGATCAAAGTGTTCCTCATAAGACTTGCTATATATAAGGATGTCGTCAAAGTATACGACGACGAATTTACCAATAAAGTGTCTGAGCACATAATTCATTAGTCGCATGAAAGTACTAGGTGCATTAGACAGGCCGAAGGGCATCACCAGCCACTCATAGAGTCCAAAGTTGGTTTTAAAGGCCGTTTTCCATTCATCGCCAGCCTTCATGCGAATCTGATGGTATCCACTTTTTAAATCAATTTTTGAAAATATAATAGACCCATGCAATTGGTCAAGCATTTCATCTAACTGAGGGATGGGGTATTGGTATTTGACGGTAATTTTATTAACAGCCCTACTGTCAATACACATGCGCCAACTTCCGTCTTTTTTTGGAACTAGTAACACAGGAACATCACAAGGACTCATGGACTCTCGAATGTGCTCTTTTTCAAGTAATTCAGTTATCTGCTTCTTTAGTTCTTTTACTTCCTCAGGGTTAGCTCGATATGCAGGTCTACTGGGAATGGAAGCCCCAGGTACGAAATCAATCTGATGTTCGATTCCTCTAGTTGGAGGTAACCCTTGTGGAATTTCTTCAGGAAAGAGCTCAGAGTATTCATTGAGTAAGGTGCGTATGTCCTCAGGAACAGAATCAAGTAGAGTAAAATCACTATGATAACATTCTTTACGCAAGAGCATATAGATGGGTAACTTAGCAGAGAAGGCATAAGAGATGTCTCTTTTTCGGGCGAAAAAGTTACGTAGTGGTTTATTCTGGCCTTCCATGTTGGATTTTGAGGTCTTACTTATCTCCTCCCTCATGCTCTTGAATTCGGCTTGAAGCTTGAGTTGATCATCATGGACTTGCTGGGGTGATAGCGGCATTAGAGTGATCTTTTTGTCATCCTTGATAAGGGAGTAGCTATTTTTATACCCGTCATGGGTTACTTTCCTATCAAACTGCCATGGTCTCCCAAGTAGAACGTGACTAGCGTGCATGGGAATGACATCACATAATACTTCATCCGTATATTTCCCAATTTGGATTGCAAATAATACTTGCTTGTAGACCTTGACCTCACCCGTGTTGTTGAGCCATTGTAGTTTATAGGGTCGAGGGTGCTTCGTGGCTGTCAACCCTAATTTGGTAATTAGGCTAGCACTTGCGGCGTTAACACAGCTACCGCTATCAATGATCAAACTACACAACTTGTCACTGATTCGACATCTGGTATGGAAGATATTTTCACGTTGTATTCGCTCGTCATCAACTTTTGCATGTACGTTCAGGGCACGTCGTACGATGAGTAGTTCTCCCTCGGAAGCATATACCTCATCATGGCCAGGGTCACTATCATAGGGGTCAATAGGAGTAGGGGAGTGGTCAACACAATCATCATCCTCGGACTCAACCTCTCCTGTGGGCCGAACCACCATCACCTTCCTATTGGGACATTCGGACGCGATATGACCATGCCCCAAGCATTTGAAGCATTTGATGTTTCTTGATCTTCCATTGCTAGAATTACCACTTGTATGTTCCTTACCCTTTTCCTTAAGAGGGCTTGCCCTATTGTCGAACTGGACTCTTGACCTTTCTTCACTTCTAGGAGGCTGCTTCCAGTTATGATTTTTTGAATGGCCGGATTGGAAGTTGGGTTGGGTTTAAAGGTCCTGACCCTTTTGATCTGTTTTTCAATCTTGATGGCTAAGCTAACCATTTCCTCGATATCCACATAGTGTTGGAGTTCAAGTTTATCAGCTATTTCCTTGTTAAGTCCACTAAGGAATCTAGCCATGGTTGCCTCTCTATCTTCGATTATGTTGGCCCGAATCATTACGATCTCCATTTCCTTATAATATTCATCAACGCTTCTAGGGCCTTGGACGAGGTTTTGTAGTTTTTGGTAGAGTTCTCGATAGTAGTAGCTAGGTACAAACCTGCGTCGTAATAGTCCTTTGAACTCGTTCCAATCTCTTACTGGTCTCTCGTGGTTTCGGCGCCGGTTAGTAACAAGCTGATCCCACCAATTGATGGCATAATCGGTGAACTCAACAATAGCGAGTTTAATCTTTTTTTCATCTGCGTAATTGTAGCAATCAAAGACCAACTCTATTTTTCTCTCCCAATCCAAGTATGCGTCAGGGTCGTTTTTTCCACTAAATGCTGGGATCGTTAATTTGATATTATTCAGATTCCGGTCCTCCTGATCGTACCGTCTTGGATGTCGGCGAGGTTGATGTCCCATCCTAGCATGTTCTTGGGCTGATGGGCCGTCGGATGAGAAAATATCTGGTTCGGGGTGGAAGTTCCTTGGATGTCTGTTTGGCTGGGGTGACTGGATAGGTTCAGTTGTATTATTAATTGTTTGTTCAATCCGATCCAGTCTTTCTATTAGGATACGTAGTTGTGCGGAAATAGGGTTTGAGTTACTATCTGATCCTTCCGACACGTGTCCTGACATTGCATGTCCGGTCCGGGAATTCATTTCAATCCGTTTATCTGTATTAAATTGTCACACGATCGATTGGTATTACTTACGTAATAGGTGACTAGAATGTTGGGCTTTTAGCCCGTGACTGTTCGATAGGGCGGATTCCCGAGCTGGTGGCTTAAACGATATGGAATATCGAATCGCCGCCTAATACCCGATATCATGCCCCATATCTGGATACCAAATTAATTTTGGTATCAAGTTCGGATCACTAGGTGATAAATTTTTTTTTATTATTATTAATTTTTTTTTAATTCAAATGACCCAAAAAAAAAATTAACACGACAGAATTACACAAGGGTCGACACCAGACAATCCAAACAGGGTACTGTTTGGGATAGTGAAAAAAAAAATTAAAATTAAAATAAAATAGAAAACACCAATCTGTCGAAATCGACACAGCAGGGAATTGCAAATCGACTCAAAATAGGAATAGAATCGAAACACAGAAATTGCGACTAGAAATCAAGACACGAATTTGATGCTGCAACGAAAAAATTTCAAACAAAAAAATGGATGCTAAACATACCCAGATCCGAACGATTTTCGAACAAAAAATAGAAGAAAAAAATTAATTCAGAGATGAGCGAAGCAGATCGACGCTCTGATACCAGCTGAAGCGTACTCCAAGTGGAGTTCAGTAAAAAATTACACAGAAAACGCAAGAACAACCGAACAGGAGCAGGGATAGGGTAATCGAGACTGCCCGATTTAAATCCTCGAAATCGAGAATAACAAAAATGCCGGAAGCCGACAATAAACGACGCAAGATCGTAAGAATTAAGCTGATAGCTTTATTTCATATACTGAAATTGATTCGAACCAAGTTCCCTTCTTACATAAAGATAGAAGCCTTATATAAGGCAACAACTAGCTAGGGTAGATGGAAGTCGAACGTTGGGCAACGGTCGAAAAGGTGGAGCGGGTAGAGTGAATTAAAGGTGGGTAATTCCCATTAATGGTGGTCGACGAAGAAGGCGAGATCAGAGGAAGAAGACGACTCGGGAAGGGCTGTGTGAGGGGTGAAAGTTGTGTTGACCGAACGGGTTGGACTGGAGGGTTTGATAAAGAAGGCAGGCGTAAAGGCTGTGGACCGGGGTGTGTTTTTTTGGTTTTGGGCTTTTGGTTTTTTTGGTTGAGAAATAGTGGGCTTTGGGGTGTGGTAGGATTAAGGAAGATGTGGGGAATTTGAAGGTGGTTTAATGATGGATCTAGGCAAAACCCACTTAACTAGCTGCTTAATACCTTTATTACAAGATAAAACTAAATAAACAAAACAACGATACTAATAATAGTAGAATTTTGCTAATTGGCGATAATGCCATTATTCTTGCTAATAATTTAAAACTTGAGTATGTCTTCTCAGCAACAGGATCCCGTTTTTGATAGCACCGTCTTGAATCCTTTTCCCCGCTTGCTTGGCTTAGATCGTCAATTTTCTTGATTATCCTGCAAGACAATAATACAAATATAATTAATGATTTTTAAAGGATAATTGGTGCTTTTCTTAGTAAGGGTACTAAGGGTATTTGGGCTTTCATCAATAAGTATTAAATTTAATATGAAAGTTGTGGATGATGTATTAATATTAATATTTTATGTAGTAATAACAATTTAATATAAGTGGTGTACTAAGGGAAAAAATGGTAACTTTTAATTAAAAAGGGTATTATGGTAATTTTAGGGGTAAGGGCAAAGTGGTAATCTTGTAATTAAAAGGTAAAAGGGTAATTTTGGAATTAATGGATAAAATGGTAAATTTTAGAGGTAAGGGTAAAATGGTAAATTTGTAAGTAGAAGGATAAATTGGTAATTTTGGAAGTAAGGGGTAAAATGGTAATTTCATAATTAAAGGGGGCAAAATGGTAATTTTGTGAATAAAGGGTAAAATAGTATTTAAAGGGCAAATGGTAATTTTGTAATAAAAGGGTAAAATGGTAATTTTGTGATTAAAGGGAAAAATGGTAATTTGGAAATAAAAAGAGGTAAAATGGTAATTTTGTAATTAAGGATAAAATGGTAATTTTATAAGTGAAAGGGTGTTATGGTAATTTTTGGAAGTTAAGAGGGTAAAATGGTAAATTTGAAAGTAATGAGGTAAAATGGTAATTTTGTAAACAAAAGGGGTGAAAGTAGAAATTGGAAAGGAATAACTTGGTAATTATAATAATTGAGAAGGGTAAAATAATAATTTAAATAACTAAAGGGTAATTTGATAATTTCATAATGGAGAAGGGTAAAATAGTAAATATGATAAATGTGAGGGGCAATTTGGTAATTTATCCAACTAATGGGGGTAATTTAGTAATTAGAATAATGAACATGGGTAATTTGGTAATTAGGATAATGAATAGGGGTAATTTGGTAATTTGAGCAACTAAAGGGCAACTTGTTAGTTATAATAAAGGAAATGGGCAAATTGGTAATCTAACCAACCAAATGGGAAATATATTAAGTATAACCAGTACAAAGTGTGATTAGTGGTCTAATAAACCGAGTAAGGGTGTAGCTAAGACCGAATGCGTACTATGTGTCCTACATGTTTTAGATGTTCTATATAATTATATGTCGTATTCTATATGCTATTATTTTAACTGTTTCATGTGTGGCGCGGCTTGGAACCGAGGTGTGTTCATGTGTCCTCTTTTGGTATGTGCTAATATGGATATGTTGTAAGTTATGATGTGATGTGATGTGGCCCTTTAGGACATGCATGCTAGGATAATTAATGTGGTGATGTGGAATGGAGGCATCAAAAAGAAAAATGGGAGAATAGGATAACTAAGGGGAAGTAAGTTGGATAATGTAGGTATGGGAGGAACTAGGGTTTGCATGAAAATTTTAGGGTTTGGCATGGTAAATATCGAGGGTCTTACATGGGATGGTTAGAGTCTGCATGGGGGCAACCTTTACATATGGAAAGTTGCCTCGGGGCATGAGGAAGGTAATAGAAGTGTCGTTTGAGTGTTTGGGGGCTTCGGACGAAAAATAGTACGTGGGACAGTATAAGGGTGCGTAGGAGACCAGGCTAGGGTTTAAGAGGAAACCCTAATTTGAGGAGGTGGAAGAAGAAAAGAAAATATTAAAAATAAATGAGAATGAGTGGGGTATGAAGTGAGAGTTGAATATAAGGGTCATGACGCGTGGAGTGTTGAAATAGTCTGGAATATGTAAGGTGGAGAAGGATGGGTCACATAGGCTCGGATTAGGGTTTTGGAGATACCCTAGAGTAAGGCGGTGAGTGGGCTTGACCCACACACTTAGGAGTCGGGTTCCCGGTGTGAGTAAGTGGATTAAGGGAAGGATGTCGGGGCAAGTTAGGAGGTGCCAAGTCTCAAGATATGGGACGAGCCCTCTTAGAAGGATAAGTATAGCTGGAGTTAACCATGCATGTCTAGGGCGGAATCAGTTGAATAAGATACCGTAAAACACTAATCATGTAAAGTGGAAGATTATTGAGCCGGGTCCATCCGATCCACCAGTTAGGAATAGTGGTTAGGGTTTTTACCCTATAAGTGACCGATCCACCGACGAATAATAGTGGTGTGGACATCGTCCCGCAAGTGACCAGCCCACCGAAAATAATAGTGGGGGATCCCGAGCTCAATAAACCAAACCTAATTTGTTAAGACACGTAAAAGACACTAAGTACTTACAGTGGAACACCATGAGAGTCAGGGCCAGACCGATCCACCGGCATAATAGTGGCCAAGAGCGTTTTGCCCAGGAGACCGATCCACTGGCATATAATAGTGGTTAGGCGCATTCTTCCCTATAAGTGACCGATTCATCGGCTATAATAGTGGGGTTCCCGCACTCGCATGGATATTTATAATCTGAGATGATTGATTAATGATGGATTAATGGCCTTAAGGCCCTAAAAGTATCGATTATTCATTATGGCCTATTAATGTTTGGTTGATTTGTTAAGTATGTGAATGGACGAAAGTGAATGTTACGTATACACCATTAATATCTGATTGATTGTTGAATATGCAAATGTATGGATCTGAAGGTTATGTTTATACCTGTCGTTATGTGCGGATATAGTAGTATATCATGTGTTACATTGCGGACTTGTTTTGAAGTGTGTTTTTAAAGGGTTATTCGGTACCGTAGTACTGAAGGGTTCCATTCGTGAGGCCCCTGCCTATTCAATGGGTAGTGTCCCTTGCAGGTTGTTTTAGGTGCTACTCAAGTGGGTCATCGAGAAGGAGCGTAAGGAACTATCCGGAACTGTTAGGGTTTTACTCCATCTCCTTTAAATTCACAGTTTCTATGTATTTGTTGTTTTGTAACCACCACCGGTGGATTATACTCTTATAAAATGTTTACTTGCGCTACTCTGATTTAAATATGTTTGAATTTCTCATAAATTGTGTTTTACACTTTTAGCCTAAGCACTTGGTACTGGAACGGTAAGAGTGAACCAGTCTGGTACTAAGTGTGGCGGTAATATCCCCAAAGTTCATGGTTTATTAATTTGCTTTCGCTAATTTTCTTTTAATTAAACAAAATTTTTCAGTAGTGAATTTTGGGGGTGTTATAGGTAGTAGCCTTCATACTCACATATGGATCGATAGTAGAATTTGTGCATACCTATGGTTTGGTAATAGTATTCATGAAAATATGTGGTTTAGTAGTAGCCTTCGTTCTTATTTATGGATCGGTAGTATCATTCGTGCATACTTGTATTTTGATAGTAGCTTTCATGCATACATGTGTTTAGCCTTGTGCCTTTGAGTCTTACCTATGATGTATTTATTTTTATTGGTATTGTGCCTTTCAGCCCTACTTGTGATATTATTTGTATTATTATCTTTAATATTAAGATATGAGATATATAGTGAAGGATATGGTTATTATGTTAAGATTGGTTCTAATCATTACTTCAGAGAGCATCCCTTGGATGTTTTATTGATAAGTTTTAGTATGTTCTAAATGAATGGCTATGAGCATTATGGGGCTTGGTGATATTCATTTATTCGATCTAATTATCGTATTTTGATCATCTCATGTATTGCTTAATATTTTATATCATATATTGTTGTGATGCCTTATATGTGTTCAATGCAAGCTTTCCATATTAATTTTGTATAATGGGTTACTCAGTGTAATACCCCAAAAATTTTATTAGCCTAATCCTGCATCATTAACACCCTAATTTGATTTTAATCTCAAAAAATCTTATTTTTAGCCTTAACTCAATTCCTTAATCCCAAAACTTTAACCGAATCCGAAACATTGACTCGGATAAATGGTAATTCGTAAACCAAAATCAAAACTCGCTAAAATTTTCACTAATCCTAATTACTTATGGCTAATTCAAAATTATCTAAACTAATCCCCCAACCCTTGTCTTTTCCTTTTCTTTCTCCTTTTTTTTCTTTCTTTCTTCTCCTCCTTCTGTCAACCTTAAGTTGCAACATTTTATATTGCTGCAACTTGCACCTATAATTTTCACCCTCCCCACTTGCTCCATCACCCATCACCATTTTGCTCCCTCATCCATCATACATCACCTTTCTCCTTCTTCTTCTCCTTCTCCCATCTCTGCAAACCTACACACCCCATGCGCAGACCCTACACACTCCATTATCCCCAGCCATTTTACTTCTCACTCAACACACCTACATACAATCATCACCACCCTTACCCTGCAGCTACTACCCTACTCCTCACCATCCTCTGCAACCATAATCATTATCATCACCTTGCAGTTGCACCATTACCATCATCATCGTCACACGCCTCCCCTATTCTTTTTCTTTCTTCCCCAATTCACATTACACCACACACACACACGCCATATATACATATACATATATATATACACACGCACACAGACACACACACACTAAATACTCTCCATCTCCCTCTTTTTTTAACCTCCATTCTATCATTTTTGTGTCAAAAAGCCATTGTGCGAGCTCCCTCTTCCTTCTCTTTTCTTCTTCTTCTTCCTCCTTCTTTCCCTATTTTGGCCTTTGCACCACCCATTCCACCACTGTGCACCACCTTAGCCACCACTTGTAGCCCATTGGCCAATGGACCGACCACCAAGGTCACCCCAACCTTCTCCAATACCGTTGCTAGCCATTTCCGCCAACCATCACATCTTTTTTCCTTATTCTTTCTCTCGTTCGTTACATTTTTACAGAGCACACGCCCTATGCATGGTCGTGTAACACTTAAAATTTTCTATTACACAACCTTTGCACTGCCTGGTCGTGTCTGATCTTTTCTTTAGGCCTAGGTGTGTATGCCTGCAGCACAGCCATGCAACTCAACACCGCTTAACCATGCATGATATTTTCTCTCAACTAGGGGCTGCATCGCCTACAACACAATCGTGCAACTTCCTATTTTTAGTCGTGCACCCCTATTTTCACCCCAAACCTTGTCTAAACACCACCAATATTTTACCATAGCTCTACCACACATTCGTCTACACATCCACACATCTCAAGCTCCCATTTAACTACAATTATTTCTATTTTTACCCTCTTTACCTTGATTTCTCTTTTGATTTAACTCTTCAAGCCTAACTAAGAATTTTTTTTATTTTTCATAGGTGGTATTCTAGTAGCGTTGGAGGAAGAAGTCTAGGATTTGCTTACTTAGATCTCGGTGTCCTAGTTGGTAAGGATACTATTCGATGTTCAAGGTTTTTGGTGTTATTTGCTTGTATGGTTATATGTATTTTTTATGATATTGTTGATATGTGATGTAACATATGTTGATCATGATATTTTGTGATGATATGAATATTATGTTGAAAGAAAGTAAGAATGGGTGATAGGTACCATTATTTTATGATTTTGTTGCAATAAAGTCATATTGTGGAAATATATCTTATGGTATGAAATAAGGGCTTAAGGATATTATGTTATTGAAAGAAAGTAAGAATGGGTAAGAGGTACCATTATTATTTTTTTTGTGACAATGTCATATTTGTGGAAATATATCTTATGGTATAAAATTTAGGCTTAAGGAGGTTACGTTATTGAAAGAAAGTAAGAATGGGTAAGAGGCACCATTATTATTTTGTTGTGATAATGTCAATTTGTGGAAATATATCTTATGGTATAAAATATGGGCTTAAGGATATTATTTTATTGAAAGAAACTAAGAATGGGTAAGAGGTCCCATTATTATTTTATTGTGATAATTTCATATTTGTGGAAATATATCTTATGATATGAAATATGGGTTAAAAGAGTTTTGATAAATGGACTTAAGAATGCTCATGAGGTATGATGATAAATTGTGGACTTGGAAACTAATATGTGTGGAAGGTACAAGATTTTATAAAATAAATATTATTATTTGTGCTTAAGGGTAATAAGAAAATTTTGGTATTTTATGTGTTAGGTGGATTAAAATATGATAATAACAGCATGAGGGATTCTTGGAAGTATTATTATTGTTTGGGGTCTTTAAATGATTTAATGGATAATTTGGGACAACTATCTTATAATGATAATATCATTATTCCATGTATATGATCAAGAGGTTATACGGATTTCTGAATACGTTGTTAATGTTTGACCTTATGAGGTTATTTATTGGAATTGGTAATCAAGTAAATTTTATGGGAGGTGTTATGAAAAATCTTAGAAATTTGGGTTTAGGACATTTTTGTGAGTAATAAATCGGGATGATATTATTAATGTATATGTAGGGGAATTAGATCGTGCATTTTAGGTATGATAATGATGATGGGATTTGGAGATGATGTAATATTAGTTGTGTGGAATAACCAATATGGGAGAATGAATACTAAAGGGTGTATAATTAGGGTTTGAAAGGACTTAAGGACTTGGACCTATGCTATATGTATATATGTTTTAGTGTGTTCTATGCCTACGAATCAATCTTGAGTAAGATACTAATTACTTAAAGTGAAAGAACACGTGAGTAGGGCTAAGGTGATATATTTTTCTATATATATATACATGTATACCCATTCCACAGGAGAGAATAGTGGCTCAAGAGTGCTTTGCCCCGAGAAGATGTTTTTAATCTCCGTTCCACTAAAAAGAATAGTGGCTCAGGTGTATTGTCCTTAAGATGATGTTTTAGACCATTCAACCGGTTTAAGAATAGTGGGGTTCCTGCACTCAATGTATATAAAAGAATGATAATGGATTATACTTAATAAAGGAATCTTGATCATATTCTGTCTTATGAGTTGTTTCATTTATTTGGTCATTTGTATTACCTAATGTGAAAGCATGTGTTATTTGTATCCCTGGTCTGATAGTATTGTTCTCTTACTCGGTACGTAGTGTATTAACCACCCGTTTTATAGGTGTTGCTAATTCCCATGAGTAGGAAGCCCTAAATCTTATGTGCAGGTCTCAGAAGATCAGCTAGATGGTTATGCTGCATATGATACCTTATGTGGGGATGAGTGATTTTATCTATATTAGGGGTTGGGTGAAAAGTAATTGTTATCCGGTTGATGAATTTAATTGGATACCCTTTTTGGAATCTTGATCCATGGTATCCCTACTTTGTATTTTGTATTGTTAACTCGGAGTTGGCTCCAAACTCATTATTGTACTATAAATGTTCTTTTGTTTCTAATTTCCTTGTGTTACAGTAAATGTCTTAGCCTTGTGATTGATGTAAGGATGGTTGCATAAGCCAGAATTATGTCAATCACGGCGGTAACCCCCAATATTTTACTTAATTACTTCCGCTACAAAATAAAATTTTTTAGTAGTAAAAATTGGGGTGTTACGCTCAGTACCGTTGCATTGAAGGATTCTGTTTTGTGGGGCCCTATCTATTTAATCGCCACTGGTATTTGTAAGTTAGCTTGCGAGATTGGTCAAAGGTTAGTATTTTGGTTTGAGAGTTAAAACTATTCGGTGTCCTTTCTTGTATTTTTGATCTAGTTTTTCATGGACTATTATGTCCTCCGATATTTTTCCTTATTTGAGGTTTGTAACCACATACATTCTCTTTATTTAGAATGATAATCATCTGTTTGTTCTCTCTACTCTAATTCTTATAATTGTGCTATTAATTTAATTGGAGTAATGATTTTAGCCAGTACTTGATATAAGAGTGGTAGCAGAAACAAGACTTGTACCAAGTATGGCAATAATACCCTACATTTTTATTATTTAAGCTTCCGCAATTAATTTTTTAAACAAAATTTTATAGTACTGAAAATGGGGATGTTACAATATTTGTCTCTTCTTTTTGTTTTTCTGAATTTTTTATGCTTCCAATGGATTAGTTAGGTTCTTTAGTTGTAATTTCATATATTAGAAGCCTTAATTTGAGTTTCTATAATTGAAGTAATGATTTAATGAAGTTTTGAGCATGTTTAAAGGTAAAATAGAAAATTTTACTTGAGGGATGTGAATTATGGATTTTCTATGTGTTCTTATATGTTCATCATATATTCAATGAATAGTATGCATAGTTTCATGTGTTAGATCTTTTTATGATAAAAGTTATAGCATTTTTATGTGTTTTAATGGATTAGGGGCATACTAGTCATTCTACATGATTTTTGAATTTATCAGTTAAGTTATGGTGTTCCAATATACTAAATAATGATTAGGTATGCTTAATATTTAATTTTATAATTTTATGAATTTCCCTAATATTTTATTATTAATTATTAAATTTGTAGCATATTAGTGTTAAAATTGTAATTTTGTATCTAGAGATTTTTAATTAGCTATTTTTAAGATCAATGGTTAACCTATATAATACCCTTATTTTCGACTACTAAGAATTTTTTTTTAATTAAAGTCTTGCAAAAGTGAAATATTAACAATGGAAAAATATTACGTTGTTACCACCACACCTAGCATAAGATAGATGATATTCATCCATCTTTAGCTCGATACAAGGTTGTGATACAGACCAAAATCAAACACCAATAAAGAAAATTCATAAATATCATAAATGATGGAAATATGTTATTTATAGATCCAAAAGTGTAAATGAGAAGTACAAGTCTACCTAAAGTGAGACCAAACCAAAATATTTTAAATGTCTGAAACGGAAACCAAAACACGATACAAGAGTCGGTCCTGCTTTAGATATCCTAACTCTCCCCAATCATCCCAAAATCGCCCACAAAAAATGTCATTTACTAATTGGATACTCCTACCTGCACAAAGTCCTCTACTCTTGGGATTGAGTAGGTGACCAAACAAACGGGCACATCAGTATGTTACATACCGAATAGCCAAGTTGTTGTAGCATATGCAATTTATGGCATTTGAGGATATTAAATATAAGTCAACTCAGCACATTATAAGAAAATTACATTCATATGCTTCCATTATACATTCTATAAGCGTACCATACAACAACCACTTACTCATAGACATATTAACATTAATTACACAGGTGGTTCATATGGATGTGATTCATGAATAAGCCAACACATTGCATCTTAGTGATGTTATGCATGCCACACAATTCAAGAAGCTATAATGGATCTATTTAGTGATACAACCATAATAAGTAGCATGCAAAGAATATAAGACTTTCCAAGGCATCACTAGGGTTTCCAATTATTCTCTTTAGTAGAGGTGACCACATAATATATATTTGTTAAGAATATTGAATGAGCAATGCCAAGTTCTCTACCATAAAACTAGTGATGGCAGCACCATAGGAAATAAAGTCCCAACCAACAGTAATAGGAAACTTAGTACTATCCGATAAGATAGGAAACATAGTCCTCACCATCACATCGTTAGATATCCTTACTCCTAAGTGTGGAAACCCCCTTAAGAAAACACATAGTGTGACCTAGAGTAGGAGAGGTACCAGAACCAATAAGAGTTCCCCTGTCTGAAGACACATGCCCATAGGCGCATCATAATACAAACTACCCTTACCCCTAGTTAGCTACACCCCTTTAAATAATTAATATTTGATTAAGAAAAGGGCTCACATTATAGACTAATTCATATCATATCCTTCAATATTATAATATATGGGAGTTCCACATTTTCCACTTATTAACCATTTATAATATTCTAGGTGATATCTCAATCACCTAACCATCCATGTCAAACCCTTAATTAAGTCATTTATGCATAATTTATCCATAATTAGAAGCTTAGGTCAAACCCTATGAGTATAGTTAAACCATGATTAAACATATAAGGCTAGATAATGACCACACCACACAAGATCCCTACAAACCAATTAATTGGTCCCCAAAACCAATTGAGTGGTTTGGGACCACATCAAAACATAAAACAACTTACGTCAATAAACCAATCAATTGATTTTAGGACTAACTAATTGACTGGTCAAGTTATTCGAAAGTCTTATCCTAAACTAGTTGATTTGTTACCTATAGAAACTAAAACATAAAATCCCAAAGTAAGCTAACTATTTTCTTAAACCAACTGACTAGTAAACCATTCAATTGATTTTTGTCAACTAGTTGTCTAGTTGCCTGCATCAGTCAACACACAAAATTTTGGAACCAGTTGATTGGTCACATTAACTGGTTAGTCAACTGGTATGCACCAAAATCTATCGACTACCTCCTCCGAAACACACCTCACATATACAGTTTGAGGCTAACTCATGCTTTTCTACTCCATATTAAGCAACCATTTTATGCATACAAACCGTTCTTCCACTTAGATCTCAAATCTAGCATGCCATATACCTAAAAATGCTCAAATTTGCACAAAACATGAAGAATCATGCTTTAACACATTTAATTCAACGCAAGGGTAAAGGACATAAATCACGCTTCACTTTTTGCATAATACATCACACTTAATGCAAATCATACTAGAAACTTGCTATAATTATCAGCATGCTGAGATACAACTTAAATCATAAAACCCTAAAGATAAATCTTGCATAGTATGTCTTATTTCCATGCTCAAATAATCATGCTTGCTCACTTTTACCCATACATGCTAAATATCACATCTCTTCACCAATAATCATGTTGTCATGGAAATCACCTAAGAAAACATCATTTTCCCCTCCATTCATTGAATACATAGCAAGAATAATTTACCTCCAACATTAGTAAAACATACAAAAGATGAAAAAAAGAGAATTTCTTCAACTAAGAGGTCCAAACTCTCCAACCACTTGAGTACCTTGAGAAAAACAATGCAACAACTCAAAATAACTTCTCAAAAACTTAAACAACTAAAAGATGCTTAGTAAAAAGAGACAAAAATTGGGAAAACACAACATTTCCCACCAAAATCAAAAAACTAAAAGGAGATCAAATCCTCAACTTTTCCTAAATCTTACCCTTTCTTATTTAAGGGGAAATCACGAAAGAGTTAGAAAAGGGATTAAAGAGGGAGAGAAGAATAGAAGATGAGGGAAAAAGGAAGAGAATAACTCGGTGGTCTAAAGAAGAGGCAAAGTTTGAAGAAGTTTCAACACTTAGAGAAGAAAATGGAATAAGAGAGGAAATGAGGCCAATGTTTATTGAGAGATGGGTGGCTCAAAGCATTAATGACCACAAAATACCTTCCTCAAACACTAGGTCAATCAATATGGCATGATTAGAGGGAAAATTTTAAGTTGAAGTCTACTTAACCTACAAATGGTGCGTACATGAGCGGCCTTGATGCCCCAGGTTGATTTTGGTCATCAACAGGTGGGAAAAAGAAGGGAAAAAAATTTATGTTGAGACCTGATATGAATCTTATCAAACAAATATGCAAGAAAATTTCACGAATGATTATCTATTCATAGCGAAAATGTGAAAGAAAAAAGAAGACAAAGGGGGAATGAAATTAGCCAATAACTATTTAGTGTTCTTTCCCCTAAATCCGATTTGATTAAAATAATGTTTGAATTAATGGTGATTAAAACTTAAGAATCAATTTTCAAACTCCCAAAAGGATAATTACCAAACTAAAAGATCATTTGGAATAGATTTTAACCAAACCGGACACGAAAATATTCAAGTCAAATGAACCAATTGACTAGTCTGACAGAACTAGTTACATGGTTCTTCACCCGTTAACTAATGTATCAAATCCAGTTGGTTGGTTCTTCGAGATCAAAAACCCTTAGAGTAGATGAATCGGTTACCTGGTATAATCCACACCAATCATATTTAAAGAATTAGACCTATTTTCCAAAGCATTTTAAAACTAAACCAAATGCAAACACATTAAGGTCGAACGAACTAGTTGATTGGTTTTATAGAACCATTTGATTAATTGTTCACCAATTAACATATACATTAGAACTAGTTGGTCGGTTCTTCCTCATTAAAAACCTTGAGAATAGGTGAACCAGTTAACTGGTATGGTGCAAACCAATTAACTTGTTTTAAAATAAAATAAATCCTCTTTACAGAATCAAACCTATTTTCCAAGGCATTTTAAAATAAAACCAAAACATGACTCCCAATCATAATTAAAAACAGTTAGATCATGAACATCCACACATTTTAACAAACATCAAAGGGTCTAAAAAGTAGGGTATCACACCTTGACCATTGGTTTGACCCTTAGAATTATAATTTAGCATGAATAGTATATCTCGATAGTAAATATTTTAAGTTTTTAAATATAAGATCCATGGTATGCATCTACATTTACCCGAAATATGAATAGTAATTTCTAGTGAAAAGTATTTTTTTTTCAAAAAGGGTGTGCGGGCTTGTTTTTGGGTGGTGATTCAAAATATAACTGAGGTTTTGAGTAATTTAAGGGATAAGTGAAATAAATGGTTGTAAGGGTATGTGATGTAAACTATGGATTAGTCGGTGGTTTCACTCTACCTTTGGAAGTTATATTGACTAACTATAATAGATCAACTGGTTTTTTATATCCCACCTTGAGTAGCCTCAAGATGACCTCTGAGGTAGAGTCATGTGGTATATGCCTTCTATAGTACCCTAAAACTTTTTAACCCTAATTTTTGGTTATTATAATTTAACCTAACCCTAATCTTAGATGATTAATAAATTAATCTTACCCAAATTTTTGGATCTTAAATTTAAACCTAATTCTAATCCTAACACTAAAATTTTTTTCTTTCTCCTTTTCTTTTTCCTTTTCCTTCTCCTCTTGTCTCAACCTTCCTTTTTTTTTCTTCCTCTTTAGGTCATGTCTCCCCCTCTCGCATGGCTTTCCCTTTCTATCCTCTTTCCCTGTGTATGCCCTTGCACCATCCCTGCAACCTAGCTCACAACAACCAATTGTCGCACCATCATACCCCATTGTCCCTTTCCTTCCCTAGGTTTGTGTCGTGTGAAACACTTTACCCATACAAACCAAGACATTTTCCTTGCCATCTTGCGCCTTTGGTTGTTCTCAATTCACACCTATCCCCTATAAATACCCTCTTCTCTTCATTATTTACTTCACTTAGCACTTGGCATAACCTCTTCCTAATACCCTTCTCCATTCTCAACTTTGTTCCGCATTATCCCTATCAAAGTTTGCTATTTTATTCAATGAAATATCTGCATAACATGTACACCCTCATGTAGCTTAGTCCTTGTTGCATCAAAAACCCACACATATTATGTAACACCCCCAAAATTCACTACTGAAAAATTTTATTTTATTAAAAGATTTAGCATAAGCGAAATAACAAGACTTGTGAATTATGGGGATATTACTGCCACACTTAGTACCAAACCGGTTCACTCATACCGTTCCAGTGCCAAGTGCTATGGCTAAAAGAATAAAATACCAATTGCTAGAAATTCAAACCGTATTAAAAATCAGAGTAGCACAATAAACCATTTACAAGAATAACATCCACCAATGGTGGTTACAAGATCAAAGAATACATTCAAATTAGGAATTAAGAGAGAAATAGGAAAACCCTAAAAGTATGGATAATTTCCTTATGCTCTTTCCCGTTGCCCACTTGAGTAGCACCTGAAAATGGACCTACAAGGGACATTGCTCATTGAATAGGCAGGGGGCCCACGAATGGAATCCTTCAATACTATGGTATCGAGTAACCCTTTAAAACACACTTAAAAGTAGGCCCACAATGCAACACATGAAACATAACTATATACATATATAATAAGAAATGCATACACCATAATCACATACTTAAAAAATCCATCAAGTATTAATAGGTCATAATGTAAAATCAATACTTTTGGCCTTAAGCCATTAGACAATCATCTCGGATTATAAATATCCATTTGAGTGTGGGAACCCCACTATTATAGTCGGTGGACTGGAATACATACAGGGCAGAATGCTCCTGATCACTATTATTCGCCGGTGGACCGGTCCCTAAGGCAGAACGCTCCTGGCCACTATTATTTGCCGATGGACCGGTCTGGTCCCGACTCATATGGTGTTTCACTGTAATTACTTTGTGTCTTTCCCATGTCTTATCGTTATTACGTTCGGTTCGTTGAGCATGGAATTCCCCACTATTATAGTCGGTGGACAGGAAATCATGCAGGGCAAAACGCTCCTTGCCACTAATATTCGCCGGTGGACTGGTCTTTAGGGCACTCTGGCTTTTGGCCACTATTATTCGCCGGTAGATTGGTCTGGGTT
This sequence comes from Tamarix chinensis, assembly GCA_030549775.1. Lineage (NCBI taxonomy): Eukaryota > Viridiplantae > Streptophyta > Magnoliopsida > Caryophyllales > Tamaricaceae > Tamarix > Tamarix chinensis. Next base: position 56,302,539 of record CM060182.1, read on the forward strand.
CAACTCAACAATCTTCATCTTTAGATGATTAGTGTCTTATTCATATCATATTCAAAAGTATTTCACCCTTGACATGCATGTCTACTCCTATCCTCCCGAGAGGGCCCGTCCCATATCTTGAGACTTATGCGTCTCTTATCACACCCCGATATCCATCCCTCCTTCCATTTACTCATAACAAAAAATCAACTCTTAAAGGTGTGGGTTAAGGCCCATCACCTTATGACATTCAAATTCATTCACAGCCATTCTATAGGGTTTTCTCTTGAAACCCTAATTGGACCTATGTGGACCAACTTTCTTTTATCGTCCTACACCTCATCTCATTTAGATTCAACCCAAATCCTATCACTCTACTCATCAATTACATGCAATCGTGAAACCCTATTTGGCCACTCAAAACCCTAGTACCTTTCTTACGTAAGGATCATCCCATGCAGACTCCATCCACCTCTTGCAAACCCTAGAAATCTCCCATGCAAGAGTTACATCACACGTTCATTTTGATCATAACCTCATTTTTATTTTCCCCCTCATGGATCATGAGATAATAAGATCAATCTCATGTCCCCTTAGTCAACTCACTTCCCATTTGTTCCTTTTCATCCTTTTACCCCATATCATATTATTAAACATCCTAGCATGCATGTCCTAAAGGGTCACATCATATAGCATCGTAAGCACAACACTTATCATCATGGTACACATGACATAAGGAATTCACATAAGCATACCTCAACTCCAACCTACGCTACATGTAATTAGCCATTAAGCATAAAGTACAAAACATGGCATAACACATGGCACACAAGGCACTTAACACACCCATAGTTGTTCTTAGCCACATCCTTACTCGGTTTAGGTTACCAATCACCCTTCATAATTGTTACACTTATTATATTTCCCATTTGGTTGGTTAGATTACCATATTGCCCTTCTCCTTTGTTATAATTACCAAATTGCCCTTCTTCAATCTCATTATTACCAAATTGCCCTTTAGTTGGTTAAATTACCAATTTGCCCTTCTCCATTATCACAATTACCAATTTGCCCTTTAGTTGGTTAAATTACCAAATTACCCTTCTCCAACCTCATAATTACCAAATTACCCTTCTGTTGGTTAATTACCAAAATTACCCTTCTCCATTATCATAATTACCATTTTACCCTTCTCAATTATCATAATTACCATTTTACCCTTCTCCATTATCATAATTATCATATCACCCTTTTGCTTATAAAATTACCATTTTACGCTTTTACTTACAAATTACCATTTTGCCTCTTACTCCCAAAATCACCATAATACCCTCAACTTCCAAAATTACCATAATACCCTTTACTTACGAATTTACCATTTTACCCTTCTCTTTCAAAATTACCACAATACCCTTTTACTTACAAATTTCCATTTTGCCCTTTTATTAAGTTATCATCACTACATGAATATTAATAATAATACTCCATTCTCATTATCCAACTCCCCCAACTATTATATTTCAACATAATACTCATTAATATCCACACATATTAGGCCACACTCTTGCATAAGATATATTACTAAATTGCCCCTAGGGCTCACAATAATATTATTCACACATCAATGGTCATAATAACAAAATATAATATGGATAAGTACTTAACACTTTCTTGAATAACAAAACCCCTCTTTGTATTTCTTCCATACATGGCATATAAACTAGCATGCTTTCCTTTTTATCAATCAATACAAGAAACTACATATATTTTATTAAACAACATATATCAAGCATAATAACATATCAAAAACCCTAATGTGCTAACATATGTTTATCCATGCATTTAAGTGGAGTTTAACAATTACCTTAATTCCCGCAAAATCGAACCTTACCGGTATTCTGGTTAAAGGTTCAAGCGTTGATTTGCAAAACTAATACCTAAAAATAATGTCCATACTTATCATATTAGAAATAAGAAAACCAAAGCATAAGACTTTAAAACACTTAATTAATGAAATACTTAACTTAAAGTATTATTATACCTTAAAATTTATGAACTAAAATAACCAAGGTATGTAGTAGCTCATGCTACTCATGCAGCATGAGTTGCATGCAACACAAGAGAGATAATGGCTCAAAATGGCATAAGGGGAAGAAAAGGGAGTCAATTTTGGGTTAGGGTTTTGGGGCTAGGAAAGAAGGTAGATGGGGGAGGATTTAGGGAATGGGAAGGGTGCAGGGGTGAAGAGGGGGTGTAGGTGGTGGTCGGAGATGGGTTGTTGGTGGCCAAGGGCGGTGGAGGCAGTGGCGGTGAGGCTGCGAAGGGGGCATGGCTGAGAAGGAAGGAAAAGGAAGAGGGAAAATGAGGGGCTGCAAGGGTTGGTTTTGGCTAAAGGAAGTGTGGGGGTGGTAGAGGAGGTTGTAGGGAGTGGTTTGGTGGCTCAGGTGGTGGCAGAGGTGGTGGGACGGCGGCGGACGGAGGGGTTGCAGGGAGGTTGGGAGAAAATGAGAGAAAAAGAAGAGGGGAGGAAGAAGGGAGATGTAGGAGCTCAAGGGGGTATTGTGGTTGTGCAGGGTAGGAGTAGATGGTGGCAGGAGGCACTGCAAGCGATTGGTGTGGCGGAGGAAGCGGTAGAGGAGACGATGGTGCACAAAACAGGGATGGAAATGGAAGAAGAAGAAAAGGAGAGAAAGAAGTCGGGGAGGGAGAATGGCTCGACGTTATGGGACAGAATGAGGTAGGGGGAGAAGAAAAAGGAGAGGGAGAAGAGAGGGGGTAGGTGGGCGGTCGGTGGCAGATCGTAGGGTGGTAGGGAGGTGGTTGATGGCAGGGAGAGGGAAGGGAAGAAGAGGGAAAAGAAAAAGGCATGCAGGTTGGGGTGTAGGGTTGGTTTAGGTCCGAAAAGGGAAGAAAGGGATGAGGGAGAGAGGGAGTGGCAGGGAGGCAAGTGGTGGTCGGGCATGGCAGTTGCAGGTGGTGGTTGGCGTGCTTGAGCATGGCCGAGGCAGGTACGCTGGTCGGGCGTAGAAGAAGAAGAAGAAGAAAGAAAGAAAGGGAGAGGGAGGGAGCATGTCGGGCGTAGGGGGGAGAAAGAAATGGGTTGATCCGGTCCAGGGGAAGGAAGGAAAGAAAAAGGAGGAGGAAGTTGGGCTAGTCGACACGGGCGGGGAAGGAAGGAAGGGAGAGGGGGAGATGGGCCTGCGGCCCAGGCGTGCAAGGGAGGGGGAGGGGGAGGCAGGCCTGGTGCGGGCGGCCTAAAGGAGGAAAAAGGAAAAAGAAAGAAAGGAGGAAAAAGGAGAAAGAAAAGAAAAAGGGAGAAAATGAAAAGGAAAAATAAGGGAAATTGTAATAAATTAATTTATAAAATAATAGAGTGTAGTATTTTTAGGTAATAAATTTATTTAATAATTTAATTTAATATAATTAAATATATGGGTTTAAAAAGAATAAATTTAGTAAAATATTGGTTTGGAAAATTATTTAAATAAAATGAGTATGATAAAATAACAAAATATTTATTTTAATTTATTAAATATTCCTATATAATTTTATATACTCAAAAATCCATAAAATAATTAAATTAAATAATTTTAAAAGCTAATTTTTCTTAAATAAAAGCTATTTATTATTTTATAGGTTTTTAAAATTTTGCGAGATTACATATCATCCTTGGCTACATTAAATTATCATGCAAGAACACTACATCAATGGCATCACCTTATGTAACAACCATCACCCCATGCCAAAAACCCTAGTTGCTTGAAATCCCTAAGAAACCACCACCACCTATGCACCACAATATCATGCAATACACCCAATAACTACAACACCACCTCACGCCAAAATACCCTCCCTTGCATCAACCACCCACGCCACTCCACTCCCACTAATGTAAGTCATGCATACCACACATACCCCCACCAACATGAGGTATTCACGACACCACCATCCACAAACTTGAGGATCTCAACAAAAATCCTCCTAGATTCATGAGTCTCTCATGAAACTACCTCTTGGTTGTACCACATTTCCACACAAGTAGCTCCCTTCGTGCCAAGTATCATTTACTCTATTTTTTCTTCATTTTCCAACTTATTTGCCTTAAATCTTCTTTAGTTGTTTACTTAAGTTATAATTGGGTATGATTATTTATTCTTATGTGATTTTTTGGTGGTCTTGGAGGAGGGTTATACTTGTGTAGAGATTGGAGATGTTTTAAGTAAGGATACATATCGTAGTTAGGATTTTTGAATGTTACGTGGATTTTTTGTGAAACCGCAGGGTTGGTATTATTATGATGAACTTTTCATGATGATAATGTTGTTGCATGGTGATGTGGTATCGAATTTATCGAAAGTGAGTAATATGTGAAGAGTACGAGCCTATATGTTATTGTTGCGATAAGTTTCATTTTGAAACCATAAGTGTGTTAGTATGACCTATGGTATTTTAATGTATTTTATATGGATTGTGGTGCATGAACATTGTTAAGTTGTGCCATGATGATATATATTGTATGTTTAGAATATATAATATCATAATTGTAGGATTTTTGTGAGAATATAGGTGCATAGGCTATTATAAGGGTATTTTGGGTTAATTGGGTTAAGCATGGAATCTTTGGTACATTAATATGTTAAAGGGTTAAAATTATTATAAATATATTATATGAGATACTTGGAGTAACTATAAGTGGCCTTATTTCAATAAAGTGAGAAAATGATTTAAATTGAGAATAATAACCCTAGAAGCGGAGTCATTATTACATGTGTAAAAGGTTGAAGTTGTTGGAATTATGCCCTAGAAAAAATCATATTTTATGATTTTTATTTAAATATTTAGTTATTGTGCTTATTAATAAAAGATAATTTGATGTTATTTATTCAAATACTGTTATCCCTTTGAGTAATTATTTTTTATGTAGATAATCGATTATGTGATTGGATTGTGAAACTCTACTAAATAATAAAAAGATTATTATTCAACAATTGTCCTTAGTCTAGTATCACCTAATTAAGGGATATTAGTGATCAAAAAACTAATAGGTTAATTAGTTGATGATCATGTTCCACTGATCATTGATATGAGATATCAAGCTAATAACATAGATAAATGTTATGGAACATGGTATTGGACTGGCCCAATAGGGGGACAATGCATTGAATATTGAGTGAAGTTTTATCAGTGTTCTCTAAATAGTATATTGTCCTCTGACCTAAGATCTTCGTATATATCAGTATGATGGTCATCACGATTTGACTTTACCAAACATTATCCTTATTAGGAGTGATCATAAAGGTAATGATCAAACATAGTGTGAATTATATAGAAGCATATATATGATCAAGATGGGATTTGTCCCTTTCATGGCATAAGAGAGATATCATCAGGTGTCTCGACAAGTATGACTAATGTTGGCATGACCATGTGCAAACGAGGTGCCATTTGTTTAAGGTTGTCCTTACTTAGTGATCGAGAAAGAGTGTGATTGAAAAAAGTAAGAATGACATGATCAATGCCTTATATTCAATCTAAATATCATGTGACAAAAGGATAAATATGTGTGTTATGATAGATTGTTTTGAACTTATGATATTTACATAACTTGGGTGGTAATAACATCTTTCTAAAGACCTTTAATGATTTGTGTGTCCAAAAGGATTTTCCATCTATTTCCAACATTACGTGAACCTATAGGGTCACACACTAATCAAACTAGATTAGAAATGGACTATAAGTAAGGTAAGATGAGGTCTTAATATGGTTAATATCCCTATAAGCCCAAGGTGGTATTAATAGTATTAAGCCTAAGGTCCCTTTAATTTAATTAAAATCCCAAGTCCAATGTAACTAAGGTGGGATAGGGTTTTAATTTAAAACCAAGCCAGGTTTTTATTATAAATACCCCTTACTCTCTCTTTTATGGATGGTGAGCTTTCTAGTCATCAACCTTTGTTCTCCACAAAATTGAGAGTGAGTTCCCAATGGCACTAGTACGCATCCCCGGTGGTTTTGTTTTGTTGCGTGTGGATACTAATAGAAGTGCAACATAATTTGCCCTCACTTGCTCAAAGAAGATTGAAATCTAGTGATTAAAGTAATCATGAATTGGAACAAGAAGATAATCAAATCATTCTCACCTTCAATTTGAATCAATCGGTTAACCTAGTACATGTGACTAGCAAGTTCGATCTTAATCTAGCACACATTATTGGGTATTTTAGCCTTTGGTTTTATTTCGTTTCATTATTTTCATTGGGTTAAAATCCTTCAGTGGTATCAAATCCTCTTTCTATGATAATCTTCAACTTGATTGGTTTGTATGTGTTTTAGTTTCAATCTTGTTTGATTTGATATTTTCTTTTTTGATCTAATATGTTGGTTGTTTATTGGATTAATTTATTTGATATAATTTGATTCAACCTGTTTGAATATACTTGATTTGGTGTTTAATTTGATTAATATGTTTTAAGATATTCAAATGGTTTGATATCTTAATTCCATGAATGTGTAACAATTATTGTTGTTGTAACACCTATTTAATGGGGTTAGATTAATTTGATTAATCTGGTAATGCCTATTCAAAGGGGTTAGATTAATGTGATTAAATTAATAAGGGATAATTAAATATAATTTAATTGGGGTGGTTAACTCTAATAGAGATTGGATAATTTTAAGATTGATTAGACCAATCAGTTACATTTTTCTCATTAAAATTAATAAATGGGATCAATCCGTTAAATTTTTTTCTCATGGAAATTAATAAATGTGATTAATTAATGTGATCAATTTGTTACATTTAGCCCAATAAATCAATGTGATTAATTTAATAACCTCCATTTGGGATGTTGTCCCAGACCTTGTCAGGGCATTGCTCTTTGACCCCATGTTATCTTATTTTTTCTCATGCTTGTATGCTATTTTTTATGATAAATGTATAAATACAAGTATAGAGTAATTGTTTATAGTGACGTAGCATAACCCTATAATTTTGACATGTATGTTGTGTATTTTTGTAAAGGTTTTACAGCCTACAAGTCACTAAGTTTATATATATATATATATATATTTCTTTTCATTAAAGATCTCTTGTATTTTAGGACACCCTTGGTATGTATCCATAGTGCTTTCAACCAGATCTTTAGGAAGTAGTGTACATCCTAGGTTTTTATAATATATACCCCTTGTTGTCTTTTTTTTTTATAGATGATGAACTTTCCAGTCGCCAAGCTTTGTTCTCCATGAAACTGAGAATTAGTTCCCAATGGTGCTAGCATGTAATCCATATGATTCAACTTCGTTGTGTATGGATACTAGTAGAGATGTGACATAATTTGCACTCCCTTGCTCGAACAAGATTGAAGTCCAGCAATTAGAATAACCATGAATTAGAACAAGAATCCTGTCAAATCATTCTCACCTTCAATTCAAATCAATCGATTAACCTATTGGGCAACTAGTAGGTTTGATCTTAATCTAGCATGCTTTCTTAGATATTTTAGCCTTTGATGTTATTCCATTGTGTTGTTTTCGTTAGGCTAAAAGCCTTCAAAAGTTAACACTCAATTTTTTCATATAATGTTAATAATTACATTTTAGGAATCCATACTAAAAGTTATGCCTAACTTGTAAAATTAGGGATTTGTAAGGAATTATTAACTGTAACCTTAGAGGTAGGGTTATCATCACAGGTGCAAGAAGTTGGATTTATACCTTCATTTTTGGATATATTATCAATAATATTATTTTAGTTATGCATACTAAATTTGGTGGTTAAATGATTATTATAGAATAAGTTATACTTAACTTGTGAAATAAGGGTTTTAAAGGAATAATGACTTTTTTGTTGAGTGATGTCTCAATCATCCTATGGGTGTGCTTTATGTGTCTTGAATAATAATGTTAACTCTAGATTATGTATCATGCATGTTTATATTCATGTCTTCATGTTGACATTGAGATAAACAACTAGTGTAATAAGGTATTAAGCACTTAAAGTGAAAGATCGTGTGAGTTAAGATGGAGGTGTTATATATGTTCCACCAAATGATAATAGTGGCTCAGAAGCATTTTTGCTTGAGAGGTGCTTCAGACCATTCCATCAGTTTAAGAATAGCAGTCAGGAGTGTGCTTTCCTGGTAGATATTGTGTCTATTCCACTGGATAATAATAGTGGCTCAAGAGTACTTTACCCTAAGAGGTGTTTTAGTATGTTCCACCAAGTTAAGAATAGTGGAGTATTGAGCACAATGTAAATAAGAAATGGATTATGTTTAAACCTAATAATTGAATTCTGATTCAATTCTCCCATTGCATCATATCATGTTTAATCAATATATATGCTTATCTTTCTATGTGACCTTATGTATTTTGTGTAACCCTACTACAACTATATTGTTTCCTTAGTATATAATGTGTTGATCATCCTTCTCATGGGTAATACTCATTTCCATAAGCAAATAGACTAGATGATTTTGTGTAGGTCAATGAAGACTGCTTTGATGACTTTGCTTCTTATGATGCTTTACCTAGGAAAGAGTGAGCATATTATCTCTGAGGTTGGACATAGAGTCATGTTATCTGGTTATTAGCTTTTAGTTGAAATACCTTTTTGGACTTTTAATTCCAATGGATCCATTTTTATGTATTTTTGATATTATACTCAAAGTTAACCTCCAAGCTCTTATCTAAGTTTATGAAGTTATTTTACTCTCTATTTATCATATTTTAAGTATTAACTATTTTTCCTTGTATTTGAAGTAATGATGATATGGTAAACGAGAATTATGTCGAGTACGGCGATAACACCTAACTATATTTACCATTACGCTTATGGTAAAATTAAAATTTTCAGTAGTAAATTTCATGATGTTACACCTTACTTGTGCTTTCTTCTATAATGTTGATGTCAGCTAATATACCTATCAGCAAGTATATCGATCGCAATTATCACAAAGACTCTAATCACTCCAAGCAATCCTAGGCGATCAAAATCAGATAAAGAAGTAACTAATTCTAAGCTAAGAATTTCAAATTAAACTAAATTAAAATAAATAAAAATAATAAAAATCTATAAAGGTAAAAATCAATTAGTAAAAACTACCAAGGTTTCTTAATCCACCACTATCCAATTATAATGACCAATTAATTAATTACCGGATCTTTTCAATTACTATCTGTGTATCAATGGAAATATTAAGCTAACGCACTCTCTCGAGCTACGTAGTCCTATTGCCAACTATCAGTCCTGCTATCTCTAGTCAAAGGATTTAAATAAAATACCATGCTTTAAGTTTAATTAATTATTCATCATTCCCTATTGTTGTAAAAATCATGTAATTGTTCACACAACCCATTCAATTTCTATTTATACTATTTAACCTAAAGTAAAGAATCAACTCTCTCATCTTTTTTCAACTTGTTAAATGTTAATTAAAGGTGATCAGTATATTAATTAGATACAATCTAAAATAATAGCATAAAATACATACGATAATCTATTAGTAAAGCAATCAATTAATCTATCAGTGTAAGGAATAGGATTTCACCATATCCTTGGTAAAATAAAATTAGAACATGCTATTAATTAAAATAAAAGTAATGAAACAAAGAATATAAAATATTCAAAACATATTGAACCTAATAATATAATATAAAATTACTGTACTTTAGATTCAAAATAAGAACTGAGAAAATAATATTCTACTGCACGGATGGTCGACAATATTAAAATTTTCTTCTCAACTTTGATTTTCTTAGCTCCTTTTGGACCTCCGTAGTTACATCTTTTTCATCATCTATGTATCCTTCATATTTCTCTTCATATGTCTACACACACACACACAGAGAGAAGATCTCTTATTTATTTATTTATTATTTTTTTGTAGAATATTGGAAAAATTTATGATTGACAAGTCACATATCTTTTCCTTTCTTCTATCTATTCCAATATTCTATCTTTTTCTTTCTTTTATCTTTTCTTAATGTTTTATTACGTGTTGGTTGCTATTTTTGCAGGTTGTTGATGCAATATATGCTAAGATGTTAAAGATGATGATGATGATAAATAGTAGTACATATACTTCCAAAACTTTCCTAATCACCTATACCTAATCTCAGCCTTAACTTTAATATAAATTTTGAACCTTATGCACTCTAATTTATGAAATAATGCTATAAATAATAGTTTTCGATCTTGTTTTTATCTTTATACCAAAATTTTGATCACTTAAATCTGATTTCAGACATAAAAGTCATGCTCAAAATTTTGAAGGTGGTAAAAACCCATATAAAAATCAACTTTAAGCTCTAAATTAATCAAATACATGAAATTATTATAAATTAAGCATATAATTAAAACCAATATAAATAACCTCACATATTATTTAAATAAATAAAAAAAATAAATTAAAAGGTATAAAATATGTAAAAGTATTTATTTATCAACAGTCCCACACTTAACTTCTTACTTATCCTCAAGTAAGACATGATTATAAATTTTAAAAAATAAAATAAAATAAAACTAACTAGACACTTTCGTAAGCCTCACGATTACACTTAGAATGTGTAACAAACCCTTTAAATCCTTATGTCACCCTTAAAGGATGAGTGAGGTCTCATGAGTGTTTCACGCATGATATGCCCACAAAATCACACACATCACATAAAATTAAAACACACACTTTTAACACCCTTAACTAATTTTATCTTAGAATCTTCTACTTTCAAGATTATCACCCAACCAAGATTAAGTACCTGAAAAATTTGAAGGGTTTATTTCAACATATGGTTCACACATAAACATGATAGATATGAATAGAACAATAATAATGAATGAAAACCTAACCATGTCTTAGTCACATCTAGAATCATCCTTACAAAAATATACCCTCTTATTTTTACTTTTCTCTCATATTCATAGCTACATATGTATAAACACACTAAGATATGTGAGATAAGATGATAACAATAACAAGTAGCTCACATATTTCAACAAGGAAAGCTCATATTTTGTGGATAAAAACCTCATAAAGGATATCAAATACCTGCCAAATGGACCGAGCCATATGCTTGACTGATGTGAGTAATCTCTAACAAATAAAGGTTTCCCATCTCAATAATAAAATAGGACTTTATAAGTGTTGTAACGGGGCTAGATTTAAAGGTTTAATGAAGAATAGTGAAACAAGGATTCAACAAAATATCTTAAAACCTAATAGAATCATGTTGATATAGAGACTCTTCTTACATATTCGAAATTACCAAGGTTTTTTATCATTTCATAACATAACATCACATAGGTCAAGTTTATGTCGGGCCTCCACATCATTCTCGCAACTTCTCTTCAAAATAAAAGAAAGAAAATAAGCTAATTTTTCTATTCTTCTTTTAGTAACTGTCCTTTTTTTCATCTCTCTTTTTTATTTTTTATTTTATCTCTCCCACACTTATTCTTTTTTTATGCTCTTTAACACTTTCTTCGCATACTACCTTGAATCACTTGTGTAAGTCTCGACAAAATTTCTGCTAGTTTTTAGAATAAGGGTAGAGATGTGTTTTAGGTTTGATTAGGAAAAAGGAGGGTGATGAAAAAAATAGATGTCAATGTAAAATTCTTAAAGTGGTTAACTAAGGGGTGTACAACTCATGTACATAAAAGGGGTAGAAGGCTATCTAGATATGTGGTGGTAAATCCTAAGGCATCTTTACCACTCTTTTAATCAAGGTCGTTATGACTTAAAATCTTTAATTAGCACAGGAACAAGTTCTAGTAATCTGTATAGCCCATCTCAAGAGCTATGGAAAGTGATTTGATAAAAAAAAATAGTGTATATGAGGTTTGTAATGAAAAATGAAGCCAATATAATATAGATTATTTTGTGTGAAACGCTAAGACAAGAATATGCTCAAAAGCTGATTATGGGTTGTGATGAATCTCAACATACTATGTAAATGTTAGAAGACCATACATATTCTCACTCCATTCATATCCAATCATATAGATATGTGTTTCCCGCATCAAAATTAAACAAAAAAAAATCGACTTGACTTTATCTTAGTTTTATTATCCTCTGTTAGCATGATTTTAAAGATATGTTCATCATTGGCTACTTAAGGGCTCCTAAGACTCAACAAAAACCAAAAACACTCAAGCAAACACAAACCATACAAAATATTAAAAATAAAATAAAATAATAATAAATAAATAAATAAACACATAGCAACTCCCCCATACTTATCACGAACATTGTCCTCAATGGAAAATTAATCCCACACAAAGGTGGAAAAGGCAATTCAGTATAAGTGAGAGCATATAAAAGGTACCTAAAAGGTGATAAAAATACCAGGAAAGAATTTCGTGCACCTCTGCCAACATGGGCCATGTCATGAAAGGCATCCCCACTTTATATTACCTCACAAGTGCTCCATTTACGTTACTTCCCAGCTTCAAAATTTTTAAGCCCTTATGCTTTGTGATTTCTTCATAAACAGGTTAAGTTGTCATCCATTTATAAAAATAATGAATAATAAATAATAAAAATGCCTAGTAAATCAAAACAAAATCGATAGAAAAAAAGGATTAAATACACACTTTGGTTGCCTCCTAAAAAACGCTTGTTTATAGTCATTAGCTTGACTCTAGTCCCATTCACTTGGGATTCTTTAATAGTATGATGGTTTTGAGGATCTCAACATCTTTACCTTCATAGACTTTCAATCAGTGTCAATTTACCTTAAAGGTTCCTTTTTTTCTAGGATACTTATCTCTATAACTCTATAGGGAAAAACTTGTGCTACTATAAACATTCTGGACCCACATAAACACAAATTACCAAGAAATAATCGCAAGTAGGAATTAACAAGGATTTCTTGTTGCTGTTTTTCATACTCTCCCTTTGTGATTCTTTGATCATGCGTCATCTCTGTGCATTCCTTGTATATTCGAGCATTTTTATATGCATCTAATCAAAATTCATCAAGCTCATTTAATTGTAGGAGCCTCCTTTCACCTGTAACCTGCATATCATGTTAAAAAAAATAAGTGGCACAAAAAGCTTTATGCTCAAGTTCTACAGGAAGGTGGCAAGATTTTCTGTAAATAATTTTATATGGAGACATTCCTATGGGGGTTTTAAAAGTGGTCATATATTCCTAAAGTGTGTCATCTAACTTTTTAGACCAATATTTCCTTGAAACATTAATCATATTTTCCAATATCCTTTTAATTTCTGAGTTTGAAACTTCTACTTGTTCGCTATTTTGGGGATGATACGGAGTTGCAACCTTATGCGTAACTCCATGCTTATTCAAGAAAGCATCAAATACTCTATTATAAAAGTGAGAACCCCCGTCACTTATAATAGTCATTAGCATTCCAAATCTCACAAGGATATTCTTTTTCAAGAATTTAGTGACAACTTTAGTATTGTTAGTGGGAATTGGGATAGCCTCCACCCACTTTGACACAAAACTGACTGCAACAAGGATTCATGGGAATGGTCACATAGATTTAGGGAATGGTCGCATAAAGTTAATACCCCACACATTAAACAATTCAACAACTAAAATATTTATAAGGGACATTTCTTATTTTCGAAAAATATTTCCAGCCATTTGGTATCTATCACAATTCTTAGAGAAAGCATGCGCATCATTGAGTAATGTAAGCTAATAAAAATTACTTTATAGGACTTTAGCTGCTATTCTGATGGGTCCAAAATGACCACCACATTCTTTACTATAACAGTGAGATAAAACAGAAAGAAAATCATCTTCAAGGATTAGTGTTTGATTTGATTAAAAATATATCGAGACTTTTTCCTAACTAATATATTGGTGTTTGAAAAATCCTTGCTTTTATAGCAACCCGTATATTTTCCTTAATTTTTAGTGTAGTAGTTGTATTATCGATGTATTTTTCTTAATTTTTATTATACTTGGTACATTGTTATTAATTTTTTTCCCTTTTAATCTTTGTATTTGTATTTAATATTTTATCTCTTATAGTTGTTTTATAAATTAGCAATCATTTAAGGGGTAATTAATAATAGTCCACAAAAAACTAATGGCAATAAAGGTTTTAATTAGTATTAAATTAATTAACTAATTTTTTTTAAAAAAATAGATAGGTAATAAAAGAGTTTTTATAATAAATAAGTAATATTTGAATTGTATTTAAGTAATTAATAATATCAATTTAACTAATAAATTTAGCAACCCAAATAGTAATTAATAACCCCTAATTATTACATTTAATAATTAGTTTAATTAAACAAAGCTCAATAAAGAAAATTTAATTATTAGTGTTATTATTTAATAGTGATGACCAAAGAAAAATAAACAAATTATTTTTACAATTAAATTTAGTAGAAAACTTAATTATTATCGTTACTTTTTAATAGTGATGACCAAAGAAAATTTTATAAATGTTAAATATAATTATTATTATAATTAAATTTAGTGTTTAAAAATAAATTTAATTCATTAGCATCAATTATTCAAAATACATATCAAATTTAATTTATATAAGAAAAAGTTGTTATTAATATAAATAAGATATTTAATTGGATGGTTTAAAGTTGGTGGGGTACATAAAGTTGTTAAATTTTGTTTCACCATTAAAAGATAATTTTTATTTAGATAGCTTTGAGGGCCTTTTCTTTTGTTCTTAATATAAACAAATAATAATTTATTCAATCGGTAGCTTATGTTGTTTGTGATCTTAGTGACATAATTGTAGTAAAGATAAAGATAAAAGTATATTTAAAAGTATAAATATTTTAAAACTATTTTCATAAAGCTATAAATATTTTAAAAATTTTTATAAGGTCATAGACATTTTCATAAAGCTATAATATCTTCAATTTTTTTATAAAGTTATAAGCATTTAAATTTTATTATCATTGAGATAAAATATTTTTAAAACTTTAAATTTGAGGTCATTTTGATCATTTTTATTTGTCTTCCAGAAATAAAATCTTGACATTTATTTTTAAAAATTTTCTTTTCTAAAACTATTATACATTACTGAAAATAGAGTATAAACAATTATATCTTTATAAAAAAAATATTTTTTTATCTTTATTAAAGCAACCAAAAAACATTCATACATTGACAAAAAAGTAGTCTAAAAATAAACGAACACACCTTACTAACGATTTGAAAATATCACTACTTAAACCTAAAACTATAGATGACAAAAGCTAACCTAACTTATCCAACCTAACTTGTTTTAACTCAAAGAATTTATCAATCCGACCCGATCTGAAATTGACACACTCCGAAACCTACCTAAATATAATTAATCAGATCCAACCCAAATCCAACACATAATATGATACCAACCCAATTCTACAATACAAACTTTAATATTAATCAATTATGATAATAATAATAAGAATAATAAAATATATCTTACCATTTATTTAAAGCTTTTAAAAATATATTACTTTATAAATTCTATTTTTTAAAACTTTTACGGTAAACATACATATTTACCAGCGATATTCTACTTTTATTAATTTTTTTATATGAAAACATAAAATTTAAGAATCTTAATAATAAACAAATAATAATTAATAATATAATTTTAATCACATGTTTATATAAAATTAAACTTAATACTTCTTACAAAGTTAATAAGTTAAATTAATTTTGATGATTATTGTCTGACTTTATCCAAATCTAAAATAGTTCAATTTAAATTAGCTTAGCCCGAATCCCAACCTAAAGATACTCGATTCATCATGTTAACCCTATCCTGACCAGCCAAGTTAACCTGAATTAGAAATCACTTAAACACAAACTAATTTCATCCAAACCCAACTCGATAAGTTAAATCAAAATGATTTAAACTTAATCCAACTCGACAAATTATTCTAATATAATCTAAATATGCAACAATCCAAACCCAAATAATAATATAACCCTAACCATTCCGTGTTGTTGTAACCCCACCAATTTAATCCACAAAAAAATTTAAAAAAATTCCACAAACAACCCGATTCAAGATAAGCCTGACCCTCTATAACCCAATATACCCTTCCCAATTGACACCTCTACCTAAAACATCTAGAACCAAACCCCTTAGACCTTCGTACATAGAAAATCGCCTTGAAAAATACATAAAGGATCTAGGGAGGCGATTCGAAAGCACATGATATTAATCGTTCCGTGTATTATAGAAGCTGAAAGTAAAAATTATCATTTCAATACTTTTGGCATTACATATCCCGCGATTACACACACAAACACTATGCTCGGGCAAAGAAAAATAGAAGGAAGAATCAAGGGGGCAAAAGTACAGACCGTAGGGAATCATATTTTGAAAATGGCTTCAATGGCAGCTAAAATATATGAGGCTGCACCTCTTGCTATTCATGCAATGTAGCTAGGTGGCAG
The DNA here is from genome assembly GCA_030549775.1 of Tamarix chinensis. Classification (NCBI taxonomy): domain Eukaryota; kingdom Viridiplantae; phylum Streptophyta; class Magnoliopsida; order Caryophyllales; family Tamaricaceae; genus Tamarix; species Tamarix chinensis. The sequence continues at coordinate 56,318,919 of CM060182.1, forward strand.
CAGTAACGCGTTATTTTGATAGAGAGAACACTAAAAAGAATACATACACTGACTGCTCCGATAGAGAGCATATATAATCAACTTCATTCAGAACCACACGAACTAAAGGTATTCATTTTTCTGGGGACGCAAATCTCAAACGCTCCCTCTGACGATTTACAACCCGATTGTTTGGAGATGATGTCTTCCCTCCTGATCCGGCCAGACGCATCATTTCTGCAGATTTTGTTTACCAAGTAATTGCATTCAGAAAAAGAAATATACTAAGAATGTTATACAACCAATAAGTTAGAAACAGTATACAAGCTATCTTCTGCACCAGAATCCTAATTTGCCTATTTGGGAAAAAAAAAGAAAGAGGGTAAGACTTGCCTCGTTGCCTCTCAAGTTCTTCATCAAGTTCTGCCTTCCATTTCCTCTGCCTTTCAGCAAAGCTTGGACTCCTGTCGAAATATGAGATTTTTCAGAAGCAGGGCACATCAAATTGAGAAAGAGATGCTTGTCACTAGACGAACCTTGCGGCTAGAGATCCCTGCTCAACATCAAGCAACTCCTTCCATTCAGGAATTGGAGGTTTTTGACCTTCCTGTAAAGATTGCTCCCTCACCTCATCATCATCTGACACACATTTAGAGTGACTGACCGGGCTACCTGTCCTGGCAGCATCGACAGCTGCAGACAGCCTTCTTTTATGTACCCGACCAGGAGACTTACTTTTTGAAGGTGTGTTTTTCAAAATGTTATCACCGTCTAGACCACCAAAAAATTTTGGGGAAGCAGCATGCAGTGTATTGTAGAATTCTTCATAAAGCGGTGTTTGCATCTTTTTAAGATCAAGGGCCTGAACAGAATGAACATAGTAGCAATCACCAAATTATCATCTCAGGACCATTGAAGGCGCCATACATGCGATGATACAAATTTGCCATCTGTATCATTTTTTCCCTTTTTCCTTTTAATGGATGGAGAAATAAACTAGTTAATACCAACTACCTTTTCGTCCAAAAATGCCCTGATTTTGGACTCTGTTACTTCTTCATCATCATCAGCTATCTGTTCGCTTGAAAATGCAAATTCATGGTCAATATTACAAGATGCTGTAGTGGTCTCACAAGCATTCCTGGCAAGTAAGCTAGATTCACTTCTCTCCAGCTCTGCGCTACGATCAAAATTGTGTGGCCAATCATCATCAGGCTCACACACAGGGTTGAAACTCTAAAACAAATGGAAGGTTATGTCAATCAATAATTTCAAATTTTCAGATATCATATATATGTTCACAAGGGGAACAGGGTAGCAGTAATACCTTGGTTAGATCATCAGAAACCAAAACATGATTTGGCTTCTCAGCTGGATGCGCAGAAAAGTCATCATCTATCTGACACATGTCATCATCATCTCCGGTGTTGTTTCCCCAATTAGAACTGCTACCAGAGAATTGCTCAGGATATACTGTTGAGCATCTAACACTGCCCATATTACATATATCCTTTAAACCCTCACTGGCAGTCCTGATAACATTACTTCTACTGCAGCATAAAAAAATCCATCAGATGCTGCTAAACTTTCATCACAACCAATAACAAAGCAAATAAAATAGAAAGTTGGAGAAAAGAAGTAATCAACACTCACAAACTCTTATTTTCCATAGTTGCTGCAGGGATAAGGTTTGTTGATTTATCCTGATAGGTTCCAGAATGGTAAGCTTAAAAACTAAGTGAACAGTGAAAGAATCAAAAGCAAATGCAGTGGTACTGACCATAACTGAACGGCGTGACATAGGATGAGATTCTTGGTATACTCCAGTAACAAAAGGATGCTGCATGTAATTTCCACAAGATGTGTTACCAACATAAATATTCAGGTTAATTGCTAAAGCCGATGCTTTGCATAATGCATACTGAGACACTGAGTTAAGGATACTTACATTCAGCAATTCTGATGCAGAAGGCCTTGATTTTGGCTCCCTGAAACACAACATTACAATTGTTATAAACACTAAAAATTAAAAGAGAAGAAAATTAACTAACCCCTGATAAAGATATGATTTAGTTCTTCAAAAAAAAGTTGAGAAAAAGAAAAACAGAGAAAATGAACAAGAACAAGAAAAAGAAGCATACTTCTGTAAGCATTTAAGCAAAAAATCATTTGCATCAGAAGAGAGATGGTCAGGGATAGGAGGATGAGATTTAGTTGTTCCTATGTGAAAAAGAGCGGCAACCTACAGAAAAACAGTATGTGGTAAATAGGAGAAGGATATTGAAACTATCACAGAATTGTGTATTGAAATTAAAGAGATATAGAAAGTCAACAATTAATGAATTCCAATACCTCCTGATACTGTTGACTCCATGGAGGCTTTCCTGTAGCCATTTCAATGACGGTACAACCAACACTCCAGATATCAGCAGAACTGAATGATTTAGTTGAGAAGAACCATAAGCTTTAATGATGAAGAAAGAAGTGCAAAACAAACTATTGTCTTGTTCACTGAAGCACAGTAAAACTATATTCTTTCCCTTATAATCTTCTGGTTGTATAAATGATAATGTCAAGAACTTCTCTTTTAGTAAAGGAAGAACTCCCAATTAGCAACCAAATAGGATTGGAATCTAAACAAATGAATGCAGTATGCATATATTAGAGCAAAGACAACTGGGAAAGAATGGAAAATTCAGGCACACAAATCATGAAACCTGCCGCATAAACCCAGATCTACGTAGGACGTATTGATCAGAAAAAGTTCTACATATTGATGATGCTATCTTATTTGAACTTCACAATTAAATTACAGTTTGACATGTACATTTCCATATTTCTAAGAAAAGTGAAAAATTATCAACACCCATCCAAAAGTAAATATTTTTGGGAAGCTCAAGTAGCAGAACAGTCAAGAGTCATGAAGCAAAAAATAAAGCAAGCATGTATATTCTGGCAGTACCTACTGAGTACTGCATTGTCGATACATGTAACACTGAACAATATATTGATCAAAGAGGTGGGAATAAGGAAATGCATTGGGGAGGGGGGAAATTGATGTCAGAAAGCACAGCTTATGTCAGATATCCCATAAGGCTTCATAAATCAGGCTTCTTGCCATATCTATAATCTATTCAATAAACTTGTTTGTCCATGTAAATGAAGGGAAACAGCTGCACAACTTTCAAGAAACACTTGCATCTGCTATTTGTGAGCTACCATTCTTATGCAGACTTCTCATTGAGAAGCTAGTATTTCATTCACTGCCCTTATGGTCTTTCAGCTGAAAAATAAACTACAACACTTTTGCTTATGTAACTAAATTATGCATTTCAATCTAAACAGATCCACTAACTACAAGCAATTTCAAAACTCGATAATGGTAATCAAGCAAGAACATAAAGCCCTTTATACTACTGTACATTGTATCATTGCCTCTACTTTTATGAGCATGGTTAGCCAAAATCAAGGTAGAAAAATGATTCAAAATAAAGTGCATGTTTCTTTTTCCTAAATAAAAAGCATGTTCATTTGTATTTCTTCATACCCATCAGGAGATCGGATTTTCCCTATGACCTCAGGGCTCAGGCATTGAAAGCTCTTGTTTGAAAAACATATGCCATGCAAGACAGTTTGATCCATCTATGAACATAATAATACATGTGCGCCCACAAAATCTATACCAAACATCCACACGTCTTAGAATAAATCATTTGCTTATGCTAGCTCCATACAGTCCAAGGGTCACTTGTAAAACTCAATAGAAATTCAAGATAGCTATTGAATCAACCTACACAGAACCCCTCTATGACCAGCACATAAGACACTCTAGAAAAGAATATTATAAATGACTATGCAAATAACCATCCAAACTATAATAGCTCTCTGCATCAAAAAAAAAGGAAGGCATCAGACAAACTAATACCTCATACATTGCATTTATTAGGATCACTAAAAGCCAGAAGCTGTGGAAAAGACCTCGGCTAGCTCAATATTCAGGAGTCCAAAACAATACCTAGTGTCGATATTCTAACCTCCATTCTTGGGCACTAGCTTGGACAATCAAATTTCCATGTGGAATATTTCTCATGTCCCATCCACCTAGTCTGAGAAGAGAAAAATAAATCCAGGGAAAATCATAAAACATTTCATGGCCATATGAACCCAGCCAACCCAAACAATATCCATCTCTTTATCATTACCAATTGCCGCCAAAGGAAAATGGATCAAGCTATGGTTGGGAGGAGATATATTTATAAAAGGTTGATGGATATTCATCATCATCCATCAAAATATAAGGAAAAGCAATACAACATCAATGACTTATCGTTAGGAGAGAGAGCAATCAATTTCATCATGATAAACCAGTGAGGAGGTATAATTACTGGGTCTGTTTTACAGTTCTACAAGATCATGTGCAAGTGTAAGAGATCCTACCTATAATCATGCTAGTCCCTGACAATGCCCATCATTTCCCAGCATATAAAATTTGGGGTTTTACATGTCTTAAATAAGCAACCAAAGCAACTAATTCACTATGACAAGCATGTTTAGCATATGAAGAAAAAAACATCACATATACCAATGCTCGCTGAATCTTTAAATTCATATGAGAAGAAAAACGTGTTGGCATTTACCTCAGCATCCTAACACAAACAGTCATTAATTAAGTCACACAAGATTTGAAGAATCTTTCTTGATTAGACACATAATAGACATCAGTATAAAAACATTAGGCTATTATACATGTCAATTAGCTCTTCTTGAAGTCCTACATTTAGCTGCTACAAAACTAAAGAATGCAAGCACTGCACCAAGCAACAACATAGATATCTAGATCAAGTCAGAATCAGGTTGCATTAAAGCATAAAATAATAATGATCCAACCTGTTATGACCGGTCTGGAGAATAACTTCAGGAGCCATCCAATATGGAGTACCCTTCATTGATTTAGCACCGGTCATAGTTGCCTGAAAAGTGCACACAATTTCAGATCAAGTTTTGTACTCTAGTTACTACACACAGAAAAGACAAAATGAGAACATGCATAAAAAAAATGAGCGGACAAGAATGATTCAGAAAGATATACAACATACCAACTCGACAACTTTCTTAGAAGCACCAAAATCTGCAAGTTTGATGCATCCTTTATTGTCAACAAGTATGTTTGCCCCCTGAATTAAGCATAGCTAATATCAGCACATGGCCAAGGAACCAACAGGTAACACATGGCGAGGATGCGACAGGCAAGAGACAGCAGAGATGGAATAGAGAAGTCTAGTGCAAGCACACCAATGCAAGATGGTTTCTTTCAAATTAAAACAAAACCTTGATATCCCTGTGCATGATTCCGTGGTCATGTAGGTACTTCAATCCTAATAAAAGTTGTTTAGTATACATTCTAATAACCTGTTCAACAAAATTTCATAAACAAAGGTGGTGTTACAGCCAGTTATTTATCACATATCAAAGCCAGGGAAAGAGATAGGCAAGCTATCGACTTACAGACTCAGGAAATGATCCAAATTTTCCAAGAAGTGACGAGATAGAACCACCAGGAACGAACTCCAATAATATATTTAAGGCTTCTTCCTCCCTCGCAGTTCCAAGATATCTCTACACCAATAATATTGAATTCATAATGACTTAATGCATACGAATTCACTGAATAGCATGAGGAAGACGTACTTACAACTATGTTTGGATGTGAAAGAGTCTTGAGAAGATTCACTTCCTCTTCTAGCTCCCTGATGTGAGTCTATTCTCAAAGATAGAATTATTAAGTCATTGAAAAACTAGCTAGATCATTCTTCAATATTGACAGCATAGAGCTACTATATATTAAACAAAGCATCATACTAAAGTCATAATATTAGAGCGTTTGAGCGAACTCTACTGCGCACATTACGAAAAATGCAGGGAAAACCACAAAGAAGGTGTTATTAATGCCGGATCCTGACCTGCGTCTTTTCTTTCGATGTGGCTGGAATGGAAACCTATAGATGAAAATCCATCAATTAGAAACCATTTCCTTCTCCAGATAGACCTCTGAAATTATAAAAACGGAAACTAAAAATCTTAACGAAATTGACCTGTTTGACAGCGAGAAGCTCCCCGGAATCGAGATTCATACCCATGTAGACCCTCCCAAAGGCGCCACATCCAATCAATTCACCTTTCCTCCACCGGAATGGCGGAGCGTCCTCTTTAGACATAGGCGGCATGTTCTCTTTCAGAGTGGATGGTGGAAGCAACGGAATCTTCGATTTAGAGAAAAGACCGATTCGCGATTTCCGAATACTGGTGCCGATCTTGTCGGCAAAACCACTGAAGGCGCTGGTTTCGTCGTCGGCGTTTGTAGCACGGAAGACTAAAGATCGGCGAACTGATCCAAGGAGTTCTTGCATCTCAATTTCAGCGTCAGCGAGAGATGAGCGACAGTGGGAGTAGAGTGGATGGATGCCTAGGGTTGCTTGAGTTTCATCTCAGGCAAGAAGAGAAAGTGAAGATTTGAAAGGGAGGGAGAGCCGTTAAAGTGGCATTTTTTTCAAAATAATGCACACCTGACTGGTGGAGACTGCCCGAACAAAACGGCGAGTATAGCGTCTCACAGGGGAAGTGAATTTTATAATTGATTATATCTTATTTGGAGCCAATGAAGCACGGGGACGCTGAAGTGCGCCCGTTTCGCATCCCCGGGACATTTCTAGGGACGAAACGCGAGGCGGGACGCTGATTTAAAAAAAAAAAAAAAAAAAACTCCAAAACGACATCGTTTTGGAGAATTTTTATTGTCTGACTTCTAACGCTACTCGCCCAGTCGCCCACGCCCAGTCACCCGGGCGCCCCATCCCTTCGGCGCCCTCGCACGACGCCCCACGGCCCCAGCCTGGCAGCCCACTGCCACTGCCCCTCACTGACAATAGGCATCAGCATGACAGCATTGCAGCCCACTGCCACCGCCCCTCACATCAGCATGACAGCATTTATTATTCATTGAATAGTAAATGCTCCTCGAGAGAAACGTGTGTGTATGATATTAATTAAATAATTTTAATATATATTAAAATTTATATTAAAATTATTTAATTAATATTTTTATTAAAAAATATTATTTAATCAATTTTTTAATTAAAAATAATTATTAATAATTAAATTTAACTAATATATGAATTAATTTTAGAATTTTTTTTATTTTTTTCTCTTAATTTTAATAAATTTAATCTATTTTTAAATATATATATATAATTTTTTTAACGTTTCCTGTCGTCCCTATTTCCTATACTTTTAAAAAATGGCGTTTCCGCGTTTCGTCCCGTCCCCGTCCCCGTCCCCGTTTCCGTGCAACACTGTTTGGAGCTACTTATAAAAAGTAGTTATATTAGATAATTAGTTTTGATAAGTAGCTCCAAATAAGCCAGTAATATTGCTGTAAATATAGTGCTCTATGACCAGACCACCACAATTTATGATATGTCTCAGTTAATAAATAAATTTTAAATTAATAATCAAGTTTAATTTATATAATTAAATAAATTAATCGTACTCACAAGTCTAATGTTTAAATGAGTTAACCTTGCGAGTTTAGTATTATAAACAAACCGAGTATAAATTTTTTTGTATTCAAATTTGATTCATTTAATAATTAATCCTAAAACTAAAGTTTAGATTTAACTTATTTAACTAACTAATTAAACTTTTAACGAATCGAGTCTAAGTTAGCTCACAAATAGCTTGACTCATTTACAATCCGAATTGTAAACATCTAATTTACATACACATATTGTAAATCTCTGATATTAAGTTCTAAATTAAATATTCTGATTGCTCTCGTTATTTCTAACATGTCTCATTATTGTTATAACCCTTAACTATTTATCTCCTGCACTACCTCATCTTTTGCAATCCACATATATTATGAATGTAATAAGTATAAGGTGTTATATATGGGAGATAAGGTGTAACGTATATACATGACTATTAATAAGAACAACACTCATTTCCATCTTCCTCTCTTTTTCGCCTTCTCTTCCTATTTTGAGTGTCTTAATATTAGGGCATGCTATCAGCAAGATCGTCCCAGATCAACTAACCTAACAAAGTTTGTTGTTTACCAGACCATTTCGGAGAAACGCGTTTTAATCTTGAACATAGATGCTTAGGTGAAATAAAATGAATGTGAACGTAATGTAAGAATTGATGCCAAATAAGGTTGTACACATAATGTACCAATCAATCAAAAAGGATAGACTACTACATGTTCATCACCAATCAACTAAATATTCATCGCACACCAATAGTATATTCATCAAGATTTCAACAGATACACAATTATGTTAAAATCATGCAAATCATTCTTTCATCCAAACTTCATGCTTATACACATGATAACAACATACATATATCATACAATATTAAACAAAATTTTATTCCAAACTTATATTCAAAATAAAACTAATCATACAAAATATGGTAATGACTTAACATAACAAATAGCACGTAATCCTATATCTAAAGAGTTAATTAATCCTATATCTAAAGAGTTAATTGCATTGCCTATTAACTAAATCTTCATACAAGAAAATAAAACTTCTAAATCACCACTTGGCCTCTTTAGGCTTGATCATCTTCAACAAAGATAATAAAAGAGGTTAGGAAACTAATAAAGATTAGTAAGGAAGAAAGGAAAGATTAAAGATGAGGAACCAAGAAACTAATCAGTTGTGCAAGGAGGTCGCATTGCTAGCCTTTGGTTGCACAAAGGACATTATTGAGATTCCATTGTGCTAGGGGTTCACAAATTTTTGGGCTTCAATTGTGTTAGGGGCTCACGCTACTAGGCTTTAACTACAAGTAGAGTTGGAAGAACTAGGAGGAAGAAGGAAGGAAGAGGTTGTGGTTATGGTGGGGAGAAAGCTACAAAAATGCCAAGGAGAATGGAGGTGAGTTTGTTGTTGGGATGTTGGCAAAAACTCAGCAAGTTGTTGCTATAAGGAAGAGAAAATGCATTTACAACCCCCAAAAAAAACTAGCTATAACAAGGAGAGGAGGGGGGTTTAGAAGTGTTCAATGGCGAGGGAAAACTCAAAAAAAAAACATGGAAGGAAGAGGGAACAAATGGTGTTGTTATTATTAGTAGATAGGGAGAGGATGGAAGAGCACACACTTGAGTTTATTTTGTATTGCATGAAATAGAGATAAAGAGTTGCGTGATAGATGGTAAGGTACAATAAGGGGGTTGTGTGTGCAATAGGGCTATAACATGAGGTAGAGAGAGTATGGGGTTGAGGTATGTGTGGTTTAACTACGTGAGGGTGATTCATGATGTAAGACACTAAGTAGATGTTGAGTGGATTTTGGGGCATAGTTAATTTCTAGTTGGGAAATATAACTAGGAAGGCAAAAATCTAGTTGGCAAGGTGAAGATGTCACATGAGAAGGGAGAGTGAAGAAGGGTAAGGTGGTCATTTCACAATTTTTTATAAAAACACGTAGAAATTATTTATTTAGGATTTTATTAAGGAAAATATCAAATGATTCCCAAAAATTATGAAAATATGGAAATTTATGGAATAATTTTAGGAACCCAATTATATAAAAATATTAGGTAATTGAGTTGGTTTGAAACTCAACAGAAGGAAAATAAGTAAAAACTGTAAATTAGATAATTTACAAAAAAAAAATAAAAATTGCAAACATGGAAAAAAAATAACAAAGGTTTAAATGGTTACAAGTTGATGTATAAAGATTTTAGAACATCAAATATGTAAAAATATTTAATCTTGAAATTCAATTTGAACTTAAACAGATTAAAACAAATAAAATAGTTAAAATTGTTTAATCATGTAAACAAATATTTTTGTGCTTTAATGATTCAAAATAAATGAATAAGTAAAAAATGGGTCAAGAGGATTTTATAAGCTTAGAAATAATTTTAGAATGAGTTACAAATTTTGAACGAGTTGGAAATATGTGAAAACAACTAAATTAGAAGAATTAATGAAAATTCAACTTTACACAAATGAATAAAATGAATAGTGGAATGCTCAAATTTAATTCAATAGCTTAGAAATCCATATTAAGAATTTTAGAAATGAACTATGAGCCTAATTTCTTGGTAATTTGGTTTAGGAAAAAGGGGGATGCTATATACTTCCTCGTGGGGCATATTAAAGAAATAAGACTATTTGTTCTATTGACTTGAATTATGTAAAAATCCATGTTTGTCTTAATGATTGTATTTTACATCACAATGAATATGCACAATTGGATAATTTTTCTAAATGTTAAATGTCACAATTCAAGAAGGATAAGGTTCTTGATTTTATATACAAAGTGTCTAACTATAAAATTGCAATTGCTAATGAATCACCTAAAAAATCTTGAAGCCATAAAATATCCTATAATCATTTATGTAATTAATTACTTATAATTAGAAGTAGTTAAAAATGGGGTATTACATTACCACCCATTAAAAAGGGACTTCTCCTCCAAAGCCCACACCACATCACAGAGAACAAACACATAAGGCCCATATAGCACATCGGGGGTCACTGCCCCCTTAACAATAAACCCTAATCTAAGGTCACAACAACACAACCACCATGCGAATAATTTAACATGTAACACATTAAAATTAACAACTCAAGCAATCAAAGCAAATATGGGTAAAATACTAGGAAGAGGGTTTTCCAGTCCCCTAGAGAATTACTAAACAACTACTCAAATCAAGGCCAAGTTACCTCAAACTAATACTAAGGCCAAATCAAACCCAATCCACACTTTCTCACAAGACTAATCCAAGTTTAAAACAATTAGGGAGAGATGAAACTTAATTTTGATTAAAAAATTTATCAAGGTGGGAACCAAAAATCTTTGATACCAACTTGTAACACCCCCATTTTTGGCTCTTGAAAATTTCATTAAAAAGAGTTGATTGCGGAAGCTAAACCGTTAAAAACATAGGGTGTTATCGCCACACTTAGTATAAGTCTGGTTTATCTACCTTTCTTACACAAAATGATAAAGGTGAAACATTTATCCGCTTCAATTAAGATTAAAAATTGATAAGAAGCAGAGAAATATTTCATTAAAATATTAAATTGTTCAAATAACAAATATCAGACAAAAGAGTTATAATTGACAAGGGAAAGAAATACAGAATGGGACATAATAGTCTAAGTGATATCCAGATCAAAAGATGTTGAAATGGACACCAGATAGTCCTAACTCTTAACCACTACCAAAATCCATCAAAATATATCCTCAAAGTACTCTTGCAAGTTAAAGACTACCCATTGAATAGGCAGATGACCATAAAATAAAACACATCCGTACAATAGTATGGAGTAAGCGAATGAACACAATTAAGCATTAAAATATTACATGGACCACATAGAAGATAACACAAAGTATCATGGATGCATATCATGAACATCATAAGTCCATATTTACATATCATGATTATGGTAAGAAAACTTAATGAAAAATTTGAAGAAGCAAGAACACCAAATTCGATCATGGGATTATGCATATTTGAAAAGGTGAAGGAATTAAACTTGTATTTTGGAAAAACAAAATAAGAAAAAAGTTCCTATAGGCAAGTAGAAAATGAGGTTAATATTCTTTTACCTTCCGCATTGGAAAAACTTATATGTGTGACATTATCTTAATGTATTGCACATTAAGAAGAATGTATATGAAAGTATAATTGGTATACTTTTAAATGTGCCAAAGAAGATCAAGGATGGAATCAATGCAATGGTGGACCTTGTTGAGGTGGATATAAGGACATAGTTACATATGTAGAAAGTGGATAATAAAACTTTTCTACCTACCACAAGTTATAATCTTTCTCAAAAATGAGAAGATTTCTTTATGTAAGTGTTTGAATGGAGTTAATTTTTTAGAAGTATATTCATCAAACATCATGAGCCTTGTTTCAATAAAATATTTAAATTTAGTGGGTATGAAGTCACATGCACATCATGTTCTCATTTAAGATTTATTAATACTGGATATACACTTTATTTTGTCCAATCATGTTTATAGTGTCATCACTCGCCTATGTTTCTTTCCAAAGAAAATATACACTAATTTTATTGCTTCTCAAAGGGTGGATACATTGCATGAAGCAACTGTGATTATATTGTGTCAACTTGAGATATATTCTCCTCCATATTTCTCTGTGATCATGATGCACTTAACCGTACACCTGATCAAGGAGATTAATTTATGTAGGTCAATTCATTTGTAATGGATGTATCAATTTGAGAGGTTCATGAAATTCTTAAAAGGCTATGCGAAGAACATACACAAACTAATATGATACATTATCGAGGCTTATCTAATGGGGATGACAATTGAATTTTATTGTGAATTCTTACCGGATGCTAATATCGTAGGTCTTCCTTAATTATGACATCCATATATATTGAATAAAGGGAAAGAGGGTAAAGAAATTTGGGTGCTCAAGATTGATGTATCAAACAAGTTTGCTTGTATGTACTCCATAATAGAGATGATATATAACCATTTATGTAGCAATACATGGATAAGATCAAAAGTTCAAATATATCTAGAAGCAATAAATGGTTATTAAATAAACACAATAACTCATTCCTAGAGTGGTTGGCATCACATGTGTTCTATCTCATTATTGATTTATGTTGGTTATCATACCCCCCCCCCATCAAGATATATTATGCTACAACCCGTACATGATCAATGATAGAACTTTCAATACAAAAGAGCAAGATGAAAAGACACAATAATAATAAGCTAAAATAGTGACAAAAAATTATCATTTGCAATTAGGGAATTATCGTCAAAAATACCTATTATCAATGATTTTTTTGTCAGTATTAAGTCATTACTACAAATGGATCGGTAATAAGCTTATTTCCTACAATTTGTACATAGTCGGTACTAAGATTTATCACTGACAATACTTTTAGAGGAATTAATCTTATTACCGACAATTGCAATTTCTTTTTTTTTCAAATTTAAATTTAAGATCCTTATTAAAAACAACAAATTGTCCTTAATTAAAATATTATTGAGGATAATTTTTCAAACTTGAACAAATATGAATTCAATTTTTTTTATTGTCAACGTTAAAGCCCTTGGTAATTACCTTATTACTGATGATTTTTTTTGTAAAAATAAATAAATAAATAATGTAGAAAATCTTATTATTGATAATAAGATCCATATTAATCTTATTAGGATCATTATTAAAAACAACAAGTTATCATTAATTAAAATATTTTCGTGGATAAAATTTCAATTTTGAACAAGTATGAATTCAATTTTTTTATTATCGACGATAAAGCCCTTGGTAATTACTTTATTACCAACGATTTTTTTTTGTAAAAATAAATAAATAAATAATGTAGAAAATATTATTATTGAAAATAAGATCCTTATTAATTAGCTTATTACTGATGATTTTTCAAAGAAAAAAAAATGGAAACCCCTTATTGTTGATTATAATATCATGGATAATTAGCTTATTATCGAATATTTTCTCTAAAAATAAAATATGGAAAATATTATTTGCAAAGATAATATTCTTGGTAATTAGCTTATTGTCTATGGTTTTTTAAAACATATAATATATATAATAATCAAAATACATTATACACAATAAAAATAATTAGAAATACCTCGTAATATAAATAACACAATTTATGAAATAAACATGATATTATTAATTTATTCGAACTAATATAAAATCCAATTAAAATATATTGGGTCATCTGAATCATAATTTGATGGTTGAGATGGAAGACCTTGATCCCATTTGGCCATAAATTTTCTCATTTGTCATAAATTTTCTCTTAATGCTCATATGTTATTTGTTGTTGGTTTAAACGTTCATTGATTCCTTTTTGGGTTTGCTCAACCTAGAATTTATATTCTTAATCTTCTTATGGATTAATCTGCATCCAACTCATGCAAGAAGTAAAAGGACTTGGGTTCCCCCCTGCAAGTCTTCATCCCACACCATCTTTGTGCCCTAGATGACAACCTAAAATTTCCACGAGTATAAGCCCTTCATTTACCTCTGGAGGTGTAGGATGGTCCAAAGCACCACTATTATAAGTCATATGTGACAAACTTTCCTCTTTCATTCTTCACATTTTGTTTTGTACATGTAAAATGAGTTAGACATATATTATAAATAATATGAACAATATTACAATTAATTACATAGTACTAACTTATAAAATGTTTGTCGTACTAGGGAGTGACCCATTTGTTATTCTTAAAATGCATTTCTCCATAAATCTTGAAAGCAGATAATAGTATTTTTTATTGGGGTGTGGATTTTATACTTTTGGGAGAAAAGTAAATACATTACAAGAAATTTCTAATGAAAAAAAAAATCAAAAGTTAAAATAACTCTGTATAGTGAAATAGTGACAACGGTTGTGTATCGTGATAAGAGAGAGTTGTTTATTTTATCCAAATTGCTTTATTTATTTCTACCAAATCTTGCACCAACAAAAAAGGAATACTTTCATATTTCTTATATTCAATGTTATTCAATTCGTATACTAAAAATTAATATTATCTCCACATCCTCTAAATTTCATAGATCGATACAATTCTTCCAAACGTCGCACTCAAAAGAATATGGCTTATAATCATTGTTTTCTTCCTAATCCCTTTTATGATCATTCTTACTATTTGTATATCGATCAATCATTATTCAATCGAGACCTAATTGAATCCTGAACTAGGTTTAACTTGCCCTCCATGGAGTTAAATCAAAATATGTCTGCATATATGAACAAACATATATTAGAAATTATATAATTTAGATTTGTTACTTAGTTATAAAAGGAAATAAATAATTTTTATCTCATCTTTGAGGAGGATCTTCATCTTATCATTAGGAGGGAAATGTGACATATTTTATAACATGTTGATATATTCGTCCCACTCTTATTTCTAACACACTTAGTAAAACATTTATTATACGGATCAATGGTGTATAAGTCAACCTCAAAACTCTTTTAACATCATCTTACATATATTTCTTTCTCATGTCCTCCTCTTAGGATCTGAAACATGCATATATTAATTTTATCATTGAGATAATAAAAGCATAAAAATAGTATTATAAATAAGTAGTAGATCAATTTTTATACCTTTTAAGTTTTGATACTTGGATTGCAATCTACGAGGATGTGATGGATCATTTCCATCATCATCAGAATCGCCACCACCATGACCCCAAGCGACAACATAATCCATATAAAAACTATCAAATATGATGATATATAGTAACTATCAATTATGATGATAAAAATATATGATAAAAGTGCATGACATGTCAAAATTGAAATAAATAAGAGATGATCAATATGATAAACATGTGGTTAGGTTTGGATTAAGTACAAAAATATACTAAATTACACAATTAATAATAAAAATCATAAATTTCATCACTATCATATAATCCTCTCTCATTATCCTCATCCAAAAATTATTCTTCCACGTTGGCATCTTTGAGAATAAAGTCTCCCATTTCCTCGCGATCGCTACTTTGGACCGCAATACTACTAGTGCTAGCACGTATAATATTTAAGTTGTCAGGGTCCCTGGTTTTAACATTGAATTCAACAACAGTTGAGTTAAAATCATCCACCACATCCATGTGGTTGAGATCGTCATCATCTAAATCTTAAATGTTAAGATGATTGACTTCTCACACTACTTTCTAATTTGGGTCATTGTACAAATCATCCACATACTAGACTTGCTTTCGTGAGCTCCAAGAATTAATTAGTCATTCCCTTACTACTCTACCATATTACACACACTTGTGATGTTGTTCACTTACATGATTCTCTTATTGCTTATATAGGTATCAAACCACTTACATTTAAATAAAACTGCATAACATCTAAACAAGTAAGATAATATTATGATCTCAATCAATTATCTGTAGGAATTATGACTACCCTCGCCTAATACTTATATGTCGTTCTTCTATATTTTTCTTTTTAGAACTCTACTACACATTGAGAATTTAACTCCATTAATTATGCAACTTGAATAAGATAGCGCCATATTAAATGCACTAAATTCTAAGGATAACTCATTAGTACATTCATGTGATCCCATTTCACGTAACTCAAACATCTATAATGTTTGTGTGTTCAAAACAATTAGTGATATTAGAAACTCAAGCGATGACTTATTGTAGATTTCAATTTTTATTAGTGAAAACAATTACTTTTGAATAGAATTGAGGTGGAAATTATTTCTTTTGAACTTCATTTAAATTACCACCACAATAACGTCATTGAATGTCATTCATTTGTTTACTATAAAAAAATGTATTTCTTAATCAAGTTTCATTAGTTACTTATGAATATTAATTAATAAACATAAATAATATTAGATTAAATTACTCCAAATATTTATCAAATAGTTGTTCAAAACATACTACTGATCATCTTTCTTAATTTTAGATATCATACTTATATGTGTCTTTTAACCAATAGAGTGGACCTGATAATAGAAAATTGATAATTAATGTTTCTCCACAACCACATCTTCATTTCTATATATTTTATTAAACTTAGTCTCAACATCTTTCATGTACATAGTAAAAAAAAAATCAATGTTTCATCGACTACGAAACCTTCTACAATAAAACCTTCTAGTAGAAAACAGTTTCAAATATACTCCTTGAGGTCCTTTAACGTTATCTCAATTATAAACATCTATTTATCGTGAACTATTCTACTCAGCCTTGCTTATTTAGGTAAGTGAATTACTGAGTGAACTATTATATTAAACAAGGATGGACGAAATATATGCTACATATTACACAAGATAAGAACAATTTGCTCTTATGCTTTATCTGAATTAGCCATGTGGAGCTTCCTTACACATATTTGACTAAATAAGTTACTTAACTCGACAATGGCGTTGCTCATCTACTTGTTGAAAAATAGATGTGCAACCAGTAACAAATGCTATGTCATGACATGATGGTCATTTGACTTTAACCCACCCAATCTACTATCAAGAACAATATTCCACGAAATACATGCAGAACTATTAGGAACTTCACATCCTTCAAGAAGTTAAGGAATGTCACCTTATCATGCGATGAAAGAGTATTTTCTAAAGTCAGATTCATCAACTTATACCCGTCATAATAAAGATGCAACTTATGTTTGATGTTTATTTATGCTACATTATGTCTCATATTAGCAGTGTATTTTGCATCAACAATACAAAGTGATGCATTGATAAAATTAGAAGAAACATTATTTCAATATGCATGACATCTAAATTAAGTTTTATCATAAGAGTGGACTCATACGATAGCTCAAAGAGGATGCTCATCTTCTCCCATTTCAACTCATTAACACCTATTTTCTTCTTTCTAAAACACTTTCCAAATGGGTGGTCTTATAATACCTTAATCGCATCAAGATGTCATTAGCTAACAACTTTTAAGGATGGCTTACTTTCTCAACCTTACCATTAAATAGTTTATTTTTCCATATCAGATGTCTGGTGGGAAGAAATCATTGATGGCTAATTTATTCTACCTTATATCTCAATTTAATAGAATAAGTGTTTATTATAGTTGGGGCGTGTAAAATATATTCTCCTTGTCCATCCTAAGAGATAAAATCAAGTAAGGGAAACATTAATGGTCCACAACAATGCCACATGAATTTTGAATACTTTATTCTCAAAAACATCACGTGTTTCAACTTTTGATACCCATGAGTATTTCAAGTTCAACAAACAATAGTCTAATAAACACATCAATATCCATATTAATGTGATGCCAACAAGGTATTAACAAAGTAAATATAAAAAATGGGTCTTTTATGCATCAAAATAGGGGTAAGTTATTGGTGGTCATAATTAATAGCGCCAAATGGATTAAACACATCATATGCTAACCCTAAATGAATATTCTAAGGATCATATGTAAATTTTGGATACTTTACATCAAAATAATTCCATGCATGTTCATAAATAGGACGTCGTATCACCCTCGACTCCTTATAACATTTAATCAAATGGCATATCATGTCTTCAATAGTTTCTTTGTAAGCATACAACTTCTTCATAAATGGGCACGATCAAATAATTTATGAGGTACCTTTTTCCCTTTGTACTTTTATCAACCCATTAATAAGTACCACACACTAGATAATTGTTTATATTAGCATTTTCATTCCAAAAAAAGGGCACGATCAAACCTACACACGTGAATTAATTCATACCCTGTAACTAATTTGCTCATCATCTTCTTAGCATAATGTGATCTGAGAAACTTATATCCCTATGGAAGAGTCTCTCTCAATAAATTCAATAATCCATAAAATAATTTATTACTTCACTTGTTCAACACCTTGTTATACATCAATTTTACAAAAAAAAAGTTCAAAGAAAAGAAATTTTTTGCGTATAAGATATAATTCAATCTCCATCTCTTGGAATAATTATTAATAATATTAACCTCCATTATTTCCTACATCACTAATTACAATCGTGTTATCATCTCTATCACTCACCAAGTCCCCACCTGAGGCCTCATTATCATACATATCATCTATATGAGGCTCATGACTACCACCTATAGATCACCTAAAATATGTGTCTTATCATCTCATCTCTCCTCCTTAACTAGCATAGATTAAGCTTCATTATGATACACCCATTTCTCATAAGTTGATTTATGTAGAGACATTCAACACATTTCTTACACATGAAAAGTTGCATAACTTAATTTTAGATCCCATTGTTTCACACTTGGTTAAAGAATTGGGTGAAAATAGCACCATTGGGCAAATAAGGTGATTATTTGTTTAAGCATGGAGTAGAGTAGGACTCAAGGGTCATCATACAAAGTTTAATGAAGTCATAAGCCTTGCACATAGGAATAATCCTAAGGCATAAATAGTGATGAGTTCATATTTTGACATATTTTATACCCTTTTAATCTTAGTTTTTGGGTTTTTATTTGAGTAATGTATAAGAATAATTATATTTTTATGCTTAAGTAATAATAATCTTAAATTTTATTATTTGAGAAAAAATGATATAAATTAAAAAAAATTAGAGTATAAGATTATTTATTAATTTTTCTAATTTTATTTTATAGGTACAGTAAATAAATATTAAAAAAAAAGGATTTGGGTCCTTTGGACCAAAGGCCCAAAAAGAAAAAACCAAAAGACTTAGCAGGCTTGGCACAATAGGAGGCGGCGAAGAAAAGTATAAAAGGGTGGTACCTTAAACCCTCTCAACCCTTAAACCCTTATTATGCAAGCCTTATCCATTTTTACTTGTATTTATATTATTATTATTATTATTGTTATTGTTATTGCTATTACTATGAAGGGTCGAAACCCTATTTTACCATCATCATCATCATCATCATTATTATTATTATTGTTAGTATTATTATTATTGCTACTACTAAGGGGTCGAAACCCTAATTTACTATTATTTTGATTGTTATCATCATTATTATTACTATTACTATTATTATTATTGTTGTTGTTATTATTATTATTATTATTATGGTAAAATATTCAAACCTTTATATTATCATTATTTCAAATATTACTACTACTACTACTACTATTATTATCTTTAGCAATATTAGTATTTTGTTAGTGTTACTATTATTATATTATTATTTTATCCCTAACCCTATTATTAGCCTTAGCCTTAAAAATAATAGGATTTCTATTACTATTATCGCTATTTTGCTATAACTAGTGTTAGTACTATTATTAGAAATAAGCTATTAGATTTAATAATAAAAGTATGGCTATAAATATTATTAAAAACCCCATTTTCACTTATAAAGTTTCTTTTAATAATAGTAACCCTAATCTTAGAATAAAATAGGAAGTAATAGTATTTTGGTATGAGGAAAACTAATCCTTAGTTTTTCCCTCTTATAGGTAAAACCAATCAAAACCCTAATGAGGCATAGGAGCGTGCTCTAATACCGATGATATGCTAGGTAAGGATGTAGCTAAGGCCCTATGTGTGCTATGTGCTTTATATGCCTTGTATGCCATGTATCATGATATGTTATGTATCTTATGTTTATCGTTATAACTATTTTATGTGTAGCATAGCTTGGAGTTGATGTATGCTCATGTATTATCTTATAGTATGTGTATAATATGTATATGTTGTGATGTGTTGTGGCCCTTAGGACATGCATGCTAGGATATGTAATGTGATGATATAGGGTGAAAGGATGAAAAGGGAAAATGGGGAAGTAAGTTGACCAAAGGGAAATAAGTTGACCAAGGGATGTGGGATTGGCCTAAATATCCCATGATCCATGAGAGGAAGAAATAAAGGGGAGACTTTAGGCAAAATAAAGTGGATGAACTTGTATGGGAGAATCTAGGGTTGTATGGGAGAATCTAGGGTTTTGCATGAAAAACTTCGAGGGTTTATATGGGATGGATAGAGTCTGCATGGGGGTGAAATTTACATATTGAAGGTTGACATGGGGTGCAAGGAAGGTAATGGAATAGTTTTTTGGGTAACTGGAGGCCTTAGGAGAAAAATAGTACGTGGGATAGTATAAGGGTGCATAGGAGATCGAGCTAGGGTTTGGGAGGAAACTCTAATCCGAGAAGGTGGTAAAAAGGGAAAATAAATGAGGGTGAGTGGAGTATGAGATGAGTATGGAAGATTATCATGTGAGGGATGAGCATGAGCATCATGGAAAAATAAAAGTGGAAGGTGAGAAATGGAGGGGTGACATGTGGAAATGAGGATGCCAGGGTTTGGCGTGGCCAGCTAGGGTTTGTGCGATTGTATTTGGGGAAGTAAAGTGAGATGATAAGGGTTGAATTTGAGGGTTGTGATGTGTGGGGTGTTAAAACAATATGGGTTGCGTGAGGTAGAGGAGGATGGGCCACGTAGACCCAAATTAGGGTTTCTGGAGAAAACCCTAGGGTAAGATAGTGAGTGGGCTTAGAGGTGTAAGGTAGTGGGTCTTGACCCACACAACGTTGGGCCTCTAGTGTGAGTTAGGGAAATAAGGAAAGGGTGTTGGGGTGTGTTAGGAGGGGCAGAGTCTCAAGATATGGGACGAGCTCTCTCGGGAGGATGAGTGTAGATGGAGTGTGACATGCATGTCTAAGGCGAAATCTGTTGAATAAGACATGGTAAGACACTAATCATTTAAAGAGGAAAATTGTTGAGCCGGGCCCAGACCAGCCCACCGGTGAATAATAGTGGCCAGGAGCTGGGGTGCCCTAAAGACTGGTCCACCGGTGAATAATAGTGGTCAGGGGCATTATGCCTGTATGTTTCCGATCCACCGACTATAATAGTGGGGGATTCCATGCTCAACAAACCAAGCTTAATTATGATAAGACATGGAAGGACACTAAGTACTTACAGTGAAACACCATGAGAGTCGGGGCCAGACCGGTCCACCGGTAAATAATAGTGGCCAGGAGCATCTTGCCTTGGAGACCGATCCACTGGCGAATAATAGTGGTCAGGTGTGTTACGCCTTGTATATTTTCGGTCCACCAACTACAATAGTGGGGTTCCTGCACTTGCATGGAACGATAATAAGGATGGTGTGAATTGAGCATTAATCAGAGATTTAATAATCAATTTTTCCGAACTACAGCTTGGCCTTTATTTATCTAAAAAGATTGTATGATGTCATGTTATTGTGCTTGAATTATGTGCCTTTGTGTTTTTTCCTTAGTGCATGGTTACCTTACTCAGTACGTAGCATACTGACCACCCTTTTTATGGGTGCTGCTCACTCCCACGAGTAGAGGACCCACCTGAGTTTGTGTGGGTAGGAGATGGTATCTTCAATGCCTACGACACTTATAAGGCATCGGGTGGGGCTGAGTGTTGAGCATGGAGTTGGCATGGAGATCAAGAGTGGTGTAGCCGAATTTCCTCTTTTTGTTCCTCCATTTTGTATTAAATTTTCCAGACTTAATTTTTATCGTTTTATAGACCTTATTTCTTTTAAGGAACTTTAACTATGTACTCTTTTGGATTGTAAACTTTTTACGCGTACTCTGATTCCCATGTTATGAACTTTCTAGTTCTTTTATGAATTCTTGGTTTAAGTATTGACTTAAGTTTGACGACAACCTTTTTAGCCTTAGCACTTGGTACTAGAATGGTAGGAGTGAATCATTTTTGTACTAAGTGTGGCGGTAATATACCCAGAATTCACAGTTTTGTTATTTCGCTTCCATTAAACCTTTTTATTAAATGGAATTTTTCAGTAGTAAATTTTAGGGGTGTTACAACATTATTTTTCTTTGTTTTATGATATTGTTTTTTAAATTTATTTTAACTACTATCGTTTATATATATGATTCTATCAAGTATGATTTATATGGTGCATATCTTGTTTTGGTTTCCTTATAGTGACATTATATAGGATTATATGTTTGTTCGATGACCATATAAATATACTAGAATTTATATATATATATAAATTATAGCTATGTTAGATAATAATTCACCTAATAGTTTTGTGATTCTAACTGGAGTAGTAAAACATTTAGATATGTGTGGGTCAAAGGAGAGCAATATGACTAGACATGTTTATTATACTAGTATGGGCAATTAGATTGACATCCTTCCTCTTATACTTAATGGTTTAAATCTAGTCTAAACTGTTAGTATTTATAAAGATTGAATATTGATGCTTTGTCATATTAATTATTTTGGGGAAGTAATATAGGGTATATAGACCTGATTTCGGCTTACAACTTGGTCAGTCTCCTTCTCCTGATAAAAAGATGACTTAGATATTTTTATTATATTTTGACCTAATTTAGTGGTGGATTTCGATTTCCCTTGTATGTATATCATATTTGCAGTTATCTATCATTTTTATTATTTTATTTTATTTTATTTATTCTTTTGAATATTTTATATTTTTAAAAATCCCATTATTATATTTTTCTTATTATTTATTAGTGTGTGATTTAGAGTTTTTATTTATTAATTTATTTTTACTATGTGTGAGCTAGTTAAATAGATGTGGACCCTCTCAATCTTGGGTATAAAATGATACCCTTATTTATCAATACTGCAATTGACAATAAGAAAGTCTAAATTACGTGTCTGCGCCGGCTACATCAATTTTTGGCATCGTTGTCGGGGATTGGTAACTTCACCTTTGTTTTGCTAGCAATTTTTGTGTGTTTTTATTTTTAGTGGGTTGTGTGTGTCACGCCATACTTTTATTTATAGGTCAGTGTTTGTAGGCACTCAAGTCTTACAATTAATAAGATTTTTAGCAACAAGTGTGTTGTTTAGTGTTTCTTTATTCTTTTAGTTTTTTTTCTTAGGATTTTTAGTGTGTTTTGTTTTGCTTTTAACCTTCTCTTTTGAAGTTTTTGTGTCCTTCAAGTTGCTATGACAAGATACTTGAGATATGGACAACTGTGCATGAACACTCATGCTAGAGTAAATGAGATTGCCACAGCTACTAGAGTCATTAATACAAGTAGATTGTGTCATATACAAGGAAATTTATATACTCATCATTCATAAGATATGAGAGGAGGAGGATGGATACAACCTAGTGCTTGAGCTTTTAATGATTTCCAAGAACATAACCCCTATACAAGTGCATACTATTCGGGAATGAGGCATCATCCCAACTTTGTATAGAAGATGAATGATCATTATCAAGTGCCATATCAAGACCCTTACAAACTCAAATATGAAGCTTCAAAATATTATCAATATCCTCAACAAGAATCTTCTCCTTTTTACAAACCCTCAAGTTTAGAAAAATTTGACAAGATTTTTGAAGCATTAACAAATAGGCAAAACCAACTTATGCAAAGTCAAATTAAACAAAATGAAAGGATGTCAGTGTTAGAGGAACAAATGAGTTTTATGATCAACATGGTCAATCAATTACAAGCACAAAAAGAGCTCTCTAGTACTTTAGTTTAAAATTCAAGTGGGAGTTATGAGTATGGTGATGCCATGTCCACATGTGAGGATGAGCTAGTTGAGGAGGTCCCCATGGAGCATATTGAAAAGCATGATCAGGTGGAAGAAGAGCTTGTAAAAGTAGGAAAAGAATCTCATCAAAATAAGAAGCAAGTGAACAAAGAGAAGCATACGAATGACAAGATTATCACTTTCATATACCATAGACCATCTTTGGACATTGTTCCCCAATTTTGCTTGGAGATGAGTATGAAACACCAGATAAGACTTTGAACTACTTTGATTTTATTTATGCTAACCCTACTCCTTGTTTTCACTATTTTAGTAGGTTATATGGGTCTAAGATTGAAGAGAGCAATCAAATCATCTTGGATACATCTAATAATAAGTGGAATGCTCCAAAGGAAAGGTTATGTTGCAATGATGTGCTAAAAGACTTTGAGATGGGACAATATGTTCCTCCTTTGATAGAGAGACCACCATACATTGAAATTGGGCATAACATTCTCTCTTTACACATAAGCCTAAATCTCATGATAGGCAAATTACATATTTGTTGGGTCAAATCTTTTATTAAAACTAATCATTTGTCTTTTTCTACCTTGCAGGATATAGGTGATCAACATGAGGAGGGATTTAGTGAAATAGTTCCAAATCGACATACCCACCTTAAAAAAGTAAAACTGAGATCACGTCACGCTAAAGACGTAAAAAAAAGCGCTACTTGGGAGGCAATCAAATGTGATAGGGCAG
The DNA here is from genome assembly GCA_030549775.1 of Tamarix chinensis. Taxonomy (NCBI): domain Eukaryota; kingdom Viridiplantae; phylum Streptophyta; class Magnoliopsida; order Caryophyllales; family Tamaricaceae; genus Tamarix; species Tamarix chinensis. The sequence goes on from CM060182.1 coordinate 56,343,636, forward strand.
ATTTCTACCCTTTATTCATTCATTTATTTATTTATTTTGTCTCTACATACTTAAAATTACATGTTCCTTTATATTTCTACACATTGAGGACAATGTGTGATTTAAGTGTGGGGGTGGGAGTGTTTTTATGTGTTTGTATGTTAAAAAAAATTGAAAAAAAAATTGTAATGATTTTTTAGGAGTTTTTGGTGTGTTTAGAGTCTTAGGAGATCTAAAAATTAATAAAAACAAAACATTAGAACTCATGGAATAAACTAAGGAAAAATGATAAGAAAAAGGAAAGTGGAAAAGTGAATAAAACTAAGCTAACCAAGTGATGCATACAAATGGAGGGAGCAAGTTGCCATTGCTATAGAAGGGGGGGAATGACAAGGTGGGTTGTAGATAGGGGAGGGATCGATAGAGATGGATGGTGGTGGGGTGTGGGTTGCTGAAGTTAGGGGAAGGTTTTGGTGGGTATGGCGGTGGTGGGGGTGAGTTGCAATGTCGACAATCGTTGGTTAAAGGGTGGAAAAGGTAAGGAAAGGTGTTGCTAGGTTGAAATGGGGTTTTGGGTGACAACAAAGAAAGGTTAAAGAAAAAGGATGAAGGTTTCAATGCTTAACGATAAAGGGAAAAGGCCATGAAAGAAGGAAAATGAGGGGCCTGGCTTTTAGTTTGTAAAAGGGGATGACATAGAGGGGGGAGAAGGTTTTTATGGGAGGAGGGAGGTGAGGCATGCCAAATTATGGAGGTTGAGGGAATGTTACATTTTCACGTGAGTTGGGGGAGAGGTACAAGCCATCGGTTGGTTATGCGACAGGAAAAGGAATAAGTTGGTGGTGTAGGGTTGTAGGGAGTAGGTGGTTGGTGTAGGGACCATGTAGGGGCAGGTGTGGTAGTGCATGGTTAAGAGAGGTAAGGAGGAAATGGACGTGAGCCATGCGGGAGGAGATCTACATGGCTAGAAGGGGAAGGAGGAGAAGGGTCCAATCAAGGTGGGGATAAAAAGGAAAGAAAAAGGGAATATGAAAGAAATAATTTTTTTAGGTTAGGTTTAGAGTTAAGTTCAGAGTTTAGATTAGGGGATTAGGATTAGGCAAAAATTAATTTAGCAATCATTCAGGGTTAAGATTAGGTTTAAAAAATATATATAAATGATCTAGATTATGGTTAGTATTAGATTTCGGGTTAAGAAATTTGGATAAGATAAATTATCGATTACTTGAGAATAAGATTAGGTTAAAATATGAAATAATTAGGATTAATACTAGATACAAATTTAGAGTATTACATAAATAATAAAATAAAAGACCCTAAATCACATAAAAATAAACAAAAAGAAAAATACATTTATAGGGGTAAAAATAGAAAATAATAATAACCAAATTAAATCAAATAAGAAAATAAATATGGATGAATACCAATATGCCAAATGTAATAGGGATGTCAAAATCCATTGCTGGACTAGGTTGAAATATAATAATAATAATAATAATAATAATTTATAAGTCATCTTTTAATCATAAGAAAAATGTTGACTAAGTTGCAAGCTAGAAGCAAGTCTATACACCTTATATTACTTTCCTAAAATGGTTTATATGACAAAGCATCAATATTAAATCCTATTAAATTCTATCAATATAGTCGCAACAAGTGATTCCTATATTTAACTAAATTTAAAGCATTAATCACAATTGGCAGCATGTCAATCTAGGTACCCAAACTAGTATCTCAAGCGCGTGTAGTTGTATTGCCCTCCTTTGACCCACATGTATCTAAGCGTTCCACTATTCTGGTTAAAATCATGAACTACTAGGTGAATTGTTATCTAACCTAGCTTGCAATATACATATAAACATGCACACACACACACACATACACACACACATATATTATTATTATTATTATTATTATTATTTTAGCATGTTTATATAACCATATATCAAGCATATTATCTTACATACTATCATGGTGAGGAAGCCAAAACAAGGCATACACTATATAAATCATACTCAATAGAATCACACATATAAATTATAACAATTAAATTAAAGTCAAATGACAATATCATGAAATGAAGAAAATTAATATTACATCTCAAACCATAGTCTAGAGCTTCGATTTATTCTTTAGCATAAATTATTTAACGAGTCATAATAAATAAATAAATTAAAAAAATATATTTTATAAATAGAGCAAGAAATGACATAAAGTAAATATGTATGAAAATTTTAGCAATTTATTCAAATGATAAATTGCTTATTTTCACCCAAAATTAATTATTTTACATATCTTTTCCTTTCTCACCGGTGCTGATGTGTGTATGGTTAGAGTCTCGGGCTCCCTTTCTCTTATCTCACTTACATCTATCTCTTCTCTCTCCTTTGTCTCTTCTCCTTCTCAATGGCGTCAATATTTCTTTTTCTCTTTTTTTGCATTCTTCTCTCTCCTTCTTTCATTTTTGTGTGTTGTCCTCTTTTTTATTCTTTTTTCTTCCTTTATTGTGTCCTATTTACTCAGACTTTGGGCCTTTTTTAAATTTGAAATAAATAAAATTATACCTAAAAAATAAAATTAAATGAATCAATAAGTTATCTCATAATTTAAGCCCATCACTTTATATCATTTTAGCTTAAATAATTAAATATATGAGTTATTATCGCTTAAGTATAAAATTATAATTATTCTTATATATTATTCAAATAAAAGACCACAAACTAAGATTAAAAGGGTATCAAATATGTATTCATCACTACCCCTAAAGAGTCGTAATTCCCAATCTTAAGGTATTTCGCTTTAAATATTAGTAATTTATCCAGTGATCTTAGATATCATTCAATACACACACGGTTCTAATTTCTATACTTAGCCAATTTTTCTTTAATTCCAATTATTCAATTCAACCATAATGTTAATGGTAAAACAAAAGTTAAATTCAACACTGAGGTCAATACTAAGGTCAAACCTAATAATCTACTAAGGCCATTCTATGTCCGATTATTCACATTTAGGCACATTAGTTAAAAATGACTAAAATGCCCTCAAAACCAAATTGCCATGATATTATCCATTTTAATGTTATACTTTAATTAATATTTTGTTATCAATAGATTAAAATACGATAATTTAAAACACCTTAGCATAAAAGTAAATTATAATACATGGTAAATGACTACTTTCCCTACACATGATTAAGCCTATAAAACCCTAACATGCATATCTAACTTATCATAAATCACATGCTTCCATACTTAACATCATATAATATATGATTTCATACTTAACATCACCTAGCACATACTAGGCATACTTATTGGTGTAATATAAACATAGAATCTACCCCAAGGAAATATGAATAATAATTGTGAATATATGCCTTAACATGTTCAATCTATCATGCTATACATATAATTCATGAACAATTAATCCACAAAATTAAACCTATTCTAGCATATTTTTGTGCACTTAAACACTATAAACAATATAACATGCTCAATTATGCATAATTTTATGTTAGCATACTTAGAAAAATAAATACAATATAACAAGACATGCTTAATACAAAATATACATCAAAATATTTATATGCTATCATATGATTTTTACATTTTAGTAAAGTATATGAGTTGCCTTAATATCTAGTAAAATAACAAAAATACAATCAAACTAACATAAATCTCTAAGCTCCACTAATTCTCCTCCTTTACCTAAAATAAAACAAAACAATACATATTAGCAACTAAATAATTAATAACGAAAGTCATCACAACAATTAATCAAAATTCACCAAGTAAACCCTAACAAAGTCTCCATTTATTGGGGAGAATTGAGTGAAGAATCAAGCAAAAAAGAAACCAAATGTGATCCCCTTATGCAGCACACGGAGCCCAATGTGAGGGACTCACATTGCAAACGACACAAGGCATGGGCTTGCCACGCAACTAGGGGACTAAAATAGGAGCCATTAATGCAACAAGGAAGGCGGTGTGTAGGGTTTTAACGCTCTAAGGAGTTGGTTGTGCAAAGAAATCACGCAGTAGGATGAAGGTGGGGGTATGCTAAGAATTTGCGTAAGGAAGTTTGATGGTGGATCTATAATGAATTAGGGGGTAGATTATGTTAGGTCGGAACTCAATTTGGATACTATTTGATGAGAGGGATAGGGTTTCACATGGCAGAAAAAATGGTGGGAGTTGGGGCAATTGCAAATGAGGATAGTGGTGGTGTGTGAGCTGGAATGATAGAGAAGTAAAAGTAGAGAGAAGGTGGAGGGAGAAAGGAAAGAGGAGGCTTAGTGGTGGTGATCAATGTTTTAGGTCATGCTACATGATTGCTCATTGCGTGAGTCATCCACGTTGCATGGTTGCTCAATGCGTGAGCCATCCATGTTGCATAGGGCTTGGTTGTATGATTGGTTCATGTTGGCTAGGTTGGGTTTCTCAAGGGTTACATATGGGAGAAGGTTTTTAGCATGAGGAAGGGTTGAGGTTATAACACCTCCAAATTTAGGAACTGAAAATTTTCATTTTAAGAGTTAATAGCATATGCTAAAACATAAGTCATAAGGATGTCACACTACATCCAACATAGATGAATCACTCCTTATGCTTAGTTTATGTCGGGTGCAAGGAAAAAGTAACCTTATACCCAGAAATCAAGTGTGGGAAGCACTTCATTCCATCATGATACATGATACAAAATAGAGAGAAGGGAATAAATAATAAAAATAGAGGACTACAAGTCCAAAAAGAGATAACAATATCTGAATAACCATACCCTACACTAATTCGATTAGCACTCACCCAGGGCAAGTACATCAAGCAAAAAGTCATCAATCACCTACAAAATAGGATGGATCTGCTTGTGGAAATGAGTAGCACCCACAAAAAGAATGACTGATAAAAAATTTCATATATACATAAGTTCACATCAATCACTTGCTACGTACTAAGTAAGGTGGCAATGCAATCGAGTAAGGGGTACAAAAACTTTCATATGTTCACATCAAATAATAAGAATATATGCATGATACATAAAATAATTTCAAATAAAAACTAATATAGATCTTATTATTAGATATAAAAAATTTATTTATTTTATTTATGTTGAGTTCAAGGACCCCACTATTCTTAAACTAGTTTGACGCGCCTCTTAGTGACAACACACTTGATCCACTATTATCATTTGGTAGAACATACCTAATACCTCTTAGGGTAAAATGAACTTGAGCCAATATTCTTAAACTGGTGGAACAATCTAAAGTACCTCTTAAGGATAACACACTTGAGTCATTATTATTGTCTGGTGGAATGAACCCAACACCTCGATTTCAAATCATGTAATCTTCTACTTTAAATAATTAATATCTTATCCATTAGTTATTTATGTCAAATCATACTCATTCACATTGAGTTTAGGGGCCCACAATTATTAATTTAGTGGAACAAATTGAAAAACTTATTAGGGACAAGACACATAAGCCACTATTATCATTTGATAAAATGCACCTAACACTTATCAGGAGAAAATACACTTGATACGTTATTCTTAATTCATTAGAATAGTTTAAAACACTTCTTAGGGACAAAAAACACGAGCTACTATTATCGTCTGGTGGAATGAAACATAACTTAATCAAGAAAATCACAAACACATAGATATCAAAGCCGTCCCTAAGGAAAAAGTCCATGAGCTCCCTAAGAACCCTAATTTCACAATGTATGCATAAATTCCTCCACATTACTTATTTATCCACAAAATTTGACACATATTCCTCAAATATTATAATTATAAACATATCCAAATTTCAATGTATAAATCCCATGTATTACACATCTGGTATTAACCCTATCTCAATAGTTACTATTCACAAGGCTTTCAAAACCCTAATTTCACAAGTTATGTATAACTATTCTTATAAGACTCATATAATTTCTAAATTAAACATATATTCAAAAAATGATAATATTAACAATATATCTGAAAATTACAGTCTAACCCCAACATTTTACACATGTGATAACAACCTTATATTAAAAGTTACTATTCACAAATCCTACGAAACCCTAATTTCACAAATAGGTCATAAAATTTTCCATATGCCTTATATAATGACCAAATTCAATATAAATTTCTAAAATTCCAAAATTAGCAACATATCTAAAAATTGTAATCTAACTTTAACATTTTACATATGTGATAATAACATCACCCTTTTTAGGATTATTATTTCCAAATTAGGTCATTCTCTCATTTTATTAAAATTAGGCCATTCATGATTTCTCCAAACATTTAAAATGATCTCCTTAACATATTTTAAGCTATATAACACATTAAAATACTATAATTTCCATGTTAAACCCATATTGATCAAAATACCCTTTAAAGATAACTTATCGCCCTTATTTCATAAAAACCCTACATGTCCGACATCATTATTTTCAAATCCTCAAACTATACATGACAATACCTTTTGCACATATTCATTTCCTAATAGCCATACTTATTCAAGCCCACATTATATTTCCACATGTTATACTAATCCGCAAAATATGACTTAGTGTAACAACATCGTATTATTACATCTTTCCTCATTCTCACTCTCTTTCCATCATAAAATCCACATTATCCTATCATAGCATTAATAAAATACATTTATAAACATAATAATAACAACATGATAACATAAATAATCATATAGGACATTTATCACAAAAAATCCTAAACTACGACTAGTATCCTTACAGAAAAAGGCATCAGTCTCTAAGCACCTACATCCTATCTCGCCTCTTCTATAAATTTTGGTGAATCACCTAGGAAAAAAATTAATTAGAAATTAATGATAAAATTAAGGAATAGTTGAGTTAAGGAAGAGTGAAATAAGGGAAGCAAAACCAAACCAACACAAGGTACAGACTTTGGTGGAAGGTTGGACAACAAAGGGAGGGGATCGATTGTGGTGGCTGAATGTTGGGGGTAGCAACCATATTTTATGATGTTGCTAAGGGGTGGGAAATGGAAAGAATGCCAATTATCAAGGAGGGTTAATGGAAGAAAGGGCCAAAGGGGGTGGTGTGCTCTGATGTAAGTGGCCGAAGGGAGTGGTATGCTTCAGTGGAAGTGGCCAATGGATAGGAGTTGGTTGCGTTGGTTTTGGCCAAAGATAGGGGTAGGGAATGGTGTGGATCACCAAAGCTTAGGGAGGAAGTAAAAGGGTAGTTTTAGTGGAGTTTACCAAAGGTAGGGGGTGTACTTTAGTGGTGGATGCCAAAGGGAAGTAAAGGTGTTCAGTGTTTTTGGTCGGTGGTTGGGATGGTGTTCAGTAGGGGGTGTCGATATAAGGGAGAGAGGTGTGGCAAGGGTGGATGGTGGTGGTTTTTGGGGTGCGTTTGGTGACAGTGAGAAGGAGGAAGGGAAGGAGGGAAAATCTACATTTGGTGGTGTACATTTTTGAAAGAAAATAGAGGGATAAAGGAGGATGGTTGAAGCATTTAATATGGGAGACTGTGAGTATATGTATACATATACATGACCGAATAGAGAGGGAAGAAAATAGGTGAGCCACAGGCATAATTTTTTAAGTAAACCCATCAACGTAGGGTATGGGTGATGATGTGCTAAAGAGGTAGGGTGTAGGTGATGGAGGCATGGCAGGGGCAGAGGCATGGTCGGGTGAGATTTTATACAAGATAAGTGAGAGGCATGAGAGAATTAAAAGCAAGTTCGACCAATAGGAAAAAAAAAAGAAAAGAAAAGGAGAAGGAGAAGTGAAAAAGGAAGAAGGAAAAAGGTGGGACATAATAAATGTTGGTTTATAATTAGATTTAGGTTAAAAATAATTTAGATTAGGGTATTATGATAATTTAATTAACAAATTTTTGGGGTTAGGGTTAGATCAAAGTATTAATAACCTAGAATAGAGATTAGGGGTATGTAAAATATTAATTTCTTGAGATTAGAATTAGGTTACGATATTAATTACTCAAAATCAGATTTAGCTAAAATTTAGGTTATTACATCGGGTGGTAATTTTGTGTGAAATAGAAGGGTGTATGGGGGCAATGGTTGTAAAGATGGTGGGTTGAATGGTTGGAAAAAGGTAGAGAAAGATCGTAAGGAGGTCAAAAAGTGTGTGAGAGATGGTAGCACACAAGAAGATGGTGGGATATGGGGTGCACATAGGTGGAGATTTGTTTCAGAGTGGCTTATGGTTGTGTAAACTTACAAAGAAACCAAGGAAGGAGGAGAAGGGAGGAAGAAGAAAGAAACAGAATGGGGGAGGCTTAGTTGAGCTGGGAAAAGACCAATTAAAAATAAAGAAGAAAGGAGAGTTATAGGAGATGGTCTCGTGTGCAGGTGGAAGCATGAGGGAGTCGGTTTGCAGATGAATGGAGATGGTAGGGGCTTGATGCACGGACAAGATGAAGACAGATAGCAAGGGAGGGTTGCATGAGAAAGAAAAGGGATAAGGGTAGAGTGTTAGTTTAGGATTTAGTTTGTTTAGGTTTAGTTTAGTTAGTTTGAGGTTTTTGGTTAATAGAAACAAACTAGAAAAAATAACTGGTTAAGGACAATGGTTAAATAAAAATGAAGAAGGAAAGATAAATAATTAGGATAAAATATTTAGGAAAATATTAGGCTTATAATTTAAGGGTTAAAAATAATTAATCCAAGGTTTAGGGTTAAGTTTTAAATATAATGTTGAACACTCAAAAATAAATATTACAAAATTTTGGGGTGTTACAATACCTCAATGTTATTTTTTTTTTAAATTAGTGAGGGAATAGATGACGGTTTTAAGTTAGAAAAACTATTTATACTTAAGTTCATAGGGCAGTCTAAAGTAAAATTTTTGTATATTTCTTTACACATTTTTTAAGTGCCCTTTTTGTTTTTGTTTCATTGTAGATGGATGTATTTTGAATGACTATCTATAATATATTTGACTATAGCCTACATGACTATTTGTAACACCCCCAAAATTCACTCCTAAAAATTTTTTTTTGAAAGAATAAAGCGGAAGCTAGAAGTGAATCTGGGGAATGTTACCGCCACATCTAACACAAGATAAATGTCTACCATCTATCTCATGCTAGATGCAAGGCTAAAACCCGTCAAACAGAATTTCAAACATCCATGCCGTAAGGATAAACTCCCACAAGGAGATATCTACAGGCAGATGGCAAGTGAATAAATTCACTAAATAAAATCATCGCTGAATCAATCAACGGAACCTGTGAAATAAATTCGAATTTTAAAAGCTTATCAGAGTACGAGACACTGAAAGTTAATTACAACACTCTTGAATTTTAAATACAATACTTGAAACTTCCAAACACAAATACAATTAAACCAGAAAATTTCCGACGGATCAAATTCCGGATTTCCTACTCTCTCAAGCCAAGTCTTCCACCCAAATACAATATCTGAACTCAAACCTGCACAAGAAGTCTGCTCCCCACTATCAGTGGATCATCACAGGACCCATTCAATCAAGGTAGCATCAGTACGGGTCCAGTACTGAGTAAATCAAGACTACTCAACTTATGGAAGGAAACATGAGACATATAAGATATGAAAGACTCTAGCTTACAATTCTCATGCTCAATTATATGTATGATACATGCACCATTACACTCATACGGTAATTCAGGCTCAATTATACACTTATTACATACATTAAAACATAGGATCACGGATTCATACTTATGAGTACATTACTCAACATGGCAGCACATAAGATACCAGCGTACAAGAAATCACAATCACATGCTAAGCAACACAAATCCAACAATCCAATGATATCATTACTACATCTAATTTTATTTATTTACAATGAGTTCAGGGACCCCACTATTCTTAAACTAGTGGAACGGTCTGAAGCACCTCTCGGGGACAACACACCCGAGCCACTATTATCATCCGGTGGAACGGATCCTACACCTCTCAGGGAAAAACGCTCCTCAGCCACTATTCTGAACCGGTGGAACGACTTGAAGCACCTCTCAGGGACAAGACACCTGAGCCACTATTATCGTCCAGTGGAACAGACCCTACACCTGGTCCTGACTCACGTAATCTTTCACTTTAAATAATTAGTGTCTTATCCATTACTTAACTCATATCATATTCTTGTTCACGATGAGTATAGGGCCCCACTATTCTTAATCCGATGGAACGGACTGAAGCACCTCTCAGGGACAAGTCACCTGAGCCACTATTATCGTCCGGTGGAATGGACTCTACACCTCTCAGGGCAAAACGCTCTTGAGCCACTATTCTGAACCGGTGGAATTCTTGAAGCACCTCTCGGGGACAACACACCCGAGCCACTATTATCGTCCGATGGAATGGACCCTACACCTCAGCCCAACTCACGTGATATTTCACTTTAAGTTATTAGTATCTTATTCCAAGATTTTAACCGACCATAAATCAGGCCCACATGAATAATTCCATGACATAAGAATACAACATAAGGTATCAAATAGTTTCAAATCCATACTCAACCATTCACATACTCAAATACATACCATATTCAACATCATACTAACATACATTGGCATTGGGACTATGAATTCATACATACATAAAATTACCACACAGAAAACAGCATACACTGGACAGAATTAAATGATCAATAGGCATACTTATCACCTTTCACTTCAAGTAGACATACATCCAAATTCCATCATAAGTAAAGGTAAGTATTGAATTACCTCAATCCGAAGCTAGCTAAGAAAATTGAGAAAGAGGGAGAGCTATTGAAAGCTCGACAATCCACGAGAAAGTTTTCCTAGATCGCCGATAGAAATCGGAACTAGGTTAGAAACTATCTTATCAATTAATAAATCACATATTCTAATTAAATAAACACAAACGGATACAAACGATCTTTCTTGGAAAATGCGTCCAAAACTCAGGACTCAAGAGCATAGCTCTATTAAGATTTAAGATTAAAATATAAATCAAATGATTTAAAACCCAAAGATAGAAATCGATTAGATAAAAGACACACAGCAAAATCAATTTATAAAACAATCCCCGAAGATTAGGGTTTTTAATGCCTAAACTACGAATCGACCAAATCACTTCGATTACCTCAAATTGATAGTTTTAAAACACAATTAAACTAATTTTAGATAAATCCAGATAATCAATTTCAACCAAAACAATCTTCCGATTAACTAATTCAAGACGATCTGTTTTCAAAATTAGGGTTTTAAAGCCCACGACACAAACTCAGGTAATTCAAATCAAATAATTCCAATTAAAGGTATTAGAATACAATTAGGATCATTTCCACTACTTCTATAAATTTAATTTTAGAAAAACAACTATACAAATAACATATTTCATAATCTCACTTGAAATCTAGGGTTTTAGGCCCGAAATTACAATTCGGTTGAATCCTATTAATTTAATCAAATTGAATGTTTAGAAATGCAATTAGACATATTTCACAACATATCATATAATCAATTGCTCAAAACCAATAAAAGAAATACCCAATTCAGCACAATTAGGGTTTTTGAGCCCGGAACGCAAATCCGATCAATTCTTGCTAAAATATATAAATTGATGGTTCGAAAATGTAATTAAATATATTCTAATATAAATTGTATAGTCAATTGAATAAAACGACCCCATAACACAATCCAATTTGGACCCGCAAGAGTTTTGACCTAAAAATCCAATTCCGATTAGTTACGCACAATTTTCCCAAATCAACACTTCCGATATGAAATTAAATACATTTCAAATGATATAGTAAAATCAATTGAGCGAAACGACTCAATTACGCGATCCAATTTTATTACACACGAATTTTGACCTAGGAATTAAATTCTGATTAATTTTGCATAGATTTCTCAAATTGACGGTTCTAACATGAAATTAGATACATTTAAAAACATATTGTATAATCAATTTATCCAAAATCGCCAAATCGGACGGATCCGAAAAAATTGGACATAACCCGACCTAAAATTCAATTTCCCAAATTTTCAACACAAACCATACAATTAATATATCCAAATCAATCTTACAACACATATATACATAATACAACAATTAATTTAGCTTATCACAAGCTAAATCATACCCAATTAATTAAATTAATATTAGGATTTTTAGAAATTCATACCAAACGAAAATCAACGAAATCGGAGCAAAGGAAGGCTGGAGAAGCTTCGTCGGGGACCGGGGGTGGCTCGCCGGTGGTCACCGAGACTCGCCGGAGCGGGACGGCGGCTCGTCGTTGCTGCTGTTGCTCCCGCGCTGCTGCCGGTGGTTGTTGTGGCTGCGGTCGAGCTGGCTGTTGCGCCTGCTGCTGCGTCGCCGGCGGTCACGTGTGGCAGCAGGTTGGAGGCCAGCGACCGACGAAGGAGGAGCAGGGAGGAGGAGGTCGGGGCTAGGGTTTCTACGCAAAGGGTAGGTCGGGAGCAAGGGAGACGGGAAAGAGAAGAGAAAAGGAAAAGAAGAGGGGGGGTTCGGTCAAGGCACCGGTTGGGTTTTTTTTTTTTTTTTTTTACAAATACAAATATAAAATGAAATACTAATTATCTAAAATTGTTTTTGGAAGAAATTTACCTAATATTTATTTAACGAAAATTTATTTCGAATGAATCGAAAAGCTTAAAATTAATATACAAGCTATATAAAGAATTTCATAAGTATTTTCGGAAGAATTTACCAATGAACGTAAAAATTTATATTATTTACGGAAATACATTATAAGACCTCGAAAAATTATTTAAAAACATATAATAAAATATTTAAGTCAAATTCTAATAAACCGAGACTAATTTAAATAATTTCTGAAACCGATTTTTTCGCAAATCAAAAAGCGTAAAACAGAAGAAAATTAATTCGGAAAAGAAATTCACAATTAAACTCCGAAAACCTTTTTAATTTAAAACTTCCCAAAAATATTAACAATTTTCGGAAACAAATAAATTTAAAGTCAGAAATATTTTCTAAGGATAAAATCATTAAAATAACTTTAACTATTTAAATAGAAATTTTATAATTTAAATAATATATTTCGTTAACGAAATATAACTCCAAAATAAAGTCGTAATCACACGACGAAGTTATAATCGAAAACGAATCTAAAATATTAAAAATCAAAACACGAGAAAGAATGGGAATACATATTTTTAACCGAAAATCGAAATCATAAGAATATAATAAAATCATGGTCGTGAACGAATTCATCTAAAATAGTTCGCAACGACGACGATTAATTAAATTTAAATATGAATTCGAAATCGTTGATAAATCCATAAAACGAATCAAAATTAAAATAATTAAATATTTACATCAAATTACGCTAATAAAATCATTAGGCTTAATAAAATTAGGTTTTAAAAATACGGGGTATTACACTATTGGTTACCACCATTTATTTCCATATTATTCCACCATCTATAGATTTCTTTTGCACCAATGTATATCCCCATTCTCTCTATGTATTTTTAGTGCTCTCCATATTGGTACAACCAAATTTTAAGGGATCAAACTTACAATGTTGTCTTTTATTATGCTTGATGTGGATGACATGGACTATATCAACCAAAAATTATTTCACACATCTAACATACATAATCCATGTCCTAATCTATGGCATTTTGGTGTTGATAATTAGTAAAGTTAACCTAATTTTGAGTAATAAATATGCCATACTGACTGTGAGTATATACACTTGATCCACCTATCTACAACCACCACCATGTCATCACCACTGTGTCAGATTGGGCGCATCTAAAGGCATTTATGTGTATTTTTATTTATTATTTAGTTAATAGTTAGTTTCAATATTATTTAAACAAAGTTACTATATCATATATTATTTTAGTTAACTATGTTTACATTAACTCGTTTACTATTTTTAATGATATTAACATATTAAAGTTGCGGTGGAGACAATGGGAGGTGGTGGTGCTGTGGTATAATGGAGGTGACAATCACTTAACCTTGACACTTTATGCTGATTTGTGAGTTTGATTGATACTAACTCACCTCTACTTGTAATATGGTAACTGTTGATCAATGCTAACTCCTGAAGAATACTTACAAAATTTATCTAATCCATAAACTAATTCTAATAGGATGAACCATAGAAGACATTACTAATTAAACCTAAGAAAACTCTTAATCTGCAATTGGTCATCGACCTCTCATTAAATACATCACCAAATAAAAATTGTAGTCATGGTTCCATCAAACCAAGATAACTAACACCATTTAGAGTTCCCATCAAACCATGATAATTGGTGATATTATAAAGTATGAAGAATTAGGGTGGAGGTTTGGTGGTAGTTGATTTTCTCGAACTTAGAACACGATATTTTTAGCAGGAGTGCATGACGTTTCATCTAATCAATCTAAGATAAGTTCTTTATGCACCAACTTAAGTTAGAATTTTAGACGAGATGTATTCTATGTCTTTCCATTCACTTCACCTTCTCCCATCACTCATTATTGTGTTTATCTGCCTATATATTTATTAGTGTGTTTCTTTTTGTATTTATCCATAACTATTACTTACGTGAAGGGATGAGATAGGGATATTTTCTCATTTCATCCATCTTTTTTTATGTTTATTGCCAATGTCACTATTGAACGATTTTGGATTCATGTTCTCAAAAAAATTATTCCAAAAGCAACATAACTTGTGCGTAATAACATAAGCTGGTAGTGTTTGCTGACATGGATTGGGTCCACCGAATAGTTTATCCCTGTTTGCTACAGCTTGATCTTGAGATATTTATTCTTGAAACAACGTGACACACTAGTGCTCTCGACAATCCTCATTCGACGTTCTTATGAAAATCACCCTTTTCATCGTACAACATTCTCGATCCATCAATGACCTATGAGCATGATATTTTACCTCGATAGTTATAATGATAAAATTTATTGATCATAGTTTGAAAATGTTGTACTTAATTCATGCAAAAATTATTTAAGGAAAAATATATGTACAATAAGAAAGTATTATTCCATGATAAATTCAACCATGATAATATATTTAATTATTTATAGCTACTTTAGGAGAAATTTGTGAATTAAAGAATAAATATTTAGATTTTTTTCAAATTATGAAAGAAATATTTTTAAATTTACGATAAAAGGAAAAACGTTTAGGTATTGTTTCAATTAAGGAAGTTCTCTATTAAAATAATATTATTTTTGTATAAGTACTATATTTGACATATTATAAACATATACATATAATGACATCTATTATTACTTATTTAATATACCAATTAACTACAAATTAATTTAATACACAATTATTTTATTATTTCTTTAATATTTTAACAAAAAGATAATATTATATTATATTTCATTTATTGTATACATATTTTTCAGAATTCTCATATCAATATACAAAAAACAAAAACTAAAAAATGAAGAATTAAAAGATTGAACTTAATAATAAAAAATAAGTGAAGTATTTTTGTAGTAAGTGTTTTTTATTTAGTTTCTATTTTTTATATTTAGAAATTGAGTATTGTGACATTAAGATGAATTTTCAAAAATATAATTTATAGTTTCCATATTTTTGCTTTTTATTTTTTATTTCTATAATTTTAGAGTGAAAAAACTACTAAAAACATGCTTAATTAACTTTCTTTTTTAATTGTTAATTCTAGTTTCATTTTTAGTTTTTAACTTTATTTTTAATTTTTTTAAGTTTTACCCTTTTAGTTTTCATGTTTTTAAATTTTTAATCATTTAAGTTTTTAGAATATACATATTTTAATTTTAATTTTTTATTTGGATTTATTAATTTGTTAATTTTTATTTTTAATTTTTATATATTTTTAATTTCTATTTTTATACTTATTTTTTATTTTAAATTCTTAATTATCTATTTTTAATTTTGTATGTTAATTTTTTTAAATTCAATTTTAAATATTCAAGATAAAAATAAAAATTAATGAAATATAAAATATTTAAGTAAATATATTAAATAAGTAATAAAATAATTTTATATTAAATTTAGTTATAGCTAATCAATATATTAAGTAAATATTGATACATATAATTATATGCATACATTTATCATATGTAAAATACTGTATTTTTACCACAAGAAAATATTATTTTAATAGAGAAAACTCCTTGTAAATTAAAAAATAAGTCTTCTTTAATTGGAACAAATATAAAATATTTTTTCTTAATCCAAAATTTTCTCTCTATTGTATAAACATCTATATAAGAAAATCAATATTTAAACTTCGAATTTTGGATTGGAGTAAGAGTTTGTAATAATTTAAGGGGGTATAAATATAAGAATCATTAGTGATATTTTTTTATGAATAATACGCATTTATTACTATCAAATAATCATGAAATAAAGCCACCAAGATACTCTACAGAATTTTAGACATTTCCTTCTAATCTATTAACAAACATGACAAATGAATTAAAATGGGAACAAGCTTTCTAGCCTATTAGCCATTTCTTTTACAATGGTATGAATCAAAACATTTGGCAAATTTCTCTTTTGATATAAAATTTATTGGTTCCTCTCTTCCCATAAGTGGTAAGCAAGTAACAAAGGAAAATAATTTTATATTTGGGTCCCCACCATCTATGCATCCAATTCATCACCCAAGCGAAATTTGTTGGATAATGAGTACGCTCAATACCCTTAAGCAACTTGTGCCATACTATTTACCCATAAGGGCACTCAAAATGTAAATGAAGCACAATTTCCTATTTCTCATTGCATAATGTATATTTGTGTCATTCTATATTTAGTAAATAG
Source organism: Tamarix chinensis (assembly GCA_030549775.1). Classification (NCBI taxonomy): domain Eukaryota; kingdom Viridiplantae; phylum Streptophyta; class Magnoliopsida; order Caryophyllales; family Tamaricaceae; genus Tamarix; species Tamarix chinensis. The sequence goes on from CM060182.1 coordinate 56,360,401, forward strand.
CTTATCTCAAACCACTAGCCATAAATGGATTTGTTATCAAGGCAAAGAAGTTGGGTACCCTACAACTTGCCACCAATTCCCCTTCCCCTTTTATTCTTAGAAGTGCATAAGCCTTAGATATGTTGTATGAGTTAGCACTTGTAAGGACATTCAATTTGTTCATACTATCAACATATTGAGGACATCATTTAAAAACTCTCCTCAAGCACCAAGAGACCGTCCATTTTTCTTTGATATCCCACAAATTCTTTCAATTTACATAATAAGTGTGAACCCAAAACACCTAGAGAATATCCTTTTTATGCTGTAGATTCCACATAATACAACCCAAAATTGCATTATTCCAAGCCTCTAAGTCCATAACTCCAAGGCCACCCTCATACTTAGGCTTGCATGCATGTTCTAATGTAATCAGTGATTTTCTCGTAACTATGTTGAAACCTAACTAGAGGAAGGACCGATGCAAGGAGTTCACATCCATACATTTTGAAAGAAAAATATAATTAACTCTAGTATGCTTCAATGCCAAATAAAATAGATTTAATCACTTGTGAATGTCCAGAATAGCATAAGAAACGATTATTCCAAAGCTTCGGCTTGAAGGTGAGACTATCAAGAAATGTGTGGTACTCCTAGTTAGTAACCTTATTCTTTTCAATGGAAACTACAAATAACGAACATGCGGACAACCCTTTGGGAAGTGTAGTTCATTTGTAAGCTGAGATTTCACCTGGTTTGATACCTTGTGATATATATCTCCAAAATTTGTATTTCAATAATTCTATTAATTGTTATAGACTATGTTGTACCTATAATTATTTTTCTTATTGTGTGGTTGTTTATGAGATTAATTCAAGACATGGGAATGGATCAAAAGATTGTTGTAGTTGCTGCCGGGAGTTGTTACAGAAATTATGTTGTATTAATTTGTAGAAAATCCCATGTGATGCATTTGCTGGCAAATTTGGCTAATGGGGATTAAGCTGGCTGTGTAATCTGCATTTCTATTACTTTGACCCATAATTATTGGGTTAGTTGGAATGCAGATTCCTCAACCCTTGGTAACCATGATTAGCTATTATATATTTTAGCTAATGGGAATTATTTGTACATCTATTACTTTGGATTATTATGCATTGTAATGATCTTGTAAATTTGGGTTGTTTCTTTGACCAGCCGTCGACCCATGTTGTATATGTCTCGGCTGATCATTGGGCTGTATTTGGGCTAATTTGTATGGGAAACGTAGGCCTGCGATCGTGTATATTGTACGTCTTTCTTTTGTATTGTATACGCCATATATATAAGGCGTATACACCGGCTGTATCAGACACTTTTGGTCGAATACATTTTGAGATAATTTTTTGGAACTCTCTCGCTCTCTCTCTTGACTCTCTCTTGCGACCTCCTCGTTCACATTTCTTCTCGATCTCTTCTCGATCTTCTCTGTTCTACAACTTCAGTAGCCATTGATTCAACTGCGCTCTGAGTTTTCTAATCTTCCTTTGGAGAAAATCCTTAGGCTGATTGTTTCGGTGAATCAAACCCCGCGCTCGATTTTTGTTTGCAATCCGGCGAAATTTCTGTGAAACCCTTCCAGGTTTCATCATTTGGTATCAGAGCCTCGATTATTCGAGTGCTCGTGGTTTAATTCGTTTATTACTGAACTTTTATTGTTCTAATTACCATTCTTGAGTTCGCTAACCCATATTTCTGAAGTGTGAATCTAGGGTTTGCGACTGACAAAAAAATCGAACGATTTTTTGTCTTGTTTAAGCCGGCGACCAAGAGGGTTACAACCAAATGGTATAATGCCCCAAACAAAATTTAAAACACTTTACTTACCCAATGACCCATAAATCATAGCATGTCTGCGTCTATACTTTTATATTGTAGCTGACCCAGCTAGCCTATCTGCATTCATATTGAGTTAGTTTTGTGTTGCGAGAAGCCTAAATATATAAAAAATTTGCTGACGTATATCAATTATTTACTTTGTTTTCAAATTTGAAACAAAAAATAATAATAAAGGACTTACTTTTATGTCAAACATTACTCGAGATTCAAGCTTAATTCCCGGGAGGTGCCAATAGTTTAAGAGCAGGTAACTTTGGTTCTTATTGTGACAAATTGACTGCATTGTACATAACCCTCAAGCAACCTAGACTAAAAGAAAAATAGTAGTACTAACTATTTTCTCTCTGTTTCTTAGGGATATAAATGTGTTGAAAATAGTTAAATGCCTCTTTATTTATGTTCCACTTATTTATTAGCCAAGTCAGATCCCCCCTTTTTTTTTACCCAGTAAGTGCTAGTATTGTTAGGGTATAGAAGCACCCTAAAGTTACATGGTGGAAGGGTATTGTGATATATTATGTGTGCTATTATGATTGAGTTACTTAGGGCTCTAAAGAAATTGCTGCTGGAAAAGGAAATTATATATAAAAAAATTTAGAACGCCCTTTTCTTTTATTCTCCTCCTCCTCTTCCTCCTCTCTTCTTCCTCTTTACCTAACAGTTCTGTTGGAAAGATATGATTTGCGGGCATATTCCCATATATCAATGGAGATCAAAATTCTGTAATTCGATTAATTATTCCATTTTTGCTGCTTCAGTTCCTGCTGTTCTAGTGCTGCCTAAGTGTCCTAGTTTCCTTACACAGTGAGAAATTCAGAGACAAGAAAAGGACAAATTTGGACACTAAATTTAAGGGAAAAATAAGAAAAAGTCAGAAGGTAAGCAATTCGTTAGTCCTACTTTTGGCATCCATTAAAAAATAGTAGAATGGAGAATGCAACCTTTACAAATTGCCTAACTTTATAAAATAATAATAATAAATCCTAATGTGAGTATATTTGTAGGATCTACGACATCTTCATCAGATATTGCATATTGGACCAAATCAAGGCATCAAACCTTTGTTCAATTATTTATTGAGGAGGTTAAGAAAGGTAATAGACCTACTTCAAGTTTCAAAAAGATTAGATGGTCCAATATTGTTGATGGTCTTAATAGGCTTGAGAACGTGCGATACCAAAACATTCAAGTAAAAAATCATTTTACCTCAACAAAAAAAAGATTAATTGGCATGAGTAAAACTTGAAAGTAAAACCGGACTTGATTTTATCCATATTGTCAGTGCCGTGAATTATGGAATTGTATTAAATTCAAGATTTAAAGTCATTATTATTATTTTAATTAGATTAAAAAATCACCTTGATACCTCTTGAATAATTAAACTAGGCATGGCTTAATGAAAGTTTGAGACTATATTGAAGTAATCTTTAGTTGGACCATTATTAGAGCATGATTGACCATTGTTGTATGATAAGATGTAGGTTAATGGTCATCTTTAAATATTGTTACCATTTGAGGCTGTAGGTGTTATGCATGTCTCCTTTTTTTGTTTGAATTATTGTAATGTGAGTATACTATCTCTTAGAAGGTGTTGTAATTTACTTAGTACGAAAAATTTGTACTGATACTACATTTTCAGGTGGCTTTGTCGCAAAGTTGGAGGGAGATTTGGGTTTGGGTTAGAGTGTTTAGAGTTATCCAGTGTCCCTTGTCCCATTGTAGTTTGTGTTGTTCTTAATGTCACCCTTTTGGGACGTAAAGTGTTGTAAAGGTTTTTGCACTGTATTTAAATCTCTTCTCTCTTCCACTCCTTTTTGGTTTGTTGTGGTTTTGGCTAACCATACCTAGTCTTTGTGTTTGAGTTATTTTGGTCTTACAAATGGCATGAGTTAGGTATTGATCTTACCTCTTTCCATATTGGTTGTGGTATAGCACTTGATATTTTGTATAATTACTTCTGATGACCAAAATATTTAAGCAAAAAATTTGGGGGTGTTACAAATTTACAATGGAAGTTGATACCATATTTCCTAGAATATGGGAAGGTCCCTCGTGGGTGGCAATGCACCTCTTAATTGTCTCCTGGTGCACTATTGTCAAGGGGTCTGGCACAAAAGAACCACTAGAAAAGCTTATGTTAGTGTCTACAAATGTTACTCTCGTGAAGTTAAGAGCTTCACAAATGATATACCTCATGCAAATAAAGATGAAAAATTTGGAAAAGGCTACACGGAGGAATACCTCGAGAATAAATGACCATACTAAGGGATAAACTATCATTCAAACCATTTGCTCCTAAAATCATGTTGCAATGACCTTTATTCTTGGCTACTTCCAAGAGATTCTTGATCTGCTCATAGATGATAGTCAATGGATTCCCCTTCTTGTGGTTATTGTAGGGAACTATGATGGAAATACATAATTTAAACTTAGGGCTTGTTTGGTATGGGAGTAATAGGGGTGAAATTTTTTTCCCTATTTTGTGTCTTTTATATTGAGTATTTAATAATAATAAATATATTTTTAATAAAATACCCATTTTAGATCAAATTAAGATCTAAAATGGGTATTCATTTGAATAAGAATATTTAATTTTAACTAGATTATATAAGATATATAAAATATGGGGGTAATTTTTCCACCCGTATCACCCCCTAACCAAACAAGCACTTAATTGACATAGTCACAATCTGAAAAATGAAACTAAATGTTCTCTATTAATTGGGAATGTTCCTGGTGGGAAAACCCTTTTTTGATCCATAAAAAATATAAACCTTTCTTATTAGGGATGGCAATTTTTCCCGTGGGTTCGGGGCCCCGTCGGGGATTCCCCTTTCGGGTTCGGGTTCGGGGATTCTTAACGGGGATTTTTTCGGGGACGGGGCGGGGACGGGTTTGGGGTCCCCATCCCCGAACCCGCCCCAAAATTTTATATATATATATTTTTATATAATTATATATATATATGATATATATAATTTTTTTATAGAATATAAATTAAAAATATAATATTAAAAAGTAGTTTGAGGATCGGGGATGGGATCGGGGATCGGGTATAAAGTCGGATTTCGGGGATCGGGTCGGGTTTTAAGAACGGGAAATAAATCGGGGATGAAAAATAAATCGGGGATCGGGTCGGGGAATCCCCGATAAAAAAATAACGGAGATCGGGTCGGGTTCGGGGATTATTTTCCTTATCGGGTTCGGGGATGGGGATGGGGTCCCCGTCCCCGACCCGCCCCGTTGCCATCCCTATTTCTTATCCCGATCATTGGTTGACACACCCAACACTAGTTGCTTATGACACACTCAATGCTGGTCAACAATACCCTATCACCATCCTTGATATGGACTTTTGGGTAATAAAAAAATTTGTGTAACTCCAAATCCACCACCACGTGGTCCACACCTATCAATTTGCCTAAGTAGATTAGAGCTAGTAGGACCCTAAGTGTTGGGACTTAATGATAGGGTAAGAGTCCAATATTGGTTAAAAATTCCCCCACCAACTCCACCAATGAAAACCTTAGCTCGTACTGAAAAGGGTTCTCATAGAAGTACACCCAACCTGTAGAAGCCTAGGTTGCCCTTTCCTCTATATGGGGAGGCCTTAACCAAAGGTTGATAGGAAACATATAATCACTCTATATCAACGATAAAAAATCTACATCTACCAATGATGTTGACGAGATGATCCCCTCTCCTTTTAAGATCTTCATGCTATGGGTCTCCATCACCTCCTCTAGTGAGGATAGTTGCCTAGCCCCATTTTCATTCATTACAACCCCATAATTGACTACTATGGTGCCTCGTGCAACAATGTGAACTAGGTTTAGCGCTAATATTGTATCGCTTGTCCCTTGGACCACACCCTCTATAGGAAGAGCATTTTCTAGGGTTGTTGCCCAAGGATCTTTGGGGGTAAAAATTGAATTCCCTTTCCAGCATCACATCGATCATTTTGTAACTTTAGTTGGGCCTTTCTTACATGAGAAAAATAAGCTAACCAAAGAACAAGATGGTTAGAAAACTCACCAATTAAGGACAATCGAAGACTCTCTAAATCCCTACAACCAAAGCAAGATAAAGATAGATAATTGAAGCATCATTCCCTCTCTCCTTATCTTAAAAAAAGGGAGGGGGAATACAAAACAAAAATATTTGGGTAATGATCATACCCCTTCAAGATGACTATGCATATCCCAACCTATTATTAACCATCATTTGCCTCGTAAAAGGTTTAATCATGTCTCTAACAATCCTACTTGCCAAAATCATCACTACCCCATCCACTCCCCAAATCAAGGCCCTTGACTTAAGGAGTGAGGGGACTAAGTGTATGGGCAAAATGAAACCCTTTGATATAACCTAGAATGATGAATCCTAAGAGTTCTATGCATTTTGGGTAACCTAAGACTTCATAGAGGTTTTTCCTCAAATTCGACTGACTCAGTCCACACAACTACATATGTAAGTGAATATCACAACTTTAACATTGAGTACAACTAATTAAAAAAATAGGTCATTCTCCACTTCGTTTGAATGTACCAACTTCCCTCAATTTCCCTACACAAACCACGTCCAACAACAGTCTCATCCCACCTCATATAAGGGGAACATTGTGAGTCATGAACTCCATAAATAGTAAATTTGCAATGCCCTTAGGGGTAAAACAAATTGAACAATTAATCTAAGTAATCTACCAAACAATCACAACTCACCAGTCACACTAAGCAACTTTTTGCCAAGTCATTCAACTCTTTGTTGTTTCCACCAATTACAACATGAATGACTCCCTACAGATGCCTCTAGCTAGGGACTTCAAACCTTTCACCATCGGCGTCCATGCTTGTGCAACCTAATGGTTAAGTTACTTCGAGCCTTCTCTTGCTATCTATCTACATTATTAACATCTTATGCTATTAACTCGAGTGACTGAATGTCCTTAAGCTAGCATCATACCGGTGTCTCTCTTATGCTTTCGTATTTTTCTTGTAGAAGAATTAGCAGTACCCCCACCCAATTTCAATCTGTAAACCCATTATAGGCTGTAAGGATCTACATTCATAATATAATAAATTATTAATAAATAATAATGATGATAATTAAAATTAATAATTATTTTTAATTAATATTAATTTATATATTTATAATTAATAATAATTATTAGTATTATCAAAAGATATTAATAATTAATAGTACTTAAATTAATTAATTTTCATATGTGATTAATAGTACCTAATAATAGTTAATATTAATATTAATATTAAAAATCATAACATTCATAATTATTGTTATGAATAATAATTAATTAATTAATATTAACATATCAAAATATATTTCAATTATTACTAATATCAATAATAGCCATTAATTATTAATATTAATATTAATTGATAATGAATAATTATATGAATAACAGTAATAATAATAATTGATATTAATAATTAATAGCAGTAATTAATTTTAAATATAATCAATATAATTAAAATAAATAATTAGTAATAATTAATATTAGTTATTAGTAATTATTAATATTAATATTTTTCATAATTTACTGTAAATATTAATAAATAATAATAATAATTATTAGTGTTATTATTAGTTAATAATAATAATAATTAATATCAGTAAATAATAATGACAATAATAATAATGTTGGTGGGTGTGTATAATTAATAAGAGCATAAAAATAATAAAATTAGATAATTTAAATATTTAATAAAAAATAGTGGACATACTAAAAAAATAATACTATAATATATATATATATATATATATATATATATATATATAATAAAATTATAAAACTAATATGTAAAATAAATGATTAAAAATATATCTAAATCGATAATAGAGAGAATGTGGTACAAAACAAATATAAAGTTTATTTTCACCTTATTACTAAGTCTTCCTACAACAATATTTTTTGTAACAATAATATTATTATTATATTTTTTGCAGCGCTATTTAAAATCTAATAATAATATTTTAATCAATTTAGTCTATTTAAAATTTTAATTTAATATCTTTATTTGTCTATATTTTAAACGCATTTTTTATTGTGAAATTAAATAAAGCAAGTATCGTCGTATCGAGCAGTCTGTGATCAAAGTCACTAAATGGCGGCCGATGGTAGCCGGCCGGGCCCGTTCCCAGGAAAGTACGGTGGCCATTCACTGTCACTGATTCATTCGCTTCTTCGTATTCAACACTTCTTACGAGAAGAAGAGGAAAATGCATGCCAGGCTACCCCCCTCGTTATTATCTTATTCTCCCTCCTCCAGCGTCTATTGCTAGAGTCTCTCTCCTTCTCCAGTTCTTCTCTTTTGCGGAACCCCCTCTTTGTGCTGCTGATTAGAGCTGTAACTTGAACTGGGGTACTTCATGGCGTTTAATTTCGAATCATTGACAGAAGCAACAACAGGTGCAATCGGAGCTCTGGTTAGCACCAGCGTCTTGTATCCATTAGACACATGTAAAACGAAGTACCAAGCTGAGGCTCGTTCTCCTGATCAGCAGAAATACAGGTGAACTTGTGTCTTTATTACCCCTGTCCGATCAATTGAGTGTGTCTTAATTTTGACTTGTACCCTATATTTTGTCGATTGGATTCCTAATTAATGATTGGTCACACGCTTCTATTAATTTGTGCTGCTTCGGATTATTAATGTTCCGTTTGATCTATGATTGCCGCCGAATCAAGTGGTTACCCACAATTGTTCAGGGAACAGTTACTTGTAGGTATCTTCATTTTCATCTGTTTTGAAATTGTAGTTCCTCTTTTAGCAATTTGATGTCAGGTTAGTTAGAAAAGAATCCTTGTGAACAATCACTAAATTCAATATATGTTTAGTGCCTTCATAGGCTTGAATCAGAATTTCACGATCTTCCTCCAATTACGAGCTGAATATCGTATGTATTGCGACAATTCAGCTTCTTATGGAGAATATTGGTTTCCAGTAATATAGTTACTCTTTCAGTCGAAATTCGATTCCGTACGTTGGTTCTACGATTTCTCAGCTTTTGCTTACTCCCATGGTCTTACTATCTCCAACTGTGATGAGTGGGTGTTCTCTGTCCCTTTCACGGTATTATAGAGTTAACCCTTTCTATTCTTAGCTTCAATCTTGGCTTGTGTAAGGATTCCTGGGTTCTGTTGACTTGTGGCCATTATGGTGAGCACTGCGACCAAATATTGTCCTCATTGACAGTGCAGGCTGAGGTGAAGATTGTATTTAACTGTATTTACCGTTACCACTGTGCTGGATCTAAAAGCTCGCTCGTGAATTGCAGCTTGCAAAGAAATTTGGTCTGCTTATCCTTTGATCCATAGGCATGGCTTTAAAATGGTTTGCCTACCTGCTTGATACCGACAACTGGTCTGACTTTGATGCGATGCTAATCCCAATTCTTTCATGGGTGCAAATCCTTGTTGCCAAAGTTATACACCATGATCTCCTAAGCCATGTTGCAGATTGGCCAATCCTGAAACAAACATAAGAAAATATGCTGTAGGATAGCATAGGATGAAAAAGATCCTTAGGAAAGAGGCTTTATTGTTGGTTTGCTATTTTAGCTGTTTTTTTATTTTTTATATTTTTTGTGTGAATGATTGGCATTAGGTAGCAGAGATACAAAAAATGTAAAACTCCAGAAGAAGTCTGATCCCCATAAAATTAACCTCTTGGATCAATCTCTTTTAGAAGTCCTTTCATATTCTTCTACATCCCATGCAATATTTTTACATTTCAGTAATCTGCTAATGTTCAATGTTCATAAACTTCTGATCCTCGAAGTTTCTACAAACAATTTTCAAGCATGACTGCCTGTCCAATTAATTTTGTGACAGAACACCTAAAGAAATTTTGGTTGGATGTTTAAATGTTTGTGTGTTTAATATGAAAATCAAAGTCCAGGTAGTCTTCATTCTTTCGCATGCTTGATAGCCAGTGAGAATACACGGTGCTCATGGGATTTATTGCTTTGATTCTCATCCTCCATCTATTGCGTTGCATCATGGATGGAGATGAAATATATTGAGATGTTGCTGTTCATGGTTCATGTGTATTTTTTTCCTCATTTGGCTTGTTTTATTACTAGAGTTATCCCCCATTTTTTGTTTGTTAATCTCAATATGATCCTCTATTTTGGAAAAACTCTTTTCGGTGAAGCATGACTTGGAAATTTGGAATTGTGTTTTCATGGATGATCCAATTGATAATGTAACATATATGTAAAAGGTTACATATGCAACAACATTGTGGCTTCACTGCTGAATAGAGCAGCTTGACTGAGCTGAAATAATATGAAGATATGTGATACATATTTGTTAAATCATAAAGTTTTTGCTTAATCTTTTATAATTGGTGGAGTTAATTTAAGTTTTGATAGTTTATAGCTGAATCGAAATGAAATGATATATTTTTGGCTTATATGATCACTATTATTCATTTGGTGTATTTTCTTTGTTCATTTTTATCAAATGATTGAATTAGTAATTAATGTAAAGACAATTCTTTGAAATATTATAAAATAGTAACTTATTAAATAAAATTATAACTTCTACATCTACTAAGAAGTAAGAAGTGTAATAAATTAGATTGAAAATAAATTTTATAACGTAGTGAAATATAATAATTAAAAGTTGGATAGTATTGATATATACATGTTTAGCTTGCTTTCCTTTTTACGTTTTTTAGTGTGCGTCTATTTTGTATATGGAGTTTCCCATTCACTCTTTTGATGTAAACTTACAGATATAGTAGTGTAATCATTAGACCAGCTTAATTAAAAAAATGTAAACAGGCATACACCTTTTTAGATTAGTTGTCAATTGAATTGGTCGGACAAATCAATTTTACATGCATGCATAATATTTCAAATAATGATGGATATAATCTGTTGAGTTAATAAAATGAATTTAGTAGTTTATCCAATAATCTGAACTTGAATTTCCAATGTTTTGCTTTTCCAAATGAAGTCTCAACATATTACAATCTTCATTTAGGTTTTCAGCTCATCACTGTTCCTTCACCTCCACTTCCCTTCTTCCTTGGATTTTCCCAACCTCTTATCTGTTGTGAATGGCTGCAAGCTCTTAGTTGGGTGTCAATATAAATGCCCCAACCTGTGATGATTACAAATATCTGGTGAAAAACGAAAAAGAAAACTGAATTTTTTGACCTGCCTTGGTAGAGGATTAACCTTCAACTGTGATGTTAAGTGCTTCAGCTGGGGTTTGACTATATCTTGTCCTAGGTCCAGACCCCCCCATCATGCAATACCCATAGATTTTTAGAAATGGTTCCTTATTTAGATTAGAGGTGAGGTTTGGTATTATCTTTACCCTGTCAAAATCTTGCTCCAACTAAGACCTTATAAGTGAAAGGATTGACCCAACTTCCCATCATGTCATTATATTTGACTAACTTTTTTTTTTCTACAAGATTTATTTGCTTCGGTAAGTGAGGAATTATGTTTTCAAAAGAAACTTGCACTTGGGTGCCGCAAATGTGAAAGCATCACAACTCTATGAGTAAATTAAAAGTTTATATTATTGGCATACTAAATAATGTACCAGGATCTATTCTCATTCTATAGGTGTACACAGTTGCAGGTTATATTGTAGTGTTTGATTTTGTGTAAGTTCAAAAGTTTAGTGTCTATATAGAATCAATTTAATGCTATCTCAAAAGATTTTTGGGGTCTCTCAGCCTTTGTTTTCATAATTAATTTTTTCTCTTTGTTTGATAGGGGTATTCAATGGGTTGGATAAGTTATGACTTATATAATCTAACCCATGAAAATAGGCTTATAGGTTAAATTGGTTGGGTTAGTATTTTATAAGATTTTACATGGGTTAACCCATGGGTTGTCATGGGTGATCATTATTGTTTACACTATAACAAAATCACTTCCACCAAAACCTTATCTCAATCGGACCTTGACGGACCCTCCCTATCGTGCCCCGGCTGGCTTTGTCAGTGAGGCCCACCCTGCCTAGCCCGACTCCTCCTGACTCACCCAGATTTGATCGGATACAGGCTTGCCCCGCCTCGACTCCTCTCGCCCAACCAAACCCGATCCTGTCCTACCTTGCTCGACCCAATTTCTCCCATGCCCATTCATCCAACTGAGCCCGCACTGTGTCTACTCCTCAAGGCCCTCTATGCTCAGCTCGACTTTTCTCAGCTCACCCAGATCCTACCCAACACTGGCCTACCTTGCCTGCCTCGACTCCTCCTGTTTGAGCCTGCTGGCATGAACCTACCCCACTCCGCCCTAAACCAACCCCATCCCTCCCTAACCCTACTCAGCCCTAGCTAGCCTTGGCCCTACCCTGTTCCGTTCGGGCACACCCACCCCTACCCAACTCCATACATCTCTACCCAACTCTGCCTATTCCCAACAAGGTAGGCCCACTGACCTTGGCCCACCTTGAGTCAATTGGGTCCACCCAGTTAGGTCACCTGAATCGTTCTGTGCCAGTGCCATTTGAACCCAACTTCACTGGGCTTGCCCACCCTAGGTCTGTGCCACTCCTATCCTACTCTACTCTGGCTTATCTTAAGATGACTTGACCTGAGCCTGCCCTAATTCGACCTGATTGTTTGGGCCCACTAATTCCCTAATCTATGGAGCCCTTCGGTTACAAGTAGACTCTTCCTGATTTGCCTTAGTTCAACTCGTTGGGACGCTCAACTCTTATTGGATTGGTCAATGCGTAACTAGCCTAGTTGAGTGTTGTTGTGATAGTGGTAATGATCTAGACGTGGTGTATGCATATTAAAAAGTGGTGGAGGTGACGATAGTGGTGAATCAATAAAAGATAAAATAAATAAAAAAGATTAAGGTGGTGAGGTGGTGGTGGTGGTGAATCAAAGGGGGGAAAAGGAAAGGAAAAAAAGAGTGATGGCAATGGTTGTGGTGGAAGTGATGGCGGTGGTGATAAATTAATTTGTGTATATATTAACACATGGTTATCCCTAGATAACCGGTATAATCCATGGGTTATAATGGGTTGGGTTATTAACTATGAATTATTTATTCTGATCCACCATGGGTTGGACCATGGGTTGTATGGGTTAAGGTATTATGAGTTGAGTGGAACCATGACTACCCATTTGAACAACCCTGGTCTTTAATGTTTATTCTTCTAATTTTGATGATGAGACAAGGATAATAAGTGTTAGACTAAGAAATAATGGCTACACAACCAAGAAGGGATGATAGTTGAATTGAATGGTCTGTGAAAATTTTAAGTAATGCAAATGATCAACCCTTACTAAACTTATAGCACAAAAACATAGCCCAAATAAGGAATGCAGGGAAGAAAAAGCAAACTCAATGAATGATAGCAGTTTGAGGCCTCATAACATCTCTTACTATATAGTTCCTTGCACTTTAAATCAAGAGATCACTCTTTTATTCCTTCAAATCTTGGTGTAGATAAATCAAAAATTTCTAAGCTCAGTAATTCTTATTTACTTTTTCAGTTCTCTGTTGAAGTCTTTATCAATCTACTCTCATACAACCCTTCAAGTGAATATAAAATTTATGTTTTTACAAGTATGATCCTCAATACAAGGATAAACTTTTATGATTACAATGATTAGAAAGATGAAACTTGTTGTGTATAGCACTAGATAAATATAAACTGGACAGCAATTTGAGACGTTGCAATTAGCCCTTAGTTAAATACGTCAGTGTTTGAAGTCCAATTGGCAGAAAATTTGTGCATATAACTTCAAAAGTCTGATCGAAAACTTTTGGAGACATGATTTTTAGGCCCCAGACTTTGATGTTTTTGAATTTCTCATGCACAGCCAGACAACTTTTCTCCACTTTGTGGACATCCAATGACCAAGCTTCAAATATTTGATTGTCTTACTTGGAATTTCTGATTGCCTTTCACACATCCTATGGTCAGCGAGAATTGCATAGCATCGTGCCTTATATATCAGCCTTCTGTTAATCACAGTTTTTAAAAAAAAAATATATATATATTAACTTGAGTTATAAATGATCAAACATTATTCGGTTTTTTTTTTGCCAAATGATAACTGCAATCATTTTTTAAGCTGTCTGTTCAGGTCCTCATTCCTCAAGCACACAAAAATTAGAAAAATGGTTGATATCACGTACATAATGTATAAGGGCTTGAGTGGCAAACCAAAAAACATCAAGAAGTGCTTGGAGGTCTTGTGTGACTAGTTCTTGAGTGTCTCAATGGGGCTTAGCCTTTGTTCTTGGAGAAAGAGTGTACCCATGTTGCTCCAGGTTCATTTAAGTATTTTCTGTCATTTTGTTTAGGAAGGCGTTAAAACCTCTTGTATCTTGTGGAGCTAAATTTGGGAAGACAAGGACCTGCCTTATTATATTATTTTCATCCCAATGCTTTGCATTATTTGGAAAAAAATCCCTGTACTTTGTATGGATATAACGGCATCAGTACTTGCTTTAGAAAAATTACATTGACCGCTGTGTTTCTTCTCTGCTTAGGGTGGGCATTATACTAGTTGTAAACAGGAAGAATCAGATTGTGCCAATTAGATTTTGGATATTTTCTTGTATGTTATTCTACTTCTTCACTTGTGTATGAACAGGAAATATCAGATAGTGTCAGTTAGCTTCTTCATTTTCACTTTGTGTATATTGACTACATTTTCAAGGTTATAGATCTTGTTATACATTTTGGGAGTTGATAGGCGACAATTTCTTATTTTACTCCATGATATTTTGCATAACTTTTTGGGTTCCTCTTGGAGTGCAATTTCATCATGGCTGAATGGGAAAGGCTTCTTGCTGTATTTACATGTCTGTATATTTGGGACTTATGACATTAAACAACCTGCACTCGTTACAATTCTTCTTGAATACAATATTTGGCTGTAAAGAAGGTTGGAGCTTAGCTTTTGCAAAATAATCAGGGATCTGCCACTTTTTTTTCCCTATAAATCTCTATGGGGCTTATTAAATTGATAGTCTGTAAATCATGGAACGTTGGACTTAGTAATTTGGTAAAAAAGGCCTGTATTCACTTATTTATCACAGCTCAAAAATACACTGAATGAGCCATCCTGAGTTGAACTTTGTAAGACTGGTGTTTTCGGCAGTCTTAGGGGCCTGGATGTGTTTCCATAGTTGTCCCTTATTTGAGGTCATCTATATTGCTTATTTTGACTTATTGGCCCTTTTACCAAAATATTCTTATTATGTCAATTTTATGTGTTGAGTGGTTTCGCTGGACTTTCTACTCAACCTCATTGGTTACATGGGAAGTGGACTTAGAAAGTCAAATTTTGCAAGGAGTCACTAAAATGCATACAATAAAACCGCGGTTATGGTAGCGATTGCGGTTGCGGTTGCGGTCGCAGTGTCGCGAATGATATTTTATATGTCGCGGTTGTCGCGAATGATATTTTATATGTGGCGGTTGTTGCGGCGTGATTTTTTAATTCTTTTACACAACAAATATTGGCCGATATTTACCGATATTTGCCAATATTGGCTAATATGGGCAAAATATTGGCCGATATCCGAAATTTTACCGATATCGCGACGATAAATATGTGATTTTCTGAAACGGCCGCATTTTCAGAATTTCACGTTGCAGTTGACCCAAAAACCGCGAAATTGCAGTCGATACGCAATTGCGGTACTGATATTTCATTGTATGCTAGAATGGCTTATGTTCATGAGGAATGACTTCATCTTTGTACTATCTTACCAATTTATGTATATAATTCACTTTATTGGTTTTTGCAGGAAACTTTCTGATGTCCTGTTGGAGGCTATTCGTAACCGCCAGATTTTGTCTCTGTATCAGGGCCTCGGGACAAAGAACTTGCAGTCCTTCATCTCATCTTTTATTTATTTTTATGGTTACAGCTTCTTTAAGAAGCTTTACTTGAAGAAAAGTGGATCTAAATCTATTGGAGCTAGCGCAAATTTGATGGTGGCTGCTGCTGCTGGTGCGTGTACTTGTGTCATAACTCAGGTTAGTGAATGATTAGCTACCTTATTTTGTTGTCAGATCAAATGATGTTTGTAGTCTATTAGCCTATGACTTGCAAATTTCTTGCGCTCTGATGTTTAAGTTGCTTGGAGAAGGATAATGAATTTGTTATTGTTTATTAAACGTCTGTCCTCCGAGCACTCTTGATGTTTTGAATATTTCTTTCATATTTTTCTCTGTTGACGCTGGTTCATACATGCATGCTTTGCTCTACAGCCCTTGGATACAGCGTCATCTAGGATGCAAACTAGTGAATTTGGCAAGTCCAAAGGACTTTGGAAAACCCTTTCAGATGGCACTTGGAGTGATGCTTATGATGGTCTTGGTATTTCTCTGCTTCTGACGACAAATCCTTCTATCCAGGTGCCTAATACTATCATTGTTATGACGAGTGTGTATTTGATCCAGTGGTTATAATTGGCGTTTGGCTTAACCTACTGACTAAAGCTCGTTCATGATTTAGTATACAGCTTTTGATCAGCTGAAATCTAGACTTTTGGAAGGAAGGGGAAATAATTTGATAGGGAAAGAATCATCCCCTGAATCGCTTTCTGCCTTTACGGCCTTTTTGCTGGGTGCACTATCAAAGTCAATCGCAACTTGCTTGACTTACCCAGCTATAAGGTGAGTAATAGTCTTGTTCATCTTATGTTGGAAACTCTTCCTAGTATAATTATGCGCATGCATTTGGGCCTGGTCAAGTTGGGCGTGCTCTGTCATTTTCTTTTTCGGTGAGGGTTCCATTATTTTTACTAGATTGTATTACCTTGAACATGTGAACCGTGAACAGGTGCAAGGTTGTGATTCAGGCTGCAGAATCAGATGAAGACAAGGCGCAGGGGAATCAACGCAGGTCTCGCAAAACAGTTGCAAGTGTTTTCTATAACATCTGGAAAGCGGAGGGATTACCGGGTTTTTTTAAAGGATTACAGGCGCAGATCCTCAAAACCGTCCTAAGTTCTGCCTTGCTTCTCATGATAAAGGAGAAGATTACGAAGACGACCTGGGTGCTGATGTTGGCATTGAGAAAATATATTTTAATCACCAGTGCCAGGTTAAGGACTGGGTAACTTCATGAAAATTACCGAAGCTGCCCCCATACATAACATAAAATAAACGGGCTTCCTCCGGCCTATATATGAGCAATGAAACAAGATTTACTGGAAGTTATGCTTGATTTTTGGTTTGAATTTTTCTTAGATTTTATCAATTTTCGGGGCATTGCCAAAAAAAAAAAAGGGTTTCCGAAAATATATATTAATGTAGTAGGTATGTTTCAGGGGGTATAAGAACATATGATGCCTTTTTCTTTTTTTTCTTTTTTTTTTCTGTCAGTTTTCCGTGTAGCCTTTCCTTTGGCTAAACTTAGATGTACTAATGGATAATTTAAAAGTGTTACAATTCTATATTGTAATTCACAACTGAGTTTCAAATTGCGTAGAACTGTTTAGCGTAAAAATGTTATGCTTCAGTTGCAGCAACTCCCTCCTAGTCCACATGCATGAAAGCGTCTTCTAAGTTATCTGCTTCCGTATGAATGAGTTTAGATTTCAACTATTTGTTACTTCCATACATTATCGGTTAAGTACGGCTTGAGCAGCTTTTTCAATTTGATAATGTCATCGTGAACCTCGCACGTAGAAGTATGTAAACTCTAGACGTGAGATCCGTATGTATATGGATGAATATTTTAGGTTACTCTGCACTGCTCTGCGGATGTGTACAAGTTGTATGCAAATTCTATGCAACGAGCTCGGATCTTCGTTTTTCCTAACGGCCACAGCTTCGGTTCGAGTGTTGCATAAATGCAGACAGATTATAAGGATTTTATTCTTAAAACCAGCCTTTCAGCATTAGCACAACTGGTTAACTTGATGCAGATTTGAGCATGTTAAAGAGAGAGGGGAGGGATGAAATTAAATATTGGAATATCAACTAATAGTTATTGAATTTTTGGTCAACTGATACACAAGAATTTTAAAATTTTACATATTTATTAGCGATATATTGATTATCGGTTGATATTTACTAATACTTATAATAAAAAAATTACGATACGACAATCGCAACATATAAAATATCATCTATAATATTCCGCTTCGTGCTTTTATTGTTTGAGGGCTGAAGTCTCTGATGAAAATGCAAGTCGTAGGCCGATACATAATATCATCAGCATCACGGACCTCCCAATTCTCAGGTCTTCACGTTCCAAAAATATTCAAGGCATTGATAGTTGATACTATTATCCGAGTGCAAGAATGAAGAATCACTCAACAATAAATGCGTCAGTGTCTCATTTTTAACGTGAAACGACCAACTGGCGTCTCGAAAATAACATAGGAAGGAAGAATCATGCGGAGAGATACCGCCAGCTCAGTTTATAACAAGAAGAGACAACCAATCGAGAGTGATAACAGGTGGAAGAAAACTGATGGACTGGTAACAAGACTAGATGATTCTGTTGCAGTCTCAAAGCTTCCAGATGAAGTGTTTGTTGTCAAGATGACAACGATCCAATTCCCTTCAGAACCAATGCCAGCTCCATCGTACTTGGTGTCATTGAGTTCCCCCGAGTATTGGGACTTGGTGAAGTTAGAGAGGACGAGACTAGGGACCAAGTCTGGTACACAGGCTGGCATAATGGCTCCATCCCTCGTATTGGTGAGATTCAGATTGCATTTGGAAAGAAGTTCTGGAAAGTTGGCGAATTGATTTTCAGTGCCTGGTACAGTAGCGGAACCCGTTGTATTTGTACAAGGTTGGCTCTTGAACTGATCAGCTATTTCATCAGCAAGACATGCTGCATTGTTGTTCTCTTTCAAAATAGTTAAGTTCAAGGACGTTCTATAACTGTTAATACCCTGAAAGAGATCGTCCTTCTCATCTGCAGCAGAATAGGTATGAGCATCAGATAAAAAGGAGTTTAGAACAGATATAAGCTCTAGTCATCATGATGCAGAAGTAAAATATTCATTCATTTCCACAGTGAAGGTGCACCTCCCAGTGAACAACTTGATTGATTTTGCATCACACATGGCACCATTGTTTGTTTTATGATTCACATTACTTTCGTAGAGCAGCATAGGAACAGATGCGCCATTCAATTGGATGGACACAGATAGGCTACAAACTCAATGACACAAAAGCCTTCAAAAAAGAAAGGATATTTCTGCAATGCTTAATAGTAGCTTAAGAAAAACCACAAAAAACTGCATCAAATGGTTTCATTGCTTTCGCATAATTAACGAGTGCTACCATCATTTTCTAACATCAAAGGAGCAACAACAAGTGAAACTACATAATAAGAAGCAAAGGCTGTCCCATCTACAACCAAAATCTCTAAATGTGGGATTGGAACTTACATACAATCGGTGGTGCTCGGAATACAAAATGTATCAGAATCTGATAATATTTTCAGATCAAAAAGGTGTTAGCCCATGTTTTCCTTATCTTATTTTCTGATTTGATTAGGAGTGTGTTTGACAACACATTTCAACTAGCTGAAAGTTTTTTTGATAAAACAAAAACTCTTATATTAAGTTTGTAAATGTTTATATAAGGAGTTTAAAAACTCATTTTCAAAAAATTATTAGACCAGCTTATAAAATAAGCATAAGCTTTAGCTTCCAACTTTCAGCTAATTTTAACAAATGATATTAATAAAAATAATATAAAATGAATGATAATAATTATAGTATTAATAGTAATAGTAATGATAATGATAATAATAATAATAATAATGAGCAAAATATACATTGAGGGCACAATAATTGCAGAATAATAATAATGCATTAAAATTTTGCCAAGAAAAATAAGACTAAGCAAACAAGTCCTTAGTCTAGCGGTTACGACTAAGTGCTCTTGGTACCTAGCCCTCAAGGTCCCAGGTTCTCAGCGTTCATTCTGGGAGGCTTCGAAACAAAATGTCGAAGACCATATTCAAACAGGTCGTTACCTTTTATGATATGATCTTCATGTGGTCACCTTTTGGATATTGTTAGGGCTAACTTGTGTGTATTTTGGTAGCGATTTTGGCAAGAATGCCTCCAACAATCAGCACATTTACAAACACAGCCAAAGACACATAGGCCAAAGTCCAAACCTATCAAGTCGAAAAGAGAGATATTGCATCTAAATCACATGCATTAGTATTTTGCCAATGAGTTATACTTCAATCTCAGATCTACTTCAATTTCGTGATTTGCCGATTCAGATCTACCTCAATCAGTTTGCACTGGCTGCGAGCAAAAGGCTTTAGCAAAATCATCAAAGTAGCATTATACCATATAATAATGATGCCGGGAGTCCAGATTGTTATCAAATTCAAAAGACTCGAGTCAAGAATCAGATTCTTAACCAAGTAACTAATTTTATACTTCAAATAAGTCACTATTAACATGTAATGAACTCATCGGTGGACAGATTGCAAGAACACTGAGCAATTTCAGGTAATTTCAGCATCGAAAGATGCAGAAAAGTTCCCATTAACAGAAATTTATAACTGAAATGGAAAGATGTGCAAAAAACAGATAAAGACGAAATTTCCAACCAGAATAGATAGAGAGAGAGAGAGAGAGAGTTGAGAGATCAATATGCAGAAATCCTGCAGCAGGAAGTTTATACATACTAACTTACCAGCGGATTGGACTTGGTATTTGATGAGGATAACAGACTGAGAGAACACTACGAAGAGTATACAGAGGCTTATGGTCGCCATTGAAGAAGCTGCTGAAGAAAGAGCGGACGAAGCAGGGACTCTGGTATTAATGCATTACTAATTTACTATGGCTTCGATTGGTCTTTTCGTTGCCTTCTGTTCGGTTTTTGCTTTTGCAGAAAGAACGCCTCTGATCTGTAAATTCGTAAACTGGTTGTAAGAGCGCCGCCGTGTCGTTGTTATTTTAGTTTCAGACTACGTCCGTGGGACCACGCTGCCCAGACACAACAGTGCAACAACCTCTTGTTGGGACTTTTGATCAGCCTTTTAAATTTATTTATTCCTTTGGCAAATTACTCAGATTTTTCTTTAGTATTTTTGATAAATATGTTGTCGTTAACTCAGACTATTATGCACATTCAACCCAGAGTTAGGCATGATTTATGCACTCCCACTGGTTTAAAAAAATAAAAATTGTAAAAAATTAACATACTATTTTAGAAAGTAATAAATATATTTTTTAATATAACAATTATAAAAATAACATAACGATTAATGTATAAAAAAAAGTAGGGATAAAAATAAAAAGCAAGCATTAATTTTTCTATAATATTTTTTTATCTTAGCACAAAATTTTAAAGTTCAAAAATTTCATTTCAGAAACTGCTGAAATATATCTCTTAGTTTATTTAAAGTTTAAAAACGTTGAATTCTACGTAACTCAACATTAAAAGTATGGTCATAAATGGTAGTAGATGAAAGATTGTTACAAATGTGTTAGATTCACCAAATATCACTCATGATTAAGAAGGGTATATAAGGACATAAATGTAGAATTTCTATGAATGAGAAATTAGAATGTAATCTTTGTGTGATATTACAATGCGCACACTATGTTGTTAGTGATGATGAAATCAGGTATAAGGTTTGGTATGCATTGATGATTATACTTTGTGTGATATGTGTAAGGTTTGATCCTACTTTGTATACTAGAATGTAAATTAGTGAATACACAATATTTATATGGTTCAACCTACTACGGTTTACAGTCATGGCTAGTCTCAAGCTTTAAAGTTTCACTATGAGTTCAAAGGTTGTAAGTTAATACTTAAGTCTACCTTCAAACTTAGTTATCCCTATGACCTATGACAAACTCTAGTAGTCTAAATACACTACCCCTTGTATGGTTGTATCTACTAGTCTATGTATAAGTCTTTTGCATTTGACTCTTTTGTGAATGTATAATAAAGACTACAATAAAATCTCACATTTAAGTGAAATCTAAAATCTTAGGTACTTGTACGTTAAACTTCTAAGACTCTAGCTCCACCTTGATCTTACACTTGTGACTTGATCTTTATCTGCATAGTGGGATGCTTTTGTGAATCCTTATTTCATCTCTTGATTCTCCCTTTGATTGTATCATCCTTGTTTAATGATTGCATCGTTAGTTGTGCATGAATCAACAAATAACTGTTAGGATACCGATTCAAATATTTTCTATTAAAATTATTTATTTTAGAATTTTTTTTCCTTTCCCTTTTACCAAATATAGTGCATGCCAAATCTAATAGTAAATTCCTTTCGATGTAGGACTGGTTATCTGACAATATCTCTTATGAATCATTTCAATACCTTTTGTTATCAAAAATGGAAATTTTATCAATTTAGAAAATACTTTATTAAACATTCATTAACATATTGAATCACCATCTCAAATCATTTTATCTAGAATAACTAAATTTTAGTCGCATTAAATAGGTTTCAAAATCATTTATATAGGAAATATCTTCACTTTTTTATCACACCACTAAGTGTACCGGTTCCATTATTTCATGGAATGTATATAAAGGTTGGTTCCATCAATAGTTTCCTTAACCTATAAGCTTGCGTAAATAGTATGTAATTGTTTAGAGTTGTATAGAAAATAATGATATGCATATAATAGAATGAAATCATAAAAAAAAAACTTAGAACCTAACATGTAGAAATTTATTGTGGACTTGCAAGAAAAATAACACTCAATAAAACTATATATATAAGAGGCTTTCTATAACACCCTCAGTTTTTTTTGAACTAGAAAAATTAGTTTTGAAGACAATGCATAAGTGTTTAGAAAAATAAAACTGGTGAATGTTACTACCACATCAACCATGATGGTGTGATGTAAGGCAAAACAGAACAATTGTGAATGAATGCATGATCATTAACAATACAATAATACTAATAACGATAGCGATAATAATAGCAATATAATAGATAGAAAGGAATATGGGAGTTTACAAAATCCATATATTGAAATCAAAGCAAATAGTTTAAATAATTGGAAGAACAAAAACTTTCAAATGCAGTGGGTAAAACACATATATCCGGTTAGCCTAACTCTGAAGCATGAAATATAAATCTCCAACTTCAAGAAATGACCAATTAATGGCCTACGTCATCATCATCAACATAATCTAACTGAGAATCATACTCCTGCAAATCATCCTCTACTCCTAGGACCAAAAGCCTGATTATCATAATGACCATACAAGTGCAGTATTAGTACAGTGAAGTACAACTAAAATAAACTACCTAAAACATAGTAAGGGCTCATGCAACACAATGAAGTCACATAGTAGCATGGTGAGAAGCACACCAATATAAATTAACACTCAAGCTCATGGCAGTAATATAATAAGGCATCCTTACATAGAGATCATGGAAGAATAATAATATAGTAAATGCATCGTAACCTCACAATGTAGACCATATTATAAATCTTCCTTTAATGATCATATAATTTTTAGTTATTAGGATAATTCATTCGACCACACTTAGTTCTCTACCATAAAAAAAGTCACGGCAGCATACAATTACAATGGGATACCACACCCACCACACATCGAATGCACCTATCATGAGGGCGAACACATCATGGGATACCACACCCACCATACATGGTTGAATTACATCAAGGTGGATTGTACTAGGATATCTCACCCACCACACCTTATATTCCTCCACTGGGAGGACTAAAAATTTTGGGATACCACACCTACTTAAGCAATGGACAATACGAAGTGCAAGGGAGCTTGTGCAGGAATACCTCAGCCACTCAAACTAGACACTGATGTAATGTTGGCCTACCATAGTATAATCCTATAACTCAAAAATATACGCATACCTCCTATTGACCACAACCTGATAGAGAAAGAAATAGGTACTAAGTGAAAATATAAAACATATGGCAACTTGCCCACTAACTCCCAACTAGCTACCCTAAGAGTTGGAGAAAAAAAAACTCAAGCGAAATCTTAATCCATAAATTATTAATTACCAAGTGATATCACACATCAAAATTTAATTCCATTATTATCCAAATGGGGTGTTTCTAAGTGATAACACCAAACACATAACAAGTTAATTCCATTATTATCCAAATTAGGTGTTTCCAAGTGATAACAACAAACACAGAGCAAATTAACTCCATTATTATCCAAATTAGGTGTTTCCAAATGATAGCACCAAATACATCACAAAGTATAAAAGATACTAAATAGGTGCTTAGAGATGACACCAAAATTAATCAATTCAAGGCCCCAATTGTCATCATTATGATTTTTATTAATTTTGGGGTAAAAATGGTTGAAATCATGATTTAAATGTTATAATTATATGGAGGTATTAACCTAAAATGCTCAAAAGGAGAAAAACAATTAATAATGAATCTAACATAATACAACTGGACCGGTCGATCGGTCATTAGGACTAGTTAACTAGTTTGGTCATATAAGACCTAAACAAAAATAACATTAACGAACTGGTCGACTGGTTAGTCTCACTGATCGATTGTTTATAGGAAACTAATTGATGGATTTGGCTCAATCAGTTGATGGGTCTAAATAGAGACCAGACCACTTCAATCACGAGGTCACTAGTCGATGGGTTTGGCAAACCGATTCACTGCTTCTAGGAACATGTTGATTGGTTCATTGGACCAATCGACTAATCTCTTAACTAGCTGATAAAAATCCCTAAATTGAGCAATTATTCACATAACTAGTCAATTGGTCCAACAAATTGATTGATTGATCTAGGTAAAACAACACCTAGACTTGAGATACACATGCTAAATTATACCACACTTTACCATATTAATCTTATCATGTTTTTATGTTATAAAACACATAAATAGACATGCTACACATGTAGAATCACATGGATACATGGAGATGTTGAAATTTAAACAAAATCATACTTAAACTACCAATTCATGCATAAAATTAGATAAACAAAAAAAAATGCTTAAATTTCAGGAAGAACCTCTACCACATGCTCAAATTCTTGAATAATTAGCCCATTCTCAACAAAAAAAACACACCAAGAACATGGAACCACAATATGGAAAAAAAAATCTCATTTACATTAAAGATAAGAATGTCTTACCTTCAAGCAATTCTTTTTGCACAAAACTCCTAACTTGATTGCTATCTAGTAGGACCTTGATTCCTAAGAGAATTAGAAATCAAAACCATTAAAAATGCTTTTAAAAACTTAATAGAAACAAAACCATAAGAAGAAGGAGAAGGAAATGACAAAATAAAACCTTTCTACAAAATTGAAACTACAAACCAACAAATCTAAGGTCTACAACATTTCTCAAAATTTAACCCTTATTTGCTTAAGAGAAACAAGCTAAAATCAATAGAATGAGGAAGAGTCAATAGGTTCAACCAATGGATAGGGTATACGAGTCAAGCCTTTATTTTTTTTTTCAAGAAAGAAGAAAAGAAAGTGAAGTGCGAAATGCCCAACATTTGGGAAAATTTTCACATAGGAAAAGGAGATAATGAACCAGTGTAGAAGGTGAGGGTTGGATTGCATCAGACATAGAGTTTTTGGGAAAGAGTGATGGTTGACATTCTCATGAGGGAGAGGGGAAGTCTAACTTAGGTTGAGTGTGGGCAACCCAAAGTGTAAAAGAATGCAAGATGAGGTGAGGGGGTGGAATGTAGTCAAGGAGAGGCATGGCAGGAGGTTGGCAAGTTAGGGAAGAGGTGCAAGAATTCAAACACTTAGCCAAGCCACAAGAAGAGAGAGAGGAAAGCGAGGTAGAAGAGAGGTGTGGTATGCCTCAAAAGGTGCTTTTGGGGGGAAATTTAGCTAAATAAAAATCATAGAGTGATCTAAATAATTCTAAAGTAATAAAATATGCTCATTAGAATAAATATATTCTAATTAGAAGTTTTTATAATAATTGGAAAGGTATTTGAATTAAAATTTAGAAAAAGATCTAAAATCACATGATAACTAGTAGAGTGGTTTGAGCAAAGTTTGTTGAGAATAAAATTATCAATCTTTGAGTGTACTAGCTGATTGATTAGACAAACCGATCTATAGATATGCCTAACATTCACATCTTTATTAGAACTTCAAGACCTTTTAAAGACCAAATCTAATTTTTTTTGTATCAACATGATTTTAAACACATTTTGAATGATTTTAGGATGGGACATTACACTTTCTTTTACATCAACACACGTCTAACTTTCTTTCTTACCTCCACTATTTTCTCCTAATTCTCTCTTTTTCTCTATCTACATGGATAACCTATATTAGTATATACATATACATACATACATACATACATACATATATACATATAGTTATATGGATGGATGAAGGGTGTGGTGGAGGCCTTAGTTGTTATTCTTACCCTCTATCTTTATCTTCAACTTACTTCTACATATTTTAATCATTATTTTCTACTTACTTCCATCCTGATATTCTTTATCTTCTACATTCTTCCATTTTTATCATTTCCATGTTTCCATGTTATGTTAAGTGAAAATTAGTATAGATAACTCTTCAACGTTCAAGATAAATTTGTGCAACCCCCCTAGTAAATTATATCACTCAAGATAGGATTAAGCTCATCTTGATAAACCTTATCATATTTAATACTTGGTTAACTATGATGGCTACTAAGATAATTATTATTCTTATTCATGCTTCTTCTAAATAATTATCTTCTTTACCCATTGATCTTTTGGTTATGCCAAGTTGTATTCTAAGTTCTTCAAACTTCAGACCATCAAGCTCTTTTGTGAAAATGTCTTTAACTTGGTCTTCAGTTTTGATTTGCTTCATCTCAATGTCACATTGCAAAAATTTTTCTTAGATAAAGTGGTAGTTCCACATGCTTTGTCCAAGCAGGAAATATTGGATTTTTTTTCTAAGTGGATTGGTCACTAATGGTCATAGTATAATATTATTAAACAATTTACCCGTTGGTATAGATCTTGTAAATTATACCTTTGTACTTGATAAAGATATTGTGAGTTGTCACCTACTACGCCAAGATATAACTTATGATCCCAAAGTAAAAAACATATGGTTGTTGAATGACTAGTGTCATGGTTACTAACATAATCAAAGTTTAGGTATCATTTAACTTTACATGGAACACCTTTATTATATAATATATCATAGTCAGGGGTACTCGTGATATATATTAGAATTTGACTTATTGATTCTAGGTGAGGATTCTTTATTTTATGCATGAACTAAATTACTATGCCAGGTTGTTTCATAGTTAGGAAAACTAAATTATTGACTAATTGTTCATAAATAATTTCATATTATATATATTTTCCTTCTATTGGACAACGTCCAATATTAACCTACATTAGTGTAGAGATTAGCTTGCATTCTAACATGATATATCTCTTTAATAGATCTTGAGTGTACAGAAATTGATATGGGAGTAACCCTTCTTTGGTTCTATCAACCTCTAGCCCTAAAAAATTTTTTTAACTATCCAAGATCCTTCATATAAAAGCATACAAATAAATTTTCTATTATTTATCGAATCTGTTATTCATCATCTCTTGTAATAATTAGATCATCAACGTATACTAATATAATAGCTTGTTTGCCATATCAATATTTGATGAACAATCTTGAATCTTATAGTTCCACAAAATATCCATTATCCAAAAGAAATTCAACAATCTTCCTATACTGAGCTATTAGCGCATGCTTCAAGCCATAAACTGTCATCTTCAACCTATATACATAAGTTTGTCAATTCTTACTTTGGAACGCTTTGGTTTCTCCATATATATTTCTCAATCTAGTTCACTATATACAAAGATAACTTTTTACATCCATCTACCAAAGTATCCAAGAATTGTTTGCTACTAATACTAACAAAACATGTATAGTAGTAATTTTGGAAAATAAACTAAATGTCTCATCTTAGTCTAGGTCATACTTTTATGAGAAACCTTAAGCCACCAATTTGGCCTTATACCTTTCCACTAATCCATCTGGTCAAGCCTTGACCTTGTAAACCTATTTACATGAGATGGGTTTAACTTTGGCAAGTCAAGGCACTAATCTCCAAGTTTTGTTATATTTTAATGCCATTATTTGTTCTTCCATGGCATCCCTCCATTCTTTTGAATCTGCTTCTTCTTCATAGGTTGTTGGTTCTACTATGTCCTTAGCTTCTACCAATGTTGCATTTGCATAGCTAGGATAAGGCTTGTTCATCCTTATAGATCTCCTTAATTATGGTCAAGGAGCTTCAACTCCTTATATTTCTTCCATCTAACTTGGTTTATCTTCTTTTAGAGACCTAACATGTACTTTTATCTGCCAAGGGCTCTTCTCTTTATTAGAAGAACCTTTTATGACTTGATTAGGTGATGTTTCAACAACAACCAACTCTTCATGTGGCAGCTTCATTTTCTCTAGTTCTATTTAACCTTTATATGCTTCATCAAATACCACATTCCTTAAAACATAACAACATCTTTCGGTTGGACCACAACATCACCACCCTTTTCATTTACTATCATATCTAATGAATATGTAATGAACTGCCTCTTTATCAAACATGGAACATTCTTGGCTATGCACAAACACATAACATACACAACCAAATACTCAAAAATAACTCATTGATGGTTTTATGCACCATAACTTCTCATATAGTGAAATAATCCCAAGCCTTCATTAAAGAAGTATGTTGATGACACACAACAAAATTTTCTTCTCAAGAGGGAACATTTTTGGCATGCAACTTACTTTGTCATGCCATTACTAGGTGTTAGTTATTTCTTTATGTGACTCCATTTTTTTGTGGTGCATCAGAACAAATAAAGTGTCTTCATATTTTATTTTATTTTGAAGGAATTGAAAACACTCCTTTAAGGTGTATTCTTACCCGTTATCAATGCATAAACATTAAATGTTGTGCTTAAATTCTATCTCAACTTTTTCTTCAAACTCCATGATTTTTTTTAGTGTTTCTGATTTTTATTTCATGAAGTATACCTATATGTACCTTGAAAAATCATTAATAAATATGATCGTGCATCTATTTATGCTAACAAATAGCTACTTTATTAGTCCAAAAACAATCGAATGCACCAACTCTAAGGGCTTATTTACTCTATATCTTGACTCTTCATGTGGTATCCAATGAGCTTTTCCATACTATCACCTAACATAGACAATATCATTTCTTATATCCAAATTGGAAAGACCTCGAAACATCTTTTTCTTCATCGTGACCTTTAATTTGGTGTAGCTCATGTGCCCTATCCTTTGATAGCACAAGTCTGTTGTTTTAATTTATTTTTTTCTTTTATTCCTACATATATTGTTTAAGTTGACGTTACGTAGAAAAACTCAAGTTTTCTTCCTTCTAAAAGTGGCGGACTAGTGGAATTTAGACTTTTATAAACCTTAGCATCCTTAGGTATGAACACAATATGATTTCAAGAAGATATTAGTTGCGATCCACTTGGACCTACTATGAATTGAATCAAGCCCTATATGAGTACTTTGTTATTTAGAGTTGTTTTTCATTACAACAACTCATTCTCCTTTATACTCTAACATATCACGTAGGTTCTCTTTGTCTCCAGCCATATGATTGGAGCAATCTGAATCAACAACACATTCATCATTATAGTTAATGGATTTATCGCTCACCACTTCTAAATTTGATTATTCAGCTATGTCATCTATGTATGACACAACACTTTCCTCTTATTTGATGAAGTTGAATTATTATACAACAAATGAAGCTTGAAAATCCCATTATTCTTCACTTACATTCTTTTTAATTATAGCAGTATTACATTCAGGCTTTGGAGCTCTAAAATCTTGATCAAAGTGGTCTTTTCATCCACAATTATGACAACAATTGTAACACCCCAAAATTCACTACTTTTTTTTTTGAAAAGCGGAAGCAATTAAAATAGAAATACTTAAAACCTGTGAATTCTGGGAATGTTACCGCCACACTTAGTACCAGACCGGTTTTCTCCAACCGTTCCAGTACCAAGTGCTAAGGCTAAAGAAAAGATTTATGTTAAATTCAAATTAACAATTCATAAAAGGATTCGAAGATCGTATACAAAATCAGAGTATGAGAAATTAAGAGTTAATTACAATACCCTTGAAGTTTCAAATAACACTTTAACTTCCAAATAGAAATACATTTAAACAAGATAAAACCCGATGGGTCAAATTCCGGATTGCCTACTCACTGAAATCAGGCCTGCCACCCCAAAATAGTCTCTGATCTTAAACCTGCACAAGAGGTCTGCTCCCCACCATCAGTGGATCATCACAGGACCCATCAACCAAGGTAGTATTAGTACGGGTCCAGTACTGAATAAGGTGACTTGATCACTAAGGCCAACACATAAATACATAAATCATGCAGGACGTAAAAGAGCATATTCATAAATGCATATGATCAACCAGGTAAAAGTATAAAGGCCCATGAATAATCTGAATTAATCACTTAATTAATCTTTTATCAGAAGTCGATACACACCATGCCTTTTATCAAATCCATGTAAGTACAGGAACACCCCACTATTATTGTCGGTGGGCCGGTCACTTGCGGGACAAAGTCCACACCACTATTATTCGCCGGTGGATCGGTCACTTGCGGGACAAAGTCCTCACCACTATTCCTTACCGGTGGATCGGCTGGTTCCTGCTCACATGGTGTTCCACTACAAGTAATTAGTACCTTTTAAATGTTTTGGCAACTATGATTTATTTTTATTGAGCTCGAGTCACCCCACTATTATTTCCGGTGGGCCGGACACTTGCGGGAAAAAGTCCTCACCACTATTATTACCGGTGGATCGGTCACACATAGGGTTAAACCCTAACCACTATTCCTAACCGGTGGATCGGCTGGACCCGGCTCAATAATCTTCCACTTTAAATGATTAGTGTCTTAAGTATCTTATTCAAAGGCTTTCACCAAACATGCATAAATCATAAATCATAAATTCCATATTCATCATCATACTTTATTCCCCAATTACACATGTGCTACCACCAAACCCTAGACATGCACCACATACCCTAAATGACCCCCACAACCATAGTCAATCACTCTAAACCCTAATTCAGTCACCTCCATACCCTTATAATGTCTTACGTATTATTTTTCACCCAAAACATTCAAACACCCAAATAACTCTTCTATTTCCTCCCTTACATCCCAAATTAACTTTTCACACGTAAATTTCACTTCCATGCAGGCACTAATCTTTCCATGCAAACCTTCGAACCTTTTTCATGTAAACCCTAAAATTCCACGTGAAGCCCTACATTCAACCATGCAAACCCTAAATTCAAACCATAAAGATTCTTCCATACCAAACCCTAAATTCATGCCATAAAGATTCTTCCACATAAAATCATAAATTAGACTCTCCCAAGGAAAACTATAAATTGAATTCCCCCAAGCAAATCATAAATTAGATTCCCCCATATAATATCATAAATTATATTTTCCCAAATAACATCATGAATTAGATTCTCCCAAACAAATTATAAATTAACTCTCCCAATCAAATCATAACTTAAATTCTCCCATATAATATTATAAATTACATTCTCCCAAATAACATCATAAACTAAATTCTCCCAAACAAATTATAAATTAACTCTCCCAATCAAATCGTAACTTAAATTCTCCCATATAATATTATAAATTACATTCTCCCAAATAACATCATAAACTAAATTCTCCCAAACAAATTATAAATTAACTCTCCCAATCAAATCATAACTTAAATTCTCCCATATAATATTATAAATTACATTCTCCCACATAACATCATAAACTAGATTATTCCTTATAAAACCATAAAATTTAGGTCAACTCACTTCCCTTAGTCAACTTCTTTCCCCATCCTCCTTTTTCATCCTTCCTCTCACACAAACCACATCGACTTCCTCACATACACAACACATATCATCATACATAATTAATACACATACCATGCACAACATACTTCAACTCCAAGTCATACCACATATAAAATATTCAATAATAATAAACACTAGATACATAACATGCGAAACACATAATACACATAAGCACATAAAAGGCCTTAACACTCCTTACCTAAAACGACACCGGTCTTGGAGCACGCTCCTACGCCTCCTTAGGGATTTGATTGGGTTCCTATTATATCAAAGCATACTAGAATTATACTCTCTTATATAATTCTAACTTATTTCGAGGTTTGGTTTTAGGATGACATTTTACTATTCAATAATTAACTATAGGAACTAATATAATTAATTCACTTATTTTCTTTTGAAAAGGTGATAAACTAAGGGTTTCTACCCTTCTCCCAAAATAGATTTAATAATAACATAACTATGATGATGATAATAATAACAATAATAAGAATAATAGTAATAAAAATAATTAGTAATATAAATAAAGTACAATAATATTAATGATACTTTTTATAAATAGAATATTAGATATTAATGATATCAAAATTCTTAAAATTAAAAGTTGGATTTCTAACCTTCCCATAATGATAAAAATAATATTATTCAGAATTGTGACAATAAAATTAATAATGTATATATATACTTATATTATATTTTAATAAAGGTAATAATGGTAATATAATCAAAATAATGTTGAAAAATGTTAATAAATTTTATAAATGCGAGGCATAATTAAAATTTAAGGCCTCTGTTCTCCCAGTAATAATCAAAGTATCAACCAAGTAATTATACTAATAATATTATTATTATAATTATTATTAATAATAACATCAATTATGTAAAAATCTAAGCAAATAGGTAAAGGCCGAGATAATTACTGTATCTTACTCTATAATACTCCCAGACCTGTAACCAAAATTTAGAAATTAGAATACAGTCAATATTACTAATAATAATAATTATAATAATAATAATTAAAGTTGAATTAATACTAAAATTTTGGCTAAAATTAGAATAATTATAAATAATTCAAAACTAAGTACTTAAAATGTCTATGGCATCACCTTGAGTTGGAGGATGAAGGTGGAACCGGCGATGGTTCCCGGAGGTGGCCGAAAAATGGGTCTAAGGGGGCCAAAAATTAGGAAAATGGGTGATGGAGAGGAAGAAAATTAAAATAATTATATGGGGCTGTAGAGGATAATTAGTAGGAGTTAATAGTTGGTTTAATAGGTATTAGAAGTGGCGGATGTGGCGGTGGAAGGTGGTTCAACGTCTCGTGTGAAATTTTCTGTCGAAGCAACTAACCAACTTTGTGCAATTATGGAGGCTTGTACAAGATGAATCGAAGGTTGTGGTTAGTTTAATTAATTAGGGGGTATTTCAGGGAAGAGATTGGTAGCAAGAGGAGGTGTTGAAGTTGGCTGGGGAAGGAGATAATGGCGTCTAATGGGGCGGTGGCAGGCAGATCTCTCTTAGGGTTTTTGAGAAGAAGAAGTCTCGAAAACATCCACCATTAGGCTATTTATAGAGTTTAGATGGGTTATTAGGGTTTTGGAGGTCGGCAGGATGGGTTTGGGTGATAGGGTTTGGGTGGCCGGCGTCAGAAATCGGCCAGCGATTGCTTGGGTTGGGTCGAAGGTTCGCGAAGCCAGAGAGAGAGAATGAGCGAGAGTTAAGGGTAATTGATTATTCTAAGATAATGTTCGAGCCGAGAGGAAGAAAAAGAGGGGTGAATCGGTCGGTCAAATTCGTCGTAGCCGGTGCCGCCATTTTCGGGGGTGAAGTTGCAGGCTGTGTCGACGGAGGAGAAGGGAGGAAGAAGGAAGGAGGAGGGGGCTGGTCCGGTTCGCGGGGAAGAAAGAAAGAAAAAGGGAGACCGGGCGGTCGACTGGGCGAAGAGGGTGTGCTTTAAATGAAGTGCGACGTTTTCGTGGAGAAACAACTGAAGCGTGGCGTTTCAAAGTCGGGCGAACAAAAGAAAGAAAAGACGGAGACGGGCCGCACGAAGGAGGCAGGCCCAAACGTCGAATAAGAAAAAGAAAGAAGGAAGGAAGAATTGGCTGCGCGGGCTGGGCTGGGTCGTGCCGAAGGAAGGAAAGAAAAAAAAAGGAACTGGGCCGCCGGGCTGGCCCAGTTCGGCGAGGATAAAAGGAAAAAGAACGGAAGAAGAAAGAAAAAGAAAGAAAAAGGAAAAAGAAAAAAAGAAAAGAGAAAAATAATTAGGTTAGGGCCAATTAAATTAGTCTTAAAATTTAGGATATTTAAAAATAATAATATTTGAATAAAATAATATTTAAATCCCTTTTTAGACTAAATTAGAATTTTTAAAAGATTTTCCATAAATTCCATTTTAATTAGTAACCACCCTAAATTTTTCCAATTAAATTATTTATAAAATTAATATTAATTTGAAACTATTTTCTCCTTCTTATTTTAAATAAAATAATTTATTTAATTAATATTCAAAATAAAATGCTTAATTAGCTAAAATACCCAAATTCTCTTCTAATAAAAATACTTATCAATTTCTTCTTGATTTTCCCTAATTAATTCAATTTAAAAATAATTTATTTAAATAATTTTCTTAATAAATATCGTTTAATGTAGTTTATAAAATTAGAAATTTTCGGGGCATTTCAACAATCCTCTTGAAAATGGTATTTATTTTTGTCCTTTTGATTTCTATATAATAGGGTTACCTAGCTCCTTCTCTCAGTGATCCTCTCCCACCATGACCTCTTAGCCACTATTGTTATCCTCTTCTCAAACTTTCACCTTCCTCTCTAAGTTTTGTAGTTGTCCTTTCAAACCATAATGCTCTCTTTTTAGTCATGACAACATTATGTTCATTTATGGAAGCTTTAGGCATCTACTCACTAAAATTTTCTTAGTTAGCCAAGATACCATAATACCCCATTTTTTTCTAATCCCAATTACTATATAATTAGACTCATTATCCCTTTATAAAAAATTTGATATGTATTTCCAACTCATTTGTATTAAATATAAACCTTACACGATTTAATATATTCATTTGTGAAAAGTTGTATTTTCTTTCTTTTGGTTTGTTCATTTTCACATATTTTTAACTCATCCTAGAAAAATTTTAATCTTACCTGTAATCGCCCAAAATTTCAAAAGCCTATAGTTTAATAAATAAATTTTATTTGGGATAAATTAGCCTTTAAATATATTTAATTTAATTATTTTATGGAATTTAGAGTATATAAAATTGGATATAAATATTTAATAAATTAAAATAAATATTTTGTTATTTTATCATACTCTTATTATTTAAATAAATTTTCAAACCATTATTTTACTAAAATTATCCTTTATTTAAACCCTTACATTTTAGTTATATTAAATTAAATTATTAAATAAATTTATTACCCAAAATTATTGTATTTTATTATTTTATAAATTAAATTATTTTATTTAATCCCATTTTCCCTTTTCTTTTTCCTTTTCCCTTTTCTTCTCCTTTTTCTCTTTTATGTCTTCTTCTTCTTTTTTTCCTTGGGCCTCCAGCTGGCTTAACTCTTCCCCCACCCCCTACACATGGGCCGAAGGCCTGCTTCCTCTCCCCCTTCCTTCTCCAGTGTGAGCTTGGCCTGCCGCTCTCTTTCTTTTCTTTCTTTCTCCCTGACCGAGTCGACCCGCTTCTTCTTTCCCTTTGGCCGCCCGTCACACCCAGCTCCCTCCTCCCCTTCTTCTTCTTTCTTTATTCTTCCTCCTTCCTCGGTGAAAATCCCGACCACCCCACCATCTCCACCACCCTACCTGCAACCCCTCTCCCCTATTGATCCCCCTAACTCTCTCTCTCTCTCCCGCCATTTCTCTACCCCATCCCAACCCCACCATCTCTCCCTTCCCCATTCCCTGCCATCGCCATTCCCCTCCCTTCTCCTCCCTCTCCCTGCCATAGCCATTCTCCTACCACCCTACTGCCGCCCTATCCAGCCACCCTATCCCCTCCTCTCTCTTCCCCTTCTTTTTCTTCCTTATTCCCTGCCTCATTCTGCATTTTTCTCGAGCCCCATATGCATGCCCCGACCCTCTTTTTCTTCCTTTCTCCTCCTTCCCTCATCCTCCCTATTTTGCTTCACCACCGTCGTTCCGCCGTTGCCGCCGCCTCAATAGCCACCTGCACCACCCCTGCCACCCTCTACCTCACCCCTGAACGATCACAGCAGCCATCAAGCCACCCCACAGCCTCCTCCCTCCTCCCCTCTTCTTTTTCTCCCTTCTCGGCAGCCACCCTGCACCGCCCTTTTCTGCCGTAGTTCCGCCGCCTTTGCTGCCACCTGAGCCACCACAACAACCCCTGCAACCCCCTCTACCACCCCCAAACCTCCTTTGGCCAAAACCACCACCCACAGGCCTTCGTTTTCCCCCTCCTTTTTCCTTCCTTCTCAGCCCCCCATCTCGACTCTCCTCGATAACACCACTTTGTAGCCTCGTTGCCGCCACCTCCGCCACCTTTGGCCATCATCAACCCATCCCTGATAACCACCTGCACCCCCTCTCCACTCCTGCACCCTTCCTTTGCCCCAAATCCTTTCCCATCTACCCTTTTTCTTAGCCCCAAAACCCCAACCCGAAAACACCACTCCCTCCTCCCATTCTTGCCATTTTGAGCCCCTCCACTCATTCCTTTGCATGCATCCCATGCTGCATGAGCAATATAAGCTACTGCATGGTTGGTTATGTTTTGTTTAATGATTTTAAGATATAATAATAGTTTAAGTTAATTATTTGATTAATTAAGTGTTATAAAGTCTTGCACTTGTTTTTCTCTTATTTCTAGTATACTCAATCTTAATATTATTTTTAGGTATTGGTTTTGATAATCAAAGCTTTAATCTTTAATCGGGGTACACGTGAGGTTCATTTTTATGGAAATCAATGTAACCGTTAAATCCCACTTAAACGCATGGATTAACGTATGTTAGCACATTAGGATTTTTAATATGTTATTATGCTTAATATATGTTGTTTAATATCATATGCGTAGTTTCTTGTGATGTTTGATAAAAAGAAGCATGTTAGGTTATATGTTATGTATGGGAATATTGTTTGAGGTAAGAGTTTGGTTGTTAATGAAAATGTTAAGTATTATGCTATTGTGATCTTTAATGCATGATTAATATTTTGTGAGTCTTAGGGGTATTTTAGTAATGTATCTTGTACAAGAATATGGCCTAGTATATATATGGTGCTAATAAGTATTATATTAAATATGAGAGTTGTGGATGAGGTATTAATATTAATATTTTATGTAGTAATGATAATTTAATGTAAGTGGTGTACTAAGGGGCAAAATGGTAATTTTTAATTAAAAGGGTATTATGGTAATTTTGGAGGTAAGGAAAAAGTGGTAATTTTGTAATTAAAGAGAAAAAGGATAATTTTGGAATTAAAGGATAAAATGGTAATTTTGGAGATCAAGGGTATTAGGGTAATTTTGGAGGCAAAGGCAAAGTGGTAATCTTATAATTCAAGGGCAAAAGGGTAATTTTATAAGTAAAGGGTAAAAGGGTAATTTTGGAATTAAAGGTTAAATTGGTAATGTTATAATTCAAGGGTAAAATAGTAATTTCATGATTAAAGGGTAAAATGGTAATTTTGTAATTAAAGGGGAAAATGGTAAATTTGTGATTAAAGAGAAAAATGGTAAATTTGTGATTGAAGGGCAAAGTGGTAATTTCGTAATAAAAGGGTAATATGGTAATTTCATAATAAAAGGGTAATATGGTAATTTTACAATTAAAGGGCAAAATGGTAATTTTGTGATAAAAGAGAAAATGGTAATTTTATAATAAAAGGGTAAAATGGTAATTTTGTAATTAGAGGGGAAAATGAAAATTTTAAAATTAAAAGAGGTCAAATGGTAATTCCGTAATTAAGGATAAAATGATAATCTTATAAGTGAGAGGGTGTTATGGTAATTTTTGGAAGTTAAGGGGTAAAGTGGTAAATTTGAAACTAAAGGGGTAAAATGGTAATTTTATAAATAAAAGGGGTAAAGTGCAAATCGGAAAGGAGTAACTTGGCAATTATAATAATTGAAAAGGGTAAAATGATAATTTAATAAAAGAGAAGGGTAAAATGATAATTTAATAATGGAGATGGGTAAAATGGTAAATATGATAAATGTGAAGGGCAATTTGGTAATTTAACCAACTAAAGGGGTAATTTGATAATTAGGATAATGAACAGGGGTAATTTGATAATTTGACCAACTAAAGGGCAATTTATTAAATATAATAAAGGGAATGGGCAAATTGGTAATCTAACCAACCAAATGGGAAATATATTAAGTGTAACAATTACAAAGGGTGATTAGTGGCCTAATAAGTGTGGGAGATAGCTCGGTAACCTACACCGAGAAAGGGTGTAGCTAAGGCTGAATGCGTGCTATGTGTCTTATATTCCTTGGATGTCTTATATAATTATATGTTGTGTTCTATATGCTATTATCTTAACTATTTCATGTGTGGCGTGGCTTGGAAAAGAGGTATGTTCATGTGCCCTCTTTTGGTCTATGCTAATATGGATATACTGTAAATTATGATGTGATGTGATATGGCCCTTTAGGACATGCATGCTAGGATAATTAATGTGGTGATGTGGGATGGAGGCATGAAAAAGAGAAATGAGAGAGAAAGATAACCAAGGGGAAGTGAGTTGGCTAACCTAGGTAAGGATGACCTAAATAATCTATGATCCATGAGTGGATGAGTAAAAGGGGACTTAAATAAAATGAAAGAATGGGAGAATCGGAAGCAACATATTATGTTTTTCACCCAGCTCTAGCACCACATTTCTCCTCCCTTTTGCCAATTTTTTTTCATGGTCTTCAACTACCATATCAATAAGATCCTCCTTATTAATTTTCCCTTGCTTGACGATGGCATTTTTATGGTGTTTTGTGGGGTAATTTAGTGGTGGTGAGTTGATGTTGTTGCCGGTCGACTTCCTTCTCCATCTTTTCCTTTTCGACATTGGTTTTTGTCTCCTAAATACTTTTCCTTTCCTTTACTCATCCCTTGAATTTTTATATTTTATGTTACTAGCATTTAATTATCTTTTTGAATGTGATCAAGCCTGGGAGGAAAAGTGGGGGTTTATGAGTTTCATTTTCTTAATTGAGATATGCTTATAAGCAATATGATAATTATCTAGATATAGGTTTTTTATACTACTTGTTTTTTTTAAGATTTATAGCTTGATTTCATGATTTTTCTATGTTGAACTTAAGCATGAGGCGATGAGTATTTTCTAAGGATGAGTATATATTGTATGATTTCATATGAGCATAATCGTGTGTTTATTTTAGGTTTGGATAGAAAAAAGGCCTAATAATGTTGGTGTAGCTTTCAACCCTTAATTTTCATATAATTTGTGTTGACTTTTATTTTATCATAAGCATAGGTATATGTGTAGTATTATATTCTGGTATGCATGTCTTTGATTATAATATTTGGTGGAATATTAATATGCTAGCCTTAGAGATGCATTCAACCTCTATTATATTATGTAGGTATTTTTGTTCATTTAAGCATGTATATGTGTATATATTAGGGTATACAAGCTTAGGTGTAAATTTGGGAGCCTTTAGAGTTAAATTAAATTTTAGATTTTTAATGTTGGATTAGATCTAAGGGTATTGTTGGTATTTCACTATGTTATTGTGAGTTTTGAGTACACCATTGTGTAAGGCCCTTTACATAAAATTTGATAGATTTTATGATAAGGTTTGGAGTTGAATTGGAATTATTATGAATGTATTAAGTTTTGGTGGTAATTAATGTGATTAAGAGTATGATGGTCATTTTACTTAAAGTCCAAAATTTTGAGGTGCTTTAGTAATTAAATGGGTTAAAAATTAGTTATGGATGCTAAGGGTATTATTTGGATTAATGGTGATGAATGGAGGTTAATGATCTAAGTTAAAATGGCTTAATTTGAACTTAGAAAACCTTAGGGGTATTTTGCTCTTTTCGTTATGTATTAAGGAGTTCTAAATTGGTTTTAGGCTAAGTGTGCTTAATATAAGGTGTTGAAGGCTTGCCCTTGATTTTGAGATTAATGAGTTCATTTGGGTGGTTTAATCATCATGTTAAGGATT
Source organism: Tamarix chinensis (assembly GCA_030549775.1). Taxonomy (NCBI): domain Eukaryota; kingdom Viridiplantae; phylum Streptophyta; class Magnoliopsida; order Caryophyllales; family Tamaricaceae; genus Tamarix; species Tamarix chinensis. Next base: position 56,400,352 of record CM060182.1, read on the forward strand.
TGGATATCTTAAGGGTGTTTTAGTCATTCATCTATAATATAATCTTTTTAAGCCATGTTCGACTTCAAGATAATCTTAAGGGCTTTCCTAGGTGAAATCCTTGAGTTAAGTGGTTTGTTTGATTTATTTATATTAAGTATTAGTTTGATAAGCTTATGATATTTCATTTGTTATTTTATATGGATTTTTTTTTCTTAACTGATCTTACTGTAATATTATTTACCTGTTAGAAACACAATTATTGGTAAGAATTCATATAAGTAATAAATGGATAATAGTGATGATAAGTGTTGAGCATCTTTGTGGGCCATTGGTGTCGAGTGTTTAGATAACAGTCCATGACTAAAATATTAATATATGTAACAATTATAAATTTACCACTAAAAATTATTTTTTACAAAAGCTAAACATAAAATTATTATGGCATTACCACCATACTGCCCAATTTACCTTGCCATTTTCATATCAAGTACATGGAAAAATATTACAAATTTTAAATATAGTAAAGAGAGAACCGCATAACTTCGTAAAACATAGATAACAGTTTGGAGATAAGAATTCAAGTACATTAATAATCAAAATAGAACATAAGGGATCCTATGTGACTAAGTGCAATATCTGAATTTTTTAACGCTAATTTATAGGTGATTAGCCTCTTAATCCCTCCATTAACCTTTAATAATTGCTCAGTCATCTAACATTAACTCTTAAATCCTTCATTTTTCCCATTTATCCTTCAAGCCTTCATTTTCTCTTTAGTTGATTGGTGGTTGATCAAGCATTGCCCTTCAGTCGACCAACCAACAACCTCCTAGACTTGTTCGCTTCAAACATTTGCCGATCGACCAAAGTTGGACAATTTTTTTCCATTCTTGATTATTTTAATTTATTTTAACTCCAAATCAATTCATATACCCATTATTTATATATATTTGTATTCCTAGATTAATTCCATACAGTTTTTTAATTCATAATTTCTGGGAATTATTTGATAATTTATCCAATTTTAGTCATTTATTGAACATTCTACATTACTTAAACCATTATTATTCATTGGTGACTTTCTTGTCTATGTTTAATTTGAAAATCATACCCCATACTATTCCATAATATGATCTTACCTTGTACATACTAATTCAACCGAGTTGTCATCCATAATCAACTTTAATCACCTTCCACTAACTCTTTTACACTCTCTCACATATGCCTATCACTCCCCTTGATTTCAAGCAACCTCCCCATCATATTCGTCCCCTTTCTCCTTACCCTTGTTGACTACTAAGAGGATTTATGTCCCTCTTGGTCTTCATTCCACACTCACCAATATTTCTACATGCATATCTTCTACTTTTGCTCTTTCTTCTCTCATTGTTCTAGAGTTGTAGTTGTTCTTAGCCTTATCCCCTTGTGTTAGCCTCATTCCCTTTTCTTCCCTATTATTTTCTTCTCTATTTCCTTGTAAATTTCGAATATTTAGTCAATTGGTGCTTAATTATCAAGCAAAAGTGGATTAAGGTGGTGAATTGTGAAGTTTACTCCTCTTGGTTCCAAGTCCCCTATTTTTGAGCCTTAGGGTTTATTATCTTCCTTTTAATTATCTCTATTATTTTTACATTTTCCATTCTTATTAGCTAATTCCTTATTTTCCTTGCTTAGGTGATCAAGGTGTAGAAGTAGGTAATTAGGAGTATTTTTGTGAAGATATTGGTGTAGCCTTTAGTAAGATGCACATCTCTAGTTTAAGGCTTTTTGATGATATGTGTTTCTTTTTATGTAAATTTCATGTTAGCATGCCTTTGTTCAAAAATATCATGATCTAGGTCTTTAGGCTTGTGTTCATGCATTATATGGTGAGTTCATGATTTTATGTGGAACGTGCCATGTTATACCATGAGAGGTCTTATTTTTAAGTTTCAAGCATGCTAATATTTGTTATTGTTTTTAATAAGCATCTTTGAGTACATCAAAATGTGATTGAGTATATGTGTTGAGAAATAAGTTGAGATTATATTTTTACAGTATTTTAGGGCTCTTTGTGATTCAATATCTATGTATTTGGTGGGTTGTTTTAGTTTAAGATAATTGCATCATTAGGTGTTCTATTATGTTTTGGAGGCTGTATGAAAAATTGGTAAAGTTTGGAGAAGGTTGAGTTCTGGGTATTTTTATGTGCTAGAATTGGTCAAGGGAATTTTGTTACATTTGATGGATTTTTGTGAAACATGCGTATGTCATTATATTTATTGAAGGGCTTATAGGAATTTTGATATATGATATGATAGGTGTTGGCTAATTATGGGTTAAGATATGATTTTTGCAGGATTTGAGATGTTGAGGTGGAATAGAAGGAAACTTGTTATTTTGGGTTAAATATGGGAAATTAAAGTTTTATATATGGTATTTGAGTTAAAATATAATAAGTTTGATATATAAAATGTTTAGGTTAATTAGGATTATCATAACTATTAATTTTACGTGAATATGACTTAAAATAAGTTTATAAACTGTAGGGGTATAATCAGTATTTTATGTGAAAATTATTAGAATTTAATCCTAATTTTTGATATGATACTTATGATATATTGAAGTGTCGTGTTGAGGTTGTTGACTCTTATGGGTGAAGTTATGAATTAATTATGAATCATGGATTTATAAGGGTATTATGGCCTTTTCACTTGTGTAATATGTCCTATTGTAGTTGTTGTCTTTCCTTTATGCATTGTTATTAACCTATGTGAGTATGATGTACTTGATTTGGTTAAACATGGTACATTTCTAAGTGTCTTTGATCAATATCAATAGTTAGCACATGCTCTTGTAATAAGTGATAATTGACATTTTGTGATAATTTACATTTCATGTAACACGTGTTAAACCAAGTGGTACGCTACTATGTGTATGTGCTAAATGATTTAATAATACATAAATAGTTAAAGTGAAAGATCGCGAGATGTAGGACCCAGGTTTTTTAATTGTTTGAATAAATGGCCTAGTTTTGTTGGAACCAAATGATCCTATATTTACTCTATATCTATATGTTCCATGGGCATATAGTGGGTGCATAACCAAAGTGGTGTAAGAGTTTCAATAAATGGATTGGCTCTATTGGAAATAGAAGAAAATATATCTACCATATACTATTCTAAATTTCTAGTCCACCTACCTATCAAGGGTACATGTACTTAAGGATTAGTTATTTACTAGTGGCTGCTAGATATGTTTTACCTTAGTTTGACTATTATCTCTCATCTACAAAGAAATAGGGTGGTTGTAATTTCAATGGAGTTCATGTTCTCAAGTGACTAATAAAATGGAAATGTATGGTCACCTAAGTATGAAATTCAATGTGATTTTTTTAAGTCATCTCATATCATGAGCATATATGCATGTAGAATACCTACCTTGTCATATGATTCATTTGGGTTATACATGCCTTATTTCTATCGGTGTATATTATTACCTTACTCAGTACATAATATATCGACCATTGTTTTTATGGGTGTTGTTCATTCCTACAAGCAAATACCGCTATATTTCACAGTTATCTATTGATTTAATATATTGATGTGATTACTTGCGGAGAGTATATATTTGGATTGGTATTAGCACATGGTTATCTCTCTCTCTCTCTCTCTCTATATATATATATATATATATATATATTAGATTTTTATGTAATCTGTTTTCTACTGTCTTGTCTTTTCTCTCATTTTTTGTAATCTTACATCATTATGGGATCAAGTGCTTCTCACATGTGATTCCTAGGTAGGAGTTACTTTTTAGCATTGCACCCGATATAAATTGAGTAAAGAAATTATATTTTCTATGTTGGATGTAGTGTAATACCTTATGTGTTTGTTTTTGGTTTCTGGAAAATTTGTTTTAACAAAAGAAAAAAATGGGTTCATGAAAATGGCGATGTTACATTAATAGCCCATAAGATATCATGGAAAAAACATTATCTACCGGATAACCCAAACTCTAATCCTAATACCCATACAATACAGATCGTTGCTCCACGGGAAATACATCTAAATCATTAAGGCATTCATTGAAAGCCTTCACATTAACAACAGGGTTGTCTACTCATGGGAATGAGAAACACCTGAAAAGGATGGTGTAACACCCAACAAATTTATTTAATAAAAAATCCTAACCTAAGCAAATTAATCCTAAACTAACACTCCACCTCCTTGCACACACCAACCCTTGCCTCACCTATGATCTCTGTCATCTTCCCTACACACCAAATCCTTTGACATCCCCATTTTTCTCTATAATTGAACCACCTTTACACACTTCTTTGTACACATGAAACCATCTCCTACAAGTCTCCCTTCCTCTTCATTTTCATTCTATCTTTTCTAGCTGAACCAATTCTCCCTTTATCTTTTTCCCCCCTTCTCCTTTCTCATAATCCCTATGTTTCTATACAATTTTCCCCCTACCATTTCCACCCATCACCTTCACAATTATGTCCCGATCACCCTCTATTTTCGCACAAAATGACCACCCTCATGCTACCCACCACCTTACCCCACCAAAATCTTACACTTGCAGTCCTCCTCTAGCATGAACCTCCCATGTTCTATCTCTATCATGCATCATCCTTCCTCCACACCATTTATCCCTAGCTAGCATGAAACATTCACACAACAACCATACCACCATCACCATCCCTTCTCATTGAGCCATCAACACACCCCAACCCTCTTATCGAGTAGCATCCAACTTTATTTCCAACACAATGCAGCTATCTTCCTACAACATCTAACCCCACTTTGTTGCAAATTCATCATAAAAATTTCTTGCATGGCATCCTCATGTACGACCCACCTTCATCCTATTGCATGCGTCCCTTATGTAACCAACCCTTTACAAAAGTAAAATGCCTCACAAATGCCTCCTTGCTATATTGACGACTCCTATTTCAACCCCTGATTACATAGCTTGCCAATGTCATATGATAGTTTGGAACATGAGTCTATCATGTTAGGCACTTTGTGTTGAGTGGTTTGGCGTCCTTTGTTGTATTTACCTCCCATGTAATTCTCCCCTAGAAATTGAGCTTTGATCAAGGTTTTTTAATGGGTTTTGGTTAACTATTTGATGACTTTGACTATTATTTATTCGGCTGCTAATATATGTATTATCTAGTTTTATTTTTAGGTAAATAAGGAGGATTAGTGTAATACCCCATTTGTAGAAACCATAATAATAAACCTGTAATTATGTATAATTAGTTATAATTATTATTATAGGGTGTTTGGTATTAAATGTGTTATTAATATGGTATTATTATGAAATATTAGATATAAATTTATTTAGATTAAAATTTGATAGAAATTAGGTTATTGAATTAGATCTTAACAGATATCTATCATACCAAGTAACCCTAATACCAATAGCTGGATGTTTTTACCTTGATTTATCTTTCCTAAATTATCACCCTACCTTATTAATATATTTTTTTCTAGTCATATCCTACTCCATCTTCCTCAATGTAAATATCTTTTCCATGCCACCCTTCTCCTTCACATCTCCAATGTACAGTGTCTCCCTCATCCTTATTTTCCTCGTGCATGTTCTAGTTAGCCATGATGGCTCATTTGTTGCACCCCCTCACCCTCATAATATTCCCTACATCCTCTATGCTTTTGTTTTGTTCCACTAAAAGGAAAAAAAAAATCAAAGTCGTGGTCTGTTTCCGTTCTCCTTTCTCTCAAGAAAGAAAATCTCCATCAGTTCTCATCATTTCATCTTCATCTTTACCATCTTTATCTAACAACATCCACCACCACCACCATTACATTTCCCATAGAAACCCCCACAACCATCGTTCCTACCCCTTGGCTTCGGCTATCCCCACCAAAGCAAACCCCCAACCAATGACAATCACCACCAAACTCCTTGTTTCACCCAAAACCATAGAACCCTCCTCGTTACTGAAATGCCCCGAAAATTTCTAATTTTATAAATTATATTTAAATGAGGTTTTATTAGAAAAATTATTTAAATATATTATTTTTAATAAAATAAAAGGATATTTAACTAGGGAAATTCAAGAAGAAATTTATAAGTATTTTTATTAGAAGAGAATTTGGGTATTTTAGCTAATTAAGCATTTTATTTTGAAAATTAATTAAATAAATTATTTTATTTAAAATAAGAATGAGAAAATAGTTTTAAATTAATAATAATTTTATAAATAAATTAATTGGAGAAATTTAAGGTGTTTTGCTAATTAAAAAGGAATTTATGGAAAATCTTTTAAAAATCCTAATTTAGCCTAAAAAAAGGATTTAAATATTATTTTATTTAAATATTATCATTTTTAAATATCCCAAATATTCTAATTAATTTAATTGAGCCAACCCACTATTTTTATTTATCCCTTTTTCCTTTTTCCTTTTCTTTTTCTTTTTCTTCTTCTTTTCTTTTTCCTTTCCTTCTTCTCCCCGAACTGGGCCAGCCCGGCGGCCCAGTCTTCTCCTTTCTTTTCCTTCGGCGCAGCCCAGCCCGCGCACGCAGCAGCTCCCTTCTGCCTTGCTTCTCAGCGACGCGTTTTTTCATGTTTACGCCCTAAACTCCGTGTTTCATTTAACTCACCCTCTTCGCCCAGCCGACCGCCCGGTCTCCCTTTTTCTTTCCTTCTTCCCCGCGAACCGGACCAGCCCCCTCCTCCTTCCTTCTTCCTCCCCTCTCCTCCGTCGAAGCAGCCTGTAGCTTCCGCCCCCGAAAATGGCGGCGCCGGCTACGAGAAGTCTGACCGGCCGAGTCACCTCTATTTTTTTTCCTCTCGGCGCGAACATTAGCTTGGAAGAATCAATTATCCTTAACTCTCGCTCATTCTCTCTCTCTGGCTTCGCGAACCTTCGACCCAACCCAAGCAATCGCCGGCCGATTTCTCACGCCGGCCACCCAAACCCATCACCCAAACCCATCCTGCCGACCTCCAAAACCCTAATAACCCATCTAAAGTCTATAAATAGCCCAGTCGTGGATGATTTTGAAGCTTTTTCTTTTCCGAAACCCTAAGTAAGAAACCCAGCCACCGCCGATTCAGACGCCCCGTCCGCCGTCGATAGTCAACCTCAGCGTCACCTCTACATTCCAAACTCTTCCCTGAAACTCCATCTAGCTAACTAAACCATTATCAACCTTCGATTCTTCTTGCACGGGCCTCCATAACCGTGCAAAGTTTGCTATCCATTTAGCCAGAATTTTTACCCCGAAACCTTAAGCCACCATCCACCGCCACATTATCCACTTCTACCACCCTTCAAACCACCCAATATCTCCTTATAAGTCTCCTCCATCGAACTATAAGATTATTTTATTTTTCACCTTTCCCCTTCCCTCTTTTTCTTCTCTTTTACCCCTCTTAGATCCATTTTCCGGCCACCTCCGGGAACCACCGCCGGTGCCACCCATACCCTCCAACTCAAGGTGAAACCCTAGACCTTTTAAATACTTACTTTCGATTTATTGATAATTATTATGCTTTTATTCTAATTTTTAATGCTAATTCGAGTTTAATTATTATTATTATAATTATTATTATTGTTGTTATCAACTGTATTTTAATTTCTAAATTTGGTTGACAGGTCTGGGAGTATTATTGAGTAAGATAAATTATTATTCTCGAATTTTGCCTATTTAATGTAATTATTACATGTTTAATATTATTACTAATAATATAATTAATATTATTATTGTTAGTATAATCAGTTATTTGATACTGCAATTATTTCAGGAGAATTAGAAACCTAAAATTTTAATTAAGTCTCGTAGCTTTGCCTTTTATTATTATTTTTAGCATTTTTAACATTATTACTAATTATCTTATTATTATTAACCATATTAACTTTATATAATAAGTATATGTATAATATTAATATCTTTTTACATTTCAAATAGTATTATCATTAAATGGGGAGGTTTCGAAATCCACTTTGTAAATTTAAGGCTTAGATTATTATTATTATTAATTTTTCTATTAATATTACTACTATTAGTAATAATTTGTTATTATTAAAATTATTATTATAATAAATATTATTATTATTATTACCTTTACTAACTTTATTTCGGTAAAGGGTAGAAACCCTTATATCACCTTTTTACTTTAAATTATAATAGTATGTATTAATGTTTTAGTGGTTTTGGGCATAATTAATTAAGAATCAAGACTTAAGATAAATTAGAAACTAATAGTAGTATAGGAAGGAAGCTAATCCTAGTATTTCTTCCCCATAATAGGTAAAACCAGTCAAAACCCTAAGGAGGCGTAGGAGCATGCTCCAAGACCGATGTCGTTTTAGGTAAGGAGTGCTAAGGCCTTTTATGTGCTTATGTATATTATGTGTTTCGCATGTTATGTATCTAATGTTTATTATAATTAAATATTTTATATGTGGTATGACTTGGAGTTGAAGTATGTTGTGTATGGTATGTGTATTAATTATGTATGATGATATGTGTGGTGTATGTGAGGAAGTCGATGTGGTTTGTGTGAGAGGAAGGATGAAAAAGGAGGATGGGGAAAGAAGTTGACTAAGGGAAGTGAGTTGACCTAAATTTTATGGTTTTATAAGGAATAATCTAGTTTATGATGCTATTTGGGAGAATTTAATTTATGATATTATATGGGAGAATTTAATTTATGATTGATTGGGAGAATTAAATTATGGTTTGTTTGGGAGTATTTAGTTTATGATGTTATTTGGGAGAATGTAATTTATAATATTATATGGGAGAATTTAAGTTATGATTTGATTGGGAGAGTTAATTTATAATTTGTTTGGGAGAATTTAGTTTATGATGTTATTTGGGAGAATGTAATTTATAATATTATATGGGAGAATTTAAGTTATGATTTGATTGGGAGAGTTAATTTATAATTTGTTTGGGAGAATTTAGTTTATGATGTTATTTGGGAGAATGTAATTTATAATATTATATGGGAGAATTTAAGTTATGATTTGATTGGGAGAGTTAATTTATAATTTGTTTGGGAGAATCTAATTCATGATGTTATTTGGGAAAATGTAATTTATGATATTATATGGGGGAATCTAATTTATGATTTGCTTGGGGGAATTCAATTTATAGTTTTCCTTGGGAGATTCTAATTTATAATTTTATGTGGAAGAATCTTTATGGTTTGAACTTAGGGTTTGGCATGGAAGAATCTTTATGGTTTGAATTTAGGGTTGGTATGGACAAATCTTTGGGTCTTATATGGTTTGAATTTAGGGTTTTGTATGACGGAATCATGGTTTGTATGGTGGTATTTATAGTTTTATGGTGGTATTAGGGTTTACATGGTGGCATTGATGATTGAATGGTGGTATTAGGGTTTGCATGGTTGAATTTAGGGTTTCACGTGGAATTTTAGGGTTTGCATGAAAACGGTTCAAAGGTTTGCATGGGGAGATTAATGTCTGCATGGGTATGAAATTTACGTGTGGAAAGTTAATTTGGGATGTAAGGAAGGTAATGTAAGTGTTGTTTGAGTGTTTGAGCACTTGGGATGGAAAATAGCACGTGGAGCAAATTAAGGGTACGGAGGACACTAAATTAGGGTTTGGAGTGGTTAACTATGGATTTTTGAGGCTGCTTAGAGTTTTGGGTTATCACGTGTATTTGGTAATTAAAGTGTAATTATGGAATTTTATGATTTGTGATGTGTGGTGATTTATGCATGTTTGGTGAAAGCCTTTGAATAAGATACTTAAGACATTAATCACGTAAAGTGAAAGACGTTGAGCCGGGCCCAGACCGATCCACCGGCATAATAGTGGCCAGGTACTGCGGTAACTTGGAGATCGATCCACCGGCTTAATAGTGGTAAGGTATGTTACCCTAGTGACCGATCCACCGGCTAAAATAGTGGGGGATCCCGAGCTCAACGAACCAAACTATACATGTTGTTAATAAGTGGGAAGACATTATCTACTTACAGTGGAACACCGTGCGAGAAGGGGCCAGACCGATCCACCGGCATATAATAGTGGTAGGGCATGTACCCTAAGTGACCGATCCACCGGCTATAATAGTGGCCAGGAGCCAGAGTGCCCTGGAGACCGATCCACCGGCAAAATAGTGGGGTTCCCGTACTCGTATGGACTTGATAAAAAGTATAGTGTGAAATGAATTCTGATCAGAGATTAATTTAAAAATTAATCCAGTCTACAATCGGGCCTTGTACTCTACTTGGATGGTCGTATGTATTTATGTGATCATATTGGTCTTATGCATTATTATTATTCCTGCATTATTGTACAACTATGTGTTGGCCTTAGTGATCAAGTCACCTTACTCAGTACTGGACCCGTACTGATACTACCTTGGTTGATGGGTCCTGTGATGATCCACCGATGGTGGGGAGCAGACCTCTTGTGCAGGTTTAAGATCAGAGACTGTTTTGGGGTGGCAGGCCTGACTTGAGTGAGTAGGCAATCCGGAATTTGACCCATCGGGTTTTATCTTGTTTAAATTTATTTCTATTTAGAAGTTACAAGTGTTATTTGAAACTTCAAGGATATTGTAATTAACTCTTAATTTCTCGTACTCTGATTTTGTGTATGATCTTCGAATCCTTTTATGAATTGTTAATTTGAATTTAACGTAAATCTTTTCTTTAGCCTTAGCACTTGGTACTGGAACGGTTGGAGAGAACCGGTCTGGTACTAAGTGTGGCGGTAACATTCCCAGAATTCACAGGTTTTAAGTGTTTCTATCTTAATTGCTTCCATTTTAAAAAAAAAAATTAGTGAATTTTGGGGTATTACAGTTACCTTCGTCCAAAAGCATTGAAGTTACCCGCTAGAAATAGCCATAAGTGACATTGCTCACCCACTTGCTTCAACACCTTCCACCGTTACCCTCCTCCCTTTGTACATATTCCTTAATGCCTTGTTAGCTTCCCTTACCCGGTTAGTTCCTAACCTTTTCCTTAAGTGAATTTTAAATAATTTGGGTTATTTTTGTGTTGTTTTAGATGTTAATATAGTTATTATTGAGTGTTGTTGCATAAGAAATCCTTGAGATACATTGGTGAAGGCGATATTTTGTGTTTTTTATGTAGCTTGGATTTAGGTAAATTCAATTGCTCATAAGATGATAGAATCTATGTGTGAGCATGTTAGGATTTTTTAGATTTAGAATCATGCTAGGATTTTATATTATGCAAGTATTATGAAATTCGTGACAAGATGATAATACGATAATATGCTAAATAGATAGTACGTACAATTTATCGGTAAGTCGAGCTATACACATGTGTAATATGTTAAATGATTAACGTATGCATGTTTAGGATTTTGTTAGGGTTTTTAGCCCTATAAAATTATGATGTAAATTCCATGACAAATGTCCCATGATTATCACTACATGGTAGCTAGGGTTATTATAAAAAGTATAAAAACATGCACACATGATTAGGGTTAAACATGATAATTGTTATTCCCATGATATGGGATTAGAAATGCTCCTTTACATATACCATGATGTAAATTTATCTATTAAATATCTTATTATGATATAATTATGTAAGCATGTGTTTCATGGAAGATATGATCTATTAGAAATACATGATTAGGGTTTGTATGCATAAGTTACTAAATACATGAAAAGTGAAAAATATAGTCAATCGCTAAATTATAAAGATTACCTACACACTAAAATATTGTAAATAATTATCTTTTATAGCCTTTTTGTGACAAATTATCATAATGATAATGTTTGGCACTAAATTGGATAATAATGATGAAATTAGGTTTATGAGGGTATTTTGGTCATTTTTAACATAATGCATATTTTGTGAATAATTGGATATTATGTTTACCTTAGTGTTAACTATGGCTTTGACATAGACCGATGATCTAGGGTTTACCTTGACAATGGAAAAATAAAGGAAAATGGTCAATTATGGAAATATGATATTTGTGCCGTACGTGATATTTGTGATCACCTCATAAAATACTAATACTTAAAGTGGAAAACTTTGAGTTTGAAAATGGTTGCTCTCTAGGATTAGATACCCTAGAGGTGAGATATAGCCCTTGTTGAGTTGGTTCTCTGGTGTGTTGTTGTGTCCTAATAAGGCCCTAGCCTACTCTATAGGTGACCTATAAGTCTCATAGGGGGTATCAATACTTAAGGATTAGGTGACCGAGGTTGGAAGATATTATGTTATCGCTAATATAATCTAGCATACCGATGTATCCCTAGGTTCTAGAGTAAGGATATTTTGTTGCCTTTAAGTTCTAGTATGACCAGGTGTATCTTAATGTCCCTAGGTTGATTGTATTCACCTTGATTCATTAAAAAAGGAAGTAATTATTGTGTAAGAATATAAAAAGGAATTGATTTGGATTTGTTGGCCTCAGTGTGCTTCCTTTGACTTTTGAATTAATTCATATTGTGGGTTTGGTATTTACCTCAATGCCCTACCTTGATGTTTGAGATTGATTTGATTAGTCTGATATGGCTAATGCGTAGATCAAGATGATGTGAAGTGATTTAGTATGATTAAATATTGAGCATAAGACCTTGATGTTTTATACATTATCACATAATAATTATATATTGTTATGGCATGTGAATTGTGCTTTGAGTGTGATTTTCAAATTATTATGTGATTATATGCAATGTGGGTATGATGCCTCTTGTGAGGTATTGTAATTTTCTCAATATGAGAAAATCGTACTGATACTACATTTGCATATGACTATGTGAAGGACATGGAGTGGTTCAAGACGTATAATAGTGGCAATGATAAGTGGAGTCCTTAGGAAGAGGTTTCATTCTCAAAATGGGCTTACGGGTTTAAAAATTAGGGTAAACTGTTGTTGTACCTTCGAGTACTAGTTTTTGTTGAAATTGATTTTCCTTGGACTCTTATATTCCTTGTTATATTTTGATTATCATTATTATACTGAGAATATTATCTATAACTCTTAATTATGTATTGTCTCTTATTTCCACTTATTTATTTTAAGATCTAACTTGTTTTGAGTCTTAGCACTTAACAAAAGAAAGGTGAGGACACCAGACTTGTGCTAAGTGTGGCAACAACACCCACAATTTTGGTAATTAATGCTTCCGCAAGATAAAATTTTTAAATAGTAAAATGGGGGTGTTACAAGTAGCGAAGGCTCAGAACTAATATTAGTTTGCTTATATTTTTATATTTTCTCAAAATTAAGGTAAATAAAAAATAGAATATTAGGGTTATGACATGTATTTATATTAAGCATGTCTTGTAGTGTTATATTTATTTTCCAATATATGCTAGAATGAAATTGTATATAAAGGAGCATGCTAAATTTTTTATGATGTTACATGTATAGAAGCATGCTAGAATATGTTTAATGTCATGGACTAATTATGCATGATGTCTATGTATATCAGAACATGTTGATCATATTTAGACGTATATTCACACGATTATTATCATTGTATGGCCTAGGGGTAAATTGGTATTTTAAAGTGTATTGTGTTTATTTATGCCACCAAGTATGCCTAACATGTATTATATAATATTAAATATGAAAGTATGTGATGTATGATGAATTAGATATACATGTTAGGGTTTTACGTGTTAAATCGTGTGTGAAGGAAAAATAGTCAATTGCCATGTTTGGTAATGTATCTATATGGCATAATATCTCAATTACCATATTTTAGCCTTTTCGTGATAAATTGTGGATAAAAAAGAAAATATGCCTTTTAAAATGGATAATATCATGGTAATTATGGTCTCAAGGGCATTTTAGTCACTTATGATCTAATGCGCCTAAATATGAATAATTAGATGTGGGATGAAATTAGTGTTGACTTTGAATTTTGTTGACCATTGATATTAGGGCTGACTTGAATAATTGAAAATAAAGGAAAAAATGGTTAAATATGAAAATTAAAACTATTTTGTGCTTTATGTGATATTTTTATGTTCACCTTATTAAGATATTAATATTTAAAGTAAAAAATTACGTGAGTTAGGACCAGGTTGTACCTATCCATTCTACCAGACCATAATAGTGGATAGAAGCATTATCCCCTAGAAGTTGTAGAGTCCCTGAATTCAATGTAAATAAAATAGTTTTGCACTACTTTTGGTTATATTGACATGGATTATGTTGGCTATGACGCTTAATAAAACTTTAGCTTTTAAAGCAAAATATAATGTGAGTTGGCACCAAGTTGTACCTATCTGTTCTATCGAACAAAAATAGTAGCCGAGAGTGTTATGCCCTAGGAGTATTACCTATTTGTTCCACTGAATGAGAATAGTGTAGTCCCCAGACTCAACATAATAAGTAAATGAAATGATCATAAACACTTACTAAGCTTGTATGTGGTTAAAAATAAGAGTATGCTAAAATGTGATCTTGGTGATGGTATGATATCGTACGTATTATCATTCTCCTTATCGCATATGTCATTTAATGTGTTTAGTCCATTTTCATATTGTGATACCTTCTATGTGCTCCATGTGACATTTACATGTTTAGTTTCGTTTAATGGATTACCCAGTATGGTTGTATTAATGGGTTTCGTTTCATGTTCCCCTACCTATTCCATGGGCAGTTGTGACTTTGTAAAAGTATTTTGATGGTACTCATGAATTCAATACTTTCATTATGTCGCTTGTGGTGAGTTTTATTGGGTTTGATCTAAAGTATAATTATTTGGAACCTCTCTCTCTCTCTCTCTCTGGAATTTATTTCCTCTATTTTTCATTTTACCTATTCTATTATCTCTGTTTCATATCCTATATCATGGTGGGATCAAATATTTTCCGCACCTAATTCCTAGGTACCATGTTACTTTTTTCCTTGCATCCAACGTATATTAAGTATATGAAGTACCTCTTCTATGTTGGATGTGGCATAATACCACTATATATTGTCTTTTATCTTTCACAAACTCATTTTAAAGAAAAAAGTTTTCATGATAATGATCTCATTGATATGTGATAAGATGAAATAAGTGTGATACTCCATCATCACATGTGCTTACATGGACATATGAATTAAGTCTTACTTGGTACTTCACCATACTAATGCTTTGTTGTGGAACTATGACAATCCTGATTCATTTAAGGGAGCAGATAATATTTTCTCGTAGGTTGAGAGTCCTTGGTGTAATTGTTGTTCCTTATGCAGTTTATTATGTAATTAATCATTAATTCATATTATATAAATGGTTTTTAGCACTAAAAGTAGTAGCATATATAAACACTTTAATTATGTAACGTTTTGTAGTTTTGGTACATTTTTAACCTTACATGAAACATGAATTAGATAAATGGTCATACCTCTCTTCATATTCAGTGTGGTCATTTCATCTCTTTTTCTTGTTTTTCTTTCGTATATCTACTTAAAATGAAATTAATAAGTTAAAAAATTGGGGGTGTTACACCATAACTATCCAAAATGGTTCATTTCCACCCATACTTATAAAAACTCTTACGCCTTATCCTAAAGGTTAATTATGCCATTCGGGTTCAGTAGTTTTGCTTGATTGATCTCTGCAATATGAGTTATAAGATCATTAATAAGGTTACTATGATGTGCCCAAAGCTTATACTTGAGCACCTCATTAGTCCCTTTTAGAGTAGCTTCCTCCTCTGTAGACATACTCAAGATAATATCATTATTACAAGATAAGTGATGTATACAATGAGAAATAGTAAGGGTTGCGATGGTTTCATGGTCAAGGTTGACCATGAGAAAGCCTATGACCATCTTGCTTAGAGTTATATTGAAGATAATATCAAGGTTATGGATATCCCTAATCATTTTATTTATTTAATTATGTGGCATGTTACTTCTCCCACCATTGGTGTTATATGGAATAATGATGTTAATGAAGCATGCCAACCACAAAGAGGAATTGGCCAGGGTGAGCACATTTCTCTATATCTCTTCATTATGTGTATGGGCCATCTATCACATTTCATTTAGGATGCAGTTAATAGTTGTACTTGAAATCCATTTTGGTGACTCGTGGAGGTAGTAAACTCTCACATATCTACTTTGTGGTTAACTTACTATTATTCTCCTAAGCTTCTATGTACCATATTCACATTATCATGGACTTTTTGGAGGAGTTTAGTCATGCCTTAGGGTTAAAAAGTGAGCTTGGATAAATCTACCATTGCATTCTCAACCTATTTTGCTACCCATACTATTCGATAGATTATGCTAGTCACTAACATCCCCCACACTCTATCATTATGGATATACCTTATTGTTGACATTTATAATGGATGCATCACCAAACATCTATTTAATAGGCTAATGAAAAGAGTCCAATGGAAACTGTTATGTTAGAAGCAACACTCTTTCTATTTGGTGAGAAGTGCAACTATCATTTAATCCATACTATTGTCCATTCCAATGTATAACATGAAAAGTTATGCCTGCCCTGTGGTAATTTCATACCTTCTTGATAAGCTCAACCGAGCATTCTTTTGAGGTAGTACTACTAACCATTGTATACCCTGTGTATTTAGATAGGATCTTATTCGTTCTTATAAGGATTATGGTGGACTTGAGCTACACGAAACAACCAAGATGAATTAGGCACTTTCATGAATTTTTCTTGGTGCATTGTTTAAAATGGGGACCGAATATAGGTTATGATCCTCAAAGAGAATCATCTCAAACATGTTCCTTCACTACTCCATTTGTCTCATCTAACTGTCTACTCAACACCTTGTCATGAAATTTATTAGTTCTGATATGTTCTTCACAATGAAATTTGGTGGGTTGTTTATAATGGTAAAGACACTAGTTTATGGTTTGATTGGTGGGTGTGCGACAAACCTTTGGCTCACTATTTCCCCTCCTCTAAATCAAGCACAGTTGTGGGTGTCATTTTTTATTATGCCCTCCCACTTTGTGGTTGGGATTGGAGTAAATTTCAAAATCTCCTTTGGCTCAAGGTTCTTGTTGAATTTCTAGTATTATAGCACCAACCGAGGAGGCCAACCATGATGTATCAATATAGGGCTTAATTCTTGATCTGTAGTTCTCAATATCTTTGGCATACCACTTATAAAGCAACTTCACCACACTTTGTGCCTCAAAATAAACCAATATTTGGAGATTGAAATGTCGACAAAGGTCCATAGTGTGACACCTTTATTTTTTCTCAACTTTAAAATTTCTTTAAAAGACATACCACATAATCTAAAACAATGAACCCGAATGAAATTGGAGCATCCAACATGGTGATAGGTGGGTACATCACCTAACTTATGTCAGATATAAGGCTAAAAAGGTTAAACTAAAATTTACAAAGCATAATATACATAAAAATTTGTTCCAAAAGAGTTATAGACCTGCAAGGTCTCAAAAGGGGAGGAGGGGGTTTAAGTACAAGGGTAAAGGACATATGAGTTCAAACGATATTTTGAACATAAGTAGCAAAAGTAGAATATTAGATAACCTTTATACTTATATCAACTTTATTTAATAATACAAATTATGTGAATCACAAAAGTGGGGACCCTTAGTCCTATGATCTTCTCAACTCTCATAGTCCTCTGACTAATTCATACTCCACACATAAACCCCTAAAATAATGTGGTATCATTATGACTTTCTTGTACTAAGTAAATCATAGATCTAAGGATAATGCATAAGGGCATACCATCACATGTCAACTTCACATCATACATAAAATGTGAAGAAGACAACAATCACATGTTATAAAAATAACCCATTGGTGTATCATTGTGGTTGGAATATGCTTATAGGCTATAGAATTATGCACCAAGCTATGTAAATATACACCATCATTCCAAGTAATATAAAGTGAGTGAGTATCACCCCACAGAGATAGGGATATACCACACTATTAGGGTAGATTACATGATTTACATAATATCCACAAGTTCTAACTTCTACTACAATAAATACCAAGAATAGTTGGTAGGGAGTTTAATACTGTCAATAGGAAGCGATAAGCAATATGATAGAATTTAAAGCGGTTATGTCACACTAAATGATAGGAGTTGAAGTATTATGTGTTAATAATTTTAGAAGACTTAATTACTAAGTTCTTAGAAGATATTTTGTGAAAAAATCAAGCCAAATGGATAATGGAGGGTGGCTTCACTTGTAATAGCCTCAAGGGTGAGTCACACTTGTTCTCATCACAAATGAGTGGTTGAAGAGGAAGAAAGGATTATATGTTAAGGTATTAAGGATAAAAGGGTAAATTGTGCTTAATAGAAGCAAAAATGAAATTTTCTACAACCTCCAAGATGGTGTTTGCTCAAGGCACAAAAATGGACCGCTCACACTCACCCTAATCAAGAATATAAAGCTAAGATTAACTCTTGCAACATTAGATAAGCTTAAGAAAAAGAAAGTTAAATTTGATGACTTTTAAGGTCCAAAAGTATCTAAATTAATCCAAAAGTGATATGAATAATAATGGAATATTTTTGGATCATATTTAGCTCAATAATACTAAGATAACATGATCCCTAAAGTTTTGTGGAATTCAAGTAACCAGAAAGGGCCTTTTGAGGCTTAAAATATACTATTAAAGCATAACAGAATGATAAATAGTTTTTTGTCAACTATCTGATTTAACATTTTGAAAAAACTTAGGAAACTTAGAAAAATGTGAGTATTTAAAGTATCCACATCAAATTTAAGTTTCAAAAGAGTTTAGAGGACAAAGGTGGCTAAAAAATCTTAGGGGATTCAAAATCATAAGAAATGATAATGAATCATAAACGAAATGTTTCAAAAAGGTTACAAGAGTTTTGAATTCCTTAAAAGATGTAATAGAACATTCAAATAATATGAATTTATTTCTATGAAAATATAGATACCGAATAAATCATGATTTTAGATGATATGGTATTACATTGAGCTTTGCTTCCTTGGCATCCCATGTTGGTCTACTCATGAATCTTAAGCAACAACATAGTCCTTAATCGGAAGATAATGGATGTGATTGGTGTGGATTGAAGGAATTATTTTTCCATGTGTTGTGGGACAGTGATTAGAGTAGTACCTTTTGGACCATTTTTAAGCCATGAGACTTGGTTCCTAATTTTTTTTTCTCTGCCCCTCTAAGCTTGGCTCACGTATAATTTGGGAAAACAAAAAACCATCAACCCTAGCAACTCACCTTGGGCTATGATCTTCGCCCTATCTATTTGGAAATTTTAGAAGGTATAAAATGGGTAAATTTTCAGAGATTTCCATATTTCCTCTAATTAGGTTGCATGTTACTTTAAAAGGCTAACAAAAGACATTCATAACGCTTGGCTAAAAATTCAAAACCTTGTGCCTTCAGGTATACAATAGGTTACTTGTGGTGTAGGATGGAAGGTACCACACTCTAATTTTATCAAAGTTAATGCCAATGATAATGCTTTGGGCAATCCAAGTCAGATTTCTTCAAGTGGAGTAGCTTGGGATCATCTAGGGAGATAGCTTTTTGACTTTATTGCTAATGTTGGGGTATTTTAACATCTTGGTGGCATAGTTTTGGGTGATTTATTGTGGTATGCTCTAAGCTAAAAATCGGGGTTACTCATGCGTTTACATATCTAGAAAATATGATTATGTTGTTTACATGTTGGATCGCAAGTTTTCAAACTCCCATCCCCATGACCAATTGTTGCACATTTATCATAACTTGAAAAAAAAGGCTTTGCCGCTTACTATATGTTTTATATATGGGAAAAAAATTAATTATAGACCGACTCACAAATTATAGTTATAATTTGTCTTTTGGGTTTTATGATTTTTATCATCCCCTCCCATTGTTATCAATGAATTGTTCTTTGATAGGATATGGGGCACAATGTTTCAATGTTTTGTTATCCCAATCTAGATTGTTTGTTTGGATCTTCATCCTCTATTGTTTATCTAAAAAATATAGATTTAATATATATCATATATTGAATATATCTAATATTTATATAGAAATATTATTTTATTAATTTAATAATTTTGATTTGAATTTTTTTGAAAATATATATTATATCACATATAATGTGTATATCTATATTTATATTAATAGGAGTGTCTTATATTAGTTTAAAAATATTAAAATATTATTATAAAAGTTTGAACCTCAAAAATAAATAAATTAAAAAATTTATCATCAATACATATAATATATTATTAAAATAATTAATAAATTATCACATCAAATAATTAGGTCAAAAATTAGATAGAATATCTACTTCGATATGCTCTAATAAAAAGATGATCGAACATTCTTAATGTTGATTAATTTTTTGGATGCCGGATTAATTTTCAGCTAACATTTATGCTCTATTTGATTCATAGAAAATTTTAAAGAAAGGAAAGAAAATAAAATGAAAAATAATTTTTTATATTTAGTTTATATGAGATAATAAAATAGAAAAAGAATAAGATATAAAATTATTAAAGATTAACTATATAATTTTAATTCTATTTATTTTTAAATCAAATAGAGTCTTAAAAAAAACATTACGGAACACTTCCGAATGAATTAAATATTTAAGCATTTCGTCGAAAATTCTGGAGTGAAGAATATTCGTAGTTTCACCGTTGATACATGACACGGCAAGATGGATTTAAAGGTGATACTGAAACTTACCGATATTTTCCCTCACTCTAAAGACAGATAGAGAAGGCTCCGTGGAGTCGCTGACACACGAAAAACTGGTGGATGCGATTAATCGTGGATAACAGCGTCTCAATTTCTTGAATGTCGTATCATACGGACACAGGCCATGCAAGCTCACTCCCTGCCACCGCTCTCCTTTTCGCTTTCAGTATTTTATCAAACATTTATCCATATATATTATATATAAACTACTGTGCCTTCGAGCTCTAATTTTCAAGTTTTGATTCGACAACTGTTGCATATCCACATTTAAACCAATTATATAGATATCTTTCCAATTGGGGCTACCCAAGCAAAATGGCATTGCCCGCCAACGGCCACATCTACCTCTCTACGGCCGGCAATTTACGATGCGGTGCTGCCGGATTGGCGGATCGAAGCATAAGGATTATCAATTTTGGCAATGGAGATTTTATGGGATTGAAGTTGAGGAAGGTGGAGCCTCCATTTCAACTTGGACAAGTGCCCCGCAAGAGTTGTGTCGGACATCAAGTGTCCATGTCTCTTGCTACTGATTTTGCTGCTGACGCTAAGGTG
Source organism: Tamarix chinensis (assembly GCA_030549775.1). Taxonomy (NCBI): domain Eukaryota; kingdom Viridiplantae; phylum Streptophyta; class Magnoliopsida; order Caryophyllales; family Tamaricaceae; genus Tamarix; species Tamarix chinensis. The sequence goes on from CM060182.1 coordinate 56,421,553, forward strand.
TGTTATTCTATTTTCTCACTCATTCGCTTAATTCATTGGAAACCGGTCGAGCATTTACTAACTTTGGTGGTGGGTTGTAAAATGAACTGAGCAGATGAGGGACATAGAGTTGGAGAAGAGGGACTCCCGGACTGTTGCTGCTATTATTCTGGGAGGAGGAGCTGGTACTCGCCTTTTCCCTCTCACAAAACGTCGTGCTAAACCTGCTGTAAGTTGGTTTTCATTGCCTGAATTGCTTATCATCATAACTTGCTGCTGTAAGTTCATTTGGAAACCTGATGTAAGAACTAACGACATTAATCTTTCCGCCATGCCATCTGCTTGTAAGTTGCTTTGACTAAATGACTACAAGATGAAATTAGCCTTTTGAATCTGAATGAACTTAATTTTAAAGGGCAGGTGGTAAGGATTTATTTATGTAGCAGAAATTTAGTCCATGTTCAAATGGATGATGATCATAGGCCTTCAGATTATTTTGGGCATCCTAGATATTTACATGTCCAGACATCGATCATGGGTACATAACCAACAGCATCTGGATTCTGGGTTTCCTAATACATCACCGATGAGTAAGGACCTTTACCCAGTTGATGATGATGTTCAACTAATTTAATAATTTGCTTTAGGAAGGGTTCCTTTACATATATGCAGTAGATTTTGGATTTTTATCAACCTCAGAAAGCCAAGGTGCCCTGCCGCATCCATTTCTGTGGTTGTCTTCTCTTATTGTATTAGGTCGCCTGTAATGCTTCTACAGGTCCCCATTGGAGGTGCCTACAGGCTGATTGATGTTCCAATGAGCAACTGCATTAACAGTGGAATCAACAAAGTCTACATTCTCACTCAATTCAACTCGGCTTCGCTCAATAGACATATTGCACGTGCCTACAACCTTGGTGGTGGTGTAACTTTTGGAGATGGCTATGTCGAGGTATTGAATGGGGGTTTAGGCTTCTAGCTATGATATTATTATTTTGCAGATTTTTGTGCTGGCATGATGTGGTAAATGAAATCAAGTGTATTGCATATTGCTTCATGAGCTTCATATACCTTTCTCTTTCTAATAGGTTTTAGCAGCCACACAAACTCCAGGGGAGGAAGGCAAAAGATGGTTCATGGGAACTGCTGATGCTGTTCGCCAATTTGATTGGCTCTTTGAGGTATGCGCTATTTATTTTATCCAAAACAGCTATTTGGTATCCCCATTGCATTCTCTTCGTTGCCTTACACTTGTGTTTCCAAAGCCGTTGTCCTTTGCATGGAATATGAGCTTTGGGTACCTTAAGAAACTACAAAGCAAATTGGCAGGAGCAAATTAATTTAGAAGATTGGCATGATTTTGTTTCTTTCAGGACCAAAGAAGTAGGGAGATTGAGGATGTACTCATTCTGTCAGGAGACCACTTATATCGAATGGACTACATGGATTTTGTCCAGGTAAGTAATTAATAACAATATTGTCTACCAACTACTCTTTTGGAGGCGGCCTAAATATCAAATTTGATTGTCTCTATCAGAATCATCGGCAACGTGGAGCTGATATCAGCATATCATGTATACCTATGGACGACAGGTAGGTCAGTTTTTTTATTGAACTGTTCCTGAACAATCTTGGCCTAGGGATAGAAAACAATATTGATGCACCACACTATTTACATGCAGTTATGTTTCTCCATAATCCTATAATCGGCAAGATTCAATCCATACTGGAGGTTAATTTAGATATCCTGGCCTTTGGAGTTTTGGGAGGCTTTGCAAATATTTTGAGCTCAGACTATTCAATTCTGTCTAGTTCTCACACAATCCTCTATTTCTATGTAGTCGGGCCTCAGATTTTGGTTTAATGAAGATAGACGACAATGGAAGGATTATGTCCTTCAGTGAAAAGCCTAAAGGAGATGATTTGAAAGCTATGGTACTTCTACTCAGTCTTGTAGTTAGCTTTTGTAGCAGTAGCTTACAGTCTCTATTTAGATATGCTAATCATGTTACATGCTTCAGGCAGTTGACACAACAATTTTAGGACTATCAAAAGACGAGGCCCAGAAAAAGCCATACATTGCTTCTATGGGAGTATATTTATTCAAGAAAGAAATACTTCTGAACTTGTTGAGGCAAGTGGTTTTATTCTTTAAATCTTAACAAGTGAGATTTGAGATTACAAACATTTTGGATTCAGGATTATACCTCTTGTTGTTGCACTAGATGGCGTTTTCCCACAGCAAATGATTTTGGGTCAGAGATAATCCCTGCGTCTGCTCGAGAATTCTGCACCCAGGTATGCAGAGAAACTTAATAGTTCTGCTATGTTAAATCCATATGCCTTTCTGTTTTATGGGTTGTAGAGATGACAAATGATCTTTTATGAAACAACAGTTTGGATACTGACATTGCTTGATGATGCACAATTTTTTCAGTACTTGATCTTCAATAATATTTCTCTTCAGCATATCTGATAATGATGATTCATGCAAAATATATTTGCAGGCTTATCTATTTAATGATTACTGGGAAGATATTGGAACAATCAGATCATTCTTTGAGGCAAATTTGGCCCTAACTGCTCATGTGGGTATCAACATGCATGCATACCACTACCATAATTGGCATCTGGAGTTCATCTAGGCTCTATCGGAGTCAATTATATTTTCATAATCCTTGAAGGCTATTATGCATGCTGATTTTATGCCCTACCTACTTTATTGAAAGAAGTGTGAATGCTGGAAGTGACAGCTTATTTCTAATTCTGTCCATATTGCAGCCCCCAAGATTTAGCTTTTATGATGCAAACAAACCAATGTTTACGTCAAGAAGAAACTTGCCTCCTTCAAAGATTGACAATAGCAAGGTTTGTGTGTTAATTCTTCTCCTCCCTTAGCTTTTAACCTTCATCAGCCCATTCTGAACGCATAGTGTATTTGCTATTAACGAGCATCATTATCTATGAGCAGGATTAGTAAGGACCTCCTCCTTGACTTTGTTTTGTTAGCCAATGAATGTCGTATCTGTTAGGCGACAATTAACTTCAGGCCTCAATGGATTCTGTATTCATGTGGCTGTGACGGTACTTTTCTTTAGATCCTATCCTAAAAGTTGGATTTATCTTACTTGGCAGGTGGTTGATTCTATTATATCACACGGAAGTTTCTTAAACAACTGTTTAATAGAGCACAGTGTTGTAGGTATCCGTTCTCGAATAAACTCCAACGTCCACTTAAAAGTAAGGATTCCACTTTACTGCTCCTCGGAGCATTTTCTCCCGTAGCAGCTATATCCCCCGAAATGTTTTTCATGCCCAAGCTGGCAATTTTGATGGCTTTAAAAAAAAGTGTAATGCATCTGGATCTTGATTTGGGTGAAATGTATGCAGGACACAGTGATGCTTGGTGCTGATTTCTACGAAACAGATGTTGAAGTTGCATCGCTTGGGGCAGAAGGAAAAGTTCCAATGGGAATAGGAGAAAACGCAAAAATCCAGTACCACTCCTGTCACAATGGATACTTTCATTTGGTTTTTAATATTGAACCTCAAGGAATAAAAATCATTATAATAAATAAATAAATGTTCTTTATCCTCTTCTCACACAGAAGTTTATGATACATTACAGGGAGTGCATTATTGACAAGAATGCCAGGATTGGCAAAAACGTCGTAATAGCAAATTCAGAGGTATGATTGTTCTCTTTTGCTATTAATTGGCACTTGTATGATTTTGGATCTTTTGCTAGTATGCAGATAGCAAGCACTCATGTCATGTCTGTTTGATGACACAGGGGATACAAGAGGCAGATCGATCATCAGAAGGATTCTACATCAGGTCAGGTGTCACCATCATACTGAAGAATTCAACTATCAAAGATGGGTTTGTGATATGATGAAGATATCCATCTTGTTCACTTATGGCATGTTTGTAGAGCTCTTAGGTAGACCGGAGCAGAGGTCACAGAATGGAGTTCATGTGTAAAATGAATGTAAATCACTGTTGTTAACAAGATGAAGTTCAGAATCTGATTCAGCTACCACTCGACACCAAAGAAAAGATCCCATTTGAGCATTTGCCCTAGATCTCGTATTAAACTTCTTGCGAACAGTAGTTACAAAATCATTTCTTTAGCAAAAGCTGGCGCCTGCTGTTTCTCTGCTGAGAAAACAGGTATCTGTCTACACTCGATTCTGTGTATATTCCATATGAAAGGTTTCGAACACCTGAACCGCATTGGATCAACTTTGTGCTCTCCTGCGCCTTTGCAATTAGAATCTTTAACATTCTTACTGGTAAGTAGGACTCTGCTCCTCTCTTGAAGTTTGACTTCTCCAAAGGGGAAAATATTCATTTTTTACTACATAAATGATCGATGAAACAACGGGAACATCAGAAATGTACCACAACTGGATAATGCTATGGGCATCGGTGATATTTGTCACTTCCACCGGGAATCAAGAAATGGTTCCAACTTTCATTTATGAATTACATGATGAAGATGAGAAGGAAGAACTGCTCTTGGGACCGCATCGAAATCACAGAACTAGCTCTTTAGCATGAAACATTAATTCATTTTGAAATCTTTCCAACACAAAACGTTCCTGGGGCGCTATAATACTTGTAACAATGCATTTATCATCTGAGAATGGTTTCCTACCCGTTCTCCCTGCTCTGTGTAAATAATGAACAGCAGTTTTTGGCAAATCGAAGTTGTATATATGAGTTGTTTCTGGCAGGTCTACTCCTCTTGCAGCTACATCTGTTGCCACCAGAAGATAGCTACTCTTTTTTCTCACCTCCTGTCATTAGCGAAATGGATTCGTCAATCTCAAATGACAATAACAGAGGCACGTTAACAATGGCAACAGTGATGACATCACGATATTGGCTTAAGCCAAAATGGAGATTCGGGAACGAGGTTACAACAAAGAGTTCTATTGACTAGCCCTGAGTATACTTGACTATTGGTGAAGGTTTGGCATGCACATAAACTAATGTCTGATAGCCGCTTTTTTTTAAATAATAATAATGATGATGATAAGGTATCAAAAGCAACTTAAAAAAAGGGGGGGTCTTTGTTGGGTAAGAGATTCAAAATAAACAAGCTAATTTCGAGAAGCTAATAAAATAAGCTTCTCACATGCTACTTGTATAATTTATTCATTTTTTTCCATTGTTGACCCAAAATAGAATTTGTATTTATTCATATAATTATGCCCCTTTATTACATTTCATCCTTTTCAGCTAGTTAAACAACTCTTCAGACAAACAATTATGAAAATATCATGGAAATGAAATTTAGCGATGCGTATCATATTTTGGGCCTGATACGCAATATTGATGATACATGATGGAGAAATATGGTGCAACCGATATTCGCTGATATTTTCTGAGATACATTCGATATGAACAAACATTTACTATTAAAAATCATGACATGGCAACCACAACAACAAACACAACCTCAATTTCATTGATTCACTAGTTTGTCTACTTTTGGCTAACAACTAGTTTTTCCTGTTTTCAATCAACTTCCAGATGAAATCATAAGCCAACTGTTTTTTCCCTATTTTGATCTAAACTAAATTTTACTCTCACTGATAAAAAAAATTAGAATTAAGTTTTTGTTCCAAAAAAAATCACTTTAAAAAGTCAATACCAGAATTCCACTTTTACCCTTCTCTTACATTATCTAAATATTTATTGTTAAGGACATAGTGTAATATTGAGGTTGATTTTATTAGTTCATTATAAATATATATATCTATAAATTGATAAAATGACTTCTTTTTTAAGAATGAAAGGGGTAATTCATTCAGTTATTGATATCCATATGTCCCCATACTAAAGAGGGTACACTACCCATATTAGCCCACAAGCTAGTAAAGTTGAGGTTACATACAACTTGAACTCTCAAACAATGATGGATTCAAGCTAAATGTTGACAGAACTTTTACCTTTATGTCCATTTATGTTATTTAATTTAACAATACTTTTACCTTTATGCCCATTTATGTTATTTTATACTTCTCTTGTAGTTAAATAACTATTTTACCAAGCACTTCTATCAACTTTCTGCTATAGCTGCGTATAACTTTCAGCTAAGAACTCACAGCTTTCAACTAACTATTTAACTATAAACTAGCCAATCACTTACTTGCGTCAAACAAGCAAACATAGCCTTAAGTTTCCCCTTTCTCCCTTTTTCTCCCCCCCCCCCCCCCCCCCCCCACATTTATCACTGACGCTTCACAAAGTGGAAAGTTCTGTTTCTCACAAGCAGGCAGCATCTAGCTTTATAAATACTTAAGAAATAAGCATATAACCACTCACAAAGCTTTGCACTAGCAGATAATCATCCTTAGGGCTGTAAACGAGCCGAGCCGAGCCGAATACCCCTAGGCTTGGGTTCGGCTCGTTTAACTAAACGAGCCTAAAATGATGTTTGGGCTCGGCTCGTTTAACTAAACGAACGAGCCGAACCGAGCTTTTAACGAGCCGAGCCGAGCCGAGCTCACGAGCCAAAGCTAAAAAATGAACCGAGCCGAGCTTTTTCGTGTTTGAGCTCGGCTCGTTTATTAAACGAGCCGAGCCTGAGCCTCACTTTCAGGCTCGTTTAACTAAACGAACGAGCCGAACCGAGCTTTTAGCGAGCCGAGCCGAGCCGAGCCGAATACTGAACTGGCTCAGCTCATTTACAGCCCTCATCCTTCAGAATTTTCCATCCAAAAAAGCTTGCGTTGTCCAGATCACCCCTAAAAATTCTCAGTTTCCCCTAAAGAAATACCAAGATCAAAGGCAAACTGGATATCTTTTAGAGAGAATTCAGTCTTTGCAAACTTTCTTCATTATGAAGGGAAGTGACAAGGATATATTTTGCTCATGGAATTGACTTTATGGATGGTAATTTTTTCCTTAAGGGTGGTTATCTACTTTATTCACAACTTTATGGATGGTCTGCAAATAATACTAAATATTCACGAAGACAAACTGCTTTTCACAGTGCGTTCTTAATTGTCTCTTCATATATATATATATTTTGGCACGGACCCAGCTTGCTTATAGAGGGGGAAAATGCAAAACCTTAATATGAACGGTGAAAGTAGTAAATTTATGATGCTGGTTGCAAATTTTGTTGTCATGCTATAGTAATTCATGTGACACGTGAGATTATTAATCCTCTCTAACATGAAGAACGGATTAGATTCAGCCTTTTTCAAGAAGAAAATTTCTTCAAGAAAACATGCCCCATTTTGACTGCTAGAAAAGCTGCATGTGAAGTAAATTCTTTCAAGAAGAAACATTTTTATTTAATGCTCATTCAATTTTGGGGAACAGAGCTGGACTTACTGATAGAGAAGCTGCCCGTGAATTGAAATTCATGTCTTCCTCCAAAATTAAGATATCGGAATATTCCACATAGGAGTGCTTTAAGTAGCCAACCAAAAGCATAGTTGGTGGAGCATCACCAGACTTTTTGGACTTCTCAGACTGTTAAGAATGAATATATTACTAAGGTTCCATTTTGTCAGCAATCACAAGGTACGAAAATTGGAAATCGAGAAAACCACAAAACAGGGCCATGCAACCGTAAGAATCACAAGAGTACTCCAAGAAAACAAGATGAAGAAAAAATGGAGGCAGTACCAAGTAGTGCTGAGAAATTAAATCACTCACAAAAATATATATGCTAAAAAGAAATATCACTCTGCTGATATATGAAGCAAGTGCCAAAGGAGGGAGGATATTAAATACAGGATGATGGCTTGGCTACACTCTTGACCGACAAGGGTCAAAGTGTCCAATACATTAAATGGATTTCCTTCCCTTCAGGTTATCTCTAGCCTAAGTATCTGATTCCAAGTAGGATTGCAATTTGGAGTTCTATGATGACAATCATGTTTGACTATTTCCTAATCTCAAACCTTTTTTTTCATAGGTACGTGGAAGTTCTCAGGATAATCTAAAAACTCAAGCTGAAAGATTAATCATTGTTTGGGAAGAAAATTTTGACATACTGACCTGTTCATTGACAAAGATTATGGCGGATTCAGGCAGATCCAGTTGCAACACTGATAGCAAAGCTTGGTTCCTTTGGTTCCTGTTACAAATCTGCCAAAATAACATGCACCAAGATTTGAAAAGGAAAAAAAAAAAGAAAAGTAATAGCCAACAGGTTGAGTAAATACAAAGTCACAAAAACTGTTCTGACTTTTGACAAGAAGGAAAATATGCACCTCCACCCAACGAGACATATAAAGGTTGGGTAAATAGGGATGTTCGTGGGGGGATAAAATGTAGCTCTTGTACCATGAATCTATGAAGTACGCGAGAAGGCATTGGCTGAACGGGGTTCACATGTACGTGTACAACATCACTCTGTCCAATAAAATTATCAGCAAATCAGTATAGCACTAACTAAACCCAAAAATGCTTCCAGAACATAACAATATAAGTCAGTAGACCTTGGTCCATTTCTGCTGTATACAATCATGAACAAAGTGCCTATGTTGAGGGATAGATGCGCTGGCAAACACAGTTTGACGTGAATCACTGGAAGAATACAATGTCAACAGCTTCCGAATGGAGCTCACTTGCTTAGAGGAACTGAACATGAAATCAGCCTACGGAGACATACACATGGAATGTTATTTCTAAAAACATGTATTGCACAGGACAAGGTAAACTTCATATGAGAACTCAAAACTCCCTCACAACTTTTGATGGATGCTAGATGTATATCAAACTGTTCTTCAGCAATTTGATGAAGGTCCATACCATATGATTCATTTAGTTGCGTAAATAGGACCATCCTACTGTCAATTAATATTATCATAAGTTATGTGACAGGAAACAGGAACACCTTTCTAGTTCCTACAAACTATTTTGCAATGGCAAACATTCACATTGTTTTTCTTTCTTTTACCAACATCATTTCCATACATTTCAGGATTCTGGGTTCTTCACATTCCCTTTATCCCACAATGTTTGCAAGGGTTTGAAATAAATACAAAATTGTCAAATTAACAATAAGGACTATCCACATAATTAGTTTTAAAGTTGTATTGTTATTTGCCCTTGGCATTAATGAACTTCTTCATTGAAACTTGAATGACGTGTTAAAATCCTAAATAAATAAAGGCATATAAAAAAGAGTAAAAATATTTAAAGTTGTATTAGTTAGTTGCCCTTGTCATAAATGAACTTCTTCATTGAAACAATTATGATGTTAAAATACTTCATAAATAAAGGCATATAAAAAAGAGTAAAAATATTTAATATCTTATGGACATAAATCTTGCAAACATTTTTGAGTTGGCTTGAAAAGGAATCTTTTGCAACTAATATGGGAAAGATCTAAGAATTGACAAAAATCATCCCTTCCATAACCACAATAATGGAATGAAGTATTTATGTTTTTGAAGAGCAAACCACAACTACAAAAGCCCCATCTTTTTATGGCCTAGATCCTCAAATCTCAGAGCACAATGTATCTGCCATTCATAACAATAAGATCACAATGGGGGAGCAGAAAGGGATTAAATGGGAAAGAGAGGAACATTTCAGTTACCTCATCGATTACCAGCACCCTCATTGCCTGAACATCAAGTATATTCCTGTCTAGCATCTGACACAAACTTGCTACAGTCGCAACCACTATTGTGGGGGGCTCTGCCTGGAAATTTCCAAAATTTTGAGAGGATTTTCCTTTCACAGCACTTATAAATTTTTATGACCTAATAGCTAAACCTGTCATAGCTGTGGAACTTCTATAAAACCAAGGTTACCATTTACTTGCAACTTGCTAAATGAAATTCAATCATGAATGAAAAGGCAGAAAAATTAATTAAATCTAGCGGACAAACTATTATCCCAATATCATGAGAAGATGGGTAGAGCAAGGGAAGATACAACACCTTCAGCCAATTCCGGTGTCTTTTCAACATTCCTCCATCTAGAAGAGCCATAACAGTGCATGCTTTCTGCTCTGAGCCGATTTCTATAGGTTTTGCAGCTAACATCCTTGCAACTTTAGTGACCTTTTATTAGCAAGTCATAACAATCAGTTACACATGACATTGTCCTCATGTATATGAGAGATCATAGACTCAGTTGACTCAATCACTCTCATGAGGATGCATAATTTTTTCTTCTGTAGTTTATGGAGAATCCATAATATTTCTCCAATCTCTTTGTCAAAATGATCACATGTCAATTCAAATTGCAGCCAGTAGTTTGCAAATTTTTCTTACTTGAATACCAAGTTCCCTCGTGGGCACCACAATGAGGGCTTGCACAGCTGATCTTTGAGCACTGACTGCTGAATATATCAGTAGGAGATATGTCAAAGTCTTCCCAGAACCTGTCTAGAGAAAAAGAGAAGATACGAGGTTGATTCACTGAAGAAGAAAGAAGAAGCCAGACATGTTTTGCCAGGAATACATGATGATTAGAAGAAATGATCAGTATCCTATATCCATATGAATAGCAACACCAAGTCAACTTTTAATGCAGGGTAGTAGATTGAGCCATCTAACACACCACAATTAGCAACAATAGTTCCAGGCTTCACTAAGCCTAAGTATCTGAGGGCAGAAGAAAGGCAAATGCTGAATCAAGAGGAAATAAATATTGATTATGTTGCCATCTCTGAAACCATATTAGACTCTATAGCCATTTATTACAGTAAGTACGGTAAGCATAGTTCTTTTGATTGACAGATCTATGAAGAGCTATGTACATATATGTTTCTCAGCAAATAACAAGGGAGAAAAATTCCTTGTTTCAATGGCAGCACAATGTAAATGATCGAAAGAGGGTATGGGGTTGATAATCACCCCTCGCATCATTCCAAACTTTTCTCTAAACCAAGAGACTTTCTTATGCTCCCAACTGTCATTTTTGCCAGCACTTTTAGTATTTTCTTTCACCTTTCCAATAACTTTCTTTTGCAGTACCAATTAAAAATGTATCACCTATTTTCCCTTCATCTTTATTAGTTTCTATTTCCCATGATATAATATTGATCACTATCACCAATTCTTTTAAAATAGAAATGTAGTACATAAAATGTTGATTTAAATTCTTTATGGTTTCTCCTAGCTGTCTGGTTCATCGGATATTCATTTTTTATACTTGATTTCTACTGAGTGTGTTTGGTAAGACCAAAAGTATCTTAGAGCTGACTTTTAATTAATTGAAGCTAGCTTTTTTTAAAATCCTATGTTTGGTAAGTAACTTTTTATTAGTTTATCAGTTTTTTAATAACTACTTTAAGTAGCTTATAACTTTTAAGAATTCTGTTAGCTTTTAAGTTTCCGGCTAAAGGATTAGCTGGTTTTGCAATACATACAAAGGTTCTCACAACTTTAAGTGTGTGCACTAAGATAATTGAAATTTGAAATGACATACAACAAAACAATAAGTGGGAAAAATTCCATCTCAACCAACTTCTATTCTCAAAGTTCTTACATTTAAGAAAAAATATTATATTGCTGATTCAATATTTGATCTATCCACAAAAAAAAATATATATATAAAATGACAATGCCAGCATAAAAATAAAAACCACAAAAAATAATTTACTAGTATGAATATAAAAAACATTTGGAAGGTCATAAATGGAATCTTTCAAGAAAAAACAGATGATATCAATGGGCATTACTTTGCCCACTCTGACATACAGTTCTTTCATATGCTATTTGACAGTGCTGGTATATGTGAACAAAGTCTCACATTGGATAAACTTGGTGTTGGTTTTGGGTTTATAAGAAATTGGAATACTCCTCAATCTTTCCATTAAGTAAACCTATCGGCATAGATACTCAATCTTCAACCAATGGTATCAGAGCAAAGCACCAAAAGCAGTCATGTGGGTACGCATTGGGGATGAATCCCAAAATGAATGAAGTACGTAGTGTTCAGCAATAATGACGGATGGTAGAGATTGTTGGAGGGAAATCATGGACCATAGCAGAGAGGGATATGGACTTCGTTCAAGGGGAAGATTGTTGAATAAAGTCCCACATCAACTGGTCTTGGTTTAATAATGGATTGGGCAACTCTTCCCAGTGGATCAACCTTTTGGGATGGAACCTCAATCCTTAACAGAGGGATTTGTGCAGTCAAATTTAATCAAGCGCGCCTCATTGCCCATGCTTCCACGAATATGAATTCAAGCACTCCCAGATTTGAAAAGAAACCGATGTATCCAATAGTTTAAGCTTGTTGGCCTCACCCAAACTATAGTTTTATATCCGAGAAGACGGATTTGAACACTAAACATCACCTATGCCGGCTTATCCAAAAGCTCTTGACGCTTCCAGAAGCTAGCATGTTTACACCATGATCGCATATTTGTTTGCTTCGTTATTATTATTATTGTTTTTATTTTGGTGATGACATTTGATAGACTTGTGGATTTTGTGCGGTTTTCAATGAGCTGCAAGGGAAAAGGGAAAGGGGCGTGATTTAAAAAGGACTTCATGGAAATTAGACAATAGAACAATAATAAAGAAAGGAATTATCAAATTCGACAAGAAAGTAAGAGAAGACAAGTGTGAATTAACCTGAGCATGGACTATACAATCACGGCCAGAGAAGAGGACAGGTAGAGCTTGCTGCTGTACATCTGTAGGCGTAACAAAGCCAAGTTCTTCCATCCTTCAACATTTGAAACCCAATCAATTCAACTAGTACTCATCACTATCTTTTAATTTCAAATTGCGCTATGACAACCATCAAAGTAAATTGCAATCTAAAGAGAAAGATAAAAGCAGAAGAACCGGAACACGAAGAGAAATACCTGAGCAGCACACGTCCAGGTACGTATCTTTGGCATATTTCCCGAAGAGTGGAATAATTTTTCACCTCCTCCTTAGGAGTGGAATCAAATACAGGATAAGAATCAGTAGTGGAAGAACACTGAATGCATCTCGTGTTGTTGAGTTTAGAGAATCGCTTCGTGAGATTAGTTGTGCCAGAAAGTCGTTCAGAGTTGGGATTTTTCAAAAGAAATAGATGAGATTGTTTCTGATACGATGAGGAAGGCGTCGATAGCAGAAGGTGAGAAACAGAGGGGATATTGGTAGCCATTGTTTGCTTCCGCTGCCTGGCAGCTTGAGCTCAGTCTGTTACAAACATTAGCCGACTAAATTTGTATCCGGTTGTTAAATACGGTTTTCAATGTTCCTTTTTTTATTTTTAGGTAAAGAGGTAAATATATTACGAAGATGAGCTCAATGCTCCATTCTTAAGGGGTGAGCGGTGAGCCCAACCTACTCGTTCCGTTATTTTAAGGTAGCCCTACAAAAATTATTTTGATTTGGGTTTGAGTTTATATATTTTGATGAAATTTAATATTTTATTTAGAATTTATCTATTTATTTACTATTAATCATCGACGTTTTTTTTATTTTTTTATAATCAACTATGATTTCTACTTTTAATAACCACACTCTCTTTTCATATATCCACTGTGTGATTTATATTCTTGACATTTCTATTTGTTGATGAAAGAGTGACGTGAGTATTGTTACTTTAAAAATTATCTATAAATATCCATTATAGTTTGAACTTGATGGATGCCCGACTCCATCCTTACAAGCCACGCTATTCTTCTTCTTACAAATTTTTGGACAATTGAATTATGTAATTTTATATTCTTTCAATTTTGGGTTCACGAATTTAAGATAATTTATGTAAATCTTTGGGAAGTGAATGATATTGAGCGATTGCACCATAATTGAGTATAATTTGCTTTTAGAGCAATGATCATTTCATGACATAACAATTTTATCTTTCGATCTTCATTGTTTCTTATACTTGCCACCTACAATCTATAAACGAATTGAAGTGTGATGTTGCAACCAAACAATTGCATACGAATTCCTTCTTGATCCATCCAAATTCGAGTCACTTGTTGGAAGTAACTACAACAGATGGCCTCAAAATTTGCTAATTATGTTCCAACAAATGGAGGTCAACTACATACTATCTAGCAATCCTCTTTTCGCTGACAATTTTGAAACTCGCATATCTGTAGCTACAACTTTTGACACAATTTTCACCACTCGGACAAACAAAGTGAAGAAGCTAGGCTAAAATACTAGAGGAACAACAAATGTGTAAGAGGGAATTTGGTCATCTACATGTCAAACAAGTTGTTCGATATTTTTTTCCAAGAAAATTTAGTGAAGAAGTATGCTAGTGATGATGCAAGAAAGAAAAAATATGTAAAAAGCAATTGGTTGAATTATTGAATGGTGGATGATAAGGTAATAATGGAGCAAATTCACAAATATGAGAATCTAATGGCCGTTGTACTTGGTGAAGGAATGAAGACATGCAAGATACTACAGGGTGCATGTTGCTTGAGAAATTCTCTCCATCATAGTCCAATTTTAAAAACCATCTCAAACATAAGAAGAAAGTCATTGATCTCTAGGAGCTAATTGACCACATGCAAACCAAGGAAGCAAACCGCTTGAAGGATAATTTAGACTCCCTTTCCCTCAATACTGATAATGATAAGCTCATATAATTTGGAGGCCATGGAGATAGGTTCAAAGGCAAAAGAAATAAATTGCATAAGGGAGGTCAACACAAAGGTCAGATCGCTATCAAGAACAACAAAATTTAGAATAAAAATACCACCTTCTATGATATGTGGAAAGCAGGGACATAAGGCGCATTAGTGCTTCCACCACAAAGAGTAAACAAGGCAAAAGTTTGTTGCCACTCCTCAAGCCAATGTTGCTAAAGATGAAGAGGCGATTGTTGTTGTCATTGTCAAAGCTAATTTGGTGGACAATAAGATATATTGGGTCCTGGATACTGGAACTTTCAGACATTTTTATGCTAACAATGAGCTCTTTCACAACTTTGAAGATGTTAGAGAAGGTAAATGTGTGAACATGGGCAACTTCACAACAACAAGTGTACTAAAAAATGGAAAGGTCCTCTTTAAACTTACCTTTGGAAAAAACTTTAGCATTAAATGATGTGCTATATGTACCTTTCCTGTATAGGAATCTTGTGTCTAGTGGTGCACTCAACAAAGTTGGCATAAAATTGTGATTGAATTTAACAAAGTAATGATCATTAGGAATGGGGTGTTTGTGAGAAATGCCTACTTGGCTAATGGTTTGTTTGTGCTGAACTCTATTCCTAAGTCTATTAATGTAAGTTTTAGGTGCTTCTATAACACCCCTAAAATTCATTACTAAAAAATTTCGTTTAATTAAAAGAAAATTAGTGGAAGCAAATTAATAAACTTTGAACTTTGGGAGTATTACCGCCACACTTAGTACCAGACCGGTTCACTCATACCTTTCCAGTACCAAGTGCTAAGGCTAAAAGAGTAAAATACAATTTTACGAGAAACTTAAGCATTTAAAAATTAGAGTAACACAGTAAACAGTTTACGAGAGTAAAATCCAACAACGGTGGTTACAAAATATCAAATACATTGAATTTTAAAAGAGACAAATTAAAACCCTAGAATTTACTGGATAGTACCTTACGCTATTCCCGAGAGCCCACTTGAATAGCACCTGAATACGACCTGCAAGGAGTACTACCCATTAAATAGGCAGGGGCCCCACGAATGGAACCCTTAAGTATTACGGTACTGAGTAACCTTTTAAATACACACTTAAAAACAGGTCTGCAATGTCACACATGATACTACATACATACATAACCATAGGTATAAACATGATATTCGGATCCATTTATTCACACATCCAACAATTCAATCAGATATTAATAGCATATATGTAACATTCACTTGCGTACATTTACATACTTAACAAGTCAACCAAATATTAATAGGCCATAATGAATAATCGATGTATTTCGGGCCTTAAGGCCATTGGTCTATCATTAATCAATCATCTCAATGATTAGTATTTTTCCATAACTTATTCACATACAAATCAAATTTGATTGAGCTCGGGACCCCCATTATTCTGGCCGGTGGATCGAAATACATACATATATATATATATATATATATATCATCCAGGGTAAAAACATCCTGGGCTATATATCATCTAGGGTAAAAACATCCTGGGCCACCATTATATCTGGTGGATCGATACTCATCATATAATTCAACTAGTCCCGGCTCATTAATTTTTCACTTTAACGATTAGTGTTTTTCCTTTTTATTCAGTACAACAATTCTATTGATTTGCCTCGATAGGGAGATCAAGATCCCGAAACACAAAGGTACACCGGTCGCACTAGTGCATAAAAGCCACTTAGTACCCTTCAACTATCAACCTAAGGACACAAAGGTACCCTGGTCGTACTGGTGCATAAAGCTAACTCAGTACCCTACCGACAAGGACACCTAATCCTTAAGTATGCATACCCCCTAACTAGGTCTGTAGAGCTATATAGAGTAGATATAGGGCCTAGCTGGGGCACAAAGGCACTCCAGCAAATACCATATAATCGTGGGCTAAACCACGTCTTTAGGGTAGCGACCCCTAAAGAGCCACCATTCCCGATCTCGAGGTCTTTCACTTTAAGTATTAGTGTCTTAATTAATGGCGATCACAAAAGCACAACAATCAGTTAATTGTCCAATTTTAATCGTTTAGATATCATCAGAAATTTCTTATTCAAATGGTCGTCCAAGGTAACACAGAAGAATCATTTAGGCCATCCTAATCTCATCTAATTTCAAATTAGAATTCGTTCTCGTGATTCTTACTAATCATCAAATACCCTATCTCTCTAATCAGCGTTATTTGAGTCATATCACAAATTCCACAATCACAATGACATATTAGGTACAAACTACTCATTTACCCCTTACTTATAAAATTATTAAGTCATCCCTTCCTTACTTAACAAATTACCATATTACCCTTCCTCCTTATCCTAATTACCAATTTAACCCTTTATTTAGTTAATTGCCCAATTACCGTCCTCTATTATTAATGACCAAATACCCTTCTCCATTATCAAATTTACCAAATTACCCCTGGTCATTTAAATTACCAAATTGTCCTTCTTAATTGTCATGATTACCAAACTACCCTACTCCATTATTAAAATTACCTAAATACCCTCTAGTCGGTTAAATTACCAAATTACCCCTCACATTTATCATATTTACCATTTTACCCTTCTCCATTATTAAATTATCAAATTACCCTTTAGTTATTTAAATTATTATTTTACCCTTCTCAATTACTATAATTACCAATTTACTCCTTTCCAATTTCCACTTTTACCCCTTTGATTTACAAAATTACTATTTTACCCCTTTACCTTCAAATTTACCATTTTACCCCTTAACTCCCAAAAATTACCACATCGCCCTTTTACTTATAAAATTTCCATTTATCCTTAATTATGAAATTACTATCTTACCTCTTTTAATTTTCAAATTATCATTATGCCCGTTAATCACAAAATTACTACTTTACCCTTTAATTATAAAATTATAATTTTACCCTTTTATTACCAAATTACCCTTTTATTATAAAATTACCAGATTGCCCTTTTATTACAAATTACCATATTGCCCTTTTATTACAAAATTACCAACTTGCCCTTTTATTACAAAATTACAAAATTGCCCTTTTATTACAAAATTACCAAATTGCTCTTTTATTACAAATTACCAAATTGCCCCTTTATTATAAAATTACCAATTTTTTCTTTTATTACAAAATCACCAAATTGCCCCCTTCTCACAAAATTACCAATTTACCATTTAACTACAAAATTACCATTTTACCCTTTATTCATAAAATTACCATTTTGCCCCTTTAATTACAAAAATTACCATTTTAACCCCCTTACTTTCGAAATTACCATTTTATCCTTTTATTAATAAATTTACTATTTTACCCTTACCTCCAAAATTACCATAATACCCTTTTTACTTAAGAATTACCTTTTTGCCTTAATACACGACTTATATTAAATTATTATTATTACTACATAAAATATTAACTTTAATGCCTCATCCACAACTCTTGTAGTTAATACAATATTATTAGCACCCCTATATATTTATTAGGTCATTTTCTTATACAAGATACATTAGTAAAATCCCATAAGGCTCACAAAATATTAGACATGTATTAAATATCACAATAGCATAAAACAACATGGATAATACTTTATATTTCCTTAATAACCAAATTATTACCTTAAATAATATTTCCATACATAGCAACAATCTATCATGCTTCCTTTTCATCAATCAACACAAGAACCACATATTTCATATTAAACAACACAAACCAAGCATAATAATATATTAAAAATTCTAATGTGCTAACATACGTTAATGCATGTGTTTAAGTGGGATTTAATTGTTACCTCGATTCCCGCAAAAATAAACCTTACTGGTATCCCGGTTAAAGGTCCAAACTTAGATTATCAAAACCAATACCTAAAAATAATACCAAGACTTATTACATTAGAAATAATAAAATCAAAGTACAAAACTTTATAACACTTAATTAATCAAATAATTAAATTAAAATATAATTATACCTTAAAATTATTAAACAAATAGACCAAGAAATGTAGAAACTTATGCTGCTAATGCAGCATGAGCTGCATGCAAAGAATGAGGAGGAGGGGGGCTCGAAGGTGGTGAAGAGAGGCAAAATGGGTAATTTTG
This sequence comes from Tamarix chinensis, assembly GCA_030549775.1. Classification (NCBI taxonomy): domain Eukaryota; kingdom Viridiplantae; phylum Streptophyta; class Magnoliopsida; order Caryophyllales; family Tamaricaceae; genus Tamarix; species Tamarix chinensis. Next base: position 56,440,190 of record CM060182.1, read on the forward strand.
GGTTAAGGTTTTTAGGCTAGGAAAAGAGGCATGTGGGGGAGGATTTAAGGTAACAGAAGGATGCAGAGGTGGAGAGGGGGTGTAAGTGGTGGTCGGGGATGTGTTGGAGGCAGCTAAAGGTGGCGGTGGGGGCGGCAGAGAGGCCCCGAAGAGGGGCTGCCGAGAAGGGGTCGAGATGGAGGCTGGTGAGGAAGGAAAATGGGGAGGAAAAATGGAAGCTTTCGGGTGACGATTTTGACCAAAGGAGGATTGGGATGGTAGAGGGGGTTGCAGGGAGTAATTAGGTGGCGGTAGAAGCGGCGGGAAGGCGGCGGAATACGGTGGTGCAGGGTGGTTGCCGAGAAAGGATGGAAGGGAGAGAAAAAGAAGAGAGGAGGGAGAATGGGGCTGCGGGGTGGCTCGATGAGGGTTGTGATGGCTTGAGGGTGAGGTAGAGGGTGGCAGGAGGTAATGCAGGTGGTGGTTGAGGCGACGGCAGCGGCGGAGATGGGTGGCGAAACAAAAACAGGGGGAGAGAGGGGAGGAGAAGAAAGGGAGAAAAGAAGGGGCTCGGGCAAGGTATAAGGCTCGAAAAAAATGCCCGAATGGATCAGGAAGTGAAGAAAAAAAGAATAAGGAGAGAGAGGAGGTGATAGGGAGCTCAGGGATGGCATTAGGGTGGTAGAGGAATGGCCATGGCAGGGAGAGGGAGAAGGGAATGGCAATAGCAGGGAGTGGGGAAGGAGGATGGTGGGCTGGTATGGGGCAGAGAATGGCAGGAGAGAGAGAGAGTTAGGGAGGTTAATGGGGGAGAGGGAGTTGCAGGGAGTGGCGATGGCAGGGAGTGGGGAAGAAGAAAGAAGAAGGAGAATCGGGGGAGGGGCTGGCACTGGGTGGTGAGCAGACCAACCGAAGGGGAAATAAATGGGCCGGACCAGTCGAGGAAGAAGGAAAAGAAAAGAAAGGGGCGGCCAGTTCACGTGCAGGAAGAAGAAGAAGGAGCGAGGCCAGGGAAAGGAGAAAGGAAAGGAGGGAGGAGGGAGCGGTCGGGCTCGACGAAGGAGAAGGAGATGGGCCAGGCCCAAACGCGCAGGGCGTGAGGGAGAGGCAAGCCGGCTGGCCGGCGGCCCAAAGAAGGAAAAGGAAGAAGAAAGAAAAGGGAAAAAGAAGGAAAAGGAGAAGGAAAAAGGGAAAAAAGAAAAAGAAAAGGAAAATGGGATTAAATAATTTAATTGATAAAATAATAAAATAGAATAATTTTGGGTAATAAATTTATTTAATAATTTAATTTAATATAATTAAAATATAAGGGTTTAAAAAAGGATAATTTTAGTATAATAATGATTTGAAAAAATTATTCTAATAAAAAGGGTATGATAAAATAACAAAATATTTATTTATAAAATATTTATACCCAATTTTATTTACTCAAAAATTCATAAAATAATTAAATTAAATAGATTTAAAGGCTAATTTATCCCTAATAAAATTTATTTATTAAATTATACGCTTTTAAAATTTTGGGGGATTACAACTTCTACTTATATGGTTCAATCCATTGATTTATGGCATACTAGGTTAGGTCATGTAAACATGGTTTCAATAAAGAGACTAAGAAACTTAAACATTGTTAACACTAGAGATGATGACAATGATTCTAAGTGCTCAATTTTTGTGGACACCAAGTATACAAAAAAGTCCTTTCAATCGGTCTCAAATAGAATCACTAATTTGCTCAAACTTATTCACTTAGACTTAGTAGATTTTAAGAACAAAGCTAGTAGATTGTGTAAAAGATATTATGTGGCCTTTATTGATGATTTTTTGAGATATACTAGGGTTTACCTCATTAGGACAAAAGATGAGACAAATGACATATTATTAAAATATAAGGTTGTGGTTGAATATCAACTAGATCAAAAAATTAAGAGGCTTAAATTTCATAGGGGTGGCTAGTATAATACTAATTTTCTTGGAGACTTTTTTGAGAAAAATAAAATTATTAATGAGACTAGTGTTCCCTATACACCCCAATAAAATGACATTGTAGAAAGGAAAAAAATGACTCTTAAAGAGATGATGAATAACATGCCTCTTAGTTCTAGTATGTCTAATTATATGGTGGGGGTATATGTTATTTATATTTGTTATATTCTTAATAGAGCTTCCCACCAGAAAAACTATATAAAACCCCTTATGAGTTATGGAAAGGATATCCCTTTACCTAAAATTATTGAGATTGTGTGGGTGTTGCGAAGGTGGACCTACCAGACTTTATAAAGTAAAATATTGGACCTAATTTATTTGATTGTGTGTTCATTGGCTATGGTGATAATAGTGTTGCTTATAGATTTATGTGTTTGATTGATAGTATAATATGTGAATCTAGAGATGCTGAATTCTTTGAGATTATTTTTCCTTTGAAAATGTGTGATAATGTGCATAATGTTGGTTCTTTTTGTTAATGGTGATTTGTACTCTTATTTTCTTGCTTATGCTTCTGTTGTAAATGAAAGTAACATTGAACCTAAAAGGAGTAAAATGCAACGTATAGAGAGTAGTTTTGGACCATACTTTATTAGTACCTTCATGATAGAAAGTTATAGCATTGATTTGATCAATGATACTCTAGTATTAGTTTTCTTAATACAGGAAGACCCTAAAACATACAAAGAGACAGTTAAGTCTAGTGATGTCAGTTAGAAAGAATCTATTATAAGTGAGCTTGATTTTATAACTTCTAACCTAACTTAGGACCTAGTTGACTTACTTGGGGGGTTTTAAGCTAATCAAGAGTAAGAGGTCCTTTAGAAATAAGTTGAAGATATATGGGTTGGTGGATAAATATAAGGGAATACCATTAGTTGTGGGATACACTCAGAAGAGGAAAATTGATTGCTTTGATACTTATTCCCTTGTTACCGAGGTGTGCACCATTAGGACTCTAGTTGCCTTTGCTACTATAAGACCCCCATTTTTTACTACAAAAAAGTTTTGTTTAAAACAATGCAAAAATGAAAAATACACTTAGAAAAAATAGGGTGTTACCATTGTACCTAACACAGGATAGACGTCTGCCACCTATCTTATATTAGATATAAGGCTAAATCAAACCATCCAATTTAAAATAGAGTGCACAAACTTAAATCACATAAATGTTTAAAATATTGTATACAATTAAGGACCTTAATGGTCCCTAACCTAGTCAAGTATAGAAAGACTGATAAATTAGGGATATAAGGCGATATTAAAACAAGATTAGGACGTGACCCCGAACCCAAACTGAGGTAGGCCCACTACTGGCCATCACCAAAAACTTGATCCTCTTCTCGTGGGAATGAGCAAGTGACTAAACAAACAGACACATCAATACGTTACGTACTCAGTAAGCCAAGTTTTATCATCAACGAGAAACACAAGTATGAAACTTCTATCATAACTAAGGATGTAAACGGGGAAAATTTTATCCGAAATCCGATGCATTTTATTTGATGGGTACTTAAACAGATATGGATAAACGAATACAGATACAGATATGAAGGATGGAAAAAAAATACCTGTGGGGTTCAGGTACGGATACGGGTATGGGATATCCATACCCGTACCTGTAACCATACCTGTATCTATATCCGTACCTATTTACCCGATATATAATTACTCTTTTACCCTTAATTTTAAAATAAATATAGTATAAATTAAGGTTAAAATTGTCATTTGGCTTAACTCTAAATTGATTTATCCATTAGATAATAGATTTATCCACTGGATAATATCCATTAATGGGTAAACGGATAATCCGTCGGGTAATGGATACGGATATGGATGTGTTAGCGGATACGGATTCGCGTACGAGTACAAATTTTCTTATTGGGTACGGATATGGGTATGGGTATACCCGCCCTGAACCCGCCCCATTTACATCCCTAATCATAACATGGATATCATTTTTAATATGCATCATACTAGTGTCATATATATAAAGGTAGTAATGCATCAGAATATACTATCATGCATTATTTAGGCAACACAGAATATATCATGCTTATCTTCATATTATAATCACATAGGTAATCACACATATACTAGATAAATTAATTCATACCACCACTAGCGTTTATTTTCCAACTTTCTCAATTGATTAGATTATACCATTTCCTTATCTATATATTGGTATGGGTCAACACCTAGTCAATCTTTCCAATTATTAACTAGGTGGTCATTTAAGCCATTATCCAAGTGTACAAACAAGCTTTTATCCTTTTTGGTCATTCAACCATTATTTCTATCATTATTCAATTATTTATCATCCACTTATTCATCATCCAAATTTTATCATTGAGCGATGGACTGTGCACCATCCCATGGTTTCACATATCATAGAAGCCTATCCAAACTAAGGGACATAAAGTCTAGGCCAAAGCCAATCGCCAAAGCAGGCATGAGTCCAAATCGAAGCCAATCACCATAATGAACATAAGTCCAGGGCGAAGCCAATCAATATGGACATAAGTCCAAGCCAAAGCCAACCACCTAGGTAACTAGACTCTTTAGTATCGATACCTCCTAGTACATCATCAGTGTCTAGAGTAGGTAAGGTATTGGGATATCTAGGATCTCACCCGAAGGAAAATCCCGAAAGCACCAATAAACCCCCGAAGGTAGACTAACCCCTAGTAGCTAAATGAGGATCAGATAACCCAGACCCATACACAACTCGATTGTATTTGCTTTACGTGATTAGTACATTATTCATGAGGATAAGTGATCACACAAGGCCCATACAAGGAGCAAGCAATGAATTCCTTTGTTTATTCCATGTCAATCCTTTCCATTTCGCAACCATGTAGGATTTTCCATTTATCCTTGTCTAATATTATTCATGCCCATCATATTATTTTATTCAAGCACATGTTGTGCTTCATTACTCTTTTCTGAAGGACCATCACATCTCATAAGCGGTACAACTATTAGCCTTTACAATCCCCATTGAGTATGGCATAAGTAATGATCCATTTAATCCATTCATTAGGTTATTAATCCATGATAACAAAAATATGTATTTTATCCCTTTAATAATCATAGGATAGTCCTATGCATAGCCTCAAAGCATAGCCAAATAGAAAGGAACCAAATCACACAAAACCAGCTAAACCAGTCGATTGATTTGACTCAACCAAACCTTATTTTTCTTCAAACCGACCAATCAATATGGGCAAACTAGTTAACTATTTATAGACCAGTCAATTGGTTCTGCCTAACTAGTTGGTGGGTTTAAGTAGAGAGAAAGACCAAGGTCTCTGTAGGCTTACCAATTGATGGGTTAGGTCAACCAGTCAACCGTTTTATAAATCGGTCAATCGGTTTAACCTAACTAGTTGATCGATTTGCCCTACAACAACACCAAACAATTATTTTCATACAGATCATGCTTATAAATCTTCATTAAACCATATTGGAACATGCTTTAACATTGTATAACACATTTTTAGCCTATTTAACTTGCACATCTCAACGTTTAATCATCACAATTCATTTTTCTCAAGGTTCATGCTTTTTATTCAAAATGCATAATCTAACCATCTAAATCAACTCTACAAGATATATACATTCATGAAAACATATAATATCAACTTAAAGAGTCCATATCATGAAAGAGTACTCATAACCCATTTTAGAAGCAAGAATCACTTACTTGATGCAGGAAATACTTTCCTTAAACTAGAAATCTCAGCCTATGAAAACCTAAAATTTTAAAACCTTAAAAAACAACAATCTTTAACTCATAAATTCGTGCATAAACTTAATAAATTTGAACTTGAAATATAAAGGAAATAGTGAACATACCACACTTAAAAGAAAATAGAAAATACTCAGCTGAACCACTAAACCTTTTTCCTAAATCTAACCCTTCCTTACTTAACAATTAAAACAAGAGGGAGCTTGAGAAAAGATCATAAGAGTGAAAGGAATTTGACAGCAAGGTTTGAAGTGTAGAGGGAGAAGGAGAATACTAGAAGGTTAGGTATTTTCGGTGGATAAAGAAATGTGAACAAAAGAGGTTACTGGGGCTATTTATAGCTAACCAATAGAGATGAATCATAGTGTGGTCAGGAACAATTTGAAAACCCTAATTCTTATCATTTGAATTTGAGATAAACGAACGAATTTCATCCAAGATATGTTGGGCTATCCTCCAGATCTCATATTGTGATTTTAGAAAAATGCAGGTTAATTAGTTCAGAAATGCAATTCATAAGATGGGTAATGGAAGGTCAGCGTAGAAGGAATCTTCCAGCTAAGTAGAATCATGCCTAAGATTGAAATAATGACCTCATAAATGTGCATAGGATACAGGTGAAAGAAGATAAGGTTGAGGTCATCTCCCTCCCCCCTCAATTGTCCCAATCAATCATCCAAATTGATCTAAGATGGTGTTTTCAGGCTAAATGCATCACGAAAAAGTCTAAGAATTTCTTAGGAACAATTCGGCATGTGTTAACAAAGTTCCATTTCAGTATAAGAAATTTTTCCAAAAAATTGGGTTTAAAAAATATGCCCAGCTCGACAAACCAGTCGATTGATTTGACCTACCAATCTAGTATTCTACAAATCATTCGATCGGTTCCCCAACCAGTCAATCAGTTTAGTCAAGTAAAACCATTTTGCTAGAATGATGAACCAGTCAATTAGTTTACCTAAAAACCTCAATAAATTAAAATTTCCAACCTTATTTCAAATTCAACTTTACCCTAAACCAAATCACAATACCAAATCAAAGTCAAACATCCAAAATTTGCATAACTTTTCATTTAGCATTTTCCAAAAAGGTGGGGTATTACAACTACTATTTATGATCATATGAATATAAATATAGGAAGAAATCTATATAGAATAACCTATTGGTGGATTAGGGCCTGGTTAAGATGATAAGGTTTGTAAGATAATAAAGTCCCTTTTATGGTCTTAAGCAAGCCCTAAAACAATGGTATGAAAAGCTTGACCAAACCTTAGTGAGTAAGGGTTATATGGTAAATACCTCAAATAATTTTTTCTATTCTAATATGTTTGGATCTGATTGTGTGATTATATGTCTCTATGTTGATGACATACTTATATTTGGTACAAATATGGAGGTGGTCACCGAGACAAAGAATTTCTTAGCTTCCTAGTTTGAGATGGAATTAGGTGATGCTAATGTAATACTTGGTATTCATTTGAGAAAGACTGAAAATAGTTTCTCCCTATGTCAATCTTATTACATTGAGAAAATCCTTTAAAAGATGGTTGTTATGATGTGGTGCCTATGAAAACTCCCTATGATCCTAGCATACACCTCAAGAAGAACAAGGGTCCTAGTATAGTTCAGGATAGATATGCTAAGATTATAGGAAATGTGATGTTCCTCATGGACTATAACAAACATGACATAATCTATGTTGTGAGTCACTTGAGTCGTTACATTCACAACCCCAATGATGATCATTGGAATGCTCTTCATCATTTACTTGTACCTTAAAGGTATAACTAATTGGTGTTTGCATTTTCACAAATTTCCTGCCCCATTAAAAGGTTATTGTGATCCAAATTAGGTAATTGATCATGATGAATTTAGCTCTACTATTAGCTTTGTGTTCACATGGGGTGGAGGTGTTATATTATAGAATTCCTATAAAAAAAAGACATGTATAGTATGTTCCACCATGTAATCTAAATTTATTTCTCTTGATTTGGCTAATCAGGAAACCAAATGGACAAGGAACTTATTGGAAAAAGTACCATTGTGAGGGAAACCTAGTGTTCTAAATTTGCTCCACTATGATGCACATTCCTTCATTAAAATCGCTAAGAATAATGTGTACAATGGGAAGAGGATACACATTCATCTTAGAAATAGGTTAGTCAAGAATTTTTTGAAAGAATGAGTGATCTCCTTAAAGTATGTGCATTCAGAGAGAAATTTGGAAAATCCTCTCATGAAATGGTTATCAAGGAAAGTAGTCCTTGAATATTTGAGAAGGATGAAACTTAATCCTTAAGTAGAGGAAAGTATGGTGGATACCCAATCTATTACAACAAATTCAATGAGGTTAAATGAAGTTGTATGCTTACTCTTTTTTACTATAATCCTATCCCTATAACATGAATTATAGAGTTGTGCACACTCTTTTGAATCCATGGACAATTTTTGTGATGCTATTAAGACACATTTGATGGATTCACGTGTGTGGCAGTACTGAGTTTGAGCTATACACTCATTTTGAATCCATAACCAATATTAGTGGTGCTTTGAGACACACTTGATGGGTTATGTTGATTATGTTGGGGTGAGATTAAAGCTCTTAATAGTATATAATCATACATAGTAGTGATAGAGAGACACACTTACCAAAATCACTTAATTGGATGTGAAGGTGGGTCTTCTTCTGCGAGAGAGTTGGGATGTCTCTCTAGAGCACTTAAGAGTACTCAACGTATACGTAGGGTCATTTAAAGTGTAAATTCATTTTTATTGTGGAGACATTGAAGAATTTTAAAATGCAATACATGTTATGAGGAAGTAGTTTAAATATATTTAGTTCAAGATAAATTCACTACTTATACTATATTATAACCTCATTTTTCTATGTATCAGTTCAATAAAAAGATATTGATATTTACATATAAAGTTATTTCTTTGCCTAGAATGTTATTTTCTTATTTACTTTGAGTTTTCTCGTAGTTAGTAAATGATTGTTGGGTAAATACAAAAAAAAACTATTTGAGTTTGGGTTTGGGTATTTTGATTCGATCTAATATATTATTCGGACCTCATTTCTCCACTTGTTGGTAACCACCCATGTTCTCTACTTTCTCGATAATCAACCACTCTCTCTAATTTTAAGTTACCACTCACTCTCTCCGTATACCCATCAAGTGATCCATGTTCTTCACCTTTTTACAACTTGTTTATGGGGGGAGTATGGTGAGTGGTGTTACTTTAGAAATTATTTATAAATAGCCATAGTAGCTTGAATTAGTGGATATCAAAATTCATCCTCACAAGCTACATTCTTCTCCTTCCTATGAAGGGTAATTGATTTATTTAATTCTCCATTCTTTTAACATTGAGTACATGAGTTTGAGGAAAGTTGTGTAAGCCATTGGGAAGTGAATGGTCTTGAACGATTGTTTCATAGTTGGGTCAAATTTTCTTTCAGGTCATTGATGATTCCGTGACACAACAATTTCTTCTTCTAGACTTTGCTCTTTACTATACTTACCACCAATAAATAAAGCCTAGTGAAGTGAAAGGGGTCTTGTAATCATTGAATCATTCAACTGTTAGCATATTTTATGGTGGGAAGGTAAACCAAATTGGTTTTTAAGACACTTTGATTTGGTTCTATAAAAACTCGACTTGACTCTTTTGTTTGGTTAAACAAACAAAGTCAAGTCAGGATAGGTTTGACATATTTGTTCAAGATAGAGCTTATTCATAAGCTCGTTTAAATGCTCAATTAATGATCATTTAAATTTTTTTTAGACTCAATTAGATATTTGTTGGAAGCAAATTTATATGTACCACGTTATATATATGTAGTGATTATTCATTATTTTACCCCTAATTTCAAATTATATATCGTGTTATATATAAACTAAGTATGAATGAGATAAGAATGTGATACATCTAATTAAAATCTTGTGTTACATTAAAAAAATGCACATATAAATCCAATTAATAATTAAGCTTTTGATGGAAATAATTAAAATAACTCAATTTATTATATTATTAAATTCATCCTGTGAGTTGGCACACTCGACTCATGGATAAATGAGTCATAATCAAATACTAATATATAGGACTCATCTAATAATAAGTAGACTCGATTTGGCTCATTTGATAAATGCTTAAATGCTTAAGGGTTCGGGTCAATTCTATTCGTTCACAACCCTACTCATCACGACTTATAAGTAAGTAGAAAATAAGGGTATTAACTATCTTTAATAAAATAAGTGGTGGAGCACTAAGTATACTATACAAGAATTTTTGTGTTCAGAAGATAATGTATTTATTTCAAACGTGTAATTCCTCCTTAACAAGAAATATGTAGGAATATATTTTTCTTGTTATATAAAATGAAGAATGTACATATATTTTACCTAGAATGTGTACTTTTGTAATTAAAGATGTGTATTTGTGTTCAAATATGTGTATTGATTCTTACAATTATATAAATAATAAGGATGTGCATTACTTTGTGGGATATGTGTATTATTTCTCTAGAAGATATAAATTTGTTTTAAGGCATGTACATTTCTCTCATGCATTTGAACAAATAATGGATGTGTAATATTGACATAAAAGATGTATTTATGTTCCAAAATATATGTATTCTTGTATTAGAAGAATACATGTGTGCAAAAAAAAATGTGCATTATATTAGTAATGGAAGATCTACATATATATATATATATATATATTTGTAAAACGTTTATTGTGGTATTGAAAGATTTGCATTTATACTAATAAAGGGTGTTATTTCCTAAAAAAATGTATATTTTTATATCATAAACCTGTATTTTGTTGGAAAATATATGCATTATTATAAAAATGCATATGCTTTCACATAAATATTTCTATTTTTTGTGTCTGGAATATATAAATATAGGTGTTTATTTATATAAACGAAATTTAAGAACAATTTTGGCATTTTCATTTATTTTAATGACCTAAATTAAATATAATTGGTCTTAAAATTTTATAAAAAAATTATTATCATAACAAAGTAAACAATGATGCTATCTGCATACACCAAACATGTTGCCTATGTATGTAGAATGAGAACTGAGCCAAAATCAAGGGACAAATAACCTTTTTTCCAAGTTGGTATAGTGGTATTCTATCACATGGGCACTATTTAATTTTGATTAAATTTTTGTCAAGGTAATTAGTTTAAATTATATTTATTTTCCCTGTGTAATTAGATTAACTTTGAGCTAAAAATTAAATGTCATTTCGGTCTCTCAAAAATAAATTTTTATCTCAAATGGTTCAATAAGTCTTTTTAGACCTTAATAATACTTTATTTTTTTAATAAAACTATATCATAAATAATTTTAATTTTTTCAAAATAAATGTACTAAGCTGCATCAACTAGAATTAAGTAATAATTTATATATACCTAAGAACTCGAAGGAGCCTAAATCGTTTATAGATGCAAGACGTGTGTAGCCAATTGTTGGGATGATTGATCATCCAATGATCAATTCAAAAGATGAATGGAGGAGCACTAAAATGGTGGTAAAGAAAGAGGAGTAGCTGCAACCATCTATGGTTTTATTTTTTATTATGAATTTAAGCAATATACATATATATATCCAATGATACGTAAGGTATCAATTAATGTAGAGTAGATTGTTTGAGAAAGTTATATTTAAAAAAAATTATCTAAGGGTAGACTTGTTTGTTATCAAGTAAGTAAATAAGTCAAAATAAAGTGTAATTTTTTCTATAATACTCCTACTTTTTAGCTAATAAAGAACCAACTTACTGAGTAATATCATAGGAAATATAATTCTCTTTAATTTATTTATTTGTATTTCACACGCAATTATTAAAAATAAAAATAAATAAATTTTCTCATTTACTTTTTAAGCTTAATGTTGAAGTTGTCGTCGAGACTTCTTTTTTATTTTTCTTTATTTTTAATATTTTACATCTAAAATTAATTTCTAATTGATCATTCAATCAAATTTATTTTCAAATTTAGTTGTTATTAATAGAAGATAATGACAACATACACAAGTAACAATAGCAATTAGAACCAAAGTAAAATTAGAAGAGTAGAACTTACCAATGAAATTGTTGTACCCTAGGATTAACCACTACCTTAAAGCAATTAAACAGCCGGACCATGGTGTAATTTCATTAAAGTATTACCCCCAAGGTTAATACAGTGAGCTTCAATACCGCACACTCAAAACCAAAAGCAATGGAAGTCGTTGAACAATGCCCAATTTTTTTGTGTATAAAATTAAGAGAATAGATTTTGAAAGATAGAAAATTAAATGCACAAATTGAAGCTTGTGGAAGGAATTTTATAGAAAAATTAAAAAAGATAAAATAAAAATAAAAATCCATTCCACTAACCTCAACCTGCAGAAGATCAGGATCTACCACCAAGATCATTTGAAAGCATTTGAAAAATACATGATAATCGAAATTGAGGAAGATTAAAAAAAATCTTTAAGAGATTTTAGCAAAAAGAATAATAGGTATGTCTAGATATATGACGTATCACAATGCCATGCCCAGCTCGAATGGGTGGTGGGCTCATGCGTGTATGATACATATATTTCAGCCCACAACCCATATAAAACAACCCAAGAGTGAGGGGTTATAAAAACTAGTAAAGATTTTTATCTCCCATCCATGTGGGACATGAGAAATACAACAACAATAGCGAAAACCAATTACTATTTTTGTTGTCAGCCAACTGTTATATAACAAATTTTTTCCCTATCACTTTTATTTTTTATTTTAAGTGGTGATAGATCAATTTCCAAAGATATCTATAAATCGAATTCAAGCTCATTGACAATTTGATGTTGCTTTTAATTTTGTTGTTAACCTCAATTTTGTTATTTAATTTTGTTAGTAGTTTGACTTTAACATGGATATGATATTGGATTGGAAATTTTGATTTTGTCATATTTATTATATAATTTTTTTGATTTTGCTATTCGACGTTTAAGAGATGATGGTGCTGGGTTGACCCTAATATGACAATGGTGTTGATGATGGTGGTATAATGAAGGTGGATTGACTCTGAATTTAGCTTTCTTCTTTAATTTGAAATTTTATGAAATTGATAATCTAACATGCATTTAGTTAGTTTTTTTCTTTTAAACTATATTAGATATTCAAAAAAATTGAGCCCCCTCCCTTTGAATTAGAAGCCTTATAGGGTGGAAACATCGGTGCTGCCCCAAGGCCACCTTTGTCGATGACAATAGCTGAAATTTTGAATCAAATCTAATGTATTGAGTTTCTCTAAGAAAAGTTGTTGTCCTTTACATATCAAATATTCATCAAATTACATCATTCCCTTCATTCACAAAAAAAAAAACAAAAAAAAACTCATCCTTCTTGGTCCTATATGCAACTCACATAATCCAACTCTTTTATTTCTAGCGTCCTACACTTGGTCAGATTAAATATTTCACGTTCTAATTTCATCTTCTTCTTTATGTCTAATCCCTCATACAAGCTTATATAAACTACTCCCATTTATTTATTTCCTTCTAAGTCAACTTATTTTCCCCCTATTATCTACTAAGCCATTAAATATCTTCTTATTTTCACCAGTATATCTCTTTTTTTTAACTTTTGAAGTTTTCACTTCCAAAATTCCTCAGGTTGTGGTATTATAGTATATTTTTACAATTCAAAAATATCACATTTTAGGTTTGGATCCATGATTCCTTCTCACTCACCATCTTTCACACATATTAGGCTTTATATTTCTCTAGTTATTTCCAACATTTGTAATTATATTGTTAGCAGCTCACATTCTCTATCTCACTATACACATTCACAACTACAACTAGTAGGTTGTTTTGGATTTTTAGACATTGTATTAAAAAACTCACAATCTTTATATTTAAATTGATTAGTTTGCATAAATAAGAATATAGTTAATATGAATATTTCTAATGTTCGTGTTAAAACTTGTAAGATATTATGATTTTCTCTAGAGTAAAGAACTTGTTATCATTAAACCAAAAATACTAAAAAAATAATAACACAGTAATTTATTCATCATTTTCCATTGCATATACATAAATTTCATTAAAGTCTCTTCATGTGAAATCCTATTATGGAACTCCTTATTTTATCAACAAATAGATGTTATATAAATGACTTCTAAATTCTTAGCTCTTATATAACATAACTCACATTATAGGTTATACATGAACCAGACAATTACTACTAAAACCTAAAGTGATGTAAGTATGGATATATGTAAATAGATATGTATGGATAGAGAGATGAGTAGGAAAAATATCCATTAGGTTTAGGTACATGGTCTCCAAATTCATACCTCCTTCTATGTGTGTATTTATTATTGTATCCATTTATATAATATTAACTGAAATTCCTACCTTTCACTAAAATAATAACTATGATATTTTAACCCAATCCTAACATTGAATGACTTTTTGTAATCTAATATATGTTTCTAACATTGATTAGTATCAGGTTGTCCAATGGATTTCATATTATTCACCATTCAGATTAGTATCAGGTTGTCCAATGGATTTCATATTATTCACCATTCATTGGCATTAGTTGAATCTGGTTATAGATGAAGTATTACATATGGGATTATAAATGAACATAACCAACTCGTGAGTTGGTTTGGCTTGGCTCGATAAGGGTTTGACTTGGGTATTTCATTTCATAATACCCTGTATTTTCAAACACTAAATACCTTAAATGGTTAGGCTCATAATTTTCTTCTAAAAAGTATGTTGCCAAATTCCCTTCTGTTTGTAGCAAATTTGAGATTTTTGTCATTCATTTGCGAAAGAATGCATTTTGTGTAACTGTGTCAATCTTTTTGTTTTCTCTCATTTTAACTTTTATAAATATCATTAATCATTAGTAAATTTTGTTGAGCTCATATTTTAATTCCATTTGTTTGTGATTCATCCATTCCTTCTAATTTGTTAAGTTATAGAAAAATATAGTTATGCTATTAGACGATTTTAGCCTTTTCGCTCAAATCTCGTTTTCATTCATTAAATCTTTAAACCAAATCCAAAACTCAATATGTATATGTTTTACTAAAATTATCCTACACTTTTCCATAATTTCCATGATTTTTAAAATTTATTTGATATTTTTTTCAATAAAACCCTATTTAATTGCTTTTCTACACCATTTAAAATTTAAAAAGTTATTAAATATATCCTAAGTATCCATTGGATCCCAAATAAACTTCCAACTAAAAGAAATCATATTTCACTTATCCTTACCCCTTTTGGCCACAAATTTTCCCAAATGATCTTTTCTTACACAATCTTACATTATCCACCTAACACACCTTACATCAGTCATTATTTTCCATATAATGGTTAATTGCATGGCAAGAAAACACCCCCATTACCATATTAATTCACTTCAATTCACAAACCTCCATATGGCCCAAAAGTTGTTCACTTCTTTCTAATTTTCCAAAAATATCACACAAAACTCACAATTTAGCTTTTCCTCTCAATCCTCATGTAATAACTTTGCAATTTCCAACCCTCTATTCATCTGGTTACACCTCTCTTCCTCCTTGACATTTTGCATGTGTTTGTCCCTTGAAATACCTACTCTATTAACCACCCAAGTTTTCCTTTGTTTCGTGGTGTTTCCTTCCTCCTTTTTTTTCCATCTTCCCCCATTATGACTAGCTAATCATTATTTATGTGACTGGTTTTTAGCCTATTTTCAGCCTCTATTTAGGCCTCATCCTCTTCAATTTATTATGTTCTTCTTACATGGATTTACTCCTTGCAACCTTTATTTCACTTACCATCATTTACCCTTATCTTTACCTTGCTTTCATGTCTTATTTGGAAGCTGCTAATTGCCATCGCACACCATTCTTCTTGTTGTTATTGCTGTTCAAAAATTGGGTTGTATTGTAGCTAATTGTTTGTCTAATTTGTGCCTCATTGTGTGCATCTTCCTCTTTAGTTTATCTTTCTGTTTTGCTTCATTTACTTCCCTTACATACTTATCTTCATTTAACCTCCATGTCCCTTGAATTCCCTTGATGTTTCTCTCCATTTTCCTTCCTTGTTGATGCATTTTTGTAGTATTTGTTGATGTTATTCATAGTATCTTCCACTACAACTTTTCTTCTTATTTTTCCTTAGATTAATCCTACAATCATTCATCCCTTCATTATCCTTCACTTACCTTTCTTACCCTTGATGTTTTGGGCCTCTCATAATATTTTCTCTCATATTTCTTTTAGCTATTTCATTTTGTTGATATATCTTTCCTTGGACTTATATTAATTACTATTTGGTGAAGGTGGTCAAGAATCTTAAGGGGGGTCTATCTTGGGTTCTTAATTCTAGTTTTCTTTGGAGTTTTTGCTTTAGTTAAAATTTTCTAACTTTTATAAATAGTCTTAATGTGCTCTATGTTTTATTTATTTAAATATCAAGCATGATGTTAATAATTAAGAAAATGGCATGAGAAATGTTTAAAGTTTAAGCATGATGTATTTTCATGATTTTATGTATATTATGTTTTTATGAATTATTTGTGGATTATAACATTTCATGACAATTAATGTTTTGACCATGAAATTATGCCATGTTACATTATGTATTAGTTTTTCTAAGCATGATTATATATATTACCATGTATATAAGTGTAATTGAGTTTATTTTTAGGTTTGTTTGAAACAAATAATGTTTCTTCATATGGAAGCTTTCAACCATTGATATTTTATGTGAGTTTTGGTTGATTTAATTATTTTCCGCATGCCATCATATATGTATGTAGAAGCTTGTGTATGAGCAAGTTTATTTTTATTCTATTTAGTGCATATTGTGACTTAAGGGTAACTATGTATTTTCAGGTAGGTTTTGTAAAAATTGGGTAGATCATTGTATTTACTGGATTCTTTAATCAAAATTTTATACATAGTACTGTATGATTTGGAAGTATTTGAGATTTATTATATTTTTGCAAGCTTGGAGGTATTTTAAGATGATTAAGGGTATTTTAGTCAATTCATTTTAATTTTGGATATTTAGATTTCATGAGTGTTATTTGAGGTAAAAATGAGTTAAGTGTAATAAAATGGCATAAAATGAGCATTGAACACCCTAGGGGTAATTTTTTTATATACTTAAGTTTGAGTTTAATGTCTATTTTTGGTTTAATCATGTTTAATACCAAGTGTTTGAGTGTTATTGTAATACCCCAAAAATTTTAAAAACTGATAATTTAATAAATAACCCTTATTTGGGATGAGTTAACTTTTAAATTTATTTAATTTAATTATTTTGTGGATTTTTAAATATATAAAAAGGGAAATGAATATTTAATAAATTAAAATAAATATTTTGTTATTTTATCATACTCATTTTATTTAAATAATTTTTCAAACCAATATTTTTCTAAAATTAACCTTTTTAAACCAATATATTAAATTATAATAAATTAAATTATTAAATTAATTTATCTATCAAAAATATTAAATTCTATTATTCTAAAAATTATTTTATCTTATTTCTCCCCATTTTCCTTTTTCCCTTTTCCTTTTTCTTCCTTTCTTCCTTTTTCTTCTTTTTCTCCTTCGGGCCGCCCGACTTGCTTCCTCTTCCTCCTCCCTACATTGGGCCGCTGCCTGTCCTACTTTCTGCCTCTCCTCCTTTTTTCACACCGTCGCCAACCTACTCCCTCCCTCCTTTCTTTTCTTTCCTTCATTTCCCCCCGACTGACCCAACCCACTCCTTCTTTTCTTTTCTCCCCTTCCCTCACGCACGGACTGGCCCATCTCTCCATTTCTCCCCAACCAGTTAGCTTCCTTCCCTCTTCCTTTCCTTCTTCTTCTTCTTCTCTTCTTTTGTTTCCTTCCCCAACCAATGAGCACCCCACCCTGCACCGCTTGCAACTGCCACCACCTACCTCCCTCTGCACCATGCTCTCTCCCCCGTCATTTTCTTCCCATTTTCGAAACAAACCCGACCTGCAATCCCCAGTCCGCGTGCCTTCCTTTCCCTTCCCTGTCCCTACACCCCGACACTGCTTGCCACCTTCAACCTACCCCGACCGGCTGCACCTACCTTCCCTCTTCTCCCTCTCCTTTTTCTTCTTCCTTCCTGCTTCATTCTGCCTTTTTCGAGCCCACTTCTTTCCTTCTCCCGACCTCTTCTTCTCCTTTTCTTCTCCTTTCCTTTCCTTCCCCTGTTTTTGCTCCGCCACCCTCAACCGCCACTTCCACCTCCCTACCAACCACCTACACCACCTCTTACCACCCCTTACTACCACCAAGCCACCACCTCGAGCCCTTGCAGCCCCCTTCTTCCTTTTCTTTTCTTTTTCCTCCTTCTTGGCTTCCACCCTGCACCTCCACCGTCCGCCGCCTCCCAAGCCACCAACCTATTCCCTACAACCTCCTCTACCACCCTTGGTCACCGATCATCCATCCCCGACCACCATCTACACCCTCACTCCACCCCTACATCCATCCTCTGCCCTAACTCCCCTCCACCTGCTCTTTACCTCACTCCCAAAACCCTTACTCAAAACAACCACCTATTCTTTCTTCCACCCCTCTTTGACCCCCTCCTTCCTTGCTACTTTGCATATAGCTCACATTGCATGAGCAGCGTGAGTTTGCTGCCTCCCTTTGACTTGTTTGGCAAATAACCTTGAGGTATAATTATGGTTAATAGTAGTATGTATTTACTTAAGTTTTGATAAAGGTTTATTCTTCTGATGTTTCTACCTCTAATATGGTAAATATTGATATTATTTTTAGGTATTGGTTTTGCTAATCAAAGCTTGAATCTTTAACCGAGGTACCGGTAAGGTTTGATTTTTGCGGGAAATAAGGTAACCGTTAAACCTTACTTAAACATATGGATATACGTATGCTAGCACATTAGGGTTTTTAATATGTTTATATGCATAATATGTGTTGTTAAGTATAATGTTTTAGTTGCATGTGTTGATTGATAAAAAGGAAAGCATGCTAATTTATGTGTCATGTGTAGAAACAATGCTTAAGGAAGGTGTTTTGTTGTTAAAAATGAGGTTAAAAGTATATGTATCATATGGTATGTTAATATGGTCATTTGGTGCATAAGTAATGTTAATATAAGCTATAGGGGCATTTTTGTTTTTTGTGCATGTGCAAAAGGTGTGGCCTAAATATGTGTGTGGTAGGTGCTAATGTGTGTTAATGATAATTAATAAGAATTGGTGGAGTTTGAATGATGGGTATGGAGCATTAATATTGATATTTTATGTAGTGAGGGTATTTTGGTAAAAGTGGTATAATAAGGGGAAAATGGTAAATTATAAGAGTAAAGGGGTAAAATGGTAAATGGACAAGGAAAAAGGGCATTTTAGTAATTTTACATGGCAAGCGGATAACTTGGTAATTTTTGGGTGTAAGAAAGTATTTTAGTGAATTAAATATAATGGAAAGGGTTATTTTGGTAAATTTTATAAAGAAAGGAGCTAAGATGGTAATTTAATAAAGGAGAAGGGTATTTTAGGAAATTAGTATAAAGAAAGGGTATTATGGTAAATTTATAAAGTAAAGGGGTGAAATGGTAATTTAATGAAGTAGGAGGGTAAAATGGTAAATTAGTATAAAGGAAGGGTAAAATGGTAATTTAATAAAGTAGAAGGGTAAAATGGTAAATTGGTGTAAAGGAAGGGTATTTTGGTAATTTGTAGAAAGAAGGGTAAAAGGGTAATTATAATAATGGAGAAGGACAATTTGGTAATTTAACCAATTAAAAGGGAAATTTAGTAATTATAACAATGAAGAATGGTGATTTGATAATTTAACCAACTAAAAGGAAAAAAAGGTAATTATAATAATGGAGACGGGTAATTTGGTAATGTAACTAATTAAAAGGGCAATTTGGTAATTATAATAATGAAGAAGGATGATTTGGTAATTTAACCAACTAAAAGGGGCAATTTGGTAATTGTAATAATGAAGAAGGGTAATTTAGTAATCTAACCAACTAAATAGAAAATATGACAAGTGTAACAAAATATGAAGGGTGAGTGGTGACTTATTGAGCCTAAGGGCAATTTAGTAATTTAGATAAGTATAAAGGATAATATGGTAATTTAACCCACTAAGAGGAAAAATTGGTAACTTAACAAGTGTAAGGGATAAAGTTGGTGATTTAATAAGTATGGAGGATAATTTGGTAACCTAACACGGGTAAGGGGTAATTTGGTAATTATGCAACATGGAGGGTAATATGGTAATTTAGCAAGTAAAGAGGGATAACTTAATAATTATACAAGCAAGGGGTATTTCGGTCATTTTGTAGAGATGATAGGGGTAAATCAGTAACTTGTATTTAATATATCAATGGATTAAAGGAGTTCATAATAAGACTCAAGTAACACTGAATAGCAAGATAAGGGTATTTGACAAATCAGTAAGTCTCACAAGAACATGGCCTAACCTGGGATTGGATGGATAATTAAGGTTGTGGTATGGTGTTATTCTCATATTCACGAAGGAGGTGTCTTAATCATTAATCACGCATGGTATTGGGTGTTAGGTGTGGATTAAGGGCATGTTAGGGCTATGTATGTCATGATCCTTCGATGTGAACTAACCAGACTCTAAGGTCGTAATGTGATTATGATATGATAACCTATATGGAATGTGAACAAATGGAAACAAATCCTGAATTGGAATTGGATGAGATAATGATGGCCTTAGTTATTCTTTTAAGTTATCATGGATAATTGTATGAATAAGGATTACCTAATGATATCATAAATAAATGGAAGTGAACAAGTGTGTGGTTGTTGTGCTTCTCATGGTCACCTTAAATAAGACACTAATAATTAAAGTGAAAGACCTGGAGATCGGGAATGGTGACTCTTTAAGGGTTGCTACCCTAAAGACGTGGTTTAGCCCATGATTATTCTGGTATTTGCTGGTGTACCTTAGTGCCCTAGCCAGGCCCTATATCTTACTATATCTAGCTCTACGGACCTATTTAGGAGGTATGCATACTTATGGATTAGGTGTCCTTGTCAGTAGGGTATTGTGTAGCTTGTATGCACCAATGCGACCAGGGTACATTTGCATCCCTGGGTTGATGGTTGAAGGGCACTGAGTAGCTTGTATACACCAGTATGACTGGTGTAACTTCGTGTCTCCAGGATCTTGATCTTCCCCTTGAGGCAAATAAATGGAATTGTTGTACTAATGAAAAGGGAAAACATTAATCATGAAAGTGAAAGATGATTGAGCTGGGCCCAGATAGATTATATCATGCGTACCGGTCCAATAGTTATAATAGTGGCCCAAGAGCATTTTGCCATAAAAGATGTATATGTGTACCGGTCCACCAGATATAATAGTGACCTAGGAGTGATTTGCCCTGGAAGATGTATATGTGTATTCCGGTCCATCGGCTATAATAGTGGGGGTCCCGAACTCAATCAACTAAATCTTGGATGTAAATAAATCATGGAAAATACTAATAACTTATAGTGGAACACCATGTGAGTTAGGGCCAAACCAATCCACCGACGATAATAGTGGCCAGGAGCCTTCTGCTCTGGAGACCGATCCACCGGTGAATAATAGTGGTCAGGTGTGTGTTGCCCTGTATGTTTTTGGTCCACCGGCTATAATATTGGAGTTCCCACACTCACATGGATATAATTCGAGAGATGATGTTTGAGTAATAATATTCATTAATGGCTTGAGACCAAAAGAGCACTATCATTATTACGATCTACTGTTATAATATAAGTTCAGCCTTAGTACCTGTCTCTCTTGATGGAATTGCTAAGTATGTGGATGTTTTGTTATACTTCTCTTGTTGTATGTGTGGTGTTCAATGATGTATTAGTTTGTATATTATCATCTCATACTGTGTATGTTTTATGTGTTACATGCGGGCCTACCTTTCAGTCTGATTAAAGAGTTACTCAGTACCATAGTACTGAATGGTTTCATTCGTGGGCCTTTACCTATTCAATAGGTAGTGTCCCTTGCAGATCCATTGCATGCGCTATTCAAGAGGGCTTGGATACGAAAGTAAGGATTATCCGGAAGGCATTTCCTCCACTCTTTTTAATTCTTTGGTAAATGATTTTACTCTTGTAACCACTAACTGTGGGCTTATATCTTATGTAACGATTTTAGTGTACTACTCTGTTTTAAATTGAATTTTTATAAATCATGTTCTATTCCTTTTAGCCTTAACACTTGGTACTGGAACGGTAGGAGTAAACCAGTCTAGTACTAAGTGTGGCGGTAATATCCCCAAAATTCACAGTTTATTTTCTTTTCTTCTGCTATTTTTTTTAATATAAAAATTTTTTTAGTAGTGAATTTTGGGGGTGTTACAGTTATATTAAGTTTGGTAAATTAATGAGCTTAATTGGTGATTTTATGACATAATTAGATTAGGGTTTCATAAAGCCTTTAATTATTGTTTTATGTGTGGCATGTTTTGGTTAACAGACATTAGTGTAATTTTAATTTCATTTATATTATGCAATTATTGGTATGACTCATATCTTATAAGTAATTGTTATTGTGAGGCATTTTAGTTTGATTCTATGAGTGGTTATAATTATCTTAAAATATTACAATTGTTAAAGTGGCTCGTAATGGTAAGTGAAAGTGAAGTATTAGTGTGATGGTTAAATGTGGACTTGTGGATATCAATGTGTGTTGTTAATCTCTAGATAACTTATTAATATTTAAAGTAAAAAATATTGAGGTTTCATATGAATGCTTTATAGGGTTACTTACCCTATAGGTGAAGTATTAACCCTCATTTTATGATTGTCGGTCACCTTTGTAGTGTCAGATTGGTTTTGATAGGTGCTAGTTAGCTCTTATAGTGCCAAACTTTACTAGACCTTATAGCTCTTGATTGCCAGATTATTTTCATGTTGTGACTTTCTCAAGAATAATTAACTGGTTAATAAGTGGATGTGTGTGATGGACTATTTGGAACATAATAATTGGTTATACTCTTAGCCTTATTGCTTAACGTGTCATTTTCATCACAGGCTTCGTATGTGTTCTATGATATTATGATTTATCCTTTCAATTCTTACCAAGTGAATCATGTTATCGTATGTTTAGTTGATATCATTATTGGTATGTTATTGTGATTTTATGGCATATGGCCTATGTGTTATTTGTTACTCCTTTCATTCCACAGATATAAGTCACTTTTTCTTTAAATTTTTTTTTTTGAAATATAAGTTATATTAAGAAAAATCATACATGTTAAATGCTATATTTCCTACTATACCCTCATTCTCTCTTCATTAGTTAATGACCAAGTTATCTAAAGCATATTTTTGAAAGAGTATATTAGTCATCTTATAAATTTTATTTTATCAATATTATTATTTCTTAAATAGTGTGTCCAAGTTAAAAATGACTTATTTTGTGAAATAAATGGAGTATTTATTTAGTTTAGGTTGTTTTACTCGGTACAAGTTATATACTATACTACACTTTTATATTTGATACGTCAAATGCTTTTGATGATGATCCTAATGACTTTGAGGACGTGTTATGGGTGGAGTGGCTTTGATCTATCTTAAGGGTTGAGACTTAGAGTTATAGCTATATATAGTGTCGGGTGTTTTGTACCCTGCATTTTAGATGTCTCTTTTGGACTCTTTGTTCATTTCTTTTGTTTCCCCACCTTTTGTTGTATTAAATGGATTTTAATATCTGTGACTCTACTCTTATTTCATTCATGCAAAGTCTTTTGTTATTTCTATCTATTTCTGTATGCTCCTATTTTATTGTTGTAATTTGGTGTGACCATAGCGAACATGCAATTTAAACCATCTTCCTATCAATTATAGTATTGGTAAATAAGGATATCATTATAGGTCATGGATTGAAAGAACTCACATAAATTTATATAGCTCAAAAATAATAAAATAAAAGACTCTAAATCAAACAAAAAAATAATAAGAAATCAAGAGGGTAAAAATATAAAATAATAAAAATTAAATTAAATTGAAAAATAAGTATGAGTGAATAACAATATAACAAATGTACTAGAAACTAAAAATTCACCACTAGACTAGGTTGAAATACAACAATAATTTCACTTTTAATCATAAGAAAAAGATTGACCAAGTTGCAAGATACAAGAAGGTTTATACACCTTATATTACTTTCCTAAAATGATTAATACGACAAAGCGCAAATATTAAATCCTATTAAATTATAGTAATATAGTCACAACAATTTATTTTGCATCTATATTTATTTTTGGCTATCTCTGTGTGCGCCTCTCTCTCCTTAGTTATCTCCATTGTCCTCTCATATGGCCCTTGCGCCCGACTCCTTTATTCTCTTCTTTTACTTTTGCTCCTTTGCACTGTCGATTGGCTTGCTGCACTATCTTCCCCCTTTTCTCTTTTTATACACCTACTCCCATCCTTTTCTTCTATCCTTAGCCCCCTATTACCCCTATTCTCTTTTCCTTTCTCTCTACATCATCCCCTTTTCTTTTGTCAGTTCATCGCGCTTTTGTGCTCCTATGCACCTCTTTCTTTTTTCTTCTTGGTAGGTCTGTGGTCTTGTTGAATCTTTTTCTTCTTCTTTTTTCTTTTTTGTTTACTTTTTCTTTTTTCCCGGGACTTTGGGCTTTGTTTGCCTTTTTTTCTCCTAGTTTTACCTATAAAATAAAATTAAAAGAATAAATAAATAATCTCACAACTTAAATATATCAATTTCCTATAATTTTAGTTGAAATAATTATATTTAAGAGATCATTATCACTTAAGCACAAAATTATACTTAACCTCATATATTGTTCAAATAAAAGACTAAAAACTAAGATTCAAAGGGTATAAAATATGTATTCATCATAATTATTTTAGCCTTGCATATAACATGATTTAAGTAATTGATCTAAACACTCTTAATATTAGGCGGGGTGGGAACATCCAATAGTTTATTATTATGATTCCACTAAAATAAAACTTTTAGTAGTAAAATTTTGAGTATTACATATTTAATTAAATGAATCGAGTTTATACCTCATTTTTAGTAAATGACCTAAGATTGTCTTGGCTTGCTTATTCACAAGTTAGCTTGAGCTCAGGCTATTAATATAGGCTAGCGAGTGAACTTTTTTTATAGGCTTGTTAGTATATTTCTATATCATAAACTATTATGCATTTTGTTTTAAACGAGCCTAATCTAGCTCAAATTTAAATGAGTTGATGTGGCTTATTTTCTTTAGATGAGCAAAAGGATTTGAGTCAATCTGTTCACGAACCTTATATGAGAGGCTCATTTAGTATATGAGTTGAGCTCGAACTAAGGCATCTCTAGTTGCTCGGCTTATTTATAACCCTAAATATAACATCCTATGTAACGCCCCCATTTTGTTCAACTTTAAATATTTATTTTTCAAATATAAAGCAAAAGAAAAAAAAAGAAGAGGAATGTTACCATCATATCTATCATAAGGAGAAGTGCTCACGTTCACCTAACCCATAGTAGATGCAAGGTTGGGTATGAATAATATTAAACAACAAGAAAATTAAAACACCATAAAAGATAAAAATCTTTACATTTAAAATGCTAAATCTAAGGTTACAAAGCCGACTCACCGATTAGAATAGAAAACTAGAAAATCCCAATATGGAATAAAACACCAGAATCTCTACTCTTTGATTCTAGCTTAATCTCCAACAATATATAGATCACTTGTGCCACAACCATTGAAAAAGAATATGTTTAATACAAAAAATACTAATTGAGCACATCTAACCCTAAGCAAATAGCATGCTCACTAAAACATACTCACATTCAATAATACCATCGTAAAGCATAAAATGATACACTACTAAGGAGCACAACCACCGTAATAGGTAATAATCCCCAAACCATTTTATCATGGTACTCATGCTTCCAATGGAAACTTAATAATCAAATCCTAGCATGCTTAAAGCACACCAAGCTCACACAATACAACATAACAAGCTTATGCATAAACTTAAGATAATACATGTACCAACATACAAAATTACCAATCACCTGGGTAACTAGATAGTCCACATAATGAAACTAACAAAACAATAACAATAGTTGTACACATCGATAGCTATTGACATCTCCACAATATGGGTAGTACACATAATGAAGCTACCAAAACAATAAGACTCATACATTTCCATTCATTATTAATTGAGGGGACACTAATACGAACTCAAGAAAATTAACATACCCTAGTCATATCGGCACTCACTAGGCAAAACAATATCCACCCAAACATTTAACTCAATGGCTTACGTACCCCAATCATACTGGTGCTCACTAGGCAACACAATATACTCCCAATCTTTAGGTCACATGATCTTAAAGTAGGCACACCCCATAAAAATTCCAAAGGAATAAGAAGACTAGATATAATACCTTAGTCAAAATGATGAGGTATTTGACAACACACCAAACCAAACCAAATTAAGGGCTTCCGCATTGTCTTTAGGGTAACTAACCCTAAAGAGGAAAAAATTACTAACTTGAGATCTTCTCTTTTAATAATTAGTTTTTTATTCAAAATCCACATTATTCACTAATAAAATATAAAGGTCCACACATAACATAACTTAATTCCAAGATTTTTCGACAAGGATGAAGTTACAACCACATAATATGAGCCACAACTCATTATATATCAAAAAGACTCAAAAGAATTCCAAGGATCTAGCATAAAGCTTCAAAACAAATCAGGTGTTAAACCATTAAAAACTTAACAGGGGCATAACTCAAACAAAAACCAAGCTAAGCTTTAAGCCCAAATTAAAGCAACCCATTAAAACCAAAGGCATACCCCCAAAACATCAAAACCAAATGCATATAAGTCAACCAAGTTATAATAATACCTAACTGAGTAAAACTGCTTAAATTCAAAATCTTGAAAATACTTTAAGGAACAAAGAATAACATTATAGTCTATAAAAGACCAAATTGATGGTGGAAAATAACTAAAAAGGTTAAAATAGGTTAATTTTTTTCAAAATACTATTCACACAAAACATTATTCACAAAGAAAGAAAATGTTAGTTTTTACCAAAAACCAAAAAAATTTTATTACCAAAAATTACTATTCATAAAAACAAATCATCGAATCACTATTATAGAAATATACTATTCATGATAAGACAAAACTTTTTAAAATATCTCAAGGTTAGCAATATATCTCACATAATATCTTAACTAGCTTAAAATTTTCACTTTAAGATTAATTATTTAGAAATATTTTAATTTCAAATTTAACCCTACTTAGGGTAATTGGGAAGTGATTATCTCAACAATAGTTGAATGTCCTCAAGAACACAAAGAACATAATGAAGAAAAAATTCAAAACCACCTTAATCTTTAACCAAAAATAAACCATGGAAAACGTGATCATTGGGAGATAACCCAAACATGAAACTTTACCTAAGCACACCAAAAATTATCATGGTGTCATTGGATTTTAGTAATAATAACAACATCATCCACAAATTAACTTAAAATTAAAACATAAAAAAAGGTTTAAAACATGATAATTTTAACCATTTATAAAACATAATAAACAAACTTGAATCATATCATGTTATTTACCAAAATAATCCTAGAAACATTAAGGGTTATCATGATATGCTTAGATTTAACTAAAATCCCATGAATCAAAAATTATGGCAAAAAGGTGAACCACCACCATAATATCCAAACATGCTTAAACATGAAAAAAAACACATAAAACAAATGAATTCTATTTACTTAGGGTTTGGGAGGTTTATTTTTAATCTCCAATCTTGAAAAATAATAAAATTAACAAATAAAAACCTATAAATAACAAATAAAATATTAGGAAAAATAATCATATAAAATGATTACAAAAGAGAAAGGTGCAAAGAATTTATCATCAAGGTTTAGGAACATAATCATTACAGACGAGAAAGAAGCCATGGAGGCCACTAAATTTGAGATGAAAAGGAAGGAGAAAGGATTTAGTGGTGGGGAGATAAGGGAGGAGGAAAATGAGTAAAAAAATATGCTAAGTTAAAAGACTTAATGGTTAAGTAAAACCCTAACTTAAAAATTAAGGCTTATTAGATATTTTAGGGAAAATATCAATGAAAGAAAAATAAATGTGGAGACAAATGGGAATTTAATGAATTAATGGTTCACATTCACCCATATAACAACAATAAAATTCTTAAAAAAGAAGGAATAGAGTTTCATAAAGTTTAAAGTGATAATTTTATGTTTAAAGGAAGAAAATTTCAACTTTGCTACAACCACCAAGGGAATCCAATAAATGAGGGAATAAATGAGAGGTTTTAATATATTCTAAAAATTAATGAAAGGTTAGATTCAAATCTCATAATATTAGGATAAGATTTGAGGAAGAAAAGTGTGATTTGATGACTTTTACAGTTTAAAAGTATCTGAAAAATTCCAAAACTTGAATATTTTTGGTTCATATATTAGATCAAGAATAGTAAAATTTTATTATCCAAAATTTTAAAATATTTAGATTACTAGAAAGGGCTTATCAAGTTTAAAACACACGATTAGGGCCTATCGGAATGATAAATAGCGTCTTTCTATCAATATCTTGATTTTCCATTTCGAAAAATCCTAAGAGACTCAAAAAAATGTAAGTATCTCAAATATCCCTATTAAATAAGATTCTCAAAAGAGTTTATATGCCAAAAGTGACTCATAAGTCTCATAGAACACAAAGATGTAAGAAATGACGATGAGTTTTGAGTAAAACATTTTGAAAACGCAACTAGGGATTCAAAAATCTATAAAAATGTGATATCCAAACTAAATAGATTTAACCACCCATAATGCCAATCCTAAATAACTCAGGTTTCCCAACATAATAGAGTATTACACCTTGAATTTTTAACCCTCATTTTTAGGTAATTAGTATATTAATCCTTCCCTAACCCGTTTTCATGTTTTAATCATCTTATTTTAACCCCCTAAACCAATCTTTTTTCCTTAACACCATTAAAAACCTAGTTTTTATCTCAATCGATTATGATTAACCAACCTAAACCCTTCAATTGATTGACCTACAAATATAACCAATGTTTTTATAGGGAGTCCGACGATTTACTGATCAACCCCTTAAGATCAATCAAATTTGGATGATTTTTCCAATATTTTTCAATTTATTTTTACTCCAAATAAATTATTATGTCCAATGTTTTTAAATAGTTGGGTTCCTAAATTTACTCCTTACATTTTCTTAATATTTCATAATTCTTGAGAACTATTTGATTATTTTCCCAAGTAATATAAATTTAATGAAATTTCTACCTTTCCTAACTTATTTTATTGTTTTTTACCCTTCCATAGTCCATGTTGAACATGAAATCAACTTCTATATACCTCCATATTCTGATTGGTTTTTCCTTCTTCATTCAATCATATTTCTTGTCATAATCCTATCACTTTACTCATCTAACCATTGTCTTACACCCTTACACCACCATACCCTTCTTCCCATACTCCACCTCCTTCTTGTATTGCAAGCAACCTAAATAATTTATCCCTGCCCTCTTGGTCAACACATGTAAGCCCAAGTCCCTTTAGCCTTCATTAAACACTTAACTAAATTCTACACCATTCGCCATTGTTTCATTATTATTCTTTCCCTACCTTAGAGTCATTGATCCCTCACTTCTCATATTCCCTCTTTGATTTGATTATTCTCTCCTAATTTTACTTTAGCTTAACTCTTAAAATTAAGTTTATGGAGTTAAGGTTTAGAAAAAGGTGGAGCCTTAATCTTGTTTTGTTGGAGAAAGAGGTGGTCAAGTTAGGAGTTATTTGAAGACCAATGTTTTTACATAATATTGTAATACCTAATTTATTAAAAATATGAGATATTTAGGGTTGGTATGGGTGGAGGTTAATTTTTATTAGTTTGATTTTTTTTATCAACTCCTTAAGAGTTTTGAAACCTTATTGATGATGTCGAAACATTATGTTTGAGACTCTTTATTCTTTCTTATAATTTTGTGTTACATGAGAATTTTGAGCAACTTTTGGAATATGAAATCTTTCAAGACTATTATTTTGTGTGGATATTTTATATCCTCATATTTTTTGAGTCTCCTAATTTTTCTCCAAATGTAATACTAAGTTATTGGCAAAAGATAGTATTCATCATTCAAGTGTTCTTTAACTGTGTATTTTGAACCCCGTTAAGCCCTTTTTGATTATCTAAACTTCATAAAACTTTGGATGATCATCTTATTTTATTATTATTGAGATATATATGTGATGCAGAAGCATTCCACATATATGATAAAAATGATATATTCATTAATTTTTCTAAGTTAGAAGAATTTAAAGCTCTCCTTACTTAGACTAATATGTAAGTTAGATTATTGAGAGTCATGCAAGCCATACACCACCAAATAAAAGCCATCAACTCACCTCCTTTTATTGGTTTCAATATGGCTTGGAATAAGCCACGAAAATTTTGGCCACCACTAGCCTGTAAGCAGCCCATATGAGCTTCATGTTTGAAAATTCAAGGAGAAAAGAAGGCATGTAGGCCTATTTTTGTGTAGCAAAATTTGATGCCATAACTTGTGATTTCCAAAGCATTAAATTAAAGAGACAAGACAACCTACTAACTAGCCATGGTAGTCGGCCAAAAGAGGAGGCATGGAGAAGGATTACTTTCTTCATTTAGTTAAACACAAGTTAAAGTAGTGTACTAGAATTTTCTTTCTTATAATTTATGTTTCATAAGTCTTAATTCTAGTTTGTAAGCTAATTTACTAGCTATTATGCATAGGGAAGGGGCTATGGGAGGCTAAAAAAATCATCTTCCATGCTGATAATTTTGGGGTTAGTTTCTTCCTATCATAGTTAGCGTATATTAGAGTCATGTTTGGTTAAGTTTGGACCCTTATGGTTAACTAAGGGTTGGTTGTAGTTTTTCTCAAACTCTTACACTCTTTATATGAGTGAAGATTTAAATGTAAGAGGTAAAAACTCTTTGGTATTCTGCTAGTTTTTGACAGCCACCACCCCAACAAGTTAAATGTAAGGGTTATCTCAAAATCTTACATTCTTTATCTTAAGTGTTAATACCTTAAGTGCTGATTGTAAGTATTTGATCTCAAGGGTCACTTAAAGATCAACTCCATTCTTCTATCTTATTCTCTACTCTATTTTTCTCTTTTGTTGGGACTCAACCCAAGTTCCATCATCAACTCTTAGCATGACCCAATTTTTTTTAGTGATTATGCATAAATATGATATAAAAAAGTCCCATTATTATTCATATAAATTTTAGATTATTTCAAATACTTTTAGACCATAAAAGTCATTAAATTTGGCTTTTCATCTTCCAGTCTTCGTCAAATCTTGAATGGATCAATCCTATAACTTTATTTTTGATTAGTATAGATGAAAAACTATTATTTATTCCCAAATAGTTTTGTGGTCTCTATTGTAGAGACATTGTAATTTTCTTCCTTAAGTATAAATTTAATCTTTTATCCCTTACCAAATTTTCTTTTTTTCTTTTCCTAGCCACTCCTTTATGTCATGAGTGTATGAGGGAAGACTTTGGGCTCAATTCTGGCCACAAAACCTTCCCCTCCATTATTGGTGTTGGTTTAGATATTTTTAGATGTTAAATTATGCTTATACCCTTTATACCTTTACTTAATTCCTAAGTCTTCTAAACTTAACAAATTTGATTCATCTTTCTTCCTCTCCTTATTCAATTCCAAGAAAACATTCTCCCTCCTTTCACCTCCAAATTTATTGGCCCTACATGGCCATTCCCACTAGGGATGAAGCTTGGTTATTCTTCTAAATTTATGATAAAACTATATCTTCCTTGCTCTTTAATTCTATCTCATTTGATTTAGTTTCTTATAATTGGTTTCCATAATCTTTTTCTATGGTATTTATAGGCTTATCTTGTCCTTTTCTTAGTATGGGATCTCAAAGGATTAAAGGTAAACATAATACATACTAAAAGTTAATAGATTTTGATTTTAAGCATGACCTAAGGTATTATGATTGATTATGCCATGTGTAGCTTTGTTTGAGGATTTTGGGCCTTTGGAATAGATGTTAATCCTTTTTTTTGTTTTTTGATTCATTGTTACCATGATATTCCTTGAAATTTCTGGGTGAACTTTGATGTTAAGTATGCTTAGATTTGATTATGTTTTGATGCTCTAAATTACGCTTAAGGATTTGAAGAGTTTAGGTGTTCTTAAATGTTCTTAAGCACCTTAAGGTATTTTTGATGATCATTTAGGTTATGCTTAATTCATTGATACCATAACAATCTTTTTAATTTGTAGAAAAACTTTGGTACATGACATGTTAGCTAAAAAAAACATTGTTAAAGGCATTTTATTTTGGTTAAAATTTTGAATGCTTAAGAACTTGTTCTTGGTGTTCTTAATGATACTCATGTGTTCTTAAATAAAATACACTAACTTCCCTAAGTAGGGTTGGAGGAAGAGTAATCATGTTTATAAAAAATTTTTTTACTAAAATAAATAATTAGCCCTAAAAGACCTTTTTAGGATAATTAGGGGTAAATGGTCAACCTTTATCCATTTACCATTGACTTTGATATCTGAATATTAGTCGAGTGTAAATATTACTTTTTTGGTAAATAGTAATTTTTAAGAATTACTTTTTGACAATTTTTGGATTTAATTTTCTCGTTATAAAAGGATATTTTTAGTCAACCATAAATAGTATTTTTGGAAAAAGATTCCTTTTAACTTGTTTCAATGCTTTGAGGGTTTTTGTCCCACCATCAGTTTGGTCATTCGTGGCCTCAAATATGATGTTTTATATTTTAAAGCATTTTTGGGATTTTGAATCAATGAGTTTTACTTGGTTTATCTTGTTTGGCTTACATGCCTTGGATTTTAATGATTTGGGCTTTACTCTTGAGTTCTCGCATTAGCTTATATGCCTTCATTAACAATTTGTTTATTTATGCTTCCAGTCCTTGTAATGTTTTAATGTGTTTTTGAAATTTCTTTTGTGGACCTTGGTTGTAATACCATGTTTTCTATAAACCCTAATTAAGAGTACAATTGTAACTTAATATGTTATGTGAATATGATCATAGAAATAATATGTAAATAATATGTGTTGGATGTGTTAATTATGTGTGTTTGAGTTAGGGTAGAAGATGGAATATTTTAACTAAGTTAAAAATAGAATATTAGGGTTTTTGGTGTTGGGTGGTTAACCAAAGCCTGTGGGCTAAAGGATTAAAGGACTGGGACTTGAAACAAGAAGGGTTAGCGTTAGGGGGTTAGTGGGACGATCGAAGGGTGTCAACCAAAATTATTTTTCGTGCATTTTTAGCTTTATTTTAGATTTTGTGGTCAACCATTTTGACTTTGTGGGATTTCCCCAACCTCCCCTTACCTTGAATTAGATTGTCCCTTGTTCTCTTCCCTTTACCCAAGAATCTTGCCCTATGTTGCCTCACTTTACCTCTCATATACTCTTTTACACACCATACATTATCCCACTGCTTTTTTCATTCACGTGTTGCTTAAGATACATCTTCCCTTTTCTTTGTTGCATAATCTCAAGCCTCCCTCCCTCCTTATACCCCTTTGGTTGTTGACATTTCATAATTCATTCAACCCCTTGTGTTAGCTTGTTGTGCTCCCTCATATCTCATCATTCTTTATTGAGTTTGGGGTTGTTCTTCCTTGTCCTTTCCCTTTTATTTTGCTACTAACATTTTAAACCCCATCCTCTCCCTGTGCCCTCTTTGTTCTTCATCTTTTTATTTTTAACCCTTTAATCTAGACTCCTTTTTATTTTTGGTAAGTACAAGAGGTTAGGATTTAGGAGTTTTGTGAAGATTATCATTGTTGTTCGCCTTACTCTAAATTCTTCTTTTTCTAAGGGTAACATTCTTTTATACTTGGAAATTTTGATTCTTTATTTATGTGTTCTCTTTTTATTTTGTAGCGTGGAAGGTTCGTTTGGCAATTCTTTATTTTTATTTTTATTTTGCTATTTTTTCTTTGAAAGAGATAATTCATATGCTCCTACTAAATCTATAAAAATTGTGTGATAGCATGTTTATGGTTTCCTATGTTATGCTTAAGTGTAATTTATAGTCCATTGTAATCTCATCAAAAATATGTCTGCACCATGTATTGTTATTAATTTCTCTAAGTATGTGACCATGTATTTTTATGATTTTTATGCAAGAGCAGGTTAAATTTATGTATGATAACATGCTAGAATATGGTTGCTTGTGGTAAAATAATTATACATGATTTATGAGGATGGATTAGCCAAATGCATTATTATCCTTTCCAATATATTCTCTTAGATTTAAGCATGTTTAGACATAGTTATAAGTTATTTACGTCTTATATGCTCTAGGGATATTTTTATCTTTTTACTTGAAATCTATACTTTTCTAAAATTTATGCCTACTATGTGTTATATTATGAGAAACATGTGAAATATGGTATGCTAGATATGCATTATCATAGTTTTATGTATTAAATGGGCTTAATTATATTCTAAGGAAAAATGGTAAATTTGCCAATTCTGAATTTTTCTAGAATAGTAATTTAAGGTAAAGAATTTATTTTAATGTTAGTAGACTTTTCATGGTAATTGAGGAATTATAATCAAGTTTAGTATTAAAATGGATAATTTTGAAATCATTAGGGTTTTAAGGGCATTTTAGTCATCTTGACTAAGATGTGCCTAAGTGTGAATAATTGGACATATGGTGACATTAGTGGATTTTTAGGTTAACCTCACTATTGAATCTTAACTTTAGCTTAGATCGATGACTTTAAGGTTGATTTAAATAATTATAAATAAAGGAAAAGGAGTTAAGTATGTAATTAGAATTTTTATGCAACATGTGGTATTTGTGATCATCAAATAAAAACATTAATATTTAAAATGGAAGACATTGAGTTTGGGAGTGGTGGCTCTTTAGGGGTAGCTACCTTAAGGACAAGGTATAACCCTTAGTTTGGTTTAGTTTGTTTTTTTTATTGGTGTACCTTAGTGCCTTAGTAAGATCCTAGTTTGCTCTAATTAGTCCACATGACTTATTAGGGGCTATGCATTCATAAGGATTAAGTGACCGAAGAGGTACGAGGGCACTATGTTACCTTTATGTGCTAGTATAACTAGGTGTATGTCAATGTCCATAGGTCCTATAGTATAAGGGCATCGTGTTGCTTTCATGTGCCAATATAATTAGGTGTGCATTCTTGTCCCAAGATCTTATGGTATGAAAGTATTATGTTGTGCTTGTGTACCAATATCCTTGGATTGATATTATCTCCCCTTGAGTAAACAAAATTATAATACCCCAAATTTTGATAACCCTAATTTAGAACGTTTAGCCTTTTATCCAAAAAGTTGAACCTTTAAATATTAAATTAATTATTTTTATTAACATGTGTCCCACAAATCTAGATAAATTATTTAATAAATTATTATAATTATTTTATCTTACCCTTTTTATTTAAATCAACCCTAAACTAAAATTGTTACCTGATTTATTTTTCTTAATTTAATACTCTAAATTTGAATAAATTAATATTATCTTAAAAACCTAATTTTAATTATAACCCTAAATATATTTCTTTCACCTTTTTCTTCTTTTTCCTTCTTCCTTTTTCCCTTTTCTTTCTTTTCTCTTTTATTTTTTTCTTCTCCTTTCTTTTTCTCTTCTTCCCTAGGCCAACCTACTTCTCCCCTTTCATTTTTTTCTTCTTGTGCCCAACCCAACCTCCCCTTCTTTTTTTCTCTTATCCCTCGGCCAACCCAGTCCACTTTCGACCTTCTTCTTTTTCTTTTTCTCCTTCTCTTCCCCTGCTAGCCCAGCTCTCTTCTCCCTTTCCTTTCATTCCTTATGCCCCAGCAACCAAGCCCACCTTCCCTTTCTTCTTCTCCCTCTCCCGATCTGCACCCTGCCTCACCAAATACACCCTTCCTCTACGGACTAGCCTCCCTTTCCCTTCCTCGGCAAGCAACCTTGCCCTTTCTCCATCATATGCCCATTCCCCCCTTCCATTTTTGGCCCCTGCAACAACTTCCCCAACCTACACCTTTGAAATGCCCCGAAAATTTATAATTTTAAAAATTATATTTAAATAAGATTTTATTAGAAAAATTAATTAAGTAAATTATTTTATTAAAATAAAAGGGAATTAGTTAGGGCAAATTAAGAAGAAATTTACAAGTATTTTAATTTGGAGAAATGTTGGTATTTTAGCTAATTAAGGATTTTATTTTAAAAATTAATTAAATTAATTATTTTATTTAAAATAAGAAGGAGAAAATAGATTTAAATTAATATTAATTTTATAAATAATTTAATTGAAGAAAATTAGAGTGATTTGCTAATTAAAATGTAATTTATAGAAAATCTTTTAAAAATCCTAATTTAGCCTAAAAATGGATTTAAATATTATAATTTTTAACTATCCCAAATATTTTAATTTATTTATCTAACCCAACCCTCCTATTTTTCTTTTTCCCTTTTTCCTTTTTCCTTTTCTTTCTTCCTTTTTCTTTCTTTTTCTTTCTTTTCCTTTCTTCTTCTTTTCTTTTTCTTTTTCCTCCCCTCCCCGTTTGGGCCTACCTCCTTCCCGCGGCCCAGTCCCCTCCCTCCTTCCTTTCCTTTGGCGCGGCCCAGCCCACGCGACCGGTGCCTTCTTCCCTCCCTCGCCGCGCTGCCTTTCTTTTATTTTTTCCCCCCAAAGCGCGACGTTTATTTAAATTCCCTTACCTTGCATCACCCGATTGGCCGGCTCCCCTTCTTTTCTTTTCCTTCTTTCTTCCCCGAACCGCTAGTTTTCCCCCCATTTTCTTCTTCCTTCTTCGCTAGCCCGATCGCATCTGCCATTCCCGTCGAGCACCTGCAACCGCCGCCCCGTCCCTAGTTTTTCGCCGCCGATCACGCCGTTGACCGACAGATACTCTTTTCCCTCTCCCCTTCTGACTCGCAACCCATTCACCCAACTAACTCCCCCTCTCCTCGCACATTTTTCCTCTCTCCCAACCGACCACAACCCTTTGCCTCGTTTTGATTTCTGCCGGCCAACCTCGCCACCAACGACCGGAACCCTACCTGCCTTACCCCGTAGCAGACCTACAGAACCCTAAACTCCCTTGTAAAACTTATAAATACCCCCGGTTTGAGCCTGGTATTGAGCTTTTGATCCCCAACCCAGAAAACCTATCTTGTCGCCGCCACCCCTTTAGATGCCCCGTCCGTCGCCTCCGGCCAACTTCGCCACCCACTCTGCCTTCCAAACTATTCCTTGCATTGCCTTCTAGCTAACTAAATTTCCCATATACCTCTATTCTTCCTGCACGAGCCACCCCGGTTGTGCGAAGTAGCCTTCCCAAACAACCCTTTCTCCTACCTTCGCCACCCTTAGCCACCTCTTCCGCCGCTGCAGCCGCTTCTTTCACCTCCCAAATTATTTTGCAGACCAACCTCTACCTTCCCCTACCTTTCTTTTCCTCCTCCTCCCTCTCCTCCTCTCTTTCTCTCCTTCTTCCCCATTCGGCCACCACCGCCGTCGCCATGCGCCGCCACCTCCATTCTATTCCTCTCCTCCTGGGCAACCCTAAACACCCCAACCCTCACCTTCATTCCTCCTATTTTGTTCCCATACTTCAACTTTTTCCCTTTTCTTCTCTTTTTTTGGTCACCGCCACTGCCGCCGTGCACCACCGCCAGTGTCGCCCATCCCCACCAGCCTAAGGTTGAACCTTAGACCCTCTCAACCCTTTTCCCTATTTTTATAAGCCTTAATTTATTTTATTTTATTTATTTGAATATAAATACTATTATTATTATTATTATTTCCATTATTGATATGTATTATTATTAGTACTAGTATTAATGTTTTTATTATTATTTATGTTAAGGGCCAAAGCACTATTATATTTTTAATTCGATATTATTATTATTATTATTATTGTTGTTGTTGTTGTTGTTGTTGTTGTTATCTCTATTATTAATATTAATATTAATATGTTATTATTATAATAATTATTATTAATATTATTACTATTTCAAAATTGTTATTATTATTATTATTCCTTTATTATTATTACAGCTATTTTTACTATTAGTGTTGCTATTATTATTATTATTATTGTTGTTGTTGTTGTTGTTGTTGTTGTTGTTGTTGTTCTTATTTATGTTATCATTGATATTATTTTAGTATTTTTGCTATTATTATTTTAGTATCATTTTTATTATTATTAGGGCAAAGTCTTTAACCCTATATTATCAACTTTTATAATATTTCTATTATTTCTTATATCTTTAGTAAAGTTAGAAATTCGTTAATGTTGTTTTTATTAATATGTTATTATTTTGTCGAAGCCCTAAGGAGGCGTAGGAGCGTGCTCCAAGACCGGTGTCATTTTAGGTAAGGATGTTACTAAGGCCTTTTGTGTGTTTACATGCATTATGTGCTTCGCATGCTATGTATACTATGTTTATCATTATTAATTATGTCATATGTGGTATGATGTGGAGTTAAAGTATGTTTTCGTGTATTTGCATGGCATATGTATTATGTATATGTGATGATATGTGTTGTGACCCCAAAAGACATGCATGTGAGGATATTGATGTGGTTTGTGTGGGAGAAAGGATGAAAAAGGAGGATGGGAAAAGAAGTTGACTAAGGAATGTGAGTTGACCTAAGTATTTTAATGATTCCTGAGTGGAAGAATAAAATGGAAAATTTAGGGTTTCGTGTGAGAGGATATAATTTATGGTTTTGTGTGGGAGAATCCAATTTATGGTTTTATGTGGAAGAATCTAATTTATAGTTTTGCATGGTTTTGTGTGAAAGGAATTAATTTATGGTGTTATGTGGGAGAATCTAATTTATGGTGTTATGTGGGAGAATCTAATTTATGGTGTTATGTGGGAGAATCTAATTTATGGTTTTATATGGGAGGATCTAATTTATGGTTTTGTGTGGGAGAATATA
This sequence comes from Tamarix chinensis, assembly GCA_030549775.1. Classification (NCBI taxonomy): domain Eukaryota; kingdom Viridiplantae; phylum Streptophyta; class Magnoliopsida; order Caryophyllales; family Tamaricaceae; genus Tamarix; species Tamarix chinensis. The sequence continues at coordinate 56,478,978 of CM060182.1, forward strand.
ATTTATGGTTTTATATGGAAGAATCCAATCTTTGGTTTTATATGGGAGGATCTAATTTATGGTTTTGTGTGGGAGAATATAATTTATGGTTTTGTGTGGGAGAATATAATTTATGATTTTATATGGGAGAATCTAATCTTTGGTTTTATATGGGAGAATCTAATTTATGGTTTGTATGGGAGAATCTACTTTATGGTGTTATGTAGGGGAATTTAATTTATGATGTTATATGGGAGAATCTAATTTATGGTTTTGTATGGGAGGATCTAATGTAGAGTTTTGTATGGGTGAATCTTTGTGTTTTATATGGTTTGAATTTAGGGTTTGGTAAGGATGAATCTTTGGGTTTTATATGGTTAGAATCTAGGGTTTAGTATGGATAAATCTTTGGTTTTGTGTGGATTGAATTTAGGGTTTTGTATGAAGGATTCTTGGGTTTTGCATAAAAGAATTTAGGATTTTGTATGGATGAATCTAGGGTTTGCATGAGTGATGCTAAGGTTCCTATATGGGAGTTTTTAGGGTTTGCATGAAAAAGTTTGAAGGTTTGCATGGGGAGGTTAGCGTCTGCATGGGTATGAAATTTACGAGTGGAAAGTTGATTTGGGATGTGAGGAAGGTAATGTAAGTGTTGTTTGGGTGTTTGAACACTTTGGGTGAAAAATATTACGTATAAGGGTGCGTAGGAGAGCGAGTTAGGGTTTGTGTGGATAATTAGGGTTTGGTGTGGCTGCTTAGAGTTTTGTGGTATCGTGTGTACTTGGTGAATAAAGTATGATGATGAATATAGAATCTATGATTTGTGATGTGTGAAGTGTAAAGAGAATGATTCATGCATGTCCAGGATAAAAGCTTTTGAATAAGACACTTAAGACATTAATCACTTAAAGTGGAAGATATTGAGACGGGACCAGCCGATCCACCGGTTAGGAATAGTGGTTAGGGTTTTTACCCTATGTGCGACCGATCCACTGGTTATAATAGTGATTAGGGTTTTACCCTATATGTGACCGATCCACCGGTTATAGTAGTGGTTAGGACATGATGTCCTATGTGTGACCGGCCCACCGGTTATAATAGTGAGGGATCCCAAGCTCAATAAAAACAAACCAGAATTTTTTAAGGCACTTAAAAGATACTAATTACTTACAGTAGAAAACTATGCGAGCAGGAGCCAAACCGATCCACCAGTTAGGAATAGTGGTTAGGGTTTTTACCCTATATGTAACCGATCCACTGGTAATAATAGTGGTTAGGGCGTGATGCTCTATGTGTGGCCGGCCCATCGGTTATAATAGTGGGGTGTTCCTATACTCGCATAGATTTGATAAAAAGTATGGTGTGAATCAATTTCTGATAAGAGATTAATTAAATAATTAATCCGTACTATAAATGAGCCCTTATGTATCTACCTGAATGATTATTTGTTATTATGTCATCATGTTGGCCTTTATGTTCTTTTATTCTTATGCATGGTTTATGTGATTCTATGTTTTGGCCTTAGTGCTCGGTTACCTTACTCAGTACATAGCGTACTGATCACACGTTTCATGGGTGCTGCTCATTCCCACGAGTAGTATTCCCTTCTGACTTGGTGCAGGTGGGCGAGACATCCAGCGGGGCTGAGTGTTGAGCATGTTTTGGCTCAAGGTTTGAGAGTGTCGTGGCCGTATTTACTCTTTTTGTTAAATTATCTTCTTCTGCTATTTATTTCATATCATATTTACCCTTTTTGATTCATTACTTGTATTGAGTATTTTAAATAAACCTTTTATTGATTGTAAGATTATTCCCTCCAAGAAATTTTGATTTCGCACTCTGATTTCTATTTTATTATTGATTCATGATTCTTTACACGCACGTTGATTTAATGTATGATCTTTCTAGTTCTTTTATGAACTATTGGTTTGAGTTTAATGCTAATATTTTCTTAACCTTAGCACTTGGTACTGAAATGGTCAGAGAGAACCGGTTTGGTACTAAGTGTGGCGGTAACATCCCTAGAATTCACAGGTTTTAATTTAAAATTCTTCCGCAAAAAAAAGTAGTGAATTTTGGGGTGTTACAACCTTCTTCCCTGCAACTTCCACCTTCTGCCCTTCTTCTTCTTCTTCTTCTTCTTCTTCTTCTTCTTCTTCTTCTTCTTCTTCTTCTTCTTCTTCTTCTTCTTCTTCTTCTTCTTCCTCCTCCTCCTCCTCCTCCTCCTCTTCTTCTTCTTCTCTTCTTCCTTTCTTTTCCTCATGGCCACCTATATTTTTATCCCCTACAGCCGACCCTTCTTTCCCTCTGTATTTCTAGCCCAACCATCACTGCCACCACCATCCCAGACTCTACCATCAACCACTTTCCTCTTCTTTTCTTCCCTCCTTCTTCCTCCTCCCCTACCACACTATTTTTCCTTCCTCCCTTCCCTACAATGACTTCTACCAATCCCTACCCCTTGCACCACTCTTATCCTCTGCAGCCATACCTTGGACAATAACATTTTTTGTCGTTGCCATCTCCTCCACTCAACACCACAATTTCTTTTATCCCTGTAGCCTCCCTGCACTACCAAACCACCAGCTCACCACCACCAATAAGTCAATAACCCTTCCTATACCCTTGCATTCTTCTCTACACCATGCCTTCCTGCTACCACCTCTACCATCCTCTCTGTAACCCTTATCCCAGCTCCAAACCTCCACCTCTGCAACCTCCCTGCACGACCTACCTCCAGCTACAACCACCACCAACTCCTCTGCACCATCATCCCACAGCCACCTCGCTACCAACTCCTCCCTCTTTTCCTTAAAGTTGTGTTAGATAAAGTGGGTACTTTTGATAATTCGGACGATATGCTAATGAAACCATTGACTGTGGCTAAGTTTGAGCATTTCTCAAACTTGATTGGTGTTCATAGGTCATGATGTCCTTTTTTATGCCAGGGTCTTTTTGTAGAGGTATTTAGATGTCATATATTCTTCTCCTTTCTCTCTTTTACGTTGTCTCCTTCCCGCAGCCTTACACTGCCCGTTGCATCCTTCAACCCTCCTACACCAACCCACCCAACCATTACCATCTCCACCTCCCACGGCAACCCTGCACCCACCACTCGAACCAACACCACCCAACCATCACCTCCAACTCCAACCATCAACCAACCAACCACTAAGGCCCCCTACGTGCATGGCTCCTGTTGTACATGCAACATGAGTGATGTTTTTGGAATTTTAAATTATTTTGGTAACATTTAATATATATGGGTAGTTTAGTAATTTTGTATTTAATAAATATTTTTAATAAAAATTATTATTTTATTGATCAAATATTAATATGGTATTTGTGATCTTATTTTTAGGTATAAAAGTTTTTTTGGTGGAGCCTAACAATTTTTAAGAGGTTATAGGTAAATTGTGCTTTTACTAAAAATCATGTAACCTTTATACTCCACTAAAATATTTGGATATCGTATGATACCATATTAGGGTTTTGAGATGTGATTTGTGTTAAATATGATTTTGTTGTAAATAATTATGTGTTTATTATTTTTATCATGAAAAATCAAAAAGAAAGTATGTTATCCTATGTATAATATTATGTGTACGAAAATGTAATTAAAATGGTTCTAATGTGGGGAAGAGAGCTTGTATGATATGTACAGGTAAAAATATTCGATTAAGCATGTTTAGATATACTTGTAGCATGATTATTATTATTATTATAAGACCTAGGGGTATTTTGGTAATTTTAAGTGTACCATGATAATTATTCTAATAAACATGCATGTTATGTATTATTTATTATTAAGCATGAGAATAGCTGTTGTAATTTTATAAACATATGTTTTAGCATAATTATTACTATTGTATGGCTTAGGGGTATTTTGTTAATTTGGAGTGTACCATGATGATTATTCTAATAAACATGCATGATATGTATTATAAGCATGAGATTAAACATTTTGATGTTTTAGGAACACATGTTTCAGCATGATTGTTATTATTATAAAGCCTAGGGGTATTTTGATAATTTGGAGTGTATCCTGATGATTATTCTATAAACTTACATGATAATAGGTATTTTGTTATTTTAGGAACACATGTTTCGACAAGAATATTATTATTATAAGGCCTAGGGACATTTTGGTAATTTTGAGTGTACCATGATAATTATTCTATTAAACATGTATGATATGGATTACTAGTTGTTAAAGATGAGAATATGTGTTTTGATGTTCTAGAAACGCATGTTAGGGTTTACGTACAGAATTGTATATAAGGAAAAAATGGTCATTTGACGTATATAGTAATATAATCACTTGATAAATAATTTAATTATGGTATTTTATAATTTTCATGACAAGTTGATAAATAAAATGGAATCTATAATAGAAATGGATGGTAAAGTGGTAACTTTAGCCTCATGGGTATTTTGGTTATTTTTAACCTAAAGTGCCTAAGCATGAATAATTGAGCCTATAATAACCTTAGTAGATTTGTGATGTTGATATTGGTATTGATCTTGATTATGGTTATCTTAGAATATTTGGAAATGAATAAAAATGGTTAAGTATGAAGAATTATATCTAAGTGATTAATATGTGCTTTTGTGGTCACCGTTATAAAACACTAATACTTAAAGCGAAAGACCTCGAGATTGAAAATGGTGGCTCTTTAGGGGTCGATATCCTAAAGACGTGGTTTAAAATATGATTGTTTATGGATTTTGCTAGTGTGCCTTAGTGCCCCAGCCAGACCCTATATCTTACACTATTTAGCTCCTAATTAGGGGGTATGCATACTTATGGATTAGGTGCCATTTTCGGTAGGATATCGTATACCTTCATGTATCTGTGCGACTAGGGTACATTTATGTGTCTAGGTTGATATCCAATATGATACTATGATGCCCTTATGCATCGGTATGACCGAAGTATCTTATTGTCTCCAGGTTGATTTGATCTCCCATCGAGTAAATAAAAATGAAAATGATTGATATTTGATTTGGAATTATTATTGGATTGGTTAGTAGTAGCATTTGTGCCTACCTATGGATTAGTAGGAGCCTTTGTGCCTACATGTGGATCGGTAGCAGCCTTTGTGTCTACCTGTGGTTTAGTAGTAGTATTTTTGCCTACCTATGGTTTGATAGTAACATTTGTGCCTACCTGTGGTTCAATAGCAGCCCTTGTTCCTACCTGTGTTCTGATAGTAGCCCTTATGCCTACCTATGATGATGTGTGTTGTTATTAGTTGTGTTGGTGAGCCTACCTATGTTATGAGAGTTGTGAGTTTCGATAATGAGAATTGTGACTATGGTTATGACTTGATAATGATGCAGTTTTCTAATTATACTGCAAAGAGCATCTCTTGGATTTTCCTTTAGTAGGTTTCATTTTATTCCAGATGAATGAGCATTGGTAGTATGTGGCCTTGATGTTAAGTGGTTATATGAACGATTATCATATTTCAATTAATATATGTATAATTAAATATACATGTATTGTTGTGATGCCTTTTATGTGTTCCATGCGGACCTTTCATATTAGTTGTGTATAATGGGATGCTCAGTACCGTTGTACTAAATGTTTTTTTTATAGACCCTTGTTTATTTAATGGGTAGTGGCATTTGTAGGTTAGCTTGCATGATCTGTTGAAGGCTACTATTTGGGTTGAGAGTATAGGGTTATCCAGTGTTTTGTCTGGTGTCTTTTAATCCGGAAGATTCTATAAATTTTTATGTCCTTATGTATTTCCTTTCACTGACATTTTGTAACTACGAATAGTTGGTTTTATTTAAAATGTTATTAAATTGCTTTAACTCTCTTGCTACTCTGACTTACAATTGTGTGATTAATTTAAGTAGAACAATGCTTTAGCCTTAGCACTTGATAACATAATGGTATAGAAAACTAGGCTTGTACCAAGTGTGGCGATGACACCCCATGATTTACTATTTTAGCTTCCGCAATTGAATTTTAAAAATGAAATTTTTTAGTTTGTAAATTTGGGGGGTTTTATAAATATAATAAAGAAGTAACTCTTGTATAAGCATTTAATTGGATTATTTTGGTGTGTTGGTTTGGTATTTACCTCCGTGCACTACTTGATTTTGGTATGTTGGTTTGATAGTGGCTCCATGTACTACATGGTTTTGATATGTTGGTTGGATAGTTGCTTCTATGCACTATTTGGATTTGGTATATTAGTTGGTAATCATCTTAGTACTTTCCTTCTTATGTTTATGAGTGGTATAAAGGTGGTTATTGAAAAAGGGTTAATTATGGTTGGTGGTTCCCTTCGTGGGACACCCTTGGTAAATTAGACAAATGAATGGATGTAATATAGTTAAGTTTGATGTGATGAACATGTGGCCTATGGTATGATATAAATTATGACACGAATATGATAGTGAGTTATGGTATGTACTATTTGATGTGTTACACAATGAGTCTTTATGTTACATTCTGTGTTTAATAGTGTTATGTAATGATTTACTCAATAATATTATACTAATGCGTCCCATTTTATAGTTCACTGCCTATTCAATGACCAGTCTTAACCTTGAAGGTTCTGTTGATAGTTATAGAAACTTGGGTTGGGTCAAAGAGTTTTGATAAGGCTATATGGTGTCTCATTGTGGTTGTATTTTGTTGCTCCCTTTTGAGACATCAAGTGATGTAAAACTGTAACACCTCCAAAATTCATTATTGAACATTTTTATTTTTAAAAATTACACGCAAAAGCTAAAGCAGTAAATTTTGGGGTGTTACCACCACACTTAGTACCAGACCAGTTTCCTCTACTGTTTTTATTACCAAGTGCTAAGGCTAAAACGTTACTTTACTTAAATTCACAATACAATTATAAATCAGAGTAACAAAATAGTTAAGGAGATTAATCCACCTTTCAAATAAAACCCACTAACTATGGTTACAAGATGTCAGTGAAAGGGAAATATAAAAAGACTAAAAAAAATACAGAAACCTTTTGTTCAAGTTACTAGACAAAACCCCGGATAACCCTACACTCTTAACTAGAAGGATAGCCTTAAATAAAGCTTGCAACTAACCTGCAAAGGCTATTACACATTGAATAAGCAGGGCCCAAGAAAAGAACCCTTCAGTATAATGGTACTGAGTAACCCATTATATAAGACTAATATGCAAAGCCCTCATGGGACACATAAGATGCATCACAACACTCACATGAACATTGACTTATGCATATATTAATTGAAATGCAATAATCATTCATACAACCACATGCATCAAGATCATATGGTACCAATACTCATTCACCTAAAAATAACTGAAACTTACTAATGCAACATCCAAGTGATACTCTTTGTAGTATAATTAGAAAGCTACCTCATTCTCAACAATAGGCACGGATCTCTTAATCAACCCACAACTTCTCAATTCATAGGTAGGCCCATCAACACAACCAATACACACATCATCACATGTAGGCACAAAGGCTGCTGTCGAATCACAGGCAAGCACAAATGCTGCTATCGAATCACAATTAGACAAAAAGGCTACTATCGAATTACATGTAGGCATAAATGCTGCTACCAACAAGAACACCTAATCTATAAGTAAGGTTATTCATGTTATCCAATATCTACTTATTTGATCAGATATCTGAAGCGATCTAATTCGAAAAAGCAAATAATCGATCCAATTTTTTTTTCAAATCAAATATCTGATCCGGTCCACGAAAAGTTTAAAAAAATAAAATATTTGATCCTACAAATACAAATAATATCCAATTCGAAGAAAAATATTTGTACTTTTTTTATAATTTTTTATTTTATATATAATTGTATATAATTCAATTTAAATATGTGTGTATGTGTGTGTGTGTAATTTTTACTTACTTTATTTATTATTTGATGCAAAGTTTAATTTGGTTAAAATTATAATTTTAATATAATCCCTTTTTGGATATTTATAAAAAATAAATAAAAATACTCTGTGTGCCGATAGACTCCACCCACCCCTTCCTTATTTTAGTTTTAATATCAGATATTTGTTGAGCAAGTCGGATTTTTGCTTAGCAAATCAGATAATATCAAATACATTTGTGATTTGGTGGTTTTCTTATATTTAAAATTTTATTTGGATAATATCGGTTATATTTGATATCAGATTTAAAAATTCAAATATTTGAAGTTTCAAATCAAATATTAAATATCATTTTTAGATATCTGAAATTTTGGATATTCGATAATCAAATATCCAAAATATTAAATATTTGAATCGTGAACAACCCTATCCATAAGTATGCATACCTCCTACTTAGGTCCGTAAAGCTAAATATAATAAGATATAGGACTTGGTTGGGACACTAAGGCACACCAGCAAAATCTATAAATAATCGTGGGCTAAACCGCGTATTTCGGGTAGTGACTCCTAAAGAAACACCATTACTAATCTCGAGGTCTTTCACTTTAAGTATTAGTATTTTATGAGGGTGACCACAAAAGGCACACATTAATTACATATAATCAACTCTTCATACTTAACCATTTTTATTTGTTTCAAACATTATGAGGTAACCAAAATCAAAGTCATTATCAATGTCAACATCAGAAGTCCACTAAGGCCATCATAGGCTCAAATACTCACACTTAGGCACTTTAGGTCAAAATGACCAAAATATCCCTGAGGCTAAGCTACAACTTTACCATCCATTCCCATTACAAAGTCCATTTTATTTTGTCAACTTGCCATAAAAAGGATAACACACCATAATTAAATTATTAATCATGTAATTAAGTTAACCAACATGCCAAATGTCTATTGTGGCTTATACACCATTTTGCACGTAAAACCCTAACATGTGTTTCTAAAACAACCAAACACATACTCTTATACTTAATCAACAAATAATGCACATCCTACACGTCTATGAGAATAATCATCATGGCATACCCCAAATTACTAAAATATCCCTATACTATACAATAACAATAATCATGCTGAAATAGGCATAGCTAATACTGCAAACCCTTTTACTCATGCTAAATAATGAATAACATATCTCATGCATATTTATTGGAATATTCATCATGGTACACTCCAAATTACCAAAATACCCCTAGATCATATAATATTCATAATCATGTTGGACATGTGGTTCTAAAACAGCAAATCCCATATTCTCCTACATGTCATCAAATAATGCTCATCATGCATGTTTATTTGAATAATCATCATAATATTCTCAAAATTACCAGAATATCCTTAGACCATAAAGTTTTTGATAATTATGCTGGAACATAGGTTACTAAGACAACAAATCCATATTTTTATACTTAGCATCAACTAATACTTATCAAGCATGTTTATTTTGAACAATCACCATAGTACATGTAAAATTACCAAAATGCCCCTAGACCACATATTATTGACATTAATGCTCAAATATGTGTTTCTAAGGCATCAAACCCCTATTCCCATTCTCAACATCAAATGACACTTATCATGCATATGCATTAAATCAATCACCATAGTACATTTAAAATTACCAAAATGCCCTTAGACCATATGTTATTGATATTCGTGCTCAAACATGTGTTTCTAAGGCATCAAACTCCTATTATCATTCTCAACATCAAATGACACTTATCATGCATATTTGTTAGATCAATCACCACATGACATTTAAAATTACTAAAATGCCCCTAGAACATATATTATTGATATTCATGTTCAAACATGTGTTTCTAAGACATCAAACCCCTATTCTCATTCTCAACATACAATGACACTTATCATGCATATTTATTAGATAAATCATCATAGTATATTTTAAATTATCAAAATGCCCCTATACCATATAATATTGTTAATCATGCTGAAATAGGCGATACTAAGACAACAAAACCCTTATCTCCATTCTTAGCAATATTCATAGCACACTAGGCATCCCAATTAGGGTTAAATATCATGAAATGTCTAAATGACCAAATTACCCCTAGGACACATGGTAGTAATAATTTTGCTACAAGTGTGTCTATAGATACTCAACTTAAAATTTTACATGCACATAATATACAACATCACTTTCCAACATTAGACATCTTTTTAATCACCCCTTCCACACATAACATTTTATAAATGATAACATGCCTTAATTTTCCATTTTCCAAGATAACATTAATAATCATAGAAATATTTATAACAAGTCATATCTAACACAAATCACATGTCAAAACCCTAATGTGATAACATACGATATCCAAACATTTTAGTGAAGTATAAAGGTTACCTAATTTCCAGCAAAAGCAAACTTTACCGATAAGCGGCTAAAAATAATTAGGCTCCGTTAATAAAATTTTTACCTAAAAATAATATCATAAATACCATATTAATATTTAATAAATAAAATAATGATTTTTATTTAAAAAATTATTAAGTATAAAATTACTAAATTTAATTAAAATATAAAGCACAACTCACGCTGCATGTGCAGGGTGAGCCATGCATGTAAAGGGAGGGGGATGGTTTGGGTAAGGTTGGAAATGGTGGTGATGGGAGGTGTTAGTTTGGCTATTAAGTATAGGAGGTGGGGCTGAGATGGCTGGTGGTTGGTGGTTGGTGGTTGGAGGGTGTGGTACAAGTGGTTGGAAGGAGGCTGCATTAGTGGCGTAGTGTAACATCTCAAATTTTTATAACCTAAAATTTGAATGTTTAACCTTTTATCCAAAAAAATTTAATCTTTAATTAATGATTTCATTATTTTTGTGAACCTTTGAATTACAAAAATGGATAAAATTATTTAATAAAATAATATAATTATTTTATCATTTTATCTTACTCTTTTATTTAAATAAACCCTAAATCCATAATTTTACCAAAAATGTTTTCTTAAGTTAATACCCTAATTTTGGATAAATTAATATAATATTTTTCTAATAGCCCAATTTTAATCTAAATTATAATCCTAACCCTAAATCTATTTATATTTTTATTTTCTTCTTTTCCTTTTTCCTTTTTCTTCCTTTTCTTTCTTTTCTTTCCTTCTTCCTTCTTCCCTTGGGCCAACCCAAACCATTCCCCCCTTCTTCTTTTCTTTTTCCCTCGGGCTAGCCAATACATTCTTCCCTTCTTTCTTTTCTTTTTCACCCACGCTGGCCCAACTCCTCTCCTCCTTCTTCTCTTCTCCTCTCCTGCGCGACCCAACCTTCCTTCTACTTTCTTCCCCCCCTCACGGCCCAAGCCTTCCCTTGTCCTTCTTCCCCCCACCTATGCAAGCGCCCTCATTCTCCTACACCCTTAAACCCCTACTATGCCATCCCCTCTTCCGGCGAAACACCTTGCACTACCGCCCTCCTACTCATCCTTTTTTTTCCTTTTTTTGGCCTTGCAGCCTCTGGTCCCCTTCCCTGCATGCCCTTTACTACCATTTCCATCCCCTACCACACACCTGCCCTGCCCCTACTTGTAACCTCCCCTGCACTACCACCCACCTTGCTCGCCAACCATCCCCCTCTCCTCCTCCTTGTCTTCTTATCTCTATCCATTCGTCTCTTCTCCATCATGGCCTGCTTTCTCTCTTGACCTCCTTTTCTTCTTTCTTCCTACTTTTCCCCGCCCCTTGTTTTTTCCATTGCCCCATCTACAACCACCTCTAGCGATTCCACTACCAACCCAGCCTCCACCATCAGCCACCACCCCTTCTCCTTCCTTCCCTCCTTCCTCGTCCTCCTCTTCCGCTCTGTATCTCCTCTTTTATCCCCTACGGCAGTCCCTACCAATTTTACCCCTCCCACCATCCATTCTCCTTGCACAATCTCCTCCTCCATCATATTCACCACCAACTCCTCCACCCTAAATCCTCCCCGCATGACCCCAAGCAGCCAACACCCCCGCCTCCCCTGCAGCCCTACATCCTCTCTTTCTCTTCCCTTCGATACCCTAAACCTACAGTTACCACCTTTCCTTCGGCTGCCTCTCCTCACTCCTTTTCCTCCACCACCATAACTCCTCCCAGCTGCCTGCCGCCAGCCACCCACCTCTACACCATCACCCGCAACCAACCCACACCACCTACACCTGCCCATTCCTCTTCTCTTCCTCTTCCTCTCATTTTCTTCCTCTTCTTTCCTTTTTCTACACCTTTCTCCCTACAGATTGTGCCTCCACCTCTGCCACCTTCGAGCCACATGCACCACACCCCCAAACACCAACCATTTCCTCACTCACCTCCTACACCCAACAACCAAAACGAACATCTCCCACCATCTCCCACAACCCTTACTCAAGCCACCTTTCTCTCTGCCATTTTGTCCATTTTTACATGGCTCATGTTGCACATGCAACATGAGTTATACATTGTAATTTTATGTGTTTTAGATAATATTTAAGGTATAAGGGTAGTTTGGTAATTTTATATTTAATAAATATTTTAATAAAAATGATTATTTCATTTATCTAATATTAATATGTTATTTGTGACATTATTTTTAGGTAAAAAATTTATTAATAGAGCCTAAGATTTTTTAGCTAATCACCAGTAAAGTTTATCTTTGTTGGAAATCAAATAACCTCTATACCCCACTAAAATATTTGGATATCGTATGTTAGTATATTAGGGTATTTGACATGTGATTTGTGTAGATATGATGTGTTATAAACAATCCCATGATTATTAATGTTATCTTGGAAAATGGAAAAGAATACATGTTATCTTATGTGAGATGTTATGTGTATAAAAAGGGTGATTGAGAAGGGATCTAATGTTGGGTAGTAATGATGTATGTTATGTTAGGTACGTATGGACACTTGTATTAAAAGTATTACTACTATGAGCCCTAGGGGTAATTTGTTCATTTAGACACATCACAATATTTAACCTTAACTGGGATGCTAATTGTGTCGTAAATATTGCTAGGAATGGAGATAGGAGTTTGGTGTATCATAAACACATGATTTGGCATGAATATTAATATTTTAGGGTTTAGGGGTATTTTGGCAATTTTTAATATATGATAGTGATCATTCCAATAAATGTGTAGTGTAAGTGTTATATGAGGCTAAGTATGAAAATAAGGAATTGTGGTATTAGTAACACATGTTTGGGCATGAATATTAATATTATATGACCTAGGGGCATTTTGGTAATTTTGAAGGTGCAATGGTGATTATCCTAATAAATATGCATGATAAGTAATAATTGGTGCTAAGTATGAAAAATAGTGGTTTATGGTAATAGTAACACATGTTTGGGCATGAATATTACTATTATATGGCCTAGGGGAATCTGGGTAATTTTGAAGGTAAAATGGTGGTTATCCTAATAAATATGCATGATATGTAACAATTAGTGCTAAGTATGAAAATAGGGGTTTGTATTATTCGTAACACATGTGCTGGGCATGAATGTTGATATTATATGGCCTAGAGATGTTTTAGTAATTTTGAAGGTGCAATGGTAGTTATCCAAATAAATATGCATGATGAGTAATAATTTGTGATAAATATAAAAATAGGGGTACATTGCATTAGTAACTCATGTTAGGGCATAAATACCAAATTATTATGGTCTAGGGGCATTTTGGTAATTTTACATGTACTATGGTGAGTAGTATAATAAACATGCCTAATAAGAATTAATTGGTGTTGGATATGAGAATAAGGGTTTATTGTCTTGGTATCATCTATTTTAGCATGGTTATTAATATTACATGGCATAGGGATATTTGAATATTTTGCATGTACTAGAGTGATTATTCTAATAACCATACATGGGATGAGTCAAACCCAAAGGGAGCTATAACCATGGGTGAGAAGAGTAAGGGTTGGTTGCTAAGAGTGGATATGTGGGTTAATGATGACAAGGTGGGGTAGCTTTGTATATTCAGGGAAGTCCTTGGAGTGCTAAGAGATGAGAGGTTACCAAAAAGGTGGAACTAAGGTTTTGGTAAGTCAAAGAACAAAACCCTAGGGATAGGTTATTATCACATGTAAGAAATGGGCGAGTTGGGTTCTAACCCTATATTATGATGCTAATCATGTTGTTTGGGGGATTGTGTACCAAATTAAATAGCCATGTGGGATAAGTGGGAGCAGTTATAAGCATAACAAGGAATTAGGGTTTCAAGAGAGGTCCAATTTGAAAGGTTATTATCATGTGTGCAAAATGGGGAGTTAGTCTACAAAAATTTAGGGGATGGATAATCATAGTAATATATGCTTGATTGTGGAAAATCAGGGCTAAAGTAGTAGAGTAAAAAAGGAGCTAGGCCAATTAGGGGAAAACTAGGATTTTGAGATGTAACCCTAGGGGGCAATTGTTATCATATATGAGGAATGGGGGAAATAAGCTATGACTCATGATAAGAGGGGTTTCTAATGACAGTTTTGGGGTTGTTGGATAAGACTCAAGGGGGTATGGAGGTACAGAGGTTATAAAACTAGGGTTTCCAAGGGAATAGGGTTGTCTTGGGGTGGTAGTAGGGCATGAGTCATACTTGAGTTGTTTGTGTTTGTTTGTGGTATCCGAAACAGATAAGACATGAATAAGTCACTAATCTCTTAGAGTGGAAGATCACTTAAGTTGGGGCTGGTTGTACCTTATTGACCAGTCCGCTAGTGAGAATAGTAGCCAGGAGCGTGTTATCCTGGGGTTGTATTGTATTTAGTGGCCCACCGATGAGAATAGTGGGGTCCATCTCTCAAGTAATTAAAACAATTGAATGATAATAACTATAAGAAGACACTAATCACTTAAAGTGGAAAATCACTTGAATCAGGACCAGTTGTACCTTATTGACCGATCCATCGGTGATAATAGTGGCCAGGAGAGTGCTACCCTAGGGTTGTACCTTATTTACCGGTCCACCTGTGAGAATGGCAGGGTCCCGAACTTAAGTAATAAAATCCTTAGACAATAATAACCTATGGAAAGACATTGATTACTTATAGTTGAATACCACGTGGGTTGGGACCGGTTGTACTTGTTACCAGCCCACCAGTGAGAATAGTGGCCAGAAGTGTTCTTGTTACCGGTCCATTGGTGAGAATAATGGTCAAGAGCGTTTTACCTTAAGGTTGTACCTTGTTAATCGGTCCACAGATAAGAATAGTGGGGTCATTAAACCTATGTGGATATAATTCATGAGTTTATTAATTACTTGTAACACCCCAAAATTCACTATTTTTCTTTTTTTTAAATATAAAACAGAATCACTTAAATTAAAACTCATGAATTGTGGGGATGTTACCGCCACACTTAGTACCAGACTGGTTCACTCCGACCGTTCCAGTACCAAGTGCTAAGGCTAAAAAGGATATTGTTACACTTAAATTAATACCTCAACCAAGAGTTCGTAAGAAGAAACAGAAGGATCATAACATAAAAGTCAAAGTATGCATAAAAGAATCATAAATTAGAGTGCATGATCAAAAATTCCAAAAAAAGGAATAAAGTTTACAACCGATAATAGTTTCATATGGAATTCTCAATACAAAGTAATAAATCATAAAAGGGTAAATCTAATACAAAAGAAATAACAGTAGGAAATAAAATAACATGAAAAGTGAATCCAGCCACGTCACTCTGGTCATCAAGCCAAACACATGCTCAACACTCAGCCCCGCTTGATGCCTCATAAACATTGAAGGCATCAAAATATGCATTGCCCACCTGCACAAAGTCAGAAGGGCCTTCTGCTCATGGGAATGAGTAGTACCCATTAAAGGGGTGATCAGTACGCTACGTATTAAGTAAGGTAACCGTGCACTAAGGCCGACACAAAAGTCACATAAACTATGCATAATAATAAAAAGAGTATAAAGTCCAACATAATAACATAAAGGCATATGAACATTCAGGTGAATATACAAAGGTTCAATTATAGTCTGGATTAATTACTTAATTAATCTCTTTTCGGAATTCTTTTCACACCATGCTCTTTATCAAGTCCACACAAGTACGGGAACCCCACTATTATAGCTAGTGGATCGGTCACTTAGGGTAACATACCCTAACCACTATTTTATGCAGGTGGATCGGTCTGGCCCCTGCTCGCGTGGTGTTCCACTATAAGTATTAGTGTCTTTTACGTGTCTTAGAAAAGTGTAGGGTTTGTTTTATTGAAATTGGGATCCCCCACTATTGTAACCGGTGGATCAGATAACATAGGGCAACATGCCCTAACCACTATTATATAACGGTAGATCGGTCTCCAGGATACCTCGATACCTGGCCACTATTATGCCGGTGGATCGGTCTAGGCCCGACTCAATACTTTTCCACTTTACATGATTAATGTCTTAAGTGTCTTATTCAAAATTTTAACCCTAGACATGCATGGCTAACTTATTATACACTTATCCCCCAAAAGGACCCGTCTCACATCGTAAGTCTCATGCACCTCCTAACTTGACCTTACATCCTTCCCTCCTTACTTTAACTCACATTAGAACCCATCTTCCATATATGTGGGTTAAGGCCACCTTTTATATACCTCCAAGTCCATTCATTACCTTACTCTAGGGTTTTTCCCAGAAAATCCTAATTTAGGCCTACATGGCCCATCCTACTCCACCTTACACAACCCAAAAATATTTTAACACTCCACACTCCACACTTCACAACCCACAGATTCCACATTCACCATCCCACTTTGATCACCAAGTGTACACGTGCTACCACAGAACCCTAGTTAGCCGCAACAAACCCTAGATGACCACATCAAACCCTAACTCAGTCTCCTACATACCCTTATATTATTCCATGTACTATCTTTTACCCAAAGTGCTCAAACCCCCAAACAATACTTCCTATACGTAAAATTTACCCCCATTGAAACCTTATACCTCCCATGCAGCCCTTCGTACTTTTTCATGCAAAACCCTACACTCCCACATGAAACCCTAAATTCCCATGCAAAACCCTAGATTCCTCCATGCAAACCCTAGATTCCTTCATGCATGGTCATATAACACTTTAGGTCAACACCACATTATTTCACTCTATATCATCATATTACATAACCTAACATGCATGTCTTATGAACCACACCATATCACAATAAAAACACAACTTATACATATTATACACATGCCATAAAATATCACATGAACATACCTCAACTCCACATCATATTGCATATATAATAGTTATAAAAATACACATAAAATACATCATATTTCATATCACATGGCATGCAAGGCATGTAAACATATTACACACAACGACCTTAGCTACACCCTTACCTAAAACGACACCGGTCTTGGAGCATGCTCCTACGCCTCCTTAGGGCTTTGACTGGTTTCACCTATATGAGGGGGAAAAAAATTAGATCCCCTCCTACCAAAAATACTATTACTTATTAATTTATTCTAATACTAGGTTTTTGATAAAATAATACATATTAATAATAATGACATTAATTAATTACAAATTTTACTAAATGTATAAGAACTAATAATAAAATTATAAAAATTGATAATATAAGGTTGAATACTTTACCCTAATAATAATAATAATAATAATAATAGTGATAATAATGATAATAGTAAAAATAATAATACTAACAATAATAGTAATACTAAAAATACCAATAATAATAATAAATATGATTTGAAATAAATGATGGAATAAGGGCTTCGGCCCTTCATCAAAATAATACTAATAATAATACTAGTAACATTAATAATAAAATATTTATAATAATAATAATAATGAAATAATAATAATAATAATTACGAAGTAGTAGTAGTAGTAGTAGTAGTAGTAGTAGTAGTAGTAGTAGTAGTAGTAGTAATAGTAGTAATATCATAAATCGAGAGTAAAATAAAGTAGGAATTCGACTCTACTTGGAATTATAATAACATTAATAATAATAATAATAATAATAATAATAATAATAATAATAATAATATTCTAATAAAATAGCAGAGGGCTTCGGCCCTCAATATGAATAATAATAATAATAGTAATAATAATAATAATAATAATAATAATAATAATAATTTAATTTAAATAAGTGAAATAAAATGAAATAAAATAATTAAGGCTAGTATAAATAGTTAAAAAGGGTTGAGAGGGTTTAGGGTTCCACCTTAGGCTGGTGGTAACAGGCGGCACTGGCGGTGGTGCACAGTAGTCGTGGCGGTGGCCGAAAAAAGAGAAGAAAAGGGAAAAAGTTCAGGGTTGGGAAGAGGAGAGGGAGAATGAAGATGGAAGTAAGGGTGTTTGTGACTGCCTAGTGGGAGAGGAGTAGAATGAGGGTGGCGGCGTAGACAATGTTGGTAGCGCATGGCGGCGGTGGTGGTGGTTGAATGGGGAAGAAGAAGAGAAAGAGAGGAGGAGAGGGAGGAAGAGGAAAATGAAAGTAGGGGGAGATAGAGGAGGGTCTGTAGGTGGTTTTGGGAGGGGTAGGAGGCAGTGATAGCGGCGGGATTGGTGGTTAAAGGCGGTGCGAAGGGTGGTGGATGAGGAAGAAGGGGTTGGTTAAGGGGGCTACTTTGCACATCCGGGGTGGCTTGTGTAGGGAGAATCAAGGGAGAAGGGTGGTGTAGGGATGACTTAGGTGGGTAGAGCAGGCGACGAAGTTGGCCAACGACCATAGACAAAGTGTCTAAAGTGGCAGTGGTGCACGAGAGTGAAATTTAGGGTTTCGGGAAAAAGCTTCGAGTTCAAACAAGTGAGGGGTATTTATAGAGCTTAGAGGGGAGGATAAGGTCGGTGGGACGATGAGGGAGTAGAGTAGGTAGGGTCAGGGTTTGTCGGCGGCGCCATTTGGCCGGTAAAATTCAAATCGTGGCAGGGCATTCGCATAGGAAAAGGAGGATCATGCGCGAGAAGGAAGGGAGGTGGGTTGGGTCACGTTGACTGGCGAGTTAAGGGGAAGAGAAAGGAAAAAAAATGGCCGGTCAAAATGGGCTTAACTGGCAGCGTTATTCTTTGAGGCGGTGGAGTTGTAGGTCGACTGAGGGAAAGGAGGAAGGAAGAAGAAGAAGAAGAAGGAAGGGGCGGTGTGGACCGGGCGGCTAGGGAAAAGAAAGAAAAGAAAAGAAAATGGAAGAATCGGGCCTGTCGGCGCGGTGATGGGGAAAAATAATTGAAACACGGTGTTTCATCCCTGGGCCATACCGAAAGAAGAAAAAGAAAGTGACGGGCCACGGAAACCAGGCCCAAATTGGAGAAAGAAAAGGAAAAAAGGAAGGAAAGAAAGAAAAGAAAGAAAAGGAAAAAGGAAAAAAAATAAAAATAGTGGGTTGGGTTAATTAAATTAATTAGGATATTTGAGATATTTAAAAATAATAATATTTAAATAAAATAATATTTAATTTTCTTTTTAGACTAATTTAGAATTTTTGAAAGATTTTTCCTAAATTCCATTTTAATTAACAAAACACCCTAATTTTTCCTCATTAAAATATTTATAAATTTCTTCTTAATTTAATCTAATTAATTCCCTTTTATTTTAATAAAAATAATTTATTTAATTAATTTTCCTAATAAAACCTTATTTAACTATAATTTTTAAAATTAGGATTTTCGGGGTATTTCATTACTACACTAATATCATGAGTCTAGATAATAATGAATGAACTAATATGATCTACTAATGTGTATGGTATTCTTGTTGAGATGTTATTTAGAAGTTGTGAGTTGATTATGTGAGTTGCGCCTCATGCTGAGAATGACTTGGTTTTCTAATTATACTACAAAGAGCATCACTTAGATGTTCCAATAGTAAGTTTCTATTATTTCTAAGTGAATGAGTATTGGTAGCATATGACCTTGATGCATATGGCTATATGAATGATTATCACATCTTAGTTAATATGTGCATAATTCAATGTTCATGTGATTGATGTGGCGCATCTGATGTGTTGCATGCGGGCCTTGCATATTAGTCTTGTATAATGGGTTACTCAGTACCATTGTATTGACAATTCATTTCTTGGGTCCCTAATTATTCAATGGGAAAAGGCCTTTGCAGGTTAGCTCACAAGCTCATTTCAAGGTTATTCCTTAGGTTCATAGCGTAGGGTTATTTGGGATTTTGATCGGTGATTTAAACCAGGATTTTTCTATTTTTTTCCTTTATAATATTTTATATTTTCCTTCCACTAACACTCTTTTTGTAACCATAGTTAGTGGGTTTTATTTGGAAGGTAAGTTAACCTGTCTAACTATTGCGCTACTCTAATTTATAATTATGCTCTTGAAATTTAAGTAAAGTAACGTTTTAGCCTTACCACTTGGTATCAGAACTATAAAGGAAACTAGTCTAGTAATAAGTATGGTGGTAGCACATCAAAATTTACTCTCTTAGCTTTTGCTTGAAACTTTTAAAAATAAATTTTTTTAATAGTAAATTTTAGGGGTGTTACACACAGGTTGTAGGGAGAGTTGGTTCAGATAAGGGGAGGAGGAGAAGAAAAGGAGGAGAAGGAGAAAGGGGCAGGTGGTGTTGCAGGTGGCTGCAGATGATAGTGTAAAAGTGGAGGTTGAGGTGGCTATGGCTGGCGGTAGGCAGTTGGGAGGAGTTGCGGTGGTGGAGGAAATAGAGGGAAGATGGGAGGCCGAATGGAAGTGGTGGATGCAGGGTGGGGTGTCGAAGGGGAGAGGAGGAGACAGGGGCGCAAGGAGAGGTTGTGGCTTCTACTTGGGGGTCATGTAGGGAGCTGCAAGGTGGAGGAGGTGGCAATGGCTGCGATGGAGGAGGTGGACGTTGTAGGGAGAGTGGATGGTGGCAGTGGCAAAGATTGACATGAACTACCGTAGGGAATGAAGAAAGGGAGATAGGGCAGCATGGGAGGAAGAAGAAGGAGGGAAGGTGGTGGCCGACGATGGAGGCGACAAGAGTTGTTGTAAACAGAGGTGATAAGAAAAAACAAGGGTGGGGAGAAGAAGAAAGAAAGAATGGGGAAGGTCAGGGGAGAGAGCAAACCACAAGGGATAAGAAAAGAAGAGGAGGAGGAGAGGGGGAACCTTCGGCGTGCGACAGGCAGGTGGGTGTTGCAGGGTATGGCAGGCAAGGACATGAGTAGCAAGGGTGAAAATGGAAAGGAAGATGGCATGCGAGGGAGGAGAGCAGGAGAAAGGGATGGGCCGGAGGGAAGCATTGTAGGGGGTGTTTGGCTAGGAGGGGAAGGTAGCAATGCAGGCATGTATTGTGCGT
This sequence comes from Tamarix chinensis, assembly GCA_030549775.1. NCBI lineage: Eukaryota > Viridiplantae > Streptophyta > Magnoliopsida > Caryophyllales > Tamaricaceae > Tamarix > Tamarix chinensis. The sequence continues at coordinate 56,500,113 of CM060182.1, forward strand.
AAGGGAAGAAGAAGGTGTGCACATAGGGGACTTGTGGCATGTTTGGTCTGAGCGCAAATGGGGAAAAGAAGGAAGGAAGGGAGGTCGGGTTGTTAGGAAAAAAGAAGGGAGAAGGGAGTGGGTTGGCCTGCATAGGAGAAGAAGAAGATGATGATGAAGAAAGGAGAAGCTGGGCCGGCCACGCAGGAGAAGAAGACAGAAGAAAAGTGGGCTGGCGCAGGAGAGAAAGCAAAAAGGGGGGACTTGGGTTGGCCCGAGGGAAAAAGAGGGGAGAAAAAGAAAAAGGGAAAAGAAAGAAAATGAAGAAAAAGGAAAAACAAATTTAGGGTTAGGATTAAAAATTATATTAAATTTGGGTTATTAGGATAATATAATATAAATTTATCCAAAAATTAGGGTATTCATTTAAGAAAATAATTTTAGTAAAATTATAGATTTATGGTTTGTTTAAATAAAAAGAGTAGGATAAAATAATTATATTAATTTATTAAATAATTTATCTAGGTTTGTAAATCAAAGATTGACAAAATAATTAAATCAATAATTAAAGATTTTTTTTTCACATAAAAGGTTAAACATTTAAATTTTAGGTCATAAAAATTCAGGGTATTATAAAAATATTATCTTAATTATTTTAAGTCTCTCTTCCGCTTATGTTTGGTTGTTATTGGTTTTTTCCTCATCCTTAGATTAAGAGCTAACTACACCTAATCTTCATGAAAAATTTAGGTATTGATCATGACTCACTCTATGTTAGTTGTGGTGTAACACTCAATACTTTGGATAATTACTTCCACTAAAATAAATTTTTTAAATAGTAAAAATGGGGGTATTACACATGTGTCATTGTTAAGTTTTGTGGATTGAATGCCTTTATCTACCATGGTCTTTATGCCTTTGTTTTACTTTGGCAACTTTGGTTGGTTCCGAATCCTTGGGATCCTTTTTAAGCGGTTTGTTGTCTGATGAACCGTGACTCATCTTACATTGTTGTGCATTATGTGTTATTACTTGAGCATTTCCTCCTATGTTGGGTTAGTTGAGTCTAGATCCCTAACTCTTGGAAGTTGTTAAACCAAGGGTAAGTGAGCTATGTACATGCTTTTTTTATTGGGTATTGTATGCCTGTACATGTTGCCTCCAGGCAGGAACCCAAGGTGATTTCAATGCTCTTCCTAATGTATTTGATTTACATTTCTTTAGGGGGTGTCAAAACTTAATGAATTATTACCTAGGTGGTGGTTGGTCGTAGAAGTTGGATCTCATATCCATTAATTTATCTTTTCCCCATTATCTATCATACATGGGTTTATCTATACTTTATTGTCCATGGATGCCTTAATTCATTTTTTTTAGTTACTGCTATGTCATATATACATAGTGAAGATCTAGGGTTGTTAATTTTATTCTTATCTTAAGTATTATGGTTGGTTTTATGTGAACATGTTATAGTTGATGTTACCCCTAATCTAACAAATCATATTAAAAGTTTTCTATTCTTAAAAAAAATGATTCTTATTGTATATTCTCCCTTCAAGTAGAATTTATATAATTTAGAGGAATTGGGAAAGAGTGGTAATTTTTTAATTGGATATCAGGGCTAATAGTTATGTGGGATCATCGGAGTGATTCATATGGTGACTTTTTATAGCATGTTTAGAATATGATTAACCTAGGTTAATAATGGTTAATTTTTTAGTTCACTTTGTTCGACAACTTATATTGAGACTTAACCTATGATAGGTTAACTTGTTAATAAAATTTATCTATACATATAAAAAACAAATAATGTTATTTATTTAGGTTAACCTAATAAATATCTAATTAATATTTTAAAATATTTATCTCATTCATGTAACCTAGATTTGCCTACATTATTTATAATGTGTTTAGATTAGGGTGAATCGATGTGAATTATACCCTATTTGGATACTTAATTTGTTATATCACCTAGATTACATTTTTACCTTAAAATATCTTAATTCACTCAATTTTTATTACCTCCGAAATTGGGGATAATTTAATAAAAAGGTAAAAACAAAGTAAATTTTGCCACGTAACAACAACATTGATTCTGAAACCGGGGATAATCAAGGTAAATGGTAAAAATTAAGTAATTTTTTAATTGTATATTGATAAAATTATATTTTTATTATTCTATATTGATTCGGATTAACATTTTAAAATATTTATTTCGATTTATTATTTTCTAGTTATCTATATTAATTTTTAATATTTACTATTACCTTATCCAAACTATTCATTAACCTAAAACTAGTTATATTTCCCCGTGCAATGCACGGGTGGTGTATTAATTATTTATATATTATTATATAAGAGATGAATAGTTTAATAATTTAATTAATATGTAGGAGATGAATAGTTGACTATATATGTTCAAGTAATTAATTAATAAAATACTTAATTAATACTTGATTAATATGTATTGTTTGACATACATGCAGCAGATGAATAGTTATATGCATTTGGTACATATAGGATATGAATAATAGTGTTGTATTAATGACAGAAGATGAATAGTTATATGAACTTGCTGTTCACATGAGATGAATAGTTGCATTCATATATTCATTAGTTTGACAATTCAATTAATATGCATGAGATGAATAGTTGCATTCATATATTCATTAGTTTGACAATTCAATTAATATGCATGAGATGAATAGTTGGTTGTATATGTTTAAGTAATTAATTAAGAAAATACTTGATTAATATGTGTTGTTCGACATATATATGTGTTACATTCATATATTCAATAGTTTTACAATTCAATTAATATGCATGCGATAAATAGTTGGTTGCATATTTTTAGATAATTAATTAAAAAAATCTTGATTAATATGTATTGTTCGACATATGTGCAATAGATGAATATATCAATTAATACGTAGGAAATTAATATCATTTTGTTATTATGCAGCGTAGGAAATGAATAGTTTGACAAATCAATTAATAAATAGGATTATTTCATCATTTATTTGACCTTATTAATTAGTAATAATATATGACAGTGATAATATATGATTAGTAATAATAGGTATACTTTATGCGAAAAAATTTGTCCATATATTATCTGCCAAACAACTCTATTTTTATATAATAACCAATGTTGTTATTATGTTATTAGTTTTTTTAATAATTATTATATTATTAATCATGATAATATTCATAATAGTAATAATCAATTATATTAATATTCATTATTATATTATAAATTATGATAATAGTAATTATCAAAATTATATAAATAATTATATTAGTATTAATTATATTAATAGTTATAATTATTATAGTTATATTAATAATAATAGTCATATTATTAATCATAAATAATAAAATTATTATTATAAACAATTATTATTATTAACATCATCATCATCATCATCATCCTATTTGATTGATGTTGATCTAACCTTAAAAAAAATACTTCATTAAAATTAGTTATATGTATTTGCTAGTTGCATTGTATTAATGGTAGTAGATGTATATGTGTTGGTTGACTGGTTTATGTACTTTATTTGGTATATTAATTATTTTTCAATTATTTATATATTAATATGTAGGATATGAATAGTTTGACAATTTTATTAATACACAAGAAATTAATAGTTGACCGCATATGTTCAGGTAATTGATTAAAAAAAATATTTGATTAGAAAATATTTGATCAATACTTTATTAAAATCAGTTATTCGATATATGTACAACAAATGAATAGTTTTGGTGTATTAATTATTTATATATTAATATGTAAGAGATGAATAGTCCGACAATACAATTAGTACGGAGGAAATGAATAGTTTTCTACTTATGTTCGGATAATTAATTAAAAAAATATGTGATTAGAAAATATATAGTTAATACTTTATTAAAATTAATTGTTGTGCAGCAAATGAATAGTTATATACATTCAATGCACATAGGAGATGAATAGCCACATTATATAAATAAATAGTTATATTAATTATTCTATCTTATTAATTAGCAATAATATATGGCCGTCGTAATTTATGATTAGTAATAAATGATATAGTTTAGGCGGGAAAATTTATCCGTATATTATCTGTTAGATAACTTCATTTTTATATATATATAGATATGTTAATCACGAATCAAACAAACTCTTATTAGTACAATCCGTGAATGGGGGAGCAGTACTAGTCATCGGCGTTGGGAGAGGAGTTCAGTTTATAGAAAGATCCCAGGACATGGGCGCAATAAAGAATGCTCAAGCCGGGAGACCGGTTCTTCCGACCGTCCCGACTCTGAATCGGAATTATTTTATCTCGCTTTATTCGTTTCACTCCCCATCCCTTCCGTTATTATTATGCCTATCTTTTGGCTCCTGCTCCATCATCCTCTCTTCCTCATTCCCGCTCTCTCTCACCCGTTTCCCCTTGCTACTCTCTCCACTTTTTCTAGGGTTCTTTTCTTCACCATATTCTTTTAATCGCTACATTCTGCTCTCTCCTTTCCTACATCTGTCCCTAACTAATCGTTCTAGATTGATTCGTCGAAACTTTACTTTATCATCAATGGCAAAACAATGCACTGCATCTGATGATTTTCCGATCATGTCGCCGAAGCCTTTGTCATTGACAGTGGGTTCATCGTCGTCTTCTGGAGCTTTGGTTGATGATGATAGTGAAGAGGATGCTTGCAGTATTTGCCTTGATCCTTTCTCTCATGTTGATCCTGCTACTGTATGATTCCCGCCTTATATAAATCTATAATTTTTTTTCTGGTTCTTTGATGATCGGAATTTTTTATTTGCAGTGCAAACAGATTAGAAATTGGATATGGGGCTATGTAAATGTTGGTTGGGCGGATTCTTAATTGCTTCGTTTGGTGAATATTTCCTTGTTTTTGTTGGTTCTGTAATGATCCGTATATTATGTTTGTATGGTGTTAGCTTTATTTGAGGATGCAATTAGTGTTTGAATTTCTTTTTCCTATAATGTTGCTTTTTCTCTTGCTCTCGCTTTGGAATAGTGAGCCTAAGACTGTATACAAAAGCTAATCATCTGTGCGATTTCTTTTTATTCGCTTTGTTTTAGAAGATTGGGTCTCCTTTGAATCTGATTCCAATACTTATTCATGGATCCACCTTCTTACAACTCATATGGCTGGCTTATTTTGTGACTTATGATGGGTAAGAGGGCTGTCAAAAAAAAATTTCCCTGCTATATTGTAAGTATCGATTACGGTATATATCCTTGCTTGACGAAGCTACGAGTTTCTTTGGTCACAAATTATCGTCTTTCATGAGCAAAATATAGGTTTTCTTTCCCGATAAACGCACGTTTCTGACACCGCTATTTGACTGCTATTGTAGATTTCGCTGGTGCATCATGCTACATCTCTGTTTTTGAGAATTCAATTCAATTTCTGAATGTGTTTGATCTGATGATGATACATTGATGAGAATGATGTTTCTTGGTTTCAGGTTACATGCTGCAAACACGAGTACCATCTACATTGCATACTTGAATGGTTTGTGTCGTTTACGATCATGTTACCATTTATTGATGTAAAGTTTTCTTTTATTTTTTATCTACAGAAATTAGTCTCGGACTTGAACATAAGTCTATCTTCCTCATCATTCGTTTATTTCGGACCCTCATCCAATACCAAAACCCACAGTGCTGAGAAGCTCATTTGTCCCCTTTTGTGTTCGCCTTTTTCTGTTTCTTTTTAGTTAGATGCTTTCGGTTGATGTTCTATCCTTCGGTCATAGGTCGCGGAGAAGCAAGGAATGTCCCATTTGTTGGCAGTCCCTTGTCTTGAAGGATCCTGTTAGGTAGATGAGTACACAATACTGCTCTATATCATACTTTTCAGATAGTGAGAGTATAAATGCACGGTTCACTGTTTTAATTTGATTGTTTGTCTGCACAGTCAAGAGCTTCTAGCCGCAGCACAGGTTGAAAGGAGCTCAAGGGCAAGATGTCCGCCAACCCAGACGTCCTCATATTCTCAACTTTATAGTCAACACGACTTGGAACTTGTAAGATGTGAATTGTGGCTTACATGATGCTCTATTATTGTCTTCCGGGTTACCGAATGAGATTTGCTCTATCAGGAACCTACAGATGGCTTTGATTTTCATGAACACGTTATGCAGCATATAGCCACTGCTATGAGCCGAGCTCGCTATGCCCACAGGAGTGACAGGCGCAGATATTCAGAAGCTGGTTCCTCACATGCGCCCTCATTCAACAAGAGGCATTCAGCCGATGGATCTACCAGTAACATTTCCCCAACTTCTAGCATATCTTCTGAGATTGACGGGCAACATCAATTTTTTCCAGTTTCGTCTATTGCCAGGAGTGATGCACCTGATATATTCAGGTATATATGGGTCAATGTGTTGTTGAGGAGTGCATCCTTTTTACAATACTGTTTATAAAATTTTAACTCCCCTACTTTTCATCACGACCTCAAGTAACTTTAAACAAATAAATCAATATGAAAACACATACCCAAAAATATACATCACTTCAAGTCAGATTCAGATAAGATATTAATTTACCATAAGGTTTATAAATATAATCACATGCCCAGAAATGAAGATGCCAGGGGTAGAAAGTGCCCCATATCCTTCAGCCTGTTCATTGATCCGTAATAAAAAAATTCCTTTTATTCTTTTTGTCCTTGCTCAAAATTGATTTTTAACTTTCTGTTCATATTCTCAGAACACTTCAAAACCAATTAAAGCAAGATGAGACTCAGAGACCGAGGTCATCTGAGCTGCTTGCATTGTCAGATTCTATCAAATCTCGGCTATCTGCAGCGTCAAACAGGTATACTGCTAGATCGTGCTTTCTTTAATGACCAAGATTTTGAAATCCGTGTTCCATCTTCCTAATGCAAAGCTACATGGATCTTTTGCAACTAGATGTAAGGACTCGATATCTAAAGGTAAGCAAGGTTTCAGAGAGAAATTTCTTGCACATAATGATTCTGTGAAGGAGCTTAGCAAGGGAGTTCAGCGCGAGATGAGCTCTAGTATTGCTGGTCTTGCAAAGATGATGGAGCGCCTAGATCTCAAATCCAAAAGGAATGGGAATTCTCGTCAGGATTTTAGTTCTTCTGGAGGGGCATCCAATGCTTTCTCCAAGGGAAAGGGAGTGCAACAAGATGCCATAGCTGCATGTCCAGATGAAAAGCGGGTGGAAGTTATGCAAAACTTATGCTTAGATGAATCATCATCTGTCACCTGCTCTATTCCAAGCCCAGATAGAGTTTCTCATCCTAGGGTATGCTAATATTTACTCTTACTCTTAATCCTTAGGTCTTTTTGCATATTCCAATGTGTTTAGGCCCCTTTTCTCTTTTTTTTTTCTTTTTGCTTTTCTCGAGATTCCTTTTCTTTGCTGCTGACGTAGTCGTGTGAATATCTGTGCACGTAACTCATTATTCTAGTATTCAAGCAAGCTAGATCCCTATCTTGTTATGTAAGAAACAAACGTGCACCTTGCGCATACTTCTGCTAGACATTGTGCCACAATGGAATTTTTTGAAACGTGTCAAGAGCCTATTAAACTGGAAAGTGCATGTAAATTTTCAAAATCATGTTCTGTTGAAAGGGTATCAGGTTCAAGAATTCACAGGAAAAAGAAACCGGGGCCAGAAACAGTACAGTTTGCCCACGGGCCCTAGAGAAATGAATGTATGTTCGTATAAGTAGACATTTACCTTAAAGGATCGGCGACTATAGGTTTCTAGGACAATAGACAGATTTTGTACCTTTTATCCTATAATCAGGATTTGGCTTTGAGCATCAGTGATATATAGGTGTTTAGGATGATACTAGGCAAAACAAATACATGTGTCTGCAACGATACAGAGAGCAAGTGAATCTTTCTGTCTGAGTTGCATAAATGAAATGGTATGTAGTTTCCCATCATGAGAATGATTCCGGTTTGACTGGTTTTTCTCCTCCTTCATTGATTTGGTATACAAAAATTTACAGGGCCATCATGGTTTTGGTTTTGTCTTCATTCTTGGAAAAACTACATATTTGTTGGGGGAAATTTGTGAGGAATCTTAGTTTTGGATTTGTCCTACAACCTGCATGGATGGAATAGATTAGGCACCTATCTATATACAAATCAAGTATCCAAAACCAAGAATACAAAAGAACTATGCACGATATAAACCAAATCAAGGAACAAGAACAAGTACCAAATTTGAATCTTTATTACTATCCTCAATATCAAAAATTCAAGGACACTCAATCCTTTATTTTTCCTTACTAAGATTAATCAAGAACAACCTCATAATTAATTCACTCAATTAAAATTACTTGCTCTCAATTGAGATCTTTTTAGATTAGACCTCTAAATCTAGAACACGAGAGTTTTCTTTTTCATATCTTATTTTTCATAACCCTCGGGTTGTGTCTATATTATAGGCTGATATAAACCTTAAAACCACGTAGACCATTAAAAAAAAGTCAAAAATTCTGCCACGTAGATTGGAGCTCAACACAACCTGTGCTAACCAACCTAGCCCTCGTGGTATCCACTGACTCAACTCCCTCTTGTTGGGCTCTGTTTCACTCATTTTTGCTCCGTCTTCACTCTTTTTCAACATAGACGTGTTTCTCAACACTACTCATCCATGTTGACCTTCAAACGCCCTTTTTCTCTTTGTTATCTTCTATTCTAAGTCCTCTTTAGCTTAAGCACATGGGCATTTGATATGCCTTCAAATCTGTCAGCATGATATATTCTTTATGCCCCTCATAATACGGAGCTGGAACATGATTCCATGGCAGGTAATAAAATCGCGGTCGCAATCACAAACGACAAATAATGTACCATGGTTGTCACAGCGTGGATTTTTATTTATATTTCACTATATACTTTAATTATTATTTATTGATCATTGGAATATAAATATTCAATAAACTAGTGTTTTATATTATATTAGATGTATTTAAGTGAGTTATTATATGCTACATTGTTCTAATAATTCTAAATTTTCCTTAGAATGAAAAAGACATATTATTTGGTAGGATATGTAAAGGTAATGAATAACAATACTTTATTATTGTTTAATAGTAACTTGGTTCAAGATATATATAGTAAATGAATAAGAAAAATTATCATGTATGGTTTTTTCAATAGATCTAAGAATTCTCAATAAATTACCAATTTATCGGTGATTTATAGGTCGATAAATGTAAAATTTTAAAACCGTGGCGTATTGGTAATTTTGCTTTGCGGTTGACTCAAAAACTGCTAAATAGCGGCCGCTACACTACGTTATAGCAGAACCACTATTTAATTGTATGGTCTACGAACATTCTTTTTCAATTTACCATTTCCATCTAATGTGTAGCTTGGCTTGGAGACATTAATCGAGGCATTTTTCTTCCTTCTCCCTCCCTTGTTCTTTCTCCAACCCTGTTCACATTTTCTTGTGCTTAATTTTCTTACAGAGAAGCAGGAATTAAGACAGTGGACTTACTCTGCTTGATGGATCATCGCAAGAAGAGTTGCCTGTGCAAGTGGTGTTTTTGAGGAGGCAATCTACCATTAAGATTGACACCCTGCGTCCTGCTCATGGTAACATATGTATTTATCTTTCGTACATCAGCTGCAGCCATCCATGCATCAATGGGTATCGCAAAATTGGCTTCAGTATGTGAATTCACGGTTGCTGATAGGTTGTATAGAACATGAATATATAAGCCTACTCTATTTCTGAAGTATTACTCTAACCCTATTGTGGTTTTTTATGTTTCTCATAGTAACCCTCTCTGCTATCGGGTGTCTTGAGTGATTGAATTTACGGTTGATGGCGTGATGAATGTTAATGTTCTTGTGTCTTTCAATACATATGAAAATCACTGCTCCTGCCGGTGTTCCTTCTGCACAGTGCTATGCTTAATTTTTTAGGAGTATTCAATAAGTTTGGTCATAAAAAGAGATTGATATGCTAAGTTAGTATTTCATAGGAATTGATATAGATCAACATATTAGTGACGGATCGTTCGAGTTTGGTTAGGGATGGATTGTGATAACATCTTGATCATTTAGCATGTGACCACGGCCACGAGGTTATTAGGTACCCTTGTAGCAGCATCTTTTTGGTTTGTGATATTTAGTGTTCATTTAGTATTGAGAGTAATAGCGACGTAAAAATTACTTTTATATTTTATATCTTTTGTATAGTATATTTATAATAAAAAAAAAACTTATTATTTTTTTTTATAAAATCTATTTTATCTCTTAATTTGAATTAAAATAGGCATTTTATTAAACATATATTTTTATTTTTAAATATTTGATATAAAAGATATAATATTTAAGTAGATTTTTTTTTATTCCTATTGCACTAATACCAAACAAATCCTTTCATCTGTCCGATTCCCTTTATCTTGTTTTTAGTCATTCCATTTTGATTTTATGCTATATGATGAGAGATTTTGCTTCCTATTAGGCCGATATGAAGCTTCAAAAATTATATATATGCATGCATTTCTTTGTACATATGCATTATATTGTCCTTGCGCTCCCTGTATCGTGATGTGCAAGGTGGATCATCACGTATGCGTGCACAGAGCAAGCATGCGCGCATCAACTTTATTTTCCCACCCAGCTTGAGATGATCAGCTGTTGACCATCAACACCCCCCCTGGCGCTCAAACTAAATACTAACCATTAACCATATTACATTCCATGTCTGATGTCACCACTAATCGATTTTCTGCCCTACGTACTTAGGAAACAAGGGATGATGATAATAATAATAATTCAAGAAGAAAAAAAACAACATTAAAATGTTACCGTTAGTCCGTTACGATGGGAGGAACTGTTCGCCGTGATATGTGAAGCATAGTGATCACACGCCAAGAAAACATAAGGTGCAATCTCATGAGGCTGAGCTGCCCTTCCCACAAACGTCTGTTTCCCAAAGCCCTTAATCTGATCCTCCTCCAAAGACACAACAGGCAACGGAGTCCAGACAAACCCAGATGCAACACCATTAACACACCCCTTTCCTCACCAACTAACCTTTACTTGCACTATAATCCAACAACTTAGGATAAATAAAAAATAAAAAATCAACGAAAACATAATTAAATTATACAGCTCCCTTCCCTCATATGCTTGAAAGCATATCTCTTCATGAAGAAGTATGAAAATATACTAGTCATAAACGTTCTCTCCAAACTTTCTTCATTGATCTCTTCTTTCGAAGGTGTTAGGTGTTGTTCGGTTGCATAGTTTACTGGGATGTCAGTCCTTCCATATTGGGCTACAACTTTGTTGCAGTTTTTGCCATAGCCTAGATCAACTGAGATGGTGATCGGGGCTTATGTTGTGTCAGATTTGTAGTCCATTAACATGTGGAGTGTATCGTCCGAGTCTCTACCTTCTTCATATTTTGGGGTCGTTTGATATACTTACAGTTACTTCCACAGTAAATACAACTTTCAGGAAAGTTAGATATTGGAAAATAGTTTCCTTGAAGAAATATATATTTGTGTTTGTTATGTGCATGTACCTCCTGAAAAGTGTAATGACTTCCTTAGTTGTTTTGTTTGGTTTATTTTCTTATTACTTAGGAAGTAGATATAAAATTACAGTAATATCCTTTGTTAATAAATATCAACATTTATTTTTTCTACCTATTTTTTTACATGAATAGAAACTTTATTTACCACTACAAAAATATAAATAATTATAACGGGCAATAATAGAATATTATTTTCTCTCTCTTCTCTTTCCCTCAATGAATAACTATGGAGATGTATTAAATTTATTTTTTAAAGCAATGAATAGGTACACAGTATGGAGGTATGATGGGCATATGCTGATGAAGTGGTAAAAAGTGGCTGAAATTTTTGTAGAAATTATGGGTAGTTGAGGATAATTAGATAATTTATAACTTAGAAAATATTATTTATTGAACCTCACTCCAAAAAGTAGCTTCCTCAACGTATGGGTGGTTCAGAATTTCAGGAAAAATAGTTTTTTCCTTTGACTTTTCACATTCCTAAAACCAAACAATAAGGTATTTTGTATTTCCCAGGAAGTTATACTTCCTTTCTCTACTTTCTTGATACCAAATGACCTCTTTATTTATGTGAAGGCGACGGTTACACCTTGTGCATAATGTAAACATATTTGATCTACCTATGCCGGAACCACCTCCCGTTACTAGTGCTACTTTTTGCTATCAAAGAGAAAAATTGAAATGAGGAGAATAGGAGGATTGGAATGAGGGGAACAAAAGATGACTTAATTGGGAGAGTTTTTGATTGATTTCTATTTTATATTGAATTTATTGATTTACATGGTCTGAGCTAGATGGCTTATATAGCTGAGCTAGTACAACAAAGTATTCAAAACAATTTTTACAATTCAACATGTGTTAATTATAATATGTGCTAAGGACTAACATAACAAACAAAAATTTCTCCAACCAATCTAACTAACTGCTCTATTGTGAGTCTAACACCCCCCCCCTCGAAACTTAGAGGAGGGGAAACCATGCCCAACTTAGAAATAATAGTGCTGTAAAGCTTGCTAGTGAGGCTCTTAGTAAAAAATCTACCAGCTAAGATGAAGTAGAAACATAGGAGAGGGAATTAGACCAACATGCAATTGCTCACATACATAATGGCAATCAAACTCTATGTGTTTTGTCTGTTCATGATAGAATGGGCTTTTAGCAAAGTAAAGGGTTTCCTAGTTGTCACATTTTACTGGAATAGGTGTGATAGTAAGTATAGACAAGTCATGAAGCAATTGTGTGAGCTAAGCTATTTTGGAAGTGAGTCGCCTGAGGGACTTGTACTCAGCTTCGGTTGAGGAAAAAAAGAATGTGTGTTGTATCTTTAACTTCCATAATATAGTACTATCACCCAAGAGAATGATGAAACCACTGATGGAGTTACAACTATAAAGGAATGATGCCCAGTTAGAGTCACAATAAGCCATTAGATCAAATTTAGGGGATGCATTGAGGAGGATACCTTGTGATGGTTTCCCTTTAAGTATCTAAGCACATGAATTGTGGTAAACCAATGACCACCATCAGGTGCTTACATGAACTAATTGAGGTATTGAATAGAAAATGCTAAAAATCAGCTCTAGTGTGGAGGAGAAAATCAAGTTTCCCAACCAATTGCTTATAAGAGGAAGGATTGTCTAGAAGTTGAGCCATGGAAGGACAAAATTTGAGATGTAACTCAAGGGAACTACTAACTAGGGAAAGATCAGAGGGAAAAAAGTCATCCAATAGAAATTCCATTGGGTGAGAAGCATTCCCTTTGGAATGTGAAGAAATTCCATGCTGAGGAAATAGCTGAGATGACCAAGGTCCTTCATTTTGAATGTATGGCAAAGGTATGAAGGAATTTCTATGGAGTCGTTCCCAGTGATCAGGATATCCTCAACATACACAACTACAATGATCAAGGTATTAGAGGATGACTTGAGAAATAGAAAATAGGCATTCAAAGACCGAGTAAATCCTTTAGAGACCAATGCTTCAAAGAGTTTGGAATATAATTGCCTCAATGTTGTTTAAGACCATATAGTGACTTCTTCAGCTTGCAAAACAAAGGAGAAGAGACAGGGAGTTCTAAAGGTGGTTTCACATAAATTTCTTCATGTAAATCACTAATAAGAAATACATTATTCATATCAAATTTATGGGGTGGCCAACCATACTTGACAATAGTGGAAACAACACATATGATAGTAGTCATTTTAACTATGGGAGAAAAAGTTTCAGTATAGTCTTTACCTTCTTTTTGAGTAAATCCTCTCACAACTAGTCTGACCTTATACCTTTCAAGGCTCCTAGTAGCATTATACTTCATCTTGTATACCCACTTACAACTGATGGGTTTCTTACCCTTGGGAAGTTTAACCAATTCCATAAGTGATGTTAGCTTCCAAAGCAGAAAATTACATATCCATTACCTCCTACCATTTTGAATTGCTAGCAGCTTGGACACATGACAAGGGTTTAGATACATGTTTGTGAGGATAAGTTGAAGTTGGACAACATAAGATGTGGGTAAAATAAATTTGTAAAGTATAAGTAATGCATGAGAGTGTGATGACATAAATAGGAGTTTGATGAAGGTAGAACAACATTGCACACATAATCTTGGAAAAGGGTAGGTGGTTGGACTTTTGAAGTGGTGGATTTTGTGGTGGGATATTTTGGGGGAGCTGAGTTAGAAAGTATGGGATTATGTGAAGGTATGGCATGTGGTGAGGGAGAAACAGTAGCCAGTTCTGTCTATGGTAATGGTTAGGTAGAAATCATTGTGGGCATGACAATATGGTGAGTAGGTAAGGCAAGAATGACAAGGAAACATAAATAAGTGTCAAGGGTGGAATGATGGGAAATGGGATGATAATGAAAATGTTGTTCATAAAAGAAAACATCTCGATAAAGCTATATGGTTTGATTTATAAGATTGTATAGCTTGTAAGCCTTTTCCCATTGGAAAAGCTGATAAATACACAAGGATGAGACTTGGGTAAGAATTTGTCTATTGGTTGGGGACAAGTATATGTGTAGTAGATGCAACCAAAAAATTGTAAGGTATGAAAAGTTGGGAGGATTTCTAACAATTTTTCATGTTGGGATTTGTTTTGGATAACTTTTGAGGGTAAAAGATTGATAAGGTGAGTAGCATGAAGGGCGTAGTCTCCCCAAAAATAAGGAGGTACTTTGGATTGAAAGTAGAGGGCTCAGACAACCTCTAAAAGGTGTATATGTTTCTTTTCAACTACTCCATTCTATTGTTGAGTATACAAACATGGAGTTTAATGTAAAATACCCTAGGAAATAAGATAGGAAGAAGCTTCTTTGATGGAACATAGTTCAAAGGCATTATCACTCCTTACTATATTAACATTTATGTGGTGCCGATGTAGGCTTTTTGGATTGCGAAGACATTAATTTTAGTACTAAGTAAATGAGTCCATGTATGCCTAGTGAAGTCATCTATAATTGTAAGAAAATACTTGTGGCCATTATATGTGGGAGTGTGGTATGTTTCTAATTGGGGCTGTAAATGAGCCAACCTAAACACCCCTAAATTCAGACTTAACTCATTTAATAAACGAACCTAAAATAAGACTTGGGATCGTCTCATTTAACTAAACAAACGAGCCAAATTGAACTTTTAATGAGTCGAGCTTATGAGCCTAAGCTATAATTGAGCCGAGTCAAAATGTTTTGATCTCGAGCTCAACTCGTTTAATGAACGACCTTAAAAGTGATGTCCATGATCAACTCATTTAACTAAACTAGTTGAACCAAGCCGAATATTTTGTGAGCCGACTCAAATCATTTATAACCCTATTCCCAATATATCAATATGTATGATGTTAAAATGTTTTGTAGTGTGTATAGAACTGTATGGAAAACTCATGCGATGTTATTTTGCTTGATTATAAATAGTATAAGGAATAGTATTATTTTTATTACTTTGAGATAGAAGTACACTTAGTGTTTTTAATTTTCTAAATGGTATATAGCCTAATCTTACATGCCAAGTGTTATAAGAATTAATAAGATTTACATGAGAATTTTATCATAAGTAAGCATGGAAGCAATAGGTTGAGGATTTTATTGAGGAGTGGAATGCAACAAATAATGTATATTGTGAAGTTCACCAAGAACTAACGATCACTTAAATGAAGATGTAACACGCCAATTTTTACGAACCGAAAAATTTCATACCACCACAATAAAAAAAAATTAAAACAAAGGGTGTTACCATCACACTTGGTACAAGTTCAGTTACCCTTACCATTGTCATACCAAGTGCTAAGGCTAATATCATTACTCCACTTAGATTTATAGCATAATTACAAGAAATAGAATAGAGGAGACAAAAGATAAGTGTTATGCTATATAAAACCAATATCAGAGATTTACAAAATTCAAAGGGAGAGAATATAAAAGGACACAGGCGTCCGAATACAACTAAAATCAATATACCAAAAGACACCGGATAGTCATAGGCTCTCAAACCGAACTACCAGCTTTGGCTGAGCTCATAAGCTAACCTATAAAGACCAATTCCCGTTGAATAAGTAGGGCCCACAAAAGAAATCCTTCATTATAATGGTACACATCAACCCTTTATACTAAACCAAAATGAAAAACCAGCATAGAACACATGCAAAGAATCACAATAATACATGCTATAAAACATCGAAATGTACATATATCAATTAACCATTCATATAACCACATATCACCAATACCATATACTAATCATACTCATTCACTGAAATTAACTTAAGCTTACCAATAGAACATAAAAGAGATGATCTTCGTTGTATAATTAGAAACAACATCAACCTAAGGCCAAGACAATAACCACATGTCACATAAATCATCATCAATCCCAGCAAATCTCATAATATAGGTAGGATCACAAGTATAGATTAATAATAACTCATTGCATCACAGGTAGGCACAAAGGCCACTGTTGAAATACAGGTAGGTACAAAGGCTACTACTGAAATACAAGTAGGCACAAAGGCTACTACCGAACTACAAGTAGACACAAAGGCTAATGCTAACCAATCCAATAATCCATCAATCATTTTTATTTTTTATTTACTCGAGGGGAGATCGCATCAAACCTAGATACACTGAGGTACTCCAGTCATATTGAAGCACTAAAGCAGCACAATATTATGCTGACTATCAACCCAATGATACAAAGGTACCTTGGTTGCATTGATACACGAAGGTAACTAAGTACCCTACCAACAAGGACACCTAATCCATAAGTATTTATATCCTTTATCAGTCCACACAACAAAATAGAGTAAGATAGAGGGCTTTATTGGGGCACTAAGGCACACCAGCAGAAATCCAAAATCAATCGTGGGCTAAACCATGTATTTAAGGTAGAGACCCCTAAAGAGCCATCATTTTTGATCTCAAGGTCATTCACTTTAATTATTAGTATTTTATTATGGTGACCATGAAGTCACATACAAATCACATACATCTAATATCCATACTATAACCATTTTACTCATTCCCAATTATTCTGAGACAACCATAATCAAGATTATTACCAAAGTCAATCATAAAAATATACTAAGATAATCCTAGGCTCAATTATTCACTTTTGGACATATTTGGCTAAAAATGACCAAAATGACCCTAAGGTCAAGATTATCACATTAACATCATCTTCAATTACTAAAGCTATTTTATTTACTAAGTTACCAAAAAAAAATAGAGGCTAAAACATAATAATAAAACAAATATATCATACAGAAAATTTATCATATAAGTTAAATGACCAATGTACCATTATTCAAGGTTTTGCATATAAAACTCTAGCATGTGTATTAATACATCCAAGGTCACATAATATCATGCTTAGCAACATATAAAACACATAAATCATGCTTGTCATGGTAAAAATCATAATACACATAAATTGATCAAATTGCCCCTAGGGCACACATCCATGATTAATATTCCATAAATAGATTTAAGCATACCCATCCAATCATTTTTTACATACATGTCACACATATTCATGAAAGATCATTTTTACCATAATTTTGTTCCTAAAATATTTTACATATGATAACCTACTATTTTTTTGGATTTTCAGAATATAACACATAATTATAATTTGACAAATTATGCTTAACATGTTTCAACACAAAAACCCTAATGTGCTATCATATAAAATTTAATATTTTAGAAAAATATAAAAGTTACCCTATAGCTTCTTACTTACATAGTTATACATAAAAATCTTAATGATCATGCAATGTTTAACATTTTAGTAGAGTATAAAAGTTACCTAAATTCCAGGAAAAGTTTAAAAACAATGATATCCTAATAATGTTATGAGATCTTACTAAACAACTTTTGTACCTAAAAATAATACAAAATTAATATTTTAACACATAAAATAATAATTATAATAATAAAATATTTATTTTTCTAAAGATATCAAAATACCCCTACATATACATAATAGTACCAAAATTATCTTAAAACTAAATGCAAACTCACATTGCGCATACAACATGAGCTATGCGCACGCGAAGGTGAAGAAGAGAAGCAAGTTGTTGTCGATTGGCTAAGGTGACAGGTGATGAGGGCTAGCGATGGTTGAGTGCTACGAGGTGGAGGGTGAAAATGGTCGAAGAAATCACAGGGGAGGAGAAAAAGAAGGGAAGGAAGGCTCGGTGGTGGTTGTTAGGTGTTATGGTGCTGCGGGAGAAGGGTGGTGGAGGTTGGTTTGTTGCACAAAATGACTGGGATGGTTAGCCGATTGGAGTGGTGGTTACATAGTGGAAGATGAAGGAAGGAGGTGGTGAATAGCTTAGGTAAAGGGCACCGAAGGGGGAGAGGCAACAATAGAAACAATTATCTTTGCCCGAGGATGAGGTGTGGTAAGTCTTTCCATAAGGGGGTTGGGGATTGGCAAGGCCTGCCACAACGAAGAAGAAGAAGAAAAGATGATGAAGAGGAAGAAGAGGAAGAGGAAGAAGAAGAATAAGAAGAAGAAGAATGGTGCAAGTGATAGGTGGTGATGGTGATGGTTATGGCTAGAAATGGTGAGGCATAGGCTACTGGGTCGAGGGTGAGGGGGTGGTGAGTGGCTGGTGGTCAAGGGTTGGGAAATTGTGGAAACGATAGAGGCTGGGAGCTAGGTGTTGTGGTGGTGCACGAAAATGGTTGGGGAGGAATGAAGCTGCGCACGAAAGGAGAAGAGAGGAAGGAGTCTGAGTGTGTTATGTGTATGTATGCAGATAAGAGAGGAGAATAGGGGACACATGGTGAGTGGTTGGTTATCAAGGGTTGGGGAATTGTGGAAATGATAGAGGCTGGGAGCTAGGTGTTGTGGTGGTGCATGAAAATGGTTAGAGAGGAAGGAAGCTGCACGTAAAAGGAGAAGAGAGGAAGGATTATACCTATGTTATGTGTATGTATGTAGAGAAGAGACGAAAAGAGGGGGTTGCACATGTATATAAGGGTAAGGTAGGGAGTTATAGGTGTGTGTGTAGTTTCGTGTAGGTGGGAGAGGAGTATGGTTCAATAGAGGGTGAGGGGTGAGGGGTATGGGCAAAGTGTGGCAATGGGAGGGAGATTGGGAAAGTGTTTGGGGAATGCAAGGGTAGAATAGGGGGTAAAATGGTTAGGTAGAAATAGGCTTATTTTATTTTAGTTTTAGTTTTAATTTGGCTAAGTTAGGATATCAGGTATGAAAATAATCAAGAAAAAATAATTTTGGTTTAGGATGGGTTGAATATGGAAGAAAAGATAAGAATCATCGGGAAGAATTTTTAGGAAATTTATTTAGGATATGACGTAAAAGTTATTAATTAAATAATTAGGCTAAGATTTAAGGGTTAGTTTTGAATAAAAGTCTAAACACTCGAAGGTAAAAGTTACGAAATTTTGGGGTGTTACGGAAGGGCCCTACATAAAAACATAGATAATTGGTTAATGTAATGACATTAGGATTTTGGTAGAGTAATTTGTTAATGGATGCTAGATTATATCTGAAAGAAGAAACATAAAGAACAATTGTTAAAGTCGCATCATGGAGAATTATACTTCCTTTTTAAGTAACATAAATGGATTGTCCATTTGGCAGGGTGATATGGTAATGTTTGGATATTTGGTTTAGAGAGGATAAAAGGGATTTATGGGAACACATATGGTCAGAATCACTTGTGTCCAATATCTAACAACTTCTAGTAATAGATCCATATGATAGAGAAGATACGGATAAAAAATTACTTGTTGGTCTGGAAGAAGGTTATGGGTCACTTTGCCTTTGTTAATTCAAGAGAGAAAGAAGTTGCATACACTGATCATTGTTGACTTTAATGCTTTCTTGTGATTGAGTATCATTGTATGGTTTATCTTGATCTTTACCTTGGACAACTATGAATATTCTTTGTGAATTTAAAGCTGGTAGGAAATCCCATCACTCCCTTATATGACATGTCTTCTTACAATAGGTACAATTAATGTTGGGTTTCTTTGTCTTAGATATAAATTTCTTCTAAGGTTGAGCATGCACACTGAATGTTTATTGTTCTTGAAACATAACTGACTGAGAGATGACCTCCCTATTTCTTTTCTTCATGTAAAAGGGTGGAATAAGCCTAGTTTATACTAGGAGGAAGCTTATTCAAAACGAATAAACCTCAAAATTTTGAGTAAATATCATTCCGATCAACAAAAAATTACAACAACTACTCCTCTCCAAAATATATTTAGGCTTCTATTGTGGATACAGGAAAGGGTTAAAAAACTTAAAGTTCATCCTATAGTTTCTTGATTCCAATGAAATAGTCGGTGATGTATCAACTCCTTGGGTTGCATTAGAGATCTCTCTTTGGAATTGCAATCTAAACATGCTATTGGATTGAACAAATATTTGATTAAGGTCATACCAAATGCAATTAGAAATTTTGATAAAAATGGCATTGCCTGATATTTCCTTATAGGGGTATTACGGATACAGAAAATGATCATGAAGTTGCATGCATGCCAGTCTTCGTATGTGGGATCGTCTTCCTAAGGTTATGGGATTATTCCATTGATGAAGCCCTATATCTTCTTGGTTTAGATAGCTATGAGCATGGCCCTCTTCCATGATATGTAATCAATAACATTGAATTTCTTTGACACTAAAATTGCACCTGGGTGATCTAAAGTGCTCAAATATAGGGAATTGGAGGGATTGATTTAAGTAGTGCTTCTTCTTGAATTTGTATGATTGAGTTTGTGAAATGAAAGGAACTAATTTATGAACAAATGAATTGAGTTTTTTAAAATGAAGGTTTGATTGATTTGAAAAGGAGTTACTGTGGGATCTACCTTTGATACCATGTTATCAAATAGAAATATTGAAATGAGAAGAATAAGGGGATTGGAATGAGAGGAATGGAAGATGACTTAATCGGGAGAAGTTTTTATTGCTTTCTACGGTATATTGAATTGATTGGTTTACATGATCTGAGCTAGATAACTTATATAGATAAGCTAGTATAATAGACTCACATTTTTATTTTTATTTTACAATTCAACATGGGTTAATTACAATATGTTTCTAGGAATAACATAGCAAATACAAATATCTCTAATTGATCTAACTATCTACTATGTTGTGAGTCTACCACTTTTCCTTGCAGTCGTCATACATAATTGCTCATATTATTTGACTAATTAATTATAAAATATGTAGCATATTAAGTGTACTTGACGCTTGTTGGAAGTTTTATAGCTGGGAGTGATGGATTGAGGTGATGTTGCCATGGTATGCTCTACCCTTGATCTTGGTTATGTTTCTTATCTTTGTGATATGTTTCTCTCACCTTTGCTTCCCATTTTCTTTTTCTTTTGCTCACCTGCAGAAAGCTACCAAAAACCAAAGAGAAAGAACCTCCAACACACACACATTAATACCTATTTATGTATGATATTAATAAGTGCAGATAATATACCAAACGTATTAAGTTACAAGACTAAGTCATATCGGATGATTGAATGATGTAATCTGAGTCATGAGACACAACTCATGATCGATCAACATGGACTATTGGGAGTGTCCTAGAGTTTATTTGTAAACATTTCCACTTGGAATCTAAATACGCATAAGTCACAACCCAGATGTCAACCTAATGGCATCGAACATCCTCCTCATGATAGAGTTATTAATGAATCATCCCCCAACGCACACTTCATGTTATGTGACCAAAATTGGCACCTTCCTATGTTATGTGTTATCTTAAAAAGATGGGAACAATGCATACTGATAGCTCGATAATGGATAACATACGACTCTACGAGTTACCGACTAAAGAATCCCACCTCCCCCAGGGAAAACAAATGAAACATTACATATGTGTAATTTTACTTCTTTCTTTTTCTTTTTTCACACAATAAGTTTGCTTTTGTTAGCAAAGTGTTTGGGAAAAAAAATAAAATAATGCAATAGTTGTGTGAAATAAAAAATATATACCAAAATGTTTCAATTTTCTCATGACACTTCGTGGAAATGACTCTTCGCTTGTAAAAAAATGGACTTATCAAGAATTTCAATTAGTTGATATTTTAAGGTAATTTTTTCTCGCCTTTTTTTTGGTAACCCGACCTTGATACACTTTAATCCTTCCACTATTTATGTACCACCCACATTTTTAGCACTAAAAAATCATTTTAAAGAGTTAATTGTAGAAACTAAAACACAAAATGCATGGGTGTCACGCCACATCCAACATAGAAGACACACTTCCTATACCTAGTCTATGTCAGGTAAAAGACAAAAATAATCTCATACCTAGGAATCGGGTGTCAAAAGCACTTAATTTTACCATGATTTAGGATAGAAAATAGAGAGAAGGAAATATATATAGTGGAAACAGAGGACTAAGAGTCCATAGAGATGATAGAGATATTTAAATAACTATGTTCTATATCAATTCGATTATGCACTCTCTGAAGGCAATCACATTAAAAGTAATAATCAACAACCACTTGAAAAACATGGCACTATTTTTTGTGGGAATTAGTAGCACCCATGAAAAGGATGATTAGTATAATATGTATTGATTAAGGTAATAATACAATAGTAGCAGAGTTACACATGATATATGAGGTCACATAGAAGAATAAATTTACATATAAATTAACATAATATGATGCAAGATAAGAAATGCTTCCAAAACTCATTATTAGATATAATCATTTTTTTTGTTGAGTTTAGGGACCCCGCTATTTTTAATCTAGTGGAGCATACTGAAGCACCTCTTAGGAAAAAAAGCTCATGAGTCACTATTATTGTCCGATAAAATAGACCCAACATAGACCAAGGCAACACATTCCTAACCACTATTCTTAAACCGGTAGAATAGTGTGAAGCACCTCTTAGGGTAAAACCCTCATGAGCCACTATTATCATCTGATATAATAGACATAAAACCTCAATCCTTAATCGCATAATATTCACTTTAAGTGATTAATATCTTATGTATTATTATTTATCTCGAGATCATATTCTCATTCATATTGAGTTCATGTACCCCACTATTCTTAACTGGTGAAAATGTATCAACAATATACAACCACTGGTAAAATGCTTATGGCCACTATTTTTGTCTAGTTAAACAAACAAGTACAACCCCAAAAAAAATACTTTTGACCACTATTCTCATTCGGTGGAACAGACAAGTACAACCCCAGGAAAAAATTCTCCTAGCCACTATTCTCATCTGATGGAATAAACAGATACAACCCCATGGCAAAACACTCTCGGCCGCTATTATCGTCCGGTGGAATGGACATATACAACCAATTTTAACTTATTATATCGTTGATTATTTATCTCAAGATTATCATGAAAAAACACATATAAATGTGCAAGGCACACCATCCAAACTTAACAATAATTATTCAAAATACGTAGAACACAACCACATGAATATCGGGACATTCCCTTTAAGGAAAAAGGTCATATTTCTCTTAATAAAACCCTAGTTTCATAAAGGGATCATAACATCTCCCATGATACTCATTTAAACATAATTTTTTTAAATATTCCTAAAGTATTATTATTGATAATATATTCAAAAATCAAGGTCTAATACCAACCTCTTACACATACGATAAAAACCCTACCTCTATAAAACCTTAGTTTCACAAGGTGAACATAACTTCTCCCATAATACTCAATTAACCACAAAATTTAATACGCATTATTACAATATGATTATTGAAAATATATCAAAAAATCAAGTTCTAGCTCCAACATCTTACATATGCGATAATTATCCTGCCTCTAGGGTTATTATTCACAAATCCTTACAAGATCCTAACTTTATAAATTAGGCATAAATTTTTTCCATAAGACTCATTTAACCAACAAATTTAATTCACATTACAAAAATATCATTAATAAAATCATATCCTAAAATCATAGTCTAACTCAAACATTTTACACATGAGATAATGACCCTCCCTCTAGGGCTACTACTCCCCTTTTAAGCCATTTTCTCATTTATTTGGACTTAGGTCATTTATAATTACTCCATATATTTTACATAATATATTTAACCTATTTTGAATCTATTAACACATTAAAATACTAAAGATTCCACATTTAACCTATATTGACCAAATGACCCTTAAGATAGCCAAAATGCTAATATTTTTACAAAAACCCTACGAGTATGGTATTATCAATTTCCAACTTCCAATTTATATCATTATGACACCACTTTACCATACTCATTAACAAATTTCCATACATAGTCAAACCGTGTTAAAATACCATAGGTCATACTAACACACTTAGGGTAATGAAACAAGATTTATCGCAATAATAACATATAAGTTTGTGCTCTTCATATATTCTCACTTTTTATAAATTTGATCCCATGCCATTATACCATAACATCACCAACATAAAATTATCATCATAATAATATCAACCATGAGTTTTTCACACACATTTACGCATTGCATAAAAAAGCTCTAATTATGAGGTATATCCTTCCCAAAAACTTCCCTAGCCTCTAAGCACGTATAACCAAAGACTCCTCCACCTCCAAGACTATCAAAAATTACCTAAGAATCAATAATAATACATCATAAGAACTTAAAAAAACAAATAAGAAAAATCTAACGCACAAATGGGGGGAAATGGAGGAAAGCCGAAGAAAACTAAGACACATGATACTAGAACTAGTTGCAACAGAATTCGATGCAGCAAAGGGGGAGGAAGAGTGGGCTCTTGACCCAACTAGGGGGTTGCTGCGTCAAGGGTTGTCACTGTTTGGAGGTGTTTGGTGCGGGTGCTTGACGCGAGGGTGGTGATTTTGCATGAGTTTGTAGTGTGTTTAGGGGGTTGTTGTGTAAAGAAGTGATGCAAGAATGGTGGTGGAGGAGTGAGTTTGAGGCTGTAAAGGAGGATTGGGTGTGTCGAAATGTCACTAAAGAAGTGGTGGTGCGGTGAGGAAGTTTAACGCAGCTAAGATATGGGTGCGGATGGATGATGGTTGTGTGATTGTTTGACGCAACTACATTATTAGTTGTGTGAAGTGTTGATATAGCTAAGGGGTGTTTGGTGTGAGTTTTTTACGCATCAAAGGCTAAGCTACATAAGGTTGTATAGAATTTGCGAAGCTCGGTTAAACAAAAATGACATATGAATGACAAATGAAACACAAATGAGTTGAGGGAAGGAAGAGGGTGTCTGGAGAGAGTTTGAGTGAGTTGTTAAATTAAGGAGTGGAGAGGAGGGATATATATAGAAGGTGTTGTGAGGGAGTGGGATGAAAGGGTCAAAGGTGCAAGGTCGGGGAGTTGGTGCTTGGCGTGGGTTTGCCTCAACAGAATTTTAAGGAAGGTGGACGACTGGTATAGCCGGTAGTGCAAGTAGGTGAGGTAGAGTAGGTGCAAGGGCTGGTGCAGTAGTAGTGCACGGTTGAGAAGGAAAAAAGATAGGGAGTCACGCAAGAGTAGGTTATATGGCTCGAAGATGAAGAAGATAAAAAAGGCCTAAGAGGGACAGAAAAAGAAAAAAGAAAATGAAAAAATAAGAAGGAAAAAGGAAAAAGGAAATAAAAGAATTTAGAGTTGAGATTAGAATTAAAATTATATTTAAGTATAAAATTAGAAAATTAAGTTATAATTAATTTATCAATCATTCGGAGAACTGAAATTAGAATTAAAGTAAATATTAGATTTAGAACCAAAGGATTAGAGTAAGATAAAAATATAAATTATCCGAAATTAGTAATAGATTAAGATTTTAATTATTCAAAATTAAGATTAAATAAAAAATTAATGTTTTACAATTTATGTATTGAGAAATTTTTTTAAAATGAGTCCAACTCATTACATAATTATAATGATAGGATGCTTGCAATAAGTAAAATTCTAATACCTACAAAATATTTATTGTAGTAATAATTTGATATTTATTAAATTGCTACAATCCTACTATTTGACTCTGCATTATATTATCTATACTAATTAGTTGTATAATAAATTTATATAAGTGTCATGATTTTGTTGACCGGAATTACCAAATTATACTGACAAACTACCGGTAGGACCGGTACCCCTCAAACACATCGATAATCTCTGGCACAAGGCACACTTCACCGTTGCGTATACGCAATCTTCATTGATTAGTTATACTACTTTTCATATTATTTATAGATCAAACCATGTAATACTATATTAAAAACACATAAGAAGAAATTTATACTCCATATTATAATATTAATAATCATAAAAACATCAAACAAACAATTTCAAATAAAATCAGCAAAATTAGAAAATAACTATAGACCCTTTATCTATCCTATATTTCACTTCGTATTATTATTTGTCTAGATTTCTTAAATTGCCACCCACAGTAAGCACATACTAATATTAGCACATAATCTATCCATTTCTAAAAGATTATCATTTTAACAATTTACGCATCATTTTTAGAGATAATAAATATACCAAAATTATATAATTTATTAAAAAATAATATAACAATTAATACATAGAAAAAGAAAGAAAGAAAACAAAAATAAAAAGCAAAAGCAAATATTAATATTTTTTTAAATATATATTTTAAAACAAAAATTGTAAACTAAAAAACCTTCTGTTTAAAAATGGAAAAACGGAGTATTCAAGAACGCGCCCCCAGCGCCTTATTTTCTCTTTACAAGGCATCGCTCCCAAACACGGGTTAAAGCGAAAACTACTCAAATTTCATCCACTATCTGATTCCAACTTACTACACAGGCAGTCCAACATTTGAAATAAACGAGAAGATAAAATGAAAATAGTTCCTCCATGTATCCATTATGCAGCCTGAAACCTTCATATCTGACCAAGTATATGGTCCCCGCCAGAAACCTTGAATTCAGAAGGAGCAGTCTCCACGTTGAGAACCTTGACCTTCCCATCCTCAACATATGCCGACCATCTGCCAAATAAATTCATTGATGCAACAACATCGATCAACATCGATGGGAGAATTCACCCAAGATTTATTGCATGCAGAATTAGCACTGTGTAACATACAATGTGGGAAAACTATAATGCATACTACAAGAGGGCAGTCTTTTTTGCCTATGAGAGCGATGACCAAGTAAGGCCGAGGATAAGTCCATGCTTAAATCCAAGCATTTGTGGAAGCTTCCATCAAAGTCTCCGTAGAAATCAATCTGGAGAGGCATTATCCACCATTTGAAAAGGAAGACCGCTCGTAGTCAAATGATGGAAACAATACGAAGGGGGCAAAAAAAATTGTTTCAGAAGTCATAATTTAGTATATCGTTAAGCATGCTATGTCATACATGCATGAGGAAGATCAACAACCTCACTATATTGCTCAGTCGGCCACGGTTGTACAGTAAAACAAGGGTTATTCAGTAATGTACTGAAGAAGCCAAGTGCCAGGAAAAAAATTAGTGTCAAAAGAAGTTATGTTTGGTAAAATAACAATAGGTCTGAAGTGATGTACAGTAACACTTTCGGGTATGCACTTCAGCATTAATTTATTTGTTTAAAGATAAGTGAAAATTTTTAATTTATTTTTTTAAGATAAGTTAACTGTAAGTTTCGATAAAAATTAGGGGCAGTTTTGAAGTTTACAAAAAAGTGATGTGTGCAGATAATATATGACCTAAAAAAATATAGAGAGAGCGATAAGATAGAAAAAATATGAAAGCCAAACACAATCTCAGAGATGTAAGATGCAAATTCCAAATGGTTCTTTTGCATATAATGAAGCGACAATGCGTTACATGCTGGTATTCCAAAGTTAAGCGACTGCAAACGCATCCCAATTGTAGACGCAAAATATGTCACTTCAAGTAGGTCAAAATAAATGATAATATATAGCATGTGCAGGAACAAAGCCCTGTCAGCAGACTTCTAGCCCCATATCGGAAACCTTTGACTTATCAAAGGCTATTTCTTGGTTTAACTAGCAGGAATTGCCCCAGCTCATCAGATAGTGACGGTTATCAAAACTGGATAGCACAGATTTGACAGTAAACAAGAAGATTCACATAGCACCTTTTCTAGCTGCAGATATTCTTAGCAATGAAATTTCACAAAACTACAAGGACCTCTAGCTCATGCTATCTCAGTTTTAACTTTACTATGAGATTTGGATCTGCCCTGTATGAACGAACCGATAATCATAATGCAAAAATGAGGCCCCTAATGATTGGTGTGGTGAGGTTCATTACCTTTTTCTTTCCCAAATCCATAAATAAAACTTAAGTTGAACAGAAATGCTCACCTACATTTTTCTTTCCGGACAATAACTACATTAGATTGTCAACTCACAAATGCCTCTAATGCATGAACTTAACGTAGGGAAGAAAAAAAAAGTAACCTCTTCCCGATCTATTAGAGAACAACCAGAAAACTTATTATTACACAATAAGATAAGAGGGATATGAGAGAATAGGTCATTTCCGGTAACTTCATCAACATGATCCTTTTACCTATACTTTTTCTTGAATGAGCTCTATATTTATTTGCTATTCGCTTCAGTTCATTGCCCTTGAAGAGCAAATAAATCCATGACCATGAAACAATGTTTGGAATTTCTTCCCAGAAGTGTAAGAGAATAAACAGTAATCGTTGAAGAACTAAAGCCAAACAGTGAGCTAATAAGCGTTTCATATAGAGGTACACAATCTTCAAATGTCGGGTCCTCTGAAAGGAAAAGCTTACAGAATTTTTAGCTTCAAGTTTCTCAGCCCATCCGTTCATAACATACGGGTCATTTACAGCCACACAAATTATAGAGTCAATTCCTTTTGCCTTGAACTTGTCCACGTTGTTCTTGTAACTAGGCACATGCTGAACTGAACAAACACCTGTGTACGCACCCTGGAAATGAAGATGTTAGCTAACACGATTGTTAACATCGTGTTTGGTTCTTCTCCAATTAGGAAATACGAAAATAGAATAAAAGAAATAGATAATAGAATGTAGAGTTGCATTTTGTTTTGTTTAATAAGTGAAAATGTAAATAATCAGAAGAGGAAAAATCTGAAGAATTCTCCACTCAAAATTTGTTTGCTAGGTCTCAATTACTTTGATCATGAAATAGGGGAGAGACTGGAAAATGCACGCATCCATTTTATAGATTACATGGCTTTCGAATTCAACAAAATTTAATTGCATTTTTTTCCCCTTGGCCTTAATGAATCGTTTAACTTTGACAGGATAGTGACAGCACCAATCAATCAGGGGTAAATTTAAGGGCCAACGACCGTAATAGAAGTGTAGCAAGCAGCTATTTTACGCCTCAAACGACATCCAGTAGTACCCGATCATAAATTTATAATTATTTCCGGGTAACAGCAAACGTCCAAGCTGATTGTTATCCAGAAGCAGCTCTAATAGCATGAAGTTACATACTTACACCAACCATTAACAAGTTATCCAGAATGTCGGTTAAAAATTATATCATGCGACACATAGTAAGCACACATTATCCAGCATGTCGGTAAAAATTACGTCAACTATTTTAAAGTTTTCGACGCGAACGATCCACATAGAACGTCAAAAGTGTTGTCAAACTACTCTACCGACTCATTTCGTCCTCGGCACACCAGGTATTTATTTACTCGCAACAAGTAATATCAAAATTTAGTACGGAGAAACAAAAGCCAGAAAAAGGATCAAAACAACTTACGGGAAGGCCGAAAATGACTACTTTCCTGCCCTGCAAAAATGAAAAATCAACGGAAGGATACAACATAATTAATAGTAACAGAACGCATGTTAAAACCCTAACGAAGTCCATCGAGCACGATGAAACGCCAAAAGTTCCACAGAAGCAATAATAGCGAACCTTGAATAAATCCGAGAGTGGAGTGGTGGAGAATTTAGAAGAGACGCCTTCGTCCCAGCTGCGTGCTTTCTGAAGCGCAACGTTGGGTGCAGCTGAGACAATATCCGACCCCACGGCAATGGACGCGTACGCCCTCGATGCTGCCGCTCGAAGGCTTCCGATAATTGCCATCGATGATGATCTTTTTAGCAGCGCCGACATATTTCCGATGAGGAAGACGAGCGCACGAAGAAGCGAAGAACCCTTCCTTTCAAATGGAATAATAATACATACGGTGTTTATCTTTCTACTGATCACTGCTTTCTGTCATCGATTCCCGCCGTACAGGTCTTTCGTTCAGCAGAACGCCAGAAGAGGCCTCTGCCCGCTTGACCATGTTCAAGAAGGCCCAAGCTCAAATCGAGAGACTTCACTTCACTTTGTTGAAGTAGGCCCAAGCTCAAACCGAGAGGTCCAAATGACAATACGCTTAGCCTTCGCTAGAAGTTGTTGGTGCCTCGGTGGTGGTATCAACAGTTTTATTATATTTAATAAATAAATTTAAAAGTAGCATATAACTATATAACTATATATATATATATATATATATAAATTATAAAGTAGAAATTATATTTTTACAGCCATGCAATTCCCTTTTCTTCGGTAATTTCTGCGTGCAGCATTTTTACGGTACCCGAAAAGGTGAGTCTCTTCTCTTGACTAGGTAGATAATCGAAGACATAACAGGCTGATACTAATTACACCAGTGAGTCAGAAACCTTCGATGAAGATGGCTAAAGTCACTGCTTGTAATCGTCAACATTAAGCATTTGTTTGAATTTTCTTATAAAAAATTTATTACCTATAATAATTATTTATTTTAAAAATATTTTAATCTAAATTTTTTTAAATAAATAATTATTTTTTATAAGAAGACCCAGACAAGTTCTAAGTTAATATATTGATCGTTCCAATTCATTCAGTCAGTCTGTAACTGAGTGAGCCAATGAATAACTCTTGATGAGTCAGCACGCTAAAGCCTTGCGAGTCGCCTACTTGTGTAACCTTTTGTTGATATCGATGTTCTAAGCTTTATTTATTTGTTTGTTTAGGGTAAGGATATGGGATGGGACGGTAAAAGGGAAACAGTAAGAAACGAAAAAAATATTGTTTTTTAAAAATTTTAAAAAATTAAAATGAAGAAAAATGATTAAAAAAATATTTATATATGTATATATGTATTGGATCCGGAGAAAATATAGTTAATAGCAAAGAATAAAAAAAAAAGATTTACAGGATAAGTAAGAAGAACTAAAATATAAAAGTATGAAAAAGAGAGAGAAAGAGAAGGATTAATAAAATGGATAAATTTTATTCATTTGAAATAGATATAGTGATATTATAAGTCATCTTATAATTTTTTGTGAGAAAAATGAGAAGAAAATAATACAATTTTTTTAATTGGTGCTCGCTCCAGAGGCTAATCCCCTATTTATATAAGTTGTGATCACTTTTTCGTATAGACAATATGATTATATATTTTAAAAAGTATGCATCTAACTTAAAAATTACATCTTTTTAAAAGTAATGTATCAAAAGTAGATTCGGTGACAGGTCTAATTATTATAATTTTGAAAAGTTGAATCAAATAAAAGACATTAAAAGTAGATTCTTTTGTCTTCAAAAGTCAAAAAGATTATCCGTCGTTTTGGGTTTTTTTTTTCTTGCTACAGTAATTGTCTTTTTTCCTTTTCTTGACTCATATATCCTTTACTTGCTCTACTTTTCAAAATTATAATAATTAGGACCACTACCAAATCTACTTTCGATGCATTACTTTTTAAAAATAAGTAATTATTAGGCTAGACACAATTTTTAAATTCTGTAATCATGTTATCTGTACGAAAAAGATATCCTCACCTTATATAAATAAGAGGCTAAACTCCAAAGCGAACATCAATTCAAAAATCGCGCCATTTTCCTCTCATTTTTCTCACATAAATTTGTAAGCTGACTTACAATATCATTCTATCTGTTTCAAATAAATGAAATCTATCAGTTATATTAATCATTCTCTTTCTCTCTCTTTCTCTCTTTCATACTTTTATTTCAGTTCTTCTTACCTGTCCCTATAAATCTTTTCGCGTTTACTCTTTGCCCTTAACTGTATTTTTCCTAGATCCGCAAGCATCTCTTTTATACATACATACATACATACAAACATACATACATATATATTAAAAGTAAGAGAAAAAAATTGTAAAATTACTATCTATACTAATTAATATAAATTATTAGTAATTTAAAAAAAATAATCAGACATTTTTTATGCTAATTATAATATTAAAAAAAATTCAAAGCAGACAACGACGCACACATATGCTTCATTGTATATAGCACGAAAACGGTACCTCCATCCTTGAAACATTTTGGAAATATTTTCTATTCCGAAAAATTTTCGATGTCGGAATTGATACTAAGTTATTTAATTTTTTTATTAAAAAAATATTAATGAATAAAACCAACTAATATAGATAGTAATTTTAGGAATTTTTTATTTCTCTCTCTTAATTTTAGTAGATTTGGTCTATTATATATATATATATATAATAATTTTTGTCGTTTTCTGTCATTCCTATTTTCTTAATTTTTAAAAAATAACTATTTTGTATTTTTTTTCGTCCCCATTTTTTCATCCTCGTTCTTGTGCAATGCTCTATAGCACCACATGCAGACCTCCTTTTTTAACTTAACTCTATAAACATACCTCCATCAAGGGAATAATTAAGTCTATATTTTTATTTGAGATCGTCTAAACAAAGTAATTTTTAATGAAAAATATAAAGATGTTCCAAAAACTTTTAGCCTACTTAACATAGAATAAAAATGTGTCATTTTAAATTTAATTTATTTATAACTTCAATTTATTTTTTTTAGGGCTTCACAAATATTTTTTTTATGGGCGTATATGATTTTAAAAAATTATACCCACCTTAAAAAAGTATCATATCTTATTTTATTTGCCATGTGTACATTTTGGATCAAAATAATAATATATTTTCACTTTAAATTTGAATTATTATATAGTAATAAAATTTGACATTTTATAATAAAAAAAGTTATTTAACACAAATTAAATAACTTTTTTTTAGAAATCTTATTATTTTTTAATAAATTTTGTTATTTTATAATCTAAACATATATGTATACTACCAACTGAACTTGGCAAATTGATTATTAAAATCGTATATAATTTTTAGAATTTCATCGAAGTTGGTTGCCTGATGAACTTAAATTCTAGATACTTTTCTAGAATTCAAATATCTAGCTTAGGATAAATTTTATGTCAATTTAATAATAAGTTTAATGCTATAATAATTTGTTTTAATACTATTACATGTATGCTAAAATCTAAACTTGATAGATTAATTATCGAAATCCTAGAAAAAATTTTAAATTCCATTGAAGTTTGTCGTGAGCAACTTGAATTGAAGAAAATTTTCTTGAACTCAAGTACCTGATTTGGGATAAAATTTAGATAAATTTAATGATGATATTAATGTTATAATAATTTTTCTAGCATTATTACACACATACTAAAATCCAAACGTGATAGATTAATTATGGGAATTCTAAAAAAAAATTGCAATTTTATTGAAGTTGGTCACTAGAACCTTGAATTGTAGATAATATTCTCGAACCTAAGTACCTTATTTGAGATAAAATTTAAATCAATTTAATGATAATTTTAATGTTATAATATTTTTTCTTAATACTTTTATGCATATGCTAAAATTCAAACTTGATAAATTAATTATTAGAATCCTATAATTTTTTTAGTATTAATTCTGTTGACGTTGGTCACGAAAAACTTAAATTCTAGAAAAAAATTTCAAATGCAAGTATATAGTCTGAAATAAATTTTAGATCAATTTAACAATAATTTTAATGTTATAATAATTTTTTCTAATATTATAACACGTATACTACAAATATAAAATTGATAGATTAATTATTGGAATCACATAAAATGTTTAGAGTTCCATTAAAGTTGGTCTTGCAACCAACTTCAGTCCTAAAGATTTTTTTAGAATTTCATTAATTGATTTTGGGTAAATTTTAGATTCATTTATTGATGATTTAAATGTTATAACATAATTTATTTATAAAAATATAATAAATAATTAATATTAATCATAAATATTATCATTAAGAGCAACGATAATACTCAAAAATAATATATTTTGATTTTATGAAAATTATAAAGATAATAATAATAATAATAATAATAATAATAATAATATAAATATAAATAAAATGAAAATAATGATGTAAAAATAGTTATTTTTACTGGTAGCAATTAATAATGAAAATAATAATATTTATTATTTATTGATTAATATTAATAAAATAAATAAAGATAATAACAACAACATTAATTTATACTCTTATTCTTATAATTAATGATTATTATAGCAATAATTATTACTTTTCATACCCTTTTCTCGTATCTTCTTACTAATAATTATATTTGTATTATTACTACTGTCATTATTAATTTTAATTATTATTTTCAACTGGTATCATTTTTTTACTACAATAATTGTTATCACTAACATTATTGTTAATATTAATCATCAGTATCGATTATTCTTTTTATAGTTATTATGAATTATCATTATTATTCATCACCGTAACTATTATTACTTAATTAATTTATTTTGGCCATTCAAAAATAATTTTTAGAATGTCCATATTTTCGTGGTTATTACATAAAACAATTAAAAATATTGGTGATAATATATATATATCATTATTATGAAATTTTTATTTTTTTTTAAAAAAAAAGAAGGATCCATTAACCTCACCTGTTGACTAAGGAAAGCAAAAAAAAAACTAGAAGTTTGGTGCATTTATTCGGAATATAAAAAGAATACTCATTGCTTAGGTGGTACGACGTAATATGTATAATTAAAGGAGGATAGGTTTGATGAACCGCACCTATCAATATCATGAGTGTTGAATAGCTTTCAGGTTTATTTATTTTCTCTCCAACCCCTCACACAACAATAGTCGACTTCAAATTCTTACGAAAGACGCCCGAGAGGGATATATCAAATGATAAGACAAGGCTGGTCGTTTAATTTGGAATTAAATAGAGGATTGCGTTGGGTTAGCCCAATTTAAATTTTGGCTCAAACACTATATGTACCGATATTTTATGGCACATATATTAATAATTTTTTTTAATTTTAATAAATAGCTAATTTAAATTTATTTTAATCTTAATTCTTACATTTTCTAAATCTAACGGTAATTAAGAATTTCTGCATTTGTATTTTAAATAGTAGTTTGTATAAATCTAACGGTAACTAAAAATTTCTACATTTATATTTTAAATAGTAGTTTGTAAGTAAGCTTAAATATATATATATATATATATATATATATATATAACTTAAATTTATATTTAATTATTTACTGTATATAGCACCGAAAAGATAGATTGTACTATTATCATAAATAACCGTGACTCAAATAAAATTTTGCGGGCCGTTGGATATTGTAAAAAGAGCGGGGAGGGGGGGTAGATTAAATTTGTTTTCTCGCCATACCGTGGGTTTGGGAAGAAAAACCAGCAGATAGAACGATCTCACGAAAGTTATTTATATCCGCGTACAAAAATCTATATTATATACGATTTCAAACGTTAACGGCAAACGAAAAATAAATACGCAAATTGATAGACTCTTTGTTTTTTTTTTTTTAAATATTATTATTAATAAAAAAAAGTGCAAATTGATACGCAAATCGGTAATAAGGAGTATATGTTCTTCCAGGCATGGCATGTAATAATTGGCAGAGAGGAAAAAGAGAGAGAGAGAGAAGAAGGTAGAAAAGGCGCAGATAGATCCCTTGAGAATCACGCCAAGCGCAACTTAGGTACCATTCATTAGGGAGAATATATTATACAAAGTGAGCCCGATCTCTGACGTAGTAATAATAATAATAATAATAATTGGTAAAATAATAATATAATAAAATGTTTATTTTTAAAAAAATATACACATAGTAATAATAATATTTAATGATTTAGATAAAATTAAATAAATTGAAATATATATATATATATGTGTGTGTGTGTGGGGATGGAGTTGGTTGAGTTTAATTAATAAAAGATATTTTTTTAATGAAAATAAATAATGTAATTTAAAAAAATAAATATTCAGCTAAAAGCGACAGAATGTATTTATAAAATAAAAATGTATTATAGACAGTGAAATTATAATTAAAAAAATTAGTCTTTTTTTGCTCTAAAACGAAGTGAAATATAAATTTACTAAATAATGGAGATTTAATTTTAAAGTTGCTGCCCCGATACTTGATGACTCCAAACCAGGATTCCAAGAGAAAAGGACCGACAAATACGTCGGATAATGCATCTCGGACCGCATCGATCCACAAGTATATATCTTGCTTTTTAATTTGGGGCCGGTGATATGACATCACATGCAAATGTTGATTGATTGAACCGGATCTTGTCCCGAGGGGGGCTACACGGCATGTTTATTGGGATTGTCTACGGGCGGGCGGGCGGGCGGGCAGGCAGCTGTATCATGTATGACGTGAGATTAATGTCAAAGCGCATTCAACTGAGGCGAGGATTAGGAGGAACGACGATTTGGAAGCGAGCGAGCAAGTTGCGGGAAAGAATTCGCGGGGCATAACGATCCAGTCCTATCAGTCACATCACGTACTTGATGATAGATTGATAGATAACTTTGCAATTCACTGTCACTAAATTTTCCATGAGAGAGAGGGGGTGGGGGCGGCCCCACTTCTTCGCTAGCTAGTAGCAGTAACCAGTAAGGTGAGGGGAGGCTGAGGCGGTGAGGCCAGGTTGTCTGTGAGGTGGTGGAATCTCTTACAAAGTCATTGCCAGCTGGTACTTTTCTAGTAGCGCGTAGTGGTACTGGTTGTTCTCCTTGACACCCAAGCCAGCGAGCATCCATCAGATTCTACGGACAACAGTGATACATAGCGGCTGTCATACTGATAGCTGCCGCCAACCTTGTGCTTAGCTGTTTCTAATCATTATATTAATATATATATATATTTCACTTCGTCGTCGATAATTAATTAGATCGAACGCCCCCTCCGTCGTCGCCGCCCACATCACCGACACACCATATCCCATCATCAAACTGTACTCCTACCAGATTGCAAAAATTCCGTTCCACCTGATATCCCATCTTAATGACATTTAATTATTATTGTAGTTTTGGCGTTCTTATTTATCAAAATACATGTACGAATTTTTTATATTTTACTAAAAGAATATCATTCATTGTTATTAATTCTTCTCGTCCTTATTCTCGGCCCCGCATGGTCGTACGACACCGGCTTCGGGCAACCCTTGTGGTTGTGTGAGGGGAAAAAGATCTCTTCCATATATCGTTGTAACTTGTAACCCCTGCCTGACTGCCTGCCTGCCTTGTGCGATTGAGGTATTTCGAAGAAGCTAAAGATCAAAAGCTTCTCTCATCAACACCATACATAGATTACTCCCCTCATCGAGATCTAACACCCGCCAAAACTTACGCTTCATACATGAATTTGCGTGGGAGGATGCACGAATAAATCACGTACGGACACAGAATTTACAGCCAACCGATCAAAATACTTGCATTATAACAGACTGCAAATAATTATAAGATTTGACAGCATTAAATATTTCGACCGAAAATTACAACCGCCCTTGCCTTATCTTATATAACATTTATCATCAACCCAACCCAACCCACTCCATGATACGATACGAGGCTGCTAAACCAACAACAGCCATACAATTTATCCACATCAAATAATTAAATAAAAAAAAAAAGGAGAGATACATATACAACACCCTTTGTTGAAATAAACCTCCCTCCCTAATAACTTAAACCCGACTAATTAATCCAAGCTTTCAAACCCTCCCAAGGATTCGCCTTGTACGTGTCCAAACACACGTTCCCATTATTAATATTATTACCATCTAAGAAAACAAAATAATGGCTACACCACCACCTATCACGAATTAACTAATCCTCCTCCTGCCTTCCCGTTACTTACCGTAACAGAGACGCCAAGGTCTGTCACTATTAATGTTATTTTATAGCGACTTAATTCAACTTAATCCGGATCCCCGAAAAACAAAAAACAATCATTTCCAACAGCTAATTACATATTCAGGACTGATTAGTAGTAGTACCTATTGGGGTTAGGTCCGTCGAGAGAGGTGGGGGTAAAAGCTGCTTCTTGATGATGGTAACGATGATGATGATGCTGATGCTGGCGGCCTCCATGACGAGGAGACAACCCTCTTGCACTAACGATCTGCTTGCTGTAATTAGATTTAGTGCTGTACGAGCTTGCATTTCTTCCCTGCTTGCTTCTATTCCTTCTCGGCTGCGACAGCAGCGGAATGAAAACTCCTGTTCCTTTGGTTTCCCTCCTGCAACTGATAATTTCTTCCTG
The DNA here is from genome assembly GCA_030549775.1 of Tamarix chinensis. Classification (NCBI taxonomy): domain Eukaryota; kingdom Viridiplantae; phylum Streptophyta; class Magnoliopsida; order Caryophyllales; family Tamaricaceae; genus Tamarix; species Tamarix chinensis. Next base: position 56,538,511 of record CM060182.1, read on the forward strand.
CTGCTGCTCCTGGTATCTGTACACAATTTGTGATGGCACCATTGGATGCTGCAGGGGATGTCGTGGGAAATTCTGTACAAAATTTTGGACCGACTATGAGAGAGCTATTAATATGCCAATAAAGTACGCGCAGAGTTTCACTTAAGTTAATTGAATCAAGAGACCTGGAGTTTTGAGAGACGCGTGATGTGAGTACCTGTAGGGAAACGGATGGGGACTTAAAAACAGGATCCTCCTCCTCCTCCTCCTCCATGATAAGAAGAGAGATTTGCTTATTCAGATCAGCAAAGAAGACGTCATCTTCTAATCCTACTTCCATCATTTCCATCAGAGTCTGCTGCCTCAATCTCTGATGGTGAGCTCCGACTGATGGGTTGAGTTTGATGCTTCTCCTTTCCTTTTTCTCAGAGTGACGAACGATACGTTAAATAGGGAAAAAGGCCAAAAGCCTACAGGGGGATGGACTTAGAGCTTAGAGCATATGGGGAGGAGGGTACGTGGTGGGGTCCCAAAAAAAAAGAAAAAGGAAAAAAAAAAGACCAGATGGAGTGGACGATCTGCCCTACTATTATTAGTAGTAACTAAACTGACTAATAGAGCAGCTAGGCTACGTGGTGGGCTCCACAAGAATCATCAAAATGTGACTTGTTCGTGATGCTATCCACTTTGTCTAAATTAGAGATGAGATATCTCATCCAATTGCATTGAATTGAATTGAATTGTAGTAGAAGGAAAGCCTGCTGTTTTCAATTGGCCGTGCATGATTTGTAAAGGCTAGCCGCATCTGAAACTCTCCTTCTTGTGTTTTATCACGTATAGGTGGCAATAAAGTCCGGACATATCAGATTTGTATCGAATTATATCGTATGAAATTATTTATAGACTATTTTTTTTTATAGATTTAATTAGATTATTTCAGGTGTAGATTATTTTAGGTTATCTTATTATTCTAATTTGAGTTCGGATTATTATAGATCTAAATTATATAGGATTAATTTATCGGATCATGTCAGATTTAAGTTAAAATAATTTGGGTTTGAGTCAGAATAGGTTCGGATTATTTCATGTTAACTTGTTGGATTGGGTCGGGTCGAGTATAGGAATGTAAACAGAAAAATTTTATCCGAAACTTAATGGATTTTATCCATCGGATACTTAAATGGATATTAATAAATAAATAGGAAAAAAAATACTCGTTAGGTTCAGGTACGGATACGGATATAGAATACCCATATCTGTAGCCATATCCATCTCCATATCTATATCATATCTATATCCATACTTGTTTACTAGATATATAACAACTCTTTTACTGTTAGTTTTGAAATAAATATAATACAAATTAATGTTAAAGTTGTTATTTGACTTAACTCTAAATGGGTGTATACGTCTGTTAATGAATTTATCTATCAGGTAACAGATATTCAACGAATAAGGATATGGATGTATTAGTAAATACTTGTTTGGAATATGAGTACGAATTTAGGTCGGGTTTAGGGTAGGTAAGTCCATACTCGTACCCGTTTACATCCCTATTAGGTCATATTGAGGCTAAGCAAACTCGTATTCGAGTGATTTTAATGTTGTAGTTTTACGTAAAATAAAATAATTAAATTTTAAATAATAATATATTTTTAAAAGCTTTAAAAAAATAATAAGATATGCATATTTATTATTATTATTATTATTATTATTATTGGTTAACACTGAATTTGATTTTTTTAAGTTGGATTATGTTGATAACGGATTGAATTGATAATAGATTGGATTGATGGCAAATTATGAATTAAAATTAGATTAAATATAATTATTTATATTCAGATTAATATTGGTTAGATTAATTTTAAATCAAATTAAATTAATAAATTTATCAAATTAAATCAGATTAAATTTTATACTAATTCTAGTCACGGGAGTCTTAAAAGCTATAATTTGTTTCTATGGATTCGTGTGAACCTTATCCACAAAAAAAAAAAAAACGGATAGATGGTATTTTATCCCCGTACTTCAGTCAGATATATTAGAGCATCTACAACTATAACCTTAAATTTGATGTCTTAATTGTACTATCCAATCATTTTTTTTCTTTCCTCTCTTCTACTTTTATCATTTTACTTAAAATATAATTCAATACTCTACAATCATTAACTTCAAATTTACAATACCCAATTACTTTTATCAATCATATCACCAACCATTTATACTTTATATTATTTAACTTTTAATTTATATCAACCTATATATAATAATTAATATTTTTTCTACTACAATAATTTTAAATTAATATTTGATTTCAATTAATTTTAAAATAACCTATTATAGTTTTCTACTACAATAATAATAATTAAAAAAAATATTACAATAGAAACACAAATACAACAATATTACAAAAATATAAAAATGGAGTTAAGGATTACGATAACATTACGAAATAAAAAACGAAAATGCAATTTAAATAACATTATAAAAATAATACAATGAAAATAGAAATACAATAATATTACGAAAATAATAAATTACTTTTACATACAGGTTCGGCGTCCTCGTCGCAACAATCCTCCAACATGCTCCACTCTATGTTGTTGAGTATGCATGACATGATGTCTCGTGCACATAAGAGATGTAAAAAAAAAAAAGGACGCTTAAGGGTTACCTATAAATATATAGATATTAACATGCATCATACAATCATTAAAGTGTCTGTCTGCATCCATCCATATTATTATTCACAAGGTGCTCGACAAGGACCGTGACACCTTGTTCGCAAATAACTATGCGTCAATAAGATAAAAAAAAGTTTTATTCTTCCCCCCCCCCCCCTCCTCCTCTCTCCCCACCTCCCATTATCTTGGGATCGGCACTTAAGCCCGCACGGGCTTAGCTCAGTGGTCGGGGCTCCTCAGTTGGTACCAGGTGAGCCAGGTTCGATTCACGCTAGCCGCAGTGTGGGAGTTTTCCGTTTGTGGGAGTGACTCTTGTGGGCAGCGTGGAGATGGCCAGGGGAGTCTTAAAGATTACTGAGTCACCGTGATTTACCTCCCTCGTCTTGGCTGTCGGGCCGACTGGCGGGGGCCGCTGGGGGCGTGCGGATCTACGCCTTTTGGTACCAGGGATCGGCACTTAAGCTTAAGCATAGATCTTTTCTTGAAGAAGCCCTTTGAACAGGGTCTGAGAAGGTAAAAATCGATCAGCATCAAAGCTTTGGTACTAGGTTTGATGAAACTAATTAAGCAAATCAATATTCATCCATCTAAAACACATTTTAGAAAATCTGATGTTTTTTGCTACAAATGGTCCAACTGGATAATGTAGACGGTCATGTATATCCACATGCATCGAAAACTAAGCTGTAGGCCTGCTGTGCTAGGTAAGAATGATCGAAGAGAGGAAGAGAACAGGCAACTAGAAAGTAATAACTACTAAGGGCGGGGACCAATCCATCACAGCACCGTCACACGTACATTGAACAGGTTTTATCCTCACTTATCAAGTACAGCAAATATGTGGATAAGGAATCTCCGCCTCATCTTCGCCCATGAGTCCATGACCTCCTCCTCCTCCTCCTCGCTAGTTAAATTGCCTCGGCCTTCAGCTTACTTGGGCTTTCACAGCTTAAAACATTATTATGAAATCAAAAACTCAGGAAACCTAAAGCTTAAATTATACGTGTCACAGCTCCGATGGCAAGTGGCTGCCTTCGTGGGTCCATATTACGGCCTTGCAAAAGCTGGCATCCATCACTTGTGCCCGTTTGCTCCGGATTCCAGACCCTATAATTATAAAGAGCGTATAGGAGAAGATGGGGTCCTCAATATAGCGCCCCAGTAGACGCCTTTTTGAACTTTGAATTCTACTTCCCTCCTCTGGAACACCGCGGAGTCATTTTCAAATTCATCAAAATCGAAACTTGAACAGCATCGGGATCCAAACTGACCCCTTCAAACTCAAGATAAGCTTTGAATTTGAACGCCCTCCTCCATCAACAAAATTTTACAGAACAAAAGGAGGGAAAGAAAAAGGCATGATCCAACGATCGGCATGTCTTTTAGTGCCGACGTCAGTAATTTTAATCAGACAATCGTGTCATTAGAGCTGGTCCCAGTGTCGATCCCATCCCATCATCTACCACCGTAGGAATGTTAGTTTATTAAACGAATTAAGTTCGAACTATAAAGAGTTCACCTTGTTTGTTTTCAGATCGAAATCGGCTCAAGCTTGTTTGACTTATTTATAAGCTCATCTTATTCGTAATATAATGGACTTGTATAAAATTTACATAATTAATAAGCTAAATAGTAAAATAAATATTTAAACAAGCAGAATAATTAATTAAATTGATTTACTTTATTTCGGTTTTCACACAAATTAAATAGTTAAACGAACGAAATCACAAATTAAATCATAATAAATAACAAACAAGTTGATTTCGAATCATAAAAAGTTCAGCTTGTTTGCTCACAAGTCGGCTCAAGTTAGGTTTAACTCGTTTATAAACTCGACTTGCTCGTAATAAAATGAACTTGTATAAAATTTACACAATTAATGAGCTAAATAATAAAATAAACGTTTAAACAAACCAAATAATTAAACAAATTAATTTAATTCGTTTAAGTTTCAAAAGAATCAAATCATAATAAACGAACGAGCCAGTTTAGTTTATTAATTATTTTCAGCAAAAAAAATTAAACAAACTAAGCCGAATTCATTAGGCTTGCTTAAAACTTGAGCCGAATTCGAGTCTGAAAATATTTAAACGAGACAACCTCAAACCAAAAATATTTAACTCAATTCGGCTCATTAACGGCCATAGGCACCACCTAAAGGATTATATTATACAGCATGAATGCTCATCCTTTGCAAGTATGAAGGTGGGTGGGGGAAACTGAAGATACTGATGGGGTTTTACATAATCTTACTGAGGACAACATATATATTCTAGCCCCACTACCAGCAGCATCCATAATTCAACCTTTACCAAGAAAACAGTGCTGCCAAAAGCCAACACCATATCTGAGCATCATCCACGGAGTTTGTCCTCCCAGAGCAGCTATATCCTAATCATAACAAAGGTCTCCAATCTGCGGTAATCTCTCTGGTTCTACGCGAATGAGGAAAGGGAGAAAGAAGGGGGGGGGGGGGGGGAATTAAAAACAATACATTGTATGATATCCTAAGGCATGCCCGAAGATAACAAGAAAAAATTTCAGCTCCCTGACATCAAGGAACTGTGAAAATGGAGGCTACTTGAAAAAATGGACGAAATTTCCTTGTCATATAGTAAAATGTGTTAAAATTTTGTGCTTAAAATCCTGTCTGCAGCAATTATACAACTCACCATGGGGTATTCAGCATCCCTTCCTCCTCTCTGACAGAATATAAAAGATAAAAAGAGATTACTGGATTACTCACAATGATAAACTGTTGATGCCTATTGAGAAAAACTAAACCAAGGAGAAGAGATGACTGCCCACAGCTCCCTTCTGTTCCAACAGAACCGCTCAGCTTTTAATCAGTGCCTACGCACCACAACCTGTGTCCATGTCTGTAACGCAATCGACTCCCTTGAAAGCAACACGTAATTTTCTCATCCCGCATTTTTTCTTATTATTCTTGCTCATTGTACCAGTTACGTGTACAGTATCACCAGGTTCTCTACCCATCAAATCAAAAAGTGGTTTCGTAAGGTTTGACCTAGTCATCTCTTCTAGTACTGGAGGTGCTTGCATGTATAGATTCTTCCCCCTGTGTATAACACTTGCCTTTGACAAGTGCAGGCTAGGATGCTCTTCAAGTAACTCAATGAACTGTTCCACAAGTGAAATATGATAAGCAGAATGCACTCACTAAACATCAAGTACCCAGAAAAACAAAGTGGAAAAATAGAATTATATGGGACATACATATAATGCTTTATAGAAAGCAATTAAGTAAACGCCATTTGTTTCTAGACGACCAAGCTCAACAGAAGCAGAATCAGGTGTGTGCTGAGTACAACCATTACAACTTAAAAGAACGGGTAAAAAAAACCAATGTCGCCTGCTGTTACTGCATAAATATCATGAGAGGGAAGATCCTCTAACATCCTAAATGGAGAAAGGGAGCAACACCCTGAGTGTGCACCAGCAATCCTCCATACCAGCCTCACAACTTGGTTCAGCAGGCAAATAACAACTTCCCTTGCTAAAAAATTATATACAACACAAATTTTCTTATAAATCCAAAAAATAGTACAATTAGCAATTGTTTTCTAATTCTCATCTTGGCTTGTCAATGCGACACACATGAAGGTGTGCGCACACCACAATACATATTTCAACTAGACCAAGAAGCTAAACAGAAAATGAAAGAAATGAACTGAGTGCTTCAACGAGGAAAGGAAGGGAGGGAAAAAAAATAAGCAGAAGAAAATGATAAAACCCATCAAACAAGCAAAGCAATTACCCCCAAAAAAAAAAAAAAAACGGGGGGAACAAACCTTTTGAAGGGTAGCTGATGGTTCCAACTCAATAAGAACACCAGGACCACACACAAGGCAGTCCTTGTCCCGCACAAACTCCGTAGCTTTAATGTGGAGACCTGCAACAGCATTATAGCTGCACAACAAGGAGTTAATAAGACATTATAGCTGCATAGTTTAGTATATCCTATAGGCAATCACAATAATCCAAAAATATAGAGAAAACCTAATTTGTTATATTACACTTCATGTATCAATATACCTAAAATCATATTGGAGAAAGCAATAAGTAAAACTCCCTCTGTTTCACAATAGAGGGTCTACACATTAAAAAGTATTAAAGTTAGGGATAAATGGCATACAAATTGAATAAAATGTCCATATTGAACAATTTAATTGTTATATAATACATTAATGAGGTGGAAGATGGTAAATTAGAAAACATAGCATTAAGGGTTCATTGGAACTTGGAATAGTACTGAAAAAATTATAGGCCCTCTAATGTAAAACGAAGGAAGTATGTTGAAAACAACTGATAAAAAAAATTATGTTTAAGTATACTTAAAATAAAGAAAGAAGGAAAATTGAAAGGAGAAAGGAAAAGTGAAGGGGAAAAAAAACATTAACAAGATAATAATTATAAAGAAAAATTAGCATTTCAAAAACCTGATATAATACTTCACAGCAGGTGAAGATCGGAGTTGCGGGTTCTACATAAAGCACTACTCGTGAGATGGGGATCACCAATAACAGTGCAATTTAAGTGACAAGAAAAATCTGAACTGCACCAAAGGTATGAAACTAAACGTATGACTAAAATAGAAACTTCCACAGTCAGTAAAACAAGTAATCTTTGAGCTAACACAAACATGAGTTATGAATAACTGATAAATCCTACATGCAACACTTAATATTGTCTTCTCCCACAAATTTTAGCCCTAGTCGTCCCCTTACAATCTCACTTCAGTATAAACATGTATGAGGATAGAGGTACAATGATTTTATAAGCAAAACAATCGCATAATAGTGTAGGGTATAAGGAAAGGGAAAGAAATTGAGAGAATTAAATATGAAGGGAGGAACCAGGAAAGCCCTGAGGAGGCTTTAATACAACAATTTCACTTCTTACTGTTCATCCCAAATATTAGTCATATAAGTAAGACTCTTAAGATCTCTAGACTTATAATTAATATTAAATATATAAAAAAACTTTAAATCTTAAATCATAATATAAACTCTTCAACTGGGGTGTTTAACCTCTTAAATACTCCTGCATCAATGTCCCAGGATTAGTTAAAACTGGACCTCGAGTTTGGAAAAATCAAAACAATCAAAAAGCTTGAAAGAACACAATATACTTCATCAGACTACACAACAAAGAATTGCAATAAACTTGTTGAAACCTACAGGTCAATGCTGCAACACAATTTAGCAAAACTAATCACGGTCCTCTTGCATCTCAAGTTCTTAGCGCATGTCTTGTTTTTCCTCTTTTTCTTCTTTTTTTTATTATAAATAAAATGTGTCATAATAGCATCTATTTTCAAACCACCCTATACACAGCGCTGTATCAACAAAACTTTTCCTAACCTTTCTAGTAAAGCTGGAATCCCATGTCAGTATCTTCCTTGTACACAGTAGAAACCCCTTCATGAGCTTGAGAAGCTGGGCATTCAAATTGTAAAGCTCTACATTAATGTTAAACTCACAACGTAGGTTCTGGTCAAACAACAAAGATTCATTTTCCTCCCCAAAAGTGTGGACTTACTGTCACTGGGAATGCAACTTTGAAGTTTGTAGCTTAATCTCTTTCTTCAGCACAATTGTGGACTATTCAGTCAGAATCATTTAAATTTGTTTGACCGACACTAGTTGAGATGTGCCTTTCTATCAATTACACACGTATGACTTCACTGGCAAAACAAATGTTCAGTGAACAAATTGAATCACCTAGAAAATAAAACTGAATAACGTCAACTTCCACCAATTTCTAACCTTAAACTGAATGAACGATGATCTGTAATCACACTCATGACATATTATCCTCCTCTTTTTTTTTCCTCTTTAATGAATTTTGTTATAAATAATAACAACAAAAATAACTAAACAGAGGAGAAAATATAAGCTTTTGTACAGTTGTACATTGGGCTTTGCCTTGGGTCTTGGTCCAAACAGATCTAGTCTGGTTTGTGCTCATCTGATTCCGTCCGGACTAGTCTGCAATTAACCAGGTCAGTCAGATCTGAAAAAAAATTACTAACTAGACACTTAATGGAATTTTCTGTCGCTGCAGTAGAGGCTCGTAGATACAGGAAAATTGAAAATTGGGCTGAAGATTTCATTAGTTGAAGAAACTAAACTCTTTATATTTTCGATGAATTTTTCCCTTCAACAATGAAGCATCTAACACTAAACCTGAACTCCAGGCAATAACTGAGTTTTCCGACAGCAATGGCAGGATGATGGTTTTATGTGAAAGCAGAATGGGGGAGCAGGTTGGCCTCTGATACCAATTCAAATTGACGTAGGGTTGAAGGAAAATGAAAAGAATTAGGAGAAGAAAAAGGAATTTAGTGCAGGACGGAAACAAAGAGGAAATAATTAAGAGAAGAAATCACTCAATAGCCTTAAACATATTCTTCAATATATCTAAATTAGAGTACTCATCTACAGAACATGTAAATCCTAAAATAGGAAAAAAATATCTAGATTTGGCCCTTTTGTGTCCTATCTTCTCTCATCAGAGAAGTAAAAGAACTTCACATCCAAAACTGTCGTTCAACTTTGTAGTATTCCATTGACAAATATGCATCTATACAAACTAATAAAGGGGGTAACCAAACATATAATTGTAATCAGGTTTCAACTTCAGCCTCTGTGACTGTAAGTCAGGCATAACAATCCAAAGTACAGATACAGACAACTTGTCTTGTTCCAGCTGAAGAAGTCACAAAATTGTAACACGACATTCAACTTGCACCAAATGGGGGAAAAAGTAATGCACATGACCACAATATGAACAGAAAGAGAAGGGAGAAGAAAAGCATACGTCATATAATTGGATAAAGTTTTACTGCAGCCAGATGTGATCTTCAAAGTTTCTAGGGCACAAGCAGCCGATATAATAGCATTTGTTGAAGCAATGGCTGGTATGATATTTTTTACAACACCCTGGAGATCATTATAATAAGTTACAAGACACCAGTCGCCAACAGCAAGGAAGCAGAAAGAAAATGATGAAGAAATAGATAAAAAAATGAAAAAGTAAATCACTCTTTCTCTAGCATGCATTTCATAAACCCAGCCAATTTTTTTTGCAAAGGTCATGGGGAAAAAAGACCAAAGCTTATTCAAGTGCTCCATCATCATCCCATGATCTGGGATGGTCCATTCAGGATCTGTTCCCTAGATATAATAGCTCAAACTAAGCTATCAGCATAATAACATAACACGAGCCCAAAAAAATACTGTGCTCCTTGTAACTGTGCTCATGACCTAAGTGATGGACTGTAGTACATGAAAAAGAAGATACTTTCACAAACTAATAAGCCATGGGAGTAAGCAGAGGAGAAGATATCGGAAGGTAGGAATGCTGAGGGCAAGGGGATACAAAACAGCCAAAAGAGGCCATCAGATTTCATATTCAGCATTAATTATATATTCTGACATGCAATAGCTGATGAAAAAATTGATATCATAACAATTCATATACCTGAGTTAGAGAATATGTAACTCCAGGAATGCCAAATAGCTCTGCCCGCTTGAGAGCCTGCAAAAATTCTGTACCTTTAACCAGAGGAAAAACAAAAAGAAAAGGAGAGGGAGAGAGAGAGAAGAGTATATAGTAAACGAAAAACTTAACAATTACCTCATTGAAGACCCATTGCATGTGTTCAGGATTATCAGCATCAAATGCTTGACCACTATGTATCTGCAAAATGCAAGAAAATTAAAGCAACTTAACTACACCATCCATAGTAGGTTCGAGAAAAGTTATATGACCAAGAGAGTCACCTCGTCCCACTTAATTAGGTGTGCATACTCTATACAGTGAGCAGCCGTTCTTGGAGTCTCAGCAAGAGTACATAAAGGAAACTTGACTTGAGGGGGGAAAAGCCAGATGGTACACTCAAAACACGGTGTCATTCCTGGGATGATGACTCTAGCATGGCCCTTGAAGCCTTCAGTTCCACCGTCTACCATGGGTTTAATTGTTTCATCCTTTGGCTTGTCCTCGGCATCATACTCTAAATTGTCAAAAGATTAAGTCAAACTAACAAAACTCAGGTGTGATACAGTAACTAAAAGCCACTAGAACCAATCCAATGAGCACATGCTAACAGCTAAAGAAATAAGGAAACTAAAAAATATAGTGTGCAAACGTAGCTGGTGCTCCAGCCAACTTTCTGTAATTTTCGTGTAACCATTTTACTATACAAGATGAATCATTCAAGTACAGTTGCTGGAGTTGATCCCACCTTAGATGATGTTATTTCACAAAAGGTGTGCTCTATTGTTCAAGAGAAACTGATTTGAAGACATTAAAGCTCCATTGAACCACAGCAAAGAAGGGAGATGAAGAACTGAGGTGAAACTAAATGGGAAACACCGAAAAAAGATTAATCATTTATGCATATAAATATTACGCCACAGAATTATATAAATATCAAATTAGTATCAAGAGTAACAGCGTAGTTGACAATTATCATTCATTTGGGCAAAATTCCAAGAAAGTTGTGTTTTCATAGATGAAGGGGCACTTCTAAGCACCTCTTAAGTAATTTCAAAAAGATTTTGAGATTTGAAAGATACTACCCCTAGTTCATATTATATCTCATTTTAGCAAAGCTCTTTTCATTCAAAATAAGTGTCAGTTTAGTTTTTCAATGCAAAAAGTGGGCTATTTTGTTCAAGTTACCCATAGTCATTAAATGATTTCTATTATAAACATCATTTTATGAGAATTATTTCATAATTTTACCTACTTTTCTTAATAAGTGTAAAAATGGCACTTATTTAGAATCAGAGGCAGTAGGATAAAAACATTAATCCCGCTTAATTATACACAAGAAAGGCTGAAAAAAGTTTCTTTACATTCCATTTGTCACCAAAATATTTTTGCATAACTAATTCCACCATTATTAAAGCTTTATCATAGCTCCATCAACGAAAAGCCTGATGTAGGCTAAAACTCTTCGCCCAAGGTTTTCACACAAACCCTCACAATTTCTTATTCAATTTAGCTCTGAAGAATGACTAAAATCCTAGAGACATACATATAGGCCGAACAACTACCAAATCATCCCACCATAAAATAAAATAATAGCTGAAATAATAGCAAATCATATTTAGATCGACAAGGTTCTAACTAGTTCTTCCAAAACTTCTAGTCCTATGGAATATATCCACGAGGACTTGACCTTCTTTTCCAAGGACTGCTAAGACTATGAGCCTACAAGGAGTAGCACATAGACTGCATCATTCTCCCCATTAAAGAAAAGTTCGACCTCAAAATTCTAACCACAGAACAACCACCCAAATCTTCATCTTCAGAGTACTCAACACTGATCCACAATCTTTACTTCTCCAGTTTTTCAGTCTATGAAAATGCACATTAGACTATACTCCTTTTTTAGGGAATCCATCGGGAGGTTGACCCAAACCAACATGTGCAGGAGTCTGGGTAATCTTGATCACAATTGAAGCCCTTAATCTTAGAAGTATTAGCTTTGAAAAAGGTTAAGGTGAACAAGTTAATCTAAGATACACACAGAATTAATCAGCAAAATTCACAGCAGTTTAGTGGGTAATTGGGGGCAATATATATTGACATGATAACAGAACCAAAGAATACAACTGCCTCCAGCCAAGGTTTTGAGGACCTTGAAGCCTCCCACAACTCTCTTCTCTGCCCTCAAATGATTACCTGAATCCTAAATATAGATGCCCTCCCCATCTAACAGAAATATGACCAGGTTAAAAGACTCGTAACAATGGCATCAGCATTCCGAAGACTGACTCAGCAAGAAAGAAATAACCAAGTGAAATGAGATAAGTCACCAAGAAGCAGTCGCCCCCCCCCCCAAAAAAATACTAAATCCCCTGCACTCCCACAGCAGCCAATTATTCCTCCTCACAAAAGTGTATTTCACCAATAGATTATCAATATACTATAAGCATTTCCATCCAGATGGTGCTAAAAGTGAGTCTTGTTTCGCATCTCAAACAAGAGAAGCGGCCACAGAGTAGAAACTTCAACCCTTAGCTCATACTGAATGTCTTCATCCCACCCCCCAAACAAAAAAAAAAACTACTGAATTTGGGTTTTATTCAAGGGCACAATTTACAGTGAGTTTTGAAGCATAGCTTACAGAATGGAGAGTGTTACACAAGTTTGTCAACAATGAACTAATGCAGCGGTTCAACTCAACCATTAAATTAAGTAGGCAAAAGTTACGCTAATAATTAAGATTATTCTAGCACATACAAGCGTTAGCAAGTTAAATTCATTGGAACCATCACCTCATCCTAAACCCTTCTATAAGCAAAGATAATCCCCACCATGTTGAACCATTCTAAATACAAAAACTCTTTTAGAGCTTCTTCAACATCAAAATCAAGAAGGTAATTGTCACGCCATAGTTAATAGGAAACTGTGTCTAATGAGGAGGCTAGACTGGAGGAGGTTGAATAGGAACACTTTACAAGCGGGCAACTGCTGTAATAGGACAAAACTCTTCAGGCGCCTTTTGCTTAGCTATACTGCTAAAAGCAACAATAAGACCTTTAATCATACTTTCTATTTACTGCATTTCTAGCTCAATACCAGCTCTCTGCTAGAGCACCTTTAAGTTAACCATTGGAATTTTATTTATTTTTCACTCTGCTTTTTCTGAAAAACAAAAAAAAAAGAAAGAAAAATTGTTGGTGACATTGATATAACCAAAAGTTTTTTTTTTAGAGGAAAAAAAAGGAACAAAATAGGACATTAAGCTAGCAGACAATAAATAAGAGAACTTTTCACTTCAACTACATGCACCAACAAGAAGGATTAAACGACAGGTAGATCCAGCAGAGATGCTTGTGTGTGTAGTTAAAGGCACATATCAAAACCAACAAAGCCTGACAGTGACACAAATGTGAGTCAACGTGAGAATAGGGAAGACAATGTTGCAATAAACTTCAAGCAGTGAGTAAAGTGCGATCAAACTGGCCAGGGCCATACTTCTAGTAGTGGCTCACCGATGGTTGGTGTGGTGGCATTTGGTGGGGAATTAAGATTAAAGTTTCAACTGGCTAGGGTGGGTATGATATCATTTTTTTTAATCTGGCTACTTTTGTGAAAGGCTAAAATTGGCAATATATTAATCTAGCTCCGATACTAATTTGACATAAGCTAAGACTCTAACATAAGATTTTCACACAAACCCTCACAATTTCTCCTTCAATCCAGCTCAGAATAAACAAATACCATATCTACAGACCAAACGAACACCAAGAGATTACATAATGAAGAAAAGATAAAAAATAATATTAAGTCATAGTATGATCTTCTAAATCTTCTAGTCCTACGAGGCCTACACAAGAGTGTATCCACAAGGGTTTGAATTGAACCTCCATTTCCATTGATTGGGTTAAGACTAAAAGTCTGCATTGCAGCTCCCCCCCCCCCCAAAAAAAAAACACACAAAAACAAAGGAAAAGGTTTATTTAAAGAAATGTTGTATTGAAGCCTTGTCAAAGGACAACACACACCAACACCAACACACACACACACCCAAAACAAATGAAACTAAAAAAACCTCCTTCAGCAAAATATGAATCCAATGGACCAACAATAGGAAAAGCTTTCTAGAAGAGAAGATTTCAGTTAGGTTTTGATAAGGAACTATGAAAATAAAAGGATTTTAAAAGTGGATGGTTTCTTAAAAGTAATTCATTTTTAGATTTCCATGGTTATGTATTCATATAACAATAAATACCATGAAATTGAACTAAGAACTTCTAAATTTTCTTGTCGAGGCAGATGATTACCAGGTCAAGGAAGAAACGATGAGTAATAAGCCTTGGTAAATAGTTGAGGTATTGATGTTTTCATTTTCTTTTTGTTCTTCCTTTGCTTTTAGCTCTAATAATGGTTTTATTTAGCAATTCCACCTAATTGATGAAATTTAAATAATAAAAAATCATTTAGGGATTTCAAAATTTCTAGGAAGATTATAAATTATTTTTTTAAAATACCCAAACAAGGGATTTAGACTAGAGAACTTTACAAATTCCCACTTAAAGTGAACTACCCTACAACTACCCCATCCAAGCCTATCAATAGGTGGCAAAAGCCACTACAGTGACTTCTTAAGTCTTGAAGCTTGCTACATAGCAGAATTCACAGTTTGACAAAAACGTCAATCAAACAAAATAATCTAAGAATAAAGGTCTCCCACAAAAGCTAGTCAAATAATGGGCAGACGAATCAAGATTTGAATGAAGAGACATCTTATGCCCTAAACAATAACAGAACTCACGGCCCAACAAAAATACAAGCCAAACAAAATAATCCAAGAATAAAGGTCTTCTACACAAGTTAGCCAAGTTATGGGAAGATGAATCAAGATTTGGATGGCCTTCTATTCCATCTTTGATTCTGTACACATCATGCATGTTTCAATCCCTATAGCTGTGGTCCAAAGACATTGTTCTTAGTAAAATCTTGTGGTGGCATCAAGGAGGTTGTGCTAACGACGCCATGCAACAAAACACTAGGCAAGCATAGGTGTTTCTACACGTGGTTGAAGGCATAGATCAAAACCAATGAAGCCTAACAGTGAAGTGGTTGTTGTTTGGAGTGTGAAAAACAAGTACAAGTGAGCATGAAGGATAGCGAGGGTGATGGGCGATCAACATGAGACGGCAATCAATTTTCAAGCAAATTAGCCACACAATCACAGTCACGGTCACAGTGTCGCAATATCGGAGCCTCACAAACAATAAATTATGTACCTTAATCATTGCAGCATGAATTTTCACTTTTATTTCACAATATACTTTCATTCTTATTTATTAATCATATAAATATAATTATTCAATAACTTGTGCTCTATATTATATTAGAAGAATTTAAATGAGTCACTATATGTTAAATTATCCAAATAATACTACATTTGACTTAGAATGAAAAACAATACATGTTATTTAGTAGTAGAAGTGAAGTTATAATCCAATATTCACTTGGTCCAAGGTAAATATTATTATGTGTGCTTTTTTTGGTAGAATTAGGGTTTCTCAATAAACCGTCAATTTATCAATGATATTTCCCCTTATCTGATATGTCGACAATATAATAGTGACAAGTTTGTGCGATTTTTAATCTATTACTTATTAGCTGACCCAAATTCCGCTAAATAGCAATCGATATGCTATAGGAGTAGCACTATTTAATTATATGTAGGGGTACATAGAATATGGTTAAACCAATAACCAAACTACACCAAACCATAATTTTGCTGTTTGGCTTGGTTAGAGATTTTTAAAAAATGGTTAGGTTAACAACTAGAAGACCAAAATTCCATTTAATTAATTGTTTAACCACATTATATTATGTTATATTATACATACATTTATATACATGAATGTGATTATTGCTACTATGTTATTTTTAGTTTTTTTGCAAATTTGTTAGATATATCCATCAATTAACTGTATTAGATTATTTTGAGCCTTGTGGCCTTATGGATGGTTTAAAACCACATTGGCCAGTGGCTCAATAGTTGGAAACATTCGGTATTTTTCCATAACTTCTTGTGAAGGATAGGCATATTAGTAGTAGCAATTTTGCATTCTTTTTTAATTTTGGTTGGACGTTAGCCACAACAAACCAAATCGTAAGATTATGATTTGGTTAGGTTAAGTTAATTTTAAAATATATTTGGGTTGGATAAAAAAAATTAAGTGCAAAAGATGATTTGGTTTGGTTAAAGGAGTAAACTGCCATTAACCAAACTGTATACATCCCTAATTGTATGGGCTACACCTTGAGTAGTTGCTCACTCATGGTTGGTGGGGTGGTGCTTGTAGAAAATTAGGGTTAGAGTTTTGGCCAACATCATCCTTTTTTTGGCCTAGGGTTATTATTGTGAAATGCTAAAATTGTCAATATATCAATTAAGTTCATGTACCAATTGATGTAGGCTAAACCTTTAACATAAAATTTTCAAACCTAATTTAATCCAACTCTAAAGAATAAGTACAAATGCCATATATATGGGTGAGACAGCTACCAAAGCGTGACATGATAAAATAAATTCTAAATAAAATAATACTGGAAGAATATGAAGTTATAATAAAATGTACAAGATTCTAACTAATACTTCTAAATCTTCTAATCCTACAGGGCTTACAAAGGGAGTGTATCCATAAGGGTTGGGACCTCCTTTTAAATTAATTGGGCTAACCATATGAGCCCCATGAATCCATGATCAAGTGACATGTAGTCTGCAATGAATACACAAGTCACTCCCAAAACATCCCAAAAAAAACACTTTGGGGAAAAAAGTTGAATATTAAATAAAGGAAATATTATATTAATGCCTTGTCAAAGGATGACACAGCGCACAACAACAACAAACATCCAATATAAATCCCTCCTCTAGTAGAATAAGTATCCAATGAACCAACAATTGAAGAAACTTTTTGGAAGAGGAAATTTAGGGTAGGTTTGGAAGAGAAACGTAAAAATGAAGGAATTTTAAAAGCGAAGAGATTATTAAAGTGATCCATTTCTAGATTTCTAAGGTTATATATTCATTGTTTTGATAACAATAAATATAAGGATTTTTATTTGTGAATTTTTAAGCTTCATTACTGAGGCAAGCAAGTATAAGGTCAAGGAAGAAGTGGTAAGCAATATCCTAGTAAATAGCTGAGTTATTGAGGTTTTCTCCTTCATCTTCTTCTTTTCATTCTTCATTGTTAGCACTAATAATGGCTTTACTTCATACAATTAAATATTGATCCTGATACACAATATCAGCCAATATTTAATGGTTTTTGGGCCAGCCAATACACAAAACCGGCGATACGCGACGATTTAAAAAAGTCACATATTTATCGGTATATATTGGTTATCACCAGATATTTGTCGATATTTTACCGATATTTGCCGACATTTACCGATATTTACTAATATTTATTATGAAAAAAAATTACGCTATGACAACTGCAACATATAAAATATCATTCGTGACACCGTGATACCATGATACCATGACCACAACAACAATCGCAACTGTAGTTTTATTGCTTGCTTTACTTGCCAAGGAACTTTCCAAATTCCACCTAATTGATGGAATTTTAATATTGAGGTTTTAAAAATTCTTGGAATATTAAAAAATATTTTTTTAATAATAAAACAAGGGATTTAAAGTAGACAACTTTACAAATCCCCCCTTAAAGTGAACTACCAGCCAAACCTACCATTGGATGACAAATCCTCTATAGTGAATTCTTAAGCCCTAAAGCTCTCTACAATAGCAAAATTAACTATCATACAAAAATGTCAATCGAACAAAATAATCTAAGAATAAAATAACTTATACATAAGTTAGTCATGGGAATATGAATAAAGATCTGGATGCAGCAACTTCTTAAGCCCTCAAGCTTGCTACAATAGCAGAACTCACGGTCTGGCAAACACGTTAGTCATACAAAATAATCCAAGAATAAATGTCTTCTACATAAGTTAGTCAAATAATGGGTAGATGAATCAAGATTTGGCTGGCATTCTATTCCATCTTTGATTTTTTCTGCAGGAATACATGACCTGCTTGTTTTAATCCCAATAGTTCTGTCCACAGACTATAGACAAAAAGTGTTCTTAATAAATTGCTCTCCTTTTTCCTCAAAGCTGATCTGTTGTCCACAAAAATTTACTTGATCCCCTTTCTGGAGCCTCCTTTCACGTGTTGAATAGAGAGGGAGTTATAGAACATATCCCACCGAAAAACTTCAGAATGAAACCCATCCACAATGCTGCTGTACCTAGTGAAGACTACGTGAATGATGAATCCAGAACGGTGCCAAGAGAAACTAATAAAACAACAAAAAGAAATCAAAATAATAACCCCAAAAAAAAAAAAATCAAAGCCCAACATAATGAGCTGATAGAAACTAGGAGGAAATGGGGTAAAAAAGGCATGAACCTCATAAAATATTAATAGAGAAAGGAGACAATAAAGAAAGAAAATAAAAATTTAGCTAGGAAACCCAATTTTTAACTCTTAGGCCAAAATGAACGTTAACAATTCTTCTACAATGTATGATAACCATGGTGCCACAGGGTTGGGGGTTGGGGAGGTACAACATACATCCCTATAGTCAGTCAATAACTTTTAGTATTTGCATCAGTCTAGTTTCTCTTCCCCAGGCATTATTGCATTGACTTACCAACCTAATCATAAAGGAAGCAACCCAGCATTTAAGTTATCAATAAAACCTGATACAATACTTGTCATTCCATACTTCCTTTAAGGCTACCCCATCTCAGAATACTCAACAAAATACATAAAATATAAGCAAAAGATGAAAGGCACAACATAATAAATACACTTTAAAATAATACAATGAGACATACCCAAGAAGCTGCAAGCCACGCCGTTTATGTAACTCCGAGCCTCAACAGAATCAAGACCAAGAACAATGATATTGAAATTATTGTAGAAGGCAAGATCTTTGTCCTCAATTCGGCCGAAGTGTGGGACAATATTTACTCCACTGACTCTTTCCATTACACGTTTTGCTGCCACCTCAGCCTTTGGTTTCCCAACATCCTCAAGCCTAAATAACAACCATGATAAGCAATATTCTAGCTTATAGAATGAGTGCTCAATAAATACCAATTTGCAAATGGCATTTAAGACCATGCTAACGTATACTGGAACAGATCCTTCTAATGAACTGTGCCCAAAGTAAAAATAATACCTAATTGAATACAATAATCAACCACCCACTGGCCACAAAAGATTATCAAGCCTTCTATTAGCCTCTAAAATATGAAAAATTAACACCATTGCCAACTATATTTTTAGATAAGAATCATCCCCAAATAATAATCAGGCAATACAAAGAGAACAAAATCCAACATACCACAATTTAGATAAAAAAATAAGTGTCAGAATTTTTTGTGACAACTGCTACATTCAATTTGCAAATGATGTTTCTACCCTTTTTTATGAATAAAAAGAAGAGTAAAGTAACAATATAGCATGAATTCCATCATTGTCAAGCTATCAGAGGTCTTGATGTACACTAGCTCGCCTCTATTAATTTGTGGGCTAGAAGCAAACTACTTCCAAGAGACGAACACAATACTTCTTGAGGAGAATTTGATCTTGTCGCCTAAGTCACCCAGGATACCGCTTGAATAAGAAACCATACAAAATGAAATTTGAATCCATAGATTAGCATCTTCAAAGCCTAAATTGGGTTAAGGAATCACATTATGCAATTGATAGAATGTTTTCTTATACTCTTCGAAGTCATTCATTTTGGAAATGCTTCCCTTTGAAATTTTCTTGCCACTATCAATCTCTTCATTAAACACCTTCAGCTCACCTCAGCTTCTAGAAATTAGTTCCATCTGGCACAATTATTCTATCATCCCTATGAACTTGTCATCAAACAGTTCCAAGAAAGCATAACTAATCCACCCTCTAATTCCATTTCCATTGCATTCTATGCTCAAGAATTGACATAGGGGACATCGGAAATGAAAACATGTAAGAAGCTTTGCTAGTATGTAAAGATCTCGCATATATTTCACAAATATGCATTGCTGCTTTGGGATTGAACGATTGATACATACTGATAAAGGACAACCAAAACAAAAAATCTGAAGTTAGTCCAATCTAAATCTCCACTAGAATTCATTTCAGCACATCCCAGGGCTAACAAAACGACAGTGTACTGTTCATTTTGGTCTCCTCCATCTCTTTTACGGAGAAAACTAGTAGACAAAGCCACTCATCTAGCTTCGCCTCTACAAACTGATGATCTCGTACCCACCAAACATCTACAACTGTTCCCCATAAAGATACAAAGAAGCCAAATTTCCTCCTATAATAAATAGGGTCGGTGAACTTATTTAATGCAATACCGGACTCATTAACTCAGCATTTGAAACGATAATCGCACCAGTAAGGTAGCATAAAACTGGTCTGCTAATACCCATAAGTCACGATTGATAAAAAAAAAGATAGTCGAGCTCTACGAGATTGATGGCAACAAACCTGAAGAGAAATTGACGATTGAGATTGGTGACTTCAATACGGTCCATATCTATAACTTCGAGGCTCTTAAACCCCGACAAAGCCAAGTCCTTCAGCAATTCGCATCCTAGGCCACCAGCCCCCACAACCAAAATTCTCGCGTATTCCTGAAGAAGATCTCGTAACTGCAAAGATCATAAAACCTATCATATATTAGAACAAAACCGATGGAGAAGACAACGAAACACAGACTCACGCCACCTACTCCAGACAAATTCTCGACCAATGACAAAACTGTTCCGATTAGAATAGACGAGGAATGAGAAAGAGACCTCGACACCTGGCTCGAAGTTGGGACCGACGAGGTTTCCCGGGCGCAGGAGGAGCTTGTCGAGGTCTCGGGTTCTGCTGTTAGCCGTGGAGTCGGCCATTGCACAGTCGGTGCTAGTTTGTTCCTCAGAGGCGCCTTCTACTTCTCCAATGGCAATGTCTATATCAGTATGCATAAAGTTACGCTGTAATGGTCAGCTTGGTCTTTACGCTCAGGGAGTTAAGATTGTGGAGGAATTTCACTTGAGCGCAACGGGCTTATGGCCTATGGGGGCTCCGGTAGGGGTAAATCCCAAAAGATCGCTTTTGCCTGCACGGGTCGCAACCCTTTTTTTCTGAGTTCACACTTCACAGCCCTTCAAAAGTGCAATTTTTCTCTTTGACAAGTTCACCCCTTTCCATTCTCCACCTCTCCCCTTTGGTTTTCTTCTTTTCTCTCGGTGACTCATTGGACTAGTTTCTTAAATTCGCCCCCGTGATTTAAATTGGACTAGTTTCTTAAATTCGCCCCCCGCGATAGGTTTTTTTCTAAAAATTTTACACCATATGAGCAAGCTACCCGTAGCACTAGGCATGTTCAATGGGTTGGGTTTGCTATAGTAAGCTATAATCCAACCCATGAATTTAAGTTATAATATAAGTGGGTTGGGTTATTATTTTAAATGGGTTACTATGGGTTGAACCCATATACATATTATTTAAACATGGATTAGTTTGGGTTTAAGTATAATTGGTCATGGGTTGTCATGGTAACCCATAAGCTAAGAATATCTAACAACATAAACTTAAAAATTTCAAAAGCTTTTTCCGCATCCGATTTCGAAATTCCGCTTGGATTTTTCGTCGGTGAATCCGATATTTCCGGCTCTGAGGACTCTAACGCCGGGGTATTTAGAAGGAGAAGCACGTCTAAAAAACCGGTTTCTTGATTTCAAAGAAGATAGGGACGAGAAAAAATATAAAAATATCATTTTTAAAAAATCTAGGAAACGGAGATGGTACATATATACATATATATATATATACATCTATACACATATATGTATATGTATATACATATATTTAAGAGAGAAAATATATATATATATATATATATATATATTTAAGAGAAAAAAAAAATATATATATATATATATATATGTATGTATACATGTATATATATATATCTATATACATATATACATGTATATGTATATGTATATATATATCTATATATATATATATAGGGTCAAGGTCTCATACATACCCTTTCTAAGATACATGTATAGGAATCAATCATAACCATTAGATTTGTGTTTGATCAATAGTCAAGATTTAATACATGTCTAACTTAAATTTGTTTTAATCTCAGCCCTTAAATCCTCTAAATCTAACGGTTATTAAGAGTTTCTATATTTGTATTTTAAATAATAGTTTGTACAAGAGCCTAAATCTATATATATATATATATATATATATATATATGTATATGTAGGGTGAGGTTCACATACAAACTTTAATTAATATACAAACATAAGAACCAATCTCAACCATTAGATCAAAATTAAATCAACATTCAAGATTTTATTAATACCAAACCAAAAAACTAACCCAAACCTATATCCAAACCAAATATCCAAACATCTAAACCATAAACCCTCTAAACCCTAAACCCTAAAACCTAAACCATAAACCCTCTAAACCCTAAACCCTAAGCCCTAAACCCTAAACCCTAAACCCTAACCCATAAACCCTCTAAACCTTAAACCCTAAACCCTCTAACCCCTAAACCCTAAACCCTAAACCCTAACCCCTAAACCCTAAACCATAAACCATAAACCATAAACCCTAACCCTCTAAACCCTAAACCCTAAACCCCCTAAACCCTAAACCATAAACCCTAAACCCTCTAAACCCTCTAAACCCTAAACCCTCTAAACCCTAAACCATAAACCCTAAACCCTCTAAACCCTAAACCCTCAACCCTCAAAACATTAAACCCTAAACCCTAAACCCTCTAAACCCTAAACCCTAAACCCTAAACCCCAAATGACAAACCCTCAAACCTCAAACCCTAAACCCTCTAAACCCAAAACCATAAACCCTAAACCCCAAATCCCAAACCCTAAACCCTCAAAACCCCAAACTCCAAACCATCTAAATCCTAAACCCTAAACACTAAACCCCTCAAAAGTACCCCAAACTCCAAACCATCTAAATCATAAACCCTAAACACTAAACCCCAAACCCCCAAACCCTAAACCCTAACCCCCAAACCCCAAACCATCTAAACCCCAAACCCCAAACCCCAAACCCTAAACCCTAAACCTAAACCCTCTAAACCATAAACGCTAAACACTAAACCCCAAATCCTAAACCCTAAACCATAAACTTTAAATAAAAAATATAAAAAACATGAAATAAATGGAAGCTAAACCTAAAATAAAAAATTTTTAAAAAAAAACCTAAAATAAATAGGATAAACCCTAACGTCTAAAAAATTGTTAAAAAGTAGAATAAATAAAATAAACCCCAAACCCTAAACATAAAATAAAAAATCTAAAAAAACCTAAAATAAATAGAATAAATTCTAAACCTTAACATAAAATAAAAAAATATAAAATATAAAATAAATAGAATAAACCCAAAATCCTAAAATCTAAAAATCTATTTTTTAAAAAGAAAAATTTAACCATATATGAAATAAAAAGAATTAGATAAACTTAAAATTCTAAACATTAAAGTATAGACTATAGACTTAGATGGAATTAACCATAAACTAAAAAAATTATCAAAACTTAACTTAACTACATAACATAAAATCATATGTTAATTTAATACATTCCATAAATTTAATATAAAAAATGTAAGAAAAAAGGACATAAATTCATAAGAAAAGCGAAAGAATGGGCAAAAGAAAAAAAACCACAAAAATCAAAGAAAAAAAATAGATTAAAGTCATTGGTTTTCAAATGTTAGCTATTTATTTAGTACACAAACTCATATAAGACAAAAATGCTTGATGGAGCGGACACTAGCACGCTGCACGCTCCATCAATTATGAGAAATCTCGTTTATAATATTTGATGGATATTACCAAAATGACACCGCATAGTATCGTTCAAATCAAATCATAAACGTTTGTTTAGTTGATCCAACGTCTATAAATCATTCCTACGTTTGTACTGGAAAAAAAGTTCGTACAGGATCCTACTTCTGTATATGTATATACATATATTTAAGAGAAAAAAAACCTTTGACGAGTCAATTAAACTGACGGCGGAGGAATACGGCGAGCAGTTATGTTACAGCAACATTGAACGGAGACGGGGCGAAAAAAACGGAAAAATATCATTTTTTAAAAATTTAGGAAATGAAGACAGTAAGAAACGTAAAAAAAAATAATTATATATATACATATGATATACATATATATATATATATATATATATATAAATAAATTAGATCTACTAAAATTAAGAGAGAAAAAAACTTTGACGAGTCAATTAATTATGCAGAGTAGCGAAGGTCGGAGGCAACACTGGCGGCGGAAGAATACGGCGAGTAGTTATGTTATAGTGACGTTGCACGAAGACGGGGACGAGAAGAAACACAAAGATATCATTTTTAAAAAAATCTAGGAAATGAAGACGGTAAGAAACGTAAATATATATATATATATATATATATATATATATATATATATATATATATATATATATATATATATATATATAAATAAATTAGATCTACTAAAATTAAGAGAGAAAAAAACTTTGACGAGTCAATTAATTATGCAGAGTAGCGAAGGTCGGAGGCAACACTGGCGGCGGAAGAATACGGCGAGTAGTTATGTTATAGTGGCGTTGCACGAAGACGGGGACGAGAAGAAACACAAAGATATCATTTTAAAAAAAATCTAGGAAATGAAGACGGTAAGAAACGTAAATATATATATATATATATATATATATATTAAAATAAATTAGATCTATTAAAATTAAGAGAAAAATAAACTTTGACGAGTTTATTAATTGTGCAGAGTAGCGAAGGTCAGAGGCAATACTGGCGGCGGAGGAATATGGCGAACAGTTATCTTACAGCGGCATCGCACAGATATGGAGATAAGAAAAAAACGCAAAAATGTCGTTTTTTAAAAATTTAGGAAATGAAGACGGTAAGAAACGTAAAAAAAATTTATATATATATTAAAATAAATTAGATCTACTAAAATTAAGAGAAAAAAAACTTTGACGAGCCTATTAATTGCGCGGAGTAGCGAAGGTCGGAGGCAACACTGGCGGCGAAGGAATATGGCGAGTAGTTATGTTACAACGGCATTACACGGAAACGGGGACGAAAAAAAAACGCAAAAATATCATTTTTTAAAAATCTAGGAAATGAAGACGGTAAGAAACGTAAAAAAATTATATATAGGGATGAGGAAAAAAACTCAAAAATGTCATTTTTTTTAAAATCTAGTAAATGAAGACGGTAAGAAACGTCAAAAAAAATTTATATATATATATATATTAAAATGAATTAGATCTACTAAAATTAAGTCTACTTGTATTCTATTGCTAAAAATTAAAAAAAAATAAAAAATTCTCCTATTCTATTTATTGAGATTCTAAAATCCAAAAGTCACTCTGACCGACTCACTTAATCATGTCATGTGCATGGAATTTAAGACGAGGAGTTCATATCCTCTTGTTTCCATGTACGAATATCGTTCGAGTCATGTCATAAATGATTTCTCAAAATAGATTTCATGAAACTATTATTATGAGTTGTTATTTCCTTTTACAAAAATATTCCCCCTAGTATATTGATAATTTGGTTCGACATTTTTTTGAATAATATTTATTTTTACCGTTTAAGTGATAATAAATAAAAATACGAAAACGTACGTTTAAGCTTATCAGTGATATTCCATTGTGTTTATGAATTTATGTTAATTAAATTATGTATTAAAAGCATTTGAAATTCCTCTAAAAAAGATTTCGGAAAAAATTTATCTTTTTTAAAGAAATTTTTATAAAGAAGACAAATATACTAAATAAATGTGATCATCGTTCTTTTATAATATGTTTGACACTTGACATAATTATTTTATTATATTGAAGGCGGTGGTTGTGAATTGAAGAAAAGGGAAAAAAAGAGAGGAAGGAAAATAATTGTAGTAATTGTGGTGGTGGTGGTGGTGGTGGAAGCGGTGTTAGTAATGGTGGTGGAAGGAATGGTAGCAATGGTGGTTGAGACGGTGATAGTAAAGGTCAAGATAGGCTTATTTATATATATACTAATCCACGCTAACCCATGGTTAACCCGTATAACCCATGGGTTATGATGGGTTGGATTAAAAATTATTAATTATTTTCTACAACCCATCGTAGGTTAGACCATGGGTTATATAAATTATATGGGTTAAAATACTATGGGTTGGGTTAAACCATGACCACCCATTTGAACACCCCTACATAGCACCCCCAACCAACGAACAAACCACCCGCAATAGCCCACCGTCAATGGGCAAGTCATCCATAATACCTCTACCGCCAATAAATCTACCACCCGTAGGCCTTTCCTCCTGACTCGCCAATCACCCGTAACGACTTCACCCCTACAAGTCATCAATCTGTAGCAAGCCCTCCCCACCGAGCAACTTATTCATAACTCACCCACAATATCATTATTTTTGCCATGTTGGGTAAAAAATGGTTTAGTGACTTTTTAGCATTTTTTAGATATATTAGAGGTTTGACCATGTCAAAGCTCTAGTTCGAGTGTTTGGTGAAAAGTTTTTTATATTAGTGGTTTGGGATGAAAATATTATTTCAAACATAGCTTAAAATATGAGTATTTTATATTAGTTTATTAAGAATTAATTTTTTTATAGTCATTTATATTTTCAATCTACTAATAACTACCACTGTCAACAAATATTATCAGACACCTCTACATAAAAAGCTAACATTATAGGCTAGTTAGACCATCTAATAAAGTCTACTTTTAGTAACTTTCAATATAATACACTAACCGCTATTAATTATCCGCTAATTGCCAAGAATGGTCTTTATATATAAAAAAATGTAATTACACAATCAGGATCTTGTTAATATTGATTGGAGTATAATGTTCGCTACAAATAAAGTTTTTAGTAATGATAAATTGGAAGACCACATAACAAGATTATAAGCATCGAGTGGTCGAAATGGGAAAAGTTTGATTATGTTGTGAGAGATGTGGAGTATAAAGAAAATGGCTTTATACGGATCCAAAACGTGTTTGATCTACTTTGTCAAAAAAAATGTGGTTGTAAATTTAGGATACGTAGAACCAAAGTTACTTACAGTGGTTGGAATTTGATGACTGAATATTGCGCGCATTGAAAACCCTGATTTTTTTCTAACCCTAATTTCTAGATGATTAGTCTCTTAATCCTTCCCTATACCTATATTATTCCTAGATCATATTATCTTAACCACTAAAACCTTTATTTTACCTCAAAACCCTTCAAAATTTCAACCATGGTTTCTCTCAATCGATGGTAGACGGGGTTATGCCCTTCGGCCAACCAACATGTAGCTAGCCAAACTTGTATGTCCAGTGTGTCCAATGGTCGATTGTCAGCCTTCCCTAATTAATTAGAGCTAAGCAATTTTTATTGTTTTGTTTATTTTAATTTATTTTTATTCCAAATCAATTTTTATGTCCAATATTTATATATAGTTGGGTTCCTAGATTAGTTTCACACATTTTCATAATTTTTGGAAATTATTTGATTATTTTTCTAATTTGTACTCGGGTATTGGACTTTATATATTACTTATTGATTTTAATTATTGTTGACTTTCTTAGATCTGTTAAACATGAAATTCTAACCTCCTATATCTCCCAAAATCTTATACATGATCAAGCTCTTACATTCTCTTACCTTTTATCATCACTCTCATCGCCCTTTACCTTGTAAGAAACCCCAAAATCTAACTCCAACTTTCTCTCCCTTCCCTTAGTTGATAGCCATAAGGGGTTTATGGCCCCTTTGGTTTTCATTTCACACTTAGTCAAATCTATACACTTCAACTTTTGCTTCGTCCTCTCTCCCCTACCTTATTCTTGTTATTCTTGTCACTTCCCCTTTAATTGTCAACCCTCAAACTGAAATGCCCCGAAAATTTTTAATTGTATAAACTACATTTAAAGGATATTTATTATAAGAATTATTTAAATAAATTATTTTCTTATTGAATTAATTAGGGCTATTTAAGAAGAAAATAATAAATAATTTTTACTAGAAAAGTTTTGGGTATTTTAGCTAATTAAGGGTTTTAATTTAGAAATTAATTTAATAAATTATTTTATTTAAAATAAGAAGGAGAAAATAGTTTCAAATTAATATTAAATATACAAATAATTTAATTAGAGAAAATCAGGATGTTTTTCTAATTAAAAAGGAATTTATGGAAAATATTTTAAAAATCCTAATTTAGCCTAAAAAAAGGATTTAAATATTATTTTATTTAAATATTATCATTTTTAAATATTCCAAATATTCTAATTAATTTAATTGAGCCAACCCACTATTTTTATTTATCCTTTTTTCCTTTTCTTTTTCTTTTCCTTCTTCTCCCCGAACTGGGCCAGCCCGGCGGCCCAGTCTTCCTTTCTTCCTTCGGCCCAGCTCGTGTCGCGCGTCCTCCTTCCCCCGTCCCTCGCAGCATCGCGTTTTAATCTCTCGCCTTCCCCAAACGCGTCGTCCCATTTAATGACACCCTCCCTCGCGCCGACCGACCCGGTCTGCCCCTTTTTCTTTCTTTTCTTTCCTCGCGAACCGCCCGGCCCAGCCCTTTCTTCTTCTTCCTCTTCGCGCCTGCCAGCCTTCCTCGACGCCGCACCTGCAACGTTGCCGCCGCCGTCCAGCCGAGATTTCCGGCGCCGATCCCGCTCATTTCACTGGAATTTTCATTCCTTCCTCTTCCCATTTGTTTCGGAAACCGTTTGACCCGACCAAATCTCCCTCTTCTCGCGCCATCCTCTCTCTCTCTCTCCTACGCACACCCATGGCCGTTTTGACTCCTACCGACCGACCTCGCCGCTGTTGACCCTAACCCTACCTGCCTCACCACGTAGCCGACCCAAAGAACCCTACCCTATCTTATTTTCCCTATAAATACCCTCACAATCTACCCTGTTTCGAGTTTGGATTTCCTAACCCAGAAATCCTTCCTTGTCACCGCCACTTCTTTAGACGCCTCGTCCTCCGTCTACGGCCAACTTCGCCGCCCGTTCTGGCCACCCGTGTCATCCTTACACCTCCCTCTAGCTAACCAAATCTACCTCACCCTTCGATTCTTCATGCACAAGCCGCCCCAGCTGTGCGAAGTTCCCTTCCCGATCAACCCTATTTTCTGCCCCGCCACCCTTCGCGCCGCCCTTAGCCACCTCCTCCTCCGCTAAGGCCGCTTCTTTCACCTCCCAAAATGTGCTTCAGACCCTGCCCTACCTTCCCATACCTTTAGTTTCCTTTTTCTCGTTCTCCTCCCCTCTCTTTCTTCATCTCCTCCATTCGGCCACCACTGCCGCCGCCGTGCGCCGCCGCCGTGCGCCGCCACCTTTGGCTGTGCCGCCACCTTCATTCTGTCCCTCTCCCTCTGGGCATTTTTAAAATAGCCCAACTTCCAACTCCATTCTTCCTATCTTATTCCCAGCATGCAACTTTCCCTTCTTTCCTCTCTTTTTCCGGCCACCGCCGCCACCGCCGTGCTCCGCTGCAGGTGCCGCCTATCCCCACCAACATTTGGTTGAACCCTAGACCCTCTCAGCTATTTTTCCTATTTTTATAACCCTTAAATTATTTTATTTCAATTATTTACATATAAATACTATTATTATTATTCTTAATATTTATATTTTAATATGCATTATTATTATTATTAGTAGTATTAATATTTTATTATTATTATTATTATTATTTCTGAATTGGGTTATTTATTTTACAAATAATCTTTTTAGTATTATTTTGGTAAAGGGTCCGAATCCCTTATTTCACTTTATTTTTGAGTAATGCCTTTTTATTATTATTTCTACTATTTTATTATTCTTATTAATATTAATATTGATATTATTTTTGTACTTTTGTTATTATTAGTTTATCCAAAAGCCTAGTCTTATATTACGTTAGTTTTTAATATTATTTTGATAGGAGAGAGTCTAATTTTAGCTCTTATTTCATAATAGGTAAAACCAGTCAAACCCTAAGGAGGCATAGGAGCGTGCTCCAAGACCGGTGTCGTTTTAGGTAAGGAGTGCTAAGGCCTTTTATGTGCTTATGTATATTATGTGTTTCGCATGTTATGTATCTATTGTTTATTATTATTAAATATTTTATATGTGGTATGACTTGGAGTTGAAGAATGTTGTGCATGGTATGTGTATTAATTATGTATGATGATATGTGTTGTGTATGTGAGGAAGTCGATGTGGTTTGTGTGAGAGGAAGGATGAAAAAGGAGGATGGGGAAAGAATTTAATTAAGGGAAGTGAGTTAACCTAATTTTATGGTTTTATAAGGAATAATCTAATGTATGATTTTATGTGTGAAATAGCAGAATTTATGGTTCGTTTGGGAGAATCTAATTTAGGATGTTAATTGGGAGAAGGTAATTTATGAGGTTATATGGAATAATCGAATTTATGGTTGGTTGGGAGAATCTAATTTTTTTTATGTTATTTGGGAAAATGTAATTTATGATATTATATAGGAGAATCTAATTTATGATTTGCTTGGGGGAATTCAATTTATGGTTTTCCTTGGGAGATTCTAAATTATGATTTTATGTGGAAGAATATTTTTGGTTTGAATTTAGGGTTTGGCATGGAAGAATCTTTATGGTTTGAATTTAGTGTTGGTATGGACAAATCTTTGGGTCTTATATGGTTTGAATTTAAGGTTTTGTATGATGGAATCTAGGGTTTACCTGGTGGTATTAATGGATGTATATTGGTATTAGGGTTTGTACGATGATATTAAGGTTTGTATGGTGGTAATTTGTAACACCCCCAAAATTCACTACTGAAAAATTTCGTTAATTAAAAGAAATTTAGCGGAAGCGATTTGATAAACCGTGAATTTTGGGAGCATTACCGCCACACTTAGTACCAGACCGGTTCACTCATACCGTTCCAGTACTAAGTGCTAAGGCTAAAGGAGTAAAATAAAATTTTACGAGAACTTAAGCATTTGAATATCAGAGTAGCACAGTAAATACTTTACAAGAGAAAACATTCAACCACGGTGATTACAAAATAACAAATACGTTGAATTTAAATGAGACAATTTAAAACCCTAAAAATTTCCGGACAGTACCTTACGCTCTCCCCAAGGGCCCACTTGAATAGCACCTGAAACACAACCTGCGAGGGGTACTGCCCATTGAATAGGCAGGGGCCCCATGAAGGGAACCCTTCAGTACTACGGTACTGAGTAACCCTTTAAAAACGCACTTAAAATACAGGCACACATATTACACATGATACTACTACATTCAGATATGACCATAGGTAGAAACATGGTATTCAGATCCAATTCTTTGTACATCCAATAACTCAATCATACATTAATGGCGTATACGTAAAATTCACTTTCATATATTCCATAATCAATCAACCAATATCAAATAGGCCATGATCAGTAATCGAGATATTTTTCGGGCCTTGAGGCCATTAATCAACAGTCTCAAGGACTAGTATTTTTCCATAACTCATTCACATTAAATTTTTATTGAGCTCGGGACCTCCACTATTATTGCCGGTGGACCGGAATATAAAATCATCATCCAGGGCACAACGCTCCTGGCCACTATTATAACCGGTGGACCGGGATATATAAGGAATCATCACCCAGGGCACAACGCTCCTGGCCACTATTATAACCGGTGGACCGGGATATATAAAGAATCATCACCCAGGGCACAACGCTCCTGGCCACTATTATAACCGGTGGACCGGTACTCAATACCATAAATCGCTGGGCCCGGCTCATTAATAATCCACTTTCAATTATAGTATCTTTCCTTTCTTAAATCAGCACATCAATCATATTTATTTGCCTCGATAGGGAGATCAATAACCCGGGACACAAAGGTACACCGGTCGCACTGGCGCATAACAGCAACTCAGTACCCTTCAACTAGTAACCCAGGGACGCAAAGGTACCCTGGTCGTACTGGTGCATAAAGCTAACTCAGTACCCTACCGACAAGGACACCTAATCCTTAAGTATGCATACCCCCTAACTAGGTCCGTAGAGCTAGAAAGAGTAGATATAGGGCCTGGCTGGGGCTCAAAGGCACACCAGCAAATACCAAACCATCGTGGACTAAACCACGTCCTTAGGGTAGCGACCCCTAAGGAGTCACCATTCCCGATCTCGAGGTCTTTCACTTTAAGTATTAATATCTTAATTAATAGTGATCACAAAAACACAACAATACGATAATTATCCTCTTTTAATCGTTCAGATATCATCAGAAATCTCTTATTCAGGTGGTCACCCAAAGTAACATAGGAGAATCATTAAAGCCATCCTAAACTCGTCTAATTCCAAATTAAAACTCATTCTCGTGATACTCACTAATCATCAAATATTATTAACTCGTTAATCAACACTATTAGAGCCATGTTACGAATTCCACAATCATAATGATACAATAGATACAAACTACTTATTTACCACTTTACTTATAAAATCATTACGTCCCCTTCCTTTCTCTCTTCTTCTGCGTCCCGACCCAGCTGCCATCACCTTCCCCGACACTCGAACAGGCACGCCGCCGCCTGCAAGTGCCGCGCCGACCTGCTGCCACCGACAGCCCCTGCTACTCCCTCCCTCTACCCTATCCTCTTCTCCCCTCCTTCGAGCCGAGCTATCCCTGCACCCCTATCCATTTCTGCAACCTCCCCCTTCCCCGTCGCCACCCTCTCCCTGCCACCCTACCGCCTCCCTGCCGCCCTACGCCCTGCCGCCTACCCCCCTTACCCTCCCTCTTCTTTTTCTTCTGCCCTTCGTCCATTCCTTGCCCCATTTTCGAGCCTTATCTCCCTCCCCCGAGCTCCCTCCTCTCTCCTTCCTCCCTTCCCTCGTTTTTCTGTTTTACCCCGCGCCGCCACCGTCCGCCGCTCCTGCCGCCTCACCAACCCCCTGCACCACTCCCTGCCACCCTCCACCTCAGCCTTGCGCCACCACAACGTCCTCCCCGAGCCTTCTCGCAGCCCTCTTCCTCCCTCCTCCTCCTCTTCCCTTTTTCCTCCCAGTTTTTCCCCTTACCCCCGAGCCACCTGCAACCGCCTCTACCGACGCCGTCCGGCCAGATCTAACACAAGATAAATGTCAACCATCTATCTCATGTTAGATGCAAGGCTAAAACCTGTCAAACAATTAAATCTGAATTTCAAATCCCATCAAATAATTAAATCCGAATAGTAAACACTTATCAGAATACGAGAAATTTAAAGTCAATTACAAAACCCTTAGAAATCTGAAACCAATACTTGCAACTTCCAAAGGTTAATACAATTAAACCAAATAAATCCCGAAGGATAAATATCCGGATCGCCTACTCACTCAGGTCAAGTCTTCCACCCCAAAACAGTATCCGATCATAACCTGCACAAGAGGTCTGCTCCCCACCATCGGTGGATCATCACAGGACCCATTCAACCAGTGTAGTATCAGTACGGGTCCAATACTGAGTAAGTCTCGCTAACCTACCTTATAGGAGAGATATCATCAAGTGCATATTAAATTATAGCACAATACGTTAATACAATAACATACATACTCAAACCCACATCACAAGTCCTACCACACACATATAATAACATGCGAAACATATGTAATATCTTAAACCGATAAGAGATTCAGATAAACCAACCAGGCATTTATGGATAATGTTAAACCAACCAACCAGACATTTTTGGACAACGCCAAACCAAACCAAGCCGAATCAGGCATTTATCAAACGGGCATTTATGGGAAATGCCGAACCAAACCAATTAGGCATTTAGCCTCGCGGACATTACTTAGGGACATGTCCAGCCCCGAGCATTACTTAGGGACATGCTCAGCCCCGGTCGAGTAGACTCATTCTTTAATTCTCTGATAAATATAGTCAATTCACACCATAGTCTTTATCAATTCATGTGAGTGCGGGAACCCCACTATTATAGCCGGTGGAACGGTCATGAGGGTCATGCCCTGCCACTATTTTAGCCGGTGGACCGGTCATGAGGGTAACATACCCTGCCACTATTATTCGCCGGTGGACCGGTCTGGCCCCGACTCACATGATGTTTCACTGTAATTACTTCGTATCTTTCCAAGGTCTTATCTTTATTACGTTCGGTTTGTTGAGCACAGAATCCCCCACTATTATAGCCGGTGGACCGGTCATGAGGGTAACATACCCTGCCACTATTATTGCCGGTGGACCGGTCATGTAGGGCACCCCGGCCCTAGCCACTATTATTCGCCGGTGGACCGGTCTGGGTCCGGCTCAACATCTTCCTCTTTAAGTAATTAGTGTCTTAACATATCTTATCTGAAAGTATTTTACCCTTGACATGCATGGCTAACTTTATCCACACTTACCCTTCCAGGAGGGCCCATCCCATATCTTGGGACACTTGCGCCCCTTATCACACCTCGTTATCCCCTTCCCTTTTACTCTTACACATAATGAAGACCAACTCTTAAGGGTGTGGGTTAAGGCCCAACACCTTGTGAAACCACACTCCGCCCACTATCACTCTCTAGGGTTTCCCTTGAAACCCTAATTGGACCTATGTGGCCCAAATTTCCTCTTGCTTCACTACCATTAATTCATTTATCGTCAAACACCTCATCTCATTTAAGTTCAATCCCAAATCAATCACTACTTTCTCCCAAAACCCTAATCGGGTCCCTTATACACTCTTACACCAACCTACGTATTATTTTTCATCCCAAGTCTCCAAACACTCCACAACTCTCCCCTTAGCTAATTTACACTTTAATACAACTTTTCTCACGTAACGATCATCCTCATGCAGGTTTTATCCAACCCATGCAAACTCTCGAAGTTCCCATGCAAACCCTAGAATTTTCCATGCATAACTCTCATCCCTTATTCAATTTGGTCAACCTCATACCCCCCTTTAGCAACTCACTTCCCATTTATTTCCTTTATCCTTTCATCTCCATGTCATAATAATAATTACCCTAACATGCATGTCCTAGAGGGTTAAATCATGCCACAGTACATCATAATCACCACGTATGGATATCACATTCATGTCATGAGAAAACACATACCACGTACCTTAACTCCAAACTGCGCTATGCATAAAACACGTTAAGGATAAATCATGTGATACACAACAGGACATGATACATATACAAGGCACCCAAGGCATACCAGTCACATGACACGTAGGAACCTTAGCCACATCCTTACGAAACACCCATAAGTGGAGGTAAGTAGAACTTACCTGGATCCGAAGCTAGCTAAGCGAGATAAGAGGGAGAGAGAAATCACTAGCTCGAGGATCCACAATAAAGCTTTCCTAGATCGCCGATAGAAATCAGAACTAGGTTAGAAACTATCTTATCCATAAACAATTCACATATTATAATTAAATAAACACAAATGATCTTTCTTGGAAAACGTGTCCAAAACTTAGGACTTAAAAGCATAGCTCTATTAAGATTTGAGATTAAAAATAAATCCAAATGGATTAATACAAATACCACTTAGGACATTGCAAATTAATTTGGAAAGCTCAAGAAAGAATAATCGATTATAAATTAATTTATCGAAAATGACTTATTCATTAGGTTTTATAACTAAATAGGTAAACCGACAATTTATATAGAACTAGATCCAAACCGATTAGATTAAAACATAATTTAAATGATTTAAAACCCAAGGACAGAAATCGATTAAATAAAAGACGCACAACAAAAATCAATTTATAAAACACTCCCCGAAGATTAGGGTTTTAGGCCCGAAAATACAATTCAGTTGAATTCTATTAATTTAATCAAATTGAATGTTTAGAAATGCAAGGGCCGGGGTGCCCTACATGACCGGTCCACCGGCAATAATAGTGGCAGGGTATGTTACCCTCATGACCGGTCCACCGGCTATAATAGTGGGGGATTCTGTGCTCAACAAACCGAACGTAATAAAGATAAGACCTTGGAAAGATACGAAGTAATTACAGTGAAACATCATGTGAGTCGGGGCCAGACCGGTCCACCGGCGAATAATAGTGGCAGGGTATGTTACCCTCATGACCGGTCCACCGGCTAAAATAGTGGCAGGGCATGACCCTCATGACCGTTCCACCGGCTATAATAGTGGGGTTCCCGCACTCACATGAATTGATAAAGACTATGGTGTGAATTGACTATATTTATCAGAGATTTAAAGAATGAGTCTACTCGACCGGGGCTGAGCATGTCCCTAAGTAATGCTCGGGGCTGGACATGTCCCTAAGTAATGTCCGCGAGGCTAAATGCCTAATTGGTTTGGTTCGGCATTTCCCATAAATGCCCGTTTGATAAATGCCTGATTCGGCTTGGTTTGGTTTGGCGTTGTCCAAAAATGTCTGGTTGGTTGGTTTAGCATTATCCATAAATGCCTGGTTGGTTTATCTAAATCTCTTATCGGTTTAAGATATTACATATGTTTCGCATGTTATTATATGTGTGTGGTAGGACTTGTGATGTGGGTTTGAGTATGTATGTTATTGTATTAGCGTATTGTACTATAATTTAATATGCACTTAATGATATCTCTCCTATAAGGTAGGTTAGCGAGACTTACTCAGTATTGGACCCGTACTGATACTACCTTGGTTGAATGGGTCCTGTGATGATCCACCGATGGTGGGGAGCAGACCTCTTGTGCAGGTTATGATCGGATACTGTTTTGGGGTGGAAGACTTGACCTGAGTGAGTAGGCGATCCGGATAATTATCCTTCGGGATTTATTTGTTTAATTGTATTCTCCTTTGGAAGTTGCAAGCATTGTATTTAAGTTTTTAAGGATTTTGTAATTGACTTTTAATTTCTCGTAACGCTGTTATGCTTTAAAATTCAGATTTAATTGTTTGACAGGTTTTAGCCTTGCATCTAATATGAGATAGATGGTTGACATTTATCTTGTGTTAGATGTGGCGGTAACATTTTCCAAATTCGCTCCTAGCTTCCGCTTTATTCTTTCAAAAAAAATTTTTTTCAGGAGTGAAATTTGGGGGTGTTACAAGTACTTGTAACACCCCCAAATTTCACTCCTGAAAAATTTTTTTTTGAAAGATTAAAGCGGAAGCTAGGAGCGAATTTGGGAAATGTTACCGCCACATCTAACACAAGATAAATGTCAACCATCTATCTCATGTTAGATGCAAGGCTAAAACCTGTCAAACAATTAAATCTGAATTTCAAATCCCATCAAATAATTAAATCCGAATAGTAAACACTTATCAGAATACGAGAAATTTAAAGTCAATTACAAAACCCTTAGAAATCTGAAACCAATACTTGCAACTTCCAAAGGTTAATACAATTAAACCAAATAAATCCCGAAGGATAAATATCCGGATCGCCTACTCACTCAGGTCAAGTCTTCCACCCCAAAACAGTATCCGATCATAACCTGCACAAGAGGTCTGCTCCCCACCATCGGTGGATCATCACAGGACCCATTCAACCAGTGTAGTATCAGTACGGGTCCAATACTGAGTAAGTCTCGCTACCCTACCTTATGGAAGAGACGTAAACTATAACATCAAGTGCACATTAAATTATGATACAATACGTTGATACAATATTACGCGTACTCAAACCCACATCACAAGTCCGACCATACACATATAATAACATGCGAAACATATGTAATATCTTAAACCGATAAGAGATTCAGATAAACCAACCAGGCATTTATGGAT
This sequence comes from Tamarix chinensis, assembly GCA_030549775.1. Lineage (NCBI taxonomy): Eukaryota > Viridiplantae > Streptophyta > Magnoliopsida > Caryophyllales > Tamaricaceae > Tamarix > Tamarix chinensis. The sequence continues at coordinate 56,576,530 of CM060182.1, forward strand.
AATGTTAAACCAACCAACCAGACATTTTTGGACAACGCCAAACCAAACCAAGCCGAATCAGGCATTTATCAAACGGGCATTTATGGGAAATGCCGAACCAAACCAATTAGGCATTTAGCCTCGCGGACATTACTTAGGGACATGTCCAGCCCCGAGCATTACTTAGGGACATGCTCAGCCCCGATCGAGTAGACTCATTCTTTAGATCTCTGGTAAATATAGTCGATTCACATCATAGTCTTTATCAATTCATGTGAGTGCGGGAACCCCACTATTATAGCCGGTGGACCGGTCATGAGGGTCATGCCCTGCCACTATTTTAGCCGGTGGACCGGTCATGAGGGTAACATACCCTGCCACTATTATTCGCCGGTGGACCGGTCTGGCCCCGACTCACATGATGTTTCACTGTAATTACTTCGTATATTTCCAAGGTCTTATCTTTATTACGTTCGGTTTGTTGAGCACAGAATCCCCCACTATTATAGCCGGTGGACCGGTCATGAGGGTAACATACCCTGCCACTATTATTGCCGGTGGACCGGTCATGTAGGGCACCCCGGCCCTAGCCACTATTATTCGTCGGTGGACCGGTCTGGGTCCGGCTCAACATCTTTCTCTTTAAGTGATTAGTGTCTTAACATATCTTATTTGAAAGAATTACCCTTGACATGCATGGCTAACTATATCCACACTTATCCTCCCAGGAGGGCCCGTCCCATATCTTGGGACTCTTGCGCCCCTTATCACACCTCGATATCCATTCCCCTTTACACTTACACATAATGAAAGCCAACTCTTAAGGGTGTAGGTTGAAGCCCAACACCTTGTGAAACCACACTCCACCCACTATCACTCCCTAGGGTTTCCCTTGAAACCCTAATTGAACCTATGTGGCCCAATTTCCTCTTGCTTCACTATCATTAATTCATTTATCGTCAAACACCTCTTCTCATTTAAGTTCAATCCCAAATCAATCACTACTTTCTCCCAAAACCCTAATCGGGTCCCTTATACACTCTTACACCAACCTACGTATTATTTTTCATCCCAAGTCTCCAAACACTCCACAACTCTCCCCTTAGCTTATTTACACTTTAATACAACTTCTCTCACGTAACGATCATCCTCATGCAAGTTTTATCCAACTCATGTAAACTCTCGAAGTTCCCATGCAAACCCTAGAGTTTTCCATGCATAGCTCTCATCCCTTATTCAATTTGGTCAACCTCATACCCCTCTTTAGCAACTCACTTCTCATTTATTTCTTTTTATCCTTTCGTATCCATGTCATAATAAGTGTGGATATAGTTAGCCATGCATGTCAAGGGTAATTCTTTCAAATAAGATATGTTAAGACACTAATCACTTAAAGAGAAAGATGTTGAGCCGGACCCAGACCGGTCCACCGGCGAATAATAGTGGCTAGGGCCGGGGTGCCCTACATGACCGGTCCACCGGCAATAATAGTGGCAGGGTATGTTACCCTCATGACCGGTCCACCGGCTATAATAGTGGGGGATTCTGTGCTCAACAAACCGAACGTAATAAAGATAAGACCTTGGAAAGGGAGAAATAAGCGAATAGAATAACCAAAGGGAAGTACGTCGGCTAACGCAGGTAAGAATGACCTAGGCAATTTATGATTAATGAATGGATGGGAAAAGGGGGAATTAAATAAATAGGAGAGTGGAAGAAAGTAAAGTTGCTTGGGGAACACTAGGGTTTGCATGGGAATGATAGAGTTGGCAGGGTGGAAGTGTTAAGGTTTGCATGGGGTGGTTAAGGTCCGCATGGGGGCGAACCTTACGTATGGAAAGTTACTTTGGGGCGTAGGGAAGGTAATAGAAAGTTTGTTTGGGAGTTTGGAGGCTCGAGGTGAAAAATAGTACGTGGGATAAAATAAGGGTACATAGGGACCAACTAGGGTTTGGGATGGGAACCCTAATTTGAGGAGGTGGAAAGGAAAAGGAAAATAATAAGAATTTATGAGGAAGAGTGAAGTATGTGGGGGAGTTGAGTTGAGGGTCATGATTTGGGTTTCCGATGCGAGAAGTATGTTAAATACAAAGGGTGTTAGTGGCTTAATATAAGCGTAGGAGACAGCTCGGTGACCTAAACCGAGTGAGGATATAGATAAGATTGGATGTGTGACCTGTGTCCTATGTGTTGTGGATGCCTTATATGAATGCTGTGTTGTACTCTAAATGTCGTTATCTTACTTGTTTCGTGGGTAATGTGGCTTGGAAACAAGACGTGTACTTATGTTTTTATTCACATGTGATAGTACGAGTATGTCGTCAGTTTTGATGTGATGTGTTGAGAACTCTGGCCATGCATGCCAAAGATATGTCCTCGAATAAGATACATTAAGACACTAACGACTTACAGCGAAAGATGTTGAGCCGAACCCAGACCGGTCCACCGGCTATAATAGTGGCAGGGTATCTTACCCTCGCGACCGTTCCATCGGCTATAATAGTGGCAGGGCATAAGCCCTCGCGACCGTTCCACCGGCTATAATAGTGGGGGATTTCGTGCTCAACAAACCAAACGTAAAAGTGATAAGACATGGAAAGATACTAATATTACAGTGGAATACCTTGTGAGTCGGGGCCAGACCGGTCCACCGGCAAATAATAGTGGCAGGGTATATTACCCTCGCGACCGTTCCACCGGCTATAATAGTGGCAGGGCATGGCCCTCGCGACCGTTCCACCGGCTATAATAGTGGGGTTCCCGCACTCACATGAATTGATAAAGACTATGGTGTGAATTGACTATATTTATCAGAGATTTAAAGAATGAGTCTACTCGACCGGGGCTGAGCATGTCCCTAAGTAATGCTCGGGGCTGGACATGTCTCTAAGTAATGTCCGCGAGGCTAAATGCCTAATTGGTTTGGTTCGGCATTTCCCATAAATGCCCGTTTGATAAATGCCTGATTCGGCTTGGTTTGGTTTGGCGTTGTCCAAAAATGTCTGGTTGGTTGGTTTAGCATTATCCATAAATGCCTGGTTGGTTTATCTAAATCTCTTATCGGTTTAAGATATTACATATGTTTCGCATGTTATTATATGTGTGTGGTAGGACTTGTGATGTGGGTTTGAGTATGTATGTTATTGTATTAGCGTATTGTACTATAATTTAATATGCACTTAATGATATCTCTCCTATAAGGTAGGTTAGCGAGACTTACTCAGTATTGGACCCGTACTGATACTACCTTGGTTGAATGGGTCCTGTGATGATCCACCGATGGTGGGGAGCAGACCTCTTGTGCAGGTTATGATCGGATACTGTTTTGGGGTGGAAGACTTGACCTGAGTGAGTAGGCGATCCGGATAATTATCCTTCGGGATTTATTTGTTTAATTGTATTCTCCTTTGGAAGTTGCAAGCATTGTATTTAAGTTTTTAAGGATTTTGTAATTGACTTTTAATTTCTCGTAACGCTGTTATGCTTTAAAATTCAGATTTAATTGTTTGACAGGTTTTAGCCTTGCATCTAATATGAGATAGATGGTTGACATTTATCTTGTGTTAGATGTGGCGGTAACATTTTCCAAATTCGCTCCTAGCTTCCGCTTTATTCTTTCAAAAAAAATTTTTTTCAGGAGTGAAATTTGGGGGTGTTACATAATTATAGTTGTATGGTGGTATCAGGATTTATATGGTGACATTGATGGTTGTATTGTGGTATTAAGGTTTGCATGATTGAATTTAGGGTTTCACGTGAAATTTTAGGGTTTACATGAAAAAGGTTCAAAGGTTTGCATGGAAAGATTAGTGTTTGTATGGAAGTGAAATTTACATGTGAAAAGTTGATTTGGGATGTAAGGGAGGAAATAGAAGAGTTATTTGGGTGTTTGAACACTTTGGGTGAAAAATAATACGTAAGACATTATAAGGGTATGGAGGTGACTGAATTAGGGTTTGGAGTGATTGAATATGGTTGTGGGGGTCAAGTAGGGTATATGGTGCATGTCTAGGGTTTGGTGGTAGCACATGTGTAATTGGTGAATAAAGTATGATGATGAATATGGAATTTATGAGTTAATGATTCGTGCATGTATATGGTGAAAGCTTTTGAATAAGATACTTAAAACATTAATTATCTAAAGAGGAAGATCGTTGAGACGGGACCAACCGATCCACCGGTTCGGAATAGTGGTTAGGGTTTTTACCCTATGTGCGACCGATCCACCGGTTATAATAGTGGTTAGGACATGATGTCCTATGTGTGACCGATCCACCGGTTATAATAGTGGGGGATCCCGAGCTCAACAGTCACAAACCAGAATGCTTAAAAGATATTAATTACTTACAGTGGAACACCATGCGAGCCGGAGCCAACCGATCCACCGGTTAGGACGCGTAGTCCTATGTGTCTCCGATCCACCGGCTATAATAGTAGTTAGGGTATGATACCCTATGTGCCTCCGATCCACTGGCTATAATAGTGGGGGCTTCCGTACTCGCATGGATTTGATAAAAAGTATGGTGTGAATCGACTCTTGATCAGAGATCAATTAAATGATTAATCTGGACTACAATCGGGCCTTGTACTCTTACTTGGATGGTCGTAAGCACCTTATGTCATTGTGTTGGTAATTATGCACTTTTATGTTCTGCATGATTTATGTATTTGTGTGTTGGCCTTAGTGATCAAGTCACCTTACTCAGTACTGGACCCGTACTGATACTACCTTGGTTGATGGGTCCTGTGATGATCCACTGATGGTGGGGAGCAGACCTCTTGTGCAGGTTTAAGATCAGAGACTATTTTGGGGTGGCAGGCCTGATTTGAGTGAGTAGGCAATCCGGAATTTGACCCATCGGGTTTTATCTTGTTTAAATTTATTTCTATTTAGAAGTTACAAGTGTTATTTGAAACTTCAAGGGTATTGTAATTAACTCTTAATTTCTCGTACTCTGATTTTGTTGTATGATCTTTCGAAACCTTTTATAAATTGTTAATTTGAATTTAACGTAAATCTTTTCTTTAGCGTTAGCACTTGGTACTGGAACGGTAGGAGAGAACCGGTCTGGTACTAAGTGTGGCGGTAACATTCCCAGAATTCACAGGTTTTAAGTGTTTCTATCTTAATTGCTTCCGTTTTTATAAAAAAAAAAATTAGTGAATTTTGGGGTGTTACACAAACTCTTATTTTATTCATCCTTTCATTTCTAAAACTCTTAAACCTCAACCCATTATTGCCTGTTTTTAAGCAAAAGTGGGTTAAGAATCATAGATTTTGAAGTTTTCACCCTTTGTTTTCAAGCTCCATATTTTTAAATTAGGGATTTTCCTATTCTCCTTTTTAATCATCTTCTTCCTATTCTTAATCTCTTGTTGTTATTCTCAAATTCTAATTTTTTATGCATTTTTAGGTGATCCTAAGGTGGTAGAGGAAAGTGATTAAGTGGATTATCCTTTTTTACTTAGAAATAGGTGTAGCTAGGTAAGGTTGTTCACATCTTTATATTTAGGAGTTTTGATTCCATATGTTATTTAATTTTATTTCCATGATAACATGCTCTATGTTGAAAAATCATGACTTAGATTATTTAAACACATATTAGTGTAATATATTGATTGCATGAATAACATGTAGTTTTATGATTTTATGTGAAATATACCACACTACACCATGCTAGGCGTTGTTTGAAAATTTTGAGCATAATGATGTATCGTGTATGTTTTGTAAGCATGTTGTTAAGTGTTTTTTATTTGTGAAAGTATATGTAATACCCCGAATTTTTAAAATCCACATTTATTAAGTTTAATGATTTTATTAGCATAATTTGATGTAAACAATTAATCATTCTAATTTTAATTTGTTTTATGAATTTATTGACGATTTTGAATTTATAATTGACTGTAACTAATCATTTTCGGGAAGTAATATTTTATCGACGTTTTAATTAATTGAATGTAATATTTTCGGGAAGTTTAAATTAAAAATATTTTTGGAACTTATTTGAGAATTTCTTTTTGAAATTAATTTTCTTCCGTTCTATGCTTTTTAGTTTGCGGAAAACCGATTTTGGAAATTATTAAAATTAGTCTCGGTTTATTAGAATTTGACTTAAATATTTTATTATATGTTTTTAAATATTATTTCGGGGTCTTATGATGTATTTCCGTAAATAATATAAATTTTTATGTTCATTAGTAAATTATTCCGAAAATGTTTATGAAATTCTTTATATAACCTTTTTATTTATTTTAAGTGTTCTGATCGTTTCGAAAATAATTTTCGTTTAATAAATTTTAGATAAAGTCTTCCGATAATAATTTTTAAATATTTGGTCTTTTATTTTACATGTGATTTCAAAAAAAAAAAAAAAAAAAAAAAAAAAAAAAAAAAAAAGAAGCCCAACCTGTCGGGACCCCCCACCCCCTTCTCTCTTTTCCTTATCTTTCCCAGTCCCGACCCCCTGTTCCCGCAACCCTAACCCTAGCCGACCCCCCCTCGCGCCTCTCCATCTCCCCAGCTCCTCCTCCCTGCTCCTCCCTCGTCGATCGTCGGCCTCCAGCTGCCGACCACAACCGACCGCCTCAGCAGCAGCAGCTAAAGCCGCGCGACAGCAGCCAACGCAGCGGAGCAAAATCGGGCGGCGACAACGGTAGCAGCAGGCCACACAGCTCGCGCCACCGCCCGACCACCGGCGAGCTCGGACGACCACCGTCGAGCACCGGCGAGCACTGTTCGACCTCCAGCGAAGCTTCCCCGGCCCTCCTTGCTCCGATTTTTACTGATTTTTGTTGGTATAATTTTCTGGAAACCCTAATATATATATTTAATTAATTGGGTATGATTTAGCTTGTGATAAGCTAAATTAATTGTTTAATAATGTATATATGTGTTGTAAGATTGATTAGGATATATTAATTGTATGGGTTGTGTTGAAATTTGGAAAATTAAATTTTAGGCCGGGTTATGCCCAATTTTTTTTCGGATCCGTCCAATTTGGCGATTTTGGATAAATTGATTTCACAATATGTTTTAAAATGTATTTAATTTCATGTCGGAACCGTCAATTTGAGAAATTTATGCGGAATCAATCGGAATTTGATTTCTAGGTCAAAATTCGTGTGTATTGAAATTGGGTTGCGTAATTGAGTCGTTCCGCTCAATTGATTTTACAATATCGTTTGAAATGTATTTAATTTCATATTAGAAGTGTTGATTTGGGAAAATTGTGCGTATTTGACCGGAATTGGATTTTTAGGTTAAAACTCTTACGGGTCCAAATTGGATTGTGTAATCGGGTCGTTTTATTCAATTGACTATACAATTTATATTAGAATATATTTAATTACATTTCCGAACCGTCAATTTATATGTTTTGGCAATAATTGATCGGGTTTGCGTTTCGGGCTTAAAAACCCTAATTATGCTGAATTGGGTATTTCTTTTATTGGTTTTGATAAATTGATTATTTAATATGTTATAAAATGTGTTTAATTGCATATCTAAATATTCAATTTGATTAAATTAATAGAATTCAACTGAATTGTATTTTCGGGCCTAAAACCCTAATCTTCGGGGAGTGTTTTACAAATTGATTTTTGTTGTGCGTCTTTTATTTAATCGATTTCTGTCTTTGGGTTTTAAATCATTTAAATTATGTTTTAATCTAATCGGTTTGGATCTAGTTCTATATAAATTGTCGGTTTACCTATTTAGTTATAAAACCTAATGAATAAGTCATTTTCGATAAATTAATTTATAATCGATTATTCTTTCTTGAGCTTTCCAAATTAATTTGCAATGTCCTAAGTGGTATTTGTATTAATCCATTTGGATTTATTTTTAATTTCAAATCTTAATAGAGCTATGCTTTTAAGTCCTAAATTTTGGACAAATTTTCTAAGAAAGATCGTTTTTGTTCGTTTTTGTTTATTTAATTTGAATATGTGAATTATTGATTGATAAAATAGTTTCTAACCTAGTTCCGATTTCTATCGGCGATCTAGGAAAACTTTCTCGTGGATTGTTGAGCCTTCGATAGCTCTCCCTCTTTCTCAATTTGCTTAGCTAGCTTCGGATCCAGGTAAGTTCCTACTTACCTCCACTTATGGGTGTTTCGTAAGGATGTGGCTAATGTCCCTACGTGTTATGTGACTTGTATGCCTTGGATGCTTCGTACATATATATCATGTCCTGTTGTGTATCACCTGATTGTCCTTAACGTGTTTTATGCGTAGCGCAGCTTGGAGTTAAGGTGTGTGGTATGTGTTTTTCTTATTATATGAATGTGATATCCATATGTGGTGATTATGATGTGATGTGGCATGATTCAACCCTCTAGGACATGCATGTTAGGGTAATTATTATTATGACATGGAGATGAAAGGAAAAAAGAAATAAATGAGAAGTGAGTTGCTAAAGAGGGGTATGAGGTTGACCAAATTGAATAAGGGATGAGAGTTATGCATGGAAAATTCTAGGGTTTGCATGGGAACTTCGAGAGTTTGCATGGGTTGGATAAAACTTGCATGAGGATGATCGTTACGTGAGAAAAGTTGTATTAAAGTGTAAATTAGCTAAGGGGAGAGTTGTGGAGTGTTTGGAGACTTGGGATGAAAAATAATACGTAGGTTGGTGTAAGGGTGTATAAGGGACCCGATTAGGGTTTTAGGAGAAAGTAGTGATTGATTTGGGATTGAACTTAAATGAGATGAGGTGCTTGACGATAAATGAATTAATGGTAGTGAAGCAAGAGGAAATTGGGCCACATAGGTCCAATTAGGGTTTCAAGGGAAACCCTAGAGAGTGATAGTGGGTGGAGTGTGGTTTCACAAGGTGTTGGGCTTCAACCTACACCCTTAAGAGTTGGCTTTCATTATGTGTAAGTGTAAAGGGGAATGGATATCGAGGTATGATAAGGGGCGCAAGAGTCCCAAGATATGGGACAGGCTCTCCTGGGAGGATAAGTGTGGATATAGTTAGCCATGCATGTCAAGGGTAATTCTTTCAAATAAGATATGTTAAGACACTAATCACTTAAAGAGAAAGATGTTGAGCCGGACCCAGACCGGTCCACCGGCGAATAATAGTGGCTAGGGCCGGGGTGCCCTACATGACCGGTCCACCGGCAATAATAGTGGCAGGGTATGTTACCCTCATGACCGGTCCACCGGCTATAATAGTGGGGGATTCTGTGCTCAACAAACCGAACGTAATAAAGATAAGACCTTGGAAAGATACGAAGTAATTACAGTGAAACATCATGTGAGTCGGGGCCAGACCGGTCCACCGGCGAATAATAGTGGCAGGGTATGTTACCCTCATGACCGGTCCACCGGCTAAAATAGTGGCAGGGCATGACCCTCATGACTGTTCCACCGGCTATAATAGTGGGGTTCCCGCACTCACATGAATTGATAAAGACTATGATGTGAATCGACTATATTTACCAGAGATCTAAAGAATGAGTCTACTCGATCGGGGCTGAGCATGTCCCTAAGTAATGCTCGGGGCTGGACATGTCCCTAAGTAATGTCCGCGAGGCTAAATGCCTAATTGGTTTGGTTCGGCATTTCCCATAAATGCCCGTTTGATAAATGCCTGATTCGGCTTGGTTTGGTTTGGCGTTGTCCAAAAATGTCTGGTTGGTTGGTTTAACATTATCCATAAATGCTTGGTTGGTTTATCTGAATCTTTTATCGGTTTAAGATATTACATATATTTCGCATGTTATTATATGTGTATGGTAGGACTTGTGATGTGGGTTTGAGTAGGCATACTATTGTATCAACGTAATGCAACATGATTCAATATGCACTTGATGATATCTCTCCTATAAGGTAGGGTAGCGAGACTTACTCAGTATTGGACCCGTACTGATACTACACTGGTTGAATGGGTCCTGTGATGATCCACCGATGGTGGGGAGCAGACCTCTTGTGCAGGTTATGATCGGATACTGTTTTGGGGTGGAAGACTTGACCTGAGTGAGTAGGCGATCCGGATATTTATCCTTCGGGATTTATTTGGTTTAATTGTATTAACCTTTGGAAGTTGCAAGTATTGGTTTCAGATTTCTAAGGGTTTTGTAATTGACTTTAAATTTCTCGTATTCTGATAAGTGTTTACTATTCGGATTTAATTATTTGATGGGATTTGAAATTCAGATTTAATTGTTTGACAAGTTTTAGCCTTGCATCTAACATGAGATAGATGGTTGAAATTTATCTTGTGTTAGATGTGGCGGTAACATTTCCCAAATTCGCTCCTAGCTTCCGCTTTATTCTTTCAAAAAATTTTTTTTTCAGGAGTGAAATTTGGGGGTGTTACAGTATACTTATAAGGTATAAGTTGAGGCTTGATTTTGAGGTTTATTAGGTCTTGGGGATTCCCGACCCTTTGGCTTTTTTGGGAGATTGTGGATGATATAATTTAACTAAATTAAATTATTATGTGTTTAATAAAATGTGGAAATTTGTGTGTTAGTAAGGTTGGGTTTTGGTGGTTTAATGCTAAAAAATGAACATATGGGTAATTTAATCAATTTGGAGAGCTTTGGTGAAATCTAAGTTTGTCATTGAGTTTGTTGAGTTTTTTACTTACATTTTAATATTTATATATAACATGCCAGGGTTAGTTAAGTATGAGTTAAGACATAAATTTTGCAAGATTTGAGGTGTTTAGATGAAAAAAGGGTAATTTGGTCATTTTATGTTATTTTCATAATTTTGATATTGTATAAGTGATATTGGGCTAAAATATGATAAGGGTGTTACGAGATAGGTTTGAGTTAATTATGAGTACCACAGGTATTAATCTAACGTGAAAATCGGATTAGAAACCCTAAGGATATAGTTGGTATTTTGTGTGTAAAATGTTGGATTTTAACTCTGATTTTGGATTAGTGATGTTTAATATGATATGTTAGAGTGTTGTAATAAGTTTGGTGAGTTGTTGAGTTTTATGGATAAAGTTAGAGTTTCTTAATGGTATTTTAGTCATTTATGTAACACCACGAATTTTACTATTAAAAATTTTCATTTTATAGTGGAAGCTTGTCACCAAAATACTAAGGGTTACCAGCGTAATTAATATAAGTTTGGTTTACCATATTATCCTCACATCAATCATAATTCTAAAACCATTAAAATTAAAACAGGGTAAATAGAAATGAAAGAAGCTTTTATAAATATAAATATGAGTTTAGAGATTAACTCTAGGGTACAATAATAAAATACAACTAAAAGGAATACCATGGATCGAAGAGTCCAAAAGGTATCAGACTAAAAATATCACCCGGATAACATGACTCTTCGCCCAAACACCCAGTATAAGAAAAACCACTCCTCCCCATACAACGCATCAAAGACAGCAAATTCATCCAATTGGTCCTCAAAGACTTGCACAAAAGGATTTGAGTCATATGCTCGTAGGAATGAGTACTACCCATGAAAAGAATGATTAGTACGCTACATATTGAGTAAGATAACAATATAATATAAAAAAATGAAATACATATAATCACATGCATTCACAACGAAAGGTAGTATACATGTAAGGTATAAAAAAAAAAGAAATACAAAGTCATTATTGGTCCATATTTATATCTGAAACACATCTTAGGGACAACACACCCAAACTACTATTATCATCTGGTAGAATGAGCACAACACCTCTCAGGACAAAATGCTCATAGGCCACTATTCTTAAACCAATAGAACGGTTTAAAGTACCTCTCAGGAACAACACACCCGAACCACTATCATCGTCTGGTGTAACAGACCAATTACCTAGGTCCTGATTCACGGAATCTTCCACTTTAAATGATTAATGTATTAACCATTAGTTACTTATCTCAGATCATATTCTTATTCGTGTTGAGTATAGGATCTCATTATTCTTAATTCAGTGAAACAAGCTAAAACACCTATTATGGACAACACTCCTAAGTCACTATTATCATCTTGTGAAACGAACCCAATATCTCTTAGCAAAAAATGCTCTTGATTTACTATTCTTAAACCAATAGAATAGTCTAAAGCACCTCTCAGGAATAACACACTCGAGCCACAATTATCATCTGGTAGAACATACCCATAAACACCTCAGCCTAACTCACATGATCTTTTACTTTAAATATTTGTATCTTATTCGTGATTGGATTGGTGAGTAAAAAGCATAATTAAAGCAAGAAAGACATCAATATACAGACAATAAGATCGTTCTCAAAAGTTAAAATGTTTATTTTTTCCCAGAACCCTAAATTTACGATTTGGACATAACTTCTCTCATATTGATTATTTATCCACGAAATTTAGATATCTTCCTCAAAATATAATAATATTATTATATTTAACATATCCAAAATTAAAGGTCTAACTCCTATGTCTTACACATGTGATAATAACCCTACATCAAAAGTTACTATTCACAAAGCTTCTAAAACCCTAATTTCATAGGTAAGTCATAACTTTTCCCATAAGACTCATATAATTACCGAATTCAATATAAATCCCTAAAATACTAATATTAACAAAATATCCAAAATTCATGTTCAATCTCTAATGTTTTGGACATGTGATAATAACATTACCGTTTTAATGTTACTATTCTCAAGTTAGACAATTTTCTCATTTCGAGGAACTTATGACGTTCATAATCACTCCAAACACTCCACATGATATTATTAGAATTTTTTAAATCTACTTAACCCATAAAATATCAAAATTTCTATATTAACCCACATTAACCAACATACCCTTAAATATAGCCAATAACCCTTATTTTACACTAGTAATCTTATATCTTCAATATAATTATTTATAAATCATCCATTTATCATTATACATCTTAAATATACTTATTTCCCACTTATATTACTTTATTAGGCTCATATTACTCTCCTATGTGTTATACTCATCCACAAAATACAACTTAGTGTAGCAATCTTCATATCAGCACATCTTTCATCATTCTTACTCCTTTTCTATCATATCATATGTATTATCATATCATATCATTAATAGGACGCATTTAAACATATAATCACAATATCATGATAATACACATATTCATGCAAACATTTAACACAAAACCCTAAACATCGACGAGTATCATCACAAAAAGCCTTCGGTCTCTAAGCGTGCTTAACCTATCCCGCCTCTTCCAAACCTTTCTATTAATCACCTAAGAAACAAATAGCAAAACACCATTAGAAGTAAATGATATAATTAACGAAGGGTTAATGTAATGGAAGGGTGAAGGAAACAAGAAAAACCAAACCAAGGCTCAAAGGGAGTCTCAGGTAAAAAAGTGCAACAAGGAGACACTTTGATTGTCTTGGCCAAATGAGGGGTGATGTTTTTGGTGATTACTACTGAAAAGGGGGTAGTTTTGGTGGAAATGGGAAAAGGGTAGGGCTAGGCTTCAGTGAAAATGGATGATGGTAGGGGGTATTGTAATCCACTAAAATTTTAAAAACCTATAATTTAATAAAAAAAATTTATTTGGGATAAATTAGCTTTTATATATATTTAATTTAATTATTATTTGAATTTTTGAGTATATAAAATTGGATAGGAATATTTAATAAATTAAAATAAATATTTTATTATTTTATTATACTCATTTTATTTGAATAAATTCCCAAACCAATATTTTTTTTAAAATTAACCTTTTTAAATCTATATATTAAATTAAATTATTAAATTTATTTATCTACCAAAAATATTGTATTCTATTATTTTATAAATTAAATTATTTTATTTTTCCTTTCCTTTTTCCTTTTTCCCTTTTCTTTCTCCTCCTTCTTCTCCTTTCTTTCTTTGTCCTTTTTCCTTCTCTTTGGGATGCCAGGCAGGCCTGCTCCTCCCCCTTGCACGCCTGGGCCGCTGGCCCATTTCTCTCCTTCCTTTCTTCCTCCCTCGCGTGCGTCATCCAGTCCAACCCCCTTATTTTCTTTTCTCCCTTTCCCCCAACCGGGCAGGCCTACGCCTATCTTTCCCCTCCGTCCAGCATGCTCCCTCCCCCTTTCCTTTCTTTCTTCTTCTACCTCCTACCCCAACCAAGTGTGCCTCTCGATGCCATGCCTAACCACCTTGCCTGCAACCCTCCTACCTCCTTACTACTCTCCCTACCTCCCTCTCTCTCCTCACGCATTCCCCCTTTCTTTCCCTCTTCTTCCCTTCCCTCTCCTTGCCACCCTACAGTCTGCCCCGGTCGGCCACCTACTCCCTTTCCTCCCTCTTCTTTTTCTCCTCCTCACCAGCCTCTCCCCTGCCCATTTTAAGCCCTCCTTCCTTCTCCTGATTCCTTTATCTCCCTTTCTTCTCCTTTCATCCCCTCCCCCTGTTTTGCACCGCCGCCCAACTTCGTTGCCTCCACCGTTGCACCCACCACCTACGCTGCCTCTTGCCACCTTCTACTTCATCCTTATATTACCACACCACTACTCGAGCCACCCTGTAGCCTACCTCCTTCCTCTCCTCTTCTTTTTCTCCCTTCTCAGTAGCCACCCTACACCTTCTTCTTCCGCCACCTTTGCTACCACCCGAGCCACCAAACCACTCCTGCAACCTCCCCTACCACCCCTCACCTCCTTTGGCTGAAACAAACATCTGCAGCCCTTCATTTTCCCCCTCCCTTTTCCTTCCTTCTCAGCCCTCTCCACCTCGGTACCCACCTCACAGCCTTGCTGTCGCCGCCGCGGTCGCCCTTGGCTATCGAAAACCCATCCACGACCACCACCTACAACCCTTCTCCACCTCTACACCCTTCCCTTGTCCTAAATCCTCCCCCACCTTCCCTCTTTCCTAGCCCCAAAACCCTAACCCAAAAACACCCCTTCCTTCATTTCTCCTACCACCTTCAACCCCTTCCAACCCTTGTTTCGCATGCAGCTCATGCTACATGAGTAGTTTGATTTGCTACCTTCTTTTGGATTATTTTGGTTAATGATTTTAAGGTATAATAATATTTAAGTTAAGTATTTCATTAATTAATTTTTATAAAGTCTTATGCTTTGGTTTTCTCATTCCGAATATGATAAGTATTGATATTATTTTTAGGTATTAGTTTTACTAATCAAAGCTTGAATCTCTAACTGGAATACCGGTAATTTTTGATTTTGTGGGAATTAAGGTAATCGTTAAACCCCACTTAAACTTATGGATAAACGTATGCTAGTATATTAGGGTTTTAATATATTATTATTCATGATATATGTTGTTTAATATAATATATGTAGTTGTTTATATTGATTGATAAAATAAAAGGGAAAGCATGTTAATTTATGTGCCACATGTGGAAAAAATGCTTAAGGAAGAAGTTTGATTATTGATGGAAATGTTAAGTACTTATCCATGACGTATTATGTTATTAATACATGAATAATATTATTGTGAGCCCTAGGGGTATTTTAATAATATGTCTTGTGCAAGAGTGTGGCCTAATATGTGTGGGTACTAATGAGTACTATATTGAATAATAATAGTTGGTGGAGTTGGATGATGAGAATGAAGTATTGATATTAATATTTTAGGTGGTGATGGTGGTGTAATAAAGGGCAAAATGGTAATTTTATAAGTAAAAGGGTAGTATGGTAATTTTGGAAGTAAGGGGGGAAATGGTAATTTTGTAAGTAAAGGGGTTAATATAGCAATTTTGTAAGTAAAGGGGGTGAAATGGTAAATTGGTGTAAATGAAGGGTAAACTGGTAATTTAACAAAGTAGAAGGGTAAGATGGTAATTTGGTGTAAAGGAAGGGTAAAATGATAATTTAACAAAGGAGAAGAGGAAAATGATAATTTAATAAAAGAGAATGGTAAAATGGTAATTTGGTGTGAAGGAATGGTAAATTGATAATTATGATAATGGAGAAGGGCAATTTGGTACTTTAACCAACTAAAGGGTAATTTGGTAATTATGATGCAATTTGGTACTTTAACCAACTAAAGGGTAATTTGGTAATTATGATAATGAAGAAGGGCAATTTGGTAAGTTAACTAACCAAATGGCAAATTGGTAATTATGATAATGAAGAAGGGCAATTTGGTAATTTAACCAACTAAAGGGTAATTTTGTAATTATAATAAAGGGGAAGGTGAAACGAACCCCCAAATTGGGTTTCAGAAAAATGCAACAATAATCGCAGAACAACCGAAGAAGGGATCCCAATCATACTGGTGCACAAGGGCAGCATAGCATCCTACTGACTATCAACCTAGGGACACAAAGGTACCCTAGTCGCACTGGTACACGAAGGTACACAGTATCCTACCAATAAGGACACTTAATTCATAAGTATGCATACCTCCTACTTAGGTCCATAGAGATAAATAGAGTAAGATACAGGGCTTAACCGGAGCACTAAGGCACACCGGTAAAATCCAGAATAATTGTGGCAAAACCACATCTTTAGGGTAACAACCTCTAAAGAGCCACCATTCCCAATCTTGAGGTCTTTCACTTCAAATATTAGTATTTTAATTAAGGTAGCCATAAAAAGCACACATTAATTACATACTTAACCATTTTTATTTGTTTCCAACATTATGAATTAACCAAAATCATAATTATTGTTAATGTTAATATAAGTAGTCTACTAAGGCCATTCTAGGCTTAAATACTCTCACTTAGGCACTTTAGGTCAACATGACCAAAATACCCCTAAGGCTAAGGTGGCATATTTACCAATCATTAACATCACAAAATTCATTTTATTTCATCAATATGCTATAAAAAGGATAACACACCATTATTAAATTATCGATTATGAAGTTAAGTTACCCAACACACCAAATGACTATTTTACACATAAAATCCTAACATGTGCTTCTATAACAACCAAACATACATTCTCATGTTTAAATTGACATGCAATTCCTATATGTTTATGAGAATATCATCATAGCATACCCCAATTTACCGAAATATCCTTAAACATGCAATGGTAATAATTATGTTGAAACATGAACCTATAATACAGTAAGACCTTTATACTTGTGCTTGATAAAAAAAATACCACATATCATATATATTCATTAACATATTCATCAAGGTACAATCCAAATTATCAAATACCCCTAAACCCTATAATATTTATAATCATGCTTGAACAGGTGATAGTAAAGCAATAACCCCTATTCTTATATTTGACATTAGTTAATACTTATCATGTAGGTTTATTAGACTAATCACCGTATCACATGAAAATTACTAAAATGTCCCTAAACTATATATTATTGATTATCATGCTCAAATAAGTGATACTAAGACAATAAACCCCTATTCTCATACTTAACACTAATTAATACTTATCATGCATGTTTATTAAACTAATTACCCTAGTATATGCAAAATTACTAAAATTCCCCTAGGTTATATAATATTACTATTTATGTTTAAACATATGTTACTAATACTACAAACCCTTATTTTCATGCTTATAACCAATTATTACTTATTATGCATATTTATTTATATAACCCCCATTGAATATGTAATATTACCAAAATTTTCCTAGGTCATTTAATAATAATAATCATACCCAAACATGCATTACTAACACCACAAACCCCTATTATCATTCTCAACACCACATAACACTTAGCATGCATATTTATTAAGAAAATCACCACCATACATTAAAATTACTAAAATACCCCTAAGCCACAAAATATTAACATTCCTGCTAACACATGCAATTATAATGCACCAAAATCCTAAATCCATTTTTAGCAACTTTCATAACACATTAGGCATCCCGTTTAGGGTTAAACATCATGATATATCCAAATGACCAATTTGCCCCTAAAGATCATAGCAGTAATATTTTTACTACAAGTGTCCATACATACTCCACCTAGCATTTTATGTACACATAACATCCATCATTAAGCATTAGGCCCCTTCTTAATCATCCTTTCATACACATCACATCATACATAAGATAACATGCATTCTTTTCCATTTTCCAAGATAACATTAATAATCATGGGATTATTTATAACATATCATATCCACAAAAATTATATGTCAAAAACCCTAATATGCTAACATACGATAATCCAAATATTTTAGTGGGGTATAAAGGTTACCTTATTTTCTAATAAAAACAAACTTTATCACTATCCATTTAAAAATTCTTATGCTATATTTTATAAAATTTTGTACCTGAATATAATATCACAATATAATATTAATATTAGACAAGTGAAATAATAATTTTTATTAAAAATACTTATTAAGTATAATATTACCAAAATACCTTATACCTTAATATTATTAAAAAATGCCTAAAAATATACAACATAACTCACGTTGCATGTGCAGCATGAGCTATGCAAGTTGGACGAATGAGAAGGAAATGAAAAAGAATGGGGTGGCTCGAGTAAAGGGTTTGAAAGAGGTGGTGGGAGTGTTGGTCCAGGTTGTTGGGTGCAAGAGGTGGATGGCGGTTGGAGGTTAGGGTGTAGGTGGTTAGAAGGTGGTAAAGGTAATGACATGGCTGTAGGGAGGGAGGTGCGGAGAAGGAAAATAAGAGGAAGAAAGGAGAAGAGGAAGAGAAAGGAAGGCCTGGAAGGGTGACTCGGGTGAGGTGGTGCAAGGGGGAGGTCAAGGTGGAAGAAGGCAGTTGGAGGGTAGTGGTGGCGGAGGAAATGGAATAGGAAGAGGTGGCCAAGGGTGGCAGGTGTAGGGATGTCGAAGGGGAGAATAAGAAGAGGGAGGTAGGGTTGCAGGTGATGTTAGGTGTTGGCTACTCGAGGCTGTGTAGGGAGGAGGTAGGGTGGAGGAGATGGTGGCTTGGAGATTGGGTTGGTGGTGGAGACGATGGAAGGGCTACAGGGATGCATCAAAGGATAAATAGGGCAAGAGAAGAAGGGAGAAAAAGAGAAGAGAGGATCAAGGGGAAGATTTGATCACGAGGCACAAATGAGGTAGAGAAGAAGAAGAAGAAAGGGAGGTATTCGACGTGTAGTGTTAGGTGAGGTGTGCAGGGGGGAGGTCGAAGCCAGAGGAATAAAGTAGGGGCAACAACGACAGGGATGAAAATGGAAGGGGAAAGGCATGTGAAGGAAGGGAATTTTAGGGGCTACAGGGCTAGAAAAGGAAGGAAATGGATGGTAGTGGGAGAAGGTGGTGCGGGGCGTCTGGTTGACAGAGGGAGTGGTGTAGGCTGGCAGGGGTGTAGAGGGAAGAAAGGGCATGCGAAGGGGAGGGGTGTTGGGGGTGTTCGGCATGGGTGATGTAGACAAGGAAGAAGGAGGGGGGAGGGGAGATGGGTTGTGCGGGTAAGGCAAGAAAGAAAAGGAGGCTGGCTGGCCCGCGTAGGAGAAAAGAAGAAGAGGCGAGGAGGGGCTAGGCTGGCCTAAAGGAAGAGAAGAGAAAAATAAAAAAAGGAAGGCCTAGGTTGCCTGAGTGGGAGAAGAAGAGAAGGAAAAAGGAAAGGTTGGGCTGGCTAGGGGGAAAAGAGGAGAAAGAAAAGGAGGAAGGTGGTTCGGGTTGGCTCAAGGAAGAAGGAAGAAAAGAAAAGAAAGAAAGAAAGGAAGAAAAAAAAGGAAAAGGAGAAAAAGAAAAGGAAAATATTTTTAAAGTTAGGTTTAGCATTTAGATAAAAACTGGCTATTGGAAAAAATATTAAATTAATTTATCCAAAAATTAGGGTATTAATTTAAGAAAATAATTTTGGTAAAATTATGGGTTTGGGAATTTATTTAAATAAAAATAGTAAGATAAAATGATAAAAATAATTATATTAATTTATTCAATAATTCTATCTATTTTTTTAAATCAAAGGTGCACAAAATAATTAAATCAATAATTTAAGATTAAATTATTCTAGATAAAAGGTTGAATATTTAAATTTTAGGTTTTAAAAATTCGGGGTATCATAGTATAGAAGTTGCAAGGCAATCGTGTACTTGAACCTGTTTCTCATCACTTTTTGAGGGGAAAAAAGGGTAGTCTTTGCTGAAGTACCCAACCACCCATCATTAATAATTCTTCCAATAGGAGCGTCATTATTTTAATTCTGTTTAAAGTTTAACATTGTCGAGGCTCTTGGTTTTTCTCTAATTCTCTACTGTACCTAAATTAGTTTTTTTTACTAATGTTGGTGAAAATATAAAATTTAAGATGTTCAAATTTAAAATAACTATATTTTACTCTCCCACTAGGTGTCATGAGATTTTGAAAGAATATTATATTTTAATATAATTTTGTTCTTTATATCAATATTAAACTTTGTAAAATTGTAATACTAACAACATTTTATTTTATAGGGCCTCGATATTTTATTTTTTAGCCTAAAGCCCCACAAAAGTCGGGACATCCTTGTGGAGTGTCATGTTGATATACACATCCGGGGAGTATTTCAATGGAGCTTATAAGATGATAATACTTGTAGTTCCAAAGTGATGCAAAGCTAGAATAATCTCCCCGTATACTTTTTGACATTCATTATTATGGAACCCATGAACTATTATTTTGGGAGGGTTTGGAATGATATGAAGGTAACCAAACTCGATGACAAACTCAGTCTAACATATAACAAATCCACAAGATCATCAAAGTGTTTGTTGCCTTGGTACATCAAATCTGAATACTCTAAATTTGGATTGTTATGGAAGGGTAAGAAATCAGCCTAAAAATTCATTTAAAACAATTTATAATTATCAAAAGAGTTGGCTACAATTGAAAAATAATAGTAAAATATATCACTAGGATATTGCACAACTATCATATCAAGACACCACTTCTATTGAATCAAGTTATCCATTGACTCAGGAGGAGAATTATGACGCATAGTATACCATCTTATCGATCTAGCCTTTTCTAATAGTAAATATACATGGGATAAATATCAAAGAAAGTATGGAAAATACTCTATAACACCCCCATTTTTCACTCTTATAAAATATTTTTTAAAAAGAATAATGCGGAAGCAAACACAAGAAATAAGGGGTGTTGCCACCACACTTAACATAAGATAGGTATCCCTCATCTATCTCATTATGGGTTCATGGCTAAAACCCTATCCACAAAAAAAAAATAGAAACTCTCCAAAACCTCACCTATAAAGTCGGTAAAAAACAATGTAAAAATATCGTAGATAAATCAGCAAAAAGAATTGTGTTTCAAAATCTTAATCAAAAAACAAAAATATGAATGTCATTTTACAACACCATATAAAATTTCAATAAAGTGATATAACTTCCAAAACATTTACAAGCAATTACAGAAATTATTGGGGGATAAAACTCTAGTTAGCCTATCTCTTAGCCCCAAACCGGAGTATAGACACACAAACACCTAACACAAGCGTAGTATTAATACAATGATGTACTAAGTAAATAGCCCAACTCATAGAAATAACATATATACATTGAATGTATGACTGTGACACAAGGAAAATGAAATCTTGATTAACATGTAAGAATGTAAACAATGATAATTGCATGCTTACATGTTATCATGTATATGACATATCATTATGGAAGATTGAAGAACTTACTATACAAGAGAGCAAGTCAAACATAAGAGTTCTCATTTCACACTCATATAGAGTTAGATGACATGGTATATTCACTTGCACACAAATATTAACTTATTGTCATGTAATCCTTTTACTTTTCACCAAATCATTTATTAATCAATTCCACCAATAACACTATATCACACATTCTAATTCATAATCTTTCCCATTTCCTAACATATGAAACCATAGTTAATTTGGTTCACTTATTTCACTTATCCATGTCCAAAATGTAGTATATCTCACATCCAAGGCATGATAACCAAAGAACCCACAACAAACACATCATATATAACTATACTACTATGGTAAACACTATGACCTATATCTCCACGACTATGTCCATCGCAACCACTTAGTATACCCTAAAATTTAAGTATTGATACCTTTTATAGGACTCATAGGTCATGTATAGAGAAGAGAGAGGGGTATCATTAGTGTTCGGCAGTAATATTACAAAAAAATTACAAGAAAGGAATCTACCACACAACCCTACCTTGGAGGTCATCCCGAAGCTACTTAAGGTGGACTTAGACTATATACAACCACCAACTATGGCCATAATTGTAACCTATATCATAATTACCATTTGTGGAGTGAAACCACCGGCTATGTCCACTATGGTGACCTATAGAACAATTTTCATATTCCATTCCTTGCACCTATCACTTGAATTATTCACCACTTATTCCATGACCACATATTTTACCAAAAACAAACCATCACTAATGTTCTTGGAAAAATTCAATCACTTGAATTTAAATTAACAAACATAATAATCAAAAGAATAGATCATAGTAAACGTATACAATTTACATAGGATAACAACTTATAAAATACAAATACGAAGAATCATGATTCATATCTATGAAGAACTACTTGATATTACACCATAAGATCAATACAACATAGGAATGTCAAAATAGCCAAATGGCCAAGGCACACAACCATGGTCATACTTGCTCATTTTAACTTACAGCTTCGTATAATATCATGCCTTTAAAACACATAGATTTCACAATATCCATATTTGCATGCTCAATACGAAACACTCATACAACCTTTAGCATACTCATAACACAAAGCACATGCTTTCTCGACTAATTATAACATGATCCTAGCATGGCCAAGATATGGAACAACGCACATCAACATATAAGAGTCTATTAAATATAAATTTAGGAGCCCGCCTAGCTTCTATGCTATCATATCACTAGAAGAAGGAAAACTATAGCTTTGGGATTCACTAGAATGCCTTCCTATATCACCTTTGAAAATCGCAGGACTAAGTTAGGAAAAACTAATCAAAACATAGAATAATAGAAAATAATTTAATTTTATCAAAATCCACTTAAATTTTTAGATAGTTGATCTAAGATGATAAGTTAGAAATGTAATTTATTAAAATTTAAATCAAACTAATTGATCAATAAGTAAAATAATAATCCACAACTCGGTTTTAGAAACTATTCCCTAAAATTAGGGTTTTAGAGCCTAATATACAAATTTAGACAATTCAAACTACTTAACCCAAACTGAAGGTCTTAGAATGCAATTAGATCTATTTTATAACATATTTAATAATCAATTAATCAAAAATAATAAAGAAAACACCTAATTTAATATAATTAAAGTATTTGAGCTTGGCATACAAATTCTGTCAAATCTTGCTAAATATTTAAGTTGACATTTCAGAATTGAAAATGAAAATGTTATAATACAAATTGTGTAATAAATTTAAACAAAGTAACTCATAGATCAATCTGATTTAAATCTGTAAGAGTTTTGACCTAAAAATACAATTCCGATTACTATCGTATAGATTTCTCAAATTGACGCTTCTAACATGAAATTAAATATATTTCAAAGCGTATTGTATAATCAAATTATAGAAAATAACTCAATTGGATAAATTCAAACAATATGGGTTAAAAAATCCAAATATCAAATTTTAATCACATACATCACAATTAACCTGTTCAAATCCATTATAGAACTCATTTCCTCTTTATAAATTAGCAGTAATATCCCAACATTTACTACTAAAAAATTTTATTTTAGTGGAATCATAATATCAAAATAGTTGGGTGTTAACACCATTCTCTACATAAGTCTAACTTACCATACCATCCTTATATCAAATACAAGAAAAAAAAGTTAAGACTTAAAGCATAATAAATAGAAAATAAGAGAACTCCCATAACATTAGATAAAAGTTTGGAGATTATGCACAAGTACAATATCAACATACATAAAAGGGATACATCTAAACTAAGAGTTTCAAAAAGTATCCAAACCAAAAGTGATAACCAAATAACAAGACTCTACACCTGTAATACCCTATTTCTAGAAACCTTATTTACAAACCAATAATTGTGCATATTAGTTGTAATGATTATTTTAGGATATTTAGAAATAAATATATTGTTAATATTTATATTATTATTATTATTATTATAACTTATTAGATATATAAAGTTAGTTAGGGTAAAATTTACTATATAATGCGTATTAAATTTTTAAACCTAAGATGGATTGTAACAGGTATTCACTTTGTTGAGTAAACCTAACCCGATAACTTGATAAATTTTACTTGGATATGCCTACCTGATTTTTCAACTATATATTTACCCTATCCCACTATACACCCTTCACTTTTTCCTCCTTTTCTTTTCTGCATGTTTTCTCCTACTCCTACATGCCATCACCCTACACCACACCTCCCCATGTTTTCTTATCCTTGTTTTGCTTCTTATCTCCCTGCACACTACCTTATTCTTAATCCCTTCTTCTCTCCTTCCAGTTTTGTGGCCAAACCACGAGCAACCCTGCCTTCTTCCACTCTATCTCCCAAGCTCCTTCACACTGAATCTCCCTCTCCATTCTCCAAAGTTGTGCCACTATCTTCACCATTTTATTTTCTATAACGCACCCCTCCACCGGCCTCCTTACCTTGCCACTAACCACCACCACCTATCCCTCACCCCCTAAATAAGAAGATCTTGACAAAGCTACCCCAAAACCCATGTATAATCCCCCTAAAGTAAAGCTCTCTCCCTTGTGCAACTTCTCCACCCCCCTTATCTTCAGCCTTTCACATCGAAACCACCACCACGCCATTGGAAAAAACCACCATTCCTCCCCCTTTTCGTTTATCCAAGATCACCATTCCACCTCTCATCCCTTTATCAAAACCCATTGAATCCTACCACGTCACCTTCATCCAACTTTGTCGAAGCGCCACCTTTGCTGCGCCATCTTTCACTGAAGCCCTTCCCACCTGCTTCAGTCCCTTTTGTGACACCTTCTACTTCTCCCTTTACTGCACTTTTCCCTGTCATTCTCCCCTCCCCTACACTAGCCATTTCTTCCCCTAGCACCAGCCAAGTCCACCGTTGTCCTCTTCTCCTTCACGGCAACACCCCGAAGCCTTTCTCTCTTATTGCTTGAGTTTTATTTGGCTTTCTTTACCTTATTTCATCCAATTAATAATCCTTAAATTTTTTTATTAATTTTAGATTATTTTTGTGCAATATTTAATGCTAATACATATGTGTTTGGATGTTAACTTCCTAGATAATTATTGAGAACTTTAGAGAAGACTTCTTTTTGTAAGCTTGGATTAGGTAAATCCAATCACTCATAAGATGGTAGAATTTATATGCGAACATACTAGGATTGCTTAGACCTAGAATAATTCTGGGGGTTTATACTTTTCAAGTATTATGACATGCATGTTAAAATGATAACATGTTGAGGAGATGATACGTATAATTGTTGAAAGTTAAGCTATATGCATGGTAATGTGTCAAATAATTTGTGTCCACATGCCTAAGGTTTTGTTAGGAATTCCAATATTGTTAAGTTATGATTCAAATTCCATGGTAAATACCTCATGATTTCTAATTCATGGTAGTTAGGGTTACGATGACTCGTAAGGAAGCATACACACATGATTAGGGTTAGTTTATGACAAATTCTATTTACATGACCTAGGGTTATAAATATGCCCCTACATATACTGTGATGATAATATTCTTATTTAAATGATGTTTTATGCTTTAAATGTGTACGTACATGTTGCATGGAAGATGTGATATGTGAGAGTTGCATGATTAGATTTTTGTGGGCACATCATCGCCAAAATGCAAAGATTAATTACGTACTAAAATAACGTGGAATATTACCTCTTTTCCTTCTCATGAAAAATCTCTCATAATGATAGTCTTTGGTATGAAAATGAATAAAATGGTGAAACTAGGGTTTTGGAGGGCATTTTGGTAATATTGATATAATGTATCTTTTACAAATAATTGGATGCTAGGATGGCCTTAGACTTTTGATCTACTGACCTTAGCTTTAGCTTGACTTATTATAGACCTATGATCTTCGGGTTTACCTTAGTAATTGGAAATAAAAGGAAAAAAGGTTAATAATTAAAAACAGAAATTGTTGTGTCGTATTTGACTTTTGTGATCACCTCATAAAATATTAATACTTGAAGTGGAAGACCTTGAGTTGGAAACGGTTTGATCTTTGGGATTAGCTACCATAGAGGTGAGGTTTTAGCCCTCATTTATTTTGGTTTGCTGGTGTACCGTTGTGCCCTAGTAAAGGTTGTACTCTACTCTATAAATGACCCGCGGGCCCTATAGAGGGTATCAATACTTAAGGACTAGGTGACTGAGGTTGGGAGGTACTATGTAACCTTTGTGTGCTAATATGACCAAGTGTACCACTATATCCTTGGGTTCGAGGTAAGGCTATTATGTTGCCTTCAGGTACGGGTACCAATATAACCAGGTGTACCTCATTTTTCCTCTGTTGATTGTATCCCCCTTGAGTAGGTAAGTAAAAATGGGAATATCATTTGTGTAATAAAATGAAAAGAAATGATCTATTGGTTTGGTAGGCACCTTAGTGCCTTACCTTGGTATTGTTTTAGACTATTGGTTCGGTAGTTGCCTTAGTGTCCTACCACTATATTCAAAATCTATTTAATTAATCAGATATGACTTTGTACCTCGAAATGATGAGAAGTTAATTGGTATGTTTTACTGTTAGGTTTGATATTAGATATTTATATACATTGTTCCATGTATATTGTTTGTGGCAATGGTACATGCTTTATGCTAGTATGCTTTTCAGATTTTGTGTGATTGTGTAAAATATGGGTATGATGCCTCTTGTAAGGTATTATGATTTACTCAGTACGAGAAATTCGAGCTAATACTACTTTTGTAAATGATTATGGGAGGGTTGTGGAGTGGAATGAAACATATAAGAGCTGGAAGGATAAGTAGAGTCCTTAGGAAGAAGTCCCATTTTTAGAATAGGCTTTTGGACCTGAGAGTTAGGACAAATCGGTGTTATACCTTTGAGTACTTAGGTTTATTTATGATTGGTTTTCCTTTAGACTCTTATATCCCTTGCTTTATTTTATTTATACCGTTTTACTAATAAAATTTATCTGTAACCATTATCTATGTATGGTATTATATTCCCGCTAATCTACTTTGGTTTTGGTTTGTTTTAGCTTTAGCACTTGGCATAAAAAAGGCGAGAAAGCCAGAATTATGCTAAGTGTGGTGGTAACACCTAGTAATTGGGTAATTAATGCTTTCGCAAAATGAAAATTTTAAGTAGGTAAATTGGGAATGTTACAACACCTAACTCCAATACATAAGAATCACTCCTCCACAAATAAAGCATCATACACACCAAAGTCATATAAAATTTCCTCATTAACCTACACAAAAATATCTAAGCTATCTACTCGTAGGAATGAGTAGCACCCATGAGAATGATGATCAGTACACTACGTACTAAGTAAGGTAACAGTACAATCGTAGTAGTTACATAGAATCATACATTCATATAAAAGAATAAACATACATGCATGTTAACATAAAGTGATTCAAGATAAAAACTTATTCCAAAACTCATAATTATATATAAAAATAATCCATAATTTTATTTATGTTGAGTTTAGGGACCTCACTATTCTTAATCTAGTGGAACGAACTAAAGCACTTCTAAGGATAGAACGCACCCAAGCTACTATTATAATCCAGTGGAACGGACCAAACATATATTGAGAAAATACCCTCCTAACCACTATTCTTAAACTAGTATAATGGTCTAAAACACCTCTTGGGGAAAAACACACCCGAGACACTATCATTGTGCGGTGGAACGAACACAACACCTCATTCCTGACTCATATAATATTTTACTTTAAGTGATTAATATCTTATTCATTATTTAATTTTTTTATAATCATATTCTCACTCATAATTAGTTTAGGATCCCTACTATTCTTAATCCGATAAAACATAATTATGTAACTCTTGAGGAAAAATGCACCTGAGTCACTCTTATCATCCGGTGGAGCAAACACATAATACATCAGCCCCGACTCATATGATCTTTCACTTTAAGTAATTAATATATTATCCTTATTTTTTATATCAAAATCATCATATAGGAATCATGTAGATATTCACAACACATAATTGAAACAAGTAAAGTATAATCACATGGTTATCAAGGCATTTCCCCGCGTAAAAGATCCATAATTCCCTTAAGAAACCCTAATTTCACAAGATGAGCATAAATTCTCCCATGAATTAAATAATCAAAATTTTATTACACCAACCTAAAATAATATAATTAATATCATACCAATATAATTAATATCATACCCAAAAATTAAGGTTTAAATCCAACATCTTACACAAGCGATTATAAGCCTGCCAATAGGGTTACCATTCATAAATTAATCCATCTTCTCATTTTATTATATTTATGATACTTATTATTATACCAAATATTATAAGTATCATACTTAGCATATTTACGGTCTATTACCCTTATATAATCACTATAAATCCATATTTAACCTTTATTGACCAAAATGGCCTTTATTTTACCGAAAGCTTCAAATCTCATTTTAGATAACTTGTGTCTTGATCAAACATCATCTGATCAAATTACTCATAAAATAATTTATAATACCGTCAAAACTTATTGTGCCATTATTATTTTCCATATTATCATCACATGACCAAAATACCCTTACGTTAGCTAAAATACTCATATTTTTACAAAAAATCTTGTAAGTCCCAATATTGATGTTTTTCAACCTCTAATATATATATATATATATATATATATATATATATATATATAATCATCATCATCATCATCATCATGAAAATTCATAACCACAATTATATATAGATACCACATATCTTGATTCATGCCAACCAAAATAATATGCACAAATGCATACTTTCACAAGCTCCTCACTTTTTCAATTTACTTTACAAGATGCCATATAATAACATCATCCATATAACATTACTAAACATGATATTACATACAAATATACGCGTTGCACATAAAATCTTTAGTTGAAACAATTATCCTTACCAAAAGAATATAGGTCTCTAAGCACGTATAAGCCTAGTATACCTTCTCCGTTATTGCCAAAAGAACACCTACTAAACAAGAATAATACATAATTAATACTTAAGAATAAAACCAAGGAAAAGTAAGGTAAAAGATGGTGGAAATGGGGATAACAAAAACAAGTGGAGGAGCATAGGCTGAGTGAGAGTGTGATGGAATGCACATTGCAAGAATTGGTGCACAGTAGTGCTAAGGTGGATCTTGGGGAGGGCACGATTGTTTCAAGGAGAAGGTTATAGGGGCACAAGCATTCATGTTTCACATGCACGTGTTGAGAATGAAAGGTGTGCACAAGCTGTGTGTGAAGCCATACATACATTATACGAGAGAGGTATAATTGGGGCATGTGAGGTTTACATGAGTGTGTGCCTAAAAAAAAATATGAAACATAGTACAATAGGGAAAGGAAAAGGAGTAGCTTGGGGTGGTGATGGTTGGGCTACGATGAGAGGGTTTATGGGTGGTAATGGTGGCTAGTTTTTAGGGAAATGGCAATGCTTAGTGGTCAAGGTTGTCTAGTGGTGCTGGTGAAGAATGACAACAATGCATGGGATGGGAAGGAGGGAGTAGAAGGGTATAATTAGGAGCCTAGTGGTTCTTAAAGGTAAAGGTAAGGGAGGGAGAGTGAGTTAGGTGAGCAATAAATGAGGTAGAGAGATTTGGGGGGAGGGATATATATGTGAATGGTGGCATGCATGAGGTGAATGGCAAAGGGGGCACATACATGGGTTAAGGGTGAGGTACAATCACAGGAAATGTTTGGCTAAAATGTCAACGAGACATATCTAAGATTTTGTGGGAGGTGGTGATGGTTGAGATGGGTTAGGCTTTCGGAAGCTTAACAGGGGGACTTGATCGCGGTAGAGAATAAGGAACATGAAAGGTGGAGAAGAGGAAGAAAATCGGGTAGGATAAGGAAAGGAAAAAAGGGAAAGGATAAAGAAAAAAGAAAAAAAGGATAAAGGAGTATGGGAATATGGTTATGATTAGGTTTAAAATTGTGATTAAAGAATTAAAGTAAGATTAAAATATCAATCATCTAGAATTAGGCTAAGGTTAAAATATTAATAACTTGGAACAAAGATTAAGATTTAGTTAAGCTATTAATTACTCAGGATTATAGATAAAATTTAGGATATTATCTTAGCTGTCCTCAGGATTACATGTAATTGTGACACTCAAATTAGCCTTGAGTTTCTTAGAAGGTCATTTTCTTTCCCAAGAAAGAGTGAGGATTTGATTTGGAAAACATTTATGCTTGGAATGCTAATTTTCTTTATATATTTGTGGCTTTTACATGATTAAAGGAAAGTTTACACAAAAAGTGGTTTCATTACCATTACTTGAAGCTTGGACCCATGATATCCTTTTCTCCTAGCCATGATACTTCCTTTAATGATATCCCTATGAGTGAAAGAATAGTTTGATTGAACTCCTGAATTAGTTTCCCTATCATAAAAAACTCACCCACAACCCCATAAAATTAGGTTATAGAAGGTTCCATACTTCTTGTAAGAACCTAACAACGAATCCATCAAAGTCTGGTGCTTTGTTATCCCCTAATACAAACAATGTGCTCTTGATTTTAGCATTTGTAATAGGACATAGAAGAAAACCCTACAAGCTCTCATCCAATAATAATACTTTACTAAACACTAGGCCATTAATAGTAAAACACAGTGACATAGAACCAAGCAACTCTTGATAGTAAGATAATTCCATAGCCAAATCAAGAATTAACTCACTGCCATCTTGCTTAAAGATTCTAACTGTGAATGCCTTGCTTTGTCTAACCTTTATCGAGTCATGAAAGTAACTTGATTTCTGCCTTACAAAACTAGCTATTGCTTTATTGAGGAAGATATCTACTTTCTGAGCCAAACAATAGTATTAAGGAACCCTTAATCTAAATAAAAAAGGATCCTCTTCCAATCTAACTTGAGTTGCACCTCTTTTTCTTCTGCTCTTGAGATTATATGGGATACATTTTGCTTGTTCAAGAGCTTCAAAGTAGGATTTAAATCTCTCAATCCTTACAAAGAATAAACTGATAAGTACTAAAGCTTTTAAAAAAAATATATTAACATGTGGTTAGAGGAAGGTCTTAGTGAGAGGAAATAACGCAAGGCATGTGGTTAGAGGAAGGTATTAGGGAGAGAAAATTGGCACTGAAACAAAACTAGTGTAAAACACAATGTTATTCATCATAAACCTATCAAGCTTACACTTGATATTTTTTTTAGCAACAAACATACTAAAACTACCAACACCTGGAACATTTGTCAAATAATTCACCACATTATAATTCTTCAAATCAAAAGCTTCATAATCAAATACCTATTGTTATTTTGTCTATCAACAATATTAAGGGGATACTTATTGTCCCCACACACAACTTGCATGTATTCAATATTACAAGACAAATTTGAACATTTCTTTTACACTTATAGGGTAAGTTGCAAGAGGATATGGGTATGAGATTGAGGATAAGTACTACATTCCACCTAAACATATATAGGTAGACTGAGAGGATGACTCAAACCTTATAGGATATGTTGTGGTCTCATTCTTTTAACTTTTAGGGTAGTTGGGATGACATGTTACACTTGGTTGAGTTCTTATACAACAATAATTACAATGCTAGCATTAGGATGCCACTATTTAAGGCATTATATGAAAGTCGATGCCATAAACCTTTATGTTGGAGCAACATTACTAAGACTATTGTACTAAGGGTCATAGATGATTAAGCAAATGACTTGGCATATCAAGTTTATTTAGAATAGGATGAGATCAACTCATGAAAAGTAGAAGAGTTGTGTGGATTTGATGTGATGCGGTGATAGTTTTGAGGTGGGTGACATATTCCTTCTTAAGCTAATTAATAGGATGTATAGGTTTGTTCAAAAACATAAATTCAGTTTAAGACACACTGGATTATGTGAGATACTTGACAGAGTTAGCAAAAGTGTCTACCATTTAGCATTGTTAATTGATTTAGCTTGTGTCTATGCCATCTTTCGCATTTTTTGGTTGAAAAAAAAATATTATAGATCTATTTCATGTGATTCAACCAAATAAATCAAGATTGATGAGTTATTAACTATGAGGAGAGGATGTTGAGGATTATCAACACTAAGATATGGTAGAATTGAACGACTTCAGTACCACTTTATGAAGATTTTTTAAAGTTGCTATGGAGTGGAGGGGTCTGTATGGGAGACAGAGGTTGACTTTCAAAGTCAAAATCCTAAGCTTTTTGTTGTAGACACATGTTTAGTAGATTAGGGTTCCTATAGCTTTTAAGAAGTTAGTAACATGATTAATGTCTTAGATTAGTGATTGTCTTTGCTTCCTTAGAACTTAACTTGATTGATCAGGATTACTCTTACCCTTTACCCCGTTGACTTATCATTCTTCTAACTTTGTATATATTAAATTTTTTTTCATAAATCTTTTACTTACTTTTCATGGACTCTAGGGATAAAGCCTCTTTGAGGGGATAATAATATAATAAATAATTATTCTAACCTAATTATCTTGAGTTTTAACATAAGTAATTATTTTAAAAGTATCATATCCTTAATGTCCTTTTCATTCATGCCAAATGTGTTGGTGTGTGTCATCATCATCTTAAAAAAAATAGTCCACCGTTTATCGACTAGGCATCAACTCCCTTCGAACAGTTAGAAGTCATCCTGTAGTCCCAGGGAGTAGGGACTGGAAGTCGACCAGGCACACTCTACGATCGACAAGCTAATAGGTTTCTTCATTAACTTATCTTATTTTAATTCGTTTGAGATTCAAACCACTTCACTAACCAAATATTTTCATATATTTGAGTTCTTTATATTATTTTACACCTATTTCAAATTTTAAATAACTTTTTTGATTTGTTTGATATTTCCCCAATAATTAGCATCTAATTTGATTTTATGCCTATATAAATTATTAAAACTTGA
This sequence comes from Tamarix chinensis, assembly GCA_030549775.1. NCBI lineage: Eukaryota > Viridiplantae > Streptophyta > Magnoliopsida > Caryophyllales > Tamaricaceae > Tamarix > Tamarix chinensis. The sequence continues at coordinate 56,609,477 of CM060182.1, forward strand.
TTTTGACCAACCAATGGCTTGAGTTGACCATTAAAATTATACATTACCCTTTCATGACAAAATTTGCCTTTTACTTATTAATTCAACAAAATTTGAGCCAAAATCATGACCTTACACCCTCCTTACATTACTTAGTTGCTCTCTTGAATATCAAATCAACCATTTGAGTTAATTCTAAATAAAGCTAACCTATCATCTTCTTTCAATCAATTTTTTTGTAGCTTGAATGTGGGGGAAGGGGATTTTATTACCTTATAGCCTTTTGTTCACTTAATGTCTCATTAGCATTTTTATCTTAAATATTTTTCCTAAGTCTTTTGTTTGGTTTCTCTCTTATCTCTCTTTCTAGTCATTATTGAGACACTCCCTCTTTCATCCTCCTTTTTTGTTACTCTCTTTTTTCAGCTATTTTGAGTTTTGATTAACTTGTTCTCTACTTTTAGTAATAACAAGTTAAAGTTTGAAGATTAGTGAAAGAAATATTATTATCCTTGGTTAAAGTTCATCCATACCAGGTTGAGGGTTTACATCTTTACTTTTCTTTAATCTACACTATTTTTCCTCCTTATATTTTAATGTTGAGATAATTTTTATAAATAAATTATTCTTTTATTTTTGGTGATCAAGTTTCCTTAGGTGATGGATGTGAGTAGGTTTAGGGGTAATTGTGCTAGAAGACTATTAGCTTGGTAATATGATGTTCTCTTTATATATAGAAATTTTTTGTGCTATATGTTATATTGTTAAAAATTTAATGTATGATAGTATATTTATTTTCAAGAAAGGTATTGTTTTTTGTTTAATGCGCTTGAAAAAATAAATTGTATATCATAAGTGAAAAATGCCATGTTTGGGTCATTTTTAGGTTTTAAGAAATATAATGATATTGTGCTTATCTTATATTTTATTTTTATTGAGAATGTTATTGTATGTGTTTTCGTGTATATAAGTGTATTCTTAAATATTATGAAAAATGGTTGAAAAAAAATCATGTATATGTGTATATTACGCTCTTTACCTTATGGCATTTATATGTGTTTTTAGTTGTTTTAAATTTACTTAAGTATGATATTAGAAGGGTGTCTGTATATATATATATATATATATATATATATATATATATATATATATATACATAGGGGTGCGCGCGCTCTTGTGTATGAATTAGGTATTAAACATAATGAACATCAAATTATGTGTTTTATATGTTTATCTCAGTCTAGGAGTTATTTTTTCATTTTAGTTGTTGTTTATTAAATTTGAATTATATCATTATACTTCTCATGTTTTTTAGATAAAATTTCACTAATATCTTGACTTGATTTGAAGTGTTTTATGGCTTCTTATTCAAATTATACGTTTTAAGTAATATATGGTATTTTTTTCTTGTCACTTATAACCTGTGATTTCTCTAGACTAAAGTGTAACTTGAAGAGAAAATAGTTAGTGTGAATAGAGGATTAAATGGAATTATTATGATACATATACGTTATAGTTTTTAGTGAAATGTGGCTATTTTTAGGTGTAATGGTATCTTGGTCATTTGGCATTAATGTGAAATATTTTATATTTGATATCAATATTTAATGTGATTATTTTGATATAGATAAGTATTCATTCAAATATCATTTGATGATAAAATGGGTGGACATTAACATTATATAACAAGGATTTAGAAATTTTTTAGGGGTACTTTGGTTATCTCATATGTTTAAAAATATGTATACATCTGATTCCTAGTATTAAGATGTTTTAAATAAAGTGTTTATGTGTTTTCTTAAGTTTGGTATATTAGTAATCTCATTTAAAGGCTTTATACTATAGTTGTTCGATAGGGTTTTATAAGGGTAAATGATATTATCTTAAGTGTTCTATTATTGTAATGTTTGATTAAGTCCTATGAGTTTTTATAATTATCTTGGAGTATTCAAGTGTTGAATTGGATTCATATTTATCAAATTGAGCCTTATTTGGCAAGTGATAAGTGATATGGTTAAGTGTGGGTAATAGTGTAACATTTTGTATTAAGTGTTTAAGTGTGGACTGGGGTGGTATGTGTGTGGTTCTTAATCTTAGAATAAGACATTATTAATTAAAGTGAAATGCCGCTCAAGTCAAGACTAGGATCTCACTATCCTTAGTTTGGCCTTCGAGATTAGATTTGTGTTTTATGTTTTCTTGTCATTATATTATATAGCTAAATGTCTACAGTAACCAAAGTGACCCTGTATCTATCCTATACGACTTATTCACGAGCCTATATAGGGATGCATATATTTAAGGATTAGGTATCTATTGTGATTTTAGCATCTTTATGGGTCCATGTGCTCAATTATCTTTAGACATATTTCTCATCCATAGAAAGATAATTGTTGGTATAACATCTAGTGGGTCTTATGTGTTAGATTATCCTTAGTTAGATATAGTGTCTCTAATCTCAAAATGGTTAATTAATTTTTACTATGTGATCATTACGTAAAAAAAAACTAATATGAGTTTCCATTTGAGTTTTGCCCTTATATCATGAATAATGTTATTGTATGAATAGTTTTTACTGTAATTGCATGATCTTATGTTGTTCTTATCACATTATGTTATGCTTGTGTGTGTGTGTGTGTATTTCACTATTCTCTTTCTATATCATTGTTAAAATTTGAAATATTTTTAGCCTTACACTTAGTATGATAATGGTACAGTGACCAAACTTATACTAAGTATGGTGGTAACACCTACTAGTTTGTGATTATGCTTCCATGTATAAAAAATTTTAGTAGTAAATTTTAAAGTGTTACAATTATCTATGTAACACCTAGGCACACCAACAGTAGGTAGTTACTTAGAGTGCTTTCAAGATTGATGACTAATCCCACAATTCAACACAAGTAATTTTCAAGTGTTTTTTATCAACTCACGAGCATATCGAAAAACTTACCTAGATGTCACCCATTATTAAATTGCTCCAAGTTAAGCACACTTATTTGTGAAGTTCTTTAAGGATAAATTTCTTGAAAAAAAGGTATATCCTGGTTATATAAATAGTATTATTAGTTCTTTTAAGCTCCCACTATCCACTATTAATTTGAGGGTATTGCATATTTTCCCACTCAAGAACACAATACCCTAGTGTGCGTTAACCATCAACTATCTTATTACAGTATATCCTAAGAATCATTCATATAGGTGATTGACTGGCTCATCTAAGTTTTTCTAGCAATCATGGTTTTTATTTGATACTATTTGTAATAGCTTGACCTTACAAAGACCATGGGTAGTTACTTATAGGGCTTTTGTGATTCATAACTAGCTTCATAAATCAATATGATTCATTTTGAACATGTTTTATCCTCACTCACACACATTTAGATAAAATTTTTAGAAGGTTACCTATTTTTAAATTCTTCTAGTTAATCACAATTAACTGTGAAGTTATTTATGGATAAGTTTTCCAAAAATAAGGTATACCTTGATTATATAGATAGTCTTATTAATTATTTTAAACCTCAACTATCCACCACTAATTTAGGGGAGGAAGATTATTACAATATAACTAGAGGTACTCATGCCAAAATCAAATCCCTCAGTTTCAATCTTATGATCCTCTTGATGTCGGACATGATCAGTGTCTGAAACATAAATAACTTTCCCACGTGTCACTCCTATTACTCTAACGATCGTAATAACTATCCTCTCTGCTACCTTAGTGGTAGTGGAAGTAATAATCCTTATATCCTTACACCTACCACCTCTACCAACCTTAAGTAAATTATAACAAAAAATATTATTAATACATAATATATTATTCAAAATTTAAATATAATATAATATTTTATTAATGGAGTTTATAGTTTAGGATTAAGGGTTTATGGTTTAGGATTAAGGCTTTAGGGTTAATGGTTTGGAGGTAAGGGTTTCAACCTAATGGGTTATGGTTAAGTGTTTAGGGTTAAAGGCCTAAGGTTAAGTTTTTGGCATTAAGGGTTTAAGGTAAGAGTCTGTGGTTAAGGGTTAAAGTTAATGGTTTGAGGTTAAGGGTTAGGGTAAGAGCTTGGGCCTAACGACGTTGGGGTTAATGGTTAAGGGTTAGGGTTTGGCAGGTGAGTGATGTGTTGGTATATAGGTGTTGCAGGTGAGTGGTGTGTGGGGGAACAACATAGGTGAGTGATAGATACGTGGGGGGTAGGAGTGTGTAACCTATTAGGGGAGGTGTCTTATAGGTGTGTTACATGCTCATGGGGAGAGATTACTGGTGTATTACCCATTTGTCTTCGAATTTTCATTCCTCAAAACATAGATACATATAACTATTAAACCAAATTAAAACAAATACATACAAAAATATTTAATCTAAATCGGTCTGCATATATAAAAACTAATTCAAATTGAAAACTTATTAAAATTTGAAAATCAAAGACTAACTCTCCATGTGCTTGTCAAATTGAAAATAGAAGTTTTGACTAAAAAAATAAGAAAAACAAATGACAATTAAATTATATAGATACTAACCTTTTATAGAAGGGGATTATGATTAAGTGCAAAAATAGTGATTGATTGTGGTTTAATGGAGATTTTTGTGTTGAATGAGAAATGAAAGAAAACATAGTAGTGAGAATATAGAAGAGAGGGTTGAAAGGGGATGAAAATGAGAGTAGTAAAATTAGGAGAAAAAATGTAGGGTGGTAAAGGGGTGTGAAGTAAAAGAAAAGGGCGAATTAAGAAATAGGCTAAATAATTGCCTACATTGAGGAGAAAAACTTTGAATGGAATTATTTTTGGCGCACACTTCTTTTCCCTAAGAAAAGCATACCATTAGGTACCATCTGATATGATGTGAGGTAATTGGGAAAGTTACACTTTCTAGAAAGTATGAAATTTAAGTTTGTTTTATTTGAAGTCAATAATAAAGTCAAAAGGATATGTATCTCCCTTTTACCCCTCCTACTCCTGTGGTTGATAAAGAACCCACTTATTGAGTGATACATTCCTCTTGTTCTCACATATAATCACTAAAAATCAAAGTAAATTAATTTTTTCTCCTACTTCATCAAGGTAAATCAAACAAAAATTGGTTTAATCGTCAGGTAATTATCAACGGGGTAGTAAGTTCTTAAGAAGTGTGATTTCGTCAAGTACTTATCATCTATTTTTACAAAAAATTCAATATATTATTATTGTTGTTATTATTATTTTGTATTAGAATAAATATTTCTTTAAAAACAAAATGAATAAATAATTGCATGCTATAAACCATTTACACATTTTTTTTATTTGTATATTTTTTATAATTCCATGCTATAAACATTCTTCTAAGTCTTTCACTAGAGCTTTTTTTTTGTTTTTATCAACCTAAGTGGGACCATTTGTCTCAAGTAGCATGTTAGTTGGAAAGTTTATCCCGAACTACTTCTTTATTAAGACTCCCGAATTAGACATCTTAATTTTGTATTTTTTTCGATTTTTGTCTTGCTTTTGCTGTAACTCTTATGGATAATGAGTAATGACTATAAGAGGAGTTGTAGGATTGTACCACAAGAATGGTTAACACTTGATAAATATATATTTTATGCGCTAAAAAAAAGGCTTTGAATATTTAACAATGGAGGTTCATTAAATAAGAATTGAATGATATTTATTGTTAGTCTAGAAGTCTATAGGTGAACTAAACTAGCTCAGTTCACCTTGTTTGTATAATTAAATAAAATAAATACGAACCTTATTCTTAGACTTATTGATTAAACAAGTCTAAAAAAATAAGACTCGAATTATTTTTTGACTTTGGTTTATGAGTTCAATTCATTAAAATTCAGTTCGGATCGTTCATTTAATTAAATGAATCAAATCTTAATCTTATTTTAAACTCATTTAATAAATAATTTAACCCAAATATAAAGATGTTTGTTCGAGTCGTTTATAGCATAAGGTGGGCTGCCCCTTGTTGTTCTTCTACGATCAGTTGATCATAGCCTCCTTGCATCTATATATTCATGCCTGTCCTAGCTCCTTTGTTCGGGCAATGATAAATCCCACTTAACTTTAAAGAGTATTAAAAATAAAGAGAAAGAGAAATATAACTTGAAAGAAAGAGAGAAAGATAAATATAACTTGAAAGAAAGATGGAGATCATATTAGTGGGAAGTATTTTATATTCTTCCAAGTACTTTTAGTTTTTCCTCAAGCGTCTATTTCCTCCTATTCCACGAGACAATATATTACTCCGTTGTAAATTTGATTATGCATATGGATCTATTATATAAGATACACTTCGTAAGTAATGCAATACAATAATATTTAATGATAAAAAAAATTATATATAGCAAATAATATTTAATAATAATGATTAAAATATAGAACACATAATTAGCAAAAAGGATAAGATAATTATTTGTGAGAGTTACATAGTCATTACGCTATATGTAATGTATAATTATTATTTTTTATCCAAACAATCACCTAATTAATGAAAAAGTTATTATAACATGCTCAATAATAATATATAACTAATATATGGTACTAATTGACATACAGCGTGTGATATATAACCGGTGACTTTATGTATAATATTTTTGACAAACAACGTATGATATATGATATTTTTGACAAAAGTATAGTATTAATATATAGTATATAGTATATCTAATAAATGTGTAAGATATAGTATATTCGACAAAAATGGAACATATAGTACACAATATTATTAAATGTTTAACATAGTATCTTTAATAAATATGTGATATATATAGTATATTTGATGAATATATAATATAAAATATAAATTATCTTAAACGAAAGTTAGTATATAGTATATCTAGGGAGTATGCATATATAGTATATAGTAACTTTGTCGAATGTGAAGTATATAATATAAAAGATATAACATAAAATATCTTTAATAAACGTGTGATGTATATAGTATCTTTGATGAATATATAATATAAAATATAAATTATCTTATACGAAAGTTAGTATATAGTATATCTAGGAAATGTGTATATCTAGTATATAGTAACTTTATCGAATGTAAAGTATATAATATGAAAGATATAACATAAAGAATCTTTAATAAATATGTAATATATAGTTTTTTTATTTATTTATTAAATGTGTATATCTAGTAAATATATAATACATTTATCGAGTGTGTAGTATTTAATATAAAGTATAAGACATCATATAATATATTTAATAAATATGTAACATATGGTATTTATCATTGAAAAAAGTTTAGTATGATTAATTGACATATAATATATAGTAGATAATATCATTCATCATCATAGATATAGCATATGTACTACAAACTTATTGATACATAAATTGATATTAGTATTATGTACTTAGTTGATTGGTGTATATGTAAATAGTTATTATTGTAGAAAATTATGGAGATAGATGAGGCAACATTAAGTTAATAATAGTAAATTTGCTACAATAAGAATACTACAGAGAATTTGATTTTAAAAATCGATCTAATTTGTATAAAAAAAATATATGTTTAATCTAAATAGGGAAAAGAATTATCAAATGAACATATTTAATACATTATAAAATAGCACATAAATTACTAAAATAATATTATTTTAGGTAAGGATATAATTTATACTCCCTTTTGATAAAGCGAGTCTCTCTCGATCATTTTCAAATTAACGTATCGTAGTTTATTAAGTGCATAAAATTATTTGTATTTATTTATTTTTATTTATCCTTTCATTATATTTAGATGTCTCGTGCAACGATAATCCTGACAATTTGAACAACACTCAAGTTTGAATTTTGCTAAAAGTGCTTTTCAACTCGTATGAACCTCATTTTCTACATAGTAAAAAAAATTATATATTTCGGACCTTTGCAGCCTAATTTGTATGGTAAGTTAATATCTTATTTAAATTTAATCTAAAGTGATGTATATTGGAATTTTTAAATATATGTTTGAATATTAGTTTATTTATTTAGAATTATTTTATAGAATTTTGCAATAAAAAGTAAGAATAAAATTAAAATTTTATATATAAAAAGAAAAAGCCGAAAATATGATGGTTACCAGATGATATCTTAGTAACATAAAATTTAGAAAATTTGTTCGAGTTGATGTTTTATAGTAATAATGACTTTTGTTTTATAGAAATTAATATTATATTAATGACTGCTTAATTTGTAGATGTTTATATTAATTACTGAGTATTTTTTATGTATGGATATATCGACTGCTTAATTTTTAGGCATTTATAATAACAATACGGGGAAATAAAAGGCAGTAGAAACATAATAAAAATGGTAAATATGTCAAAACTTTATTCTAAATAAGAATAGTTTCTTAATCCTCATGTCTACACTATCACGTCAAATACAAGGGAAACAAATAAAAATACAAAACCTACCAAGTTTGATACTAAAGCCCTTTCCAAACAAACCCTTCACCATATATGATGTTCTAGCGCGGTAGAAGCATTAGGGACGAGAGGGAATCGCCATTTGGGAGCCATGCAATACAGATATTAAAACTAATAATTACAATGAATAGTTAGTTGCAGCTTACTATCATATCAAGATTTATAACCTGAAATATTAAGTATACATTTTTGGCGAATCAAAATAATAAATTTTGTTTAACTTCAATTATGGTAAAAAACAACCAACAAAATTACAATGTCATATCACTTTTCTGACATAGTTATCCAAGGAATTATACGAGAACTGTTAACACCAGGTCCAAAATTTGCATAGGAACAACACCGGATCCTATCGGCTAATTACAAATTAGTTAAAAATCAATACTACTAAATGACTAAGTAATGATGTGTAAGCTATACTTTCTATAGTTTGAAGCAATAGATCCTTGCCTGAATTAAAATCTTGCTGCTAAAATCAGGCATCCATCGGCCTGCTATTGTAGCCAGCCAGCACAACGGATCCTGCTCCTTTACAATCGTTAGGCATCCTGACAGATTCAGTCAGATCAAACAGGTCAACCTCACCAGCACAAAACCTTGGCAATATACAACCTATACATACTTCATCAACAAAAATCCTCCAGCATGCTGCTATCAAGTCCTTTCGAAATTCAAGTCACGTAAGCAGATGGTTTTTTTTGAGCTGATTAATCGAAGTTCAAACCGGTGCTTGAGATTCTGATGAATTCCATATACGACCAGACAGGTCCCGCTTGAGAAGAAGAGCATAAAGCAGCTCGTTCCATGCATCAGGAACACCGGGAAGACACCAATGGCTGCAGTCCTGTCGGCGGAGAGATGCCAGTTTAGGACCCAGATAGTACAACGAGGAGTGGCCATCTTTTCGTTGTGAAGTCATATACGTTATGTTTAATAGCTTAACATCCTTGATCTTGCGTAAGTCAGAGTGAGCCGATAAGACGTCAATAACAGTGTTGAACTTCATCCAAGATTTGGATGGAACCAATGAATCGCCCAGCTCTGGTAAAGTCTCCAAGTGACAGGTTCCACCACTGTTCCAATCACCGCCTCTGCAGTTTATCCGCACGCGACAATGAGTTTGTTGTTGGTCATTAAAACCCAAAAAATTAGCCAGATCGACAGACAAAGAAGGCAGCAATTCAAACCTGAAGTGCACAGGCGCATAGGTACGAAGGAAGACTTGAGTCTTGCTGGTATCTACTTCCCTATTTATCCAGTCAACTAGTGTCTCTATGGATCTGCGATATGCAACTTCCACTTTCATCTTCAGTTTCACCTTTGCTCCTTCCTGAAAGTAACAACCTCTGCCCGACAAACAAGAAATCTCAATGTTGTTAGTCAACAGAAGAGACCATGGACATAACCCACTGACCAACAAGAAAGTTACCAGTAGGAACTGCAGCCACTCTAACATAAAACCAAACCCTACGAGCCAGATCACTCAAAGAAACATGAATTACATGTGTACGACCCAATACAATAGAACGAATCAAAGGAAAAATGACGCGACTCACTGTCTTAGGGTCTTCTCGTAGTTCCACCAATGGCCCGTATTCAAGACAAGTAGATCAGCATTTTTCCATTTCCAAGAGCTCCAATCCATGACATCTAATTTAAGCGTCGTCTTTATCTTCTTTTCCGAAACCTTCGAAACAAGAGGAGGGGGTCGGCTCTGCAGGACCAGGAAAGGAGCACGATAGTACTCGACCGTGCAGTTGTAATCTTTGAACATGAAGACTAGGAAGCCTTTATGTTTCGTAATCGGGCTACCGTTTACTTCGTAGATGGAACTCTGATCAGGGACCGCAGAAGATAGCATGCAAAGTAGGGATTCCCATTGATTCCTTCCTATCGAATCTCCAGCAAAAACTAGACGTTTGTTTCGTAGTTTCTCCAACATCAATGTTCCGTTGAATCTGGAATATTTGCAATGCGTGCAATCAAAGATAGAGGGGGAAGAAGAAAAAAATCTCTCAGCGCTAGTCTACTGTTTTCAAAGTTTTTCAATTTTATCTTTCATACATCCCTGCAGCTTGAAAGAAAATGTCAAGAAGAAAACGAAATCGAGGACTCAAATGACCATTATTTATGATCGCAGAAGGATCAGTAAATATGCAATTGGTACTACATACATTCTTATTTTGTTAACGAAAGGTGCATCACAAGCAATGACAGACTAAAAAAAATTGGCATGTTTTTTTTTTTTGGGGGGGGGGGGGAGGTGATGCAGTACTCTCTACATCTTCAATCAATTACATCAGTAAATAAAAGGCTCACGGGCATGAATGGATGAGAAGCAAAGGTGAAAGGCAAGACAGATACCAAATTCCAAAATTGATAAACAAATGCTAAAAAGATTGAAACGGGTCCAAACAAACAGTTGGCCAGGCCACACACACGCCCAACAAGGAAAGAATAGGACAGGAATTAATTAATCTTAGCATGTAGGAGGAAAAGGCCATAAAGTTTTAACCCCCATCAATAATACGACTACAATCGTTTTCAATTTATTCAGAAAAGAGGAAGAGGAAATTACAAAACTAACCCCACGAACTCCAAACTATCCTTAAAATTTACAGGTGCAGTCAGGCAGAGAAACAAAAAAACTGATTGAAAATATACCAAATTCTTCTTCTTCTCTTCTCCCATTATGTATTAAGAGATTTGAGATATTCAACTAATAATGGTCAACACCAGTGAATTTTACAGAGACGAACACTTCAATTTTCTATTTTTCAATTTTAATCACTCAGACCATGGCTAATCACCAAACACCACACTGAAATAGAGTATAGAAACTTCACCAATAGAAAAGGAATTCAATTAACTGAACAACAAAAACAAGATGCCAATTTTTTTGAAGAAATAAATGGAAGCAAACGAAGAAAAAGAACGAAATTTGGAACCTGGGCAAGTTACACTGCTTTGGCTGCCATCTCCATTTAGTATAGAATCGATCAGGACGACCATTCTCCGAACACCTAAATCCTTCATCCAAAAAGCTACAATCTTTAGATTGATAAAGAGGATAACTCTCATCCCAAACCCAATTACCATCAAACACGTCACATCCATCATTGCTCAAGAAATCAACTTTGGTAATATTAACATCCTTATTTCCCCCCAAAACTATTGAAGAATACAAAGGCGAAGAAGAAGGCGCCCCATCGAACTGCAGCCAAGAGAACCGGTTAGATTGGAAAGGAAAGGTAAGGCCTTTGGAAACAGCTCTGTAATCCAAGTAAAAGAAACAAGAAATAACACACACAATTCCAAATAGGAACCCAAAAATGCTTAATGATGGCTCAAAGAACTTGAAACGCTTGAATTTTTTGAGAAATTCCATGTAATACCGAGTAGTTGAGGATATAGGTGTTGGATTATCTATTTCTTGGGGACTTGATTTTGGGGTTGTGGAAGACTTAATTGATGACATGGCTTAATTTCTTGGTGATAATTTGAATTTAGGGGTAATGCCATTGAAAGGTCTTTCGAAACGAAATGATAGAACATGTGAATCACAAGCAAGAACAAGGCTATCATTCGTTGAACCCTGTATAGCAAAGTCAGTGATTTCTATTGATTGATCTTCTCCCCTTCCGCCTTTAGATGGAGAGAGAGAGAGAGAGAGAGAGAGAAAAGAAGATAAATGAAGTGTCAAGAAAGCAAAGTGGCATTCATGGCAGTGATGGTGGTCGTCGTGGTGGGGGACTGGAAGTTACTAATATCTATAGACCACCACTAAATTAACCTTTATTTGCTGCTTTTTAGAGGAGAAATTTTTATGTGGGTTTTTGGGCAAAGACAAACAATCATGGTTCTTGGTTTGTACTGGAGTGGACGGGATCCGTCAAAAGTCTCAGATTTAATTTGAAAAAACGGAGCAACATATTCGCTTTTGAAACTCCTTAGAAAACGTAGCTTTTGAAAATTTTATTTTCTCTGGTAAATTTTAGCTTCATTTTCTAAACAAAAAATAATTATGGCAATTATGACCACAATTTGGCAGCAAGTCCGATATGCATTATTATATTGTACGAATAAGAAGACAATGCTTAGTCTTAATAATAGCGATATATGCAATTAATAACTACTTTATTTATTAATTGGGATTTGGGACCTGATTCACCAACTTTAAGTAACCACTGAATTCGAAACGAATTTAATGTAGGAGAGAGGGGGGAGCGACCGTGGGGCGCGCAGGACGAGGGTCGTGCCGGTGGTGGGAGTGGAGCGGCAAGTGGCAGCGATTAACAAGCAACCCATTTTATTTTATTTAACGGTTCCTTCCAGAAAAGAAATTAAATAAAAGCACACCGACTTTTATAATATAGAATGATTTGATTAATAATTTTTCTATATTTAAAATGTTGACACTCCATATTTTAAAAATATAATTTATGTTTTAATATATATATATATTAAAAACATCAATATAATAATTGAATTTTTATACTATTAAAATATATTATACTATGCATTATTTTAATATATTATATTTTAAATACGAGAGAGTAATAGGTCTGCATGTGATCCTGCCATGTAATTAGATTTTTCTCTGTTTATGGCGAGCAGAGATCCACAGAAGTCAGATTTGTCGTAGTAGGAAAATGGAGCCCCCCCCCCCTCGTCAGCAAAACTGAGTGTTTTAATGACACTTATTTAGACTATAACAGCGCAATTAACTCTAGCTACACAATATATATATATATATATATATATATATATATATATATATATATATATATATTTAATTTAATGACATCAATTATACCATAAAAAAGCAATTATTTATATGATTAAGACTATTGTGTTCTATTTTTATTCTATCTCGTATAATTATAATAACTTTATTATAATTATAGTCACATAATAATAATTATAATTATATTTTCACGTACTCTTTATAAATTAAAAATAATAATAAATAAACTATTATATTTGTTTATATAAAAAGGTTATTATAGCATTTTGTATGTTCTTTTAAGTGGTAATTAATTTACCTATGATAGTATACATAATATTAATTTATTTTGGTATTATAATTGCACCATTTATTACAAAATAACATAATAATTAATAAAAATAATTAAAAATATAAAAAATAATTGTAAAAATAAAAAAATAGTCTTTTTAAAATAAAATTGTATACCTAATAAGATTTGTTTTTCCAGAAATAGATAGAGCACTTAACAACTGCTCTTGTATTAGATAAATCAACAAAATAAAGAGTGATAAATAAGTAGGATAGTTTGTTCAACTTTACGATGGTTTGAATCGATTTGATTGAATATGTCCAATAAGATAAATGACAGTAATATAATCAACAAGAATAGTTCTCATAATGATAGTAATGATAATAATAGTAATAGTAGTAATAAATAAATACTAAGTATGACACTAAAAAAGGTAAAATAATAACACACACACACACACACACATATATATATTAATTTAGGCTAGCTAGAAAAAAATCAAATGAAGAAAATATAACTTTAGACACAAGTGTTTAACTATGGTCTTCAATGAAAGGGCCACTAGCAGTCCACTCCGATTCAACCTATGCTATCATAAAGCTTGTCTAAGTAACCTAAAATAAATTTTCAACAAGTTTATTTGATCTTTATTTAGTTGGCATATATACTATGATAAATTGTGAAAATTTTAAGCTTTTAATGTGCATTCCATAATTCAAGTGAACTAATTTGTAAAAATAGAGAGAGAGAGAGAGAGAGAGAGAGAGAGAGAGAGAGAGAGAGAGAGAGAGAGAGAGAGAGAGAGAGAGAGAGAGAGAGAGAGAGAGAGAGGTTAGAAACCAAATTAATATAAGGCATATGAGATTAACCTAAACTAGAAATTTCCATTATTTTTAAGAATCCATTTTGTTATTAGAAATTTACATGGAAAGAAAATAGAAAAAATATTTTCAAACTTCCCTCAAGAAAAACTAAATAACTAATGGCAACCATTTATTTCTTTACATTTTTTATCACAATCCCGTGAGTAAACCAAGCACATGAAAATATTTATCCCTTTATTTTTTTTATTTTCTCCTTATAACTTTCTTAAAATCAAATAAAGTGAAATAGTTGTGTATACCTAATTGTGTTTTATTCTGTCAGATTTGATTTTAAGGACTCATAAAATTATTTTCTAACCCATTATGTAAAGACTATTCAAATGTGAGTAAAACGTTTCACATGTCGGTGGTTGGTAATAGATTTGAGTTGATACATTTATCAAACAACATTCATAGTACCCAATATAGCTATTTATCTATCTACATAGTTAAATATTTGTAAAAAAATTTTTTTTTCTAATAAATAATGTTTGCATTTGTCGATTCAATTACAAGTTTAGTGATTACATTAAAGGATGAAATTAGTTTAAATTTAACTGAGATTGAATTGAGTTATGTCAAATTAGTAAGTGCTAGATGGGGTCGATTGGGTTAGGGTCAACACTGTGCTAAAACTATTAGGTTTAGATCAACATCAAGTTATGTCTTAACAAACACAAATTGACATCAAATTTGGTCTTATGATGATGGGTCAACATTAGTTTGTGTTTATGAGGTTGTTGAGTTATGACAAATAATACCCTAGTATACCCGTGAAAGCACTATATCTTATCCGTTTGAAATAGAATACAACTTTGGGTTGAAAATCTATCCTATGCCTTATAGCCTATAGGCCCTATTTATATACAAAATCAAGCTACTAAAACAAAAATAATTATCCAAAACTTAAACCAACCAAGAAACCTATATTGCAAAACTTGAATTTTTATTACTGTTATTTCAAGAAATATAAAAGTCAAGGATGCTTATCCTTTTTTTCCTCACCACAATTAATCAAGAATAACCTCTTGATAATCCACTAAATTAAGAAATCTAGGCTCTCAATTAAGATATCCTTAATACTACACTAAATATCTAGAATATAAGAATTTTGTCTTTGAATTTGTGTTCCTCCCCATGTAGACTAATGCTATATAAGATGCCCCATTACATAAGTTAATAGAACCCTAGAACAAAAAAAAAAACCAATGGAAGCCTGACCTAAATGATAAGTCATAAAGAAAATAAACTCAAAAATTTGTTGCCTCGTGAATTGGGCGTGACAACAATTGTGATTAGGCCAACATAGGTTGCCCATGTTTCACAATATAACCGTATTGACTTGCAAAACCCACCCATGTTAATTCTTGAACTCTCTGTTTCATTATGTATTTGCTCCTCTTCAACATGGGTGTGTTTGCTAATACCACTAGGTCGTGCACACCTTTGAAAAAACTTCATTTTCTTTTTTGTCCACCATTCTAGGGCCTCATTATCTTTCACTTATGTGCTTGAATATAAATAACTATCCTCTTCAAGCCTTATATGCCCTCAAACATGATAAAGTCACACGATCATAGCATTACCCTCCAATCAATAATGTTTATCCTTAAACCAAAGTTCCACAACATTTTTATCTACAATTTTTTCATATTTGGACTAATGAAGATCACATTATCCGTTTCACGACGTTCATCCAACCGAGACCCATTTGAGTAGCACAACCCAAGCCATCCAATCTTCATAAGGAAATTAGATTTTAACCAAGTTTCAAAACATAACTTACCTCCGCTAATTTTCTAATATTCCCATCACAAGTATATATTGATCTCAATCTCTCATGTTTCTTCAAGTTTATTAAACTTTAACATCCTTCTCGTTGGAAAAGGGCATTGACTTCCCACCACATGGTTCCAATTACTTTAACTAATCCTTCCCAAAACATTTGCATTGAGAACACTAGGGTTGATGGAGAAGATATCCAAATATCTAAAACTTGATATCTATGATACAATCCAATATTGTAGATATTTGATATTTCAGATTGGATCACAAATAATCTACAACTATTTAACACCAATTTTAAGTACAAAATAACACTATCATGTATCAAATTTATTTAGTCAAATAGATATTTTCCAATCCAATCCAATATTAATATTAAAAAAATTAACCATGTATGGCACTTCTGATAAGTGGTTGATCCTACTACCAATTACACTGAGCACCATGTTATGAGTTCCTCTGTTGTTAAAAGAGTAAAGTTGAGAATGTGTAAATGTAATGGATGATTAGGGCATAAAGTAAGATTATTTATATTCAATCACATGATCACTCATTAGTACCAATAAACTATTGTCTTTTATATTTACCATGTTAGAACTATTTTGATGACAACTGCTTCTACACCCAAACAATTGATGAAGAATTATTGAGGGGAGAGAGAGGTAGATGGAAAATAATGGTATCTTATATATATATATATATATATATATATATATATATATATATAAATTCACACTAAGTCAACATTTGAAACCTTAATATCCATATTCTATATTCAATATATATAACTAGACTTGTGTATAAAGTCATTAACATGTTTTCTAACATTTTACCTCTGATAGAGAACTATTCAAGTCACCAGCTAAAACCAGTAAATTAACACAAATAGATTAATGAACAAACAAATATGGATCTCATTGATCAATCACTTTTATCATAGAGAGAATATATATACAATCTCAAAAAGAAATAATCTCATTTAATAACTCCTCAAATATCATATCCTTAATCACCAACCTAACATATTCACTATCCATCTACAAATTCATCCAACGAGAAACATTCTTATACAAATCATATGCCCCATGAGAATCCCAAATCAAACTTTCCACCTCTTACTTCTAGTTCAACTACATGGTCAAATTAAAGGGACTTAAACTAATTCAAAATATTAGTTGAGAGGAAAAAAAACATATAATAACTACTAATATGTAACATAAATCTTCACATATACACAAATAAATAGCTAAGAATGACATTCACCCCTAAAATTCAAAGTTGAAGACAACTTTCATACCAAAAATGTAATATCCCATCTTAAACTACTTTTAATTATGTGTTTATTATGTATAAAATAAATTTATTTTAGCGGGAGTTGGAAAAATACTTAAAAATAGTCTTTTTAGGGGGATTAGCCGACTGGCGGTGTGCACGTCATTCAAAATTTTCACCTTATAAGAAATTCATTCTCAGCCAAGGATGATCAATCAACTAGCTTCTCAACACCACCCAACTGGTTCTCTTGGTATCTTGACTCGCATTTCATTTTTTGATTCTTTGTGAATCCAAAGTTTATGTAACCTTTTGATTATTAATTTTTGGCGATGAACCAATGATAAGAATAATTAAATGTTGTTAAGTTGTTTTTTTTTTATCATTTTTGTTTTGGTTTCTTCTAGATTTAAATTATAAAAATTTCCCTTGTAGCTTTTAGCTCTCATTTACATTTTTTTCTTTCTTCCTCTCTCCTAACATCTCTCATCTACCTTAAATCAAAAATTTTGAGCTATAAGATCCAATAACATCCCTTTTCCTTAATTTCCTTGCCTTAGGGTTGTGGTGATAGGCTTGACCCTATAACTTTATGTATACACTCCATTATTCCATCTAGTAATCATGTATTTAGATGCCACTTTCTCCCTTTTGACCACAAATTCAACCATAAGAGGATTGGGAAAGCATAAGATATTGTTGTGCTATTTCCGCAAACACACAGATTCATTATAGTATTTCAAGGTCATATCCCACAAAGACTTCTTAATTGATTACACTTCTTTACTATTTTAACTATCTAAATCTACAAAAAGTGGAAGTATGCATTCGAATGAAAAGAATAATTATGAAAAGCTTTCTAACTTGAAGATACTAAACAATAGGAATGAAACCTAAGATCGAACTTTGGTCTCCGGATTAATAATCAATAGTGAAACAATACTTATGCCACAGATTAATTCACTAACTGTGGACAATTGGTCAAATCACATTTGTTAGCCTCTTTCAAGGTCTAAGAACATATTTAATCTAATTTGCCGACTACTTTCGTGACTCACAAATTAAATTAAACTCATTAAGCGCTACCACTTGAAGAGTCCCTAAGAATTAAACATCTACTTTCGTGATTGCTTAAATTCCCGTATATATACTAATTTCCGATAATAATCTCATCCTTTTAGTTGTAGATTATATCTATGGAGGTTATATTTTGTCAAATCCACTTTATGACAATTAAATCTAGCATATATAACAGTATCAATGAATCAATCATACGACATAATACTTTATTTCATCATATCGATTACTAAAACGGTACCTAAGTCCAATCCTAGAAAAGAAACTACTCACTCATAATTGCAAATAAAATGAACAAAATAAATAGCATGATGAGCATAATAACAATGCAATAGATAAAGAAAAGAAGAATTAGAATGAAATAACCGTAATCTAGAAGAGTGCAATGTTGATTTGAACCGACCATCACAAATTACACAATTGAATCTCCCGAAAGATTAAAACTAAGGAAAACAAGCTATTACATAAAGCTCTCCTCGATAATGAGGGGTCTCAAACCCTTCTAAAACATCCTCTCTCTCTCCTTAAGAATTCCACGAGGCGTACCACGAAATTCCCCATCATGCCGGCCATGTCGCGCACGTAGATCATGGGGAGAACCGCTACTGCACGGCCGTGCGGTCCTTGCACGGTCTGACCATGCAATTTCTCAGCTCTCGGTAATTTATAAATTCTAACTTTGCACAGCCATGCAATATTTTTGGCCTCTACTTTTCAGTTTAGAATTTCGCACGACTGTGTAGGTCTGGTTCGGGCTAGCCGTGCAATTCTATTTTCTTCTATAAATGCATGGGAGTGCTGCACGGCTGTGCAGCTGGGTGTGCGGCCGACCGTGCACTCCCCTTTTGAGCCTTCTTAGGAATATCTTGGCATATCTTTTGGCTCTCATAGCTTCAATGCATCTCCATAAGCATGTTGGGTTGATGCACTCTCCTCCCAATCTTTCCTTGCTAGGTCCTTAGCTCCAAAAATAAGCAATTCTTTCTCGGTCTTGGTATTTTTGCGGAAAATTTTGCAACACAAGGCTCAAGAAGACGGTAGTGCAAATAATATACCAAAACCATAGAAAAATATGTAAAAGATATTAAATGAAGTCCCAAAGTTAAGGGAAAGAGAGGTAAAAATATGGGGAGAAATCACTTTAACAGATATTAGATTTAACCTTCCATCTTGATCACTCAACTCGGATGTTCTCCTTTTTCACTTTATTCCACTAAGTGTTGAGCTTAACCTTTGTTTTTCTTTCCTCTCTATTTCCTTCTTATTCTGGCTCATTTTCTCTTTCTTTTTTTTCATTTTTGAGCTCCATTCTTCCACTAATCCTTTTAATGACCATATATTGCCTTCCCTTAAGCAAGATTTAGTTAGTTCTTGAAGAAAGGTAGAGTCCTTATAGTTTTCACCTATTTTTTCCTCTTTGCTATTTTTTCCTTATAAGGAGGTTGGGCTCCTTTTTCTCAACTAATTTTTGTCTATTTATCTTTTAAATTTTTTGGCTCGGTCGGGGTTTTATTTGCTTTTGCTTGTGTTTTGGTAGGTTCTCATTTTGAGCTAGTGTTGGAGCCTTGAGTTTTGGTGTGGTACTATTTTTCTAGAGCTTGGCTTTAGGTAAGGTTATGCTTTGAGGTTTGGTGTGGCTTGATATTATGGTGATTTTTGTGATGCATGAGTGATTTTTCTTTAATGTATTTTGCTAATGTATGATCTTGCACACTCAAGATTGACTTAAAACATGTATATACCATGAGATGGTTAATTTATGTGTATTAAGGATTAACCCTCCTGACATATTCTAAGGTTGTGATTATTTAGTATATCTTATCATCACTATGTTATTATAAATGGTTTTACATGAATAATGATGTACAAAATGCCATTTAGAAGTATGAAAGCATGCATTGATATCTTCTTTATTTTTCATGAAAAAAAATGATAAATAAATGTGTTGATTTTTGATCTAAGCATGACGAGGTTATTTTCATGTTGGAAAATATTTTTGAGACTAATTTTTATATATAGGAAGCATGCTAGAATTGTTTTATTTGGTTGTGAGATGTTTTTTTATTCATGTCATTTCATACCCTTTTACTAGTGTGTTGAAGGCACCAATCAACTGTACTACCTTGGCAAAAAGTGGTATTTTTCGTTATGTAAATAGTCAGTTGATATCATCTCACTGGTCGATTGGTACCTATATTACCCAATTTTTATATATTTCTATTTTAGACCTTAACTAGCTAGGTGGTTATGTGGGGCTAGTCGATTAGTACCCTAGTACATTTTGTCATATTTTTATGGTTTGAACTTTCATGTTCGACTAGGGTTTAACCTCTATGATGACCTAGACTTTGACCTTGAATTTATTATAAATAGCTTTAATAATTGGACTTAAGGAAATAAAATAAAATGTTAATTGTGGTTGGATTAACTTTTTTCCTTGGGGTGTATATTTCCATTGTGGTGGGAAAAAATGTTCCAACAATAACCTTGGTTTATATATCCATTTGTGGTTGGAATGGTGTATTTTGTCCTCTTTGGCTTGAGTTAGGTGACATCTCTACAAACAACGTAGTTATTGGAATTTTATTGATTGCACTATGTTAGGTGTAATCTTGAAACACTAATAATGATTAAGTAAGAGTTCATTCAAGCATATCTTCTCCAACTCTCGTCCTAGCTAGTCAGGAGTTAGTGGAGTGGTACCCCTTATTATATGTTCTTTTAGAGGGAATTTATACTTAAATGGTTATGGCCACTTTGTGGTTTTGGTGCCCCTATGGCATTGGTGGTCCGTGGACATGTATAACACCCCCAAAATTTACTACTAAAAAGTTTTATTTTTAAAAGTTATATGTGAAAGCAATTACAGTAAATTTTGGGGTTCTACCACCACACTTAGTACCATATCAGTTTTCTCCACCATTCCAATACCAAGTGCTAAGGTTAAAAGTTACTTTACATAAATACAAAATATAATTATAAAACATAGCAGCACAATAGTTAGAATATAGAGAATATAACCCACTAACTATGGATACACATTAAAATCAGTGAAAAGAGAACATAAGAGATTATAAGAAAATTACATAAACTTTTCCCAGATAGTCTTGCACTCTTACCCCGATGAATAAATCTTGAATAGCGCTTGCGAGCTAACTTGCAAATGCCACTACTCATTGAATAAGTAGGGGTCCAAGAAAGGAACCCTTTAATACTATAGTACTAAGTAACCCTTTATATGAGACTAATATATAAGGCTTACATGTAACACATCAAATGCAACACATTGAACACATGAACATGGAATAATACATATATTAATTGAAATATATACAAGCATCAAGATCATATGCCACAAATGCTCATTCACTTATAAATAACAGAACTTACTAATGAAACATCCAAGCGATGCTCTTTGTAGTATAATTAGAAAGTCACGTCATCCTCAGCAGGAAGCGCAACTTGCATAAACGACCCATAAACTTCTCAACAACATAACAACAAGAATGACATACACATCAATAGGTCATAATAGTTCATTCATTATTATCTAAACTCAAGCCATAAGTGTCATAATTAGTCATCTCTCAAATTATATCCACGTGGGTTTGGGGACCCCACTATTCTCACCTGTGGACTAGTAAATACAATATAACCCAGGGTAATACGCTTTTAACTACTATTCTCATCTGAGGACCGGTGTGTATACATATATATATATATATATAAGGTACACCTTGGCTCAACTCATGTGATCTTCCACTTTAAGTGATTAGTGTCTTATTCATGTCCTATTGGATCATGTGTCACACAACCATACATAACCCATGCATGGCTCCTAGCCTACTACCTCCCTTGACAATCCTAGCCCAATAGAAAACCCTAACATCCTAAGTCTGAGGTATCCTCACCCCTAATGATCTTTCGAGTCCCCAAATCATCAAACACCCCAAACATGCCATTAGAACCCTTTTTCTCATGAGTCATAGCCCAATTTCCCCGTTCTTCACATATGATAACAATTGGCTACTAGGGTTACTACTCAAAACCATATTTTGGCCCAAATTGGTGTAACTCCTTCTCTACTATTTATTTAGTCCTAAAATCCCACAACCAAGAATATGTTACAATGATTATCCATCCCCTAAGGTTTTGTAGCCTAACTCCCCCATGTTTCTCATGTGATACTAATCTTCCAAATCAGGCCCCTCTCGAACCCTAATTTCACCCTTTTGGTAACCTCTCAACCTTTAACACTCCATGGACTCCCTAAATGTGTAAAGCTGCTCAACCATGTCATCATTTACCCCCATATCCACTCATAGCAACCAAACCCTACTCTTCTCACCCATGATCACAGCTCCCTTGGATTTGACTGGCCCCATACATGTTCATCAAAATAATCACCCTAATAAATGCCAAATTACTAAAAAGCCCTTATGCCATGTAATATTGATAACCATGTTGAAATAGATGATACCAAGACCATAAACCCCCATTCTTATATCCAACACCAATTAACACTTATCATGCAGGTTTATTACTCTACTCACCATGGTATATACAAAATTATCAAAATGCCTATTTATTAGGATAACCGCCATTGCACCTTCAAAATTACCTAAAATACTCCTAGGCTATACCATATCAACTTTCACACCGAACATGTGTTACTAATACCACAAACCCTATTTTCATATTCAACACCAATTATCACTTAGCACACACATTTATTAGGATAACTGCTATTGTACCTTTAAAATTACCAGAATACCCCCAAGCCCTATAACATCACTATTCAAGCCCAAATATGTATTACTAATACCATAAAACCCTATTTTCATACTTAACACCACATAACACTTAACCATCACATTTAGTGGAATGTTCACCATCACATATTAAAAATTACCAAAATACCCCTAGACCCTAAAATGTTGATATTGATGCTAAATCATGTGCTTATGATACACCTAACTCCTACCTCCATTCCTAACATTATTTATAACACAATTGGCACCCCGGCTAAGGTTAACTATCATGATATGTCTAAATGAACAAATTGCCCCTCAGACTTATAGTAGTAATATTTTCATTACAAGTGTCCACATGTACCCCACATACATACATCACTACTACTCAACCTTACAATCACCCTTTTCACACACATATCAAAATAACATGCATTCTTTTTCCATTTTCAAATATAACATTAATAATCATGGAATTAATTATAACAAAACATATCCAAATAAATCACACGTCAAAAACCCTAATGTGCTAACATACGATAATCCAAATATTTTAGTGGGGCATAACGGTTACCTTATTTTCAACAAAAATTAAACTTTACTGGTATTCAATTAAAAATACTTAGGCTCCGTTTAATAACATTTTGTACCTAAAATTAATGTCAAAAATACCATATAAACATTAGATAAATGAGATGATGATTTTTATTAGAAATATTTATTAAATATAAGATTAAAAAAATGCCACAATACCTTAATTATCATACAAAACTCATAAATGTACATTGCATAACTCGTGCTATGCTGCATGTGCACCGTGAGCCATGTAAAGTATGGCATTTGAAAGAATGGAAAGGGAGAAAAGGGGGGCTTGGGTGAGGGTTAGTGGGGGTGTGGCCTTAGGTTGTTGGGTGCATGAAGTGAGGGAGAAGGTGGCCGGTGGTTAGAGGGTGTGGTGCAGGCGACTTGAGGGCGTTAAAGGGGGTGGTGTGGGTTGTAGGAAGGGGAGGTGTAGAGAAGGGAGGAAGAAGAGGAAGAAAGGAGAAAAAGAGAAAGAGAAGGGGGAGATTCACAACTATAGGGGAGGCTGAGTTCATTGCTGGTTGTGTTGGGAGGATGTGACAGAGGAGATGGCGGTAGTTGTGGTGGGGGAGGGGCTGCTATATGGAGAATGGGTGGAGGCAGGGGAAAACAACAGGAGCTACCATAGGGAGAAAGAAGGAAGGGTAGGAGGTAGAGGAGAAGGAGAAAGGAAGGAAGGAGAAATGGGCGGTGGCCGATGGCAGAGGCTAGGTTGGTGGTGGAAGCACTAGTGGTGGTCGGTGGTGGCTGTAGACACAAGAAATGAGGAAAATAGGGGGCGAGGAAGAGGGGAAAAAAGAGAAGAGAGGATCAAGGGAGAGAGAACATGGCACGTGGGAGATGAGTGGAAGGAAATAAGAGAAGAAGAAGAGGAGGAGGAGATATGGGGGCTCTCTTGGTCGTGCGAGGTAGGTGGTGCAGATGGGTATAGCAGGTAGAGGATACGAAGGGCAAGGAAGGGCATGCGGGGAAAGGGGACAAGGATCTGCAGAGCCAAAAATGGAAAGAAAGGATGTTAGGGGAGTAGGGTGGTGCAGGGCGTCTAGCTGGGCAGAGGGCGGAGGTGCAAAAGTGCAGGGTGTAAGGGTGTAGGGGGGAAGGCGTGCGGCGGGGGAGGGGCGTTGGGGGGTGTTTTGCTTGTGCGATGTAGACCGAGAAGAAGGAGGGAGAATGAGATGCATATGGGAGAAAGAAAAGCAAGTGAAGGTGGGTCGACCCATGTTGGAGAAGAAGAGGAGGAACTAAGGAAAGGTTGGGATGACTTAAGGGAAAAGAAGAGAAAGAAAGGAGATAAAGATTAGGGCTAGCCTAAGGAAGAAGGAAAAAGAAAAGAAAGAAAGAAAGAAAGAAAAGGAAGAAAAAGAAAAAAAAGGAAAAGGAAAGTATTTTTAGAGTTAGGATTTGAAATTAAGCTAAAATTAGCTGTTGGAAAAAATATTAAATTTATTTATCCAAAATTTAAGGTATTAATTTAATAAAATAATTTTGGTAAAATTATGGGTTTGGGATTTATTTAAATAAAAAGAGTAAGATACGATGATAAAACATAATTATATTAATTTATTAAATAATTTTATCTATTTTTGTAAATCAAAGATCCACTATATAATTAGATCAATAATTTAAGATTAAATTATTTTAGATAAAATGTTAAATATTTAAAATTTTGGTTTTAAAAATTCGGGGTGTTACAACATGGGTCTTGTACAAGCCTCTTAACCCTAACGACCATAGTGGGTGTACCTTGTATCTTCATTTTATTTCTTGGTAAGATTCCATGACATGTACAATATGGAGAGTTAGGGTTTTTCGCTCAAATATTTTATAAATAACCCAACAATCACTTGTTAACATGTATTATAAGAATGTGTGGTTAGAGACGCTTAAGGGCCTTGTTATATTTTAGCACAAGCATGCTGCTTTATATTTATTATTATCACATGGAGTATGAAGTATGCATACCATGTATGTGTATCCATGTATGACAACAAATCTATGATGAAAGCACATGCTTTGCAAGTATGTGGTTTGTGTTCTCCCACATTCATCCATGCAGCATAAGCCTTACTCAATACCTTTTGTACTAACACTACTATGCACTATAATGACCTTGGCTCTTATTTGATCGAGCAAATATTGTTGGTGTTTTCATGAAGGACTTTGATGATAATTTTTTTGGTGATGATGACCAATAGATACTTGTTTGGGGTTTACTTAAGAGTTAGGCTATTTGGCTTGAGTAGTTTTTCCCCCATGCTTGGGACTCTTTTATATATGTTGGATATTTAAACTCTTAGACTCTTTTGTAATCTCATTCCATTAGTCTCTTTTGTAAACACTATTATTTTATCTATTTTCTTTTACTTCCATAGATGCATTCCTCTTTGAGATGTGGTTTGTTGTTATCGATTTTAACCTTGTGTCTAGCATGAGGCTAACACTGAGAGTCTATATTATATTAGGTGTGGCAGTGAATCTTCGAGGTTTGTATTTCACTTTTGCTAAAACATAATTTGAAGTAAATTTGTTATAAATTTGGGAATGTTACAAAAAGAAGCTATAAAAATCCAGGTAATGATAAACATGTAAAAATTTGTTAAGGAGATCATTCCAAGGTAATGTTACAAAAAGAAAATTTGTTAAGGAGAAATTATAAATTTTTTAAGGTGAATCTTCGAGTTTTGTATTTCACTTTTGCTAAAACATAATTTGAAGTAAATTTGTTATAAATTTGGTAATGTTACAAAAATAAACTATAAAAATCCAAGCAATGATAAACATGTAAAAATTTGTTAAGGAGATCACGCCAAGGACTCAAGATATGAACTCTCTACCCTAAAATCCATACAACTTTCACTATTAAGAATCATGATTTCCAGAAATCAACTAAAGAGGATGAATATTAACAATTATTAATAAAAAAATGAAAATAATCCTCCAAAGCCATTTTATAAAAATAATTAACTTTCAAATTAACCAATAAAACAAAGCTAAATTATGTACACTAAGTTATTGATCATTATGATCAATAGTTTACAGAATGATGTTAGCTAGGTATAATTATGAACATCTCTAGCTTAGGAAAATTTTGATTTTGGAGCACGATTCATGTATTTAATGTATAATCGTGATTTTATATAATTTTTTTTATATAGTAGCATGCTAAGATATGTTGGTTTAAATTAGAGATGATTTTAATATCATTCGCTTGTTTACTCTTGTGTGTTTCCCGGTTAAACCAGTCAATTGGCTTTTACTTACCAATCGACTAGTGAAACTAAAGTTTTGGTTGTTGCTTCATCCTTTAATTATGAACATGATTTCATGATTATTATAATTTTAAGAATGCATTTATATATGTTTTAACACTATAGTATCATATTAGGATAAATTGGCTAAGTTAGAATTTTATTTGTGTTTAATTGCATGATTTTTGGTGTTTTTTATCCAGTGACATCAATTGACCAAATATGTTGGATTTTGTCTTCCCCTCTATTTTATGGTGCATTTAGTTGGTTTATATATCTTTTCCGTTGGCACTATTTGATTGGTTCATCTAAAATTTTGCACTTGCTTTTGTTTTTGGTGAAACCATGTGGTAAGAGAAACCGGTCAATTGGTGCACTAGTTGATTGGTCCTTTATTTTGTTTTTTCTTATTATGTTTTGTGTTCCCAAACCAACCAACTGGTTTGTGGCTATTCTCCTAGGACTATTATGTGATATTTATGGCTTTACCTAACTTTGAATTAGTTTTTTACATTTAATTATGATATCGGCTTTGAATAAATGAACCTAATAAAATATTAAAAATGGTTTATTTAAGTAGTTGGTGGCCTTGCCTTGTGGTATTCACCTTTTCTTTTGGATCGGTACCTTTATTCTAATATAAAGTTTTGTGGTATAGGCATGCTTAAGAATAATATTGTGGTAATATGGTCATGGTGTTAGCACCCTACAAGGTTGATATTGAGACCATTCTCCATTAGGTTGCGGTTGGTGGAGGTTTTTTATATGCTTGAATTTGGTGTCATTGCTTAAACACCTAATTTTGAAGGTTTGGATTGCCTTGGATATGAATACTCCCCTTGTGTTTGGCATTGTGGCCTATACACCCATATCGAGACCATTCTCCATCTATGGAAGTTTTTCCCACGTTTATATTTGATGTTATCATCTAAATACCCATATTAGGATTAGTATCCTTTATGTATCTCCTCAATGAAATTTTGGAGCTTACTTTTTTAATTTAAATGACCTATTATCTAGGATTCATAACTGATTTCTTACACTCTACCCATAAATCAGAGGTAAGGTTGGGAAGCAAGGGTGTGCATGACGTTGGGAAAATGGGGGGATGGGTTGACTTTTGGATTGGTTACAATAAAACTACATTAGTTAGATTTTTTAGATAAATACCTAGTTTATTTTATAATTGGTTTATATTTTGTAGTTGAAGTATATTTGAGTTGTAACTAAAAACACTCATACCCTCTATAAGTGTGAGCATATGCTGAAATGTAAAGGGACTTTTATCTACAATTTTCTCCCTCATTTTTGAATGACGAACCTCCTACATAGTGCATGATTTGGTTGATTTTTAATCTAAAAATCTTGTCTCTTTTATCTCATATGTTGCAAAGGTTTGAGTGGTAGATTCAAGTATTTTAATTAAGAGTCTATTAACTCATACTCATACTCCAACCCTCATCCTCCCTTTATATCCTTCTTATTTTCAATGGTCACAATCCATTCCACCATTAATACCTAGATTAACCCAATTTGTATCATATATGCATCAAATTAGTATCAAAGCTTAGGTTGCTCTAAATTGGGTCTTTGAAAATTCCTATCATCCTATACACCCCATCTAAACTAAACACCCACAAAAAAAATTCTAAACCAACCGTCCGTATTTTCTCCTTTTTGGTTGAATCTATTATTTTCTTATTAAACATCAAACCACAATGGTTGATCACCCACCACCTAGAGGTTTGAATTTTAATGAGGCATATAATGAAAGGAGATATCATTCCATTGAAATATTTAAGAGATACCCAAATAACAGACCAAACGTAGGTGTTTGCAAGTTCAAATGGGCCACATTTGAACCCTTCTACAACAACTCATCCCAATTCCTAACCCTCCAAATCAGAGACGGAACTTAGTGACCTTTGAAGTGGAGGAACCTTTTGATGTGGAAAATTATTCAAGTGAAATTGACTCATCCTCAAGTGAGTCTTATTGAGATATAATGAAGAGGAGGATAGAAAAAGAAGGGACTGGATGTAAAAGCAGAAATCCCTAAATCTGAAAGTTGCCATTATCTTGAAGAATTATTGGAATGGGAATTAATATTTTTGATGATTTTTGAGATAAAGGGTTACAAGGATGACAAGAGTTTCAAGGTAACCACGTTGAAAATCAAAGTTTGTGCCTCTATTTGGTAGGAAAATCTTACCAACAAAAGAAGGAGAAAAGGAAAATCAAAGGTGAAGTCATGGCCAAAGATAAAAAAAAAACTCATAAGGGAAAGATTGTGCCATCTTATTACACTCAAGATTTGTACAACAAATTATCATCCTTGAGATAAGGTTAAATTAGTGTAGAAGGATACATTCGGGAATTAAAAAAATTATTACTAAGGCTCGGTATTGAAGAGAGTGAAGAACATATAATATCAAGATTTGTGAGAGGTCTTAGACAAGATATTGCTATAATGGTGGAAATGAAAAGGTATTACACCTTGGATGAATTATTCCATTTGGCTATTAAAGTAAAAAAAAAACACAAGAAGGACAAGCCGACCACTCATATCAACTTTAACAAACCAAGTGCAATCATGTCTAAAAATGTGACTGCACCGTCCAAACCACCCTAAACTCCCCTCAAGTTTAACATAAAGGACAAGAAAAGAGGAGTTGGCGAGCCTAGTAGGTCCATAAATGCAAGGTGCTTCAAATGCCAAGGAGTACAACACTATCAAAATGAATGCCCTAACCTAAGGTTCATGACCTTGGTGGAAGTTAATGAGGCCATTCCTAATGAGGAGTTGGAAGAAGGTGGCTCAACACATGAAGAAGAATAGGTGGAAGAAGCACCTCGAAATATTGTAGAAGCACTAATTTAATAGCCCAAATTTTAGGACTTGAAATTTTCACTTAAAGGAGTTAAACACGGAAGCTAAAATAATAAAAAGCATAGGGTGTTACTGCCACACTTGGTACAAGTCTGGTTTTTTCTACTATTTTCATACCAAGTGCTAAAGCTAAAATCATTAATCTACTTAAATTAATAACATGGTCATAAGATTGAGATTAGAGAGAACAAACAGATATACATCATTTTAAATTAAACCACATTAGCAGTTACAAAACTCAATGATAGAAAACATAGGAGGGCACAAGGGTCCAAATACAATCAGAATCAAGATAACAAAAGGACACCAAATAATTCTAATATTTCAACCCAAAATACTAGCTTGTGATTGAACCCGTAAGCTGACTTACGAAAACCACTGCCTATTGAATAAAGAAGGGCCCACAAAAGTAACCCTTCATTACAACAATACTAAGTAACCCTTTATGCCAAACCAATATGAAAAACTAACATGGAATACTTATAAGAGTACATGCTATGAAATATTCAAGTATACATGTGTTAATTGCAATATGACAATTATTCATATAACTAAATACCACCAAGGATATATACTTCTCATACTCGTACATCTAGAAAAAACTAAAACTTATCAATTGAACACCCAAGGGATTCTCTTTGAAATATAATTATGACCAACATCAATCTAAGACATGACAATAAAAACAATCACATATCTCATTATCAATCCAACAAATCCCATAACATCATAGGTAGGCTCACAAGCACTAGGCCAATAAAATCCACAACATCATAGGTAGGCATAAAGGCTGCTACCGAAACACAAGTAGGTACAAAGGCTAATACCAAATAATTTAATAATCCAACAAGCATTTATATTTTTATTTATTCAAGGGAAGATCATATCAACCTGGAGACACTAATGTACCGAATAATTCAATAATCCAATAAGCATTTCTACCGAATAATCCAATAATCAAAGGCAACATAGTATCCTACCAATTATCACCCTAAGGACACAAATGTACCCTAGTCACACTGGTACACAAAGGCAATAAAGTACTCTACCAATAAGGACACCTAATCCATAAGTATGCATACCCTCTATAAGTCTGCAGAGCTAAATAGAGTAAGAAATAAGGCATGTTTGGGGCACTAAGGCACCCCAACAATAATACATAATCAATTATGGGATAAACCATGTATTTAGGATAACAACCCCTAAAGAACCACCATTCTTGATCTCTAGGTTTTTCACTTTAAATATTAGTATTTTATTAAGGTGACCACGAAATCATAATCAATCACATAAATCTAGTTTACATAATTAACCATTTTACTCATTTATTCAAGATAGCCATAAGCATTATCAATACCAAGGTCAATAGCAAAAATATACTAAGGTCACCTAGGCTCAATTATTCACATTTGGGCATATTAGTCCGAAAAATGACCAAAACGCCCCTAAGATCAAAATCACCACATTATCCTCTTTTTAAATACTAATTCCACTTTATTTATAAATTTATCATGAAAAGGCAAAAATACCATATTTAAATTATTTATTATGTAAATAAGTTATTAGATATTCCATCTGACAATTTTATCCTTATTCGTGATTCGACACATGAAACCCTTGCATGTGTATCTAATACATCTAGAATCGCATATCTCATGCTCAATGATATATACTACACATTAGACATGCTTGTCAGGATAAATATCACAATGCACATAAAATGTCCAAATTGCCCTTAGGGAACACATGAATAATAATTATTTCACAAATATATCTAAGGACGCTCGACCCTTTTTTTTAAACACATACATGACATATATATTATTTTCGCCATCTTAACCATTTTAGAATACTTTCATGAACATTGAATTTGCATAAGATAACATGCTCATTTTTCCTAATTTTTATGCTAACAATAATAAGCATATAGTTATAATGTAATGAATCGTGCTTAAATTATTTCATACACAAAATCTCTAATGTGCTATCATATAATATTTATCATTTTAGTAGAGTATAAGAGTTATATGTTTTCCAACAAAGTACAAATTATCAATATCCTACCAAATTTTATAAGGCCCTGCTAATCAAAATTTTAATACATTAATTATAGTATTAATATTTAATGAATAGAATAATAATTATAATATTAAAATATTTATTATCTAAAATTACTAAAATACCCTTACTTATTAAAATGGGTACCAAAATTTTTATATAAGGAATCCATGTTGCATGCGCAATGTGAGCAGTGTACATGAAGAGGGGGTTTGACAAGGAAGGGTGAGGTAGTGGTGGTGGTGATGGTGGCTGGATGCGATCTATAGAGGCATGTGCTAGTGGTGGTGCTAGCTTAAGGTGGAGGTGATGGCCGTGGGTGGTGTGGTAGCAGTGCCGAGGTTAAGGAGGGTGGAAGGGAGGTGACGAGGTGGATTAGAAGGCTGGGATAAGGCTATAAGGAAAGTGGCACAAGAGGCTAGAGCTGCGGTGAAAAAGGCCAAAGCAACAGGGAGATCAAAGGCAATTTTTGTCGTTTCCCAAGGGAGTGCTATGGAGAGAGCAACAAAATTAGAGTGGAAGGTGGTTGGGAACTGTTAGAGGGTTGTGTTTGGGTGCAGAGGGTATCGAGGGCTGATGATGGTTAAGGAAGACTGGGGTTACAAAACCAAACAAGGCAAAGGAAGGGAAAATGGGGTGATTGAGGTTGGTTGAATGAAAATATAATAGAGTAGGAGAAGGGGTTGCGAGGGTTATTTGGTTGAGGAGATGCAGAGGGATGGGTTTCAAACAAAGAAAAGAGAGAGAGAAGGAGGGTTGGATGGTTGTGGCTAGTGGAGGGTTCACATGAAAATGGAGGGAAATAAGGACTAGGGAATTGGTTTGGTTGAGTTGGAGAGGAAAGGTAAATTCATGTATGTATGTATACATATATAGATGGTTGGGAATCATGGTTCAACAAGCGAGGGTACGGTGATCATGAAGGCTGCAATATGATAAGGGGAGGGATATAGGGAACGATAAGGGAGAGGGAGTTGGCAGAGGTAGGATAGGATAGTTGTAGGGTAGAAATTTTTTTTTTTTAGCTTTATGTTTAGTTTGGATAGGTTAGGGTACTAGGTAAGAAAAATAATATGGTTTAGGATATGTTTAATAAGAAGGAAAGAGGTAAAATAATCAAAAAAATATTCAAGAAATTATGGGGGTTACAGGTCAAATGTCAATAATAAAATAATTAGGCTAAAGTTTATGGGTTAGTTTTGAATAACAGGCTAAACAACCGAAAGAAAGGGTTACCAAATTTTGAGGTGTTACAACTAATGATAAGAAGGATCTTGCATACAAAATAAATCATGGTTGATGATACCCAAAGGGAGTGTATTTTTCAAAGAAAATGCACTATCATGGGCAAGGTGTGCCCACTCATTGTTGATAGCAGAAGTTGTACTAATGTTGCATCTTGCACTTTAGTGGACAAGCTTGGTTTGCCTACTACTCCTCATGCTAAACCCTAAAAACTCCAATGGTTGAATAATGGTAGTGTTGTGGAGGTCACCAAGTAGGTTCCAGTGCCATTTTTGATTGGGAAAACTTATCAAGACCAATTATTGTGTGGCGTGGTCCTAATGGATGCATGCCACTTATTATTGAGACGCCCTTAGTAGTATGATAGGGATGTGACACATGATGGGAGGAGGAATACCAACACTCTGAAGTATGTCAAGAAGAATATCATCCTAACACCTTTGAAGACCCACCCATTCATATGAGAAAGTGCTACCAAGTGTCAAAAGTCCTTGTTTGTAGATGAAAAACATGTATCTAAGGCTATTATAAAGGGAAATATGACGTATTTAATGTAATTATTACAATAAAATGTAGGGGGAAGCCAATAGACCCTTGGGTTATGGTTTTGTTAGAGGGTTTTTGGATGTTTTTCCTAAAGATCTACCCCATGTATTACATCCCATATGAGGCATAAAGCACCAAATAGATCTTGCACCTTGTGCTACCCTCTTCAATAAGGCCGCCTATCGTTGTAATACCAAGGAAGCCATGGAGCTTAAAAAATAAGTGGACAAATTAATATCTAAGGGATTGATTTGAGAATCCCTTAGCCCTTGTCTGGTACTAGCTTAGCTAGTACCAAAGAAGGATGGAACCATGAAGACGTGAGTTGATAGTAGAGCTATCGACAACATCACCATCAAGTATAGGTATCTGTAACATCCTGCTTTTTTTTGGAATGAAAAATTTTGTTTTACAGTGGAAGCATATAAGCAAAATATTAGGTGTTACTACCATAATTGACATAAGTCAAGTTTGCCCAAACATCCTTACATCAATCACAAGGCTAAAATCATTTATAGTAAAATAAGGAAATTAAAAATGGAAGAACTTTTACAAATAAAATATAAGTTTGGAGGTTAACTCCGAATTACAATAACAAAATACAAACTAAGGGATACCATGGATCAAAGAGTCTAAAATAGTATCCGGGTAAATACATTAATGGGATAACATGACTCTATGCCCATAACCTTGATACCAAAGTCACTCCTCCACATATAACTCATCAAAGGTTGCAAATTCGTCCAATGGGTTAGCCTTGACCTACACAAAAGCATCTGGGTCATCTACTCATGGAAATGAGTAGCACCCATAAAATGGATTATCAGTACGCTACGTACTAAGTAAGATAACAATACAGTTAAAGCAGGATTACACATAGTACATGAATTCACATTAGAGAATAAGCGTACATAAGATAACATAAAATAGTGCTAGGTAAGTAATGATTTCAAGTCTCACTATGTAAATATATAATATTGAAATATTTTATTTACGTTAAGTTCAGGGAATCCACTATTCTTAAATTAGTGAAATGGTCTAGAACACTTCTCAAGGATAAAATACCCGAGCCACTATTATTATTCAGTGGAACGAACTCAATACCTCTAAGAGCAAAATGCTCATGGGCCATTATTCTTAAACCGGTGGAACTGTCTGAAATACTTCTCAAGAACATGACACTTGAGCCACTATTATTTATCCGGTGGAATAGACTCAACACCTCGGTCCTGACTTATGTAGTCTTTTACTTTAAATGATTAGTATCTTTTTTATTAATATTTTATCTCTTAATTGTAGATTTATTCACGTTGAATATGGAGCCACGCTATTCTTAATCTGGTGGAACGGACTGATGCACCTCTAAGGGACAAAATACTTTAGCCACTATTATTATTTGGTAGAACATACCCATATAAACACCTCATCCCGACTCGTGTGATCTTTCACTTTAGATGATTAATATCTTATTAGAGTTGATTATGTATTCAAAATTATCATGTAGGACCCATGTAAATATGAAAGCCATAAATTTTATAACATAAACAGGACCACATAATTATCTTCAAATGACCATAATACCTTTAGGTAGTTAAAAATGTTTATATTCTTCTAAGGGCTGATAAATCCCAACACCAATACATATACATCTTTAATATACCTTTAGAACATAAATCTTCAATTATTTTTATAGATACCATATCCTACATTTTACCAAAAGCTACTTCCAAGGTCTCATTTCTCAAGATATAATATCATAATATAACATTAGTCGTATCACATCTCCAATAAAAGCACATACATATATACATACACATAAAGTCCTAACTACGAAATGCATCTTTACTAACAAAGACACTAGACTCTATGCATATAATCCTATACCTCCTCCAAGATCATTTGAAAATCAATTACAAAAATGAAATAATATACGAATAGGATCAAAGATTAAAATTGATGGAAAGTTAAGGTAAGGGAGGGTAAAAATGGAAATAACCGGATTCAAAGGGAAGCTTGAGTTGCGTGGAAGTGTGGTGGAATATATGGTGGTGCTATGGTGAAATTTTTATGATGTTTATGTAAGGTTTGGGGGTGAAAAAGAGGGTGCACGACCAAAATGGGGAGGTTGCATGGGCATGCAGTAGACGATGCACACACAGGTTGTGACCTAGGATCTTACACAGACAAGCTGTGCGAAGAGGCACAGTCATGCTAGAGTAACAAATTTCTCATAAAATAACAAACAGGTGCGCATAGGCATGTGAAGGCTGTGTGCAAGCCGTGTGAGGGTGCACGGGAAATCCGTGCGATTTATATGGGCATGAGATAAGGAAAAATTAGGAGTGCACGGTTGTGCATGAGATCGTGCGTAGGCCGTGCACCTCACAAAAATGAGACGGATGCAAGGAAAGAAGAGAAAAAAGGCAATGATTGATGGTGATGGTCGGCGATGATGAGGGGGAGTGATAGGGTAGCCTTGGTGGTTGGTCCACCAAGCTTTGGGTGGTGCTTGATGGTTGCGGTGGTGCATGGTGGTGATGGAGGTGCTTGAGCGTGAAAAACAGAGCATGGGAAGGAAGGAATAAGAAGAAAGAAGGAGAAGGAAGAAATGGAGGCTCGGGAAGGCTTGATCAATCAGAAAATATGGGCTACAATGGGACAAACAAATGATGGAGAAAGAGAGTGGTGAGTGGTGTATATATATATGGTGTAGGGTGTGGTACAAATGGAGAGGATGTAGGGGGTGATGGCAGGAGCACGAGGGGGGTTGGAGAAAAATTCAATGGAGAGGATGGTAGAGTGTTGGGTGAAAATGGCAGAAGGTATGCAGTCGAGGGTGATGGTTGCATGGGATGGTGATGGTTGTGTGTGTGCTGCTTGAAAATGAAAATGCAAGGGGTGTATGTAGCAATAGCATAATATGGTAATGGTGAGGGATAATGATGATGGTTGCAGTAGCACATGAGAGTGATGGTTGTGTGCTGCAAATGGGTAAGAAGAAAAACAAAGTTAAGTCTTATGATGTAGGAAGATGCAGAAGAAAGGAAAAAAGAAAAAAAAGAAAGAAAAGGAAAAAGGAAAAAGTTGGGGTTAGTTTTTAGATAAATTTTTGATTAGCTAAAATAGGTAGGATTTGTGTTAAAATTTACCGAGTTTAAGATTGGGTTCCGAAAGTAAATTTTCCTGGTCAAATATTTGGATTAGGTAAAGATTTTAGGATTAAGAAATTTAGGTAATGCCAAAATAATATTTTCCCGGGATTAGAATAGGGTCAAGGTATTAAAGATACAGGATTAAGTTTAGAAAAATTTAGGGATATTACAGTATCCCATACCTAGAATAGATGATTTGATTGCTTGTTTGCATGGAGTATCTTTATTTTAGAAAATTGATATTAGGAATGACTAGTGTCAAATACAAATGAAATAAGGTGATGAGTGGAAAATAATATTTAAAACCAAAAATGGATTGTATGAATGCATGGTAATGCCTTTTAGTTTTTCAAACACTATTAGTACCTTCAAGAGACTTGTAAATGAGGTTATTAGGCCTTTAATTAGAAAATTTATTATAGTTTATTTCAAGTGTATATTCGTGTATAGCCCCCTCCCAAAAGAGCATGTAAAACATCTTGAGCTTGTATTTATGGCCCTTAGAAAAAAAAGTTGTATGCTAAGCTAGAAAAGTGTGAGTTCTTTGTAACTAGAGTAACTTTTATAGGATTTGTTGTACTCAAAGATGGTATGGTCATGAATGCGACTAATATCAAAGCTATCAAGGCATGACCCTTTCTAAGAAGCCTAACACAAGGGAAATCATTCCACGGACGTGCTTCTTTCTACCAAAGGTTCATCAAGGGATTTAGCACTTTCCTAACTCCCATCACCAAGTGTATAAAAGGGAGAGTTCAAGTGGAAAAAGGCTTCTGGAGAAGCCTTTGAAGTAATCAAGAACAACTTAGTGAAGCACCATCCTAGCCCTACCCAATTTATAGAAACTATTCAAAGTAGAATGTGATGCTAGTAGAGTGGGTATAGGAGTTGCTCTTCTACAAGAAGGAAAACTTATTACCTATTTCAATGAAAACCTCAATGGGTCTCCAATGTATTATAAAACGTATGAAAAAGATTTTTATGAACTAGTAAGGAGCTTAGATCATTGGTCACACTACCTAAGGCCCCAAAAATTTATATTGCACACTTAACTCAAATCACTCAGATACATTAAAGGCTAGCACGAACTCAACCCTAGGCATACTCGATGGGTAGAGTTTCTACATTCTTTTTTATTTGTAGTTAAACACAAGAGTGGAAAGACCAATGCTATAGTTGATGCCCTCTCTATGAGATATTGCATGCTTTCACTATTAGAAACAAGATTCCTAGGATTTAGCTACACCAAGGAGCTCTATCAAGAAGATGAACACTTCAGGGACTAATTCAAAAACCAAGACAAGATCAAAGGCTCTTTAATACTTCAATAAGGCTCTTTTTTTTTCTAAAAAAAAGCAAGCTTTGTGTACCTAATGGCCCCATTTGAGAGTTACTCATACAAGAGGTGCATAATGGTGGGCTTGTAGGTCACTTCAGTATTAACAAGACAATAGATGTACTCCAAGGGTACTTTTTTATCCTAGAATGGTAGGAAATGTACGAGGTATGGTGGCAAAATGTGCCACTTGACAAAAGTTTGAAAGTTATTTTTATCAAGGATTATATACTCCCTTACTCATCCTCCACCAATAATAGGTTCATGTTAGTATAGATTTTATTGTAGCATTGCCTAGAACACCAAGGTAACATGAAGTTATAATGGCGATGGTAGATCGGTTCTCTAAGATGACTCATTTTATTACTTGTCACAAAATGGATGATGCCATATATGTAGTCGATATCTTCTTCAAATAAATAGTTAGGCTACATGGCATTCTTAAATCCATTATTTCAGATAGGGATATCAAGTTTCTTAGTAATTTTTGGAAGAATTTATGGATGTTAGTCGGTAAAAAGATTCTTTTTGATATCGCCTATCACCCACAAATCGATGGGCAAACTAAAGTGACAAATAGAGCCCTCACCATGCTCCTCTAAAATTTTGTCCACAAATACCTAAGGGATTGTGATACCAAACTACGTTTAACTGATTTTGCACATAAACAATCCCCAACATATGTCATAGGTCACTCACCTTTTGAGGTTTTATATAGGTTGAAACCCACTTCTCCCATAGACCTTTAACCTTTTCCTATAGGTGAAATTGCATGTTTCGAGGTCAAAGACCAAGATAAGGCTATGAAGGAAATCCATGAAGAATTAAGGGAAAAGATCAAAAAGGTGAACAAACTAAACATAGCAAGAGCAAACAAGCACCGTAAACAACACTTATATGAGCCTGGAGATCTAGTTTGGCTCACTTACAAATATAACTCTTTCCCATAAGAAGAAATAACAAATTAATGCCTAGGGGTGATGGTATGTATAAAATGCTAGAGAATATTAGGGATAATGCCTATAAAATT
Organism: Tamarix chinensis; assembly: GCA_030549775.1. Classification (NCBI taxonomy): domain Eukaryota; kingdom Viridiplantae; phylum Streptophyta; class Magnoliopsida; order Caryophyllales; family Tamaricaceae; genus Tamarix; species Tamarix chinensis. The sequence continues at coordinate 56,648,714 of CM060182.1, forward strand.
GAGCTACCACAAGACATGGGGAATATATCAAGTATAATTAACGTAGGAGTTTTACTCCCCTACATACATTATGAACCTTTTTATTACATAGGAGAATCTTTTTAAGAGGAAGATGATGATTCAGGAGCATCTCCATCACAACACTCTTCCTTAATTAATTATCATCCTAAATTTGAAGGACCCAAAACCCTTAGAATTTTGGAAGAACTTATCTACGTAATTTAATCACCCCAATGAGCGACGTGCATGGAGCCATGAAAGCCATGCAAATGAAACCTATCACCACCCTTCTCATGGCTTCTTTTTTGGTATAACCCACATCCAATGAGCCACCCTAACTCCAAGGGAAATCAACCACCTCAAGCCACCAACAACTATTGAGCAAAAAAATAAAATAAGGGAAGGTTGGTGGATTAAAATCCTGACTTGGGCAGAGATTTACAACAACAAAACGTGATAATTCCCCTACCTTTGTGTACTCTTGAAAATCCTCATAGATATATTTGTAATCCTAGATTAATTTTTTAATTTAAATGATCTATTAGCTAGGATTTATAGTTGATTTCTTACACTCTACCCACAAATTAGAGGTGTGGCTAGGAAGAGAGAGGGTGCACGATGTTGGGAACTTGGGAGGTATGGGTTGACATTTGTATTGGTTAGAATTAAACTACATTAGTTAGATTTTTTTATATATCTACCTATTTTATATCCTAACTGGTTTCTATTTTTTAGTTGAAGTCTAGTTGAGTTGTAAATAAAAGCGCTCATACCCTTTATAAGTGTGAGCATATGCTAAAATGTAAAGGGACTTTTGGCTGCCATTTCCCCCCTAATTTTTTAATGAAGAACCTCCTAAATAGTGCATGCTTGGGTTGATTTTTCCCTCAAAATCTTATCTATTTTATCTCAAATGTTTCAAATGTTCAAGTGGTAGATTCAAGTATATGAATCAAGGGTCACTTACCTTATATTCCAGCTCTTAGTCTTCTTATTATTTTTAGTGATCATAATCCATTGCACCATTAATACCTATCTTAACACAATTTGTATCCACCGTGCATTAAGTTTGCTTGAGTATGGGTTAAGTAATGATGATAGTAAGATTTGAGGTTTAGATAGATACAAGTAAAATGGTCATTTTGGACAAATTCTGGAAATTTGATGTTTTTTAAGTGTTATTTGAATTAAAATTAAGTGTAATAAGTGATTAGTTTGGGTTAGTTATGTTTACTGCAAGCATTAAATTTATGTGAAAATAACTTAAAATGAGTGGGTATAATTGGTATCTTTTGTACAAAATATTAGAGTTTGAGTATATTTTTGGGCTAGTTGTACTTAATATGATGTGGTTAAGTATGATTATAAGTTTGGTGAGTTGATGAGTTTTACGAGTCAAGTTATGATTAAATTGGGAATTAGGGTTTCATAAGGATATTAACGTCTTTTTACCAGTGTAGTGCCCTAAATTGTCTTTATTTGATCTCCATATGCCCAATTATTATTCTATGTGATTTATGAGATGCTTTATTTACTTAACCATAGTATAATTCCATGTGTTTGAATGATAAAACAATATTTGGTATGAATTAAGTAATAAGTGGTAATCAATATTTTATGTAATAAGTGATAAATGGATTTCCAAGTGATAATTGGTAATAAAAGTGGAGTCGTATATTAATGAAAGTGAATCAAGTGGTGACTTTTAAAGTGTTAACTGAGTGGATAATAAGACATTAATATTTAAAGTGGAAGATCACCATAGTTAGGACCGAGAAAGTTTACCCATTCCAGCAGAAATAATAGAGGGCCCCAAGTGCATTTTTCCTTGGAATGAGCTATATGTCATTTATCCAGGTTGTTGTGATAACTATAGTAACCCTATATTTACTCTCTAGTTGTCCATTCCATCAACTTATAAGGGGTACATGTACTTAAGGATTAGGTATCTAATTTTATAGTCCTTAGGAGTGTGTAGCCCAAGACGGAGCTACATGCCACAATCTATTTCACCATATATTAATAGTGTTTCTCAAAGGTGTTATGACTTAGAAAGAGATTTGTATTGTGATACTTTTTCACTAGTTATGAATAGTGGGGTCTATGCTCTCCAAGCGACTAAATAAATGGGACATTGTGATCACCAAAGTATGAATTAAAATACGATTCCTTTTATGTCATCTCGTATCATGAGTAATGTATGTATGTATAGTAATTATATTTTCATATCATATTATGTGATATTCATGCCTCAATTTATTGATGTGGTTGTTATATTACTCGGTGTGCAAGTATTGTCGTAATGTCACTTTGTTTGTAGGTGGTGTTGTTACCAATGCTTTGATGTGATGTTTATGATGAATGATTTTTGGGTTGGTAATAGAGTATGGTTATCTAAATTTCTTTATTTCTCTCTCTCTCTCTCTCTCTCTCTCTCTCTCTCTCACTCACACACACACACACACACACACACACACTCAAAAATTGGTGTTTCCCCGGCAACGACGTCAAAAATTGGCCCTGTCGTAGCCGGCACGCAATTTAAACCCTCTTGTTGTCAATTGTAGCACTGGTAAATAAGGGTATCGTTCTAGATCGGGGATTGAGAGGGCTCACCTCTATTTTAACTAGCTTGCAAATAAAAAAAAATCCTAAATAATAACAAAAAAATAAATAAACAAGAAAAATACTAATGGGGGTTATAAAAATAAAAATAATAAAAGGAATAAATAAAATAAAATAAACTAATAATAATAAAAATAATAGGAAACCCGTAGATATGATAAAGATGCTAGGGAAATTAAAATCCACCACTAGATTAGGTCGAAATATAATGTTAATTTCTAAGTCATATTTTAATCATGAGAATGAGATCGACCAAGTTGTACACCAAAAGTAGTTCCATACACCTTATATTACTTTCCTTAATTAATTAATACGACAACGTACCAATATTAACCCTATTAAATACTAGCAGTATAGCAGCAACAAGCGGCTCCTATATTTAACTAGATTTAATGCATTAAGTGTAATTGGAAGGATGTCAATCTAAGTACCCAAACTAGTACTCAAAGCATGTCTAGCTGTATTTCCTTTCCTTGACCCACACGTATCGAAACGTTTTACTACTTCGGTTAGAATCACAAAACTATTAGGTGAATTGTTATCTAACCTAGCTGCAATTTATACATATAAATTCTAGTATATTTAGATGGCCACCTAGCAGGTAAATAATCCTACATACTGTCAGTCTGTCACTTATGAGGAAACCAGATCAAGACATGCACCAAATAAATTATACTTGACAGAATTATATATATAAGTGATAGCAATTAAAATAGAATCAAAAAGCAATCTCACGAAACAAAGAAAATAAAATTATATCTCAAATCCTAATCCAGGGTTTCAATTTCTTCCCTAACAACAAATAATCGGTCAGCTATAATTATAGAATTAATTACACGGAAATATATATCTAAAATATAAATTAAAATTGAGAAAGAAATTATCGGAATTAATTATAGATAAAAGATAAAAATTTATTCAGATAAAAATTAATTGTATCTGAAATAAATTCTACCGGTATTAAACTTTCTCTAATTTTCTTCCTTCTCAGTTGTCTTTGATTTCTGTGCAATTATTTCTTTTTCTTTTTCCTTTCGGCTGACTGCAGCTGTCCTTCGCGTGACGCGCCCTTCTTCTCTTACTGCCGCTGTGCGGCTTCTTTTTCTCTCTACGGCTCTCTGTCACCCCACTGCCCCTTCTCCTCCAGACACGCCCTCCTCTACTGCTTCTTCTCTACCTCACTACTTCCCTTTTTATTCTTTTTCTCGTGCGGCGCTCCTCTTTTTTTCCGTGTCTTCTAGGTCATCCCTTCATCTTTTTCTCCCGTCCTCCTGTCCCATGTCAGCCCTCGTGTCGCCCGACTTGTTTGGTTGACTCTCTGTTGTGTCGTTCTTTTCTTTGTCTCTTATTCCGGGCCTTTGGGCCTTCGGCTTTTGGGCCGTTGGTCCAAAGGTCCAATTCTTTTTATTTTTTTAATTTTCTTTTCTTTAAAAACAATACCAGCAAAATAAAATAAAATAAATATTAATAAATACTATTTTATTCTAAATTTACTTAATTTATATCATTTTAGCTTAAATAATAACATTTGTACAATTATTACCACTTAAGCATAAAATCATAATTATTCACCTATATTAGTTAAATAAAATACTAAAAACTAAGATTATAAGGGTATAAAATGTGTCAAAATATGAACTTATCATGTTGTTACCAATGCTTTGATGTGATGTTTATGATGAATGATTTTTGGGTTGGTAATAGAGTATGGTTATCTAAATTTCTTTCTCTCTCTCTCTCTCTCTCTCTCTCACACACACACACACACTTAGTCCTCTATTTTCTCTTGTCTCTTTCACTTCTCTCTTGTTTTATAATCTTATACCATTTGGAATCAAATACTTGCCACGTCTAATCACAAGGTATGGTTTAATTTTTAGCCTTGCACTTTACATATATTAAGTATAGAAAGTACCTTTTCTACGGTGGATGTGATGGTGGCACTCTTTATTTTATTTTTGGCTTTCATCAAAACCAAATTTTTTTAAAAAATAGTTCAAAAAAACGAGGATGTTACAAATGGTATCAAAGCTTTATTGGTTATTGAAAATCGTGTTTTGTTATAGACTCGGTTTATTGATCCTAAACGTTCTAGAATCTTCAAATTATTTTAAAATTATTATTAAGACTCGACTTCTCCACTTTGCTCCATCTTTTATCCTCTTTAACACAAACGTGTGTGACAACATGATTAGGTTGTGTACACCTTAGAAAACTTTCATTCTCTTTATGTTCCACTATTTTAGGCCTTCCTTAGTATTCACACATGGGCTTGAATCTCAATATATCATATTCAAGTTTTATCAAAACTATGTCAATAGTATGTGGGGTCTTATTAGCTCTAGCTCAACATTTGTTCGAACCATGTCACATTTAGATAGTAAAGTTATAATCAGGGGTCTGTATCTCAAGATCATAACATGTTACATTGGTGTCTTAATTTTATAAGTTTTGGATTGAAGATTAGACCGATATTTCAATATTTATATGCTCAACTCCTAATTTCTACCAAGAGTTGTTAAGGTTATTCAATTGCATGGATATTATAGGATCTTTAGCAACTCCATGTTGCCTAGTAACATCAGTTGGTTTTAAGGTAGTAGATGTTATGAGTTATTAACAATCAAACTTCAACGGACCCAAGATACAAGCCGACCACCTGACAAACCTAAAAAAAGCAAAATAAGCCTAAGGTCATCCTCATCTCACTCAGCTCAAACTTATTCTATAAATTGAGACCTCTTTGTATTTTGTTTCTTTCCTAATAAAAAAAATGGTATTGGTCTTGGTGAGACTTGATCCTTGTTGGAATAAAAAATGAGAACATGCATACACCAATAAGCCAAAGCAAGTCTTTGAATAAATAGTTTACTTTTTTTTTATTCAAAGGTTTGGTAGATTGACAAAGTAACACAAATAACTAAAAATTGCTCTTGATACAAATCAAACTTTGTTTCATTACTTACCTACAATGACAACTTATCCACACAAAGACAACTTTACTTAATAATGCAAGTTGTAAGCATTTACATAAACTAACTATTGGGGTTTTGAATTTTTTTGGAGCCCTAGGTTTGGACACAGGTCTAAATGTATTTATGACTTTTATAACTCAATACATGAAGTGATGATTATAGGTTGTACAAGTTAGATTAATATTTTATATGATTTATCATGCTTTGACTCACGATGGATTATAAATTAAGGTGAGTTTGAATGAGTTGATACACATGTTACTAGGGATTATTACCTTAACTTCACCACCAAAACCTCCTCCTCTCCCACTAACATCTTCCATGTATTAGATTTAATATTTTAAAAGTATAAAAATATTAAATTACCTTGTAAATATAGTTAAATAGAATATTTTATAATATAGTATTTTACTTGTTAAACAGTATAAAATATTTAAATAAATAAATAAATAAAAAAGGAACGATAAGTCTTTAGAGGCATTTGACTAGTACAAGCCGGTTCAAGCTGACCTTATGGAGGTGACACGGCAGGGGTGGTGGAAATCATGTTCGTAGGTTGGTGATTTGCATGTAAATTAATCCATAATAATCGTGGCTAATCTGTATAACTTTTGAGTTATAATATATTGACTTAAGGTTACAAAAAATCATGTACAATTACACCAACCCTAATTCGTCGGGAATTTTTTTTCAATGGTTGCAAAGTCTTCCGCAAAAACTTTTCTATTGACCTTACAAACACACAAATCCTAGCCAATTTTCTCTATCCTGAAGCTGCACATGTACAATGACACCTCACCTGTCCATGAATCCTAAGCATCGCAGATTTCAAAGAATATGAGATTAATCAAATGACTGTCCAAAAAATGCATGCTACATCCAATTACGACCTATTCTCTTAAGAAGGGCAATTTGGCTTGGGACTCCAGCTCAGTATTCCAGTATAAATCCTTTTCTTTATTACAGAAGCAGTTGCTTATTCACATCAAACAAGATTACAGACATGGAGTTATCAACTACTTCAAATATAGTAATTTCTACACAGCGACCAAAAATTATACACATTACTGCGATTGCAAGTTAGACTCACGATGGTTAGAAAAGGAGGCGTGATACTAAAGAAAGCGAGACAAGTTCACGAAATGTAGTACCAAAATGTGATCACTGCAGCAATACCACTCAAGATACAGAGCGTATCAATCCTGCCTTCATTTCTCATCTTCTCCTCCTTTATTTTAGTCCGAAGTCTGGAATACAGATTACATGACTCAACTACGTCACTGGACTTCTTGCTCCTTCGGCAGCTCATTGCTTCTTTCAGTACCATCAAACTGTTTTCTCCATTGACATGAGCGCCTTCTATGTCTTCCAACTGCATACTCAGCTCTGTCAGTTTAAGGCCTGTATATCCAGCATCACTTTCCTCGAAAATTTGGAATTTCACTACTAGTATACACTCTACCAACTGACACGGAAGTATATCATTTGAAGGAAGGACAGACCCAAAACGTACCATGAAATCCTTATCAGTTGGCCAATGCCTTTGAACCCCTAAAGGTATCCAACTAGAAAAATTGGCAGCTTGCTTAGTTTTTTTATTCACAACAATCCAACTAAGCTTTATTTCATCAAGATGTTTCCAGAGCTTCCCTTCTTTTTTCTCGTTCTCGATCGATTGAACTACAGGCAAACCATCAGCAACTGTGAGGATAACCTTGCATTCTCGTTCAACCCCAAAGGAATTATTGACAAGGTCGATGCAAAACGGTGAATTATAAAACCAACGATTTGAACCCTCTGAATCAGGAATGCCCCATAGTACTTTTGAAAGAATAGGTCTATCGTTGTATTTTAAATCTATAATGGAAATATAGTTGGAAGGTGAAATACTCTCATAGTCTTTCAGTTCACCAGAGAAGTGTTCCTCAGCCCATTTTACAGGATGCTGAATATAAGAATCTAACTGAGCAGCAACTATATCTTTATTTGCAATAAGAGGGAAACAATCAGCATAGAACTTCCGGAAACCTCCAATTGAGGAAATCAGATCTCTGACATCATCTCTGTTAGTTGAAGGCCACAAAGAATAGCAGACATTTTCCCATATTTTTTCCTCTTTCGCAATGGACCACAGTGCTGAAGAGACACATGCAGCACAGGCTAAACTCGTTCCATCAAGCCGCCATAATATGTCATAGAAGTTGTCACTGCTCAAGGAAGACGTGCTTTCGGCTGATGTGACCAACATATTAAGATCTTCTCATCGTCTAAGAAACAGACCATATAGCATGAATAAGAAAAAGGAAAAACTCAAGAACTGCAGTATAATCAAGAATTCAGTAGCATCATAAATGAGCAATTCAGCAACATTCTCTTGTACTTTATTGTTTTGAAGAAATTAAAGTTTCTAGTAAGTACTTTACACTAGCACATTAAGTTCCTCAAGCTTATATAGTCTCACAGACCGATAGCAACAACAACAATGTAAAAAATGGGATGGAATTTTCATCAAAATAAGAAGCAGCAGGTTGCAGCATCAGCAACCTAGAACTGGAAGGCCAACGGCCTTATGATGGACCTCGTCCACACAATACAGGTAATAGTATTCTGATAGTACCTTGAATAGTTAATGGAAACCCAGAGTGTGATCAAATGAAGCGCGCAAAGCACATCTTTGCTCGTCAAATGGGTAAAGTGCAAACCTCAAATCAAATTCATAACTTCAAAACGAGACATGTCACCAATGCCCACCACCCCAGCGCCCCAACCCAAGTCACCCAACACACACGAGAAACCTAAGGCAGCCTAATTGATAAGGGTGAAAAACAAAGCTAAAAAAACAAAAAAAAAAAATTGTAAGAATACTTTGTGTTGGAAATTGAAGAAAATTCTCGGCTTTATTTCATTTACAATTATTCTATTAGGAGCCTAGTACAATAAACATGTAAGACTAACAATTGGTTGTACAACCACGTACAGGGGTTTCCAAACCCAGTACCTAAATTAGCCAGATCAGACGTACTTGGCGAACAACATTCTCGACTTTGGTCGTAGAGATAATTAAAGAAAACTTGAAATAGAGTGATGAATAGAAAACCATGGGGCTCACAACTAGCTATTTGTTAAATGAAAATAGAGAAATTTAACGAATGTAGCCATCCGAGTTTTTTTTTTGGCTTGATATGCCGGATAAAAGTAGCAGCAAGCATAACAATTAATCAATAAAACAGAAAACGTTTAATTTAGAAGACTATATATCTTTGATGGGGATTGAACCCCGTCAAATACTCTGATTAATGCTGCGTAGCAAAATAGAATACTTTCTCTAGAAGCCATACTTAATGGAGAAATGTTGATTAATACAAAATCACACATAATAATCCTCCTAACCCTGTGATTACGGGAAAATTCAGCAAAATTAGGACAATTTGCACCACTTCAAGGAGTTGAAAGTAAATCGAGTCGAGGGAAACCCGGAAAATTTCATCAAATTTCAAATTAAAAATTAGAGCAAGCAGAAGCTCGCTGGAAAAAAAAAAAATATATATATATATATATTAAGACTGACCTGCAACAAGTTACTGAATAGGCGGGCACGAACCGAGCTGAAGCAGAAAACAGCGAAGAGCCGAGATATCTAAGCGGCAACAAGCAGAAGATGATCGAATGACGCAGAGTCTGCTTAAGCTCGCCCACTAGTAATGAAGCGAAATAACAAGCGCCCAGGTTGTGTATATCGTAAAACTCAGGCGTCGCAGCTCGTTTTGTTATTGATTTCGAACACTTTTCTCTCTCACAGTCACAGGGTGCACGAGCTCCGGCATCAAGAGGGTTCAACGATTCCGGGTCGTACTTCGGCGTTTTATAAACCCTGTGAATATGCAGTTACAAATATACCCCTACTTGGAAATGATTCGCTTGCGGGAGGACGGTAGTGGCAACCTGTGTAAATATGTAATTCATGTTTTGAATTTTGAAAACAAATTATAAAAAATAATTATTTTTAATATAGATATTATAATTATATCTTTAAATTAGAATAAACTATGATAAAAATTAATGATTAAAATATTTTCATAAATTCAATAAACCTAATATATATTTATAGGGAGAGTAATACTTTAATACTAATATATATACCCAAAGGATTTAATAAAAATAAAGTTAATATCTTAATTGCATTATTTAGTAGAAAATAATAGAATAATCAATACAATATTAGAGGAGGATATTTTGTTCGCATAAAATCTATTATTTTAAAATTGAGTGTCAATCTCAATCGCTCCAAATTGTTATTTATAGAAGAAGAGAAAACTCAGCATACAAGTAAAACTTTGATACGTTCAATCGAAAATCTATGATTTTTTTGGGGGGGGGGGACTGGGGAGGTTGTTCCCAAACTTTATTTTTTGGAACTAAGACGAGAAATTACAGATGTCAAATGGACAGGAATTCTTTTTCTTTCTGCTGATCTTTCCACTGTTTTGACGGTAAGGGCACGCGGAAATGGGAGCGAGTCGGAGGAACGGAGAGAAAAGAAATAAGAAAAATAATTATTTGTGAATTATAAAAATACATATTTACATGTATTTTTAGAAATAAAAATAAAAATACAGAAATAAAAAAATATTGTCAGAAAAGAACCCGCGGATAAAACTGTGTTTTCACGCGTGCTGGACCACCTCGGTGGAAAACGCAGCTGGGATTTCAATTCATGGGAACGTGTCTCACTGTCCAACAAATCCCACGGGACCCCGAGATGGGTAGCGTAGAGTAGATATACTTCTCTGACTTTGACGTGGGAGTAACCACGCAAAAAGAGATTACGATTCTTCAGCCAAATTGATCCACCCGCTTAATTTTAGTCGTATATAAACTCACTCCACTTGACTTGACTCGTACTGATTATGTATCGGTTGACACGTACTTATCATATATCTAACTTGCTCGAACGATAAGAATTAATTTATGCAAGGGTGACATGTCACCACCGCTCACACGCAAATGTCACATATATACATTTTTCCAAACTCGTACTTCATCTATTATTACAATAAAATATCTATATTTTTTTTAAGAAAAAAACAAAACTATTTTATAATATAAATTATATACTGAGTTTCAAGAAATATGTATTGCTATATATTTTTAATTTATTATCTTTCACCTAGTTAATATAATCCATACCGATTAAATTATTTAAATGTTATTATAGATATATTAGTCAATTTATTCACCATTTAAGAATAATTTTTTTATACAAAAATTTAAGAATAAAATAATTGTTTTATATAAAAAGGTATTATTTTAGGTCAAATTTATTTTAGGATACTAAACAGACATTATATATAATCCACGTTTCATGATTATAAACATTGAAATAAACGCACATGATAACCACTGCGTGCAAAGGATTAGGTAAGGCATATAATAGTTAGTTACCAAAAGAAACGTTGATGAGCACTCACCAACCTGCCACATTTATTGCTTTATAGTAACACCAACCCTTTATGTCACCTTTTATGTTATAAGATAGAGGGAGAAGATAAACATCAATTCCAAACAAGACATACTAAACCTCGTCTTCTCTAGTCTCTAGCAGTAATAGACTATGTTCAAAATCCCATATAGTACCATTTGAGAATAGGACTTGAGAACTAAGACACCCTAAATATTGGCCCGCCCTTTGGGCTAAGCCAATTAGGCCCAACCCTAGGACCCTAAGAAAATAAATGGTCATATATAGTGTTTGTTCATAGGAAAAATTAGTTTGAAGTCCACTTAAACGAAATTAATAGGTTAAAAATTAATATAGTCCTAAAGTATTTGGGTCTAAATATAAAATGTTATGTATATATTACTATACTAATATGTACATCTAATTATACACAAATGTACAAATGATATTAACTATATGTACATATAAATTGGATGTTACTAAAAGTGATCTAAATATCGAATAGATTATTTAACTTTAAGTAGTTTGACTTAGGTGGATTTTAAAATAATTTTCCCTTATTTATATGTATTCATTACATGTGAAAAAGACAACTTACCTCCATCTCTTTATATGTCATCCGACAAAAAGAAGTGTACTATTGTGCACATTTTTCTTGACTTGTTAAAATCGAACATAAAAGAAGGGGAAAAAATCTAAATTTAAAGAATGAAGATGATGGTTGATAACTTCTATTTATATATATATATAATTTAGCAGGATATCAACAAGTATAATCTTCTTTTATCTCTTGTAAACTTCAACGGTGAAAAAAGAAATTGCTTCTATTTAACACAAACCTCGTTCTATAATTTTTGTAAAGTTAGAATTCAAGAACGTCTAATTGGGAGTTGATTTGATTATGATGATTAACAATTTTATAGTCAACCACCATCATGCTACTGCTCGGCGGGTCGGCCTTGCTACTAGCCTTCAATTTTTTTATTTTTTATTTTCCGATCAATCTCCACACCTTTCTTGTTTACATGTATTCGTTTAATCTAATTAATTAATGTCAGTAAAAGTCCCACTTGTCTCTATCTTTTATATGTTTAATTAATGGGGTTTGGGAAACAGTAGTTTCATTTGCAGTAGAAAAATAAGACTGCAAGAGCCTTAAATCTAAATAGTAAGGAATAAGTTTAACTAGGTAACATAGTTTACTATTTGTTTTGATTCATATTTAATAAATTTTCAATTATTTAATTGTAGCTCAATATTTTAATTTTTATAGTTCAATAGGTGTGTTCGACTAATTTTCATTTTTAGCCCATTAGTTTGACTCTTTATTTTTGTATTGTTAATGATTTTACCACCTTTATTTTTTTTTGTGTGTGCGTGTGTGCATGCACTTAATTAGTATAACAATAATATTACAACTAAAGATTACGTCTTCATTATTCCAAGCCAAATACCAAGTGTCAGTCTCCAATTTTTATTTCATTAGCTTATTATAAAATTTGTATTATTGTATGTTATTCTTTTATTTTGTGTGTGTTTATTAATGTATAATAGATCCGAATATGAAACTAATATAATTTTGCATAATTTTTTATGTGAGGACCTCATTTAATGTTGAGGCATAGGATCCCAAAAAGTGTAAGTCCGACCTTGCCTAAATATAAATCCCTAGACTAATACTTCTTTTCTTTGGTAATGTTAACTATTTCTAAAAGAAAAATCACTTCAAATAATTTATGTAAATCAAAATCTTGATCATTGCCACATGAACAAAACCACACTTATTATATGATGCGTGAGCATCAAATCACGATGTTGCAAGTAAAATCTGTAGAATTAAGATAGCTAATACAAAATAAGAACCCATGCCTTAGTTTAATAGTTTGTTTCATTTGGGGTGAATGAAAGTTTATGGAGTTAAATTAATTGACTTCACTTGTTTGGAGACATATTTTATCACCTTAACTAGGTGAATTGGGATTTAAGTTTTATCTCTATTCACCTTAATTAATTTTATTTTTATAAACCTCTAATTTTGAAGGTAACAAATGTGAAAGTATAAACATAAGTAATTTTTATACATTTGTCTTAATATAAATAAGATTTTTAAAACTTTTGCTCTGATCACGTTAAGTTAATATTATCTACATAATATTTTAAAGTATTCATTTTGATTTATTATCTAAATGAATCTTTAATATTTATCCTTACTCTAATTTATCACAATCCAAATGGACTATAAAATATTTAGATCAAATACTAGGAAGGATACTACCTTGTTTAAGAGGTTTACATCAAATATGTGGCCCCCAAGCACGTTACATTGCAGATTTAAGGAGCCATTTGGATTTTTCATTAGTATGCAAGCAAATAAAATTCTAGTGGAAGAGTAACCAGAACGTAGGTTCGCTTGCGTTCTAAAAGCATACACTACTAGTCAAGGAAAACAGATGTAAAACCTTTCAAATAACCTTGTGTCATGATTTATAAATTAAGAAATAAAATTACACCTTTAATCATGCACAAACACAAACTATGTCATGCCAAATCTAACCATATTTAACATAATCTTAATAGAAAAAGATTTAAATGCATTTTATAATAAATATATAGAACAAACCTTCTATCATTTATCGAAACACAAAATATATACGAATGATTCTATCTTATTTCTCATTCCACTTAATGGTATGTGTATCATTCGATAGGGACGAGAATACAAATCTTTACTTGAATTTTCTCAATAAATTTCTTAATTTAAAGGATGAAAAATAGTCTAATCACCAATGTCCTTATGCGTGGTGCATTGCTAATATGAAGAAGATATTTCTTCTTTTTAAAATATGGTTACAAATATCACAAAACGCCAAGCATCCCTCTTTTGTATGATTAATTGATTTTAAACCAACCTATCATTTTCAAATTTGAAAGTATGTATTTCCTTATTGAAAGTTTACTTCATCAGCTCTTCTCCTTTGATCATGTGCTAAGTACATGCCAACACAAATACACACAAGCTTAGTCCTCATTCTACCTTCAATAATAAGAGGGGGAAAAGAGATAATTAAACCAATCCACTAACATTAAACCATGTTAATAAATTTTATAACCAAACTTTATCTAATTTAATATATACCACACTTTGAGTTTAATATATTCATACTTTATAAAAATACCTTATACATAAAATAATTACACAAAAAAGAAAATATATTTATATTCTCCAACTTGTTCCATAAAAATTAGATTTATACCATAGTCTCCTTGTGTTAGAATATATTTTACGATGAATTCGATATATGGATCATGACGACAAGCCCTCATTATTTTTTGAATTATATTTCATGTATCACAATGCTTTAATTCCACCTACAACTTTAACTTTTGAATAAACTTAATGTCTATATATGTTCCAAGACATAATGTGATATTTCGCAGCAAACCATATATATACAAACTAAGTAATATAACTTTATTGCAACCAAACCATTATATATTATGTAATACAATCGCATGATAAGTTCAACACCCATATTATATACATGATCCTTAAACTTATAAGATGATATGCTCATAGTTAGAGGAACAACTAACAAAGAATCAACCCCCATGTGTTCAAGAACCACTTAACCCTTGGAAATATACTCCTTTATCATTAAGTACTTAATGTAAATGCCCTTAGCTTGCCTCCTACTCTTATTATTCCCTAAGACAAAGACATTGATTGACTTATAACACTTAATGCCTTAAGGGAATAGAGATAGAGTAAAATTCTCTAAGTTCGAAAATAAAATTTCTCAACCACACACCATGTTTTGTAGCTTCAAATGATGGAATGATATTAGCTTCTGTGGTAGAAGTATCTATGCAATCTTGTTTCTTACTCTTCCATAAAATAACTCCACCAACTAACATGAATATAAAATTTGATGTAGACTCACACAAATCTACACAACTAACAAATTATGCATCTATGTAGCCAATTACCACCAAATGCTCAACTCTACAATATATAAGCATGCATTCTTTTGTGCCTTTTACATATCTTATCACCTTATTTGTAACCTTTAGTGGTAAACTTCCGACTTCATTTAGAAATGTCTTAATATCCCAGTGACGTATACAATGCCAAATCTTGTGTAAACCTATGCATATATAAAGATTCCTACAACAAAAGCGTATGAGACATTCATCATCTAGTCTATTTATGTGATGTTCTTGTGGCACTTACTCAAACAAAGTTTATCACATTTAACAATGGGAGAAACACTTGGCGAAAAATATTTCATCCTATATATTTCTAATGCATTATCAATATAAGCCTTGTGATATAAGCCTAATATCTTGCGGTCACCGTTATAAAACATAATCTTGAGGTCTTTCACATTAAATATCAATATTTTATAACTGTGGCCACGAGATCAGGAATAGTGGCTCTTTTGGAGTAGCTATCCTAAATATGTGGTTTAATCTATGATTGATTATGGATTTTATTAGAGTACCTTAGCAACCTAGCCATACCCCTATATCTTACTCTATTTAGATCTACGGACTTATAGAGAGTATGCATACTTATGGATTAGATGTTGTTGTTGGTAGGGTACTATGTTATATTTGTATACCAGTGCGATCATAGTACCTTTGCATCCTTAGGTTGATAGTTGGTAGGATATTGCGTTGCCTTTGTATGCTATTATGACCCGTGTACCTTAGTGTCTTCAGGTTAATATGATCTTCCATTGAGTAAAATAAAAATGAAAATTATTATTATTTGATTTGAAATGATTATTGGATTAGTTAATAGTAGATTTTGTGTTTACCTGTGGTTGGTATTGTGCCTTTGAGTCCTACCAGTGGTACATGGGATATTATTAGTTTTGATATTTAGAGATGGGATATATTGTAAAGGTTATGATTATGGTATTGATACTGATTCTAATCATTATCTCATATAGCATCGCTTGTATGCTTGGTTGGTAAGTTTTATTATGTTCTAAATAAGCGAGTATGAAAAGTATATTGCTTTTATGATTATTGTTTATCTAATATGATTATTGTATTTTGATCATCGCATATATTTTCTCAATATTTTATAACATGTATTGTTGTGATGTCTTTTATGTGTTCCATGTGAGATTTTCATATAAGTTTTTTATAACACCCCCAAAATTCACTCCTGAATTTTTTTTTTGAAAGAATAAAGTGGAAGCTAAAATAGAATTTGGGGAATGTTACCGCCACATCTAACACAAGATAAATGTCCACCATCTATCTCATGCTAAATGCAAGGCTAAAACCTGTCAAATAAAATTTCAAACAACATCTATGCCATAAGGATATACTCCCACAAGGAGATATCCACAGGTAGATGGCAAGTGAATATTTTCACTAAATAAAATCATCGTTGAATAAATCAGCGGAACCTGTGAAATAAACCTGGATTTTAAAAGCTTATCAAAGTATGAGGAATTAAAAGTCAATTACAACACCCTTCAAATTTTAAATACAACACTTGAAACTTCCAAAAATAAATACAGTCAAACAAGACAAATCCCGATGGATCAAATTCCGGATTGCCTACTCTCTCAAGCCAAGCCTTTCACCCAAATACAATATCCGATCTTAAACTTGCACAAGAGGTCTGTTCCCCACCATCAGTGGATCATCACATGACCCATTCAACCAAGGTAGCATCAGTACAGGTCCGGTAGTGAGTAAATCAAGACTACTCAACTCATGGAAGGAAACATGAAACACATAAGATACGAAAGACTCTAGCTTACAATTCTCATGCTCAATTATACGTATGATAGATGCACCATTCCACACATACAATAATTTAGGCTCAATTATACACGTATTGCGTACAATAAAAATAGGATCACGGATTCATACTTATGAGTACATTACTAGACATGACGTCACATAAGATACAAGCGTACAAGAAATCACGATCGCATGCTAAGTAACACCAACCAATAATCCAATAATAATCATTATTACATCCAATTTTATTTATTTACGATGAGTTTAGGGACCCCACTATTCTTAAACCGATGGAACGGTCTGAAGCACCTCTCGGGGAAAACACACCCGAGCCACTATTATCATCCGATGGAACGGATCCTACACCTCTTAGGGTAAAACGCTCCTGAGCCACTATTCTTAACCGGTGGAACGATTTGAATCACCTCTCAGGGACAACACACCTAAGCCACTATTATCGTCCGGTGGAACGGACCCTACACTTGGTCCTGACTCACGTAATCTTCCACTTTAAATAATTAGTATCTTATTCATTACTTAACTCATATCATAGTCTTATTCACGTTGAGTATAGGGCCCCACTATTCTTAATCCGGTAGAACGGACTGAAGCACCTCTCAGGAACAGGACACCTGAGCCACTATTATCATCCGGTGGAACGGACTCTACACCTCTCAGGGCAAAACGCTTATGAGCCACTATTCTTAACCGGTGGAACGACTTGAATCACCTCTCAGGGACAAGACACCTGAGCCACTATTATCGTCCGGTGGAACGGACCCTACACCTCGACCCAACTCACGTGATCTTCCACTTTGAATTATTAGTATCTTATTCAAGGATTTTTAACCGACCATAAATCAGGCCCACATGAATAATTCCATGACATAAAGATACAACATAGGGTATCATATAAATTCAATCCATATTCAACCCTTCACATACTCAAATACATACCATATTCAAGTGTCATAATAACACACATTTGCATTGAGGCTATATATTTGTACATACATGCAATTACCACATAGAACACATAATACGCTTGACATAATTAAGTAATCAATAACCATACTTGTCACCTTCTACTTCAAGTAGACATACACCCAAATTCCGCCATAAGTAAAGGTAAGTAGTGACTTACCTAAATCCGAAGCTAGCTAAGCAAATTGAGAAAGAGGAAGAGCTATTGAAAGCTTGACAATCCATGAGAAATTTTTCCTAGATCGCCGATAGAAATCAGAACTAGGTTAGAAACTATCTTATTAATTAATAATTCACATATTCTAATTAAATAAACGCAAACGAACACAAATGATCTTTCTTGAAAAACGTGTCAAAAACCTAAGACTCACGAGCATAGCTCTATTAAGATTTAAAATTAAATATCAACCATTTTTAGGGAACCAAATCTAACCCAATAAGATAAAAACATAATTCAAATGATTTAAAGTCAAATCCGGAAATCGATTAGGTAAAAGAAGCATAGCATAATTAATTTTATAAAACCATATCCGATAAATCAGGGTTTTTAATGCTCGAGCTACGAACCGACTAATTAACTTTTATTATCTCAAATTGATAGCTTAAGAGTACGATTAAACTAATTTTAAATAAATATGGATAATCGATTTCAACAAAACAATTCTCCTATTAGCCAATTCAAGACGATCCGTTTTCAAAATTAGGGTTTTAAAGCCCACGACACAAACTCAGGTAATTCAAATCAATTAATTCCAATTAAAGGTATTATAATGCAATTAGGATCATTTCAACTATTCTATAAATTTAATTTTAGAAAAAAATTATACATATGATCAATTTCATAATTTCACTTGAAATCTAGGGTTTTAGGCCCGAAAATACAATTCGGTTAAATTCTATTAATTTATTTAAATTAAATGTTTAGAAATGCAATTAGACATATTTTATAATATATCATATAATCAATTTCCCAAAACCAATAAAAGAAATACCCAATTCAACATAATTAGGGTTTTTGAGCTCGGAATATAAATCCGATCAATTCTTGTTAAAATATATAAATTGATGGTTTGGAAATGTAATTAAATATATTTTAATATAAATTATATAGTCGATTGAATAAAACGACCTGATTACACAATCCAATGTAGTCCCGCAAGAGTTTTGACCTAAAATTCTAATTCCAATCAATTACGCACAATTTTTCTAAATCAACACTTCCGATATGAAATTAAATATATTTCAAACGATATTATAAAATCAATTGAGCGAAACGACTCAATTATGTGACCCAATTTCATTACAATTTTTGACCTAGGAATCAAATTCCTATTAATTCCGCATAAATTTCTCAAATTGACGGTTTCGACATGAAATTAGATACATTTTAAAACTTATTGTATAATCAATTTATCCAAAATCGCCAAATCTAGTGAATCCAAAAAATTCGGGCATAACCCTACCAAAAATTCGATTTTCACAAATCATTCAAATACACTACAATCAACTACTCTAAATCAATCATACAACATATATATACATAATAAAACAATCAATTTAGCTTTTCATAAGCTAATTCATACTCAATTAATCAAATCAATGTTAGGGTTTTCAGAAATTTATACCAAACAAAAATTAGTAAATCGGGATAGGTGGAGGCCGGAAAAGCTTCGCTGGCCATCCCCCGAGCTCGCCATGGCCGGACACCGCCATGGCCGGACACCGCCATGGCCGGTGCTGCTCGTCGCTGCCCCTGTTGCAGTTCGCTGCTGCTGCGCAGCTGTTGTGTTGCGTCAGCTGCGACGGTCGGTCGTGGCTGGCGTGGCGGCTGGAGGAGCTGGGAGAAGGAGGAGGTGAGGGAGGTTGGGATTGCGATTGGCTCGAGACATGAGAAGAGAAAGAGAAGAAGAGAAAAAGGAAAAGGAAGAGGGGGGGGTCAGGGCACCAGGGTTGGTTTTTTTTTAGAAATATAATTATAAAATAAAATATTAAATATCTAAAATTGTTACTGGAAGATTTTATCTAAAATTTATTCAACGAAAATCATTTCGTAAGAATCCGAAAGCTTGAGATCGATAAAAAAACTATATAAAGAATTTCACAAACATTTTCGGAAGAATTTACCAACAAACGCAAATATCTATATTATTTACGAAAATACATTATAAGACCCTGGAATAATATTTAAAAACATATAATAAAATATTTAAGTCAAATTCTAATAAACCGAGACTAATTTAAATAATTTTCGAAACAGGTTTTCCGCAAATCAAAAAGGGTAAAACGGAAGAAAATTAATTTTGGAAAAAAATTCATAAATAAGCTCCGAAAATATTTTTAAATTAAAACTTCCCAAAAATATTAACGATTTTCGGAAACGAATAAATTTAAAGTCAGAAATATTTTCTACGGATAAAATCATTAAGATAACTTTGACTATTTAGACATAAATTCTATAATTTAAATAATATATATATCGTTAACGAAATATAACTCCAAAACAAAGTCATAATCACACGACAAAGTTATAATCGAAAATGAATCCAAAATATAAAAATCAAAATACGAGAAAGAATAGGAATACATAATTTTCGCTGGAAATTGAAATCACATGAATATAATAAAATCATGGTCCTGAACGAACTTATCTAGAATGGTCCGCAACGACAACAATTAATTAAATTCAAATATGAAGTCGAAATCATCGATAAATCCATAAAATGAATCGAAATTAAAATAATTAAATATTTACATCAAATTACGCTTATAAAATCATTAAGCTTAATAAAATTAGATTTCAAAAAATATGGGGTATAACAATTTTACATAATGAATTACTCAGTATCATTATATTAAATGATTTCTTTTCGTGGGCCCTTGATTATTTAATGGGTAGTGACCTTGGTAGGTTAGCTTGTGAGATCAGTTGAAGGATATTATTTGAGTTAAGAGTTTGGGGTTATTCGATGTTTTGTTCGGTATCTTTTGATCGGAATGATTCTGTACTCTTATGTCTTTACGTATTTTCTTTCACTAAATTTTTTTAACCACCGACAGTTATTTTAATTTAGAATGATGTTATTTTGCTTTAACTTTCTCTCTATTCTTATTTTATAATCGTGCTATTAATTTAAGTGGAATAATGTTTTTAGCCTCAGCACTTAGTATAAGAATGATAGAGAAAATAACACCATGCGGTTTACTATTTTAGCTTTCGCAATTAACTTTTTAAATAAAACTTTTTAGTTCATAAATTTGGGAGTGTTACAAATACCCTGATGCTAAGAGTCCAAAAAGATTTTAAGGTAATATGTAGCATCTATATAATATGATTCTATGCCCAAACATTGATACATAATATCACTCTTCCACATATAAAGCATCATAAGTTATAAAATCATCCACTAGGTCCTCAACGGTCTACGCAAAAGCATCAGGAACATCTACTCATGAGAATGAGTAGAATCCACGTAAAGGATGATTAATACGTTACATACTGAGTAAGAGAATGATATAGTCGAGAAGGATACAAGGAATTACAAACATTCACATTTAAGAATAAGCATATATGTGTGATATATAAATCAATGTAAGATATAAAATGATTCTAGATCTTATTATCAGGCACAACATATTCCATTATTTTATTTATGTTGAGTACATGAACTCCATTATACTTAATTTGGTGGAATAGAGTGAAACGCCTCTTAGGACAAAACATGCCTGGCTACCATTATTAAGCCGATGGAACAAAATCTACACCTCACAGAGCAACATGATCCCAGCCATTATTTTTAAATAGG
The DNA here is from genome assembly GCA_030549775.1 of Tamarix chinensis. Taxonomy (NCBI): domain Eukaryota; kingdom Viridiplantae; phylum Streptophyta; class Magnoliopsida; order Caryophyllales; family Tamaricaceae; genus Tamarix; species Tamarix chinensis. The sequence continues at coordinate 56,670,325 of CM060182.1, forward strand.
TGAAATGGTTTGAAGCACCTATAGAATGCTCCTTGCTATTATTATTAAGCTAGTGGAACGGGCTCCTAAACCTCGGTCCTGGCTCATATAACTTTTCACTTTATATCATAATCATATTATCATTCACATTAAGATTAGGGATATAATATTCTTAATATGGTGGAATGGATTGATGCACCTCCCAAGACAAAAATGTGCCTGACCATTATCATCGTTCAGTGAAATGGACACATAAAACACCTTAGCCCAACTGATGTGATATTTCACTTTACGTGATTAATATTTTATTCATAATTGGTTATAACATCATGTGAGACTCACGTAGATATGCAAAACACATAATTGAAAACATGTAAAGCACAACCACGTAGTTATCAAGGTTGGTCTCAAGGATTAGGACCATAATCTCCTTAAGAAACCTTAATTTTACATTATAGGCATAACTTATTTCATATGGATCATTTATCCACCTAATTTATCACATCTTCCTTGAATTTTATCATCATCATCATCATCAACATAACCGAAAATCAAGGTCTAAATCCAATGTCTTATATATGCGATAATAACCTTATATCAAGAGTTACTATTTATTATGCTGACAAAACCCTAATATCACAAGTAAGTCATAAATTTTTCCACAAGGCTTATATAATAACCAAATTAAATATATATTCCTAAAATTCCAATATTAATAATATATCCTAAAATTGTGGTCTAACTCCAATGTTATACACAGGCAATAATGACCTCACTCATAGGGTTACCATTCTTAAATTAAATTGTTTTCTCATTTTATTTAGACTTATGGCATTCATAAATATCCTAAACATTCTATACAATATTATTAGCATATTTTAACCCATAAAACAAATTAAGATACCAATATTTTTAAGTTTAACATATATTAACCAAAATACCCTTAATAATAACTAAGTGCTCTTATTTCATGAGAACCTTATATGCTTCATGTCCTTACTTCCAAATCCTCAATTTATCACATCACCATACATATTAAATATACATATTTAACACTTACCATAATTTATCAAATCCATATTACAATAAGATATATCATGCTTATTACTTAGGACTTACAATATAAAAATTAACACAATGATATCATATAAGCGCATAATTTTTAACTTACTCACTTTTTACTATATAATATCACATTACCGCATCATAATATTAACATTCATGATTTTAACAACATAATCATAAAAATATGATAAATCACACAATCATGCATAACATTTAGCACATAAACTATAACTATAACTAGTATATTTACCGAAAAGAACACCAGTCTCTAAACACGTATATCTTATCTCATCTCCTCCAAAACCTTTGGAAAATCACCTAATAAATAACAATAATATATAATTAGATCTTAAGAATATAACCAAGGAAAGGATAAGGTAACAAAGAGTGAAAGCATAGAGCAAAATTCATTCACCAAGGCTCAAAGTGTCTCGGTAAAATGTCGCGTAACAAAGAGAGGGGGACCGACAACAAGTGTCGAAGCTAGGAGGATGGCAATGACACAAGCTAATATTGCTAGGAAGTGTGCAATAGCAAGGTAGGCTGAGGCAATGTAGGTAGAGATGGTGGAGAAGGCCATTGGTTGGGGAGGGGGGCTTTCGGTGGATGTTGTCGAAGGGAAATGGAGGGATGTAGTGGTTTTGGCCAAAGGAAAGGGTAGGGTTTTGGTAGCTTTAGCTGAATCTAGGGGTGTGGAATGATGGCGTTGGTTGGTGGTAGGAGGGATGTAGTGACAAGGTTAGCTAGTGTAAGGGAGTGTGGTGCGGTGGAGGGTTGTTTTGCTCAGTTGTGGTGGCATTTTTGGTGATGTTGAGAAGGAGGGAGGGAAGAAGAAAAAAAGGCTCGATGGGTGGTACTATTTTTTGATATAAAATAGAGGTGGAAGAGAGTTCATTGGGGGCATTTAATGTGAAGTCTTTGAGTGTATACATGCATATACATGCATATAGTGAGGGAGAAGAGGAGAAGTTGGCAATCAGGAAAACTTTTCAATCCCAACCAGCCTTTGAGTGTATACATAGATATACATGCATATAGTGAGGGAGAAGAGAAGTTGGCAATTAGGAAAAATTTTCAATCCCAACCCATGAGTAGAGGGGTATGGGTGATGCTGAGGGTATGGTATAGGTGAAGGAGGTATGGTAGCATGACAGAGGGAGTGTTTAATGCAAAAAGAAGAAGACGACAAAAGAAAAAGAAGACTGACATGAGGGAAAGAAAAAGGAAAAGAAGGAGATAGAGAAAAGGGAAAAAGAAAAGATGAAGAAATTAAGTGGGAGTTAGGATTAGAATTAGGATAAAATAATTTAGGTTAGGGTATTTAGAATAAATAAATTATCGACCATCCGGGATTAGGTTTAGTATAAAAATATTAATGACTCAAAATAATGATTATATTATATTAAGATTTAGGATTAGAAAATTATGGTAAGGCAAAGTCATTATTTTTCCAAGACTAGAACTAGGTTAAGAGATTAATTACTCAAGACTAAGATTAGCTAAAATTTGAGATATTAAAATATGATAGAAGTCTATAAATAGAAATCAAGTTTTTATAAAACACTTGGTACATAAAAGGTGTTTTCAAGTTATAATACATGACCACTGGCCAATACTAAACTACATGAACCAACAACTTGAACATAAGTCTACATTCTACTCCTAGTAAGGGTGCTTTGCTCAATCCAAAAAAGTGTGATGATTAACATCAATTATGTAAGATTCATAACATACTAATGATGTCATTTTACCTCTCTTTTTGAGCCAGGGATTATACTTGATGTTATCCTTCTATAATTACTCGTTATTTTTTATAGAAGATACATTTTTTTATTGCTTCTTGACTTCACTTTGAGATTGAATCTTGCCCTTATCCTTATGGCTCACCTTCTTATTCTTATCCTTCCTTTTGGTAACCATCATGACATTCTCTCCATTATCTACAAGACATATCTGCTCCTCTTATATACACATGGTCATTAGCTCATTAACATACCATTTATCCTTTTGCGTATGGTAGGAGACTTTTGAGGGGGTATATGGATTTGGGAGAGAACATAGAATGAAACGAACTAAGTATGAGCCAAACACATCAATCTTCAAAGACTTTAGCTTTATCGCCGAATCCATCATTTTTTTAAATAGTAGTGAGCTTCATAGATGAAAATTTCATAACCAACACGCTCGCTAAACCTTGTCAGAAGATGCAAACAACTCATCTATAACCTTAAGCAAGTCCTTAACATTTGAATGATGATTAATTTAACCTTTGATATTCGGGGATGTTTTAGTCTTTATGTACATTCAACTTATGTGTTTGGATTTCTCCCACCACTCATAAATAGTTGTCTCCTCCTAGATGTCATCATCAATGATAACATGCTCATCCATATATGTAATAACCCATAATATTTAATTAGTTAATAATAATATGTTAAGTATAATGATAATAATAATAATAATCAAAACTATTAACATTATATTTATTGTTACCAAGTGTGTGTGTAGTAAATAAATGATTATTAAAACACAGTCATTGTTACTATGTAGGCACAGTAAATAAATAATAAGTTGTTAGTATAACCATAATTACTAACGTAGCTAAAAACTAATTACTTTCCGAATAGATTATTTTTTAAGATGGATCATTGACTAAATTAATTTATATTTATTTATAGTTTATTTTGAATAAATAAGAGAGTTCTAAAATTTTACCTAATAAAAATATTTCTACCCTTATAATATATAAACAACCTAATAATACCAAATAGATATAAACACAGCCGCACATAAACGAAGGAAGGAAGAGGGGGCGGCGAGAGAAGTGAAAAACGAAGTCTGCCATTAACTAATTTGATTGTCATAGCAAATAGAGGTAACAGATTAATCGAACTTTTCCATCAATTTCTGTAATTTATATGTTCATCGAGTAATCCAGATTTTAGTAATTGACTACGACGCATCTCTATACCATAGGATAAATTGGATAAGAGCTGTCATTGTCGGAGATCTGTACCGTTTGTCATGGTAACAAAGAGGTGTCGGTAACCGTCCTAGGATGGAACCTTCACCGTCAAACGATTAGGAAAAAAAAAGATAAAAAAAACTATTAAAGATAGTTGATGGTGATAAAGAGAAAAAAAAAAAAGAACTAATATATATATATAATAAATACTTTTTAAATGTTCCATACCCACTCTTAATTTTTAATATTTTTGGAATTGGTATTTTTCAAATTCCGTGTACTTCCATGCTTGTCTCTATATATATTCGTTATCTGTTGAGTAGTGATATGTATCTAACTTTTAAACTTAAATTTGAAAAATATATTTAAAAAATATATATAAATATAAATATACTAATTTTATTTTTTATTAATAATTAAATAACATAAAATAATATCAATACACTATAAAAATTATGACATAAAAAATACAATAAATTTATTATTAATATTATTTCAATTATAATCATCATTATTATTGTTATTATAATAAAAAAAACTTATATTTCTTAAGCCACAATTTTATTTTATTTTATATTACTATTAGTTTGTATTACTTAATCATTAATAAAATATAAAATTAATACACGAATATACATATTTTTTTATAAAAATATTATTTAATTTTGATTTAAAATTTATATGTATAGCATTTTTCCTATTTGTTGCATATCTCAATCATGAATGCTTTTAATCTTACCATATCTTTCATGGCATGACCTAAGCGGCTTACACTTTACTATTATTAACGGATGTGAGTCATTCAATAATTAATGGTAATATTATATATCCAAATACAAGAATTAAATTTTAAAATAAATTTATCTATAAATATATATTAATATACTAATTTTATTTATTATTAATAATTAATTAATACAAACTAATAATAATATAAAATAAAAAAATATGGCATAAAAAACACAATGACTTTATTACTTTTATTATTTCTATTATCATCACAATTTTTATTACTATTAGTATAATAATTTTTTTTGTGTCTTTTTAGGCCACAAATTTATTTTCTTTTATATTATTATTAATTCATATTACTTAAAAATTAATAAAAAAAATTAATACACCAATATTTATTCTTAGATAAATTTAATTTTTAATTTGGATAGATAGTCTTTTTTCATAATTAATACCCGCATGCATGTGGTACAATTAAGTGCGGAAGAGAAACTAGTAAATTTTAGATATCGGTCGCCAAACGAATGATAACATTTGACCGCAAGGGTGTAAGAGGTAACAGTGATGCACGGAAACGGGGACGGGATGAAACGCGGAAACGCTATTTCTTAAAAATTTAGAAAATGGAGACGGCAGAACACGTTAAAAAAATTATATATATATTTTAAAAAAATAGGTTAAATTTATTAAAATTTAGAGAGAAAAATAAAATAAATTTAAAATTAATTTTTATATTAGTTAATTTTAATTATTAATAATAATTTTTTAATAAAAAATTAATTAAATAATATATTTTGAATAAAAATATTAATTAAATAATTTTAATATAAATTTTAATTCTGAGAAATTTCCGAGACTTATATACATCTTGCTTTTTAGGAAGGCTAAAAAAATAAAAATAAAAATAAACATGCGCATGAGTTTTGTAGCCATTGAAATCGATTCCAATCCCTCCCCCCTCATTTCTTTCGCGGCACTTGTAACCACCATGCACCGCTACGATAGGCGACCTAGGCTAATAAAATACAATATTAGATAATGGGCTTTTTTTCTTCTAATTATTCTATCAATAATCTTAGACCCTAAAATAATAGATTAATACTAATAGTAATTTATCATGATGGACCATCGGTCGGTGCTTTATCCAATTATTTGACTTGGGGATTTTATAAACATAAAAAAACTATAAGAATAGTAATTTGAATGATTGTGACAAGTTGAACCTAATATCTATATATTTACTTTGCTTAGTAGTAATAACATATTTGTGTTAACAATATGACTAGTTGGTTAGTAACTTTTTGGTGATTGGGTCGCATTTCAGGTAAGTCATTTACTTTTTTTTATTACCCATGAATAATATATCACCTCTAATTTATAACATATGTCAAGATGTTTTAATATTATATATGTGATAGTCTGAAGTGACACATGTAATTAATTATTTATGAATAATCTCTTGGTATCTTGATAAATTGTCATATTCGGAATAAAAAAAAGTTTATGATATTATGATTGACAGGTTTAGTTATTTAGATGGATTGTATTATTTATATTTTGGCCTTGAAAAGAGCCTAACATTATGTTTGATATGGATCAAAATTATAGAATAAAAGTTTCTATCTTAGAATATATTTTGGACTAAAATGATTTAAGTAAAGAATGTGTTTTGTAAAAGGGATTGTTTAGGTTTGTTTGTATAGTATGCTATCGTTGATCATGGGTGAATAATAATTAAAAATTAAAAATGAAAAGACCTTGAATTGGGATTCAAGTATTCCCTAAGATTGGCGTCCTTGATTTCATCAATCAGTTCCCTATTAAGTTGTGCTAATTATTTATATTGGGTTAGCTAATGGTTATATTCTATCCCATGTGTATTTTGACCGAATAGGAGCCAGTAAGACTTATATCTACTCTATAGGATCATTTGATTAGAGGTGTGCATACTTAGAGACTAGATGACCTAGGTGAGGAACCCTTGGAAGAGGACATTCGATTGGGTATCCCATGAGTGATCTTCTTGTGGATGTTATTTGTGGCAAAATGCCACCATTGTTAGTTGTTAAATTTGTTCTATAGATCGATTTTCTATAGACTTAGATTGTTGCCACTCAAGTTATTAAAATAACTGTGTTGAATTGCGTGGTGACCTTAAAGAAAATAATACTAAAATTTATTTTAATTTATAAGTTTGTATACAATTATGTGATAACATTATGCATGCTTTCAACATAAGCAATTTATCATACCTACCAAGCTTGTATTATACCATGCCTGTAAATTGTAGTATGAATTATATGTTTTGATTGTGTATATGGCTTACTCAGCAGTAATCTCGTGTTAACTTGGTTGCTAAATGGGACCAATGATGATCTTGATATTGTGTATTAGATGAGTAAATGACTTAGTCAAGGTTGATGATATTTTTGAAACTTAACATGGGCTATGTTGAGTTAAAGTGGAGGTTATCCGAAGCTTTTATATCTTTTAAGTACTATTGATTTTCATACCATTTTATTTATATTTGAGATGTCAAACTTTGGTATAATTTGGAAGATTGGCACCATATTAATTCAACAGACATAATTTATTTTATTTAAATTCTTTTATTTATCTAGTATCATTTCTTTAGTTGAGATATGTTTATTAGTCTTACACGAGGTATGAGTTAAATGATAGACGCTTCATTAATACATAGTATGGTAGACCTAGTAGTAGTACCCTTAAAATTGATTTTACGCTTCCATATATTAAATATTCTTTATTAGTTTTACAAGTTTAAAAATAGGGATGTTACAATATCAAAACAACCTAATTGAGGGAGAATCATTTCCTTCCAAATATTATAATAATCCCCTCTTAAATTAAAGATATCAACATGTATATCAAACATAATACTAGGATGAAAAGTTGTAAATAAAAAACATATACACACATGCTTATGATCAAATTAAAGCAAAAAACATAAAATCATGCTTTGCCAATACAAGGCATGTAATTGATTAAATAAACACAAATCAAAGATATTAAATATGATTGCAGGCTCAAAATTTATCTTTAATAAACTCATACAAGTTTTAATTAAAACTAGAGGTGGCAAACGGGTCGGGCGGGTCGGGTTCGGGTCGGGTCATAGCGGGTCGGGTCATTAACGGGTCGGGTCATAGCGGGTCATTTGACTATTGTGGGTCGGGTGCGGGTCGGGTCGGGTCACTAACGGGTCGGGTCATTTCGGGTCAATCAATTTGGCGGGTCGGGTGCGGGTCGGGTCGGGTCATTAACGGGTCGGGTCATTTCGGGTCAATTTGTCGGGTCGGGTGCGGGTCGGGTCGGGTCATTAACGGGTCGGGTCATTTCGGGTCAATTTGTCGGGTCGGGTCGGTTGCGGGTCGGGTCATTTCGGTTGCGGGTCATTTCGGGTCAATTGTCGGGCCGGGTCGGTTTCGGGTCGGGTCATTTCGGTTCCGGCCTCCAGGTCATTTCGGGTTAATTTGTCAAGTCGGATTAGGTCCGACTATTCGAGTTAAGAAAACTCGGATTCGGATAATTTTGGGTTAACTTGATTGGTGGTAGGGTGACTAGGGTCGGGTTGGTTTCGGGTCATTTTCTAGTTCACGTGAGTAGGTGGCTTCGGCCGGTTCAGGTCATTTCATATTTTCATGTAATAATATAATATGATAGGTTAGTTATGTTCGAGTTGTTTCGAGTTAAATTGATGGGTGGGGTCATTTGACTCATTTCATACAATTTGACGGGTTGAATTCAATTAGTTACGGGTTAACTTAATGGGTCGAGTTTTGACGGGTTTACTCATATTCGAGCCTAAGTAATTATCATTTCATAAATCATAAATATTAGAGACAGACAATCATAAGATTAATATTGCAGATAAAAGAATTAAAAATATTAAATGCGCTTTATTTTCACAAATAAATAGTAAAGATATTTATAAATTTTAATAATAAAAAATATTGCGCTTTGAATCAAACAAAGATATTTATCATTGATTATAATTTATTTGATAACTTAAAATATTTAATTACTTAAAAAAAGATAATTTTATAAAATAAAGATGATCAAAACAAGATTATACAATGTATAATTAATTATCATTTATTACATTGTATATATTAGATACAATAATAAGATTACTAGTAAAGATAAATGAAATAAGAATATTACATGTGTTTTATTTTTACAAAGGTAAATAATAAAAATATTTATAAGTTTTAATAGTATTATATTCGATTGCTTAAAATATTTATAAATTTTAAAAGTAAAAATATTAGATATCTATAATATATTATATTTACTTAATTATTTAAAATATTTGATTACTTAAAAAAAGATAATTTTATAAAATAAAGATGAGCATAACAAGAATAAACAATGTATAATTATCATTTACTACATTGTAAATATTAGATACAATCATAAGATTATTAGTAAAGATAAATGAAAAAAAAGTATTGTATGTGTTTTATTTTTACAAAGGTAAATAATAAAGATATTTATAAGTTTTAATAGTATTATATTTGATTGCTTTAAACATTTATAAATTTTACATGTAAAAGTATTCGATGTTTATCATATATTATATTTAATTGATTACTTAAAAAAAGATAATTTTATAAAATAAAGGTGAGTATAACAAGAATATATAATGTATAATTATCATTTATAACATTGTAAATATTAGATACAATACAATTATAAGATTACTAGTAAAGATAAATGAAATAAGAATATTATATGTGTTTTATTTTTACAAAGGTAAATAATAAAGATATTCATAAGTTTAATAGTATTATATTTGATTTCTTTAAACATTTATAAAATTTAAAATTAAAAATATTAGATGTTTATATTATATTATATTTAATTAATTAGTTAAAATATTTGATTACTTAAAAAAAGATAATTTTATAAAATAAAGGTAAGCATAACAAGAATAAACAATGTATAATTATCATTTATTACATTGTATATATTAGATACAATAAAATCATAAGATTATTAGTAAAGACTAAATATAAATGAAATAAGAGTATTATATGTGTTTTATTTATACAAAGGTAAATAATAAAGATATTTATAAGTTTTAATAGTATTATATTTGATTGCTTTAAACATTTATAAATTTTACATGTAAAAATATTAGATGTTTATTGTATATTATATTTAATTGATTACTTAAAAAAAGATAATTCTATAAAATAAAGGTGAGCACAACAAGAATATAAAATGTATAATTATCATTTATTACATTATATATAGTAGATACAATACAATCATAAGATCACTAGTAAAGATAAATGAAATAAGAGTATTATATGTGTTTTATTTTTACAAAGGTAAATAATAAATATATGTATAAGTTTTAATTTTATTATATTTGATTTCTTTAAACATTTATAAACTTTAAAAGTAAAAATATTAGATGTTTATCGTATATTATATTTAATTGATTACTTAAAATATTTGATTACTTAAAAAAAGATAATTTTATAAAATAAAGGTGAGCATAACAAGAATATACAATGTATAATTATCATTTATTACATTATATATAGTAGATACAATACAATCATAAGATCACTAGTAAAGATAAATGATATAAGAGTATTATATGTGTTTTATTTTTACAAAGGTAAATAATAAAGATATTTATAATTTTTGATAGTATTATATTTGATTGCTTTAAACATTTATAAATTTTACATGTAAAAATATTAGATGTTTATTGTATATTATATTTAATTGATTACATAAAATATTTGATTACTTAAAAAAAGATAATTTTATAAAATAAAGGTGAGCATAACAAGAATATACAATGTATAATTATCATTTATTACATTGTATATACTAGATACAATACAAATATACAATCATAAGATCACTAGTAAAGATAGCTAAAATAAGAATATTATATGTGTTTTATTTTTACAAAGGTAAATAATAAAGATATTTATAAGTTTTGATAGTATTATACTTGATTGCTTTAAACATTTATAAATTTTACATGTAAAAATATTAGATGTTTATTGTATATTATATTTAATTGATTACTTAAAAAAAGATAATTCTATAAAATAAAGGTGAGCATAACAAGAATATAAAATGTATAATTATCATTTATTACATTATATATAGTAGATACAATACAATCATAAGATCACTAGTAAAGATAAATGAAATAAGAGTATTATATGTGTTTTATTTTTACAAAGGTAAATAATAAATATATGTATAAGTTTTAATTTTATTATATTTGATTTCTTTAAACATTTATAAACTTTAAAAGTAAAAATATTAGATGTTTATCGTATATTATATTTAATTGATTACTTAAAATATTTGATTACTTAAAAAAAGATAATTTTATAAAATAAAGGTGAGCATAACAAGAATATACAATGTATAATTATCATTTATTACATTATATATAGTAGATACAATACAATCATAAGATCACTAGTAAAGATAAATGAAATAAGAGTATTATATATGTTTTATTTTTACAAAGGTAAATAATAAAGATATGTATAAGTTTTAATTATATTATATTTGATTTCTTTAAACATTTAGAAACTTTAAAAGTAAAAATATTAGATGTTTATCATATATTATATTTAATTGATTACTTAAAATATTTGATTACTTAAAAAAAGATAATTTTATAAAATAAAGGTGATCATAACAAGAATATACAATGTATAATTATCATTTATTACATTGTATATACTAGATACAATACAATCATAAGATCACTAGTAAAGATAAATGAAATAAGAATATTATATGTGTTTTATTTTTACAAAGGTAAATAATAAAGATATTTATAAGTTTTGATAGTATTATACTTGATTGCTTTAAACATTTATAAATTTTACATGTAAAAATATTAGATGTTTATTGTATATTATATTTAATTGATTACTTAAAAAAAGATAATTTTATAAAATAAAGGTGAGCATAACAAGAATATACAATGTATAATTATCATTTATTACATTATATATAGTAGATACAATACAATCATAAGATCACTAGTAAAGATAAATGAAATAAGAGTATTATATGTGTTTTATTTTTACAAAGGTAAATAATAAAGATATGTATAAGTTTTAATTATATTATATTTGATTTCTTTAAACATTTATAAACTTTAAAAGTAAAAATATTAGATGTTTATCGTATATTATATTTAATTGATTACTTAAAATATTTGATTACTTAAAAAAAGATAATTTTATAAAATACAGGTGAGCATAACAAGAATATACAATGTATAATTATCATTTATTACATTGTATATACTAGATACAATACAATCATAAGATCACTAGTAAAGATAAATGAAATAAGAATATTATATGTGTTTTATTTTTACAAAGGTAAATAATTAAGATATTTATAAGTTTTGATAGTATTATATTTGATTGCATTAAGCATTTATAAATTTTACATGTAAAAATATTAGATGTTTATTGTATATTATATTTAATTGATTACTTGCAAAAGTATTATTTTTTTATCCAATAATTTTTATATCATTTATTCTATCTTTTTTTTCATATTCATTTCTCTATATAATTTATCTTATTAATTTCTCTAGTTGTATTTATTTTATTAACATTATTATATTTATATTTTTATTGTAATATTTTTATTAATTATTATTATTATAGTAAAAAAAATATAATAAGTTATTTTAAACATAATTTAAATTAAATAATAATTTTATATATTTTCATTAATTATTAATTATTATATATATATTCATATAAATTAAAAATTAAATAATATAAAATATTAATATTAATATTATAATTAACAAAAATAATTAGATATTATAAATTTAAAATTGATGAACGTAGAATACTAAATTATATTTAAAGTAAATTAATAATATTAAAAGAAAAAATATAACTAAAACTTTAAATTTAGGGTTGTAACGTGAGATACTCTTGATACGAGGTATAGTTATTATTTGTTGGATTTTGTAGGTGATAAGTGATAAATTGATAACTAATAAATGATACTATTATACTCTTCTATTAAGAGTTTCTTCAAATAGATGGATTAGTAGATGTAATGAACATGTTTTGAAAATCATTTTATAGGATTATAACTGGATGTTTGTCTTTTTTATTTTGGTTTTTTTATTATTAATAATATATCTTATTAGGATATCATTAGTAAATAAGAATGGCTAGGGTAAAATTATGAAAAATAAGTACAATTTATAAAATACTATATTTTTTAAAAGCTTTAAATGAATAATAAAATATATGTAATATTATTATTATTATTATTATTATTATTATTATTATTATTATATATTTTGATGTCTGATCAGGTTAATATTGAATCAGATCGGGTGATTGTCGGGTCGGGTCAAAGCGGGTCGGGTCAATAACGGGTCGGGTCACTATCGGGTCGGGTCAATTACGGGTCGGGTCAATGACGGGTCGGGTCGCTATCGGGTCGGGTCAATAACGGGTCGTGGGTTGGGATCGGGTCGGGTCGGGTTCGGGTCGGGTTGATTATTATCGGGTCAGTGCCGGGTCGGGTCATTGTCGGGTCGGGTCTGGGTCGGGTCGGGTTGCTAAATTTTGCGGGTCGTAACGGGTCGGGTTTTGCTCGGGTCGGGTCGGGTCAACTTTTGCCGGCTCTAATTAAAACTATTAAATCATCCCATAATATTTATTATTGTGGAAAAATTAAGAATAATAACTTAATATTTTGATTCAATATATTATATATACATAACAATTGATCATATGGGACAACAATCATTATTTATATAAATTGCATTGCAATCAATATCATATTAACAATCATTATTTATATAAATTGCATCGCAATCAATATCATATTAACTACACATGACTAATTAAATTAAGGACATTTGTGTATAAGTTTATATGATTTGGAGTTTTGTGACTTAGACCAAAAAATATAAAATTATAGTAATCACTATAATACTAGCACATAAATAAATTTAAAATTATTCAAATACGGCCTTAATGTCATAATATGTACAGAAACACAACCATGGGAGAAAATAAGCTAAACACAGCCTATAACTGTGAACACGGCCTAAAGCCATGAACACGGCCTCCCGCCAAAAGTCACGTACATGACCAAAACATGTAAACTACACAAGTTCACTACATGCAAACTAAATAATAAGAACGAGAAAGGTTCGTCATCACAAGCAGCCTAAAACATGGCTTGCATATACCAAAACCAAAGGGATGCATTAGTAGGCTAAGCCCAATATATATCGATTACAATATCGGCAACCGATACCGCCATCAAGTAGTATACGGACAATTAATTCCCAGAAAAGATGATCACCTCTCCGGCCGAAACAAGCAATTAATCTATGTACGTACGCCGATCTCTTCAAGTGGCAAGATCAACCAAGGCAATAATATAATTGTTGTATAATGAATTAATTACCAAATTAATCAAGATAGAAGTATAACTAGAGTTGTAAATAAATTTGACCGGAATATACTCGGACTTGATAGTCCGCAAGCTTTTACACTATAGACGAACTCAAAATCTTTATATTTATAACTCATTTATTAAACAAGTTTAATAATAAAAGTTTTGTTTGAGTCATTTACCTAAATAAACAAACTAAGCTTAAAAAACTCACAAGCTGACTCTATTTACTTACAGCCTTGGCATAATATTACTCTGATGCTGAATTTGACAATAATATTATAACATGATCTATGAATTAAGCAAATAAAATTACACATGAAATCATGTACAAACACATTCTATAATACAAATCCAAACCACATGATACACAATCTTCATGCAGAAAAGATTTAAATATATTTTATAATAAATATATAATACACATCTCCTTTCTTTGATAATCATTGTTGATCAATTTGGTAACTTCGGAGCACTACAATTTTGTGCCAAAAATACAAAACATGAATGAACTGTTATATCCCCTTTCTTCTTTTACTTGATGGTATGTGTTTTCTTTGATAGAGATGGAAATACAAACCTTGAATTTCCACACTAGATTTCTTAATTTAATTGAGGAAAAATATAGTCTACGTATCAATATCCTTATGGGTAGTGCAGTGTTGGCATAAATAAGAAATGTCTTCGTATTAAAAACAACTACCAAAAGCACAGCATATCAATCATCCCTCTCATCAACCATTAGTTGGTTTTTAACCAACTTATCATTTTATAATAAATATATAATGCCTATCTCTCAATCATTGATCAATATAATAGCTTTGGAGAATTACAATTTTGCACCAAAAACACAAAACATGAATGAACGGTTATATCCCCTTTCTTATTTCACTTGATCGTGTGTGTATCCTTTGATAGAGATGGCAATGCAAACTTTTACTTGAATTTCTACACTAGATTTATTAATTTGATTGAGAAACATATAGTTTAATCACTAATATTCTTATAGGTAGTGCAGTGTTGGCGTAGAGAAGAATTTTCTTCTTCTTAAAAACGGCTACCAAAAACACGGGATACCAATCATCCCTCTCATCAACCATTAATGGTTTTTAACCAACTTATCATTTTCAAATTCATTAACCAAGAAATGACTTAATTACCTCCTTTAATCGTGTTCTAATCACATGTCAATACAAATACACATGCTTAATCCTAATTCTAGCATCAGGTACTACGAAAAAGAGATAAGTAACCCAATCCACTAGCATTAAGTCATTAAATAAATTTTATGATCAAACTTTATTTAATTTCATGCAAACTACTTCAGGATTAATCATACTTTATAAAATACCTTATATATGAAATAATTGCATAAATAATAGGAAATATATTAACAAATCTATCTTGGTACAGGAATCTCCGCAGGAATCATGTGAAACAAAATCAAATCAAGAAAAAAATTGCGTAAAATTCAGCATCGAGATATTTATTAATGAGAAATCGGGTAAAACTAGAAGAAATACACAAGCCTAACAACCTAGAGGAGCCAATAGAAGAATGCAACATAGATTTATATATAAAATCGATCAGTCAGGGACCTCAACTCAAGGAAGTTGATATAGGCAAAATTGGCAAACCGGCCCACATCGGGACAGTCTGCAGATGATCGGCAAAGAACAGCAATCAAGCAATTTACTTTATCCTGCGATTTCTATGAATAAGGGAGACATCAGAAGAAAAATAGTTTCCTTGTTTAGTCCGAACTCTCAACAACAGTAACTGCATTAATCATGAATTTTAAGTGCCAGAATTAGTGACTTCCGACAAGTTAGTTGTATGGATGCATGCGACTATGCAATAATGTGTGATTTGCAATGTATATGGCTCTCACTCGAGCTAGTGACCCTTGTTAGTTGACCATTTCACTGATAAAGGGCTCCAAAGTCAACGGAGCTTTATGAGAGACACCAGAGGTAGCCACATGACATGTGAACATCAACCGCAGTCGATTTTGAGCTAGTAGAAGACACTTCAGACCATAATATGAGACGCAATCAGGCGTTCTATGTCCATTGGAACTTTATATGAATTTCATGGCCGCAGTCTCGGGCACAGAAAAACTTTAGAAAACTAGCCACACTGCATCTCGTTACAGATCATATATTTTCTCCAGTATCATCTTACCACACACAGAGTAGGCATCATCATGCCATTAATGCCAGACTTATCCATCGCTGAAGAAGATCCAACCACAACTAATCTAGTTTGACCAGACAAATGAGAAAAAGAAGGATATGGAATTGGTATATTCTTCAACCACATAAGGTAGGCACCATGCCACTAATGTCCAAACAAGCATCCAACATTCCAAACATGGTCCAGCAACTACAAATCCAGTTTCATCAGACGGATGAAAAAAAATAATGATATAGATTTGGAATAGATGAGGAATGCCGAACACAACAATAAGGTGCACTGGTGAATTATTGATGACCCCGACCCCAAAGTTTCATGTAACATTGCAACTCAAGTTAATGGGTTACATATCCAACAAGCTATTTTAGAAAAGAAGCGTAGGAGTTCTAATTGATTCAAGCATAGCAGAAACTAGGACAGACAATGCTACTAAGAGACTTTAGGGAAGTAAAATTGGCAAAGAGACCACTAAGCTATAGGACGTGTTAATGCATCTATGGGAGATGATTGAATTTGATCATCCTATGAACATTTTATTCTAAGAAAATCCATTTATCTCTACTTGTTGCCAGACACTTTCGTAGTTTCGTTCCCCTTCTCTTAGAATAAATTTTAAAGTTTTCACACACAGAAAATTCCTCATACTAGGGCCCTGGACCTATAAAAAAAACTACTCATGGTCTACTCCCATCGATAAGACAACACCTCAAAACTCTTCCTCCAGAGTCCCAATGAAGAACAATAACATAGTATTCATGACAAACAAAAGTCAACTGGGGAAAAAAAATCACATCTTACAACACCCATGCAAGGATGAAACAACGTTGAAGAATCGCTTAAGAGAATTGATGAACTATTTGATGAAAAGCTAATCTCTAACTTGTCGGTTCATCAAAACCTCACTATAATTCCACCCAATTAATTAATAAAAAGCAATGTATAACAATGGGGTGAAATAAATTCTCAGCTTAAAGTACCCTTGGTTAGGATGAAACAACAGAGTTGAAGAAGCGCTTAAGAGAAGTAATGGACTATTTGATGAAAAGCTAATTTCTAACTTGCCGGTTCATCAAAACCTCACTATAATTTCACCCAATTAATTAATGAAAAACAATGAATAATTTCAACCCCATATATATGTCAAATCACTACAAAAGATAAACACTAAAACAACTAGATGATAAACTAGAACTAAGGACTCATGTTTCTAAAATATTTTCAACGAAAATTCTAAAAGATAACTGTTCTTAAAGGATATACTAAATCCTAATAGAAAGGATTGGCCATATAGCAGAGGTTAAATATAGATTGCATCAGCACTAAAGGTGTGAATTCCTCCTTGGAAGTTTATTGCATACGAAACTCCATAGTTGAGCACACTTAGCCTAGGGTAGTCAATGATGGATTATATCTAGGGGAAGTTGTAACAGTAATCAATACCACTTCAAGCGTGGTGGCACCAGAAAGGGCAAGTTTGGAGTAATTCAGAGTATAGGGAA
Source organism: Tamarix chinensis (assembly GCA_030549775.1). NCBI lineage: Eukaryota > Viridiplantae > Streptophyta > Magnoliopsida > Caryophyllales > Tamaricaceae > Tamarix > Tamarix chinensis. The sequence goes on from CM060182.1 coordinate 56,688,226, forward strand.
ATATTCTCCATTTATCTACCCCCTATGCATACATAGCTAGATATATATATATATAACTACTGGACAAGCTAGCCCGCCAAATCTGTTACAACTGAATCAGGAAATGATGAAGAAACAGGTAAACAAAGCTAGACACCTCATACTAAAAGATAAATACAGTTCTTTCAGAAAGATTTCTTCAGCTTGGCAAGTCGTTGAGTCATCCTCTTGGGCCGGGAGCAATGGGTTTTTGCAGTTGGATCATTGGCTTCCTCTCCACCGGGCTTTTGTATTGATCTGCTGGGTCTTGGATATGGGTTGTGCTCATTACATTACCTATCCCATCAAAAACAACCTTGTAACCAAAGTTGAAATAAGGAAGCTGCTGCGAAATTGATCAAGTTCTTCCCAGGCAGCTTCATGCCTAACACAACCTTCGCAGTGACTCACGACTTCATTTTACCTCTTATGATTACGCTTCAATCGCCTGACAACAAGCACTTCTAGAGGATGATAAACTAGAAGTCCATCAGCGAAGGAAGGAGGTAATGGTTGAGGTGAGACAACTTTGGGGTCTGAGCACCATTTGAGGGCAGAAACATGAAAGGTGGGATGCATTCTAGCTTCCATAGGTAGCTAGAGTTTATAAGCTACAATCTCGATGCGTTCCAAGGTCAAGAATGGCCCATAATACCGTTTGGATAGTTTGTGAAACCGCTAAGTTTGAACGGTAGATTGGTAGTAGGGATGAAGTTTCACAAAAGCCTAGGATCCTTCAGAAAACTCCTTACTGGTTCTATAACGGCTAACATGTTGCTTCATTCGGAGTTGGGGGTGCTCTAAGTTGGTCTTAATGTCGACAGCCAATTCATCATGGTCAATATACCATTCATCAACCTCTGCAACTCTAGAGGCGTTTTGGACAGAATCTAAAGGACTGGCGGGGTCTATCATATACCAAATGAAAAAGAGTAGTCCAATAGAAGAGTGTAGGGACGTATTGTACCACAACTTGGCCCAAGGTAGACAACAGAGCCACTTGGTGGGTGCATCTCCAACCACGGCGTGCAAATAAGTCTCGAGGCATCAATTGACTATCTCCATCTGGCCATCCGTCTGTGGATGGTAGGTGCTACTCATTTTTAGTTTAGTACCGCTTAGCTTACAAAGGTCCTTCCAAAAATGACTCAACCATGGATGGTAAGGCACATAAATGACAGTATTTGGACAGCCAATCAACTATGATCCAAATGCAACTTTTCTAGCAACTGATGGTAGACTAGTAATGAAATCCATTGCTATGTCTTCCCCGATGCAGTTAGGAATGGGCAAAGGCTGTAGAAAGTCCTTTGGAGCACTATTCTCTCTTTTAACCTATAAACAAGTACGATAATTTTGCACAAATTGACGGATATTAGCTCTCATGTTAGGCAAATAAAAATTAGCAGCAATTCGGGCCATTGTATGAGTAACTCCATAATGTCCTCCCAGTGAGAAGCCATGAAAAACATTTAGTATTCGAGTACACAAAGCAGTAGGAACATATAAGCAAGTACCTCGTAATATTACTCCATCCATCGCGACATCTGAAGGAAGAGCAATTTTGATGTTGAATATTGGTAAGGAAGAGCAATTCAGGGTTATCAACAATGTGCTGCCTTAGGGCATTGAAATCCCCAAATTTGGGAATAAATACAACATTAAATTCCAACATGACCTCTGTAGTCCATCGTGAAAGACCACAAAACACAATATTCTCCTTCCCTAGTCGGTACTCAATTGTATATTCATATCCCAGCAGCTTGACAAGCTACTTCTGTTGGTCTGAAGTCTGAATTGTTTGGGATAGCAATTGCCGCAGACTTTGGTGATAGGCGACAACAAATGGCTGGCCAAGTAATGGCGCCACTGCTTCACTACCACCGTTATTGCATACATCTCCAGGTTGTAAGCTCAGGACTAACGAAGTGAAGGTGGAAGATGCTTAATCTAGAAGGCCAATGGGTGCTTGCTCTGGGTGAGTACAGCTCTAACTATAGTAGAAGCATATAATAAAAGTTTTAGAAAAATCAAGAAGGCCCAATATCGGGGTCTACAAAGGATTCCAGTGAAACGCATCAATTTTAAGTAAATCTGTAACGGGAGCAGCCAAGTTGTCATAATAATGTATAAATTTACAGCAATAACCAGTTAGGCCTAAAAAACCTCATACAACAAAGATGGCGGTGGGTTGGGGCTAGTCAACAATGGTATTGATTTTCGTCGGATCCACTTGTACACCTTGAAAGGAAATAACTTAGCCAAGGTACTCTAATAGGGTGAGTCCAAAGCACATTTGGAAACTTTAGCAAAGAGTATGGTTGTCAAGGACAATTTTGAAGTGGCTTAAGTGAGCAGACAATGTGGAGCTATAAACTAGAATGTCATCAAAGAAGATGAGGACAAATTTGTGAAGGTGAGGGGAAAAAATGTGGTTCATAGTGGCTTGGAAGGTAGCGGGGGCATCTATGAGGCCAAATGGCATTACAAGAAATTTGTAATGACCATCATGAGTATGAAATTGGTCTTATGAATTTCTAATTTGGATTTGATGATAGCCAATTTAGAGGTTCAATTTGGAGAAGTAGGTAGTCCCATACAACTCATCAAACAATTCATCCACCATTGGGATAGGGAAACAGTCCTTAATAGTAATCGCATTTAAGGTGTGACAATCAACACAAAACCATCATGAGCCATTTTTTATTTTTTTTTACAAGGAGAACCGAGGAGGAGAACGGGCTAGTGGAAGGTTGGAAAATTTGAGAGGCTAGCATCTCCTTTACATGTTTCTCAATTTCTTCCTTTTGAAAATGAAGATATTAGTAAACTTTCACGTTGGGTTTAAGGTTAATGTAATGGTCTAAGGACAGGTGAGGGGGCATGCATGCTGGGGGTTCGAATATTGAGCTGAATTGGATTAAGAGAGTAGCCAAGTCTGGAGGTAAAGAGGCAAGTATGTCTAGGTTAGGCTCATTGGTTGTTGGTCCAGTTATAATAAGTTGCAATAGGCTGTGGAGGCAGAAGTTGCTTGGAGACATTTTAGTGCTTGTTTGGTTTTACTTAGGAAAAGTAGTTTTTTAGATAATTAATTATAAAAAGTAATTATAGAGTAATTATTACTGTTTGGTTTTCCTTTTTAAAAGTTATTTTTAAAATTAATTATCTAAAACTACTTTCTATAAGTTATAATAAAAAAGTAGATCTTGCTTACTTATTAAAATTAGTTTATAAAATAACCCGGTACGGTATGCTGTTAAGTGAAAAAGCCGTTTATAAGCATTCTGGTTCACTATTACGAACGTCCCTTGCGAACAGAGAGAGAGAGAGTGAGAGAAAAATCAAGGAAAAACGGAGAGAGAGGAGCTCATCAATTTTCCTTTTCATTCATTCCTCTCTGTCTTCAACCTTCGTTTCAGTTCTATTCCATCGGTCCCTATCTCTACTCCTGAAATCTACTTATCTCCTCCTCCGGCTACTTGCATCCCAATCGCGCAAGCCAAAACTCAAAAACAATTTGTTACTCAGAAGCCGGAGAATGCTGCTGCGGATTATACCTCTGCCGAATAGTCCGGCGATTTCGATTCTCATCCCTTAATAGCTGTTCTCTAACAAAACCAAAATCCCAACCTCTGCATCAACAATAAGTTCAAATACCCAGGCCATAATCAGGTCAGAAAATAAATAATGCCATAATCAGACATGGAACTCGACTATGCCGCAGACGATGATGTACTGAAGTGTTCCAAAGTAGAAGATACACTACTAGAAAATGATAATTGTTACTATTTAAGTTTTAGATATTTTAAAATTTTATAAATATGTTTAGTGGTTGTTTATAATTTTTTTAATAAGTTTATAATTTTTATTTTATAATTTTTAGTACTTTATACTATCTTTATATTTTTTTATACTTTTTAATGCTTTATATGCTTTTTAATATTTAATATTACATAATTTATATAATAATTATTACCAAAAGATATATATAGTAAGATAAAAATTAAAGATGAAAAATGAAAAGTAATTTTATAGAAAAAATGAAAACCAAACACTAATAAGGTATAATAAGTAGTTTTTTAGTATTAATCACTTATATAATAAAAGTAAAAACAAACATATATTTTACTTATTAAAGTGCTCTTTAAAAAGTAGATTTATAAAAGTAATTTTGATCTAAAAGTAATTATTAAAAATAAGTAATACCAAACAAGGCCTTAGTTGCTGACAGTTTATTTGGGCTCATGTGTGGCTCGAAGGAAGGTCGGTAAGGGTGACTGATCGACTTAGTAGCCAAAAAGTTCATGGCTAATTTCTTATGGTCCGTTGTTATCGGCCCCAATGTGGCCAGCCATTGCATCCCCAAAACTAGATCAACACCTAATATTTTTAACACATGAAAGTCGATCATAAACACTAAGCCTTGGATATCCACTGGTAGGGAAGCGCAACAGCCTTCACTCTCCAATTTCTCATCATTATCCATTGTGATGGCAAATCAGTGGCCGGAATCAAGCTTAAGCCCCAAATAATGAACGATCTGAGGGTGGGTATAATTAGTGTTGTTAGTGTCAACTAAGGTAGTGATAGGCCAACCTTTGATTGTGGTGGAAAGGCGGAGTGCTAAGGATTCAGGGTTGTCGGGAAGTGCATGCAAGGAAAACTCTGGCTCTTATTTTGGCAGTGAATCCTTTTTAGTAATTGCAACCTCTTCTGATGGCACCACATATTCATTACTAGGTAACAACATCAATGCGTGGGGGTTTTTACATTGATGACTTGGGGGATATTTTTCATCGCAAGTAAAGCGTAAACCTATGACCACTGTCTTCGCCATTCAATATTTGTTAGTTGCTGGACAATGGTTTTATCTGGTCGTGGAAGGAGAGTTTAGGTGGTGGCGGAGTCTGATTTGGAGTCGGACAATTAAGGGGGGCTTGAATTTCTATATGTTGGCCATCAATTATTTTAGCTAAACCAACAACCTCAGAAATGGAAGCCGGTTAGCTCATTACGGGTGTGGGGCCGCAAGCCAAAACAAAGCAGTTAAGATAGGCATTTGCAGGTAAGTTTGTAATTCTATTACTGGTAGATTCAAAAGTATGTTGATAATTTTCTAAGCTACCGGTCTGGCGCAGCTTGAAGACAGTGGCTTGTGGGTTTTCAAGGGACGGAGGACCAAAGTGCAATTCAAGCGCACGGGTCAAAGCAAGCCAAGAGGATAACTATTGATTCCGAAACATCCATTAGAACCAACTCAAGGCAAGGCCAATAGTGATATCAATTCGTTGAGCGTCCAGAGTACCATGGAACGAAAATTATCATTTAGCTTGGTAAATCTAGTTCAATGGTCGGGTGCCATCAAAAGTGGTAAGGTCACATTGTAATGGTTGGATAGTGATGGGCATAGCTAGATGTAGTGGTTGTGGTAAGAGTGGTGGGTTTATGGGGAATTTGGTAGCAATGGAGCGACTAGGCATGTGTCTATAGAAATTGGGTTAGCAATGTTTGTAGTGGCTAAACTGGATGGGTTTGGATTTGATGAAGGGGGTGGTTGTGTGTGGGAAGCATCAAGGCATTCCAGACATCATAGTATTTCATTAAGGAGTGTGGAGTGCTGGTTTTGGACGATGACATACTGGTTATGGTGGGTAGTGATGGTTTGGTAAGATTGCTAATGGTTGTATCATCGTGACTGTGTAGTTTGTTGTTGATGGTGGTAATGGTTTCTTCCATAAAGCGGGATCAGGTTTAATGAGTGCCTACAGGCATGGTTACTCCTCTCAATAAAAGCACCAATGTAACAATAATCAATACCACTTCTAGCGTGGTGGCTCCAGAAAGGAAAAGTTTGTAGGATTTAGAGTTTCAAAGGTAATAGGGAAAAATTCTTCATTCATCTACCCCTTACGCATACATAGCTATATATATATATATATAACACTACTAGACAAGCCAACTTACCTAATTTGTAACAATCGAATTTGGAAATGATGAAGAAACAAGTAATCAAATCTAGACACCCAAAAGATAAATACAATTCTTTAAAAATGATTCTAGCTGGTAACAAAATCCTTCAGCTTGTCTCGTTGAGTCATCTTCATAGGCCGGGAAAGATGGGTTTCTGTAGTTGGATCATTGGCTTCCCCTCCCCCTCCACCAGGCTGTTCTGTTGGATCTTTTGGGTCTTGGATATGGGTGCTCATTACATAAGTCATATTAAAAGGCTAATGGAAAGCATTTCACATTTAGCATTACAAAAATAGAGAGAATTTTTGTATATATTGTCTAAAAATAAGGGCAAAGAGGAGTATAACCGAACAAGGGGCACACAAATAATCGACCACTAGTGTCTCCAACATGCGCAATACTAGCGATGACCTATGTTGTTTGTCCTCCTAATGCACATGCTACCAAATGCAAAGGAAAAGGTGTAGGATGCTTCAATTCATGAGTAACCTCTACTCAACTAAATTGATGAGAGGATGGTCGATAATCTTGATAGATAGATAGAAAGATACAAATCAAGAAAAAGAAGTTTGAGATTAAACAAGGAACCCATAGTGCAACAATTAATGAGCATGGAACGCTAACATTGCAAAGGCAAAGGTACCTTCACAAATCTCTAGGTGTATGACTCAGTCAGTAGCCCATTGATCCAATTCTACTTAGCTTCATCCCCGGTGCTAGCTTTTTTCTTTTATCAATTCACTTCTGATTTATTCTAGGATATGTTCGAATGACTCTTTATTTCCCCTGCATTCAAAAACCCTTTTGTAATAAATTTGTTAAAGTAGCTTATGAAACAAGTTCTTAGAGGTTTCTAGTCAATCATGTCAAACATACTCTAAATGTTTCTTCATGTGTTGTGTAAAATATTGCTATGGTACTCGGATATTCATTTGCATGCAATCTAATTAATCAAGTTTTTAGTTGCTTAGAAATTAATAGAGTTACCCTTTAAGTGTCTGTGTTTGAAATAATGAATTATTTTTAAATGAAACTTTATATGATAATTTTAAAAGAATTTTGGATTTTGTAGAATTTACCCTTTCATTTAAATATTTACCTTTTTTTAAATTATACCTTTTCATTTCTTTCTTTTTGACCAGCACCAATCATAATTTAAGTAACTAGAACCCTTTAAATTAATCTCTATATTAATTCATAGAGATAAGATAATTGTCTAATAAGTAAAAATTTGATGAATTTTCAACTTATTAAATTACACCTTATTTTTTTCCCTTTTTACTAACACCAATCATAATTAGGAGACTACTACCCTTTTAATTAATCTCAATATTAATGGACATTCGTTAATTGAATTATGCATCATCGGTGAGTATTTTTTCTAGTTCAAATTTTTTATGCAATAGCTAATAATATACCCTATGATGCTTACGAAGGACAACTTACTAAATATGTGAAGACGTTAGCCCTAACATCTTATGCAGGTTCATTAATTAGGAACTTTTTATTATTATTTATAGTTTTTTTTTGTTCTAATAACTTCAAAAAAACTTCAATTTTTTTAGGATTTATATTTTCAATTTTTAAAAAGCACATGCACTTAATTATATCTTAAGCATGTTTTACAATTTTTATTTTAATATCTTTTAACATATATTGTTTGGAGTCTTCTAAATTAATTGTTACAATTTTGATATTCAATAATTGAAGTATTAAACATATCAAATTAATATAGTTAATTAATTATACCAAATCTTTTTTTTTAAAACTTAATCACTCAATTTAATTTATAATTCGTACTTATTAATCTATTTATATTCATTATCATATAGTCTATAGCTAGAATTGTTATTTCAATTCATTCCCAAGCCTATTATCAACAATGCCACCTTTGATAATGGTCGTGAAAAAAGTTTAGCTCTCAAAAAGGATATGGGTCATGGCATTGTGTATACTTTTTATTACTCCCTCTATATTACAATAGAGAGCCTATAATTTTTTTCATTTTTGTTTCATAATATAAGTTCTATTCCAAGTTCCATCAAATATTTATTGTTATATTTCCTAATTTACCCTCTTCCAACTCATTAATGTATCACATCACAATTATATTGTTCAAATTTTAGTATGGGTATCGTAGTCAATTTACATACCTTTCATCCTATTCTTTAAATACTTCTTAATATGTGTGCCAAACAACTATAGGACATCTAAGGGAGCATATGAATATGAGTAAGCTGGATTTGAAGATATAAGAGAAGCATATATATAGGCTTTAGTTACATTCTTTACAACCGTGAGGTAATCTTCATAATATAACTTTAGGGGGGGATTTAAACTTTCTCATATTTTAAGCTTTTCTTTAATTTATTTATCTTTTTTCTAAATCCCATTTCATTTGTTTCTTTCCGTTTTACTAACACCAACCATAATTTAGGGAATTATAATGCTTTTGGTAATTTCTTTTACATAGTTGCAAAACATTTACCTTTTTCTAAATTAGACTTTATTTATTTATTTTCTTTATAATAGCACCAACCATAATTTAGGAATGTATAACTTTAATAATTTAAATAAAACTCCGTTAGTCATAAATATATAGCTTGGCAGCTACTTGTTAAAAGTATTATATCAACATGTATATATGGGAACAACAGCCCTTATTATGCTCTTCATTCACTATATTCTCTCTTTGTCCCTACAAATAAAACACAATGCAACTTAATACAGTTTGGATTACAAAATTATAATTTATGTTTAATATTTCATTTTTTAACAGAATGTACTTTGATAGATAAAAAATACTTTAAAATATTTAAACTATTTGAAGTTATTTTATTTATAACCTTTAGAACACATAAATTTAATAACCTAAAAAGTAAAAATTATTAATGTATAATTTGGGAGAGAATATAAATTTTCCCAACATTATTGATGCTAAAAATTATTTTTGTTGATAAATTAATATAATCTTTTATTTATTTTTGATATATACTCTCTCTCTCTCTCTCTCTCTCTCTCTATATATATATATATATATATATATATATATGGCAATAAAAGCTAACTTGGTACCATTGACTGAGTTTGTGATTATGGAAGTATTCATTATTTTTTACTACTATAGAAATTTGCCAAACTTAGCTCATGATTACTATATACACTAATCTTTGGACTGAATATAAATTTATAAAATAATAATAAAGTTACCTTTTTTTTTTATTTTGATTGGATGTAATTTGAATGAAAATAAAATACATGTGATATCTTTTTTGTAGGATGTTAATTAAAACATATATCATTAAAAAAAAATTGTACTCAAATAGTGCTAGAAATCCATAATTTTCTCTTCTCATTTTTTAAGACCAAATTATTTCGAATGTTAATCCATCAATTGTACTTATATTTTATTTTAAATTCACTAAATAAATTTTATTTTTTGGTTGAAACCAACCAAAAAAAAAGGATTAATGTAATATTTTAAAAGTTATATAAATGTAGCTTTAAAAATTCTAATACATTGACTATAACTTATTGTTAGAGGTTAATTTAGTACCATGAATCTATTTGATATACTTATGGAACTATTCACAAATTTTTGCTATTAGTGGAGATTTGTTAAATTTTACTCATAATTATAATAAAACAACTTTGGGAATGAATTTAAATGATATTAGTCAATATGTTTTGTATAGTTAATTTAAAAAAATATTCTTAATTCCATCTTTTTTTTCCTCCAATTTAAAGCAATTAAGAAAATATCCAATTTTTTATACAAGTAATACAATATAGTAAACCTTTTAGATTTAATTATCAAATATTATTACTTCAAATCATCTTCTACATGCAACTCTCCTCCAACTAGGGTTCAATGGGAGTTCTCTGGTAACTAGGTTTCTAGTCTTCTCACCCTCAGTTCATCTAAGTTCTTGGGGTTTTCTTCACCATTTTCTTCATAAATATATTAATCTTTTTAACTTGTGGCCAACATTCACTGAGCTCTCATGATTTTATAGTGTATTTCGTTGTTTCTCTTCCTAGGAAGTATTGCGATCAGTATAGCGAAGGAGTTGATTGACAGCCACAAAAGGTTTTCTATTACTGGCAAGGCAGATAGTGAAGCAATTGTTGATTGTGATCTCAAAAACAAAGAAGAGGGCTGATTATGACGAACTTTGATAGGGAAATTATTTATCAATAAGCCCTTTATTTCTACTTGTGTGGAAAGTTAGCCATGATTTAAACTTCAGAGAAGTTGAAACAAATTTATTTCTTTGAATTTGCTCATGGAAGAGTGCCAATGTGGGTAGTGGAGAATGGGCCCTAGAATTTTGATCAACACCTATTGCTATTGGAATCCCTACAGAAGGATGTACAGCCTGCCTATGTATATTTCGACTTTAACTATGCCCGGTCCTAAGTTAGGTTCCATGACCTACCTTTCAATCACTAATCAGCTCACCAAATTTATGGATTTTGATGAGTAAGAAGCCTCTAACTGGTCCTGCATGATGTTAATTGGAGTTCCCACCAAGACTAAACAACCGCTACCTAAAAATCTTAGAATCAAGCTCTTTGGTGGGGATCTAATGGTGATCTTTCAAGTATGATAAGCTATATTAGTCATGTGGACAGAGATTGTGAGGTCTTGGATGAGGATATCAATAACTTGGTCAAAGAGTCTTTTGGTGTTAGACTGAGGACATTGTCATGGAAGAAAGAGGTAAAAGCTATGGACGAGATGTGAGAGGTTGTGGGAAAAAAGAAGAGGAATTTGGCATGGGACAATTGGGTAGCGACATGAACGCGATACTGAACTGTTAAGGTGAGGTTACATTAAAAGTATTGCATCACCCAAACCCAAACCCTAGCCATGCAAGCGAGGGGGAAAATACAAGAAAAGGGAAGATGCTTGAGAACCATCGGGTATGTGTGCGAAGGGCTCTTTTTGAAAATAATATTGAAGGCGATATGGTAAAGATTTTGAGAACTAGAGAGAACAAACCACAACAATGAGTTATAGTGGTGACACCAAAGCAGGGAGTTAGAGTTGATAAAATTTGAAATGGGAGTTAGTTTGGGGAAAAGGAGAAAAAGAGGCACTACCAAATGGAGGCACAACATTAAGGCTTGACACTCAACAATAGTTAGGGAAGGTATGCAACAAAGCAACAACTCAGTGCTCCCACTAGCACATGGAGAGGATATGAGGAGGAAGGAGAAAACACATGAGAGTGGAAGAATGCTTGGCATAGATGAGTTGGTTAGTACCAACAAAGAACAAGCGGGGTAAGGTGAGTTGCATCCCGCTGGGGCAAATAGATGTCCCCTCTATAATTTAGCACCTTCACAATATTATCCAAAGGGAGTGCCCTATTATTGTCTTTTCAATGGAAACCCATTTAAATTATAACGAATTCAATAAATAAATAAATAAGGTATTTAGATTATAATAGTGTTGCGACAAATAGTGTTAGTCATGGTGAGGGCCTGGCTCTTTTATGGAGGAAGGAATCGGATGTGCAGATACCAACCATGTCAGTGCACCACAATTGATGTACACATGGTGAACACATTGGGGGATGATGAATGGAGATATACAAATTTATATGGATGGCTAGAGTCAAAGGACAAGCATCTATCATGGAAGCTATTGAGGCTATTTGCTACCCACTAGAGTTTGTCGTGGCTTGGCTGGTAGTAAGTGACTTCATGAATAGGTATCGACATGAAAAGCATGGAAGGCTACTCAGAGATGACCAATTTATTACTCAATTCCAACAGGCTTTGGATGATAGACCTCGGGAATAGTGTCCATCTGTTTAAATATGATAATGGGAAGGAAGGTGAGCAAAATGTGCAATTTCAGTTGGGTAAGATGGTAGCTACTATGTCATGGATAACAATTTTCCTTGAGTTGGCGGTTGAACACCTGGGCAGGGCATGGTCAAATCATCTAGCCATGAAGCTGGTCGATAATTAAGGCGGTTAGACATGAAGAATTGGGCTTTCTAGATTCGAATAGATGTGGACAACCCACAAGGAGTGCGCACAGGTAGTTACCTCAAGTTGGAATGATGTTGGGGGAGCCAAGAGGAACAAGCATTAGATAAGATCAAGAGGTGCCAAGAGAACTTGCAACAGTGGGATAGGGAGGTGTTTGGGAGAGTTTGTAAAGAGCTAAAAGAAGCATGATAGAAGCTGGCCTATTAAATGGGTTAAACCGATCAATGTAGATAAGTAGCGTAGGTATTGGCTGTAGCAAGTGGACATACAACCTTTTGTTCAAACATTCAGTCAAGCCAGGTTCTAGTGGAGCAATAACGATTGAAAAAAAGCATCCATTGGTTACACGGGAGAAAACTTTGCATCTTGAAAGATAAGGGAGGTATGGGATTCAAAGACATTAACCTGTTTATTCTAGTGATGCTAGGAAAGCAAATGTAGAGAGTTTCACACGCTCTGAACTCCCTCAAGTTTATGGAGGTAAGTATTGATCACCACTCAAGTTATGCTAAAGGAGTGTCATTAAGGCATGTACAGTGGTAGAGAAGGGAATGTTTAGGGTAATGGGGAAAGGTCAAAAGATAAATGTGTGGAGAGATAAGTGGTTGCCAGATCCATATGGGTTTAAAATCATCACTCCCTATGAAGAACAAAATCAAGATATGAAATCATGCGGCCTAATTGAGGAAAATAGCATGCAATGGAATGTGGGATGAATAGAGGTAATGATGATCCCCAAAGATGCAACTTACATCAAAGAAACTCTCCTGTTGAGGAACGACAAAGAAGATATGCTTTGGTGGCATTATGATGAGGTGGGAGTGTATATAATCAAACCAGCCTACAAGATGCTATGCGATTTCAAGCATATCGAGGATGAAAGACCTTCAAGCACACAAACAAGGGCAATTTGGAGCATAATATGGAAGATTAGAACTCTCTCACGAGTTCATAATTTTGTGTGGGGTTGTAGCTAGGATATTTTTCTCCCGATCGAGAAGCTTAAGCAAAAAGGAATTACGGGACTCACATATTGACATAGTCATGGGTAATTCAAAATAAGATTGCATGCTATTTTGAAATGCTCGTGGCAAAAGAGTGGTGATAGTGATGCCCAATGGCAATGGGTGCAAAGGCAAAGTGTAATAGTCTGATAGAATGGTTTGAGCAAGTGAGCATGAGGAGGCTTGGGGTTGTACATTTGATTGGGGGAATTTGGTGGGCCAGAAATGATGAGGTGCATAGAAATGAACTAAAGGTGTAAGTGGAATAGCCACTCAACATTCCATGGGAAGAGAAGGAATGATAGACCAGGGACTATGTTGAGATCAAATGGCAACAACCTAACATAGGGCAGGTTTAGACAAAATTGCAATGCTAGTATACCTAGATGGAATGACTGGGGGATAGAGTATTTTTACCAAGATCACAAGGTTGAGGTGCTCATAGCTGGACGCAAATGAATGCTTGGGATGTGGAAGGTTGATTTCAACTCAGAAAAATTATATCCAAGATCACAAACTAGTAATTTAGAATAGCTTTTAATTGGATGAGTGGAGGACATGTACGGTGCACTATGGTAACAAGAAACCCTTAACATGCATTTATCAACTTTTCATCCCTAAACTGACTTTTGATGGACTACACATCCATAAGTCCATCAAAGGAATCACAAGCTACTAGCTACCGATTATCATGGTTCATCACCCGCCTTCAATGAAGAACTTCCAAAAGTTGAGGTATTAAATGGGGCATAAAATCAATAATATATACACAAAGGTCGATGGCTTTGATTTTATTGTAAGCCATATGCCACCTCTTTCTATGTGTCTAAATTCCTACCAAAGCTATATAAAACATTATACTGATCATCTGATGTTACCTTGCAGTTCAAACAAAATTGCCCACGGTTTCCTTCACAATACTCAAGTTTCAGAAGCTATAAATTATCAAGAGGATAATGAGCCCAGCGAAAAAAGTCATCTGCAACAACCAAGGTCTGCATATGGTTTCCTATCAGAGTAAAGGTGAAAACTATATGGTATTGCTCGTCAGGTTGTCGAACATGAAGTCAATAAATTAATGATATCTATTGCTAGGTTTAAATTAAGAAACGCATCATAGCTACTTATCGAGAATTAGAATCAATTGACTAATTAAGGTTACAATCCATGGCAGCTAATTTCTGGAAAGATAACATTAAAGCTCTTGCAATTTCTACTTCCATTAAAATAAAGGGGTCAACAAGTTTCGGTAGTTTAGAAACAAATTATGCAACCTAATGCAACTAAATCACACAAAAATACGTAAATATATAAGATTGTATTTACAAAGAATATCATATGAACATCAGTTGCTTTGAATCTCTAAGACTTAAATGTAGGCTTAGTTTATATTTCGAAATCCCATTTCATGAATTCAACATATAAAAAATGAACTGTAAAAGAAATAAAGCACTAACCCTAGACGCGGAGGCTTGGTCCTATGAAGAATCTGACTCAATGGATGAGAAAATTAATATTACGAATCGCGAATGGAGGCTGAATCTTGCTCTTGTGAAGCGGTGGATTGAGCTTCGAGTGCCTGCTCAGCAGCATGAGCTTTTTCCAGGAAAGGCCTGAAACCAAGATTGAAAGTGAGGTAGCTAAATGCTAAGGTTCCAAGCACAACCACTCCTGATCTGATTGCATTCATCTTCGCTCTCTCTCTCATTTCTTCCTCGTCTTCTATATTTTCTGCTACTATCTGATACGAGTCCACGACTGACTGTGAGTGAGAACTGAGAAGTACTGGACTCTGTAGTAACTAGTAAGCAGGCTACCGGCAACGGCCTATAAAGAGGAGCATTCTAAACTCGTCGTTTGAAGATATATACAGTGATTACACAGTGTTTGATACTGTCTTTTTTATTTTACTATTTATTTTTTCTTTTCGTTCCGGAAGACGGTAGATTAATACTGGAAAGTGGACACGGTGGTTTCTGTCTGCGCCGAGACCACCAATGAATGTCAACAGTAATAACAGGTAGTGAGTTCGTCTTCTCTTTCTTTCGTTCTCCACCAATTTTTTGCTCAATTTGAATTACGGATTGTGTTGAACTAAATATTGACTGATCTCTGTAACAGTCGAACATGTGTAGTTATTAGTAATTTGAATTACTGATCGCCTCAAGAATAAATGTAATTCCTAGCTTCAATGATGGTGATCTTTGCACGGAGGATATCAGTTGTGCCAAATCACCGGATTTTTTAAAATTTCGTTTTTCTGTTAGTACCAAATTTAAGTCCTACGGGTCTAGGATTGGCCTTCGGAAGATATGATTTAAAATTTAGTACTATCCAGAAGCGTAAGAGTGTTTTTTATTTTGTTTTGCTTTGGATGTCAGATATTGTGAAGTGGGTAGATTGCTAGCTTCTTAGCTGATGCTTATCAGAAATGGAATGAGTACCTGCTTCTCTCTCTTGGACTTATCAGCAAGTACTCAATTTCGGACATCTTCAGCTATTCTTAGAAGACAGAATTTCTTGATAAGATCCTTAGTTGGTGGTGGTGATCATAGTTTTCAAGGAAAGATGAATTCGCCGGCTTTAGAGGTTGATGCAATGAATGTTTTGAGAGCAATTACTCCTGCACTTGATGCCGCCAGACATAAGGGACAAGCTGGTGAGGTTTCTTATTTGCTATTAACATAAATATTCTCCACATTTGGCCTTGGCTATTTGTTACTTCTATATAGTATGTTTATGTTAGATGCTTCTTATTACTATCTTGATTGATGGTAGCATCCTTTTCATCTCAGGAAAGATAGCTGTTATTGGAGGTTGTCGTGAATACACCGGTGCCCCTTACTTTGCCGCAATCTCGGCTTTGAAAATTGTTAGCTGACCAGACTATTTTTTATTTTTTTTCCTTTCCCATACTCAACTATATCTCTTCTTACTTATCTGGTCCCACACCTTGGATCTCAATCTTGTCTTTTCAAGAGCATTCTGGTTACGAAATTATGATTTTCTTCCTCAGGGTGCGGATTTATCTCATGTTTTCTGCACTAAAGATGCAGCACCGATCATTAAAAGCTATAGCCCTGAGTTGATTGTGCATCCAGTTTTGGAAGAATCGTATACCGTTTGGTGAGTCATTTAATTTCTTCAACTGCGTTGTCTATCCGTCCTGTATCTGATTTTCCATTTCTTTTTTACCTTTAAATTATTGAAATGAACTTTAGCAACGAGGAAAGAGGAACTATGTCGAACAAGATTCTTGCTGAAGTTGATAAGTGGATGGAAAGATTTGATTGTCTTGTTATTGGTCCAGGCCTCGGAAGGGATCCTTTTCTCCTGGTGTGTGTTCCTTCGTCTTCTGTATCATGAGATTTTGAACATCATATGTGTGATATAAATAAACGATCATCATATGTTATTTATGATAAGCTCACTAATGATACTATTGCCATGGATGATCAAGTCCAAGCGAGAAATGCCTTATAGCCGCTTCATCATCCTTCCTTTATTATTTAAAGGGTGTTTTATAGACTAGGCGAGAAAACATTGAGTACTTGTTCAAACATTAGTCTTGGTGCTCATATCTTTGTATACCATTTTGGCTCTACTCATTTAACAACCTTGTCACTGGATAGCCTGAAGTTCACCAATCACCAGAAACAGGCAGTTCTTCCTCTTTCTATCAACGGGACCATGCGAGAATAAGTTTGGGGAACACTCGTCCATGTAAAATGCAATTTACACGAGTGGGTGGGTAAAATCTCTTCATCTGTCTCCATTGCAAGAGGACTTTTAGAGACGGTATGTCTCAAGTGTCTCAAATATTTCTGGGGTTTAAGGATGTCCCGGGTGCCACTAGTCATTGAAAATAAAGGGGGTATTTTCTAAGTGATAAAAGTTCATTCTTTCGAGAGATAAAATCAGTTGTTTTTCAGGCATATGGCACTACTGCTTGTATTTGTTTTGTATTGCTTTTGATGAGACCTTGTCTGTGCTCCATGGACTTTTTATGAGAGGTACAAAAGCATATGTATTCAATTTGAAATAAGTGAAGAACCCTCATCTGGTGTCAATCTTTTCATCTACAGCTCTAGCTGAAGGCACTGCCAGGAATCAAAGAACCTTGAGTTTAAACCATTTTCTATTTTTCATTCACAAACTCCTTTATAGAGATATTTTCTCTTTCTAGTAATAAACTATCTTATCTTGTGTGGGTTTGCTATTGTAATTGCTTGTTTTTATTTTCAATGTGTACTCATTTTGCATTATACTGTCAGGATTGTGTGAGTGAAATAATCAAGCATGCTCGGAAATTGAGCCTGCCTATTGTCATTGACGGGGTATATCAAACCTGACTTCTTGCCAAATTCTCAGATTTTTTCCCTGCTGATGTGGTTAACATGTTCTACTTTTAATTCATCTTTGACAGGATGGATTATTTCTGGTGACTAATTGTCCTGAGCTGGTTAGTGGATATCCATTAGCAGTGCTTACACCAAATGTGAATGAATACAAGCGTCTTGTGCAGAAGGTGCTGAATTGGGGCATCAATGATGAAGATGCTCCTGCTCAGTTACAGTCTTTAGTGAAAGGGTAGGCTCCTTACAGAAGATCCTTAACTGTATCATATAGACAATATCTGAAATATCTAAAGAATAAAGAATGCCTCGCCCGACCCTGTATCATCTAAAAGGGGAAAAGGAATTTGTTAGTGTCACACCTTGGTCATGGGTTGGCCCACCGCAGGGCCTATCTGAGTTGGGCCGAGTTTTAGTCCTAGTCTAATAGATTCAGTGTCATTAGTACATAGCAGGCTCTGTTTTAGGTTGATTCTAATCGGCCTTTGTTCATTAGGGTTTCTATTATTAGGGTTTAATAGGTATTAATATAAGAGGCCTATTAAACCCAGGCTGCTTGTTCCAGTTGTATTTCCCTATAAATAATAGGTTAAGCCTTTGAAATACATTAGCTTGGTGAATTGACATAAAGCTAATTCCCACCCTCTCTCTCGTTGCCTCCTTCTCTCTTGTTATTCCCTTATTTTACTATAGGGAAGAGCTGCAATCTTAAATCTAAGTACCTACATATATGGTCAGTTCCCAATTACCTTATTACTTAGATCCAGAATTAGGGAACATTAAAACTGATATCAAAACCAAAAGTTATGGGGGATACCATACCAAAACGAAAAGGATGGCCGCAAGATCATAGTTGTAATACTTTTAATTCAGATTCTACAATTCAAAATTCACTAAGTGATCCTCAATCCTAGATAGATTCTTAAAGATCTTATAATCCCACTAGGTAGAAACTTATTATTCTATTTGTTAAGCATAATTTTTTTATTTATTTGCCTTAAAATATATTTTTCCTCATATTTCCACTATATTTTTTTCCCTAACTCTAAACCTTAATCCATATTATTTTGTACATGCTATATATTGAGCACCAGTTAATGCAAATGAAATACAAAAGAGATAATCATGCATATGAAACCATTGTTGGAAAAAAAATACTTCTGAAGAAGTTCAAATTTTATATGTAAAGTAAAACAAATATATTAAATTTTGTGATGATAGTTGTTTATTATGTCCTATTAGTTCATAATTATCCTTTTCATTTTCTTTTGTTTTTATGAATAGTTTATATACTAAGTTTGTCTGTATTTTATAATTTGACAATTTGTGTTTTTTTATAGTTATTATTAACTTAATTAGTGCCCAAAGGAGCTTCAAAATGAGCTATTTATTATTTTTTAACTTCAATTATGGGACTTTGTGGCACATAAATATATTGGAGTCATATTTTTTATGGCATTCGCGGTATGATCCCACAATCTGATTCCATGATTCGATTATGAGGTATAATTTTAATTCTAATGACTTTGTGCAAGATACTAGTCTATTTATTGAAGAGATGGGGACCCCAACTACAAAATTGAGGAAAATCCCCTTTAGCGTCGACTTTCACACCATCATTGCCTAACTTCATCCTAACACCACAACAGAATATTTGTCATTGCCCGCGAAGCCTCATAACGCAACATGTATTGAGGCTTTGACTATTAAGGGTTGTTTTGTGGAAAAGTGCCTTGAAATCTATTCGAATCAAAACTGCACTTTAGTAGATAAGGATGACCCAACCCTTACCGCTGCTCGCATAACAACCAAGCCAATCAACAACCTCCTCTAACCTCTCGGCAACACATCATGATCCTCTGCCTCTAGTCCCTCAACTATCATAGCACCAACCGTTGTTTCCTTGCTCTTACCCCCCTTTTGTTATATCAATGTAGGGTGTCGACCGCGCCATGGGCTTTAACCACTTTGGTGACCCTCTACAACTTTTTTGTTACCCTCACTTAGTTTAGGGAATCCTCCTAAATATCGCCAGTCACCTAAATTATGGATGGGCAATTGCCACACTTAGACATCTCCCTAGACATCTATCACCGGTGTGGTTGTATTCGTCATACAATTTAAACCCTCTTGTCATTAATTGTAGTATTGGTAAATGATGGTGTCGTTCTAAGCTGGAGATTGTAAGGGCTCACCTAAATTCAGTTAGCTCACAAATAATAAAATAAAAGACTCTAAATCACACACAACAAATAATAAGGAAAATGCAATTATGGAAGTTTTAAAATAGAAAATAATAAAAATCAATTATAATAAAAAAACAAATGTGGGTGAATACCAATATAACAAATGTACTTGGGAAGTCGAAATCCACCACTACACTAGATCGATATATAACAGTTATTTCTAAGTTATCTTTTAATCACAAGAAAGAAACTGATAAAGTTGCAGGACAAAAGTAGGTATATACACCTTATATTATTTCTATGAAATAATTAATACGATAAAGCGTCAATATTAAATCCCGTTGAATTCTAGTAGTATAGTCGCAACAAGCGGCTCTTATGTTGAACTAAATTTCAAGCATTAAGTACAAGTGGAAGGGTGTCAGTCTAATTATCCAACTAGTACCTCAAGTGTATTTAGTTGTATTCCCTCCTTCGACTCATACGTGTCTAAACGTTCCACTACTTCCGTTAGAATCACAAAACTATGAGGTGAATTGTTATCTAACCTAGCTGCAATTTATATATATAAATTTTAGCATATTCATATAGCCACCTAGGAAGTATATAATCCTACATACGGTCACTATAAGGAATCCAGAACGAGGCATGCACTATATAAATCATACTCAATAGAATCACACATATAAATTATATCAATTAAATTAGAGTCAACGGGCAATCTCATGAAACAAAGAAAATTAATATTATATCTCAAATTATAGTCTAGTGTTTCGATCTATTCTCCAACAATAAATACTTAACCAGTCATAATAAATTACACAAATATATATATTCAAAGTATATATTAGAAATAGAGAAAGAAATAATCGAAATTAAATATGGATGAAAATTTTAGTAATTTAATCGGATGAAAAATTGTTTATTTCTTCCTGGTCTCTTTTTCTTTTTCGTCGGCGCCAGTATCTCTCTCTTCTCTCCCATCGCTTTCTTCTTCTTTTCTTCATTTCTCTCTGCTTCTTTTTTTCTCTTTCTTCATATTCTCTACCTGTTGTCGCCTCCTTTCCTCCTTCTTTTCCTCTGTCATGCATCTCTTTTCTCTTTTTGCCTATGTCGCATATGTCCCTTCTTCCTTTACCTCTCCTCATCTATTATGTTTCTTTTCTTTTTTTCTTTTCGTGTGTCCTATTCTCCTTTTTTTATCTCCTGTCAGTCCTTTCTTTTTGTTTTTTATTCATTTGTTTCTTTCTTCTTCTTCTTCTTTTTTTACTGATGTCATTTGCCTCCTTTTTTTCTCCTCTCTTCGTTCCTTTTTTTCCTTTTGGCCCCTGGGCCTCTGGTCCTTGTTTTTCTCTTGACCTTAAGCCTTTGCCTCCTCTCTACCTGTCTTTCCTCTTGTGTCCTGTTTGCCCAGCCTTTGGGCCTTTTTTTTAATTTGAAATAAACATAATTATACCAACAAAATAAAATTAAAGAAATTAATAAATAATCATATAATTTAAGCCCATCATTTTAGCTCAAATATTTAAATGTATGGGATTATTATCACTTAATCACAAAATTATAATTATCCTCATATATTGTTCAAATAAAGGACTAAAAGCTAAGATTAAAAGGGTATAAAATATATAAAAATAGGTGTTCATCGTCAACATCGTAAGCTGAACTTTAGGATCATTTGCCACATGCTAGTATCAATCTATCATTCTAGGCACCGCCAATTTTGGGTCTTGAAAGAAGCTCTGGATCCTTTAGGGGGGCAGGATGCTTTAATTGTCAATCTAGGGTATGTAAACAAAAGTCGGCAGAGTCTAATGTTGTTGGATGCACCCCAAAAATGCTCTTGGATCTTATTAGGGTAGATCCATGGCTTGAAGGACACTATCCACCATAGATTGGTCTACCAGTTTAGCCTCCTTAGCCCATGGCAAGCCTACCGTCTGGGCTACTTACTATGTGGTTAAGGTTGGACACTTCTTGGCCCATTGTCATAGATTCTTGTGCTAAAACCATGGCATCTGACCTCTATGATAGTTTGCGTCAGGTTTGGGCATGTTCAACGTCTTATCACTTGGATTTGCTGATTAAGTGGAAAAAATTTCATTTGAATCAACAATAGAGTCCATTGCAGATTTTAGTTGCTCCTTTCCTTGTCACAAGCTTGAGTACAAACCCGATTTTGAGGAGGAGAGTAATGTCACCTACCTTAGTTGCGGGCTAGGTCCACCACCGGGCCCATTAGGTACAAGCCCGGTTTTAGTCCTAGTCTATTAGACTTGGTCTCATGAATAAATAGCAGGTTATGGTTTCGATAAATTATAAGTCGGCCTTTGTTAATTAGGGTTTAATAATACTTAATTATAAAAGGCCTATTAAACCCAAACCTGCTAGAAATTGTTCCCCAAGCTCCTCTAAATAAGAGGCTCGCCCTCAGAAGTAATCAGTTTGGGGAATTGGTATAAAGCTAACTCCTAGGCTGTCTCCTCTCTCCTCCCCGTGTCTCTAGTTGCCCTCTCTCCGAGTCCCTCTTCTTTTTTGTTCTTTCCCTATTCTACTATAGGGAAGTGCAGGGACCCTAATTCTATTCAATCGCATGTACAATTAATTCCCCAATTGCCACATAACTTAGATCTAGAATTTGGGACCATACCAGTTAGCAAGAGACCGTGAAGTAGTAATGGTTATATTTAGTGATGGTGTATGATTTTACTGATTGGTGCTATTACTTTCTCAGGATTGGGAAAGTAACTATCCTAAGGAAGGGGAAGTCTGATCTTATTAGTGATGGTGATACAGGTACGTCATTGTACTATTAAGTTGTGTTGAATTGTTCCTGATTTCAATTTTTGATGGTACAAGAGATAAAGGGTAAGTTTTTTTTTTTTTCTTAAAAAAAAAATTATCCCTATATGCTGTTGAATTTGATTCAAATTACATGTGCCTTCATGTAGTCTGTTCAGTTAGTATCTTTGGTTCTCCAAGGCGCTGTGGCGGCCAGGGTGATATACTTTCTGGGAGGTAGGGCATATTTAAACTTTATACCAGATTCTTGAAAATGAAAAAGACTGAAGTAGGATGTTTGTCTATTGTTGGTCTGGTGGCTTCAATGGTTTCACTGTGGAAATAGAAGCCCATGTTTCTTCTTTCCTCAAATTTATTTTGCTTGGACTGTCTTGATTATAAGGTTTTATGTTTGTAATCAGCTTGATTTTTTGGTCCTAGATAAGTTTGTAGCCTATTTTATTGGGGCGGAGGGGAAGGGAGAAAATATAAGATCATTGTGATGCCGTGATAGAATGCATGTATCCAACAACAATGTGAATGTGCTATATGGGAGTGCGGGATGGGGACTAAGAAGGAATTGTTTCTATCTAGAGACCATGCACTATGAATCTGTTAAGGCCCTACTTGAATAGCACATGAAACTGGGTGAAAATTCGGGACTTACTCCACATATTTGCCTCACTGTTGTTTTTTTTTGGGGGGGGGGGTGGTCTTGCCACAATGAAGACTGTGAAGGCCTTGATATGCCTTCCACGGCCTTTCAGATATGACTTGTAAGTTGAATAGAAGGCAGAGAGAGAGACTATTAAAGGCAAAGGTGAAACCCTGCATGCTGCTCTATCAGTGAAAAAGAGGGTGAAGAAGATCATTGGTGGTCCTGTGTTTCTTGGTGGAAAAATGATGCTCCCATTCTGGTGACAGACAAGAAAAAACTCCCCCCCCCTAAAACTCTCCGTAACTATTTCTTCCTAATCTGCCATGCTACCTTTCACCATGACTCCCGATAGAAAATCAGGAGAAACTAGAGAAACCAATAGTATGCCAACCTTGTATGAAAATTTGATGAAAATAAGTAGGATCAGTATGAGAAGATGTAACAATAGGATCACATCTTCTGAGTATAAACAATTAGTTTCCCCTCAAGAAGGTATCTGAAAATCATAAACTTCAATGGTGGAAATCTAAACCTGCCACCCACTTCAAGTCACAACTTGCAAAAGCTATAAAGAAGTGGCATGAGGAATTATCCTCATCATTCTGAAGAAATTCAACTGCATGAAAAATATGAAAATGAAAGGGGTGTGTGGCTCCCCTCTCTTTTCAATATGTGGTAAAAGCGTTTACAGCCTAGCTGTTTTAACAACGAAAATCTAACTGATTTCATGAACAAGGAAAAATGTGGAAATATTTATTTCAATTTTTTCTTCATGATTGAAATTCGGTATGTTCGATCATGTACAAGTTCAGTCATAATGGTGGTCTTTATTTATTTATTAGCATTACATAAGTTTATATTATTGAAATCTATCTTTCTTTCAGCATAATGCTTCTATTACCATGTCATGCATTTATTGATTGCAGTGTAGCAGTATTCTTATCTTGGGCTCGCCAACATATATCTGTAAAGGGTGATTCAGGGATAAGGTATGATGTCCGCAGCTAAGCTGATATCTGGTTCCTCTCTATGATATATATATATATATGTCCATCTCTGTTTTATCTTTAGTTACATGTAAATGGTACAGTGGACCATTAAGCAGCTGATTGCTACTCTCCTAACATTTTCTGTTGGTTAGAACCTTCTATTTAGAACCTTCTATACATAGAGGTTGGGTATGTGCAGGGGAGAGCAATGAATGATATGAAAATTCTTCCCCAATTCTATCTCTGTAGTTTTCTTCTCCTGTGCAGCAAAATCCAATTGAATTCTCGGAGCTTATTCTGTCCTTTAAGTTCCCTGGATTTTTGGATAATTCTCAGTGCAGTGGCAGGAATCTTATCAGTGGTATCAAAGCAGGAGGTACTATGACCATGGCTGATGGAACTTGGTTGAATGAAATTCGACTGGATCTAGATCAGCTAAGGGATTTGATGGAGTAGTTGAAAATAGCCATGAAGGAAGAACTCAAACAGCTTCTGTCAGAGGCGCAACAGGAGAGTATGGCGCAGCTCCGATCTCTAGTGTCCCAGACTCAACCAGGGGCACATTTTAATCCACCTTCATCAAACCCTCCCCATCACCCATCCATGCCTACTATGGAACCTGTAGAGATGAATAGCAGCCGTTCAATACCAGCACCTCCACCACCTCAATTAGGGAATCATCAAGCTAATATTCAATCAACGGGAGATCCACCACACTTCCCCAATACACAGCCAATCTACCAAATTGCCACACGACTAGCAAGAGTGGAATTCCCACGTTTTGGTGGAGAAGACACTTTGGGGTGGATCTACAAGGCGAACCAGTTCTTCGAGATGGACAACACTCCGGAGAATGGGAAGGTCTAACTCGCTATCATTCACTTGAAAGGGTTGGCGCTGTAGTGGCATCAAGTATATGCAAAGACATGCCCCCATCCCATCTACTTGACTTGGGGTGAGTACACAGATGCTATTATCTCTAAATTTGATTTGACTCCTTATGATGATCCTATGGCTGACATGAAAAACCTGAGACAAACGGATCGGGTGAACTTTCTTGAAGAGTATGTTGTTAGCTTCTATTTAGGAGGTTTGCTCCCTTTAATCTAAACTTATGTTTGGATGTTTAAGCCTAGATCACCGAGGGATGCGTATAATTTGGCTAAGCTACACTGAGCTACTATACTCTCACAGGTGAAAGAGAGTAAAACCACAGCTAAACCTCAATCCTGGCTAACCATAAAACTTTAATCCATAATGCCAGAGGCTATAGGGGAGATGTGGGTAGAAATACGAAAACCCTATCCCAAGCGAAAATGGAGGCCAAGAGGGTACGAAACAAATGTTTTTGGTGTCCTGAGAAATTCCACCTCAGACATCTACATATATATAAAAACAGAGTTGTCTAGCAGACAATATAAAGACAAATTTTCCCGCCTAAACTATATCCATTATTACTAATCATAAATGATTGTTGTCATATATTATTGCTAATTAATAAGATGGAATAATTAATATAACTATTTATTAATATAATACGACTATTCATCTCCTATGTGTATTAAATGTATATAACTATTCATTTGTTGCACATATGTCAAACAATTAATTTTAATAAAGTATTAACTATATATTTTCTAATCAAATATTTTCTTAATTAATTATCTGAACATATGCAAAAAACTATTCATTTCCTGCGTATTAATTGAATTGTCGGACTATTCATCTCTTACATATTAATATATAATTAATTAATACACCAAAGTGCATATTCATTTGCTTCACATACATATATCAATTAATACAATGCGACTATTTATCTCCTATGTACAGCAGATGCATATAACTATTCATTTATTATACATATGTCGAACAACTAATTTTAATAAAGTATTAATCAAATATTTTCTAATCAAATATTTTTTTTAATTAATTACCTGAACATATGCAATCAACTATTAATTTCTTGTGTATTAATTGAATTGTCAAACTATTCATATCCTACATATTAATATATAAATAATTGATAAATAATTAATACACCAAATAAAGTGCATAAACCAGTCGACCAACACATATGCATCTGCTGTCATTAACACAATGCAACTAGCAAATATATATAATTGATTTTAATGAAGTATTTTTTTTCCTTTTTTTAAGGTTAGATCAACATCAATAAAATATGATGATAATAATAATAATAATTTTATTATTTATTATTAATAATATGACTATTATTATTAATATAACTATAATAATTATAACTATTAATATAATTAATACTAATATAATTATTTATATAATTTTGATAATTACTATTATCATAATTTATAATATAATAATGATAATTATTATTATGATAATAATGAATATTAATATAATTGATTATGACTATTATGAATATTATCATGATTAATAATATAATTATTATTAAAAAAACTAATAATAGAATGACAACATTGGTTATTATATAAAAACAGAGTTGTTTGGCAAACAATATACAGACAAATTTTTCCGCCTAAACTATACATATTATTACTAATCATATATTATCACTGTCATATATTATTCCTAATTAATGAGGTCAAATAAATGATAAAATACTCCTGCGTATTAATTGATTTGTCAAACTATTTATCTCCTACGCTGCAAAACAACAAAATGATATTCATCTCTTACGTATTAATTGAGATATTCATCTATTGCACATATGTCGAACAACACATATTAATCAAGAATTTTCTTAATTAATTATTTAAAAATATATAGCCAACTATTCATCTCCTACATATTAATTGAGTTATAAAACTATTGACTTTATGAATGTAACTATTTATCTGCTGTGCATGTGTCGAACAACACATATTAATCAAGTATTTTCTTAATTAATTACTTGAACATATGCAACTAACTATTCATCTCCTACATATTAATTGAATTGTCAAACTAATGAACATATGAATGCAACCATTCATCTCATGCGAGCATTAAATTCATATAACTATTCATCTTCTGTCATTAATATAGTATAACTATTCATCTCCTATATGCAACAAATGCATATAACTATCCATCTGTTGCACATATGTCGAATAATACATATTAATCAATTATTAATTAAGTATTTTATTAATTAATTACTTGAATATATACAGCCAACTATTCATTTCCTACATATTAATTAAATTGTTAAACTATTTATCTCTTATATAATAATATATAAATAATTAACACACCACCCGAGCATTGCACGGGAAAATATAACTAGTAGATGTGTAAAGAGACAACTCCTTATCATGGATGTCACAAAGGAAGGGGATGAGAGAGAGCTAGAATTGTCAATGGATGGGGAGATTGAACCAGCCCAAGGGGACAATCCCCACATATCAGTGCATGCACTTAGTGGAATTCCAACATACCACACCATGCAAGTGATAGGGCATTAGTACTTTGATTGATAGTGGTTCAACCCATAATTTCTTAGATCTATAGGTGGCCAAATAGCTGGGTTATCCATTAACCCCAACACCCCCTTAGCTGTAGTAGTAGTGGCAGATGGTAATGCCCTCAATAGCATTTTCGTTTGCAAAGCTAGAAATTGTCAGATCATGAGTTTATAGGAGATGTGATGATTTTGCCATTGGGAGGTTGTGAGATGGTCTTAAGAGTGTAGTGGCTCGCAACATTAGGCCCTATCACTTGGGATTTTCAAAAGCTATCCATGGAGTTTACTATGCAGGGTAGAAGAATGGTGTTAAGGGGCTCTCAAACTATGAAGATCAGACCAATCAGGGGGAAACAGGCACACAGAGTGCTGGCCAAGAATCCTAATCAAAGTATCAAACAGTGGTTCAATTATGCTCCTTACAGATAAATGGCTAGATAGAAGGCACCCTCATAGCATTGACCCTGTCCCCTTCTGGAACATCTACAGCATAGACAAAGGACCTGCATAGGGTGCTACAAAAATACGCCAAGGTCTTCTCTGTGCCACAAGGCTTACCACCAGACCGACCCCTTGAACATAAAATTCCCCTTAAAGCAAGTACAAACCCTGTTAATCTTAGACCCTATAGATACTCTGCCTTGCAGAAAGATGAGATTGAGAAGATAGTCCATGAGATGCTGCAGACAGGTATCACCCAACCCAGCTCGAGCCCTTACTCTTCTCCTATTGTGTTGGTCAGGAAGAAAGACAATAGCTGAAGATTATGTTTGGATTACAGGGAATTGAATAAGCACACCATCAAAGATAAGTTTCCCATTCCGATCATTGAGGAGTTATTAGAGGAACTGCATGGGGCCCAATACTTTTCCAAACTAAACCTTCAGTTGGGGTATCATCAATTGAAAATGCACCTTGCAGATGTCCCAAAGACCACTTTCAAGACTCATGAAGGGCATTACGAATATCTAGTCATGCCTTTTGGCTTAACTAATGCCCCTTTAATGTTTCAGGCCTTGATGAACCATGTCTTCACACCATATTTGCGTCGGTTTATCTTGGTTTTCTTTGATGATATATTGATACATAGCATGTCTTGGGCAGAGCATATTAATCACCTAGAAGAGGGCCCTAAAAAAATGTACCTTTCGTGCCAAGGAAGACAAATGTACCTTTCGTGCAGAACAATTGGAGTATTTGGGACATATAGTGTCAAGGAATGGGGTATCCACTGGCCCTAAAAAAACTAAACCAGTACAGAACTGGCCATTACCCACAAATTTAACGTAGTTAAGAGGTTTTTTGAGCAAACCGTTGATAGAGATGCTCAAGAAAAACAATTTTGTGTGGATGGACGAAGCAGCACAAGCTTTTAGTTAGTTGAAGAAAGCATTGACCACCACGCCTGTGTTAGCACTTCCTGATTTCACTAAGACGTTTGTTATAGAAACCGATGCATCATCCTAAGGTATGGGAGTTGTGCTCGTGCAAGGGAGTCATCCACTAGCTTATATCGGCAAGGTTTTTTCACCAAAGCACAAGGGTTTGTTGATATATGAAAGGAGATGATGGTGATAATGTTTGCCATTGATACATGGGCACATTACTTTGGGTGGGGGGGGGGAGGGCACTTTATCATCAAAACCGATCATCAACCATTGAAATACTTGTTAAACCAGAAATTTATAATGCCTCTTCAGCAAACGTGGCTCGCCAAACTCATGCCATTTGATTATGACGTTGTATAAAAAGGGCAAAGAGACCCAATGGACTGTTAGAAGACATAAAGAGCAATTGGGCAGATGATAACAACCTATGGGAAGTCATAACAGCACTGAATCAAGACCCAATGAAGTTCCCAATATACCAATATTCATAGGGATTACTGAAAAGAAAAGGGAAACTTTTCGTGGGAAATGACAAAACCCTGCAGACTAAATTAATTTCTCTATATCATGACACACTTGGTGGAGGGCATTCAGGTGTCCATGCTACTTACAAAAGGCTTGCTTCACTGTTATATTGGAAGGGAGTGAAGAAAATTATCAGATAATACATCTGCAACTGTGACATTTGCTAGAGAAATAAGTATGTTACTCAAGCCCGAGCCGGTCTCCTCCAACCACTGCCAATTCCCAATGCAGTATTGAGGGTCTCCCCAGATCATATGGCAAAGATGTAATCATGGTCGTCATTGACAGATTAAGTAAGTACACCCATTTTATAGTCTTGAGTCATCCTTAGACTGCTACGGACGTAGCAAAGCTCTTTATGAATACTGTCTATCGACTACGTGGATTACCACAGAGCATTACCAGTGATAGAGACCCTGTATTTGTAAGCACCTTCTGGCAAGAATTGTTCAAGCAACAAGGAGTGCAATTGCAGCTCTCTTCCTCATACCATCCTCAAACTGATGGCCAGACAGAGGTGTTCAATGGATGCCTGGATAATTATCTTCGTTGCATGACGGGGGACTGTCCAGGAGAATGGAGTAAATGGTTACCATTGGCTGAGTTTTGGTACAACTCAACTTTTCATTCAGCAGCCAATGCTACTCCTTATGAAATTTATGGCCAGCCACCTCCTATACATCTTCCTTATTTCCCTAGAGATTCAATGGTGGCAGCAGTTGATCGTTCTCTTAACAGCTAGGGAGACAGCCCTCCAGCTCCTCAAGCATCATTTATCTAAAGCTTAAGATAGAATGCAGCAACAAGTGAACAAGCATAGGGTCGATCAGGAGTTTGCGATTGGGGATTGGGTGTATGTTAAACTCCAACCATATCGCCAACATTCTCTAGCATACCGAACAATACACAAGCTGTCCCAAGATACTATGGACCTTATCAGGTAATGGAGAAAGTGGGAGCCATGGCATATAAACTTCTGCCCTCTTCTACCACAGTACACCTGGTGGTATATGTGTCATTGCTGAAGAAAAAACATGGAAGAAGTCCAGTGCATTCCACCATGCCTGTATACAAGACCACAATTGAATTGCTCTACATTTCTGTGGCTATCTTGGAGAGACGATTTGTGAAACGAGGTAATGCCTGTGCAACACAAGTGCTAGTCCAGTGGTTGAATGGAACTCCAGATGATGCCACATGGTAGTTCTACGAAGATTTGAAGGCCAAGTTTCCACAATTCGACCCTTGAGGTCAAGGGTCTGCTCAATGGGGGATGTATTGAGATAATATATATATACATATGTTACTGTTATGTCCGTCTCTGTTTTATCTTTAGTTACATGTAAATGGTACAGTGGACCATTAAGCAGATGATTGCTACTCGCCTAACTAATTTATGTTGGTTAGAACCTTCTATATATAGAGGTTAGGTATGCGCAGGAGTGAGCAATGAATGATATCAGAATTCTTCCCCAAATCTATCTCTGTATTTTCTTCTCTTGTGCACCAAAATCCAATTGAATTCTCAGAGCTTATTCTGTCCTTTAAGTTCCCTGGATTTTTGGATAATTCTCAGTGCGGTGGCAGGAATCTTATCACTCTTACATAATTGATAAGCTACTTATTTTGAGTTTATATCGCTCTTACCTATTCATTTTATGGACGTAATGGATGTCAGGCCAACCAATCCAGCCATGCTCGGCTGTGTTGCTGGGTCTGCTTTACTGAGGAAGGCTGCATCACTAGCCTATGAGAAGAAGAAGAGATCTACCCTCACCGTTGATATCATTGAGTGTTTGGGGAACAGGTGCGTTCCTCCTTTTATTTGCAAAATATTTTCTTGCCTCTATACTGGTTAAAACTTTTCAAAATCCTATTTATTTTTTCCAGCTTGGAGGATATTTGTCCTGCCTGTTGATTACTCTGGAAACTTCAATCGACAATGCTGAGCACATTGACCCGTTACAATGTTAGAAGCTTAAGGTTCGTGTTGGTCTGGCATATGGGATGCTGCACAGGAACTGTTTCAAGATCGTGGGAAAGTCTGTTGTGTGTAAATTTTGTATTTTGGTAGTGCATTCTGTACTATTTTTGTCCTTACTGGAGCTGAATTGCATGTATTGCGTGCGCACGTTGTTCCGCAGTTTGTGTCCAGTCCACAGAGATAAATGCTTGTTCCGTGGGCAATATTGAGGAATTTCTTCTTGCACCTGCAATAATTTATGTATTTATCCCACTTGAATTATAACGCCAGTCTTTAGCGAAGAATCTCAGCGTCTAGCAGAAAGAATCAAAACTATGCTTTAAACTAATGAGTTATGTCTGAAACCACAAAACATTTCCTTGGCTCCTTCGCTTCCGACCTTATGCTCTTTTTTCCTTCGTTAAGGATGACGAGGGATTATTTGGGGGCTTGTTAGTTTACTCTCGCAACTTTAGACTGCATATAGTCACAGCATTGAGAGCTTGTTAACGACGTTAGACATATGAGTATGTATTATCGGATGCGCATATACAATCAGATATCGGTATTCATAATTTATTCATTAGATGTAATGTAAGATGTATCCGAAAACATTTGATTTCACTTGCTTTTAGAATAAGACGTATATAGTTGACAAAAAGAAGAATGAAATACTAATTATAACACTATGATATAATAATGCTAAATATAGGACAACATGCTCAAAATATAGTATAATATGTACAAAACATTACGTATATATCACACCTAGGGGTGTTCAAATGGGTGGTCATGGTTTAACACAATCCATAGTATTTTAACCCATATAATTTATATAACCCATGGTCTAACCTACGATGGGTTGTAGAAAATAATTAATAATTTTTAATCTAATCCATCATAACCCATGGGTTAGCGTGGATTAGTATATATACAAACAAGCCTATCTTGACCTTTACTATCACTGTCTCAACCACCATTGCTATCATCCCTTCCACCACCATTACTAACACTGCTTCCACCACCACCACCACCACAATTACTACAATTATTTTCCTTCCTCTCTTTTTTTCCCCTTTTCTTCAATTCACAACCACCGCCTTCAATATAATAAAATAATTATGTCAAGTGTCAAACATATTATAAAAGAACGATGATCACATTTATTTAGTATATTTGTCTTCTTTATAAAAATTTCTTTAAAAAAGATATTTTTTTCCGAAATCGTTTTTAGAGGAATTTCAAATGCTTTTAATACATAATTTAATTAACATAAATTCATAAACACAATGGAATATCATTGATAAGCTTAAACGTACGTTTTCGTATTTTTATTTATTATCACTTAAACGGTAAAAACAAATATTATTCAAAAAAATGTCGAACCAAATTATCAATATACTGGGGGGAATATTTTTGTAAAAGGAAATAACAACTCATAATAATAGTTTCATGAAATCTATTTTTGAGAAATCATTTACAACATGACTCGAACGATATTCGTATATGGAAACAAGAGGATATGAACTCCTCGTCTTAAATTCCATGCACATGACATGATTAAGTTAGTCGGTCAGAGTGACTTTTGGATTTCAGAATCTCAATAAATAGAATAGGAGAATTTTTTTTAAATTTTTTTAAATTTTTAGCAATAGAATACAAGTAGACTTAATTTTAGTAGATCTAATTCATTTTAATATATATATATATATATATATATATATATATAAATTTATTTTTTTTTACGTTTCTTACCATCTTCATTTACTAGATTTTTAAAAAAATGACATTTTTGAGTTTTTTTTTCTCATCCCTATATATAATTTTTTTTTTTACGTTTCTTACCGTCTTCATTTCCTAGATTTTTAAAAAATGATATTCTTGCGTTTTTTTTCGTCCCCGTTTCCGTCGCCGCCAGTGTTGCCTCCGACCTCCGCTACTCCGCGCAATTAATAGACTCGTCAAAGTTTTTTTTCTCTTAATTTTAGTAGATCTAATTTATTTTAATATACATATAAATTTTTTTTACGTTTCTTACCGTCTTCATTTCCTAAATTTTTAAAAAACGACATTTTTGCGTTTTTTTCTCGTCTCCATATCTGTGCAATGCCGCTGTAAGATAACTGTTCGCCATATTCCTCCGCCGCCAGTATTGCCTCTGACCTTCGCTGCTCTGCACAATTAATAAACTCGTCAAAGTTTATTTTTCTCTTAATTTTAATAGATCTAATTTATTTTAATATATATATGTTTTTTTTTACGTTTCTTACCGTCTTCATTTCCTAGATTTTTTTTTAAAAATGATATCTTTGTGTTTCTTCTCGTCCCCGTCTCCGTGCAACGCCACTATAACATAACTACTCGCCGTATTCTTCCGCCGCCAGTGTTGTCTCCGACCTTCGCTACTCTGCGTAATTAATTGATTCGTCAAAGTTTTTTTTTCTTTTAATTTTAGTAGATCTAATTTATTTATTTATATATATATGTATATCATATGTATATATATAATTATTTTTTTTACGTTTCTTACCGTCTTCATTTCCTAAATTTTTAAAAAATGATATTTTTCCTTTTTTTTTCGCCCCGTCTCCGTTCAACGTTGTTGTAACATAACTGCTCGCCGTATTCCTCCGCCGCCAGTTTAATTGACTCGTCAAAGGTTTTTTTTCTCTTAAATATATATATCTATATATATATATATGTATATATATACATATATACACATATATGTATATGTATATAGATATATATACATATATATATAGATATATGTATATATATACATATATATATAGATATATATATATATGTATATACATATACATATACATGTATATATGTATATAGATATATATATACATGTATACATACATATATATATATATTTTTTTTTCTCTTAAATATATGTATATACATATACATATATGTGTGTATATATATATATATCTATATATATATTTTTTTTCTCTTAAATATATGTATATACATATACATATATGTGTATAGATGTATATATATATATGTATATATGTACCATCTCCGTTTCCTAGATTTTTTAAAAATGATATTTTTATGTTTTTTCTCGTCCCTATCTTCTTTGAAATCAAGAAACCGGTTTCTTAGACGTGTTTCTCCTTCCAAATACCCCGGCGTTAGAGTCCTCAGAGCCGGAAATATCGGATTCACCGACGAAAAATCCAAGCGGAATTTCGAAATCGGATGCGGAAAAAGCTTTCGAAATTTTTAAGTTCATGTTGTTAGATATTCTCAGCTTATGGGTTACCATGGCAACCCATGGCCAATTATACTTAAACCCAAACTAACCCATGTTTAAATAATATGTATATGGGTTCAACTCATAGTAACCCATTTAAAATAATAACCCAACCCACTTATATTATAACTTAAGTTCATGGGTTGGATTATAGCTTATCATGGCAAACCCAACCCATTGAACATGTCTAATCACACCAAATTATATATATATATATATATATATATATTGATTGGTTTGGATAATATGATCGGATATGTATTTAGGACACAACTAGATATTTTATTTCAAAACTCTATATTAGCATATGCTAGAAAACGTGTAGAGGTCCACATTTTTAGGTGAGGATGAGGGCGACTTATTGTCACTGCATGCCTAACCAGCTAAGCAAACAGTGTAAAGAGTTTAAAAACATAAATCCTAATAGAAGATATATTGAAGATGATATCTTAGAGATGCCATGGAATTTGTCGTTTCCTGTTAGATTCTCCAACATCTTTATGTATAGTAGCATAGGTTTACAAGTAATTTTGTTGGTTGGTCGTATGTTATTCATGAAATGGGTTGGACTGGTATAATAATTGATCTCTCCCTTGTGCCCATGAAAGATGTGTTGTTGGTTGGCAATACGTAAGTTTGGAGACTTGGCAGGTAGAGAGCCCCCCACATTTGAGTTGTTTGTTGATAATACATGACAATTTCTCGAACACCAATTTTGTTATGCAAAAATCAATTCTTCCATTAAGATAAGTGAATGATCAACACGACTTTGATGCCTGTGGTGATATAATTTCAATCCAACCTTGTTTCCCATAAATAAAGGAGTCAAGGATATAAGTCAGAATGTTAGTTAAAAAAATATTTACGATTTAAAAAAAATGCTATAATGCTGAATTTAGACAAAATATATAATATTATTTTAAAATTGTAAAAATAAATAATATAATCGTGAGTATAGAAAATTTCATACTATATAATCCTAAAACTATAGTAATTATTAATTTTATTTGTATAAATTTTATAAAAAATATATATTTTTTGATAAAAAGACAGTTTTACTCCTAACTTTATACTCATTATTCCCTCTTTGTTCCCTTTCTCTCGTTTTTGATTAAGCAGCTAATTAAAATACCAACATTTGCTATTTAATTTATGAATGTCCATTATGCCTTTATATTGTTCAAGAAAAGAGGGGAAATAAAATTAAAACCAAACCTAAACAAGGAATGACCCCCTTTTCTTTATCTCCTTGATCTTTATCAATTGGCAGTCATGACGTTGCTTCCTCAAATTCCATCTCCATCCTTACACCGCCATAACCACCAGCACTATCGCAAAAGCATTCTACCAATACACTATGCACCATCTACTCTGTCGCTCCATCCTTGCAAATCTATTGCAACTTGACCTTCATATTTCTTCCCTAACTTGAACAGAGAAGCGGTGATGTAAAGCGCAACGGCTCACAATGCCAACCTTACCCCTCCCTACATCTAACTCAGCAACTAGATCACCACTAGGGGTGTTTATGGATCGGATATCCGGTAAAAAGTTTTGGATATTTGAATAATCGGACATCCGAAAAAAAGTTTCGAATATCTAAAATTTTGAATCAAATAACAAATAATCCATTGAATATCCGAAACTTTCGAGCGGACCACAGTTAAGAAATATAGGATAAAAAATTATTCAATCAAAGAATAAAAAATTGATCCAATATGCACAAATATAATCCAATGATTTGATTTGAGTATTAAATTACATTATGTTTAATTTGTAATTTCAAATTTTGGATAATCATTAAATATTTAATCAAAATAATAATTAAAAAGCATAAAATTTACCTACAATAAACACTCATTTCAAATTATACATACACAAATACATAATTATATAAAATAAAATTTTATGAAAAATAAATAATGTTTAGAGCGCATATGTATATAATTTATCATATTGGATATTATTTATATTTGTTGGATTAGATATCTGATTTATTTGATCTTTTATTTATTGGATCGAATATTTGGTTTAAAAAAAATTTGGATCATTTATTTGATATTTTCGATTGAATTGATTCGGATATTAGATTGGATCATTAGATATCGGATAACATGAACAACTCTGCACTCCATTTCATATCTAACTCCCCATATTTAACTTCTTCAGTTACTAGATTACCATTCGATTCAAAATTCAAATCTAGATCTTCTTTGATTCAGGGCATGAACCCGCTGTAATTGGTGAAGGAAACTTCAATCAATATTGGTGAAAGTTGGTGAATTTGATTGATGGCTTTAACTATTGAAGCCGCTTTGATTTTGCTGGGTTATCTAGAAAAGGGGATGAAGACGATGCATCAATGTGGAGGTTGTTTTGTGGTGTTGGTGTTGGAGAGTAAGGGTTAATGGTGGTGGTTCTTGGCTTACCTTTGTAGTGGAGGAGTAGTTGGTAGTAGGTGGCGGTGGCAGCTTGGGATTTTAGTGGTAGTATTTTATTTCAAGTGTAAGTAAGAGATTGAAAATGAACTCAAGAAAATATTATTGTTTGTTTAATTGAATAAATTATTACATTTGGCAACGGTGGAAGACGAATTCGGTAATTGGTTGAATTTTTTTTTTAAAAAAAAAGAGATTTGTCTTTATTAATAAAAAAAATTAATGGAAAGTACAACCAATTTTATAGAAATTGTCAATACACTTCTCAAAACAACCAAATTTTTGGACCCTATCTGAATGAAGGCATCTGGTGGACAATGTATTAGCAATGTGACTAACTAGTTTTGACCAATTAAAGATAACATTTGAGAATAACAACTCATTTCTAGATTTTTGGACCTCATATAAGCCTACTACAAGAAAAGCTCTAAGCATTTGAGTCTTCTTGAATGATTTTCTATTGGTACATGCAGCTTCATTCAGCTCTCTATTCAAATAAGTAGTGAGTCTTCTACATCGAAGGACCTTCTTAGCCAACTTCCATATATGACTTGTAACCGGACATTACAACATCAAATGTTGAATACTCTCATGCTAATTACAAAAACAACACTGAACATCAATGTTGGGAACAAACTTTGCCAATATCTCCTTAGTAGGAAGCCGTAAGTGAGCACCAATCCAAAAAATAGTCTTATATCTTGGGCACACTGGATTGAGGAAAATAATTTTCCACTAGATTGAAATAGGTGCCTTACGTCTAAGATGATCATAAAGATCACCAATTCAAAATTGATACCTAGTATCTTGCATCTATATCCAAGGCTAAATATCATTTCTGAAGCCAAAAAGTCTTCGAATGAGGTTAGAGTTCCAAGAACTTGGGCAGTGACAATGATTGTTGTTTAATGCAATAACTATGGATCCATTCAATCCACAAAGAATCTTCTTATTGACATTCCATAAGTGCTTCCTCAGAGAACCAATATTCCAAACCTAAGGATCAATGATTCCCAAACCGACTCTTTCCTTGGGAGATAGACATGTTTCCAAGTAATGGGGGACATTTTGCTAGAAAAGGCTTCACCTATCTATAAGAAACTACAGCAAGCAGCAACAACCTTCAAAATGAGTTTCTTAGGGAGAGAAAAAACCTAGCTCTAATAAATAGTAATACCAAAGATTACATATTGAAGAAGTTGTATTTGTCCAACATAAAAAATGAGCTTATTGGGCCAATGTTGTAGTTGGGCAATGACTTTATCAACCAAAGCCATTAGATTGGCAGTGTTCAACCTAGATGAATTCAAAGGAACACCTAGGTAATTAAAAGGCATAGTGCCTTCATTTAGATCCAAGGAAGCAAGTATTTGGCCTTTAACAATTAGACCAAAGAAAATCTTTCTCTTCTTAAGACTAATTCTTAACCTTGTGAGGTCACCAAACCTTTGGAACTGATGTTTAATTATCTTAATGGAATTCATATTGCCTTGACATAGAGCTAACAAATCATCACCAAATACAAGATTAACAATCTTCAGTCTTTTGCATTTAGGGTGTCTAGTGAAGGAAGGATTGTCCCATAATGCTTGAAGCATATGAATAAAGTATTCTAACACAATGATAAAAAGGTAAGGGGATAGAGGATCCTCTTACCTTAGCCCGCTCTTGCCTTGTAAAGACTCCAACATAGTATTATTGATATACGGGACAAAACTAACCTTAGACAGACAGTGCATAAGGAGTCTAACAAAGTGGGAGTGGGAATTGTAACCCTAATAACATCCTCTCAAGGAATTTCCAACTTACTAAATCATATGCCTTCTTTAAATCAACTTTCATAGTGCACCTTAGGGAGATATTATTTCTTTTATACATTTGTATAAGCTCATGTGCAAGTAATTTGTTATCACAAATTGATCCCCCCTAACAAATCCTACTTGTGAGCCATGGACTATTAAAGGCAAAAATACTATAATCTAGCAGTGAGGACCTTTGCAAGAATATTGTATATTGCAGTGCAACATAAAATAGGATGAAAATCAATCCTCTTTTGAGGGTTCTCTACTTTAGGAATTAAGACTAAAAGAGTCTTGGTTAGAAACGATGGAACATAAGCATTCTTCATAATTCCATCAATCAATTTTCACACGTCATCTCCAATTATGTGCCAAAAGGATTTGAAGAATCCAGTAGTGAGTCCATCAGGTCCAAGATCCTTGAAATTGCCTATGGAAAATAAGGAATTCCTGACATCTTGTTTGGTAACAGGAATCATAAGCTGGTGTTG
The DNA here is from genome assembly GCA_030549775.1 of Tamarix chinensis. Lineage (NCBI taxonomy): Eukaryota > Viridiplantae > Streptophyta > Magnoliopsida > Caryophyllales > Tamaricaceae > Tamarix > Tamarix chinensis. The sequence continues at coordinate 56,727,516 of CM060182.1, forward strand.
TGATTCAACATAGATAGTAGGACCCTTCAGAAGAATATCCTACCTTAAAATGCCCTGGCTAACAACTTCAAAACCAAGGGAAGAGGACTAAAAGTCTCTGAAGGCTTGATGAACTTCTATCATATTATGGAAGCTCTATCCTTCAATTAATTATATTTTATGAACCCTCCTCTTATGTTTCCTTGCTTTCATTATTGCAAAGAAAGAGTGAGTATTTGAGTCACCTAAGTTAATCCACTTAATACCAACTTTCTACTTCAAAAAAATCTCTTCACAAAGTGACAGATGTTCATAAAGTTATAAGAAAGCCTTCTCTTGAGTCTACAGGATGGTGTTTCTAGGGTCTTGATCAATAGTAGCTTGAAGCATCATAAGTGTTTCTCTCTGTTCTTACACCTTACATGAAATGTTTCCAAAATTTTCCCAATTGAATTACTTGAATTTTCCTTTTAGCTCCCATAGGCCATTTTTTACTTGAGTTTTCACAAAATCCAAGTTATGAGATGCCCAAACAGATTCTACCAATAGTAGAAAATTAGGATCCAAGGCCCACAAATCAAAGTACCTAAAAAGATTCCTACTTGGAACAAGCCCTGATCCATATGCACCACCCCAGGGATATAGTTAGAGTGATAAATGGATAAACACTCAGCATAAGAATAGTGATGAGCATTTAACTACTGGAAATTCATCACAATTTTGTCCAATTTAGACATAATCATGTCTGCTCCTCCACATCTATTGCTCCACATGTATTTCAAACTAGAAAACTGAAGGTATTATACCATAAGATTGTCGATGAAAACCTTGAAATCATTAACATCACTCACATTCATTGGTTGACCCTAAAACTTCTCTTCCACTTGTTGTATAGCATTAAAATCTCCAAGAAAGATAAAAGGTTTCTGAATAATTTTGTGGTTATCTTGCTACTGCTATAGTTCTTTCCTCATAGATCCTATATAAAAAAAGAATATACAAAATTAGCAAGAAAACTCAGCATCAGTAGCAAGGTTGGTAATTTTGACCTGTAATGCATATGCACACTCAACCATAAGATTTATCCTCCATCTACCAAACTATACCATTATGATAATGATTTTAGTAACATAGAACCTTACATTGAGATCCTAGTTTAGACAAAATCCTTCTAGCATTGTGATTCTTTATTCTTGTCTCTAATAAGCCCATAATGGGCACTTGATTTACATGCAACTATTATCTCAATTATTTCTATTTATAAGGCTTATTCAAGCCTCAAACATTCCACATTCCTATCATTAATCTCATTAATGATTGAATTAATGAGTTAGCTCTCAACAACTAGCTACTTACCTTTTGCACTAATAATAGTTGTAGAAACATCCTTATGAGAATGGTTAAGAGTGTATTTTTAATCTGATGGTCAGTTCCCCGTCTCATACGAACAAGAAGGTACATCCTCTATAAGTGAAACTGGAAGAACATTTCCACATGGTTGAGCATTAGTATACAAAAGAGGAGAATGATTTATGTTCTGAATAACTCTCCAAAGTTCCTAAGGTATATGGTTATGAGTAGGATCTTTGGTGTTATAAGTAATGTGCAACACCATGATCCTTTAAAGGTTTGTTCTTCATAAAATGTTAGTAGAGCATCCGGTAACATTACAAGTATAAAAAAATGCAAGACAACATTCATAAAGCACCATCTGATTAATTATATCAACATTCGGGCCATGAATTATACGAAATTGGCATTTTTTTATGACATCTACCTCCACGAATAGTCTAGCAAAGGATATTTTGTCTCTTGTTGAAGTAATGCCATCTATGTGTAGAGGTCTTCCAACTACACTGGAAATACGACTCAGAGAGTCCACATATCAATAGTCAAGAGGTAAATTAAGTTTTTTTCACCACAACAGAAGGAATTGGAACCTTTCTTTCACAAATTGAAACTTGCAATGCTAAGCTTTCAATATAAACGTTCTGTTAAGAAAAGTCCAGCAAGGGTTACATAATACCCAATCATGATATTCTTTAGAATCAAATTTAAAGATCACAAAGCCATGATCATGATCTTTAGTTCCCTTATATTCTTCCAGTGGCTTCAAACAAAACCCATCATCTAGCCTAGAGTCAGGTGAAAACTAATGATGAAACCCATAATATCCCATTTCTAATCCATCAATTTGGCCTCAATCTTTTTCTTTTGAAGGAAAACTCTCAATTTATCTCATCCAAAAGAAAGAGGGAAATATTAGAGAGTAGTATTGGCGTTAAGATTACGATTTCCTAGTATTATATCTTTCTACGAGGTTTTAGAAACATGGGGGTCCAAATTCCTCTATAAAGGCATAAAGAATCAGTTCATCTTCAATATGCTCAGTAGAACTATGTGAATCCATAAGATCAGAGATTTCCAGCGCTAATTTATCAATCATGGGAGACTAGAAAGTAGAAGGAATCGTGTCATGCAACTCATATGCAACAGAATCCTTAGGGTTCAAAGGTACATCCTTCTGTGTTTTAGTGATGTCTTTAATGGAAGCAGTCGATCCTTCAATGGTAGTACACATTCTATATTGTGTAGACAAACAAGCACTGCATTTTCCAACCTTCTTCTGTGCTGTAGAAGCAACCTTCCTCATTTTAGCCATGGACTTTTTTTCTCCACGGGCAAAGGAAATAAAACTTCAAAAGTGTTCTTGCTCACTCTAAAATGGATTTTCATTTGTCTTTAATTATTTATTTGTGTACTTGGCTTAATAATAGTAAATAGATATTATTTGATCTTGAATATGAATAAGTGAGTTGAAGATGAATAAGTGAATTTAAAATTAATATATGAGAATGAAGATTCATATGGGAGGAAATTAATATTTATTTTAATTTTTAAATTGGAAAGGTGAATATCATTTTTTTTTTATTTAATTTTGCATTTTTTTTTTTGCTCATCCTTATTTTTTCAAATTTTTATATTTTATATTTTTAATATTCAATGAATAAATAAATTAAATGAAAATAACAATAATAATAAATGAAATTTGAAAAAAAAATGATAATATTAAAGTTAATAACAAATAATGGATGAAAGAATAGGAAGAGGGAAAAGGGTGATATAATGGAGGAAATGACCAACGATATATGTGAAGGTAAATTCTTCCTTTTGCATCACAAGATTTGAATTTTTTTAAAATTTTGATAGCAAGTCAACGGTTACTTTAATTGTAAAGTAATTTGATGCATAATTCTTTAAACTCAAAGCTATATCATATATTTCATATAAAATCTAAGTTGTATTGTACATTTTTCTAAATTTTTAATGTAATTCATTTTCATCATAATTTATTATAAAAATATATTAAATTAGATTTTTTATAAATGTTGTTATACTCTAATTAAATGTAACTTTATTTCAATAGATTATTTATCATATTGAACTTTTGGCAATACAATTCAAGTAACATCTAGTTAATCATCTTGTATTCCATATAGTTCATACGAATTTTATGTATAAACTCCCCCCCCCAACATATACCTAGTTTAGAATAAAGTCCAATAAGATTCTTTGTTGATTGGATGAGGTTGTTGCACGGACTTGAGCTGAGTGGATTGAATCTGAGAGGGTGAGAGTGAATAAGTAAAGAGCATAATAGTCTTTTATTTTCAAAAGAAGAAGACGTGTATCTCCAAAAGTTGGTATATGAGTGGCCGGATAGTACATGCATGAGTGGTACCCTTAAATATTCTATGTTGGATTTTTAGTTAAGCCTAAAATATTATTGTATGGTGTGTAATACCCATAGCAAATTAAGAATAAAGAAAAAACTCTTGTTTATATAGATTAATGGGTATGCAAGAATTTTGTTACTGACTTTTTAAATGGTGATATATAGACTCTTCATCCTCAACTAGTTAGCCCCCATCATTCTAAGGCTTATTCTTCTCGACTTATTTTTAAAGTTTACAATATTAGTGAAATTTTGATAATTGAAAAAAATTAATGATAATAATGGTAATGATAACAATAATAGTAATGGTAATAAAAAAATATTAAGTATATGATTAATAATTCATTGAAAATTTTTATTTAGTTTAAATCAAATCATAAAAAAGTTGAAGATAATAGGGCCCTAAGCTCCTCTTTTGTAATGAGGCAAAGAGACTGATATGACATATACGAACTCGTATCATATTTATTTATACGCACAAAATGAGACCAAAGTGTATAAATCTTTGTTTGGTAACCCATAATATATTTACATCATCTAATAATATCACCAGGCGGGAGGGTTTCTTTACGTCAAATATTTTGAAGCAAAAATAAAGTGATAAAACATCAAATTATTAACAAGAAAGAAGGGGGGGGGGGGACGGAGGGAGGGAGTGTCGAACTAGATTTTTTAAAACATTGATATACCTTGTATTCCGTGTAGTTCATAAGTATTCTATGCTTAAACTATAATGTTGTGGCGTACGAGTTCAGAATCTCAGTCAAAATAATACTAAACGTAAAAAACAGAACATCAAATTTTTATTAGAGACGGAAGGAAAGTAGCTGTACAAAAGATAGACAGGACAGAAGGCGGGCGCACATCAACTCTCATATGAGACAGCTACAGTTCCTTAACAGACAAGAGGAAGAAACAAGCCTAAAGCAAGCTAAAACTCGACTCAACAGACGGGAGGAAAAGAAACCCTCCCACGAAACTGGCCTCGTCATATTTACTGCCACTGATATTTAATCATCCCATTCTTCCAACCATACAGAGCGCATTTGACTTGCCCACCCAGATGATTATGACTGACACAGATAGCTCTCGGCCGATGCACAGATTGAAGAAGACTCCCTACTTTGTGGTGCCTGCAAGAACAACTGCGGGGCCTTCAACCTGAAAAAATAAAGAATTTTTGTTTGTAGGATAAGGGTCATTAATCAACATCACATGAAGTAGCAGAAACTTGTGTGGATCAAAATGTGTTTATTTCATGTTGGCTCATCTGCCGTCTTGTTATGGAAAACTAAACGGGGAGGCCAGTGGGCTCCGACCGCCCAATTAAATAATGGAGAGAAGACAATGATCCTGATGTTAATGTATGTACGTATAGCGGTATAGGTACCTTGAAGGTGGCACCCCAGATCTCCTCTTCCTTGGCGAAAGTAGCAGTGATCTTGTTTTTAGGATTCTCGTAGCTTCTCAGTCCACCAAGGGCGGTAGAGAAGAAACATCCTGCGTGCATATTAAAAAATTAAATAAACTATATATATGTATATGAGAGAAAAAGAAATTCAAGTAATATAATTAGTACGTACCATGCATATATTTAATTTAGGTAAAATCTAGCTACTAAATCTCGTCCTAATTAACCCAAAAAGAAAAGAAAAGAAAAGAAAAAAGGGCGGTTGATAGATGATGAATTGAATGAAGAAGATAACCAGAACAATGGAAATGCGCCAACCAACGAAGCAAGTAGCCATAGAACCCAGGTACGTACCTTGAGGGAAAGAAGCAAGTGATTTGCCGCAAGAACCTTTAAGCAACGTAGCATCATCAGCAAACGCGACGTAACCATCGGCCGTAATGCCCCAGTACAAAGGAACCTTGCCACCTTCATCCTGCCAACCGGCCACCCACAGACAAACACAAGGCACGTCGGTAAAGTATTAAGATAAAACATATATATATATATATATAAGGGTAGTTAACTACGGATAAAAAATGTAGAAAATAATAATAAAAGAAAGTACTTACGGAAGCAACAAACAAGTTTGAGGTGGCCTTGTCGTAGAGAACGAAGGCAAAGTTACCCTGAAGATGACCGACGACATGGTTCGGAGGATAAGGCGCACGATCACGAAGGGCTTTGTAAGCTTCAATCACCAAAACCACTTCATTAACACTCTTTCCCAATCCGTACTGCTGCCTAAGACTCCCCAGGTTGGTCAGCGCTCCTTCAAACAAGCACAATATCTCGTCCTTCACACCAAACGATCTGCGTCATAATAAATGTACTACTTGTCAACACTTGAGAACTAAGAGGACTCAGGTAGCTAGATCAGGGTATGTTTAAGTTCGAATTTCCCTCTCCCATCTTTCGATTTTATAATACTTTTTATCTATATAGTAATTTATAATTTCCGTAAAGCAGCAACAGTTTTAACGAACATTTAATTAGTATAATATATCTTCTATCTACATATTAAGTGATGGTTTTGGGGCAATTAAATAAAGCTGGGTAGATACGAACGCCCCGGCGAGATTCTTTAATATGGATTACGCTCCTTAATTCAGGAGCGCCTCCGCTATAGCCCTGCCGTACGTACCCTGAGGTCGACATGGGAGACAGGCGAATTATATTTATATCGCACCCCACCCGCTACAAATCTAATCCGTGACCTTCCGGCATATAACCGGATGCTCGCTCACGTACTCACGTGTTTCTTATCTTATGACCCCGGGCCACATCCCGCGAGATTCTTTGTTGATATGGATGTTGTTGTTGTTGCACGAAGTTGAGCTGAGTGAACTAGGCCTCAGAGGGTGATGGGGGAATAAAGATGACGGAGGTGGTGGTGTCGTGTTTTGTACACAAGGGGGAACGAATAGTACGTGAGTCGACCCTTAAATATTCTACGTCGGATATTTATTTAGTTAGTTAAGCATGAAATATTATAGCATATCAATAACAAAATGAAATTAGGCCCAAAAAAAGATGCTTCTTCAATTAGATTAATGGGCCTGCAGCGTACAATTTTGTTACTCATTCAATGTGCCATGCCACAGCCCACAAGGCCGATCGAGGAGGTATTAAATGAACCGGATGTATCTAAAATTACGTATAATACTTAGTGTAATTATAATAAAAATATTTTATTTTATAATAATACTAGAGCGACAAGTGGCCACAAAATTTATCAGATAATTTATGGACAACAAGGCTTTTACCTACCTTATCGTGTTTAGAGCACTATTATTGAAGTAGAGTTATGAGCTGGGCCTACACGGCTACACCTACTTTGAATGGACTCTCTCTCTCTCTCATTTTTCCTGCCTTGAGATTAATACCGGGCGATCCAATCCTATCATATCAAAGAGTGACATAATAGGCCCATCGGCTGATTAATCCTCGTCGTCGTAGCCTTTTCTTTTTCGGGAGGGCAAAGGGACAAATAAGACGTATATCCGCGACTCATCTCTTACTCATTTATGCATTGCAAAATGGACCACCAACCCGTAAAAGCGTCGAAATTTAATTCGACTCGATCATGGCCTGGGTGAATTGACGTACGCTCTCCACCACACAAATAAAAGTATCTAACCGTTGTTTATAACTTTTTATTTAGATACCTTAAAATTTAATTTAATATATTTATTGACGCCCCTTAATATTTGAGATGATCTCATTTAGATAATCTCATATTTTAATTTATTATTACTTAAGATACCTTTTTCATGAAAAGATACTGTTTAAACAAAGGAAAGATATATAAAAAAAAACTTGGAAAATTACAACAAAAAAAAAAAAATCTGGAAAATTACCAATAAATCCAAAAAAAATATATATATAAAATCTCGAATTGATTTTGACTATATAGCTTAGGAATTTTTATATATTTTCATATATTTTTTTCTAATTTTCTGAATTATTAGGGATTTTTCATTTTGAATTATAGTTAGTGATAGATTTTTATTTTTATTTTTTTAAAAAAATAGTTATATTGGAGGTTCAACATTATATAGTAATATATTTTAGTATAAAATAAGATATATTTATTTAAATATAAATATAAATGTTGTCGTATATGTTTTCAAAAAAAAAAATCGTATAGAAGTTGTTAAATTGATAAAAAAAAATAGTATTTTTATATAATTATTAAATATATGGTTCATATCAAATCTTTATTTCTATATAATAAAAAATCTAATATCTAAAGTCAGGTATTCCCGTCAGTGGTATCAGATATCTGATACGACCGACAGGGACACCCTACTTTAAACACCATAACTGCATAACAGCGAGAAACAACTAGAGCCTAAGGAGCGTTGATGATTATCTACTGTACCGTACGTAAACCTAAAATTAAAGTGAGAAAAAAAAAACCAAAAAGGTAAAAAAGGGCATCTGGCTGGCCCTCATCAGTTGTTGAACAAACAACCATGATGACGGAATCCCGAAGCAGTAGCCTCCACCGGGCGGTCTATTTTAGTAATGAATTAATATTTGAAGATCGTTGCCGTTCTTAAAATTAAATATATGTTTCTTTCATTTTTTTTTATCGGTAAATAATTTTTACCTCTACAATAACGGTTGTTAATGTTGTATCTTTCTTTCTTTTTTTATTTCGTCGTCTCTCCTTTTAATTTTTTCTCTCTCCCCGACCCCCTCCCTAAAGTGGACGCACGGGGACGGCGGTACTTCGAGGCTTCGTGGTTGGGAAATGTTCCAAGGGTGGAAACGCCGAACTCGGTCGAAAATGGCAACACTTAAAAAATAAAAATAAATTAAGTCGTTATTTTCTTTCACCTATTTTATTTAGTGCCGCTTTCGATTTCTTGCTTCTCCGTCTGAATTTCTTCGACTTATGCGCGATAGTCGATGATTTGCAGCGTTGTACTCGCTGGTCAGGCGTGTCACCATCACCGGCTACTTTGTTTGGTGAAGGACGGCAGGAGGGTGATGGAACACGAGATGGCATTTATTTTCCCCGTAGCAGTGATGCAGACGGGGAGCGAGAAACGAAGACGAAAAAAAATATGGAAACGATATTTTTTTAAAAAAATTTAAAAATAAAAATGTTAAAAAAAATTACACACATATTATAAATATTTTAAAATAAATAAACTAAATTTATTAAAATTAAAATTCAAAAATTTAATTATTTTAATTGATATAAATTATTAATAAAAATTTTAAAAAAATAATCAAACGTTTTTATATTAATTTTGATACCAAAATATTTTTCGTACAAGATACGATGATGAGACATTTTTGGAATGGAAAACGTCCGTTCCACACTTCCATACTTCACGCCGGGCTACAGGTAGGATGGGACTTTACGGTTTATATATATATATTTAGTGGATTGATTCTATGTTGAACTTTATAATTACCAGAATACATATTTATTAATATACTTGTTGTACTTTGCAAAAAGAAAGAATACATATATTTCTTATTATAATAAATATATATAATATTTTTTATAATTTCTTTTCGCTTTCGTTTCTTAATTTTCTAAAAATATATGTTTCTGCATTTTTTTTCCCCCGTCGCTGGTGCTGCGCTGTTCCCTTCTTCCTAATAAGTCATTACCCCGAAATTGATTGGCTCACGGTACATTGAATCATCTTTTTGACATTTTCCCTCTTCTAATGAAGGCTTATTTATTTATTTATTTTTATTTTTTTGGAATCAAATAAATCGAATTTGAAGGTTGATAGGTTGCTGTAGAGTTCTTTCTTACTTTATAAATCAACGGAGAAGAAAATGTGAAAAAAGATAAAAGGGAAACGGATAGAGAAAAGAAAGTAGAATGTTCTCCTGACGCTTCTAACGTGAGCTGTAATACGAATCTCAATTTCTTTCCTGCTATTTTCTCGGTTAGGTAAGCTAAAATATCAACTAAAACATATTCCCCGGATTCTAAAATAAAATCATTTTAACAATTTATAAGTTATTATGAAAACTACTTCATCTGTATCTATTATTAAATTTTTATATAAATAATTTAACTAAATCTAATTCTTTTTTTTTATTCTTTTTTTTTAATTTTATATATATTAGATAATTTGTTATTTTAAATAAAAGTATACAAACTGTTAGAATGATTTTTTTATCAAACAAAATGAGTAATAAATATTTTCATAAAAATTTTAATTATATTATTTTATTAAAAAAGAAAATAATAAGTAAGGTACAGAATGAAGGTAGAAATAAATTTAAAAAATACAATAATTTGTTCTAAAAAATCTTTCTTTAAAAAATTGTAACCTAAAACACTTTCTTGTGTACGCTAATGATTGAAATCATTTACTTTAAAGCCCAATAGAACAAGGCAGTAAGGCACACACCACCAAAATAAATAAATAAAAAAAGCTTCTTTAATAATCATGAAGTGTCCCCCCCCCCCCAAGTCCCAACCTCCCACCTTCAAAGTAATCAATACCCAAGTTCATTCAACTATTTGCCTATAATTTGGGAGGTAAGTAGTAGATCATGTCCGAAACCAGCGGTGCTTGGGACTCGATTCATATAATAAATGAAAATAAAGCCTAGATGGCTTTGTTCGATTCAACCTCAATTATTCACTTACAGTCTGGAAGTCGGACCCGAGCATAATAATAATAACGACATTCGCAGTAGAACAGTTTCCAGGCAATTATTAGTTCACCTCATCGTACGAACACCAGCAATTTACCGGACGGCACCGATCGATCATCTTATTTTGATTATGAATTAAATCGTGCTCAAATAGTTCATATCTATTATTGTCCGTCGGTACTTATTTAAAATTAATAACATATAACTACTGCGATGCTCACCGATCAACGTTCTAACAAGCTCGATGCGATTCGGTAAGTTGTTAGTTACGACTACTACTACTATGCGGTAAGTTATTATTTGCGGCTGCAAGTTTATGTGTTGTTTGGCCTATAGGCCAATAAATTTGTTCGCCTCCCTTCGATCCTATTTAGAGATAATTTTTAAACAGATTCATCTAAAATAATTAATGTTCAACTTTTATTTTCTATTCAGTTCAATCTCTCTTAGTTTTATAAGCATATAATTTGAAGGTACTAGAGGTGGGGGGGGATGGAAAAAAAAAAACACCTTATACATGATATCAGATAAAACTATTCAAAGCATTAACATATCTTTCATAAATTTAATAAAAGAATATACTTATCATTTATTTTAATTCTTTTAACCATCACTAATCCAAACGAAATAAGAAACAAAAATTAACTCTAATTTGTTTGTATTTTATTAATATTATTCAAGTACTATTTTAATACCCTAATTCTAATTCACCTTTACATCTTTTATTTAAATTAATTTTTAATATTTATTATTTTTCCAATTTCATCTCAATCCAATCCACCATCCCTTGTCGTGTATGCTTTGAGCCTAGACCATATCGCCTCTGTGAGTCTCCTCTCCCCATGAAACCGAATGATTCTTCCTTAAGTATCGTAATCTATAATTCAATAAAAATAATAATAAACAAAGCACTGATACTCTATTTATTAATTTTTAAAAATTACTATAGAAATTATTAAAATAATTATACTTGTTATTCAGAAAAAAAATATATATTTTCGGGAAATACGATTCATCAGCGCAGACAACCAAGAAATTTTTTACATAGACTTACGTTTTTTGTTTTATTAAATCCACGTGGAAAAGAGTCAATAGAATGGCTTTATTATTAGTATTATTATTATTACCAGTCACATGACGCAATAGTATACAAAATCTTCGTGCAACGCTTGAGAATTCAGCTACTTTAAATTTCATACTTGGACTTTCCTTATCATAGTGCTAAATATATATTTCTTTATATCTACTTATAATAATAATAATAAGTGCTCGTTTGGTATGGGGGTAATAGGGGTGGAAAAATTACTCCCATATTTTATATATTTTATATAATTTATTTAAAATTAAATATTTTTATTCTAATAAATACCCATTTGAGATCTTAATTTAATCTAAAATGGGTATTTCATTAAAAATATATTTATTATTATTAAATACTTAATATAAGAGGTATAAAATAGAGGGAAAAATTTTCCACCCCTATTACCCCCATACCAAACATGCCCTAATAGGAATAAAGTCCGGGATGGTTCCGACTTAAGCCACGGTGTGAGTCTTGCATCAAGATCCAAACACCAATTGTCAAAAGAGACGGCACATGACCACACGCCACTGACAAATATATATATATATATATATATATATATATATATATATATATATATATATTCTCCGTAATTCCACAACATATCATTATGTTAACAGCCGTATATTCATGCATTCATTCATTCAATTAGGGACCCACAGCCCACATCATATTATGATCCATACATGATCCATCCATTAAAATCATGAGCATCAGCTCCATCATCGTCTGCCTCATTTCGGTGATTTGTTGGTTGCATTTAATAAAATCTACGGGTTTATAGTTTCGCATCCGATTTTCTCACCTTCTTCATATATATCTATATTATTTTTTCCTTTTTTTTTTTTACTTCTATCACAAAAGAAAATAAAGTAATTACTGTATTTGAATATTTGTTACAGTTATGGATTAATTATTTGTCAGTATATATAAGAAAATTTACTAAACTTATCATAGATTCCAACGATTCTAAAATTGAAAAACTACAAGTTGCGGATTAGAACCCCCCCCCCCGCCAAAAAAAAAAAAGAACAAGCCTCGGTGCCAAAGATCGAATAAGTCGCTTCGGGTTCGGACTGACAGACCACTTAGCCATAGCCAAACCGAATCCAACAAAAAACGGCGGCCTAATGAAAATTCATAACTCATCAGTATCATCGCATCATATATCCTTAACCATCTCTCTCCGCTTTCAATTTAGTTGTTATTTTTTTATTAAAAATTATAATCTAATAATCGCTCTTTTTTTCCAGAAGAATATAATAATTATTCTTAAATTATAAAAGATAAAAAGGGAAGCAAGAGAACGGCATCGTTGCATGCTACATCATCGAGAACTGTTATAGCTTTATTACCTGGGATGTAAAGGCGATTCCTTATCATGAGTGAATGCCAGCTGAGCGGATTCCCCGACCCGTAAGGACACCGCCGACCCGTTGCTCTCCAAGAACTTTTTCATCAAGTCATCCGCCTTCGTCTTCGGCGACGGCGTCCTGCTTCCGGCCGCCACCAGCTCGTCAGGCGGAGAAACAATCGAGCTGCTGAACACTCCCAACATTTCCTTTTTTTCCCCTACTTAATTTTAAATAAAATTAAACTAAATAGAAGAGTGGAGGATTTATAGCCGGGACTAACAAGTAACAAGGGAGAGACAACGGAAATAAAACGGAACGGCAAGGGATGCGATGGCGATCATCATTTTTCTTCCCTTTTATAGAGCCCCAGGACGAGGGTATTTTCGTGATTTCACGGACTCTCCAGGGTTGGTGTGACTCACTCGTGAGTGAGAGGGGTGAATAATCCAATAATATGACCCGCACTGTGCCTCTGGTGGGACCGTATTGTGAAAAAGTCTCATAATTCCCATTTTCGTCGTTGTCGTTTGTGTACAAAAACATCACCGCCGGTGAATTCGCGGAGGTATCCGTCAAGGAACAGACTCTGCTCCCCCTGCATTTTGGCCGCCATCGCCAAGAAGAAATGTTTTATTTGAATTTCTATTCTGAAAATTACTAGTAATACGCTGCTATTTTATTTTATTTTACATTTTACTATACCCTATTCGTTGTAATAAATAAGATTTGATGTCTTAATTAACTTATTTCAATCATTAAAATTATTAATATTTACTTTCTTATATATATATCTATATATATTTAATTTAGAGTAATAAATAATGTCAAAGTTTATTATTAAACTATTTTAATGCTTTATTTGATCATATAATTGATTCACATAAATAAATAAGCTATGTTACTCCAAATAACTATGCTACTCATCCATGTGATGCACATATTCTTTTTTTTTTTCAATATTATACAATATATGTTTGTTATGTTCGTTAAAAGTTGGTTTTTAATTTTTATTATTAGCATGTATGAAAATATTTTAGACACGATAAGTAATAATTGATTGATAAATAGGGTAAAAGAATAAATGAAGCTCATTTTTTTAAGATATATATAACATGATGTTTAGATATCATAAGAAGATTGATGCAAAATTAGTATATTTGCAAAATTAGATTGTCTTTAAAAAATTCATTTTTAGATTTTTAATTTAATGTTTTCTTTAACCAAATAGCTTATTGTCTATCATTTTCTAGATAAATACTTATATTTTTATATTTTATTTTATATTGATGTTCTTAATTGATATTATAACTTTTAAAAAGTTTGCTACTTTAAAAATATATATATTTTTTCTGTAAGTAATTTATCTTTTATGTCTTTTTACTTACTGCTTAATCAAATATCAAATATGATGTTTTAATCCATTATCTATATTTGTATAATATTTTATTTAATCCCAAAGTTTACTTTTTATTTAACTAGATAACTGTTTATACTTTTATTATATGTTTAATAATATTATTTAGTACTCCCTGTGCATAAAAAATTGTATAGTCTTTCTCCTATATATAAAAAAAAAGGTAAAACCTTTCTAAGGGTATGTTTTCATATAAGAAAACAAAAATTTAGAAAAATCAAAACCAATTTTTATTTTACTAATATATTTTATCTTTCATCATCTATATATTAATTCCTTTATTGTTTCTAATGAGTGTTAGAATTGAAATATTAAGACTAATTCCATCATATTATAAAAGATATTCAAATTAATAAAAAGGAGGTTTTTTTCAAAGGATAATCATTATAGAAAATTAATTGTTAATTATAATCTATGTATTCTTTAAACTATTTATCCCTTAACACTTGTCAATATTTTCATTCAACCCGCAACAATAAATATGTGGGCTCCACTACTAGTACTTGTAATAATTTATTTAAATTTATGCTCCCTCCCTATAAAAGGCTGTGAGTTTTACAAGTTTCACGCTTTTTAAAGAAAAGTATCAAATAAAATATAATCTTTTGATTTTTTTTTCTTTACTCTTCCATTTTTTCACGTAAAGGAATAATAAAGTAAAAATTATTATCTCTTCAAAAAATAAAGACATAAGCCTAAATATGAAAGTTAGTATTTGAACTTTTTTTTATAAAAGATAATATTGTATATAAAAAAATACGCGTAAAGTAGAATCCCCTTATATATAAACGAAGCAATTGATTACTAATTACTTCTACCATTCCCTAAAGATAATCTAGTATTGAAAAATATTTGTACACATAGGCCTGGAGAGGTGACTCAAGAGCGAAATCCCTTCAATGCTGATAACAAAGAAAACCCTCGATATCACCACTTGTTAGAGAAATTGAAAAATAGGATGAATTTATATTTATTTGAGGCATGTAGGATACTATCTTAAAGATAATATTGTCGCAATAATTTATCTCAAATATACAACAAATTATTTATACAAGACTCTTTCAATAATTGTATTAATAGGCTTCAACTAAATACCTCAAAATTAATTTTTTTCATCCCAAGATTATGGGGTATTTTTAAATAGTTGAATAGTTACAATAAAAATGCATGTTCTTTTTTAAAACTTCATGACTCTTCATTCAAGTCATGAGAACTCTTCAATTAAATTAATTAATTTTTAAGATTATTGGTTATTTGAAGATTTATAATGAATAGATATGTCCCTTTTCAAAGTTCATGACTCTTCATTCAAGTCATCACAACTTTTCAATTAAATTATATACTCACATATATTATACTATAGTTTACTCCAATAATCCCCTACTAAAATGTAATATATATTCGTCTATTTAATAACATGATATTATGCTTAAGAAAATGTATCTTTCAGTTTAAACCAATTCGTAGCTTTAGTATTTTAAAATTTATGGTCTATAATAGTGGATTAGTTTACCAGTTTCTAGAATTTTTGGGTTTGGAAGAACAAATCAATTAGTTCTAATATACAAGTTAACCGGTGAAACTACTCAATTGGTTTTGTCATACCAGTCAATTGGTTCGTCTAAGTTATGAGTTTTTTGGCTCAATTTAATTTGAATATTTTTCAAATGGTTACAGAAGTTTATGATTAAGCTCTAAAGTGAGGTTAAGTCATGTTTAATACTTTTAAGGTCATTGATTCGAATATTACACAACCTAAAATGGATTTGGGGACAAGATTTTCTAAAAAGTTATTTGATGACCTCGCTATCCTATATTCTTCTTCCCTATTTCTCTCATCTACGTGGAATTGATTCTCTGTGTAATTTGCTTATGGAATCATTTGCAAGGACGCTAGATTCGTTCCTAGTTCTCTCATCTCTTTTCCCCCTTTATTGATAACTATACATGACCTTGCCTCTCAAGGAATTCCTTACCTTCGCCAAATAGGGTAACCCCTATTTCCAGCTTGAAACACCCCTCCCATTTATGTGTATACTGATTTGCTTAGGGTTAAAAAGAATAATTTTTATGGCTATTAATTCCTTGATCCGCTCTCTCAAAACCCAACCCTATTCTCTTTATTTTGCACTCGTCTATTCTCTTAGTGCCGAGTATTTTCCTCTCTAAGGCACCATCTCTTCTTAGAACTACGCTCCCTCTCCTCTCTTTGCTCTCCATTTTTTCTTCTCTTCTCATTTTCTTTTAATAATTTATCGAGATCTCTTTTATTGTTCCCTTAAAAAAGAGAGGTTAAATTTAGAAATGGTTGAGGATTTGAACTTTCCTCTTAGTTTTCTTATTTTTAGAAAATGGTCATGTTATTTCCTTTATTTTCTTGGTCTTTAAGCCTATTTTAGTTTGTTTAAATTTTAATATGTTTTATGAGTTTTTTACATTATTTCCAAGTACTCAAGTGAATGGAAACTTTATACTTCCTAGTGTAAGGAATTCCCTTCATTTTCTTCATATGTGTGATTTTTGCTAGTGCTTGAAGTAAATCATTCTTACTCTTCTATACATGAATGGGATAAAAAGGATATGTTAGTTTGATGCTCTGTGATAACATGAGAATTGATGGAGAAGTGTGGCATTAAGCATGTTGTTTGTGATAATGTGTAAATGTGTAAATGTGAGAAGAAAAATAATGGGGATATGATTTCCTATGTGTGTTTAGAAAGATCTACCTCTGAGGTTTTATGGTTTATGTTTTATTTGAGCACATTAATAGTTCCAATGAGTTTTTTTTCATTTTTCATATAGTGTGTAAAGTATTACGCAAAAAGTTGAAGCTTGAAACATGGTTCTTGACCTCTAACCACCCCTACTTACATTTTCACTAAAGGACCTAGATCCTCCCCCCCCCCCAAATTGACTACACTAAAAATCACATGGCTGAGTCACACCGACCTTTTCTACCCTATTCATTCCATTTTTATTTACTCAAGTCCTAAGTTATTGATTTGATCATTAAAGTGTCCTTAGGTCAAATCCAAACAAGTTTCCCTTCGATGTTCATAATGTTTGTCTTATCTTTCTTGCAGGTTGATGAATAGTACCCCACTCGATCACGATTTTCTCTTTGATTGTAGATTTTGAAGGTCTACAATAAGTATGTCTCATGGTTTGTGTGGATGTAATGATTGGATCTAACAACCTAATTTGCTTTGACCCTTTTAATATAACCTATTCATAGAGATAAGCCTTATAATGGGCAATATCATATCTTTTTTAGCCAATTAATAATTAGTTGTGGTTGCTCTACTAACTAAGATGATTTTAGTTATCACCCTCAATGAATACTACGACTAGTTCAAACTAAGTAGAAAATCATGGTACCCTAAACCTCTAGGGAAAAAATGGGCATAACGTCTCTTCTTCTTTCAATTTCCAATCCTCAATGGTCTAGCTCTCTCTATAAATATAATACTAGACACTACTTCTATGACATTGATTCATTCACTCTATTCTCTCACTAATATTTGTTAACTACATTCACTCATTTTACTTATTTGAAGTATTTTGTATTCCTTTATACAACATCTCACCGTCACTATTAGACCATAGTACTTCTACCATCACCTACATCATTAATTCATTAGTCCCAAAAAATAGGTTACTTTGATCATGATCTGCAACACCCATAATTTTCCAACTTAAAATTTTCATTATAAGATAACACAGAAGCTTATAAAAATAAAACTAGAGAATATTACTACCACAACAAACATCAAAGGTACAACCATTCATCTAACTCATACTTGGTGCTAAGCTAAACCATTAACAAAACCATGCATATAA
Source organism: Tamarix chinensis (assembly GCA_030549775.1). Lineage (NCBI taxonomy): Eukaryota > Viridiplantae > Streptophyta > Magnoliopsida > Caryophyllales > Tamaricaceae > Tamarix > Tamarix chinensis. The sequence continues at coordinate 56,745,516 of CM060182.1, forward strand.
TCAGAGAAAGTACAAAGGATCTATATTTTATATGCCGAAGTTAAAGCTTTACAAGCAAAGGGCTTTGAGAGGGGGGTAGTAGAAACTTAAAATAGTGAATATAAACAAGGAAACCCAAATAGGGGTAAAATGTCTAAATTTTAGACTAGCCTAAACCTAGATTGTGATCACTCCCCCGACAAAAGCAACACATAGAGCATCAACATCCTAAAATGAATGTGTAACACCCTCAGAACTTACTATTGAAAATTTTTGTTTGAAACGGAAGCGTATAATCAAATATTTAGGTATTATCGCCGTAATTGACATAAGTCTGGCTTACCCCCACCATCCTTACGCCAACCATAAGGCAAATAGATTATAAAATTTAAAACATGATTAGAAAGAGATGAGACAACTTTTAATAACATCAAATAAGTATTTGGAGATCAACTCTGATTACAATATCAAAATATAACAAAAATGGATCCCATAGAACTAAGAGTCCAAAAAGGTATTCGGGTAAAACTATCATCCGGATAACATGACTCTACGCCCAAACCCTGATATAATAATTCTCATAAGAAAGGTAACGGTACAGTCAAGCAGCGTTACACATGATACAATAATTCTCATAAGCAAATCATACATGCGTAAATCAAAGATTTCTAGATTAATACTGATTCCAAGTCTTTCATTAGATATACCATATTCCAATCTTTTTATTTACATTGAGTTCAGGGACTCTAGTATTCTTAAACCGGTGGAACAGTCTGAAACACCTCTCAGGGACAGCACACTCGAGCCACTATTATTATCCGGTGGAATGAAGCCAATACCTCTCAGAGTGAAATACTCCTGAGCCACTATTTATTAAACCGGTGGAACGGTTTGAAGCATCTTTTGGGGACAACATACCTAAGCCACTATTATTATCCGGTGGAACGGACTCAACACCTCGATCCTGACACACGTAGTCTTCCACTTTAAATAATTAGTATCTTTCCATTTATAGTTTAACTCTTAATTGTATTTTTATTCGCATTGAGTATGGGGCCCCACTATTCTTAATCCGGTGGAATGGACTGAAGCACCTCTCGGGAACAACACACCCGAGCTACTATTATTATCCGATGGAACAGAACCAAGTAAACACCTTGACCTGACTCAAGTGATCTTTCACTTTACATGATTAGTATCTTATTCAGAGTTGATTGTATATTATCATGCCGAACTCAAGACATATAATTAAACACATAAGTATGACCATGTAATTATCCTCAAATGATCATAATACCCTTAGGCTAGGTAAGACAATCATATTCTCCCAAAGCTTTATAAAACAAAAAGCATATACATTTTCAACCATTATTCGAAGCACATATCCTTAGTTTCCAATAGATATATTGTATCCAATATTATACCCAAACATGTACTTACATAATTTTATTACTCTCAAGAATACCATTTCATAGCATTTCAATTAAATTATCCAATACAATGTACTTAGTACAAAATCATATACAAAAACACAAGTATCACATAAATCCCTAGCTACGACATGTATCCTTAGCGACAAAGACACCGCAATCTATGCATGTAAATCCTATACCTCCTCCGAGATCACCGGAAGATCACTTACAAAAATAAGATAAATTACAATTAGGATCAAAGGTTAAAAATTGAGAAGGAAATTAAGGTAAAGGAGGGTAAAAATGGAATTAATCGGAGTCAAATGGAAGTTTGAATTATATGGAAGTGTAGAAGGATGTGTGGTGGAGCTATGGTTAAATTTTGGTAGTGTTTGGACAAGATTTGGGGTGAATATAGGGATGCACGTCTAAAATGAGAAGTTGCACGACCAGGCGGTGCAAAAGTTGCACGGTCGTGCAGCACTAGACCGAGAGAAAATAAAACTCACAGCCAGACGGTGCAAAATTTGCACAGCTGTGCAGCACCAGTGCACAACAGGTCGAGAGAAAAAATATGTACGGTCAGGCGGTGCAAAAGTTGCACGGTTGTACAACAGAAGATTTTAAATGTTGCATGACTGTGCAGCAAGCGGTGCATAGGCCATGCACTCTGCAACTCTACAACAAACAAGGGGAAGAAAAAGGAAAAAGAGGTAATGGTCGGCGACGACGACGAGGGGGAAGGTTGGGGCAACCTTGGTGGTTAGTCCACTGGCCAAAGGGAGGCTAGTGGTGGCTTGGGTGGTGCTCAGTGGTGGATTGGGTGTTTCGAACGCCAAAAATAGGGAAGAAGGAGGAAGAAGAAGGAAGAAGAGAAGAAGTATGGAGAGTTGATGGATGACAATAAAATGGAGGGTTGGAGGGATATATATACTAGTAAGGTGGCGTGCCTTGGAGGATAATAAATGGCATGGTGACGGCGACGACGACGATGAATCTGCCAAGAAGAAGAAGAAAGAAGAAAGAAAAGGATAGGGGGATGGTGATGGTTGAGAGGGATGGGAGTCAAGCAAAGACACGAGGGGGTGATGATGAAGAAGAAAACATGCATAGGAGGAGAAGGTAGAGAGAAGAATAAAGAAGAAGGAAGAAGAAGGGTGGCAGGGACATGATGGCTGCTGTGAAAACAGAGCAGCAGTAGGGGAGGAGAAGAAGAAGAAGGGTGACACAAGGGAGTGGTAGGGCTGGTAGAATGATGGTGAGAGGAAGCATATGGGAGGCAAGTGGGCGGTGTAAGAATTGCAGAGGAAACAAAACTCCTCACACCACAAAATTGGTGTAGGAGAAGAAGGGAAAAGAAAAAGGAAGAAAAGGGAAGAAAGGAAGAAATGAAAAGGAGAAAGAAAAAGGAAAAGATATAAATGTTAGGGAATTAGGATTAGATTAGGAATTTTGGATTAGCGGAAATTTTAGTAGGTTTTAGTTTCTGTTTATGAATTTCGATTTATCCAAATCAAGGTTTCGGTTTCAGTTAAAGTTTTTGGGATTAAGAAATTTTGTTAAGGCTAACAATAAGATTTATTTAAGATTAAAATCAAATTAGGGCTAATGACACGAGATTAGGCTAAGCAAATTTTCGGGGTATTACAGAATGTCAGCTATCCATTTAATGGACAGTGACCTCACATGGCAGTATCATGAGTACTGAGTAAGATTTAATTATCACATATAATCATGCTTCATGGAAAACATGGATAGCATCATAATACATCATGTTGACATTTGGTATTTAATCATGCATGAGCAAGGATAATACAACCCTAAGATAACTATAGGAAAACAATTCTAATCAATACTAAATCATGTTGATAATTAACTAACCACATAAAACAACTTCAAAGATAATACCATAAGGAGAAAATACTAGGAAATATGTTATACTGCAAGGGTATACTAGGTAAAAATAAGGAATAAAAAATGATTCAACAAGCAAGGAGAGGATTCAAGTAGAGGTTATGGGTATCTTAAGCATGCATCTTAATAACATGAGGACGTATAGGCCAAAAATGCACAATTAAGGAAACTCACATGAGCTACAGGCATATGGATAGGGGTGTGCATTTTTGGATATTTGCATCAAACTAGGTATTTTTTTTCGAATATCCAATCCGAATGGATATTGGATACCTTACATTCGAAATCGAAATCCGAATACTCTAGATATCTGATGTTCTGGATATCCAAAATATCATGTTAGATTTCGGATATATCTGATTATTGAAAAAAAATACGATTATTAAATTTACATGTATAATCTATAATTAAAAAAATTACAGAAACATTTATTTAATTGTTCAACCTGCATACAAAAAGAGTTAATACATGATTAATCATATCCACAATATACTATTACAATAAGCTCAAAAAATCCATGCCAAAAAAATAACTTGTAAATAACTTTGTAAACATACTAGTAGCTCTAAACCTGGTTTTAATTAGACTTATCTATGTCCAAAAGACAACCAACTCAACTAATACAATCAACTTGTACCTTCTAACTCCCAAGTAGCTAGCAATGAAATATATGAAGCATACACATGCTAGCATTCAAAAAATAATCCTAACTAGGCCTGCTGCATCATCATACAAAACTACATATGTCAAGCCCCTAATTTTTCAAAATGAACTTCCCCTACTTACAATAGCCTTCCAAAAATACCAGGCCAAATACAACAAGAACTAATTACATATGCCCCTACTTAATTAAACTACAGTGGCCTTCCAAAAATTACATATGCCAGGCCAAGTACAGCAAGAACTAATTACATATGCCCCTACTCAAATTAAATATCAACACATGACATTCACAAAAAAGTAATTAGGTTTCCCTGCTAATTAATTACATATATGCTTAATTGAAGTAATTTTTTCAAAAGATAGTAAGCTACAAGTCAGCTCCATACTCCTAGTGCTCCTGCATAGCTACACTCAAGTCAGCTTTTGATGCAATGCCAGTGCTACAAATTTGCCACAATAAAGCAAAACAAACATAACTTTATAGATCATGCATAGAAAATACTTGAAAACAACAATCAATAATAACTTAATTGATTCATGGAAACATTACATGTCATCAAACTCAGTGATATCTAATTCATCTATTTCCATGGCACAAGGCAAAAACTTAACATCTAAAAAAATATCAAACTTGAATTAAAATGACATGATTATTAAATACAATATAATAACATAATAGAAAAATACTAAGAATAAATGATAAGAATAAAATAATACAAATACCTTCTTCATTTATATTAAGATCTGTAAGATGTTCTTCAACACAAGAAGGCTCACAAGATGATCACAACCAGTAATGAGTGCAAATTAAAGCTTCCACCATCCTAGGAGTTAAGGAACTCTGAAATGAATCTAATACACGATCACTAATACTGAAAGTAGACTAAGATACAAAAGTTGATATAGGCATAGCTAATACATCCTTGGCCATTAGAGCAAGAATCTCTAAACACTTTCTATCATATTTCCACCAGGTAAGAATGCCAAAATTTATACTAGTAGGAGTAGCATATAATTTCTCCTCTAAATACCTATCCAAATCAATTTTTTCAGCAACCAAAGAAGACTCTATAGCTTAGATAGAATGTTGAAATTCTTTCCTAGTCATATCTCTTACATTTTTTAGCATATGACACCTCAAATTAGTCTCACATTCAACCAAAACTGAATTGATGTGGAGTTGAAGAAATTCAAAGCATAAAACTCAAATAACTTCTTTAAAGTATCATTAACTTTTTCAAGCAACTCACAACCAACCTCAGCTCCAAAAAACTTATTAAATGCCCATTCAACATATTTCATCTTCCTTCAAGGGTCAAGAATAAATACAACAAACAACAACACATTTGTATTTTTGGACCCTCCCAAATATCTATTATATTTCCTCTTCATACTTAGAGTTATTGTACCCATGTCAAAATCATCACCATCACGTATAATATAAATCATATTCAAAATCACAACAATCTCTTGCAAATACATATTCCCCATGACATATAATGAACTATAAATTCTTAAAGTAGTGTTATAAAAATATTCCAAGAAAGAAAGTAAGGTACGAAGGTGGTCCGAATCATCATCGGTAGGCACACCTTTTAGCTTCTCCATTTCATCACGATACTTTTTTATCTCTTTTTAACAAATCAAAAGCTTTCCTCAATTGCAAAGCAACATCTAACAGCAAATAGGTAGAGTCCACCTAGTTTCTACATCCAACCAAAGAAGTTATTTAGATTCTATTTTCTCTTGTTCAACACATGTCTTAAACTTTTTAATTGTTGCCGGAGAAGACCTCACATATCTAACAGTAAACTGAACTCTAAGAATGTGATTACTAGAGTCTTTCAAACTATCCTCTACAACAAGACTCAATATATAGGCATAACATCTTAAATGTAAACAAGAACCATCTAAAATAGACCCACCGCAACAATTGAGTCTTTCTCTTAAATAATCGACACATTTATCATTAGAACATACATTATCAATAGTTATTGTTAAGACCTTATCAATATTCCAATCAAGTAAGCATCGTTATATAGACCACCCAATAACCTCACTAGAATGACCTAATATAGGATGAAAGTTAATAAAATTTTTTGCAGCTTCCAATTCTTGTCGATGAAGTGAGCAGTTAGAACCATATAACCCATTTTTTTACATAAAGACCAAGCATTAGTGGTGAGACAACTCAAACTGAATTTTTCTTAAAGAACGAACTCAACTTCCTTTTCTCCTTCATAAAAAAATCCAAAATATTCCTACCAATAGTGGTTCAAGAAGGAAGTATAACTCTTGGTTGTGTGACTTACATATACCTTATAAAGCCCTCCCTTTTCACAAATCTAAAGGGCAGTTCATCAAGGACTATCATTTCGGCCAATGATTTCCTATGATCTTTACTACTAAAGGACCAATTACAAAGACAACCCCCTATTAGAAATTTTTTGTTATCAATAGTATCATTCCTAAGAGCAGATTGATATGCAAGAAGCTTTTAATTCTTATCTTCATTTGATGGGTATCTTTTAAGTGATTACTCAAGTTTGAAGTGCCTTTTGATGGAGCAGCAACATATTGCATATTACAATATAAAAACATTGCTTTTTGGTTTCTCTTATCAATGCATGGCAACTTCTTAAAGTGTTCCCAGAACCATGATCTATACTTCTTAATTTCAGGTTTCACAATATCACATGTTCAACATTATCAACAATGTTAGGCGCAATAGGGGTTAGTGGAGCAGGAGGGACATAAAACATATTTGGTGAAAAACTTGGAGGAGGGCTCTTAGCTTCATCCCCAAGATCTATACTCTCTTCCATTATATAAATTCCGCACTACGCAAGCATAAAAATGAAACACGGGTTAATAATTAGATTTTAGTAAGTTATTTTAGCAAATAAATTAAAACACTAAAGCCACCAACAAGATTGCTAGAAAGAGACATTATTATTATTATTTGGATAAATAATCACAAGAGCAGCAAAAAAAACGACATCATCCAAACTTTGGGTCTCTACAGCAGGACCTAGCATGGGCACTAGCAAGTACATGGAAAAACAAAACCCAACCTCCTCCAAGTTAGAGAGATCAATCAGCCGAAAAAAAAAGGAGATAGAAGAACAAATAAGAAATATAGATAACAAAAAAAAATAGCAATGTATAAGCCTGGAACATAGAACACACGCAAAAAAAACAAACATCCCTAACTATCCCAATATTCCTAACTATAAATCGACCAAAAAATCTAAATCTCCACCCTTCAACTAAATTGACGACCCAGAAACAAAAGCAAAAACTCAGCAACAAAATCAATCACCCAACAACAAAATCAACATAAAAATGCTTGAATCGGCCAAAAACTAAATTAAAGAACTTTACCTATTGTATACTCGTTGTCTTAGCCTACCTTTGTTCAAAATATGAAGCTTAAGAACAAGGATCAAGTCAATAACATAGAAAAAATTAACGGTTGTAAAAAAATGCCAATGATAGATGATAAATGACAAATGACAAGCAAAACAAAAATGAAAAATGAAAGGAAGGAAAGAAGAATAGCACAACAGACTCACCTTGGATGAACCACGACGAAATTGACAGTGAGTCAGTGATGGAGCTTGGAAGTAGAGTTCAATAAATTACGGGACTAAAGAAGAGGAGATCGAAGAGGAAGGAAATGGAAGAGGAGATCAAAGAGAAAGGAAATCGAGGAGGACGTCTAAAGAACTAAGCTGTAGAAGTAGAGTTAGGGTTTCATTCTTTCATCTCCTGCGTCTGCGACTCTGTGTGTTTGTGCCTAACTGCCTGTGTAGTGTACTAGTGTGTAGTGTGTGGGCTATGTTTTTTTTTGTCTGGGTGCTTGTGTGTGTATGGGCCATGGCCATTAGCCTGTTTGAGTGTTTGTAGAGTGTGGTGTGGATGTTTATTTTTGAATTTAGTTTAGTGAATTATTTTTGGGCTTATTTACTATAGTAAAAAAATTATCCAAATTTGAATATTGCAATAAAAAAAATGAGATTATAAATTGGATTAGGCCTAAATATAACATGCTTATTCTTAGAATCAGATATTTTTTGGCGGATCAGATAATCCACTAAAAAACCGGATTGAATGTCTAAAATTTTGGATTGGTTTTTTCCGATACTGAATCAATTTTTCATATCCCAATTTTTCTGCACAGCCCTACATATGGACATGAATGCTAAGGCACAAGCCTGGACATCTAGTCTTATCACCTATAAACAAAACCCATGGGCAAAATCATAACAATAAGCCATAAAAGCCAAAAGCATATAAGGACTCCAACATCCTAACACAAATGGACAAAATCCAAGAGCACAAATAATAATCATAAGATAATCCTACTCAACTAAAGATGAGAATGTGTGCTGAGAGGTTTGTATAAGAACTTTAATGTTTGCCTTGCCTAGAAATGCAAATGTCATCGCAAGTAGGACATCCTTCCCACTACTAATGGAATCCAACCAAGGTAGTCTTGCTAAAGGTATCATCATATTTAAGTATCCACACCCTCTATATAGTTCAAAGGTCATATAGAGTAGAAAAGACACCAATTTACTATACAACTAGTATTCCCTAACCTTTTACGAGAGTGTAAAATGATAAGTCAAGAGGACCATGTGTTTTGTATGTTAACACCTAACATATCTATAAGTGAATAACTTAGAGATCACATAATTTATATATCACATAAGTTTTTAAGGTTAACAAAAAAAACCCTTAGAAGCGATAAGAGATTACCCAGAATAATAAAAACCAATGATCCAGAAGATCACCACGAATGATAGGATCCCTCAAACATTTTTAGGAAAAACCCATTATCAGAGGCCATATGCCATGAGGAATACTTTTTAAATTAAAAAAATAAATCACCTCTTACCAAGTTAAAGTTCTTAAAAATAAATTAAAAGTCAAACTTAGGTAAAAAAAAGTTCTAAAGTCCAACCTAAGTCATTATTCATCTTTTTAGTCGATCAATAACCAAAATACACTTTAAAGACTTAAAACCTTATACACGGGTTCAGATATCTCAAAACTAAGGCAAAAACCACCTTCTAAAACTAAGAAAAAAAAACATAGATATAAACAACATAACTAAGTCAAAACAAGGTTCCATGCCAATTTTTTTTATAAAAAAAATCATATAACATTATTTATCAGTTGATATAAAATATCATTTTATAACAAAAACTTAAATCCAAAAATTAATAAATACTTTATTACTAGGAATTAATTTTCACACTCAATTAATATTAATAAGGGTCAAAAAGTTAATGGTTAATGGTTATAGTCAGCCTTTAATTTTAAGATCACAAAAAAATAAGGGTAAAATGGTTGTTTTTATGCTTGATTATAAAAACAAGAGTAGTTCCAAATTCAATCCAAATTATGGTAATTAACATGTAATTAGGCCAAAAACAATTTGAATAAATAAAGAACATGATTAATATACTCAAGAAAACCTAGGTCTTCAATCATAATTAAAACATGAATATACTTAAGAACATGCTTTATTCTAAAGTTTATCTATAATTAACAAGGACTAACACGGTATCATCCATTTAAGCAAACCCACAAAATCATCAATATCATGTGAATACCCTCAAGAACATGTAAGAACACCTAAAGCTTCATGATTTTCAAATGAAAATAATACATGTTTAACAACATCAAAACATAGCAAGTTATTTGTCAAAATCTACATAACCATGGCAAAGATTAACATGTTATAATTATATTCAATTAAAGAGCTAAGAATCATGCTCTAAGGCACAAGAGTCGAAAGCCATCATTAATAACAAACTTAAATTCAACACCTGAAAGCCATCATTATAGTAAATAGATGTACCCTAACCTGAGCTCCAAATTAGCAAGAGAAAATAAATATTAGAGGCCAAACAAACTCTTCCATACAAGATTCTTAAAACCTAAAAAGAATCATGAATAAGATTAGGAAAACAACACATAAAAACCAAATTGAATAAGATAAAATAGAAGAGGAAAGGAGGTATAACTCTTGTCTTGAATTTCAAAGAAAATGAATCCTTAATCATAGAGGAAATGGACAAGGGAGGTTTTGAAAATGGAAAATATAAGGGAGAAAGAAGATGGTGGTAAAAGGAGGAAAGAAACAAGACTTAGCTTATCTTTTGAAAAGAAAGTGAAATGCCACTAATGGTAGTTTAGGGGAGCTTGAGCCACAATTGGAGAAAAGGAAGAAGAAGATGATGGCACAAGCAATGAGGAGGGAGGAGAAGGGTGGTTTAGTTGGGAGAAAAAGAGCGAAGGGAAATATGCTAAGGTAGGGAGCATAGGAAATTTAGAAAATAAAATTGCTTAGGAATTAAGTAAGTATAATACTTAACCATTATGTCTTGGGGAAGATATTTACAAAATAAATATCAAGGGGACAAGGCTAGGTTGCACCAAATAGGAAAAGAGAATGAGTGGATGAGAATGAGCCATAGAAGATTTGGATAAGAATTGGAGAAGAGAAGTTGAATTTGATAATGTGCACATGTTAAATAACATTTAATTAAACTCAAAAATTATAAAATTAATTATATAGCATTTTTAATCATTCTGACCTCAATAATACTAAAATATATCAATCCTCAAGTTTTGTAAGTTTTATATAGCTAAGAAGGTCATTTCAAGGATTAAAAAATGCATTAAAGATACAACAGTACGATGAATAGTATTTTTTTAATCAACGAATCAGTTTGACATTCTGAAAGAGCCTAGAAGATGTAAAAAAAAATATGAGAATTTAAATAATATACATTAGAGAAGAGTCTTCGAAGATCTAGATGGCCAAAAGTATTTTGAAAGTCTCGTGGAAGTTGAAACCAGAGACAATGATAAGAAAATGAGAACGAAACATTTAAAAAAAAGTAATGAAGGTTTCTAATTTGGTAAAAGTGTAACAAAATATTCAAATAAGATAATTTTATTTTCAAATGATGGAGATCCTGAATGAGTCATTTTTTTTTTTGAAAAACAGGGTATTGCATGCTCACTCTCTCACTTTGGCTTTCATTTATTTATCTCAAGTCCTACATTGCCAATATGAGTATAGGAGTGCCTTTAAGGTTACACCAAACCAATATTATTCTAGAAATCATAGATAAACCGTGGGTTTTGAATGTATCATTAACTGCTCTCTATATAGTATAAATGCACAAGATACCTTAAAACAAGTTTGATGACTCGGTTTCTTTAAGAGTAAGAGTGAATATGATTTGCTTGCTAATTTATTTGGTTTTTAAATGCTTGCCTCTCAAAGAAAAAATATATCTAATAATTATGTTTTAAATGAATAATTACAACTATTTATGCTCAAAATAAAATGAAACTTGACATAATATTTTAAATACCAATATGAAAATCGACTCCATGCAATGCTTGATACTTGGTCCAACATGTTTGGCTTGTCTTATTACAATTGGATCGAAAAGTGATTTGATTTGATAATTAATCCAATATGACTCAATTACAACTAATCCGATAGGTTCAATGGGTTTATGCTCGAGATTTAGACAATAATAGGAGAAGAAGATTTCTTTTCAATTCATGTTATGTTGGTTTGAATTTTTAATTTTTTCATTCCGTATGTATATCTTAAAATCAAATAATTTTATATCAAGAGTCATTTCAATATTCAATCGGTCTGCATTCAGTTCACTGACCTGAGTTATAACCTTTTTTGTGCACGTAACTCATTTCTTTCTAATAATACAGTGCATTGTGCGCATCAGAAAGTTTAATAGCAAATTTTAATGCTAATAATAATATATTGTCATTTTGTTTTGCATGCTACCTTAAGAATAAATACCATCCATACTGAAGGAGACTCGCCAGTCGCCACTCGCCCGACACACGAAACTGTGGATGGTACCTTGGTAATGGAATCTTGAATATAGTGTTTGGTATCTTAATTGCTCCAATTTGAGCCTATTTAATTAGTTTAATGTCAGCAAAGAGATAACTTAAAGAAGAGACAACAAAAAGTGATGCAAGAACAGTCAGACCTGACTCACCCTGCTTGCCCAGTCATTCTGCAGATGCTACTTTGATGGAATCTTTGAATTAAATAATTACTTATAATGTTGGGAAGATTGATTATGATTATTACTAATACGAAATGTTGGGACCATATAGTAATCAATACGACAGTCGCAGCTCGGACCGGTCTATATTAACCGAGAACCGCCACACACATTACCCATGCATCCCTATACAATTTTAAAACCCTGATTAGCGAATCACTGGAGGAAGATCAGCCAAATCCGATCAGAATTGATTGAACCGACTTGCTGTCTAGGATTTTGAAATGATTTCATATTATTTTTGTTGTTGTAAACTTAGAGTATAACGTTTACGATTATTAATTTTAGAATTTATATTAAAATGCAACCTGAATTTTGCTGTATAGGATTTTGACATGATTTCATATTATTGTTAGGATTATTAAATCACTATCTGAACTATCAATTGTTACCTTTTAATGCAATTATGTTGTTTCAAATAATAATAATAATAATAATAGGCTTGTAATTACAATCAACCAAACAATACCTCATTATACCACTTTTTTGGGAAAAAAAAAACATCATTTCTCCTCCCTATTAATCATGTATCAAATGACTCTTATTTTCTGGATATGACATCAAGCTAATTTTAGGTTGGACCCACCTAATTGATCTAGGTTTGAAAATTATTGGGATAAAATTCAATCCTGAAATCAACAATAGTTCTGATTTTTTTAAATTTTAAGTAAAAAAATACCGATATTTAATTTTTAAGGTTTGATCCTAATTTATTAATATATATTCTTTTTAGAAAGTAAAGACGTATGATAATATTAACTTACGTTGAATGTTTATAAATGTTAGATATGTATATAGATATAAAATGACTTTAAATTGTCAATTTTAAAAAAGTTCGTTTTAAACATTTTTTTCTATAAAAAAAAATTCTCAATAGCTAATAAAAGATTATTTAACAAGCACTCAAAACTTATTAAAAAGTTATCGATTTTTCTAGACATTCATTTTCAAAAAATAATAGTATTAATTAAGGAATATATGAAAAAAAATATATTATTTGATGTTATCAAATATTTTTTAATAATTTAACTATGGCTTTTAAATTTATCTTTATCATTTTCTAAAACATATATATCAATGTCTTAAAAATTAATATATATACATACGTCATACGTATGTACGTACATATATTGATGAGTAAGATGAATTTTATAATACTAGGAGAAAGGCACTTTGCATCATTCATGAAAATTTCTCCCATCTTCAAAGAAGGGTATAGAAAATTCATGTACTTTGCTAGCCAATGGAAAACATTTTTACATATAAAAGTGCAACTAGATGATCAAATTATTTTCCCACTGAAACTTAGCATGTGTGCAGTATACTTAATTCTATCCACGTCCATTTGGCAGCTAACCAAAATGTCGATTATTAGTAAATGGCTAATATCATTTAATGAAGTGTGGGTAGCACTAAAAATCAACATTTCATAGACAAAAGTTTAATAAGAAAGGTAATTTTCATATATTCTATAGATGTGTGGAGCATCAATATTTTAGCACCTTGAAACTATACAACATGATATACTTTTTTTTGTACTTATAAGAATTGAATTGATCATTAGCATATTGGTCATTAGTCATATATTATAATACATAATATAGAAATGTATAAATATATAACGGTGAAGATGACAATAATAATAACAACTCCAAATAAAAAAGTATAATAAAGCATCACACAAGTCCAATAATATTTTATGTTAACTAAAAATAAAATGAAGAAAAAAAATCATATACAAAAATGGACTCCGTTAATATATATAAACAAATTGTGTAATTATAGATTTCATTTATGATGTGCGCATATATATATATATATATATATATATATATATATATATAATCAAATAGTTAAGTTTAACATATTTGTTATTCTATGATATATATTATTATATTATCATATTGTATTTAGACACATTTTTTTATATTTATTTATCTTCTAATATTTATATATCAGACTATAACACCTCTTACTCATTGAATAATTTACATTATCTTTCAGAATAAACTGATATTTTACGATATACATTTTAAAACTTAAATGAGATCTCGTTCATGGCGTATGAAATTTTGGTATACTACTAGCAAAAACAGAGTGATGGGGAGATTGATAACGTGCAAATATTCCAATTTAGTACACGGTACTTGTACAGTTGTACTACAGGCGATAAAAATTCCCGGTTAGAGCCCCCGGTATTTGTCGTTCGGCGGCCCATCCAGTGGTGTTGACCATCCGGCCCATGGTTTCCAGAGGCTGGTATCATTTGTCCTCCAAAAGTTTCTCCGAAGTTCCTTGGCTGCTTTCCTCTGGTTGCTTCTTTATTTATCGCTTCTTAGCCTGCTTTTGCTCTTCTACGTTTAGCTCATCACGTAACGGCGCCGGTCACCACAATGGTATTTTTCCTGCTTTGTTTATCGATACATTACAAAACACACTTATTTAACGATTCAAATTAGGGCTTTGTTCTTATTTCAGTTGCTCGACTAATTTATTTAGATAAATAAATTAAATTTTAACTTTATTTTTAATTTTATTTATTAAATGAATTGAGTTTAAGTAAAAAAAAAAGTTTTATTAATTTATTCGCATTTATTTCGTTTATTTATAACCTTAGTTTGTATAGAATTTATTTAATAAGCAAATCAAATAGTTAAAGGAGCATTTAATCAAATCAAATACTTAAATTAGTTGATTTTGTTTGTTTAACTTTCAAACAAACTAAATAGTTAAATGATATGATTCACGCTTCAAATCATAATAAACAAGTTGATTTGATTAATTAAAAAAATTCAAACGTTTTATTGTTCTAGTCGCCTCGCAAACCTTTTTTATACTGAGTTCGAGTTGGTCTCACTTCAATCTTAAGTCGAACTTATGCCTTAAAAAAAATAAACAAGCCAAGAATATTTGGCTCGTCAATAACTTTATGTGGCCCCAATTTAAGCCCCCCAAAAGAATCTTCGTAATAATCCTACATACTAACATACAACATATGCATAAGCTCGACACTTGTCAGAGTGTAAAAGGAAGGTTTTTGTGCAATTTTAAACCAAAGTCATATTATATCATATTGAACATTTTTTGGTATTTGTAATTTATTTTTGCATATTCCAAATTCTATAATTTTAAAAACATAATACATCTTTTTTGCTATATATTTAAAAATTAAGGAACTATACTATTTGAATTTTCTTTAAGCTATATATATATATATATATATATTTAGGATCTTGTACAAACCATTACTTAAAATACAAATGTAGGAACCTTCAATTACCATTAGATCTAGAAGATTGAAGGGTCAAGATTAAAATAAATTCAAGTTAGTTATTTACTAAATCTTGACCATTGATCAAATACTAATCTAATGGTTATGATTGGTTCCTACAAATGTATTTTAAAAATAGTGTGTATGGGACATTCACCCTATATATATATATATATATATATCTTTAAATTTCTTTTTATTTGAAAAACTTATGAGTCGTACTATTTAAATTTTCTTTGTGATAATTTTAAGAACTATATAAGGTACATAGTGCTTAGAATAAGACCATCTAGTAACCTCCATTCAACAAGATAGATAAAAGGAAGCCAACATTATAAGAGAAAACAGTCCTGCTAACAATTCAAACAATAGATATGAAACAGGGAAAATAAGTGGCACTTGATATTGTAGAAATTCATATGTCACATTATGATCTTTGTGAATTGATATTACATTGCATTCCTTAAAAAAATTAAAAAAAATAGCTAGAAAGGTAGAATAAAATTAAAATAATTATATTATTAATAAAGTATGTACTTATTTTATTACCTTAAGTCATGCATTGTATAAATTTATCAGTGTGCAATCTATAAATATTGATTAACTTTACATTTTTCATAGCTATCATAATCTAAGTGGCATACTTTATTGGACTTTTATCTTTTTTTAAAAAAAAAAATACCAATATTCTATCCTATAGTAATTATATAATAAAAAAATCTTGAGATGGACCTACTAATTAATCTTTAGTTTGAGAAGAGTAAGAAATATTCTTAGAATTAACTCTTCCTTTGAATAACTTTTATCCCCATTTTACCTTTTCTTTTTATTTCAATGTTATAAAAGACTCTTGACATCCAAAGCTAGTACAATTTTGGTGCTTTATTTAACTCTGTAGTTGATTATATGACATTGATTTAGACAAACATTAATTGAGAAATAGTATTTTGATCATTTTATTCAATTTTTATGGAAAAAATATTGTATAGGTTAATTTCATAAGTTTTCTGTCAATTTAGGTTCATAATGTAAATTATATGCAAATTCGATTACTTGAAATATGAAATGGATGTTAAAAGATGAAATATTTAGATCTAGGGTCTAAGATCTTATGGTTTAGGGATTAGGGTTTAAGTTGGTAGTGGTAGGTGTGGTATCTATTTTATTTTCCTAAGCAAAACTCAAGAGGTAAATAAATTGCAGCATAAAAACTCCCACTAGTAAAAGCTCACACCTCCTAATTAGAGGCAAAACCTTATTCCTATCTACTTGAGAATTAATCTAAACACACCAAAGATACCCCAAAACCCATAATAGTTAGTCAAAACCATTGTCCAAGCTCCACAAGCAAACAAAGTATGATAAGTCTACAAATCTAAAGAATGACATACACACAAAATCCTAACGCCATCTATATCTTCTACAACTCCTATAACCACGCGACAATAGGGTAATGTCTACGCAACCCATACTTTTCCCAAGTATAAAGCTACCATAATAATTGGTACCCAATATCCCATCTTCCTTGCTAGCAAGCCAACAGTTATTCTCTCTTGTCTAGATAAGCTCCATGGCAACCCCTTCATTATAAAAAAAAAATGACTCCTAGAAACATATAACATTTGGAGTGGGCCTCCTAATTAATCTTCTAAGTAATCCTTATTTGTGCCAAGAGCACCATCCTCTCACATTCCATGATGAAGGATTTATTCCACTTGGGCACCGTCCCATTCATTTCCCTCCTCCTAGATGATATCAAGAATCCACTCATGAAGTTGATTCTCATTCATATTCGATACCATCCCCAACTACTTAACTACTTCGAGGGTTTTTTCTACACCAAGATCATCCTTTAGCCAAGAGTTACAACATAATTTATTAGTCATGGATTCCCAATATCTGTGGTGTTGTATGATTTTTTAATCCCAAGGGAAAAGATAACCAGAATACCAAAAAATATAGGACTTTGTTCATATAAGGGCTATAGTTTATCTTGGTTCCCACCTTTACCTTTAGGTTGCTTTGGTTATTAAACTATGTTGCACCCTTATCCACATGATCTATTTCTCCTTGGGCATGTGTACATATCACTCCTAATGAGTCATTGTGAAATTGAGATAGAAAATAGACACTTGGGGGGACCACCACCTCTTTATCCATTGTTACATTAAAGGGATTTTTTTGCACATTGTTTGACTTCCCTTTTACTACTCCCAAGTCCGGCTTGGCAACATCGACACATGGTTCAGATTCACCCGGGCCTCCTCCTCTCAAGTCATTATTTGGATTAGCAATAATTTATGTTAGATATCTCTCTAAATGCCACTTCATCTCACACACCTCCCTTGAATCAGTAGTCTCTAATTAGTGGGTTATATTTGGACATTAATTTCCTTGGGAACCTTAGCTTCATTCTCCCTTGGAACTTGGATAACCATCAGGGGTACATTACATGCTAGACTAAAGTACATATAAGTCATCATTAGATAATGATATGTTTTTCAAGTTAAGAGTATCAGTGCCTTGTTAGAGGAAAATTGTTCTTTGGTACTTTACATTCTCATCATTACTACCACTTACACACCACCCATGGGCAGTCCTTTCTTCTCCCTCTAGATTGATCTCTTCATCTTCTGACTAGTTGGTGACATCAAAACCTTCATCTGTCACTACAAGCATTATCAATTTACTTTCTTCTACATGTATTTCAGGAGATTCCCCATTGATATTGTAACACCTAAAAAATTCACTATTGAAAAATTTTATTTTTAAAATTATAAGCAGAAGTAATCACGGTAAATTTTGAGGCTGCTACCACCACACTTAGTATCAAACCGGTTTTCCTCCACCATTCTGTTACCAAGTGCTAAGGTTGAAAATGTACTATACAGAAATCTAATATACAATCAGAAAACATAATAGCTTAATAATTAAATTACAAGAAATGAAATCCACTATTAGTGGTTACAGAATAAGATCATTAAAACAGGAAATACAAGAGTTTTAAGGAAACCCAAAAATCTTCCCAGATAGTCCTATGCTCTTAACTCAAAAGTAAATCCTAGATAACACTTGTGGACTAACCTGCAAAGGCCATTACCCATTGAATAGGCAACGACCCACGAAAGGAACCCTTCAATACTATGGTATTGAGTAACCCTTTATACAGAACTTATATATAAGGCCCGCATGCAACATATCATTTTCCACACATCAAACACATGAACATGGGATCATACATCTAACTGAAATACAATAAACATTTGAATGGCTACATGCATCAAGATTATATGTCGCAAAGGTTCATTCACTTGGAAATAATAGAACTTACCAAGGAAGCATCCAAACGGTGCTCTTTGTAGTATAATTAAAGAGCTAACATCATACTCAACCATGTATAACACCACTCAATTCAAAGGCAGGCCCATAGGTAGATAAACACAAAACCATACACCAACCCACCCAGGAAAGCACCAAGGCCGCTACCATATCACATCAATAGGTCATAATAATTTGTTCATTATTATATGAACTCAAGCCATTAATTTAGATATCAATCATCTCTTGAATTATATCCATTTAGGTTCGGGGTCCCCACTATTATAACCGGTGGACCGGTACATATGATATACTCCAAGGAAGATCACTCCTAGTGGACTGGTACATATGATATAATTCAGGACACATTGCTCTTGACCATTATTATAATCAGTAGACCGTTACATAAGATATAATCCCGGGCAGAACGTTCCTAACCACTTTTTATAACCGGTGGACCTGTACATATGATATAATTCAAAGCAAAACACACCTTACTACTATTATAACTGGTGGATCGGTATATATACTACATATGGTCCCAACCTACGTGGTGTTCCACTATAAATGATTAGTGTCTTTTCATTTAATTATCACACCATTCCATTTTATTTACTCGAGGGGGAGATCATGAACCCAGAGACACAAAGGTACACTGATCATACTAATGTATAGGAGTAACACAATATCCTACCGACTATCAACCCAGGGACGCAAAGGTAGTTGCACTGGTGGTCGAAGATACACAATACCCTAATGATAAGGATACCTAATCTATAAGTATACATACCCCCTAATTAGGACTGGAGAACTAAATATAATAAGATGTAGGGCCTAGCTGGGGCACTAAGGCATACCAGTAAAATCCAGAATAATCATGGGCTAAACCACGTATTTAGGGTAGCTACCCCTAAAGAGCCACCATTTCCGATCTCGAGGTCTTTCACTTTAAGTATTATTATCTTAATTAAGATGATCATGAGAGGCACATTAATCACATACTTAATCATTTTTATTTACTTCCATTATTATGAAGTAGTCAATAGCATGATTATTGTCAATGTTAACTTAAGTAGTCTCTTAAGGCCATCTGAGGTTCCAACACTCATACTTAGGCACCTTAGGTCAAAATGACTGAAATGCCCCTAAGGCTAGGGCTACCTCCTTACCATCCACTTCCATCACATAATTCATTTTTATTTATTTACCAACATGCCATAAAAGAGTAATACACCATAGTTACACCATTGATTATGAAGTTAAGTTACCTAACGCACTAAACGTTCATTTTACACATATAACCCTAACATGCATTTCTAGAAAAACCAACACACATTCTCCTATTAAATCAACAATTAATTTACTTTTTGCATGTTTATGAGAATAATAACACCTCATACTCCAATTTACCAAGTTACTTCTAAACCATGCATACTCATTATCATACTCTAATTTACCAAAATATCCCTAGGCCTTTGATGAGTTCATATTTTGACACATTTTATACTCTTATAATCTTAGTTTTTGGTAGTTTATTTAATTAATATAGGGGAATAATTATTGTTTTATGCTTAAGTGGTAAAAATTACATAAAAATTATTATTTGAGCTAAAATGATATAAATTAAGTAAATTTAGAATAAAATATTATTTATTAATATTTATTGAATTTTATTTTGCAGGTATTTTTTTTGAAAAATAAAAATAAAATAAAAAGAAAAAGAAATAAGACCTTTGGACCAACGGCTAAAGGCTTGGAACAAAATTAAAACCAAACAGAGCACAGGCCCCGCGCACGAAAAAGGTCGAGAGTCAGCCGCAAGGGCTGATGTGGCGCAGCAAAAACAAAAATTATAAAAGCAGAGAGGGGCGAGCTGCAGAGAGAAGCCGTAGAGAGAGGCGGAGCCTTCTCAGGCTCGGAAGAGAGAGACGCTGAAGAGCGCGTACGGACGGTAGGCTGCAGAGCCACACGGACCAAACGAAACAAAGGCAGCCGCACAGTACAAAGCGCACGGAAACCGCGACACAAGCCATCCGCGCCGTCAGCCGAGGAAGAAAAAAAAGAAAGAGAATTGTGCACGAAATTTCAAGGCAAACAAGGAAGAAAAATAAGGAAGAAATTAATACCGGTAGAATTTAATTCAGATAAAATTAATTTTTATCTGAATAAATTCTTGATCTTTAATTCAAAATTGATTTCGGTTATTTATTTCTCTTATTTTTAATTTATATTATATATATATATATATTTCTGTGTAATTAATTCTTTAATTATGGCTGACTAATTATTTATTGTTAGGGAATGAATTGAAACCCTAGACTATGGTTTGAATTATAATTTTATTTTCTTTGTTTTGTGAGATTGTTTCTTGACTCTATGTTAATTGCTATCATTTATATGTATGATTCTATCAAGTATAGTTTATTTGGTGCATGCCTTGTTCTGGTACCTCATAAGTGACAGTATGTAGGATTATTTGCCTGCTAGGTGGCCATCTAAATATACTAGAATTTATATGTATAAATTGCAGCTAGGTTAGATAACAATTCACCTAATCGCTTTGTGATTCTAACCTAAGTGGTAAAATGTTTCGATACGTTTGGGTCAAGAAAAGAAAATACAGCTAGACATGCTTTTTGTACTAGTTTGGGTACTTAGATTGACAGCCTTCCACTTACACTTAATGCATTAAATCTAGTTAAATATAGGAGCCGCTTGTTGCTGCTATACTGCTAGTATTTAATAGGGTTAATATTGGCGCTTTGTCGTATTAATTAATTAAGGGAAGTAATATAAGGTGTATAGACCTGCTTTTGGTGTGCAACTTGGTCGATCTCTTTCTCACGATTAAAAATGACTTAGAAATAAATATTATATCTCAATCTAATCTAGTGGTGGATTTTTATTTCCCTAACATATTTCTCATATCTGCGGTTTCCCATTATTTTCCATTATTTTCATTATTAGTTTACTTTATTCTATTTAATCCTTTTATTATTTTGATAAACCCCCATTAATATTTTTCTTATTTATTTATTTTGTGTTATTTAGGATTGTTAGTTTTAGTTTTATTTTTAAGCTAATTAGATATAGGTGAGCCCTCTCAATCCCCGGTCTAGAACGATACCCTTATTTACCAGTGCTACAATTGACAACAAGAGGGTTTAAATTGCGTGCCGGCTACGGTCGCACCAGCCTTATAATGTTCATGATCATGCTTGGACAGGTGATACTAAAGCCATAACCCCTATTATCATATTTAACATTAATTTATTCCTTTCATGCATGTTTATTAACTAATCATTTTACATGCAAAATTATTAAAATTCCCCTAGACCATATTTTATTCAATATCATGTTCAAATAAGTGATACTAAGATAATAGACCCCTATTATCATATTTAACATTAATTTATACTTACCATGAATGTTTATTAACTAATCACCACTTTACATGCAAAATTACCAAAATACCCCTAGACCATATTTTATTGAATATCATACTCAAATAAGTGATATTAAGATAATAAATCCCTATCATCATATTTAACATCAATTTATACTTACCATGCATGTTTATTAACTAATCACCACTTTATATGCAAAATTACTAAAGTACCCCCGGACCAAATTTTATTGAATATCATGCTCAAATAAGTGATACTAAGATAACGTACCCCTATTATCATATTTAACATCAATTTATACTTCCCATGCATATTTATTAACTAATCACCATTCTACATGTAAAATTACCAAAATGTCCCTACGTCATTTAATATTAATAATCATACCCAACATGCATTACTAACATCACAAAACCCATATTATCATTTTTAGCACCAATAACCACTTATCATGCATATTTATTAACTCCTATTGCACATACCAGCCCCTATGTCATTTATTATTAATAATCATTACTTGCCATGTATATTTATTTATGTCACCCCCATTGAACATGTAAAATTACTAAAATGTAGAGGAAGGAGAGGAAGAAGTGGGGCATGCGATGGTCCTGGGGGCGTTTGGCTTAGCATGCAAGCGAGGAGAAAAAGGAAGAAGAGAGGAAGAAGGGTCAAGTAGGGGGAAAGAAAGGAAAGTGTGGCAGGCCAACCTATGTGGAGAAAAAAAGAAGAAGAGGGGGAGGTGGGTTGGCCCAAAGGGGAGTTGAGGGAAAAGAAAGAAAGAAAAAAGAATAAGAGAGTCTTGGGCTAGACCGAGCGAAAAAGAAAAGAACGAGAAAGGGGGAGGGTTGGGCCAGCACGAGAAGGAGGAAAGAAAAGAGGAAGAAGGGCTGGGCTAGCCCAAAGAAGGAGGAAGAAAAGATAAAAAGAAAAAAAAGGAAAAAGAAGGAAAAGGAAGAAAAAAAAGGAAAAGAGGAAAAATAAAAGAAAATTATTTGTAGAGTTAGGATTAGAAATTATGCTAAATTTAGATAATGGAGAAAATTTTAAATTAATTTATCCAAAATTTAAATTATTAATTTAAGAAAATAATTTTGGTAAAATTATGGGTTTGTAAATTTATTTAAATAAAAAGAGTAAGATAAAATGGTAAAAATAATTATATTCATTTATTAAATAATTCTATCAATTTTTATAAATCAAAGGTCCACAAAATAATTAAATTATTCCAAATAAAGGGTTAAATGTTTGATTTTTGATTTTGAAAATTTGCAGTGTTACAAATATTGAGCATTATCATCTCATATATTTTCTTCATTTGTTGAGTCATGAGCCCAATTTTGGGCCTATCAAATAACCCTAACTAAAAACATGCATTCTCCATGAACAACAATTTTCCCCACAAAGTGTTGATGCTGAAAATGGTATCATAGGTCCATAAAAGAAGGGGAACCCATACTATAGAATTCCACGTTTCTCACCATTCACCTTTAGCATTTAGCATTGACCTTTCAAAAAAAGACTACCATGGTGGGAACCAAAAGCTATAGTCCTTTATCACTTCATATGCATTTTCTACCTATAAGAAAGTAATGAGATGTCGAGGGCCACCCATACAACTTCCCTTGACCCTCATAACTCCTTGACTTATTGTAACACCCAAAATCTACTTCAAAGATATTTTATTTTTGTGGAATAAATTATAATAAAATATTTGATGTTATGTCACATCCAACCTAGAAAAGGTACTCCCTATACCTAATCTATGCTAGATATAAGGTTAAAAATTAACTTATACCGATAGATCAGGTATGGGAAGCACTTGATCCTATAACAATATAATATTACAAAACATAGAAAGAATAGAATAGATGTAAAATATAATAGAGGAATAAAAGTCCCAAGTTATATATATATATGGATAGTCATATGCTTGAACCAACCCGCAAACACTCACTACAAGTAAGCACGCCAAAATCATTAATCATCAATTACCTGTAAAATAAGGCATAATCTACTCATGGAAATTGGCATCACTCATAAAAAGGATGATCAATACATTGTATATTGAGTGAAGTAACGACACACATCACTACATTAAGGCATGCATAGAATATTAGAATACAAGATACATATGACATGATAGGTATTGTATATGTGTAAATGCTCATGATATGATATAACTGAAAAGAATACCAAATTAGGGCTCATACTTAAGTGGTCAAATTAAAATTAAGCCAATGTTGTCGTGCAACCACTCATCCCCTCTTTCCCCTTGTATGGGAGAAAAGTAGTCAACTTCATTGATATGGAACATTTACTCTCTCATTTTTCCCACATATAGGGAAAACGGTAGTCAATATTATCATATATAAGGTAAAACACACACGGGTTACTAGTAAACCTCTAATCCTTGAGTACACGTAACCCTTATAAGTTAGTGGATTAGACAAATAGAGTATACTAGGGTCTTATGGTTCCGTTAGGAACAAGCAATTTATAATCAAATAAATTCAACACTTAGAACCATCTTTTTTTTCTAACTTGTGTAATCTTTCACTTTATGTAGTGATACTTTATTAGATCACTAGTCAACACAAATTAGATAATAATGCATCACTTAATTTATCACTTTTACTTATTACCATTGCCTATTACATTGGATATTTTTTCATTAATTACATGCAATACTAATTATTTCTAAATTCACACCGATTGTTGTTATCATTAAACACACCTAGGAGTAAATAATAATGCATCACTTAATTTATCACTTTTACTTATTACCATTGCCTATTACATTGGATATTTTTTCATTAATTACATGCAATACTAATTATTTCTAAATTCACACCGATTGTTGTTATCATTAAACACACCTAGGAATTAATCATGGTTAATCAAATTAGATATTTTATAACCACAAGAAATGACAAGGTATAAAGAAAGGAAAAAATGTAACGCCCCCAATTTAAGAACCGGGAAATTTCATTTTGAAGACAATGCTTTTGCATTTAATAAGCAAAATCGGGGGATGCTATCTTCACATCAACCATGAGAGAGGTATCACCTAACCCATTCCTGATGCAAGGATAAATGGATTATCGAACAAAAAGATTCATTCTCTTAATAATAATATAACAATACTAGTGATAACAAATATGAGAACAATAATATAGATAGAAAGAGTATGAGAGTTTAAAAAATCTAAATACAGAAAATCAAAGCCAAGAGTTTAAATAATTAAAAGAACAAGCTTCCCAATGCAGTAGACAAACAACTCTAGCCAGTTAGCCTAACTCTTAATCATAAATATAAATCTACACCCCAAGCAATGACCAGCTACATGCCCACATCATCACCCTCAACATACTCTAATTGAGAATTGTACCCCTGTAAATCATCCTCTACTCTCTGGACCAAAAGTGGGATCATCACAGTGACTACACAAGTGTAGTATTAGTACAATGAAGTACTTGTAACACAAACTACCTAAAACATGGTAAAGTTCATGCAGAACGTTGAATTAACATAATAGCATAGTGATAAGCATAGCAATATAAATTAACACTCAGGCTCATGGTGGTAATTTAATTAGGTGTGCTTGTATGTAAATTATGGAAGAATAATAATACGGTAAATACATCATAATTCACATAATGTAAACCATATTATAGATATTTCTTTAGTGATCACATAAATTCCAGTTATTAACATAGTTCGTTTGACTACACCTAGTTCTCCACCATAAAGAAAAGTTATGGAAGCAAATAAGCATAATGGGATATTACACCCACCACATAGGGTCAGGATACATTGAATGGGCTTTTCTCCGAGGATAGCACACCCACCACACATCGAGTGCACTTGCCGCAAATACTAACACAAATCAGGATACAACACCTATCACAAGTGGTTGAATT
The DNA here is from genome assembly GCA_030549775.1 of Tamarix chinensis. NCBI lineage: Eukaryota > Viridiplantae > Streptophyta > Magnoliopsida > Caryophyllales > Tamaricaceae > Tamarix > Tamarix chinensis. Next base: position 56,771,535 of record CM060182.1, read on the forward strand.
ACATCAAGGGCACTTGTATTGGGATACCTCACCCACCACACCTTGAATACCTCCATCATAAGACCTAAAAGTTGGGATAACACACCCACCTAAGCAATGGATAATACAAAGTGTTAGGGGGCTTGTATTGGGATACCTCACTCGCCCGAAATGGACACTAATACTATGTCAACCTGTCATAGTATAATTCTATACCTTAAAGATATGCACATACCCCGTACCAACAGCAACTCGGTAGAGAAGAAAATATGCACTGAGTAAAAAATATAAACCACAGGGAAATCCGTCCACTAACTCTCTGTTAGCTACCCCGAGAGTCAGTGAAGAAGGCTCGAATGAAACCTTATTCCATTATTATTAATTATCAAGTGATATCACTATCACATAGTAATTCCATAAATAACCAATTGAGTGATCTGAAGTTATAACACCAAACACAATTAAATTCCATTATTATCCAAATTAGGCATTTCCAAGTGATAACACCAAACACATCACAAAGCATAAAAGCCACCAATATGGTGTTTAAAGATGGCACAAAACTTAACCAATTCGAGTCCCAAATATCATCATTATGATTCTTATTAATTCTAGGGTAAATATGGTCATAATCATAATTTAAATATTGTAATTACATGGATGTATTAACATAAAATGCCTAAAATAAGAACAATAATTAACAAATGAATTAGGCTACATACTATTGAACCAATCGATTGATCCTTGGGACAAGTCAACTGGTTGGTCTCACCGATTGATTGTTCATAGAAAACCAATTGAACCAGTCGATGGGGTTAAGTAGAGACTAGACCAGTTTGGTCATAGGGTCACCAGTTGATGGGTTTGGCAAACCGATCAATTGTTCATAGAAATAAGTGGATTTGTTCATCGAACCAATTGACCAATCTCACAACCAACCAACCAAAATTTCCAAACCATGTGACTGTTCACACAACCAATCGATAAGTTCAACAAGCCAATCAACTAGTTTGGGTAAAATAGCACCCAGACTTATAATACACACAAAAAAATTTACCAAACTTTACCATGTTAATTTTAGCATATTGGTATGTCATAAAACTCATTAAAAGACATGTTGCACACATAGAATCACATGTATATGTGGTAATGTAGGCATTTAAATAAAATCATACTCAAACTTCCAAATCTTGTGTAAAATTAGAGAAACCAATAATTTCTTATTTCATAAAGAAATTCTACCACATACTCGAATCCTATAACACAATTAACCCATGCTCAACACAAAACACACCGAGAACATAGAACCACAATAAGCAACAAAAACCTCATTCATATTCAAGATAAGAGAGCCTTACCTTGAAGCAATTCTTTTAGCACAAAACTCTAACTTCATGGTTGTCTAGTAGGACCTCAATTCCTAATAGACTCAAAAGTCAAAACCATTAAAATTAAAAAAAAAATAACAACAACAAAAAAACAATAATAATAAGAAAGAAGAAGAAGAAGAAGAAGAAGAAGAAGAAGAAGAAGAAGAAGAAGAAGAAGAAGAAGAAGAAGAAAAAGAAGAAAAACACAGCTCAACCTTTTCTTAAAAAACAGACTTTTGAGGAAAAAGAATCTAGAATCTTCAACATTTCTCATACATTAATCCTTCCTTACTTAAGAGAAACAAGGGAGACCTAAATTCAAAATTAGAAAAGAAAATAATAGACAAGAATACAACTAAGGAAGGGAAGAAATACGAGAAAGTTTATATTTTTTTCTCAGTAGAGGCAAAAAAGGAGAAGAATGGGGAATACTCAACACTTAGCAATTTTCATTAAGAGGATGGAAGAAGAGAGCAAGAACAGATAAGAAATGAAAATGAATTAGAAATAGAGGGTATGGAAGTGAGGGTTGGTTGAAATCCATAAGAGAGGGAGGGAGGGAGAGAGATAAGACTAATATGGTTGAGTGTGGTAAACCAAGGGGTAAGTGTAGACATGATGGTGTGATGGAGGTTCAGTGTAGTCAAGAAGAGACATGATAGAAGGTTGGTAAGTGAGGGAAGGAGTGCACAAAGTCAAACACGCAACCCAACATCCAGAAGAGAAAAAAGAAAATGGAGAAGAGAGAAGGTGAGGTATGCTTCAAAAATTTTTTTTTTTGGGAAAAATATAACCAAATAAATTTATAGAATGGTTTAAAATAGTATAAAAATAATCTCAAAGCACCAAAATATGCTCATTAGCACAAATAGATTCTAGTTAAAAAAATTATAAATATTAGAAAGATATTTGAATCAAAATTAGAAAAGCATCGAAAATCGCAGGATACATAGTCGATCGGTTTGAGAAAACTAGTCGGCTGGCTCATCGAGAATAAAATTGTCAATATCTAAGCATACGCATCGATGGGTTAGGCAAACCACTTGATCGATATACCTGAAATTAATATTTTTATTTGAATTTCAAGCCCTTTCCAACAAATCTAATTTATTTTATATCAACATAAATTTTAAATACGCATCGATGTTAGGTTGAGTTATTACAAAAAAGTACAACAAGAGATATTTCACAAGGGAGAAGACCATAACGCTCTCTTAAAACTTTAATTCACAAATATGTCATAACTCCATTTATAAGGCTCTCCAATTCACTAAATTTAACACATTATCCCAATATATCATTAATAATACCATATCCAAAATTATGAACTAATTCTAATATTTCACACATAAAATATCAATGTTACCCTTTGGTTGCTATTCCTAAATTAAAACATTTTATTGTAATATTACATCTATGTTACTCCTATATGTCCTAAACTTCTCAAATATTGCATTTAACATTTTTAAGACTCAAAAATTCATATACAAACCTCAAATTTCCACATTTTATCTCATAAGACCATAATATCCCTAATTCACCTAAACTTCTCAAAACTTATTATTGTCGTAACTTAGATCATACTCATCCAAACCCTAACATATTATGTATCAAATTTAGTGTAAAACCCTTAAAAATACAATGGCATAATTATTTCCCACAAAAATATCCAAGTACCACTAAGGTAGAAAACCACCATTAACCCACCAAAAATCTACAGGATTCTAATACTCACCAAAGTTACACGGCATCATTCATACAGTGGCAACATCTCAAATATATGATTAGCCATGAATAAAGCAACCCATAAAAACTACACATGGCCTTAAGGCTGAAACCTCCATAACCCCAAAACACCAAAACTTCCAACCTTAAGATGCTACACTGATTATAATATTTAAACACAATTAAATCTATTAATCTATGGGATTATTAAAATAATATACTACATCATCATGCTCAGGATTTTAAGGCAAACAATAGCAAGGTATAAAATATAGAATTTTCACACAAAACCATGAACTTACCAAAATTATGAATTTACCTATTAATACATGAATATGATTTAAAATAAAGTCTAATATAATTTATAGCACAAAAGCATGCTAAAATGGATTACATAAAAATAAAATCATAGAAATAAAGCCTTATACTAGAGATATGAATCCTTACTTAATGCTAACATGGTCTCTAGGAAAAAATACTCTTAATCGCATCCTTCCATGCCTTGATTGCCTAAAATAAGAATAACAGAAATTAGATAAGGAATAACACGAGGGATTAGAATAGTAGGAAAGTGAAGAAATTATACCCTTTAAGCTTGAAAAAAATGAGTTAGGACAAGCTTGAAAGAAAACTTCACCAATCTAAAAATTTAACTCTATTTTGCTTAGAAACAATCACTAAAGAAGTAAAACTAATGATATTAGAAGAGGAGAATGAGAGAAAATAAAGATAAAAAAGGGGGAGAGTGATGATCACAAGGGGAAAAAATTCTAAGTGCAAGAAGAACAATAATAATGTGGGAGAGATGATAGAGAAAAGTTGAGGATTAGAGAATAAGCAAAGTGTAAAATGACTAACCCAAGGTCATAAACCCTTATGGTCGTCAGTTGAGGGTAGGAGAGGAGGGATAATTCATATGGGGGTTGCTTGCAAATAAGAGAAGTGATGTGAGTGATTGATATGGGTGAAAGCTTGTAAGAGAACTAATGAAAGGTTATTGCGATGATTATGGGTAGATTTTTGGTTGAATGAGCAAAACAACATGGTATTAAATAATGGGATGCAAGAAGGCCATTTTTTTAATCCAACCATCCTAAGAAAGTCCACAAATATTAGAAAATGGTTTAGGTAATGTATAATGTCCATTAAATAGCTAAAAATAGGGAAAAGGTTTTGAAGGGTAGAAGGGTAGAAATGAGGGTTTGAGAAGTATGGGTAAAGGGTTCAAGTAAAGTTTAGGGTTAAGGAAGGGATTAGGAGACAAGTCACCCAAAAAATTAAGGCTAGCAAAATTCATGGAGTTACACCCATGATTTGAGACTTGATAATTCCTATGGAAGAAAATGTGTAATACCCATACTATATTGGAAAACCTAACTCATTTAGGATTGGTATTAGTGGAAGTTAAATTTTGAGGTGGAGAAAATAAGGGTGTCACAAGTTAGCATTAATGCTTTTGGCTTTGAACATTCTTACTCAGTATGCATTATTTATGTTATTGATGGACGATATTTGTTATGTCATTATTCTATGTGAACCATGTTTATTTGTGATAATTAAATCTTACTTGGTATGCATCTATACAACACTATGTTTGATACGGCAATTTTATCCATGATATTTGGTTTTTCTTCTACAATATATCTTTTAAAAAAACTTAAAGTTAAGTGGTTTAGGTTTTCAATATTTATTGAGGATTTTATGATATTGTCTTGATGAAGGGAAATGGATTGGGAATGAATAAGGTTTTTAGTATCATTAATTTTGGAGGGAAGATTTGATTGATACTAGTTTTGAGGATTGTGTTTAAGAAGTGAGAGAACAAGTATAGAATGTTTAAAGGTTGGGATTAGTGTGGTGGTTTATCCCTATGAGAAATATTTTTATATGTTTAAGATGAATTTTTATAAATATATATTGATGTTAACAATAAGACAAGTGTCATATGTTGTCTACGTTTTTGTTGGTTGATTTTCTTTGGGTCCGACTTCAAGGTCGATGTCTATTTTAAAGAGGTAGTGGTGCAATGCCCCATATTTTTGGAAAACATAAATTATTTAGAATTGGTTTTTGATGGAGTTTATACTTTCTTAGTTTAATAATTTATCCCATCAATTAAGATTTTTAGAACAACAATTGTGTTTTCAGAACATTTTGTTTAAGATTCATTGTCATTTCTTTCAGTTTTATCTTTGTAATAATTCTATGCCACTTTTGGCCTTTGAAAAATTTGTATATGCTTCTCTAATTTGAATATTTAAATTCCTCATATTTTTTGAGTCTCCTAGGTATTTTCAAAATGCCTATCCAAGTTATTGACAAAAAAACACACAAGTTATGCCCAATTAGCCTTGTTTCGGTGTTTTGAGCTCATTTATGTCTTTTTGGTTATCGTAATTTCACAAAAAATAATAATTGTACAACCAATTCTATAGTTTTTAGTCCAAAATAGACATTATTAGTTAAGTATATGTTACCAAATCCAATTTATCTTTATGCACTCACACTATAATTTTATTACTTTTGATCTCCACACTCATCCTTAATGAGGATGAACCATAACCATTCATTTTATTCCCCCTCATTCTACACCGCCTACTCCCTCCTTTCTTGATTTTTTGCACCAAAATATTTTATATACATAGAAACTCAATTTCCCCCTAAAATTACCTACTTCTCGTCCATTACTTCCACATTTGTTATGATCTTTTATCCTTTCCTTTTTATCTTCTTCTACACCACAAATACTCTCTCTTTTCTCCCTCAATTTTATGTACCATAATCAAATTAATCCACCACCATTTTCAACCTTTCAAGCTCCAAAACTTCATCTTTTGTATTCATTCTTCTTTTCCTTTCATTCTACTTCTTTTCTAACTCTTTTTCCTAGAGTATTACCTAAGTTTTCATGTGTATTTTGTAGGATTTCTAGGACTTAAGAGTTGTACTTGATTCTCAATCTTTTCTTGTTAATTTGGCGCTAATTAAGGTAAGGATATTATTTTGCTACATATTAGCATATGTTTAGTATGTTTGGTTGATTATTGGTGGGACTTAGTTGATGGTGGAATTTTGGCCATATTGGGGGGTTCTATCCCTTGAAGGTTTGGTTAAATTGAGGGTATCATGTTACTCCTTATAATTTGTAGATTAACTTTGCTGTATATTATGTCGTCTTTTGATGATCCTAATCATGAGTTATTTTTGAATTAAGATAAGGTTGATTTAGGGGTTTTTGATTACATGATTGTTATGTCAAATTGCTTATACCATATTATAGATATGCTATTATAGATAATATTTGATGTTTAAGTTCTTTAAATCCAAGCATGTTTGATATGATTTATAGCTATAAGAAAGTTTGGAGGGTTTAGGTAAAATTTGGGTATTTGATGATTTTTGGGTTGCATTTATGATATTATTATACCATGATAAGCCTTGTAAATTGTAGATCAATTTTGGTATATATTATGTTAATCAATAATCAATTTAGAAGGCTCTAATTTTGATATAAATTGATTAAAGTTTTCAAAGCTTTAGATTTTTTGAATTGTTCTTCATATTCTTTGTAATATTCAAAGTGTTATTGGATAATAGTGTCCTAATTATCATAAGTAGGGTTTAATCTTGTGTTAACCCTATTTATGGTTGATAAAAATATAAAAATGACTAAAGTACCCCTAAAATGCTTTAGTGATCTTTTAGAATCAAAGGTTGACTGTAGCATTTGACATTTGGTCATTTTACTCATGTGAATAGTAACTTAGCTTGAATAGTGATTTTTGAAGAATAGTAATTCTTGATAATAAAATATTTTCTTTTTAAGCTTCGTGGTATAAAACAATACTTTCTATTATTTGTAAATAGTAATTTTATAAATAGTAAACTTTTTAAATTTTGATGTGGGACCTTATTTTAACTTAGTTAAGATAAATATATCTATACCTTTCCTTAACTTTGGTCCTATTAGCAAAAAGTAGTTTTTGGTGTTTTTAACTAGTAATTAATTCTAAACATTTGCGAGGGGACTTGTTGAGCTATTATGCGTGAACATTTGTATTTCATAGTTAACAATGAATTATTCTTGAATAAAATAATAATTATTAATGTGGAAAATCTCAAGTTGGGAATGGGATCTTTTTCAGGGTTAGTTACCCTAGAGATGAGGTATGAGCTCTCAATTTGGTTTTGTTACACTTGTGTGCCTTAATGACCTAGTACAGCCATAGTTTACTCTATAGATGACCTCCAAAATTTAAAGAAGTTATCGATACTTAAGAATTAGGTGAGCGAGGATGGGAGGATATTGTGATACTTAGTGAGTGCCAATATGCCTGGTGGTTCACAGTGTCTTGAGTTATATGGGAAAAGGATATTATGTTGCATTATGTATGCTAGTATGATTGTGGCACAGCATGTATGTCCTCAGTTTGTTGTAGCTTCCCCTCTAGTAATCTAAAGGACATGATTGTGTGTAATGGTTTGGTAGTTTCCTTTTATGGATTATCCTTGATTGTCGAATTGTGGGTCGATAGTTGAATGATGTGCACTACTCTTGTCTTTGGGGGTTGTTTGGTAGTCACATTATGTGTGATATCCTTGTTATAATATGGTTGTTTCTATTGCAAGTTGGTAGTTTCATGGTGTGTGCTAGCCTTGGTTATTATTTGGTCGGTATTGCATGATTAACTATGGTGATGGTTTGGTGTATGGCATGCCTTGATTGGGTTGTGGAAATTTTACATGTGAACTAATGTTATTTATGGATGATATTTTTTATATAATGCTTTTATAGGAACCATTCTTATTTGTGATAATTCGATTTTACTCAGTATGCATCTATATTGACATTTTCATTCTATGAACACCTACCTATTTAATGGGTAGTGTATACTTTGCGGGATCGGTGTCAAAATCTCCTCTAAGGCAACTCATATATGAGATGAGTGTAAGGGTTATCTGATGTTCTTGTTTTATTATATACTTCTGGATTAATTTTGGTGGATCTTCTTCACTTGTATGGTGTAGATATAACCAGCATACAATTTAAACCCTCTTATAGTCAATTATGGTATTGGTAAATAAGGCTATCATTCTATATCAGATATTGAGATGATTCGCCTCTATTTAACTAGCTCACAAATAATGAAAATAAATTAAAAATAAAAACTCTAAATCATGCATGAGTAAATAATAATAATAACACAATAATAGGGGTATTAAAAAATATAAAATAATATAAAGAATAAATAAAATAAATTAATAAAAATAATAGATAACTATAAATATGATAAATGTGCCAGGGAAATCGAAATCCACCACTAGATTAGGTCAAAATATAATAATAATTTATAAATCAATATTTAATCATAAGAAGAAAACTGGCCAAGTTGTAAGCCAAAAGCATGTTTATACACCATATATTACTTTCCTAAAATAATTAATAAGATAAAGTGCCAATATTAAATCATATTAAATACTAGTAGTATAGTAGTAGCAAGTGGCTCCTATGTTTAACTAGATTTAATACATTAAACACAAGTGGAAGGATGTCACTCTAAGTACCCATATTAGTAAAATAAGCATGTCTAGTTGTATTTTTCTCCTTTGACCCACACGTATCTAAACGTTCCGCTACTCCGGTTAGAATTACAAAACTATTAGATGAATTGTTATCTAACCTACTTGTAATTTATACATATAAATTACAACATATTTATATGGCCACCTAGCATACATATAATCGTACATACTGTCACTATAAGAAAACCAGAACAAGACATGCACCATATAAATCATACTTAACAAAATCATATATATAAAAGATAACAATTAAAATAGAGTCAAAGAACAATCTCATGAAGCAAAGAAAAATAATATCATATCTCAAACCATAATCTAGGGTTTCAATCTATTCCCCAACAATAAATAATTAGTCAGTCATAATAATCAAAGTAATTACATAAAAATATATATTAGAAATAGAGAAATAAATAATGGAAATTAATTATGGATGAAAGTTCAGCAATTTATTCAGATGAAAAATTAATTAAGTTTATCTAAAATAATTTTTCCAGTATCTTTTTCTCTTTTTTTTCTCTCCTGGCTGCGTGAGATTTCATGCTTGCCTTTCTTTTCTTTTTTCTCTCTGATGGTGTTGATGCCCATACTTCTTCTTCTCTCTTTATTTTCTTTCTTATGGCTGCTAGATGGTGTCCTTCATTTGTCTCTCTCTATTACCGGCCCTTATTTCATCTTCTCTAACGACGCTAACCTCTGTCCTCTCTATTTATTTTGGTGCTAATATCCTTGCTAGACCTTCTCTCATTTTCCATTCTCTTCCTCACTCGTCCCCCTGCCACACGCTACTCTTGTGTCCTCTGCTCCCTTTTTTTTCTTTTTCTATGCATCTCCCTTGGCTACGTTCTACTCCTCTCTCTACCCTCTCTGATGTGGGAGAAAATGGTCAATAAATAGAATTTATTATTATGAAACCTATTATCCTCTATTTATAGATGATCTCCTACAAATTTGAAGACAAATGGATGATTGCGTTGCTAGTTATAGACAAAACTTGCAAAACAAGTCATTAGCAATAGAGGTGTGTGTATGGCATGCATGGAGGGAAAAAATGTGTTGCATAGAATGGATAAACGTGGTATCTGCATAAGGAGACTTTAATCAACAATTTGGACGTGCAATATGGAGTATTATCATGTTGATAATTGTTAAAAAGATAAGAAAGTTGAATTAGTAAAAAAAAGTAGCTTAATTCTATTTTTTAGGGTTATCTTATTCTATCTTTTGAGTGTGTTTAGAGTAGGGAGAAAGATAATGCTTTTTGGTGTCAATTATTATCAGGTTTTTAGGAGGATTATTTTTTAATATTAAGGAGGTTCAATTTTATAAAAACCATAGGAAGTACACAACATAAAGGAGACAAAATTTGACAAATTTGCAAGCTTTTGCTTAATTGAATTATGTGTGAGCTCTTCTCAATGTTAATCAATTCTATGTGAGTGATTATTATTGAAATCCTTAATATCTTTCTCTGTGTGAATCAGAGATTAATATCTATCCTTAAAACCCTCCACAAAACCCATGCCACTTAAACCCTAATCGCCATATACAATCGTCATCATTATAATCTTTAACACTCATCTTTAACCTATTTTTCTTATTTGATTTTATCTATTTCCAAACTTAAGATATCATCATCATCATCATCATCATCATCATCATCATCATCATCATCATCATTATTATTATTATTATTATTATTATCATTATCATCATCATCATTATTATTATTATTATTATTATTATTATCATCATCATCATCATCATCATCATCATCATCATTATTATTATTATTATTATTATGATCATCATCATCATCATCATACCATCATTCTCAACATCTTAAATTCATAACCTAATCATAAAATCAACACTATTACATTCATTCATCATCATAATATTCCCATCACTACTAAACCCTAATCATAAACCCTAACCCTAGTCGACAAACCAAACCATTTTAAACCCTTCATCATTCAAGCATTATCATCATTATCTCTTCTTTGTCAAACCATCATCATCATATTTTCATCACTTTCGAACCATCACAGCCCTCAAATAACCCTAACCAAACCTGTAATACCCCAAATTGAGTAGAGTGTTATAAAGATTGATTTAGCTACTTATATCAACATGGTATACCATCTTTTTGGTGATTCTATCCTAAGAACTCCACAGTCAAGCATGCTAGCCGTGGAGTAATTTTAGGATTGGTGACCCTCCTGGGAAGTTTTAGAAATTTTCCAAAAAATTTCTGGGGAAGTTTGTGAGTGAGGGAAAAGCGCACTGAAAGGATTTGTGTTGATCTGTAGGGCCAACTGATCAATCCGAAAGTTCTCCAAGGTAGACCTCGTGTGGTTTTATCGACTTGGGGTGTTACAAATTGTATCAAAGTGACACCGTGATGATGATCTGAACTTGGATGAGCCAGACAGCCACCTAGCTGGACGATTCTTGGGATAAGCTATATTGAGACAATTAGTGGTTGAGGCGCAACGAGGACGTTGCGTTCTTTGAGTGGGGTGAATGTAATACCCTAAATTGAGTGGATTGTTATAAAGATTGATTTAGCTACTTATATCAACATGGTATACCATTATTTTGGTGATTCTATCCCAAGAACACCGCGGTTAAGCATGCTGGCTATTGAGCAATTTTAAGATGGGTGACCCTCTTGGGAAATTTCAGAAATTTTCTGGGGAAGTGCGTGAGTGAGGACAAAGCGCACTGAAAGGATTCGTGTTGATCTGTGGGGCCAGCCGATCAATCCAAAAGCGCTCTAAGGTATCCCCCTCATGGTTGTATCGACTCGGGGTGTTACAAAACCATAAAACCAACCAAACCATAAGTATATATTCCTACACACCAATTTTTGTATCAAAGCTTAGATTGTGGTGTAGTGTGACGTACACGATTAAAATCCAATCTTTCCTCTAAGTTTCTTTCAAAACCGAGTTCCTACTTTCAAATTATTGTAAGAACTCATCAAGGAGGTGCCAAGATTTGAATTTTGGGTGACTTGAGAGAGCCTTTTTTGAAGTGCACTATTAGTGGGTGTAAAGAAGGCATGGTGAGCCAAGGAGAAGATTTGAGAGACGTTCTCAAGGCATTGGTGGAGGAGATAAAGGAATTTAAGATACATATGGGTTGGATGTAAGACTCACAAGCCCAAGGATCACATGTTCAACATCAAATCCAAAGAGATCAAGGAAATCATATGATGATGTGGAGAAGGGGATTCGATTTGACCTACCTGATTTTGAAGGTAATATTGATCCGGAAACTTTCCTTGAATGGTTGCAAATTGTTGAATCTATTTTTAAATATAAAGAGCTTGATGATGAGAAAAGATGCCAAATTGCCATATTGAAATTTAAGAAGTTTGCTAGAGTATGGTATGAAAATTTGAAGAGGAGAAGGGAAAGAGAGGGAAAAATATAAATAAGATTATGGGAGAAATTAAAAAAGCATTTAAAAAGAAAATTTGTTCCTAGAGAATATGAGCAAGAGAATTTTATCAAAAAGACTACTTTAAGGCAAGGGTTGCTTGGAGTGGAGGAGTACATTAGAGAGTTTGAAAGATTAGCTCTTATTTGTGATGTCCAAGAAAGAGAAGAAGAGAAGTTCTCTTCTCTCCTCCATGGCTCGCACAAGGAGGGGCGCTGGATCTATAAAGAAGAGAGTGAAAGGTAAGGCAATTGCCTCCATCAATCCAGTTTCCTATGACTTTTGATATGCAGAAGCATCGAATAGCACCAACAAGTTGTGAGAAAGAAGGGTATTATGGTAATTTGGAAGGAAAAGGGCAATATGGTAATTTTACAAGTGAAAAGGGGTATTGTGGTAATTATGGAAGTTAGGGGTATTATGGTAATTTTATGAGTAAAGGAAAAGATGGTAATTTTGGAGGTAGAGGGGCAAAATAGTAATTTCATAAGTAAATGGTAATATGGTAATTTTATAAGTGAATGGCAAAATGGTAATTTTATAAGTAAAGGGTATTACGATAATTTTGGGAGTAAAGGGGTAATATGGTAGTTTTGGAAAAGAAGGGAAAAATGGTAATTTTGTAAAAAAAAAGATAAAAATGGTAATTTTGGATGTAAAAGGGTAAAATAGTAATTTGTAAAGTAAAAGGAGTGTTATGGAAATTTTATATGTAAAAGGGTATTGTGGTAATTTTGGTAAATAAAACGATATTATGGTAATTTGGGAGTAAGGGGTAGAAGAGTGATTTTGTAAATAAAAGGATATTATGGAAAACTTGGGAGTAAGGGGTAACTTGGTAATAATGATAACGACGAAGGATAAATTGGTAATTAAATTATGATTAAAAAGGGGTAATTGGATAATTATGATAATAGAGAAGGGTAATTTGGTAAATTAACCAATAAAAGGGCATTATGGTAATTTTAATAATGGAGAAGGGCAATATAGTAATTATAAGAGTGGAGAAGGGTAAATTAATAATTATAAATATAGAGAAGGGTAAATTAATAATTATAAATATGGAGAAGGGTAAATTGGTAATTATAATTATAAAGGAGGGTAAATTAATAATTGTAATTATGAAGAAGGGTAATTTGGGATTTATAATAATTGAAAACAGTAAAATGGAAATTACAATAATTGAGAGGGGTAAAATGGTAATTATGATAAAAGAGAAGGGCAATTTGGTAATTTATCCAACTAAAGGATAAATTGGTAATTATTTAACCTACTAAAGGGGCAAATTGGTAATCATGATAGCAAAGATGAGTAATTTGATAATTTATTCACTAAAGGGCAAGTTCTGAATTGTAATAAAAGAAAAGGGCAAATTGGTAATCTAACCAACCAAATGGGAGACATGTTAAGTGTAGCGATTATGAGGGGTGAATGGTGATCTAAAAAGTGTAGGAGATAACTTGGTAACCTAAATTGGATAAGGGGTAATTTGGTAATTATGCAACCTAAAGGTTAGTATGGTAATTTGTTAAGTAAGAAAGGGATGACTTAGCAATTATAAAAGTAAGGGGTAAAGAAGTAATTTGTACCTAATATGTCGTTGAGATTGTGGAATTTCATAATATGATTTAAATAAGGCTGATTATCCAAGTAAGAGTATTTGATAATTAGTAAGTATCACGAGAACAAATCCTAATAAGGAATTAGATGAGATTATGATGGCCTTAATGGTTTCTTTGTGATGTCTTGGATAACCGTCTGAATAAGAAATGACTAATGATATCATAACGATTGAAAGTGAATAAGCATCTGGTTATTGTGCTTTTGTGATCACCTTAATTAAGGCACTAATACTTAAAGTGAAAGACCTCGAGATCGGGAATGGTGACTCTTTAGGGGTCGCTACCCTAAAGACATGGTTTAGTCCACGATTATTCTGGTATTTGCTGGTGTGCCTTTGTGCCCCAACCAGGCCCTATATCTTACTCTATCTAGCTCTACGGACCTAGTTAGGGGGTATGCATACTTATGGATTAGGTGTCCTTGTCGGTAGGGTACTGAGTAGCTTTATGCACCAGTACGACCAAGGTACCTTTGCGTCCTTGGGTTCGTGGTTGAAGGGTACTGAGTAGCTTGTATGCACATGTACGACCGGTGTACCTTTGTGTCCCGGGTTCTTGATCTCCCGTTCGAGGCAAATAAATATAATTGTTGTGTTGATTAAATAAAGGAAAAACACTAATTACGAAAGTGAAAGATTAATGAGACAGGCCCAGTTGACTTATGATGATGAGTACCAATCCACCGGTTATAATAGTGGCCCAGGAGCGTGTTACCCTGGCAAGTGATTATAATTACCAATCCATCGGACATAATAGTGGCCCAGGAGCGTGTTGCCCTGGCAAGTGATATTGAGTACCGGTCCACCAGATATAAAAGTGGCCCAGGAGCGTTTTGCCCTAGATGATGATTATATGTATTCCGGTCTACCGGCTAAAATAGTGAGGGTCCCGAGTTCAATAAAACCAGTTATGTATGTGAATAAAGTTATGGGAAAATACTAATCACTTATAGTGGAACACCATGTGAGTCGGGGCCAGACCGGTCCACCGACGAATAATAGTGGCCGGGAGCGTTTTGCCCTAGAGACCGATTCACCGGCATATAATAGTGGTTAGGTGTGTTTTGCCCTATAAGTGACCGATCCACCGGCTATAATAGTGGGGTTTTCGCACTCACATGGATATAAAATATGAGATTGATTGAATGATGACGGAATAACGGATTAAGGCCCGAATGTATTGATTTTACACTATGACATGGCTTAAGGCCCAAAAGTATCGATCGTGACTTATAACTTGTTATATATGTGATTGTTATGTATGCACCTCTTATTACATATGTATATAGCTTGCATTATGTGTTGCATTGCGGGCCTATTTTTAAGTGTGGTATTAAAGGGTTACTCGGTACCATAGTACTGAAGGAATTCCCTTGGTGGGGCCCCTGCCTATTCAATGGGCAGTGCCTCTTGCAAGTCTTTTCAGGTGTTACTCAAGTGGGCAACGGAAAAGAGAGTAAGGAATTATCCGGTACCATTAGGGTTTTTCTTCTTCTCTTTTAAATTCCTGGTTTTAATGCTAATGTTGTTAAAGTAACCATCATTGTTGGATTTTATTCTTGTAAAGGATTTGATGCGCTACTCTGATTTAAAAATGGATTGTAAATTGAGTTTCACACTTTTAGCCTTAGCACTTAGTACTGGAACGGTAGGAGTGAACCGGTATGGTACTAAGTGTAGCGGTAATATCCCTAGAATTCATGATTTTATAATTTGCTTCCGCTAACTCTTTCAAATAAAACGAAATTTTTCAGTAGTGATTTTTGGGGGTGTTACATCATGGTATAGGAAATTCCAGTTCATCAAGGAAAAATTCCAAATTCTTCCATCGTGGATTAAACTTCCCAATCTCCCTTTAGATTATTGGGACACTAATTCTCTCAGTCAGATTGCAAGCGCAGTAGGACGGCCAATTCATATGGATGCAATTCCACTAAGTTGAGAGAGAATCTCCTATGCCAAACTTCTTATTGAGGTAGATGTCACCAAGAAGTAGGGCTGTTCACGGATCAAATATCCGATATTTCGGATATTTGATTGTCGGATATTTGAAATTTCGGATATCTAAAAATGATATTTGATATTTGATTTGAAACTTCGGATATCCGGAAGATCGGATATTTGAATTTTCGGATCGGATATCATCGGATATCAAATATATCCGATATTATTCAAATACAATTTCAAATATAAAAACAATTACCAAATGACAAATATATTTTATATTATCTGATTTGTTGAGCGAATGCTGAGCAAATATCCGATTCGCTTAGCAAATATCCGACGTACTCAACAAATATCCAATGTTAAAACTAAAATAAGAAAGGAGTGGATGAAGTATATCGGTATGCAGAGTATTTTTATTTTTATTTTTATAAATATCTAAAAAGGGATTATATTAAAAATATAATTTCAATTAAATTAAATTTTGCCTCAAATAATAAATAAAGTAAGTAAAAATTATACACAAACACATCTAAATTTATTTATATACAATTATATATAAAATAAAAAATTATAAAAAATATATAAATATTTTTTCTTCGGATCGGATATTATTTGTATTTGTCGGATCGGATATTTGATTTGTTTGACTTTTCGTTGACCGGATCGGATATTTGATTTGAAAAAAAAATCGGATCGGATATTTGTTTTTTCGGATCGGATCGCTTTGGATATCGGATCGGATAAGCAGATATTGGATAACATGAACAGCCCTACCAAGAAGTGGTTGGATAAGGTAGAAATCCTTGATCCAGATGGAGATACACTAACCAGATAATAGAATATGAGTGGAAGCCAACATATTATTCAGTCTGTGATTGTCTAGGACATAACACCTCATCTTACCCAAAGAGAAGGCCACAACCCAAAGCTCAAAAGAACCCACCAAATAAAAATTACATTGCACATTCCAGACAAACCCATATACCTAATGCTTATAACCCTAACAGAAGGCTAAACACCACTTGGAAAAGGAAAATAGGACAAAACTTATAGGGTATAACTTTCTAATCGAGTATTCCCCAGGATGGAAATATAGTAGAAGGAATACAATAAGATATTCATATTGATGCATTGTCATTTTTAGAAGAATACCAACCCCTACAGGGTAAGGAAATGGATAAGGGAGGATACCCACCACACCATTCAACTCAATGATCTCCCATATCAATATTAGAGGTTTAAATAAACCTCATAAATAAAAAGAAGTAGTAAAGTGGTATAGAACCATTACATGGTGTAACTTAAGACTAGGAAGTGAAAGAATCATGTATAAACTTGACGGGGCATTGGTAAACTTGAGTTGGCTTGGCAGCTTCCCTTCCACAACTATTATTTTTAAAGAAGAACCTTTCTCTGATCACTATGTAGCATTCCTCACCTTCCAGCAAACAACCATCTCAAAGAAGAAGCCATTCAAGTTTTTCAATATGTGGTGTAAAGATCAAAATTTCTTGCAGAATGTGTCTAATGTTTGGTATCAATATTATGTTGGCACAAAAAATGCACAATTGAAACATAAACTCCTTGCCCTAAAAGCTAGATTCAGATAGTTGAATGCCTAACATTACAATGGTATCACTAAGATAGTTGCAGCTCAAAAATAGACCCTTACTATTATTCAACATGCACTAAGTTCTAATCCATCTGAACTTGAATTAAAATAGCAAGAAAGAGATGCTTTACAACTGCACGAGCATCTTTCCCAGTGTGAGGAAATCTTCCTTAGACAGAAAGTTGTCGTGCATTGAGTAAATGAGGGAGATGCTAATACTCAGTTCTTTTTTACCACAATGATAGCCCAGAAAAATAAAAGCTTACTCACCACAATCAAAGGAGATAATGGAGAATACCTCACTAATCAAGATCTTATTTTGAAGGCCTTTAGGGATTATTATGCCCACATTCTATGACAACAAGACAACTAAAGTATTAACCTATCGTAGTAGGTGCTGGATCAAGGTCCTATCCTCTCACTTGCTCACCAACACATGCTTGTGGAACCTCTAACCAAATCAGAGGTTAAAGATGCTATGTTTTCTATAGGAGATTTGAAGGCACCAAGCCTTATGGATTCACTTCTTGTTTCTTCAAAACAACCCAGGGCATAGTGGGGGATGAAATATGGAAGGCCCTAAATGAATCTTTTCTCAATGCTAGACTACCAAAGTTTATTAATTCTACTTTGCTTGTTCTCATCCCTAAAGTGACCGATGCTGAAATTGTTGGAGATTTCAGACCTATAGCATGTTGCACAGTCTTGTATAAAGCTTTCACCAAGATAATAACCTATAGACTCCAGCGGATTATGCCCGAGCTAATTGATCTTTCACAATTTTCCTTTATTAAAGGAATATCGATAGGAGAAAATATCTTGTTAGCTCATGAACTAGTGAGAGCATATGGCAGGAGGAACACCTCTCCTAGATGTATGCTGAAAATTAACTTACTCAAGGCATATGAATCTATTTGATGGGATTGCCTTGAAAAGGTAATGCTTGCTCTTCACTTTCCACCTCATTTAGTGAAGGTGATCATGATGTATGTCTCCAATTTCAAATACTCCATTAACCTAAATGGTACTCTTTTGGATCCAATTGAAGTGAAAAGGGATTTGAGGCAAGGCGATACACTATCCCCTTACCTCTTTGTCATTATTATAGAATAATTCACTAGATTGATTAAGACCCTCTAGCATGATCCTAGATTTAAATGTGGCCCCCAATGCAAGAACCTAAAAATGGTGAATCTTTCATTCGCTGATGACATGCTCCTCTTTTGTCAATGTGATATACACTCAATATAATGCCACATGACCAACTTTCAAATCTTCTCTCACATGTCAGGGCTAACAATCAATTCTCATAAAAGTTTAGTTTTCTTTGGAGGAGTCTCTCAACAGAATAGAGAAATTATTCTCCAGTATCTTAACTTCTCTTAGGGTACACTCCCTTTCAAATACTTGGGAGTACCAGTTGCATATGCTCGGCTGAATTCCCATCACATGTACATTCTTAATACTAAATTCCTGCATCGAATGAACCACTGGGACACCAAAATTTTATCCTGTGTAGGAAGATTACAGTTCTTGAAGTCGGTCATCTTTAGCATCCAAATGTATTGGAGCCAAGTCTTTTTACTACCAAGGAAAGTCCTATCCCAACTCATTACACTATACCGCAATTTTCTATGGATTGGAAGTACCATATTTAGTCATAAAGGACCGTGGATTGGTCTTCTTGTTGTTTACCAAATAATGAAAGGGGGCTTGGCATCATTGATATAGGAATCTGGAATAAACCAACACTTGAAAAGCATCTTTGGAATTTGGCTCACAAAAAATACACTCTTTGGATCAAATGGATCAATAGCAGGTTCATAAATCAAGGTTTCATTTGGGATCTTGAGATACTGGTAGCAGCATCCTAGCCTTTGAGGAGCATCCTAAAGCTAAGGTCTTCCCTTATGCCTTTCATTACTGCTCAACCACATGATGCATCCTGTAGCACTAAGAGTATGTATGATCACCTGAGGCATAAAGGCTTGAGAACACAGTGGTGGAGCACCATCTGGAAAAACCCAGCACCTCCAAGTTACCAGTTCATTGCTTTGCTTGTTGTTGTTGGGCGTTTAGCCACAAAATATAGAATCAGTAAATACACATCCATACTTGATCAACAATGTGAGTTTTGCAGTGATAACGAATCCATTTGTCATCTCTTTTTGTATTTCCCAATCATGGGGGGAGTTCTACACACTTTATGGAGTTTTCTGAGAAATAGAGAAGCTAACCTCACATAGAGTGGTTTACTGCAAGAGTTTACGTTCACGCACGGTCAATTGAAGTATAAAACGAGGCTCTTAAGGGGATTGTTTATCACTTCAATTTATGAAATATGGAAGGCAAGGAAAAATAAGGTTTTTAATGACATTATATAAAATTGGAACACAATGCTTAAATCTATAGCCACTATTATATCCCGTAGATGCTTATATGGCCATAAAATGGCTAAGTTTCATAATTGTATTCATCTGGTAGATGATTTCTGGTCCCTAGGTTGTATTGGATCCTAATTGATGAAATGAAATGCTAATTTTACTTTAAAAAAATATGTGATAGATTTATTAGAGGTTTAAATTTGAATATGAGAGAGAAGGTGGAGGTGTACCCTTATGAGTTATTCGAAGACTTGGAAAAATTAGCAATCAAATTTGAGAAGCAATTAAAGAGAACCAAGCTATCAAACAAATCAACCAATGTAACATATGGTTCAAACATCAAGGGGGCGTCGAAGCCATCATCCTCTCAAAACACAATTCAATACAACACTAGAAGGTTCAATCATGAAGAAAAGGGAAAGGAAAATATTGTTGATAAGGTGAACAAAGAGTGTTTCAAGGGTAGAGGCTATGGTCATTTTACTCAGGATTGTCCAAATCAAAGGGCAATGACTTTGAAGGAGATAGTGAGTATGGAAGCTTGTGATGAAGTGGATGAAGAAATTAATTAAGACCTTAATGAAGGTAGCGAAGATCCATAAGATGGCCAAGTATATTGCTATGTGTTGCAACTAGTGCTTCAAGTGCGACAACAACCTCAACTTACTCAAAGGGAGAAAATCTTTAAATCCAAATGTAGAGTTGAAGACAAAGTGTGCAAAGTCGTTATCTATAATGGCCCTTGTACCAATGTTGCTAGTGAAATAATGGTGAAAAAGCTTTGATTGAAGACCATGGATCATCCAAGGCCATATTCACGTCAATGGCTCAACAAAGACAAAGGTGTAAGGGTAACCAAACAAACTCTTATCTCTTTGGAAATTATTTTGATGTTGTTTTATGCAATATTCTACCTATGGATGCTTGTCATATTTTTTTAGGGAGACCTTGGTAATTTGATAGGTAGGTTACACATGATGGGGTCCTTAATGAATATGTGGTGAACAAAGGAAAAAAGAAATTTAGACTCAAACCTAATATAGATGGGGGAGAGTTCGGTTCTAAGGAGTGAAAGGCAAGAAGAGACCGAGGGTAAAAAGCAAAAAAGAAGGAGAAAAAAAGAGAGTTGAAGACAAATGGGAGGAAGAAAAAAAGGAAGATGTCGAAGGTAAGGGAGGAAGAAAGAAGAGTAGCATGGAGTTGTTGATCCTTAAGGAGTTAGAGATGATTGAAGCTATCAAGAGTGAGGACGTATGTTATGTATTGGTGGTGAAGGAAGTCCAAATAGGGGATTTTCATTGGAATAAACATGCAACAAAGGCTTTTGAAGACTTGAAGACAAAGCTTTTAAATGCACCGGTATTATGTTTACATTGCTTTAATAAATTATTTAAAGTAACGTGTAATGCTAGTGGTGTAGGTATTGGAGGGTTACTTTCACAAGAAAAGAGACCAATTACATTTTTTAGTGAAAAGTTGAATGGTATGAGACTCAATTATTTAACTTATGATAAGGAGTTCTATGCTATTGTTTGTTGTTTGGAAACAAGAATTCATTATTTGATACCCAAGTCTTTTTTACTTCACTCAGATTATGAGAGTTTGAAGTATCTACATGGTCAAAGGAAAGTGACTCTAAGACGTGCCAAGTGGATCAGTTTGTTACAAACATTTGTGTTCCCTAAAAGATACGTGGATGGAAAATAGAATGTGGTTGGAGATGCATTGTCTAGAAGGGCTATGATAATTACGATGATGGATGCAAAGCTTTTGGGCTTTGAGATGTTGAAAAGTCAAATGCCATTTATGATGATTTTTCTTTGATTTTTGAAGAGTGAAAGCAATAAGGAAGTCATGGAGCTTATGTTCTCCAAGATGGCTTCTTATTCAAGCAAAACAAATTGTGTGTGCCAAAGACCTTAATTTGTGATTTACTAATCAAATAAGTGCATGAAGGAGGTATTGCAGGACACTTTGGAGTTCACAAGACTTTGGAGCTATTGCAAGAGCATTTTTATTGGCCAAGAATATAAAAAGGAGTGAAAGATATGGTTGCTAGGTGTGATACATGTCAAAGAATTAAGAGTTTCTTTCACAAAGGTTATACGTGCCTTTACCCGTGCCTACTCAACCAATTGAAGAAGTTAGTATGGATTTTATCTTGGGATTTTCTAGGACACAAAGAGGCAAAGATTCTATCATGGTGGTGATGGATCAATTTTCCAAGATGGATCATTTTATTCCATGTGACATGACTGATGATGCTACTCATATTATGGATTTGTATTTCAAGGAGATCGTGAGATTGCATGGGATTCTAAGAAATATAGTTTCAGATAGATATGTGAAGTTCCTAAGTTATTTTTGGAAGACATTATGGCATATCCTAGGAACGAAGCTTTTATTTAGTACATCACATCATCCTCAAACGGATGGTCAAATCGAGGTTATTAATATAAATTTGGGTACTTTGCTAAGGGGATTGGTGAGTAAGAGTGCTAAGGATTGGGGTGTTAAATTAGCATATGCGTAGTTTGCTTACAATCATAGTTCTTCAACTAAAACAAGATCTAGTCCATTCGAGATGGTATATGGTGTTAATCCATATATACTGATTGATATGGTATCATTGAAGAAGGGGGAAGTGAAGAATTATGATGCACAAGAGAAAAAGGAGTTCTTTCAGAAAATTCATCAACAAATCAAGCACAACATTGAAAAGGCAAATAAAGTATACCAGACAAGAGCCAACAAGCATAGGAGTCAACATGTATTTCAACCAGAAGATTTGATATGGTTGTATTTAAGGAATGAGAGATTTCCTAATCTAAGGAAAAATAATCTTATGCCAAGGGAAGATGGTCCTTTCAAAATACTTAGAAAATTTTAAGAGAGTGACTATAAGCTATATTTACCCAATTTATGTGGCGGGATGTCTAGAACATTCAATGTTGGAGATATCAGTCCTTACTATGGAGATACAAATTTGAGGACAAATTTAAGTCAACAGGAGGAGAATGATGCAAGACCAAATGGTCAAGACTTAGAATTTATTATTATGAGATCTATTATCATCTATTTAGATAGGGTTTGCTACAAATTTGAAGGCAAACAGGTGACTACATTGCTAGTTATGGATAAAACTTGTAAAACAAGTCACTAGTGATAGAGGAGTGTGCATGGTATGCACGGAGGGTAAAAATGTGTTGCATGGAAGGGATGAATGTGGTATCTACATGAGGAGACTTTAATCAACAATTTTGATGTGTAATATTGATTATTATCACGTTGATAATTGTTTAAAAGATAAGAAAGTTGAATTAGTAAAAAAAAAGGTAGCTTAATTCTATCTTTTAGGGATCTCTTATTATATCTTTTGAGTGTGTTTAGAGTAGGGAGTAAGCTAATGCTCTTTGGTGTCCATTCTTATCATATTTTTATGAGGATTATTTTTTAATATTAATGAGTCCCAATGGTTATAAAAACCATAGGAATTACACTACACAGAGGAGACGAAAATTGATGAATTTGCAAGCTTTTACTTAATTGAATTATGTGCGAGTTCTTCTCAAGTTTAATCAATTATGTGTGAGTGATTATTATTTAAATCCTTAATATCTTTGTTTGTGTAAGTTATAGATTAATATCTATAATTCAAACCCTCCACAAAACCCACACCACCTAAAACCTAATCGCCATTTACAATCGTCGTCGTCGTCATCTTCAACACTCATCTTTAACCTATTTTTCTTATTTGATTTTATCCATTTTCAAACTTAAGATAATAATATTATTATTATCATACAATCATCCTCAACATCTTAACTTCATAATCTAATCATCAAATCACCATTATTACATTCGTTGATCATCATAATATTCCCATCACTACTAAACCCTAATTGTAAACCCTAACCCTAGCCCACAAACCAAACCATTCTAAACCCTTCACCATTCAAGCATTATAATCATCATTTCTTCTTTGTTGAATCATCATCATAATATTTTCATCACTTTAGAACCATCACAACCCTCAAATAACCCTAACCGAGCCATAAAACCAACCAAACCATAAGTACATATTCCTACACACATCATTCTCTATTTCGTAGGCTACTGGCTTTCCCCTCTGACGGTGCACCCAACTCCTATCCTGCTTTGCTGCTATCTACCTTTTATGAAAAAAAATCTACCACCTCTTTCTTTATCTTTTCTCTTTCTTTTTTTTGGCGGCCGCCAACTTCTTTTTTTTTTCTTGTGCCTTGTTCGTTGGCCGCTCTTTTTGGCCTTTGGTCATTTGGGCCAAAGTACACAAACTTTATTTTTTTTACCTATAAAATAAAATTAGAAAAAATTAATAAATAATCTTATAATATAAATTTATTTAATTTATATTATTTTAGCTCAAATAATAAAATCTATAAGATTAGTACTACTTTAGAATAAAATTATAATTATTCTCATATATTACTCAAATAAAATACCAAAAAATAAGATTAAAGGGGTATAAAATATGTCAAAATATGAACTTGTCATTGTACTTAAACCTCATCCCCACCTTCTGAGACATTGTTGTGGTTGTAGCACCTTTTGAACAAGTATGTTTTGTATAATGGTTTGTAAGGTTTAACTTTGTTTATGGTTTATACCCAGCCTTGTATCTAGCATAATTTAGTTGTTTTACACACCTCTCGCTATGTTTGATATGATGGTTTCATTCGTGTTCTTTGTTTTGCTTCTGCATCATATCTTTTAAATGAAAACTTAAAGTTGAGAAAAATGGGGGTGTTATAAGTTAACTTTGCCCATCCAACTAAAGTCCTTTGAGACATGCCAAATTATCATTGCTAAGTATGAAAAACACCTCCTTTATTTTACCATATCCACAATACTCTTTCCTTCCTTTGTCCAAGTCAAGGACTTTTGAGGTCTAACTATCGCGTCATGGACTAAGCACCTCCTTATAAATTATCTTATCTCGATTAGCTAGGCTCTCAATTTGCTTCCACCTCAACTTCTTGTCATCCTTCTCCGTTTTCATCTCTCTTAGTTTTGGTTCAAGCCTCGCAAACTTTGCCTCTTACACACTAATAACTAGTGGCCCTAGCTTTATACCATTCTCTCTTTGGTTAGCTCTCAAGCCTTAGCTTTCCTTGGCATGCCGTAAAAAGGCAAATCTATAAGGCCAACCTATCCTCATATTTCGAGACACAAAAACATCAGTAAATTTTACATGGACCTAAAACAAATGCCTAAAAATAAAATTATTGATACCCATGGGAAGGTACTCGATGAACAAGGTAATTAAAATCATGGTCACATGAGTTGCCCTTGATGGGGCAAAACTCTCCCATCTCCCTAGATATTCTCTTGAAAATTAATTTTGACTGATTCTAAACGCTTAGAAACTAATAATAAAATCCAGCAAGTGATGATGAGGGTGTCGTGTCGTGAGGGTAATACACATAAAAATATCTACCAGCACCCCCACCATAATTTCAACACCGCCAATACTCCCGTCTATGTCTATATAACCTAAATTCTATAAGTAGATATTTCTATAGAAGAAATAAAAGATTACGAAAAAAAAGTTGTCAATTATAAATGAATAAGCAAACATTTGAGTCAATTGTTACCACAAAAATGACATCATTTTAATTTATTTTTAAATAATTTTCCAGTCGGTATAGATGTTATTAAAACCACTAATTATATAGTAATGCTGCCTATAAAGAAAATATTATGACTAATGACAACGACTGAATATTATTTATATTCATGAAAGTTATCAAACTACAAACAAAAGGTCCACATCAGTTCCTTGGCCCTAGGGGCGGGACAAGGAAGAAAGGAGATTAAGAAAATTATCAGTGAGTAGTGACCACATATCACCTAGCTAGTTGCAGAGTCACTGTGCTCAATTATTCCCGAAAGCAACGTCCATTGTCTATACAAAAGCAAAGTCCTACTGCATTTATACACTGCCATCTTTGTCAGTAAATGGGGTGAAATGATTTTATTGGATCGAGATGAGTAACTAAGGACCCCCATCCCATAGATTATAGGATATTGATCAATGGAGACATTCCGTGGATGTGGGATCAAGGAGAAGCTTAATATGAATGACTCGTCATCAAATGGTTGGATAGGATTTTGGAATTTCATAATTTGACTGGTTGTTCGTATAATCTCTGAAAAAGGATTGGCATACGGATAGTGCGCCTAATCAAAAATTCCAGACAATCACCATTCTCCTCGTTTGATCAAAGTTTGAACATTCGGGTGTTTTGTTTGGTGCCTCATTGTCATCTTTACAACATTTAATTCATAACAAATGTTATTTTAGTAATTCTATCTTTATACAAAATAAGTGTCATTTTAATATTTAAATGTAAAATATTTCGGAATATTGATGAAAAAGATTGAATGATTCCTAATAATGTATAGTTGTTGGCCTTCATGTATATATATATATCATACAAAGGTCGTAAACAAGAGGAATCGAGAGAAATGATGCTTAAAAAATATACTGATAGAGATCAAAGTATCCCCAAAGGAATCAAGAATTTTCTTTCTCGTCCCTACTCCATCCTATATGTAACTTAGGAACCTATTAAATTAAATTTTAGGATTTATATAAATAGAAGGAGTAATTATAGTAAATAAGAGAGATCATGGTATTGTGAAGAATAACTAATAGGTAAGAGAAATTTTCACAGGTGTACTTTAAATCGAAAAGTTCATATACTTATTCTTAGTTTTCTTCTTTTTATATAATCATCTGCTTAATTTTTATATATTCTTAATTATACTTGTGATCTATATTAATTTTTTAGTAGCCATATTTTATTAAGTATTAATTTTTATTTTATCTTAATATTACATATTATAAATTATTATGTTTTGATATATAAATTATATTTGTGATTAATTTTTAAATTCTTATCATTTATATGAAACCTGATCATTTTTTATTTTGAGGATTAATAGTTATAGCTATTTGGATAAATCTAGCGGGTTAGTAATTAATATGAATAAGTATCAATTAATTCAATCCAGGGTCTTTGCAATGTAACTAAATTAAATTAAAATATAATTTATTTTAGTTGTGTTAAAAATACGAGATTTTTATTTTGGCTAAGACTAATGAGTTTTATTAGAACATAATGTGATTAATTTACCTCTAGATTAATTAAATAGTAAAAATTAATTTAGAGGGGTTAATTAGTATTAGAAAAAATAGGAGAGTTATCCTAATTATTTAAGATTAGAATCATAAGAGTTAGCAGTTAATTCTTTACGGTTAACTTATCAAAATTGATTATTTATATATCCAGTACTTCATATAAAAATTCTCTATACGAATTTCATATAGATGTTGGGATAGAGAAGGATAGGATATGTATATATTAGTTTGGTTATTAATTCATTTAATTTTTTATTTTTTATTTTAATTATTTATCTTATAGATTAGTTTAGTTACTTGAAGAGTTCAGTTATTAATTTAAATATTAGTTTTATTTCATTTTTTCTCATACCAAACCCCCTCAAATCATTGATAATATTGTGAATAATAATTTTATTTATTTATTTTAATTTTTTATTTATTTACTCTATGTAATTAAATAATTAGATTTTCTTACTTAATATTTTAGAGTTTAAAATCACATCCTCCTCATGGGAATGATCATTTCTTACCCTATGCTATATTTTTAATTATTATTGGGTTATGAATATGTTTATTTTGATAGTGGTAATGACACAGTGCCCAGTATTTTTTATTTCTATTTTGCTTTATCCACTATCATCATTAAATGTTACTCTCTAACTTTTTATATTTTCCAAGACTTTTTAGTAAATATTTAACAATCAATAGAGATATATTAGTCATTTGGCTTTAGTTCTTCCTATGTGTGCATGGAGATAAAATGACACTCAATATGAAAAGAAAGTTGTGTATTTTATTACATGGATTTTGGTTTCCCCTCTTTAAATAAAGTGAAACTTATAGATTTATTCGTATGATATGATACATGTTGATCAAATCAAATACCCGAAATGATCCGATTAAAAAAATAATCAATTTGGTCAACAAAAAGTCAAAAATTTTAATTATATGACCCGACAAATAAAATAATATACACTTTAAAATTTATATATATATATATAATTATGTAAATTTTTATATATAATATAAATAACTTTAAGTGTCTATATCTTCATATATGTATCCAATTTTTGTTAGTAGATTTATTATTTAGGCCAAAATTAATCTAGTCCGACCTATGTTACCTTAACCAACAAAAGAGTGAAGCAAAGCCTCTTTTGCTTTATTCACTTGACCAAACCCTTCCCATAAAATAAAAAACACCTAATTAAACCCTAATTTAATTCTTTTTTTCTCACTTAACTTTCAGCTTTCACTTCTCAAAGCATCCAGAATGGGTGGTTAAAAATTCTTCCCAATCTAAAACTTAAGGGTTGTACATTAGAGAATACTGATGTGGGTGGTTGAAAATTACCACAATTTTAATATCATCTCAAAAATTTGGGGTCCTTCAAGTGTATAAAACAAAGAGATTCATGACAAGCGCCCGACGATTGACCAGCTTTTTCGCGTGTGGATCCCGATGCACCTCGTTGTTAATCTTTTTAGTACAAATTTGACTATTTTTTTTTGTCTAGCATATAGGGCTGAAAATAAGCTGAGCCAGTTTGGTATTCGGCTCAACTTGAATCGACTAGTTAAAAGTTTGGTTTGACTCATTCTTTTAGTTAAATGAGCTAAGCTTGTGCTAAAAAAATGATGATCGGTTTATTTTATTGCTTTGGCTCATGAGCTCGGCTCGTTAAAAGCTCAGCTTGACTCATTTATTTAGTTAAATGAGTCCAGCTTGGCTCGACTCATTTATTTAGTTAAATGAGTCCAGCTTGGCTCGACTCGTTTATTATCGTACTCGCATGTGAGTTTTTTTTTCAATAATATATACATTAGTAATCATAATATATAAAAAAAATACCTGTAAATACATAATATTTTGTCCAATAATTTTTTGCATCATTTTTTCTATATTCTTAACATAAATTTGTTATATTATCTCCTAATACATTCTTTTTTTTTTCCTTAATTATTTTTATTTTATAGAAATGGATTCTACACAGTTTAATTTTTTAAATCTTTTGGTTAATTCGAATTCAAGACAGATTCCAAACCAGTATCCAAAATTTAAAAAATTATAATTTTGAGAATATCCAAAATTATTATTACCCTCCAAATCCAAATTTTCAAATTTTCCAATATCCAAGAAATTCCAGTTTTCAAAGTATACAATTTTATCAAAAACTTCAAAATCCATCATTTTCAAATGAGACACATCACTCATTCAATCCAAGCCTTCAATTCTCTCAACCTACAAATAATGCACTTCCATTTGATTCAAAAATTTTAAATATTAGAAATTATCCACAACATGATTTCAATTCTCCTACTGCTGCATTTATGGGAGATTATGAATTTCTATAATATTTCACCCAAATTCGAGTTGAATCTCTATACGAGTTTGGAAGTTGATCATATGGAAAATGTAATGATAAAGAATAATAAGTCCTCTTTAGTGGATGTATACATATTTTAGATGACTTAATTCAAGGAAACAAGTAAAAACATAAGGATTTGTGGAAAAAAGTGATTGCGTACTTTGAAGAATATCGTAGTAAAAGACATATAAAGACAGTGATGTATCAATTTTATTATGTTAATAAAAATATTAATCAGTTTATCAGTTGCTATAGTCATATTTGTTAATGTAATTAAAGTGGTGTCAATAAGATATATGTAATTAGGGCTATGCATAAAGAATATAATACAATTTTTAATAACCTATTCAATAGTGAAAATATATGGAAACTTTTGAGGAACCATTAAAAATGGATGTTCATAAATGACGGTAGTGGGCAAGGTTTTGCATAAAAGGGAGCAAAGGTTTTAGAGTCATGTGCATACACTAATTCATCTACCTCTGATGCTTCGAAGAGTGAAGTTCCATTGGTACAAACTATGGGCCAAAAAAGTAGCAAAGAAAAAGGTGAAGGAAAGGCAAAAGAAAGTAACTAATTTGAAGGTAAAGGTTCAAATATTGATGGACTTTTGAAAACTATGCGAGGGAGAAATGAAATATTAGAGAAAATGTCAACAAATAAGGAGAAGGATAGGGTTGAACAAAGATAATACAATGTCAAACGTTAGTGGTTGAAGGAAGAAGAATAAGATATGGATATAATTTGTCAGAACATGTTTAATATGACCAACCAAGTGAAAGTTGATTATTAGATCTTATATACAACAACTATGAGAAATATGATGGATAACCCTTAATTCTATTGTGTCAATTATCATATTTGGTTGTGTGATATTGTTGTAATGTATTGTTTAACTTATGTTTAATTTTTCTTCTTAATTTTATTTTGTTAACTATCATATTTGATTGTGTAATATTCTTTTAACGTATTGTTTAACTGCAATTTAAATTTTCTTCTTAATTATATTATGACATGTACCGTTTAATTTTCTTACACCTATTTGTTATTGTATTATCACCTCAGAAGATATGAAATGACTAAAGCCCATGTTACAATGAGTCGTTGTAGTCCCTTACATATATCTATCATTGTATTATCACATTAGAAGATATGAATCAACTAACGCCCATGCCACAATGTATCTTTATATTCCCTTACACCTATATGTCAATGTAGTATCACCTTAGAATATATGAATTGTCTAATCCCCATGTCACAATGAATCATTTGATTCCCTTACATTTATCTCATAAGACTAATAAATAAAGAGTTTTCTTCCATATACATCCACAACCTGCCTTCCTAAAAATATAGAAGAAAATACATTATTACACTCCCCACATATTCTTCAAATAATTGTTCATAACTCTCAACCAACAATGTGTAACACCTCCAAATTTATGAAAAAAATTTTATTTAAATGGAAGTGTAAGATAAACATAAATGGGTGTTACTATCATAATTGACATAAGTATATCTTATACGCCATTCTCACATCAATTACGAGGCAAAATAATTTAGTACTCAAAACATAATAAACATAGAACAAGAACACTTCCATAAAACATAAGTAAGAGTTTTGGAAGCTAACTCCGAAAAAGAGATCCAAATACATAAAGTAAATATCCTAGTACAAATTTCAAAAGGGTATCTATCTTAAAATAAGAACCGGATAACATAACTCTCCAATTCTCAAACCCCGCATATGAGATATAATTATTCTACCCCAATCAGAGCATTATAAGCAGAATAATTGTCTAGTGGTTCCTCAATAACCTGCACAAACTCAAATGGGTTCTCTTCTTGTGGGAATGATCAGAACCCATAAAAATAATGATCAATATAATATGTACTAAGTAAGGTAACAATACTGTCAAAGAAAGGTCACCCTAAAAATGTAAATCATATGGAAGCATAAACGAGCATGGTAACATAATGTCAGATTATTACTAATTCTAGAATTCCATAATTAGTTACAATCATCATCTATATTCTTATTTATGTTGAGTTCAGGGACCTCACTATTCTTAAACAGGTGGAACAATCTGAAATACCTCTCAAGAACAACACACCTAAGCCATTATTATCGTCTAATGGAATGGACCCAACACCTCTCAGAGCAAAATCCACCTAACCATTATTCTTAAACCGGTGGAATGGTCTAAAGTGCCTCTCAAGTAAAAGCACATCCGAGCCACTATTATCATCTGATGGAACGGACCCAACAACCTCGGCTCATGTAATATTTTTCTTTAAGTGATTAGTATCTTATTTAAGATGGTATTTCTCAAGGCCCTCGTATATATGCATATGTAGACATGAAAGGAACATAATATATCTTAACATAATTATTTGAAATACATACAACACAACCAATATGAATATCGATACACTTATCTAAGGAAAAGACCAAACCCCTCCTAAAGAAACCTAATTTCATGTGTCTAGCATAACTCATCCCCTATACTCATTTTATCACCAAATTTAATAACCATGCTTAAAATGGTATTGTTGAAAACATACCTAGAAATCAAGTTTTAACTCCAACTTCTTACACATGCGATAATAGACTACTTTTAGGGTTACTATTCACATATTCCCTCAAAACCTTTATTCCACAATTTAATTATAATTCTTTCCATAAAATCCATATAACCACTAAATTTAATATAAATTTCTAAAATATTATTATTGACATCATATACAAAAAATTGAGATCTAACTCCCGTATTTTACACATGTGACAATAGTCCACCTTTAAGGTTACTATTTGTATCTCCTATAAAACCTTAATTTAACATTTCAATCACAACTTCCTTCTGAAACTCATATGGATCCCGAATTTTATATGCATACCTAAATGCCAGCATCAACATCATATACAGAATTTGTGGTTAAATCCCAACCTTTAATACATATGATCATGATTCCATCCCCTCGGTTTTACTATTCAAACTTAAAGCCATTTTCCTCATTTATTAAACTTAAATCATTCATTTTCACTCCAAGTGTTTCATATACTATCCTTAATCTATTTTGAACCATTTAAAACTCTAAAATACCCAATATATCATTTTTAAATCATATTAACTAAAATGCCCCTAAGGCAAATAGGTATCCACCCGAATCTCATGATTCCCAACATGAATGATTTTTCAACCTACCACACGTACAATCATCATAAAAATGCATAGCCAAAATTGTATATATAGATATTTCGTATCCGAATTCATTTCAACCAACAATATACGCAACTCATACTTTCACGACTTTCTTACCTTTTCTTCCAACATGCAATAGCGTATATCATATAGTACAAATGTCAAGGTAATATTTGTGTACAATAATTTCAAGCATGATAACGCAAGTATAGATACAAGTTTTGCATATCAAAGCCCTAACTATGACACGTAACCTTACTAAAGTAGCTCCGGTCTCTAAGAACGTAAGACTTATGCTTCCTCCTCTACTACCACCAGGGTATCACCTAAAAGTTAAAACATACACAATTATACTTAAGACTTTAATCCACGAAAAGTAAGGCAAGGGAGAGAGAATAAATATAGGGATAACTAAAAGAGGAAGACTTGGACAAGGTGGTGCATTGCGACAACAGCGACAATGACATTGGTGGTGACGATAGTGGCAGATTAAGGATGGGTGTTGGTTGGCAACAAGGGTTGAGGTGATGGTAGTGTTGTGACTAGCAGAAGTTGGCGGCAAGGAGTGGTGGTGGTGATGGTGGTCAATGGCAGAGGTGGTGGTGATGGTGGTCGGCGGCAAAGGTGGCGGGGATGGTGGTGATGGTAGCTTGGGGGTTGGTGGTTGGTGGTTAATATGGATGGAAGTAGATAAGAGGTGTGGAGCTAATGGGGATACTCCATGGTAGTGGTGGTTTCCGATAGGGCAGTGGTGGTGGCCTATAGACAACGACCGAAGTTAGAAGTTATGGCCAGTGGCGGTGTAGGTCAAAGGAAAGGGTGGTGGTCAAAAGAAGGAAAAGAGAGGGGCTAGGTATGGTGATGTTGGGTTGAGCTGATGAGAAAAGAAGGATGAAGAGGAGTTGGACTGGAAGTGACGGCGACAGCGATTGTGCTAGCAGTAAGGAGGCACCGTGAGGAAGAAGAAAAGAAAAATAGGGTCCGCAGGCATGCATCGTGACAGGAGGAGGAAAGAAGTAAGAGGAGAAAGGAAAGGAGGGGTGCATGTGTGTAGGTATACACACACACACTTGGACGACCAGGAGGGAGAGAAGACAATGAGGAGGGAAGATGGCCATAACTCAACATGGAGGGTATGTAAGGAATAGACAGGGGTGTAGTAAGGGCTAGTGTTGTGGTAGGTTTATAGGGTGGTTGTGTAAGGTAAATGGTTGCAAGGTGCAGGGTGCAAGGTGGATCTACATGGATGAGAAAGGAAGGGGAGTATGACGAGCATGGGGGCGGGTAAGGTCTTGTTCGGGTCAAAAGAGGAAATAGGAAAGGGAGAGGAGGAGGAAGACAAGGGCTAGAGAGAAAGAAAAAATAAAAGAAAGAGGAGGCTGGTTTGGACTGGACATCGCCCGGGGAAGGAAGGAAAGAAGAAGAAAAATTAGTTTGGGCTGGGTTAGTAGATGTAACCCGGGAAAGGAAGAGAGAAAAAGAAAGGAAAAGAAAAAAGGGAAAAAATTGAGTTTAGGTTTATGCTTAA
This sequence comes from Tamarix chinensis, assembly GCA_030549775.1. Taxonomy (NCBI): domain Eukaryota; kingdom Viridiplantae; phylum Streptophyta; class Magnoliopsida; order Caryophyllales; family Tamaricaceae; genus Tamarix; species Tamarix chinensis. The sequence goes on from CM060182.1 coordinate 56,805,468, forward strand.
ATTTTTGAAAAAGTTAATCTAAAATGTTATCTATAAATTTTTTTAGGCTGGAGTTGCGCTAAAATAAAATAAAAACCTGAATATTAGAAATTAGATTAGGTTAAAATGTTGATAAATTAATATTAAAATTTTATAAAATTTTGGGGTATTATACGATGTCAATTGATTCATCCTCTAATGACTCCACAACTCTTGAAGACATATTAGTTGTTGAAGAAATGGATACTACATTTGAAGATGCTATTAGAGAAATTGAGAGGGCCAATTGCAGTAGAAGAAAATGAGTAATCTACTTAAAATAGGGTTGTGAAGAAGACCATAAGCAATTATACAATGATTTTTCTCCAATAATCTAACATACAACGAAATATAATTTCATTGTAGATTTAGAATAAGAAGACCATCATTCCTTCATAATGTCAAAGAAGTTACTAATCATTATCTATATATTCAAATGAGATGTGATGTAATTGATAAAAATGGGCTTTCTCCATTACAAAAATGCATTGCATTGATATGCATGTTCGCATATGGAATGCTTGTTGATTGCATAGATGATTATGTGCTAATTAAAAAATCTATAACTCTCAATTGTCTAAGGTATTTTGTTCGGGTTGTGAATGAATGATATAATTCCCAATAATTAAGAAGGTCAAATAACGATGATGTTCAATACCTCCTTGAAATTGGTAACAAACATGGCTTTCTTGGTATGATGGGAAGTATCGATTATATCCATTAGGAGTGGGAGAATAGCCATGTTACATGGAAATGTTAGTTTAGTTGCACTGACCATGGTCTCTTCACAATCATGCTAGAGGTTGTCACATTTCAAGATCTTTGGATATGACATGCATTTTTGTGATGTTTTGGATCAAATAATAATCTTAATGTTCTTAATTATTTACCAGTATTTAATGACATTTATGAAGGGTGGGCATCAGAAGTTCATTATACTGTGAACAACACAAAATACCAACTTAGATATTATCTAGAAGATAATATATATCTAGAGTGGACAACATTTGTTAAAATCATATCACTTCCTCAAGGACCAAAGAACAAGATTTTCATGAAGCTTTAGGAATATGTTAGAAAAGATGTTGAGTGAACATTTGGATTGCTACAAAGACATTTTGCACAATCCACGATCCGTCAAGCATTTGGGACATAGAGATAATAAAGCAAATAATATATACATGCATCATATTACACATGATTATTGAAGATGAAAGAGATACTTATTTAGATTATTTTTCTCTGGATATTTTTTACTATGATAATAATAATAATATCGTACCACCCCCTATGATTAGTTATGGTCTAATAGCAAACATAAATTCATATATTCAAAGAGTTTACCAAATTAGAAATTATGTTTCAACCCAACAGTTTAGATCTAATTTGATAGAATACATCTAGCAATATGAGGGCAATAATTAGGGTATATGCTCTTATTGGCTATATTTCATCTAATTTTTTAGTACGCTATATTTATTTATGTTTTCATAATATTGTTATGCCAAACTATATGCGGATATCGTTAAGATTATATGATATATTTATATTCTTATATAATAATAAAATATATTTTATTTGTTGTATATATTTTATTAATTATTAATGTTGTATTATAAAAATTAAAAAAATTATAAATGATTATTTTAAAAATTACTCAAATCACAAATATATTTTAACTATCTTACAAATTCTAACTAAAATGGCAGTCCTTAAAACTATTTATAAACTTATATTTAATTTAATTTGAGTATATAAAATTATTAATTGATATTTATAGATTAATATAAATTAAAAGTTAAATAATATAAGGTGTAAATTATTGGTGATGTAATTGATAAAAGTAATTGGATATTATAAATTTGAGGTAGTTGATATAAAGCAGAGAATTAAATTTCTACTAAATTAATAAAAGTATCAAAGATGATAAAAAAAAAATTGTATAGTATGACTGGGTGCCCCAAATTTAAGGTGCCAATATGGATGCTCTTAGAGGAAGATGAAGTTGAAAAATGAATGACATTACTCATTCTACTGTCCGAACTAGTAACTGGTAAGTATCTCACTCTTCGTCTTCAATTTTAGACCTCGGCCTCTTCTCTCTCTCTTGAACTCCCACTGATGTAGAAACATTCCAAGATATTGAAAATTGGCTTATAAATCATGATAGAAGGAAGCAAGGGTCAAATTTGAATATAACTATTTACCCAATAATATGGATATAATTGAAAATCTTATTAAACTAGAAGTTCGATGCATCTTTCGAATCTCAAATTCGAGTTTTCTACACAAAGTTATGGCTATTTTACCATATGTGTGTCAAATTGATTTTTTTAACACGTGAATAGATAAAGTGTTGTAATTAGCATTATGGACGTGATTATATTTTCATATTTATTAGTTAGGTTTTTATTCACTTATTTGATAGTTATGTTAGGATGTTAGTTAGTTAATTTATTTCCTTAATCATTAAGAAATTAGATAAGATTTATATTTTATCTTATGGTGTCTTTTATCTTTCCAAGATTTTGTTAGGATTTACTTATTATTATCATAGGATTAAGTGGGTTACTATTTATGTAAATAGTAATTTTATTAGTGTTTATCTTATTTAGATTTATTTATCTTATCATTGAAAAGGTTACATGAGAGGTGAATATTATTCTATAAATATCCCATGTAAACTCGTTATTTGAGGAGGATAGTTGAATTGGATTATTAAATTAAGGTTTCTCTTGTTGAAACCCTGCATAAGTTTCTATGTTCTATGTTTATGTTATCTGTGTGAGTCATAAACTAGATTTCTCTTTAAATTATCTTATCTGTGTGAGTGATAATTTAGAAACCCTTTATAGCTTTCTTGTGTGTATTTGTATAGAGTTATCTAGTGAAGTTTACAGTGTGTTTCTTCATTAGATATCCTTTGAGAGTTATCTTTATGAGGCTTCCAAATCTAGTTTGAAGAATTACTTTATGTGATACTTCATTCATATCCTTAGTTTAGAATTCATCCTTCGTTTATCATTATAAAATTAAATAAAATAGAAAATTTTTAAAACCATTCATTCCATTACGCATCACCCTCCTTCACTTTCAATCTCTTAAGAACTTTTCAATTTCAAACTCATAAGTTCACAATCACGGAGGCATTCTTAGTTTGCCTCTTGATTTCAATTTGGTAAGATATTATCCTATCATTAGCTCTTTTACATTTTAGAGTTTGATCATATTAGTTTGTCATTTTACATTTTTAAAGTCTAGAAAAATATTCAATTTAGAGTGTTGTTTTAGTTATTTTGATTATAGTTGTGTACTGAGTTTGATGTTGTAGTTAAGAACTATAGGATTCTTTTTATTTTGATTTTGTTGTTAAGATTGAGAACATGATGAATATGTTGTTGTTGTTTACATATTTTTGACTTTATGATATTTTTTTACCTTATTGTGCATTGAGTTTACTTAGATTTAGCAATATTGTTTGGTTCAATAAAATATTCTTCTATCTCTAGATTAATTTATTCTACATTAGTTTGCAGTTTTAATGTGACTTTTGATGCTTTAGGGTTTTGATTTGTACTGGTAGATTTAACTTATATTCGGCAATTGTTTCATGGTTTCAGTTTTGATGTGTTGTTGTGATTATTTTTATTATATTTGATTTAGTTTTAGTAAACTTGTTATATATTGAGTTTGATTTTGCTGCTAAGAACTATAAGATATTTGTTTATTTATTTAGTTTTAGTGGTATTGTTCTGTTTTGAGTTTTAATGTGACTTTTGTTATCATTTACTTAGTTTAGTTAGCTCTGGTTGCTATTTAGATGTATCATGGTTAGCTAGAATGTGGCTGTTGTTTTTGATGAAAGAAATGTTAATATTCATCATTTTTTGTTGATTTTAGGTCTAATCAATTTTGAATGTCGTTGTTGAAAGGTGGATAGTCTATCTCCATTTATGAAATATGTTGGTGGTAACTTGTCGACCATTAATGAGATAGGCAATGTGGATGATCCTTTTTTCTAGATTTGTAGATCACAAGAGTTGTTACTATTGAAAGAAACGTTTGAGGATCTTGAAACAATAGAAGTAGGTAAAGTTTCAATCATCTTTTTTCGGTTGTAGTTGACTATTTCTTATAAGATACTTATTAATACAATGAATTGTTCTTTTTATTGTAGAATTAGAGAAAATGCATTTAGCTCTACTACTTATGCACATTGAAGAGTGAGAATTCAAGAAACTATGCATGAGACCCCAACATGTAATTTGTTAGATGGTTAACTCATGATTTAGAATAACAATGTAGTAGTTGTTGTTGTTTGATGTAATGGTATCCTCTATATTTGATGCAATAGCTGATGTTGTTGGTTTTCTTAGAAGTTGTTGCAACTTGAAATCATGCATAATTTAGTTGTTTATAATCATCCACTATTTTGAGAAGTAGTTATTTGCAATGGTCTTCCATGTGTTTATTTAGTATATGTTGGTGTTGTTTATTTAGAATTTATTGTGTTTGGTATTGCAAAAGTTGTTATTGTTGTTTTTTTGCCCCTTGTGAAGTTGATGTGTTTGATGTAGCAGAAGTTGCTACTTTTTTTTTTCCTTTTTCTTTTTATTCTAAAGTTATTTTTATTTGATGAAGTTTTGTCGTTACGTAATGGACATCGTTAACCTTGAGTAGTGATTCAAAGTCTAAATTTGTTTGTGTGTATGTGATTTAATTAGATGGTTAGTTTTTTTATTAATATTATAATGGATGATTGTTAATGACTAGTTCATTGTAACTTATGTAATGTTGATTAGATTATCCTTTTTTGGATTGGATGTGACTAGTTTTCTTGCATTCTTTAGACTTGTTAGCATGCATGCTTTGTTTTGTTTTTCCTAGCTACATTATGTTTTTGTATTAGTTATTTTTGGTGTTGTAGGTGGAGGGGTTGATTTTTGTTTGGATGTCGATGTTGGTTTCTAAGTAATTTTTACTATCATTTATAAATATATCTCCTAAAATTGATATTATTACAGAAACTGACATATAGTTATTTGGTTGCTAAAGGCATAACTGGTAGTAGGTGTTAATTATTCTTGGTTTGTTTATCTTCTCTAATTAGTGTTGAATGTTGAATGAGTGTATTTTGATGTAGTAGCAGCCATCGGTAGATAGTTATTTGGTGGTTGTCTTTTGATGTTGTAGCAGTCGTCAACAAGATTGTCTCTATTTTGTGATATAGTAGTCTCTATTTTATGATACAATACCAACCGGTAAGACCTGTGGCAAGGGGTTTACGAGCCCACTTACAAATTTGAAAAAAAAGTTTAGGCTTATCACGGGTTGTATTATTTTATGTCGTATCAGATATCTAGAGAACTAGTAAGTGATGTAATTTTATGGATTGGATTGGATGGAATCCGATCGGTTAATGCTATTCTCGTGAGTAATTTTTTATTTTAATATCAAATCGGTTCGGATCGAACATTTGATTTGTCATATTAGATAAGTTTGTTATTAGATAGTGTATTTAAAATTGTTGTCGAGTAGTATTGAATACATTTGTGATTCAATCTGATATCCAAAGTTTCGGATCGGATCACAAACACCACTTTTTAGATATTCAAAATATTAGATATGCTATGTAAACAATCCTATTTATTTGGTTTAGCAACGTGATGTATATTGGGGTTATGTAACAAACAAAAAGTGATATTTGGGGATATCGTTTGTATCAAAATACAATTTAATTTTTACCTAATTTAGTTGTTTTGGTCACAAAAACTTGGAAGCAGCGGTTGAAATCTTTCTTAAAAGGTTGAACTTTTGTCAACCATTTAATATTGCTTCTATTTTATTTGATTTTATTGGCCTGAATCAATCCACAAAACATCTGAGGAAAAAATAATAATATTTTTTACAAAGTTATAATTTATAATGTGATTTTATTTTTACGGTAAATGCAATGCCCGAATTAGTATATATATATAAATTTTAAATTTTCTCTGTGATTATGTAATGATACGTTTGTACTTGTAACTCAATTTCTGGGCTTTGGCATTTTGTTGGGCTTTTGATTTTGTGTGCAGTGCTTACTTTACTTCCCGGTAGGTGGGTGGGGTGGGGTGCTACCGTGCTAGAAGCACGCCACGGTTCCACTCTTCGAGTTGAGCCTAAAATCTGCCTAATACATGATTTGGCTGCCCAATTAAGACTGGTATAACTACCACGTACTCTAGTGTTTTTGCCTATCATATAACCAAACGTCGCAATGCCGCTTGATTCCAAAAGAGGAAAAGTCTACAAAGGTACGGAAATCTAACAAACATGCCAAAATATTTGGCATCGCTCTGCTATGTTAGATGTTAACAGGCTACCAAGGTATCGCATGTCAAAAGATTTGGCTTTACTGTGTTAATAGGCGACAATCACATGGATATGGTATGGCACACATGCTTTACATCATTGCCTACTTGTATATATAGATATTTATGTGCAAAACATATTTAGTTATTTGATCCACGTATACATATACTTCATGATAATGGCGCCGATGTCTTTAAGTCTAGCAAATACCTCAGGACCAGGGAGTCGGAGGTCAGAGCCGAGTCGAACAAAAAAACAGACTTTTACCTTTGATTGGGATCTAACGATTGTTTCATTGCTGTCAAACCTGAAAAATGAGAATGAATGCAGGGAAGAGGGGGAGGGGCTTTATAAAAGGTGGGGGGGGTTAGGCGGGGGACGCGTAGAGCAGGAGGAGTGCATGTCCATCAATATTATATTGGTAACCAGGGACATTTGATAATACTGAGCAGAAATCAGCCCTTGAGAATTCTACAGTTATGAGCAGCCAAATTCATAGAGGCACCGAACAAAGCTACGCAAGTAATGAAGTGCTCAAAATTGTCTTGGTAGGAAATGCAAACAAAGTTTGGCAGCCTAGAACTCTTAGCAAAAGTAGTTTTCCGATTAAATGTGACTCCTGGTTTGAAAAACAGAAGATGCATCGCATATCATCCGAGCCATTTGGCATACCGCAGAGAAGCCAGTCCAACAGTTTCTGCTGGAAAACTGACTAATACGATAAAAGATAAAAAAAAAAACTATCGATATTCCAGCGGCAAGCGATATCCCGTCATGACTAATTTGTCCGCAAACATCTTTCCAGTCTTGGGCATGACGTGCCAGTGAAGTGTCAAGTTGAACTGCTTGCCTCGGAGATTGCTACCCTGAAAATAACAGACACGACAATTTCCGTGAGAAGATATTCTTACCAGATTTAACGTCTGGATTGTCGATTACCAATCACTTCAAGGGTTTGGTAGAGGGTGAAAAATACACCATCAGACCTATATTATTAATTTGGATGACTTTAAGCCATTTTTTATATATTATTTTCAAAACTTACATTATCCATACTATTTATTATAATATTATTTTATAAGTTGATTTTATTATTTTTAATTAAATATTAAAATTATCATATATAATATTCAAAATTATTAATATACATCAATTTAATTCAGATGGAATAATTTATTAAACACCGTTATTACTTCACTGTGGCTACCACACATCATTATTATTTTAAATATTTGATAACTATCTCCCAAGAACACCCATGTTGTATATAGCCTCCTAACAGAGGCCCAAGACCAATTGCATAAACCCCACCCACCAAAAAAAAAAAGAAAAAATAAATAAAAGAAAATAGGGACCTTTGCACCTAATGACTAAGGCTAAGGGTCAACACACTTTAATTTGGTTTGATTTTGACCTCAAACCAAACTATTTTTCAAATGATCTAGACCAAACCATATTAACAGTTTACAGTATGGTTTAATTTATTTAGCCATTTTGCATCTTAAAATATCAAAAACTAACTATTCAACTCAAAATTACTTTAATTTTCTTACCAAAATCAGAAATAATGAACAATCTATACTAAAATGTAATTTAAATTTTTTACTTTTATATTAATATCAAGCACACTATAAACTTATCTCAATATGATTGTATATATATAAATATTGTTTATGTAGAAGCCATATTGGCAATTGCATAAACAGTAGAACAACAAAAAAATTCAAGTAATACGCAAATCATACAATATTTTTTAAACGACTCTCTATCTACTTCAAGTGTGTAAGAAAAAAAAATAAAGTTACACATAAATACTTTTATAAATATAATGAAGAGGAAAATAGCTATAGAAAGGGATTCATAATCTATACATAAACTTACAACATAGCTATTAGCTAGAATTACACCGAATAATACTCAATTGATGGTGATATTATATACATATAACCACAATCACACCATTTTAAAAGTTTGAAACCATATCCTAAGTTTTTAAACCATACCGTAAAATCATAGTTTGATTAGGTTTTATAGTACCCCTTCCGTTAACCCTAATTACATTGTGTAATTAGTCTTACATTTGACTTCTAAAAATTATAGTATCAAATTACATGTCGTTCATATTAAATTTGAATTTTTTGCCATTCCTTTTATTCTTTCTTCCGATCTCGTCGTTTTTGCTAACTTTGACTTGTTTAAAATTGGTTAGACGTTCCAAAAATAATTTTGAGCACATTCATTTCATTTGTGCGCTAGAAATTCTTTTGTCTTGCCCAAATTGCTATAAAATTGTTTAGCAATTAAACGATTTAAGCCATTCTTCTTTTTTTATCCATTTGGCATCAACCTAACTCTGAAACTAAATATTTATATATATTTAGTTTGAACCCTTAGACTTTAGTTTCGTACATTTGTGAAAAAATGCATTTCCATAAATTATATGGTTTTGTTATTTTCACTTATTTCGCATCCAATGATCATCAGATCAACTTTATGGTAAGAGCAGAACCGAGTGAATGAAATTGTAAGGATTTTACTCAATACTTCCAGACTATGTGAGGGCCTGGAACCTCCAATATCTTCCCCAAAACAATCCGTGCCCTCTCTCCCTTTCTCATTATCTATTTATAATCCTACTCATAACTACCCGTCATTAAACAAAAGAGAGAAGAAAAATAAAATAGGAGGGAATCCAACAATATCCACCTAACAGTCTCCCCCCTGCCCTTAACCGAATGCAGTAACCTTATTGCCAGGCTGCCAGACCAGGCGAGTGGCTGCCTCAATCCCCCACTTTCCCCCACGTGCCTTCCGATTGTTTGCCTCCCTTATTTCTACCCTTTCTTCTAGCATAAGTGTATTTAATCAGGGGTTTATCACTTTTAACACCAAATATTTTTATATATTTAGATTTCTAAAAGTATTTCACACTTCTACATAGATTTTCATAATTTTGGGGATCAATTTCCTAATTTTCCTAATAAATGTCTATTATTGGACATTCTTACAATTTCATTACCTAAAATTAAATGTCATTAATCTCTTAATTATCCATTGAATCTCAACTAACCATCTAACTAAACCAAATCTGAATTGTAGATTTAGTTACTTTCATTCAACCAAAATTTTGGTTAAAAATACAAAACTCAAGTGTTTATGACATATAACACTTACACACTTAACCATAATCATTCTTTTTCTTACACACTTGCACACTCAACCAGAATCAATCTTTTTCTCACACACATATCACTCAAAAATAATCAATCTCTCTCTTACACATCCATAATTTTAACTTTCATTTAAGTGTTAGCATGATTAACCCACCCTCTATACTCCTCCCTATCAAATTCATGCCACTCAAACCCCTATTTTTTCCCAAATCATTCATTGGAATCAAAAATCAAATAAAATTACGATTTCCTCCTAACAACATAGATGATTTCTTTACAACAACCGTGCCTTTGTTCTTTCTCGTCCCTTTGACCTCTTGCTCTAATTTTTGTTTCATTTTAACTATTGCATTACACTCTTTAACTTCCAACCACTGTTCTCCGTGAAATCACACTCAATCTTGCCTCTTTTTACCCCTTTGCAACCAACCTGTAATGTTGGTACTGGTTTTGGTCAGACAGATTTTTAGCCAAGTTCATCCAGCTCTCGCGACCTCATCTTGGCTCGATTTTTCTTGATCCTTGTTAGGTTTCGTTCATTGCAACTTCTACATTCTCCATCATTTTCCCTTCTTCCCTTACCTTAAGGCCCTGTTCAGAAGCCCAAAACCCCCTTGTTGTGCTTGGTTGCGTGGTTGTTGGTGTTTTTTTTTTTTTTGGGAACACTTAGACCTGCGATTTTTAGCAACTATTCAACTCAATTCCTCTACTTTTCCTTCACCTTATTTGATGAATTCTACCCTTTTAAACCCCTTAGCTTACTTTCTAAATACTTATAAAGTGTAGGAGATTAAGATCTGGGTGAATATAGGGAATTCTTGTGCATTCTAAGCTTCCTTATTTAAGGATAATATTTTCTATTCATTTTCTTTTCCTTTCAACCCACATTTATTCTATGTCATCCTATGCCTTTTTTGTCACTTTTATATTATTATATGCCCCATTATGTTAGCTTTTTTGATATTTTGAAGGAAATCCAAGAGGATTTTGATTTAACTTTAGAGAAGGCACTGGTAATTATTTTTGCTTGGGCTTGAATGTAAGGAAATACAACCACTCCTTAGATGGTACAATTTTGGATGTAAACATGACAGGCTTTTATTAGGGTTAGAATTATCTTAGGATTTGTTTATTGCAAGTTTAGTAATTTTGTGTTAGAAAAATGAATAACATGAAATATGATTTTTTTTTTTTTGCACGATTTATGAGTTCTAAAATGTTGTATGTTAGTATGTTAATATTTGATTTTCATGTATATATTTAAAAGTGTAATTTGTATAAATGAGATCATAGGCAGAATTGTATTATCATATGATGTTATTCTAGAGTGACACTTGCGACAAGGGCATTTTTACCCTTTAGAGACAATTTCATGTTATGTCATGTATTCCATTGCATCCATTAGGTTTTGTACTTGAACTTTGACACATAATATGCTAGTATTTAAGCATGTTTAGATTTAGTTTTGTGTGATTTAATATTTGCATGCTCTATGAGTAAAATTGTCTTTTTACATGCGTCATGATTATTTTCTACCATGATGCCGATTTGCGCCATGATATTATGATGTATGTTAACCATGAAATAAATGATATGTTAGATATATACATATTTAGGATTTTATGTGCTTAATGTGCTAAATTCATGAGTAGACGCAATATAGTCTTTTGTCATTTTCTAAATTTATTACTCTGGTTAAAGTGTTATATTTCTTTTTATCTTTTAACCTTAGTTTAGTATTAGAACGGATGAAACTGTGGTAATTAGAGCTTAATGGCATTTTGGTTATTATGATTGAAATGTGCCTAAATGTGAATAATTGGACTAGTTTGTCCTTAGTGTCTTTTAGTTGACCTATTTCACTTTGATAGCTGACCTTTAAATAAATTGGAATAATTGATTAAAAAGGGATTGAAGTTATTTGAATTGGATATTTGTTTAGGCTATGGCGTGATGCCTAACCCCAAACTTAGATGGATTTGAGTTGATGTGACCCTTGAAGTCCTTTGGATTGGTTTGATATTGGATGTTTAACTAATTTAGTTGTTTTATTGTGTTGGGGACATTGTATCCCTTATTGATAATAAGTTAATTTTAAATAAAACACTAATTATTTAAAGAGAAAGACGAATTGAGCTTGCAAAGAAATCATGTGCCTTAGACTTAGGCCCTCAAATGCATAGTTGGATCTTCACGTCAAAAGGCTCGCTTCTCTTCTCTATAGGTATTCCATACACCTGTTTGAATTAAGCAAGTCTTCTGGTTGGAGGATTGTTACTTTATGGTTGACTTTCATTATATATTGAGTATGAGATCATGCTTATCTTTAGTCGTTGATATCACATGTGATTATATATTTTATGTACAATTCTCATTATTGTGTGATTGTATACAACATGAGCATGCAGCCTTTTAGAAGGTACTGTGATTTGCTCATTACGAAAAAGTCATACTAATACTATCACTTTTTGGATTAGGTCTAAGTGTCTACGGTCAATCCAGTACATCCCATTTTGGTTACAGTTTTGTATTGTTCTTGTTGTTCTATTTTTTAAGCATCAAGTGTTGTAAACGTTTTTATATTGAATTTAAATATGGTATCCCTTCCGCCTTGTTTGGTTTATTGTTGGTTTTTTCTTGATCTTAGATTAAGTGTTGACCATACTTAATCTTTATGTTTGAGTTATTTTTGGCCTCGCATCCAACATAAGTTAATTATTGGTCATACCCCTCAATTCACCATATTAGATGTGGAGTAACACCCGATATTTTATATAATTGCTTCCACTAAAAACCAAATTTTTAAGCAATAAATTTGAAAGTGTTACAAGCTTGGTTTGCAATTCGAACTATATTACACACACAAACACACTATACCCCATCTCTCACTTATTCTCAATTAGACCTAGGCAACTAATAAGAAGCCAACAACCTATCCAACTAGCCCAATTAGACTCAATCAAAACCTGGTAAAACCTAGTCCAAAGAGTCTATACATATAACTTAATTTTTTATTTTAAATCATTAAATATAGATTACCCTAAAAAGTTAAGGATTGGATACCCATGGGTGGTAATTGCTCTAATTATTTTATAATTTATTATTAACCTATCTATTAATAAAAATATAATAACTCTTATTTGACTATTTTTTCCTCCTATAATGACTTATATTTCAAAATTACTTTAAAAAAAAACATTTTTTAACTAACTTTTAGACAATATTAATAATGATAAAGTTGCAATAAATAACCGTAAAAAAACAAATACTTTTACTTTTCTTTTCTTTAAAGTACAATTAAAGCATTAAAAAAATAAAATAAAATAAAATAAAATTATTCTGAATTCAAAAGTATTTTCATATGAAAAATGATAATAAATATAAATATTATCAATCCTATATAAATTTATTCCATTTCAATAGGCTAATTAGAAGTGAGAATTTGGTAAAGTAAAATATTAAACAAATTTGTTAAATAAGAATTCGCTAAGATAATATTAAAATGCAATCACTATGATTTCATCTTCTTTCTTTTTAACTTCTCAAAAGATATTTTCAACTAAAAGATAAAAAATAAAAATAAAATGGGTCAAACCAACCTTATATTGGCTTAGGCCCAATCAAAGTCCACCAATAAATGACTGCAACTTGAATTAGGCCACTCCAACTTGGCCTAGACCCGCCTAATGCCCGGGTCTATTCTCAATTACAACCCTCGGCCACACACTTTATAACCTCCATTCATACCCCACCCTTAATGAAATATCATTATCTCTTTCACAACTCATTGTCCCCACTTAAATTCCTAAATTAAAAACTCATTTTACTCCAAACAAATCTTCAAAATTGGTCTTCTTTCCTAGTGGTTTTAGTCCATTTCAACACAACATACAAGAGCGTAGAGTACAAGGGTATCATACACCCCATTACCCCATACCCAACACCTTAAAGTGGCATGAAAAAAGACCACACTGGGCTGCCAGCCGGGATAGAGGTAACAGGAGAATAGTGACACAAGAGAGGCACCATACCTGGTCCGTGAAACGGTACTTGTTTGTCGTACGAATCCAAAACCTTGCATGTTCTTTTGATGGTATGATGCCATCCCACAGCGAAATCTAACATAAAAGAAACATTATTACACGAAGGCATTTGACAAGAAACAAAACATTTGTTTCAGTAACATGTAACAACACCAGACCTTAGCCTCACAGGCAAGGTAATGGTCAGCCGCAAATAAGAGTGACACAACTGCTTAATTAGATAGAAGTAGGAGAAAAAGAAGCAATAAATCTTTAAAAAGAACAAAATGAAGTATCCATTAATTCTAGAACAAATTATACCATCTCCACAATGCAAGTCTGCAAACTAATCTCATTGCTTTATAACAAGTGTCTTCCAATCGGGTTTTCAAATCAAACAGCAGATCATAATTTTGTTAATTTTATGGGTTAAAATAAAAAAGTCACACTTAGGTTAAGTATTTTATAAATTGGTTTGAAATCATTTGGTTACGTTTGATGTCTGAAAAAATTAGGTGACAGAAACAGCTAACCATAATTTGTCATGCTATCTCAGCACTATTGAGTTGTCCTTAATGCCTTTTATACTTCAAAATAGATATTAATTGGTAGGGACCAGACCGTAAGCAAAAGTTTGGAATGGTGAACATGAGAAACAATATAGTCTGGTTGAACCTCAAATGGCACCAAACTACACCTGGACAACTAATAGGCCCGCCCAATTAGGCCCGGGCAAAAGCCCAGTAAAACCCAGCACAGAGAGCCAATGGGTATGAGTTGACCCTTTTTATTTTTGACCCAATTAAATATGGGTCGACCCTAAAAAACCCATGGGTACTCATGGACTTTTATCAAATCAATCATTCTTTAATATATTATTAACCTATCTATTAATAAAAATATAATAACCTTCATTTGATACTACTTATTCCCCTTATAACAACTCATATATAAAAATTTCATTTAAAATAGTATTTTTTTTAAACTATCCATTTTTAGGCAATATTTATAATGATGAAGTGTTAAAAAAATTACTTCTTTTTTTCCCTTGAAATGTAATTGAAGTATTAAAAAATAGATTAACATCAAATTCATCTTAATTATAAATTATTTTCATATGAAAAATGATGATAAATGTAAATATTGACTTTATAGATATTATCTACACTATAAAAATTAGCTCTATTATAATATGTTATTTAGAAGTGAGGATTTGATGAAGTGAGATATCAAACAAATTTCTTTAATAAATATTCGCTAAGATAATCTTAGAATTAGTATACATAGATATTCTAAACAAATAATATACATATATATATATATATATATATATATATATATTTAAAAGGCCCATGGGCCAACCTGCCCCGACCCGGCCCAATGTTGGTCCAGGCCCAATCAAGGCCCATTAATAAATAGTCGGGGAAGCCATGACCCAACACACTCCCGACCCGACCTAAGCCTGCCCTGACCCGCCCCAAATCCACCCAATGACCAGGTCTACACCCAACTAGAGGTGGCAAAATCATCAACATATGTGTTAACGAAATAAAATTCCCTATGGTACAGAACCATATAAAACTTATGGGTAGAAATTATATGACAACATATTCTTTGCAATATAACAAATATATATCGAATCACAAATGAATAAATCTACGAAGCAGTTCAAATAAAAAGACAACTGCAGCGACCAACTAAAAACATTTGATACACAGCACGGGTGAGCCGTATACCAGAAGTTCAGAACCCATAGCCATCAATCATTTCCTAATTTTCATTTGATGATGCAATATACAAATCAGGGGAACAGAGAAGCAGGTGATCAGATCCAAGGTAGAACAGAAAGACAAATTCTGCAAAAAAGGCCCTAAATATATTTAAATCCATATCAAACCCGAATGCAAGAAAGAAGAAGGTCATCTTACATGGAGAATAAATGTAATCAGACAAGAAAAATAGAGCACTGTTGTTGCAAGGCTCACCTGGTTCAACCCATTCTTCAGCGTTTCATATTCGGCTGCAAGAAAGACAAAGACCTGCAATAATGAATCATGTGAGAACAGACATACATTCTGCTAAGACATTGCATCAAAGCATGCATTCGAGCAATAAGTATGAAATTAATATAGATCATATTAGGTCCAGGATCAAAATTTATCTTTTACAGCTGCTACTCTCTTTTCATTTTCAAGGAGTGATTTTCAGGATTACATTCGGCATGGGCTTCTGCAGAATTTTCATCTGCAGTCCATTCAAGTCAACAAGTTTGCAACTGCCTACACAGACATAGGCAAGATCTTGACCATGGCAATACAACAACAGATCAAAAGGCAGGGTTCTGTGATAATTGAAGATCTCAAGAAGAAGATACATCATGTAAAGTACCTTTACACCAACTAAAACACTGACCCATCATGAAAGCCATAATGGAGCAGCATCTGAAACTATGACTCCCAATTAACAATGTTCTTTCCTGGTATTTAAGGTTGAAGACACAACATAAGTTAATCTTTATTTTGGATTTGCATGTCCTTACAAGCAAACCGAATGACCAGTCATAACTTCTGCCATAATGAAAAACTGCAAACATAAGCAAATTCCAAGCGCGCTTTAATAGCGATTGTTGATTTTAGTTCAGAACATTACCAAAACACAGGATGCAGATAATCTAACAACTCCAACAAAGTCATGAAACCTTTAGAAATTACCTGTTTTGTGTTCCAAGTAAATAGCGATTGCAAGTCTGCAGTAATGTTCAACGTCAAACTAGCCTGAAAAATAGATAGTCAAAATAGCTGAAACCACAAACACAATAAACCAAAGACGCTTCTTAAAAAAGATGCAAAAAAGGGTGACTGCCAAAAACAGAGTAAACACTAATCAGGACATAATTGAACCAAACACAAAATATCTAGAAACTTCAACCCTCCAGATTGAAGAAGCCAAATTCTGAATGAAAATGGAGATGGTAGAGAGAAGTCAGGAAACTGCCTATGATACTCTGACATCCCAAATGCAATATTTCTGCACCTTTACATTACTATAAATAAATAAATAAAAGTAGCAATAATAATGATACATGCTGAAGAAGAAATGGATACTCTCACCATGAGAGGTTAATATATTACTCTAATATAATTTAATTGGGTAACATTTTCCACTACATGAACAACTGTTGAAAAATATATATAATTAGCAACACACATCTAGGCTGCTACGTGAACATGAATTTCATATAATCCACATTGATATATACATCAAAATGATCAGCATAGACTAAAATGAGTATTCTCGCAGTTTGATTTCCCACAATTCATTTTCATATGCATGTTAAAACCCGCACTTCATCAAGAAAATAACAATAATCATATATGTCACTATGTTACAAAAGTTAAATGGGGAAACCCTATCCTATATTCCAAAAATCCACCGTATTAATTTTTTATATAAATCTCATAGTTCCTCAGCAATTCGTATCTCCCTCTCTCAAACAAAATTAATATTTCTTCACACTTTTCCTCCTAAGCTCATTTTCTTTCATCAAATCCCATTCTTCCTCTCACATAGCCTTCAATCTTCTTCTCAATTGCGCTTCTTTTAACCTAGGTTTTTAGTTCTTTCATTATTTCATCATTGTTAGTCACATATCATATTCCACTTCATCTTTCTCTAGTTCTGCATCATTGGGACTATGTATTTGCAAAAAACAAAGACCACTCCTATCAAGGTCCGCTTCTTCCATTCTACAGATAAAGTATTCTCATGGCGCAGTTATCTCTCATAATTGATCGGCGAAATTAGCTTGTAATTCATGAGAAACCGTTGAAAAGCAGAGCATGATTAGGGCTTGCATGCATGAATTCAATCAGAGATAAAGGCGCTTGCTTTTGGCGTATATTAAGCTAACGTCTGTCGATTAAATAATACCCTGAAGACTGAATGCATATTGATCAATATCCTGATTGATGGAATCCAAAGGCTTGGTTTTTTGTTAATTGTTTACTGATTTAGAGCCCCTTCGTGGCAGGACTTACAAAATGTCATTGATGATCAAGAAGACGAGGCTTGCTTCCAGAAACGCCTGTATTATAATAGTATCTTCATTTTCTTTTCAATGACCATCTCCAACCGCACCAGTCACCCTCCCCCCCCCCAAAAAAAGAAAAGAAACAAGAATCAAGTTCAGCTGCTGGTAGCGGGACAAAGAACTAACAGCTACGGGATGCTAGAAAGCAGTGCACTGATGCTTGCAAAGAGAGAGCCATATAGTCTCATTGCTCATATTGTCATTGGAAATCATCCTTTACAGGTAACCATCAATGAACCCTCCTAAGTCCTATCTGTACTTGGGCTCCTCTTTAGTGCTCTTTGGTATTGGGGTAATAGAGGTGGAAATTATACATCTTATATAATATGTATGGCATGACAAAAACCTTTAAAAGGAATACCCATTTAGTCCAAGCAAATACTGAAAATCGAAGTAAAGTACAACACAATATTTACTATATTACCCTCGTGTGGGGATGAAACCTTTGAAAGCATCTTAGATACTCAGGCATTGACAGCAAATTACAGCTTTAATGCAAGTAATATGGGAAGGCTCACAATTCCTTTTCCTTCTAACGCAATAAGCCAGCATGACACGTGAACAATAGGACATGAAGCAATGAGAATGCTTAACAATTTGTAACATGGAATAATCCAGCATACTCAATTTCATCTCCGCATTGACAACCCCAATTCATCTGCAAAGCTATAAATGACGGATCTGCTTAGTTAATTGCCATTCCGATACACTATAAATTCTGGAATCCAAAGAACCCAAAAGAAATATCTCGCCACGTACAAGAGATTAAACCTCCTCTCGCAAAACCGAACATAATCAAAGACAATATACGCTGAAGGGACGAAGCACTGTAACAGTAATTCGATAGAAGAGAACGTTATACATATTAGCAACTAAAACAAACTACCTCATCGTTGCCATCAGAATGTTTCTGAAATCTGTTGATATTCAGCACCTGCAGGCAGTATTCAAACACGGATCAGAAAGAAAACAACAAGATTTCAATCTATAGATTTGTATGGATAAAAAGAGAAACCTCGACTTGAGCGAAAGGAAGCGGGGAATTGAAATTATCGGAGAATGAAGCCATGGCGCACATCAGTGCTAGCACTGTAACTCCTAAAGTCAGTAGGGCGTTCGCCCTGTACCCAAAAGAATGCATTTTTTTTCTTCGTTCCAATGATTCTTGGTCAACCTCTCTCTCTATCTCCGGCCGAGATTAACCGTGCTGGTAGGGCGTAGGAATCGGAGATATGCTGGACTTAAAACGGGGGCTCACGGTCGGAATTTTCTCGGACCAGGAAAGAATACGAATTCTTCCAGGTCGAATAACATAGCAGAGTTCCGATGAATTCGCAGCAGCTAATAGTAATATTCCGTCGGTTACGTATTAGCTTTTTAAGTGCATATTAAAAAAATGTTGCTATTAAACTTATTTACATTACAAAAATTCTTATAAATTCAATAATATGTTTTTATCATAGCCTTTATACATTGTTTTATTAATTAATAATCAAATTATCAAAAATATATTTATATAAAGCCGTAAAGATATATCGGTTAAAATTAGTAGAATTTAATTAAAGGTTTATCATTAATGATATATCAGTTAAAACTCGTAAAAATATATGTAAAGAAACATAACCTCTCTCGAGCGATGCATGGATGTCCCTAACATCCCTCCCTCTCTTCAACCTAGGTCAATGGAATTGTCGTTCTCCAACAACCATCAAAGATACCTCTCTTTCTAAAAAAGCTCAAATGCTTCATGGATAGAGGTGGTAGAAGTCAATATGACACTATTATGAAAGATGATCCTCCCTCCGAGAAGAACCCTAGGATCCCTGCTTTCAATGGCATAAACGGCTTTAATCCCTAGTTGAAAGGCTTCACTTTCGGTGGCCATTTAAATGTTTGTGTTCACAAGGTCATTTTGTAACACTTCCATAATTCCATACTTAAAATTTTTGTTTTAAAGTGTTAATTACGGAAGCCAAAACGCAGGGGTTCTACACCACATTCAACATAGAAGAGACAATCCTTATGCCTAGTCTATGTTGGGTGCAATGTAAAAGTAATCTCGTATCCAGGAATCAAGTGTTCACCACACTTGATTCCACCACGATACAGGATACGAAATAGAGAAAAGGAAATATATAGTAAAAATAAATGAATAAGAGTCCATAGAAAGATAGATATATTCATATAACCATACCCTATACCAAGACAATATGTGCTCACCAAAGGCAAACATATCAAGAGTAGAAATCCAAAATCGCCTACAAAATAAGGCGGCATCTGCTCATGAGAATGAGCAACACCCATAAAAAGAATAATCAATGAGCTGTGTACTGAGTAAGGTCACAATACAGATATAGTAAGGCTTCACATAGTACTTAACATCATATAGAAGAATGAATAGGTATAATGATTAAACATGGTATGATGCAAAAGAAGAAATATAGTAGAATTCTATCATTAAATATATTCACAGTCCATTTCTTATTTATATTAAGCTCGGGATCATACTATTCTTAATCTGGTACAATAGACTAGAACACCTCCAAGGGTAGAACGTGTTTGTTAGCTATTCCATAGTCGGTGGAGTAGACTCGATGCCTCCCAATTTAACATGCTCCTAACTACTATTCTTAAACCAATGAAACGGTCCTAATGGACATATGCATTTTACCATAGGTTGTATGTTATTAAAACTATTCCACCAATTGAGAATAGTATACAGGAGCATCTTGCTCTAGAGGTGTATGTTGCTATCGTTCCACCAGTCGAGATTAATGGGGTCCCTGAACTCAAAGTGAATAAAATCATGAGTATTGATCTTAATGCTATTACTCTATGAATTGGAAATAAATAAACAAGTTGGCATCAATGAGATTATCTTATGTGCACATTACTTTCTATTGTGATCTTATGAACTTGTATGACCTTTCTTATCTGTATTGTTGCCTTATTTAGTATATATCATACTGATCATCCTTCTTATGGGTGATGCTCATTTCCACAAGCAGATACTCCTTTTGAGCATGTGTAGGTCAATGAGGACCCTCTAGACAATTATACTGCTTGCAGTACTTTGATTGGGGTGGAGTGATTATATCTCGCGTACGAGGTTTAGGAGTCGGAAATCTATGTTAACCTATTATTTTTTTGAACATGTTTCCTTTCTTTTGCCATTTTCTCTCGAAACATTTACTTTATGCATCTTGGATTTCGTTTTTGAAGTTAGACTCCAAAACTCTTATGTTATTAAGTATCCTTGTTCTATTTTTATTATGTCTCAAATTATAGTTTATTTTAACCTTGTAATCGATGTGAGAATGGTACGTAAGCCAAACTTATGTAAATTACAGCGATAACACCCATTCATGTTTGAATTACATTTTCGCTAAAATGAACTTTTTAGTTATAAAATTTGGGGTGTTATAGATAGGGTATAGAAAAGTAGGAAAGGAAGAAGGAGTGGTCGTATGACCTTCTCATCAACAAAGGAAGGGAAATAGAGGGGAAGAGGGGAAAGGGTGCACATATATATAGGTTCATGGGGTTAGGCGTGGCTTGGGTAGGTGAGTGTGCAAGATACAATGTGGGCTATGGTGTAGGGGGTATGGAGGTGTTGTGCGTGGATGGGAATGGGACATGAGTACATGGAGAAAATGGATGCGCATGCCCCAAAGAGGAAAGGAGGAAGGGGTTGGGTTTTGTAAGTCGGGAAGGAAGGAGAGAAAAAAGAAAAAGGAAAAAGAGATTTCAGAATTAGGATTAGGTTTAAATTTAAGATTAGGTAACTAAGGTAAAATTAATTTATCAAACATTTTGGGTTAGGGTTAAGTTAAAAATAATAATTATCTAGAATTAGGACTAGGATTAGAATCAAAATTAAGATTAAGGAACTAGGGTAAAAATAAAAATATCAAATTCCTGATATTAGGATTAGGTTAATATATTAATTAATTAGGGTTATGATTGGATAAAATTTCGGGTATAACACATTTATTCCAATTTAGACGATGCTTAAAGGAAGGAAATAGAATATGAGGATGAGGATGAGTGAAATACCCCAAAACCGTAATTTAGAAATTATGGCCAAATAAGGAGTTATTAGAAAAATTAATTAAATAAATTATTTTATTAAAATAAAGGGAGTTAATTAAGGTAAATCAAGAGGAAACTAATAAAGAATTTAATTAGGAAAAATTAGGGTGTTTTGCTAATTAAAATGGAAGTTAAGGAAAATTTATTCAAAATAGCCCAAATTAATCTAAAAAGGAATTTAATCATTTTTTCTAAATATTATTAATTTAAATATTCAAAAATACCAAATGCCTAAAATATCCCAACCCATCTATTTTCTCTTTCTTCCTTTTTTTCCTTTTTCCTTTTTCTTCTTTCTTTTCCTTTTTCTTTCCTTTATTTCCTTCTCCTTTCTTCTTTCTTTTCCCATCTTCCCCTATTGGGCCGACCCACGCAGCCCAATTCCCCTTCCTTTATTCTCCTTCGGCACGGCCCAGGCCCGCACCGCCACCTTTCCTTCACCCGTCACCAACTGGTCCACCTCCTTCCCTTTTTTTTCTCTTCTTTTCTTCTCGGACCGCCTGGTCCACTCCCTTCCCTTTTCCTTCTTCTTCCCCAGCCCACGCAACCTGCAACCCCGTTCACTGCCGGCCACCACCGCATGTCGTCCCACCTTCTTTCCCTATCTCCCCCATCGTTTTCTTTCCTCTTTTCGACCCAACCAACCTTCTCCCTCCTCACTCACACTTGCCCCTTTCCCTTCTCTCCCTCAACCACCAACCCTCCTGCCATGGCAGAGACTGCACCGCCTACCACTACCGACTGGTGGTCCAGCCTCACCTGCCCCTTCTTGTCCTCTTATTCCTCCATTGTCCTCCATTTGGCCTATAAATACCCCATAGGCTGCCCCGAATTCATATTCTTTTTGCAGCTCGAAAAATTCCATTCTTTGCACCACCGCCCGATCAGATGCTTGTTCCATCGTCGCCTCCCACACAAGCGTTCCCTACATCACTCTCTACCAAACTAAGCCTCTCTCCTCCCTCAGTTTGCCTTACACAAGCCACCCCGACCGTGCAAAGTTCCCCTCCCGATCAGCCCCACTTCGACCCTCGCCACCCTTCACACCACCATCCACCGCCAATCTCACCGCAACCAACACCCTCTCTGTCCTCCAAAACAACCAGGGGAGCTTCCTCTACCTCCCCATACTCCCTCTCTCCTTGCCTCCCTCTCCTTCTCCCTTCTCCTCCCTCCACACCTCCGGCCACCATACCCGCCGCAGTGCACCGCCACCTTTGGCTGCACTACCACCTTCATTCCACCCCTCTCCACCCGAGGCACCCTCCACCACTTCAAGCACCCACTCATTCCCTCTCCTCTAGCCTATACCACCATCTCTCTACCTCTCTTCTCCCTCCACCGCCGCCGCCGCCGCCGCCATGCACGGTCATCGGAGCTTCCGCCATCCTTAGGTGGTACTCTAACTTTTCCAACCCCTAAACCCAATTTATACAATTATAGAATATTTTTAATAGTATTAATGGTATTATCCTTATTACTACTACTACTTAACCTTACTTTAGAATTTTCCTAACCAATAATATTATTATTATTATTAATGGTCTACAACTTTAGTATTATTATCATTACTATAATTCTTACTACTACTATTATTATTATCCTCATTATTATTCTTACCGTTATTATTAATGCTAGCTTTGGCCTATTATTATTACCTTTATTATTATGGTAAATGTTTGAACCCTTATATTATTATTACCATTTCGGTTATTATTATTATTATTATTACTACTACTACTATTACTATTATTATTTCCATCCCTATTACCATACTTGACCATATTATCACTAAGGTTACTACCATTATGATTATTAGGACCTTTATTAGTATTATTCTTAAGATTGGAACTATTATTATTATTATTATTATTACCTTTGTCATTATTGTTAGCATTTCATATATCAATAACCTTACTTTCACTACTAACATTATTATTATTAGTATCATTATGGTCACTACTTTTATATTACTAATATCACTATTATTATTATTACTAGGGTTTGGGGTTGATACTAGTAGTATCACTACAACTACTACTATTATTATCATTAGCAATGTTGAAGCTATTACTTTTAATAATATGAATATCGCTATAATTACTTTAACATAAACCATTGTAGATAATAAGACCTATTTTGATTAATATTAGCATGATTAGCTGCTTTAGAGAATAATACTCCTGCTTTTATTTATAAAACAAATATTGATATTATTAGCCCTAATAGTAGTTTATGATAAGGGTAAGATATGAATAATGGTAAGTTTGGTAAGAGGGAGATTAACCTATAGTATGTCCCTCTTATAGGTGAATCAAGTTAAAACCCTAAGGAGGCGTAGGAGCGTGCTCCAAGTTCAATGTCGTACTAGGTAAAGATATGGTTAAGGTTTTTTTATGTGTAAGAATGTGCTATGTGTGCTGGTTTGATGGGTGTGTTTTATATTTTATATTATCATGTTACTGTGGCAGTTTGCTAAGCATGGAGCTAAGATAAGTTGCATATGTTTATGATATGTGTAATGTGATGTTATTACTTGTACTTGAATGGTGCTTATGTAATATTTCCCCTTATGACATGCATGATAGGAGGTCCCAAGTAGTATAATGTAGTTGTGAGAAAAATGGAAAAGAATGAGGAAAGTGAGCTGACTAGAAAATGGTAATGATTGCCTAATTATCTTATGACCTATGGGTGGATAATAAGAGGAATAATAGGAATGAAATTAAGGGAATGGATCAAACATGCATGGGAAGTCTAAGGTATACATGGGATGGTTAGCCTTTGCATGGGGATGACTTTTATGTGGGAAAAGTTGATTTGAGGATCGAGTAACGTGAGGGAAAATTTGTTAGGGTGATTGGATTCCATATGTGAAAAATAATACGTGGGTTGATGTAAGGATGCATGGGGGATTTGACTAGGGTTTTGGGAGGAAACACTAAGTGAGAGAAATGTGTAAGGGAGGAAAAATTAATGGAAATGGTTAGAGTGAGGATAAAAGATGGAAGTGTGTCACGTGGAGGAAAAGTGAGTCAAGTGAGAAGAATGTATTTGGGTGTTGAGTGAGTGACATAAAAGAAATGAGAAGTACTGGGGTTTTTGGGGAGCTAACTGGGGTTTTGGTGATCATGTATGGGAGTTGGATAGGGCGGTTGTAATGTCAATTGTGGATCGAGAGAAGTGATGGCTTGGGTAATAACAAAGAGTTTGGGGTTCATAGTGAGTGGGAAAAAGATTAAAGGAAGTCTCGGGATCATGGGTTGTGTTGGATATGTGTCATGTGGAACAGGTGATGGTAAGTAAGAGTGATGAATGAATAGCATCGTATTAGGAAATAGAGGTGCTAGAGTTTTGGGATGGCCAACTAGGGTTTCGTGGCCACATGTATTATATGGGAAGTAAAATTTAGTGCTTGGAGATGAATCGAGCGAAGTGATACATTGGAGGAGTATGAGTTGTAGGGGATAGAGGCAGGTCGGGCCATATAGGCCAAATTAGGGTTTTCCCAGAAGAAAACCCTAGAGAGTGATATTGAGTTGATTTAGAAATATAGAAAGTGGGCCTCGGAGTTGAGTATTCATGGAAATGAGGAAAGAGTGGGAAAGGATTTTGGATGTACTATAAGAAGTAAAAGTCCTAAGATATGAGACAATATTTTTGGAAAGCCGAGTGGGTCGTGCATATCTAGTCGGGGCTGTATATGGAATAAGATACAATAAAACACTAAGCACTTAAAGTGAAAGATTATCGAGCTAGGGCCTAGTGATGTTATATATATTATTCGGTCCACCGGCTATAATAGTGGTGCCCTGCTGAGTGATTCTAGTCCACCGACTATAATAGTGGTCAGTGCGTTCTACCCTGTGGAGTATTTTCTGTCCACTGGCTATAATATTGGGGTTCCCGTACTCTCATAGAATTAACATAAAAGATATGTAAGATAAATTATTAATATAAGTTCAGCCTAATCTTGTAAATCTAGATTATTGTCTCGTACGCTTTATGTGTTTATTCTCTTGCATGGCTTACTTGCGTGCTTCTTGCTGGTTTTACACATATGGTTACCTTACTCAGTACGTAGCGTACTGACCACCCATTTCATAGATATTGTTCATTCCCATGAGCAGAGGGCCCATATGAGTCTGTGCAGGTAGGAGATGCTATATTCGATGCTTACAACACTTATGAGGCATCAGGTGGGATTATGAGTTGAACCTATAATTAGCCAAGGGATCGAGAGTGATGTGGCCGGATTCTATCTTTCATTCATTTTACTCTGTATCGCCTTATTTTAGCCCTGTTTTATCGTATTGTACTTCATGTTCCTTTCGGAACTTTAATTATGTACTCCTTTAAATTGTAAAATTTTTACACGTACTCTGATTTCCATGTTATGAACTTTCTAGTTCTTTTATGAATTTTTGTTTTAAGTATTGACTCAAGTTTAACGATAATCCTTTTTAGCTTTAACACTTGGTACTGGAATGGTAGGAGTGAACCGGTCTGGTACTAAGTGTGGCGGTAATATCCCCAGAATTTACAGTTTTGTTATTTCGCTTCCGTTAAACCTTTTCATTAAACGAAATTTTTCAGTAGTGAATTTTGGTGGTGTTACAATGAGTGTACAGATAATTGTGTTCTTCCGAACATGGCTTGGTCCCAAATCCACCTCCCCGTTATAGAGAAACACTCCTTTCACAACCCTTAGAGGTATTGCTTGATTGTCAAGACGATGGGTCGTTCCTTTATCTGCATGACTCTTAGCCACAAACTACGTGATTTGTAGGGCATGGAGAGAACCATCAAACTCAATGAATTATGTAAAGGCTTCTTTGTTCTTAAATTCCAACAACAAAAAGATTACAATATGTACTTTCAAATGGTCCCTAGGTCATTGACAAGCAATATTTGATCGTTCATCAATGGTCTTCGGAGTTTCATGCATCTACCAACTCCATATCCTCCACTTTTT
The DNA here is from genome assembly GCA_030549775.1 of Tamarix chinensis. NCBI lineage: Eukaryota > Viridiplantae > Streptophyta > Magnoliopsida > Caryophyllales > Tamaricaceae > Tamarix > Tamarix chinensis. The sequence continues at coordinate 56,832,192 of CM060182.1, forward strand.
TTTAGATCCTTATACCAGAGCTCCCTATTAAATTCTATGATAACCTTGGTCTGCTTAGATCCATTAGGATTGTTGTGGGATGTTTCGTTAAAGTCGACTCTAAGACTATAGAATTGTTTAAAGGTAAATTCACAAGGTTAGCAATATAAATTAATTTTAGTAAGCCTCTCCACCCCGTGATCTATTTGATTACTATGTTGTTCAAGATTGAGTATGGAGGAGTAAATATATTGTAATTTGAATATGGATGGATTGGACATGCTAGGAAAAATTGTCCATCTCTTATGCCAATGGGTGAGGAGCATAATGAAAATTCTAACACATTGAACTCTAATACTCAAGCGATGGGCCCTTTAGGAGAGAATGCTAGTTGTAAATAAGAGTAATCATTGTTTGGTGCATGGATGTCGGTCACCAATAAAGGCAGACACTAGTAAAATATCATAAAAGGAAAATATAAGTAAAATTTAACTCTTAGAACCTTAGAGGATTCAATGAAGAAACCAACCAACTTCATGGCCTCCTTGAGATATGGATCTCCACTAGAAATCGAAGACGAGTCCGCAGACTTATAGCACCAAATCTTAGTAGAGGAAATTGTTAAACAAAAGAATTTTGACCCGGTAACCAAGGAATGCAGTAGTAACTCCAAAATTATCAACATGGATGTAGACTCTTCCCATGCAAAGGGATGTGCACAAATCAAACTAATGGTTGAGAACCTAGTTCCCACAAAGTTTATCGCATACTAGCAATGAATTGTGCATAACATTTGAATCCCCACAAGCTCTACAATGTAATATCTAACAAAAAAAAAACTAAAGTTCCCTTAGAGAATGTTTGTAACATGATAGACTGAGCCACCAATGGCTCTAGAACTCGTGAAAACGATCAACTTGGCTATATAAAATATAAGAAGAGCCCTAATAGTAGCAACAATAGGTTCATGTGGAAAAGTAAACCCAGTGGGCTAAGCGAAAATTATTATCATGATAGGGGGCCATCCTCTATTAGCTCCCACCGCTTATTCCTACCCATGGACCCGTTAGATAAGTGTAATTTCTTGTTTTGCAATGTGAAAGGTATTGGAATGTCGAAATCTCATTTTCTAGATTTGGTGAAGATTCATGACCTCTTTCTAGTTGTTCAGTTGAGACAAATGCTAGTGGTGACACAATCGATGTGGCCATATGCAATCTTAGCTTTGTGGTAATTTAGCTGTGAAGGCTCGAGGTTTCGCAGGTGGTAAATGGTACTTCGGCAAAGTAATATGATCTTGACGATAACTTTGACTAATTCAATATAATTGATCCATACATAGGTTCATCTTAATAATGGACAAGAACCTTTTTGTGGTAGTTTATGCTTCATATCACCATGGACTACATAGTGAACTATAGGAGGACCCTACCAATATTTTTGATACTGCGTATGATACCCCACTATTCTAACATATTGTTAATGTTACATTTATGTGAAATTATTTTTAATCAAAGATTGTTTGTATCTGTTTAACCCCCGAGATGTTTTTAAAATGTTTTGTTTTGCTTGTTTAACCCTTCTTTTACTTTTGAGCTCCATAAAACATTTGTACCATTTTTAGCCATTGAAATTATTCCAAAGCATTATAATTTTATCATGTTTTAATTCTTTGTCTTTTTTTTTGGCTTATCTTATACCTTTTCAAAATTTGGGTAATTATGAGAAAATCATTACTTACTACCATCTATTAACCCTTACTCTTGTTTTAAACTCTAAAATGAGCGCTTTAGCAAATAAAAATTTACCAAACTCTAGGAATACTTATATTTAGGCATATTTAAGCTAAATATGTATCAAAATTGGATTTTGGTTATTTTTATAAATAAACTACTAATTTTAGACATAATTAGCCCCAAAACTCAACTTTCTCTACATGAAACTAATCAAAACTATCCTACCTTTGATCCTATGTTTATAAAATATATAAATAAAGTTGGGAATTTATTTTTCTGACCCCTGTACTGTATAAATTATTCCTTCCATCCACTTCAATTTTTTATAGATATCTTACCTTATAGTATTAATTAAAGTAGCTTTATTAGTTAAATATCTAACTTAACCATTTTTTCTTCCAATACTATGCCCCCGTCCATAATTTTCATGCCCCTGAGATCCTAGTAATAGTTTTCTTAAACCATATTTCTTCATCCATTTTTGTTGCAACATTTCTTGATTTTTCTTCTCATATCTTGATGTTTAGTACCTAATTGCTTTCCTTAAACAATTTAGTGTTAAAATATAATAAATTGAAGATAAATTCTATTAATCTATTACTTAATTTCATAACTCTAATCCAGGCAAGTGTAATATTTTTATCCATGATTCTTTCTTTTCTTAATTTATTTTGCATTTTTTATGGTTTTTGATATTTTTGTTAATTTTTTATGCAAGGTTTCCAAGAGGATGAAAAGTGGTGCTATTGGGCTTATTTGTGTGCAATATTGGATATAAGAGTTTGTTAAACTAAATTATACTAATAATTGATAGAAATAAAGATGTTAACATGCTTAAGTTAGTTCAATTTGTGAAAATAGCCATTTTGGCATTTTTTAAGCTATTTGACTTCTTGGTTGCTTTCTATTTTTGTGTGTTATTTTATGTATTTTGATGTTTTCGATGGATTGATTAGATTTTTATATGTAATTTCATATATTAAAATTTTTGATTTGGGTTTGTATAATTAAAGTTATGAGTTAGTTAAGTTTTAATATAACAAAGGATATTTTTGTCAATCTACATGTGTGCTGCATTTTTCCTTCAGTTTTATGTGTTCTAATTTGCTTATATGGTATTCAATAGGTAGTATGAGTTTTATGAGTTATATCATCATATGCTAGGAGTTATGCTATTTTCTTTAACCTAATTGACGACCAACTCAATCTTTGGCTAATTGGTTATTGGGTAATAAAATCACTCTTGACGACATCATTAAAATGAAAGTGAAAGAGAGGTAGTTGGTAAGTTTTATAAGTGGCCATTGATGCACAGCTATGCCTCTCATCCTAATGGTCATGTGTGGGTTTGATGGCCTCCTCTTACGTGGAAAGTTAATAAAATTTAAGATTTTCCTCAAGGTATATTATGTTAAATCAAGTATCTCCCCACTGCACAAACCTTCCTAGGCGGGTTCATCTATGTATATAATGAAGGTAGGGGAGAAAAGATCTATGGAACTGTCTCCTCAATCAACATCCATAAGATAAACCTATTTTCTTAATGGGGTATTTTAACGTTGTGTTGCATCAAATAGAAAAGATACAAGGGAAACTTTGAATGAGGAAGATGTTGAGAACTTTAGGGAGTGCCTTAATTCCCCAAATATGCGGGATATGAAATTTATAGGTGTTCACTTAAATTGGTCTAATAGAAGTGCAGTTGAACACAAAATATGGTGTAAGTTTGATTGGGTGATGGGCAATGTTGTTTGGGGCTCAATGGCCCATGTTGTAATACCTCAAAATTTTAGCCAACCTTAATCCCAGGTAATAAATATCGTAACTTAATTCTAACATTGAAACTTTTATTCTTGCTATTTTACCCTAACTTTCTGACCCTAAAGCTTAGCTTAACCCTATTTTTTATTGTTGGGTTATTAAAACTTTTTTTCTAACCTAAATCTAACCTCAGACAATTATTTAATTAATTTACCCTAATACCCTAACCTAGATTATTTTAATATAAACCCACTATCTTTCATTTTCTTTACCTTCCCTTATTATATGTATATATTCGCCTCTTTCCTAGCTAGTCATCTTATGTGCTTATTCTTGCATGCATGTTTCTTTTTTTCCTCTTTCTTTCCCATCTTTTCCCAGCCCATACACTAAATTTGGTGGATAAATGATCATTACGGGAAGAGTTATGCCTAAATTGTGAATTTAGGGTTTTAGGGAAAAATAAACATATCAACCTTTGAGAATAGTCTTGTTACCTGTATGTTGAAGTCTCGATTGAATTAATTGTGTTTTTACTCATAAACCAGCCATGAATAAAATACTAATCATTTAAAGTGAAAGATCATGTGAGTTGGGCCGAGGTGTTTATAGGTCCATTCCATCGAACAATAATAGTGACTCAGATGTCTTGTCCTTGAGACATGCTTCAGTGTGTTCTACTGGATTAAGAATAGTGGATCCCTATACTCAACGTGAATAAGAATATGATATGAGATAAGTAATTGATAAGGCACTAATTATTTAAAGTGAAAGATTGTGTGAGTCAGGACAAGGTGTTGGGTCTGTTCCACCGGATGATAATAGTGTCTCAAGTGCTTCATCCCTGAGAGGTGATTCAAACCGTTTTGCAGGTTAAGAATAGCGACTCAAGAGAATTTTACCCCGAGAGGTGTTGGATCCGTTCCATCGGATGATAATAGTGGCTCAAGTGTGTTGTCCTTGAGGGGTGCTTCAGACTGTTCCACCTGTTTAAGAATAGTGGGATCCATAAACTCAACGTAAATAAAAGAATGGATCATGTTATATTCTCATAAAAAAATTCGGTCTGATACTTACCTCGTATGGATTTTTATATCTCACATGTATGCTACTTTCCGTTGTGAATGCTTGAAATTATATGTTTTCCTGTTTCGACTATATTGTTACCTTACTCAGTATGTAGCGTATTGGTCATCCTTTGTATGGGTACTACTCATTCCCACGAGCAGAAGACTCTAATGGTTTTGTGCATATCTTTAAGGACCTAGCTGATGATTTCATCGCCTTTGATGCATTGTATAGGGATGAGTGACCTTTATCTGTATTGGGTGTTTTGCAAAGAGTAATGTTATGTGGATACGACTCTTTGATCCATGGTACCAAATGTGTGTGTATTTTGGATATTATATTAGGAGATAACCTCCAACTCATCTTTACATTATAAATCTCCTCCTCTGTTTTACTTGTGATAGTTTTAGCCTTATGATTGACATGATGATGGTATGGTAAGTCAGACTTACATCGATTATGGAGATAACACCTAGTATTTTGGTTTTAAACTTCCACTGTAAAATAAAATTTTTTAGTAGTCAATTTTGGGATGTTACACATGTAAAACCCCAAATTTTGTGATTATAATTTTCAACATTTAGCCTTTTATCCGAAACCTGACCCTTAAATATTAGCTTAATTATTTTTTTAACCCTTAACTTACAAAACCTGATAATTTATTAAATAAAATTTATTCCAATTATTTTATCCTTTTTTATTTAAATCCACCATAAACCGATAATTTTACTCAGATGATTTTTCCAATTGGATACCCTAAAATCAAATCAATTAATTTTCTCTTAACCCTAAATTTAACCTAATTCTAATTCTAACCATACATTTTTTTCTTTTCCCCTTTCCTTTCTTCTTCCTTCTTCCTTTTTCTTTCTTTTTTCTTTCTCTTCCTTTTCTTTTTCCTTCTTTTCTCCTAGTCACCACCTCCATCCCAATCCACTTATTTCTTATTTTTTCCTTCTCTCCCCTGGCTTACCCAACCCAACCCATTTTCTTTTCTTTATTTTCTTCTCCTTTTTCCTCACCCAAACATGCCCCTTTCACACCACCTCTACGCCCCACACATGCCCCATCACAAATAGCCCCTTGCGCATGCTAACCCTCATTTCCTCTTATAACCAAACATAGCCCCTATATTTCTTCCCCCTCTTTGCTTTTCCTTTCATTTCCCTTCCCTATTGTTATGCACCATCCTTCCCTTTCACCACCAACCTATTGTCCTTACCTCTGCATGCCAACCACTAACTCCTCAACACACATCTGCCTTACCTACAACTTGCCAGTTTGCACCCTACCCAACCTTGTGTCGTCCTTCCCTTATAATGCCCATGCATGAATCATGCACGCCATCCCTCCCTTTACTATTATAGTCAAAACAACCTCACCTTCCTTTCCCTTACCCCCTTTCACCTCCTCTCCTTATTTTGCATGCCAATCACCTACCCTCATGCACCTCTGCACCCTGCCTTTCTAGCCTGCATTCGTCCCATACCCTTCCTTTTCAAACCAGCACTACCATCCTAATCGTTGACGAAAATATATCCCCACCACCACCTCCAACCATCTGCTCCCTCTCCATTTTAGTGCAGCTCTGCCTCAGCAAACCACCCTCAACTGCTAAAGCTAGTGCACAACCATCACTACCACAAAAACCCAACCACCTCTATCTCCTCAGTTGTGCCCCATGCCTAGCACCAACAATGTCAGTAGTTTCCCCCTCATTGCAATGCCCACTACCACCTCTCCATCCTTGCATATCACCCTCCACCAAGCAGCTAACACCACCAAATCTCTTTTGGCCGAACCACCATAGCCTCTCTCCCCCTCCCTATCGTGTTAGCACCACCAATCCCCGTTGACCTCTCCTTTTTTCCCCACACCCTTATCTACCCTATATTTGCCTCATTAGCCAACCAACACCAACTTCCCAGACCACACCACTAGCACCTCCATCATCTCACCACCACCTTCCTCCCTTGTTGCTACCAACACATCAATGACATCACCACGCCACCCACCGATCGTCGCCTCCACCTAGGCATCCTATTCCCTCGAAGCCCAATGCCTAACTTAAGATGCATGAGCAACGTGATAATTCATTTATTTATTTTTACCTTATTTTAATATTAAGGGTATTTTAGTAATTTTCTATTCAATAAATATTTTAATAAAAATATTATTTTATTAGTTATATTAATTTGGTTAATGTAATATTATTTTTAGGTATAAAAGTTTGATTAGCGGAGCCTAATAATCTTAGTAGGCTACTAATAAATTTGTGTGTTTTGTTGGAAATTGGGTAGTCTTTATACTCTAATAAAATATTTAGATATCATATGATAGTACATCAGGGGTTTGATGTATAATTTGTAATAAGCATGTTTATTATGTTGTGATTATTTTTCTAATAATGATAATATGCAATTTGGTAAAATAAAACATGTTAACTTTTGGGAACTATTGTGTGTAGGAAATGCATGTTAAAATGGTTAAAATGGTGTAAATAAATTATTCATGTCATGTATGCCCAATATGATAATTCAAGCATGTTTAGGTATATTTTTAATATAAATAATATTATCATGTACCATAGGGGCAACTTGATCATTTAAGTATATTGTGATATTTAATTCGATAAGAATGCCTAATATGTCTCAATTATTATTGAGCATGAAAAAATGTGATTTGATGTTCTAGCAACACATGTTAGGGTTTTATGTACAAAATCATGTATAAGGATAAAATGATCACTTGCCATATCTAGTAATTTATTTGCATGTTATATAGTTTAATTATTATATTTTAGTTTTTTCACGACAAGTTAATAAATAAAATGGAATTACTGTTTCAAATGGATGATAATATGGATATTTTGGCCTTAGGGGCATTATAGTTAATTTCGGCCTAAAGTGCTTAAGGGTGAATAATTGATCATATGATGGTCTTAGTAGATTTCTAATATTGACTTTGGTATTAACCTTAATTATGGTTGTATTGGATGTTTGAAAATTAATAAAAATGGTTGAGAATGAAAATTATATGGTATCGTGGTCATCTTAATAAAATACTAATACTTAAAGTGAAAGACCTCGAGATTGGGAATGGTAACTCTTTAGGGGTAACTATCCTAAATACGCAATTTAGCCTCTGGTTGATTATGGTTTTTTTTGCTTATGTGTTTGAGTCCCTCATCCAATCCTTTTATCTTTCTCTATTTAGCTCTACGTACTTATAGAGGGTATGCATACTTATAAATTAGGTATTCCTGCTAGTAGGGTATTGTGTTATCTTTGTGTGTCAATACGACTACGGTACCTTAGTATCATTTGGTTGATAGTTGGTAGGATATTGTATTGCTTTGGTGCACTGGTATGATTGGAGCACCTTAGTGACTTTGGGCTAATATAATATCTTACTGAGATAAATAGAAATAGAAATGATTATTATTGAATTGGTTGGTAGTAGACTTTGTGCCTACCTATAGGTTGGTACTAGCCTTTATGCCTATATGTGGGTTGGTAATAGCCTTTGTACCTATTTGTGGTTTGATAGTAGCCTTTGTGACTACTTATGATTTGGTAGTAGCCTTTGTGTTTACCTATGGTCCGATAGTAGCATTCGTGCCTACCTATGGTTCAGTAACAACCTCCATGCCTGCCTATGTTTGGTATTATGCCTTTGAGCCCTATATGTGATGTTATGGAATTTTATTTGATATTTTGCCTTTGATCCTTACTTGCAATATTATTGATGTTTTGGATGTGAGCATGAGATGTATTTTATGTTAAGATTGATTATAATCATTATTTTAGAGAGCATCTTTTATATGCTTAGTTGGTAAGTTCATTATGTGGCTCTGATGGTATTTGTTTATTCGATATGATTATTGTATGTGATCATCGCATATATATTTGATGGCATAATAGGTTATTCAATATCGTTGTACTGAAGGGTTCCTTTTTATGGGCCCCTACTTATTCAACGGGCAACATACTTCTTACCACTAAGCTAGTGAAAGGCTACATCATAAAGATCTTATCTCCTAAGTACATGATCAAGCTCAATATGCGAAAAGCCTATGATACTGTGAACTGGGAATGTGTATAGGACATTGTGTTAGCTTTAAATTTCCCTTATGCTATCATCTAATTGATTATGAGTTTTGTATGTATAGTTGGGGTACTATTTACGCTTTAATGGATCTCTCAAACATCCCTTTAAAGCAAAGATAAGCCTCTGTCAAGGTGATACACTCTGCCCCTATCTCTTTGTTCTTATCATAGAGTATCTAAATCGAGTAATGGGAGATTTGTGGTCTGATCCCCAATTCAAGCCTCATCCTAAATGCAAAAAAGGGATGCTTGTCAATATTATATTTGTGGATGGATTATTATTTTTCCACCATGGAAATGTCTCATCAATTGCATCCATTTAAGCATGTTCCAGCATTTTTCTGGGTTATCAGAGCTCCAACTTAACCATTTGAAGAGCAATATTTATAAGTGAATTTGTTCCCCTATATGAAAGATACCAAATTCATGACATGTTCTAGTTCCCCAACAGATCTCTCTTAGTCATGTACTTTGGAGTTCCTCTTTTTCTTTTTTCTAAAAAACTTTCTCACAATGATTTTAAGGAGTTGATATAAAAATTCACAACCAAGATTAAATCCCGATAGTCAAAACTTTTAAGCACAACGGGAAGAGTACAACTAGTACAATCTGTTCTCTTTGGACTATAAGCTTAGTAGAGGTTGTTTCTCGTGCTTTTAGAGAGAGAGTTATTCAAGATATTAATACCACATGTCATTCGTACATTTTACGAGGTGTTTGTATGTCCAAAAAAGATTCTATTGTATGAGATAAAGTCTTCCAACCTAAGCAATAGGGTGGACTAGGTCTTGTGTAATCAAAAACTTAGAATCTAGCTGCTTAGGGTCGACTGCCTTGGTGGCTTGTTAAAATGAAACAAGTTCTATGGGTCATAAAAGTTCATGCATACTATATAAGATGAAGATACTTTTATACCATGCATTCACCAACTACTTTTTCTTAGAATATTTAAATCCTATTATATTTGAGATCAAGGTTTGTTTCACTTTTACTAACCTTATGAAATATAAGCAGCGTATGCCACTTGGTGCTTATTATATTTCTCAAGCTTACGATCCAATGAGAAAGAAGGAATATATGGCACCATGGTGTCGTGTGATTTGGAACTATATTTTAATTCCCAGACACAAGATCCAGTTACGGGCCTTATGGCTTGCAATCCAGAAATAACTCCTAACGTGTGATAGGATGAGCCATAGGGGTCTCAGTAGATCAAAACTATGTAGCTTATGTGACACTAAAGATGAAACTCATGCTCATTTATTCTTCCATTGTTCTTTCTTGAAAGACTTGTGGTGTCTATTGACAAGGCATTTTGGAAATATTTACTTGATTATTGATTGGCAACGTGCGCCACATTGAATGATTAAAGGGGGTAACGAATCTGTGATTTGAAAACATGCATTGAGAGCTTTGTTTTCATCGTGTATTTACTATATTTGGATGGAGAGAAATGCCATAACTTTTAGAGGAATAAGGAGAACCATTCACTGACTTATTTGAACCATTGTAGGGATGGCAATTTTCCCCGCGGGTTTAGGGCCCCGTCGGGTTCAGAGAGAGAATCCTGGGATCGGGTTCGGGTTTAGGGATTCTTAACGGGGATTTTTTCAGGGACGAGGTTGGGGACGGGTTTGGGGTCCCCATCCCCAAACCCACCCCGAATATTTTTTTTAATATTTTTATATAATTATATATATATTTATAAAATAAAAATTGAAAGTATAATATACAAATAATGTTTGAGGATCGGGGATAGGTTCGGGAATTAGGTATAGAGTCGAGTTTTGGGGATTGGATTGGGTTTTAAGGTCGTGAAATAAATGAGGGATGAAAAATAGATCAGGGATCGAGTCGGGTTCAGGAATTATTTTCCTTATCGGATTCGGGGATGGAGATGGGGTGACCCTGACCCGCCCCGTTGCCATATCTAAACCATTGTCCTGGAGTTGGCAACAAGAGTTGAGTATTTGGCTAATTATAAATCTTTTAAAATTTGTAGATAGTCTTTTTTGAGGTTTAGATTGTCTTGTTTATGGTTTTCCTTTAAAGTTATAGTTTGTCCTATATGATATCTATTTTAGTCTCGTTGGTTTCTAAAAATATTTTTGATCAATACTACATCACACTAATTACTTACCAAAAAAATATAAATAACGAAGGCATATGGTAATTTAATAAATTTACTTATTGCTAATGTTTTTTAATTAATAACGCACAAAACTAACAATGATAAATTAGTACTTCAAATCCTAAACTCTATATCCTATCATAGATCATAAATCTAATTTTTATTTGACTTTAATAGTTGCAATGATAATCCTGTAAGAATAATTTTGATTATAAAAATAAATCATGAAGAAAGATAATTATCTAATAAATCTTTTTATTTTGATTTTACTAGTATATATATGAAGGCAATAATGATATATTAGAACTTCCAATCTTGTACTATAAGAAATGTTATATTTTGCAATAAGATATAGTGATACATATCATTTTGCTACAATAACAATAAATTTTTGGGAAAAAAATAATTAGTAATCAAACTATGTCAAATCAAAATTAATTGTAGGGGTTACTATCTATCTTATTTGTTGTAAAAATATTAAATTAATATTTAATACAACAAATAAATTGGTAAATAATTTTATAATCAAAATGTAATTGCTTTTACCGACAATAATGATTAAAATAAATGAAAAAAAAATCAGCAAAAAGGAAGAAGGAAATTAATTCCCAAAAAAAAAAGAACCAGTCCAGTCGAAACCGGTCCGACCGGCTATGCCCAGTACAGCTTGAAAGTTGAAACGCTCTATAGTCCTTTTGCACTGAAGCTTGAGCTTATGAGGAAAAAAAAATTTAGGGTTATGATTTTCCGGTCATTCGTTCACTGACCCACCCTTTAGTCCTCCACCAGTCCACTGCTCGAGCACGGCTCAGCACCCACGCCTTCGACAGTTCGACGACGGTGTGCTTCTTCCGGTGGCGTCTGTTCTGGTTTGTTCTTTAGTTATCGTCGACCTCCTTTTTTTCCAGTTCGTATTTGGCTTTCTGCTTCGTTCTTCGCCGGCGGTCTCTGTTGTGTTTCCCTATTTACAGTCCCTCTCCTCTCCTCTCCTCTTCTCATCTTTCCTCGTCTCGTTGTTTCATTCTAATCTTTCTCTTCATCTGGATTATACGCTAACAAATTTATCGCCTTTTAATTTCAGATTTGCCAAATTCGGAGCTACGTCACTGTCTCAGGCGCCGGGTCTCATCTTCCTGGTATGTTATTTTCCGAAAAGTCTAATTTCTCCGTTAATTATAACCAATTTACTGTTGTGTATTGGTATGAATCTGATTTTAGTTTTTAGACTGACTTGCTACTGTTAGGCTTTTTAATTGAATCTGATTTTAATTGTTCGAACTTTTGTCTTGCTGATTTCTATCTTCCTCGCCATTCTCCCTGAGAATAATTGAAACCCATGGTTGAATAGAGGATTTAGCCTTGTGTATTAAAACTATCATACTGAAGTCATAATAATTCCACCGATATGATATGGAGTGCCCAATAATCCGATCTTGCCTAAATTGGAAACTGACTGCTATGAATGCTTGTGGCCTTTCTCCTCTTTTGTCCTCTTCAAATTCAAGGAAAAAAAAAGAATAAGTCTTGTCGGAAAAAAGCATCCCATCCATACGAGCATAGGTTCATAGGAGCAAATAAAGACATGGAATAGTTCTTGACTTAAACATATTTTTTCTTGTCCGCTGATGAAGCATATTCGGTTGAAAGTACATGGTAAGCACTCTGAATAAGACTGCACATGTATATTTGAAGTCGGCAATCAACAGAACATTGAGGGGAATTTGAATAGTCTTGCGTTGAATTTCACTTAGCATCCCAATAGTCTTTAGCAGAATAAACCAACGGCTTTGCATTAAATTGAATTTTGATTTCAATACAGTCAACAAAGGGCAATATGAAAGGTCCTGCACAGGTGTTTTTATATTGCATATTCAGTGTATCGTTTGTGGTTTTATTTGTAGATAAAGAAGGCATGATATACATTTCTATTTTGTTCATATTCCAAAAATCTTTTTTATTGAAGGGAAAATGTGACCTTTGAATACAACATTTATTAGTGGGTAAATTTAACACTTTAATGTAAAGGAAATATGAATGCCACAGCAGTGTTGCACGGGAACAGAGACGGAAAGAAACGCGGAAATGTTATTTCTTAAAAAATTAGGAAATGGGGATGACAAGAAACGATAAAAAAAAAAAAATTACACTCACCCACCAACACACACTCACGCACTCTCTCTCTCTCTCTATATATATATATTTAAAAAATAGACCAAATCTACTAAAATTAAGAGAAAAAAATAAAAAACATTCTAAAGCCACTATCTACCTTAGTTAATGTAAACCATTAATAAAATTTAAAAATAAAAAATAACATATGTAAATCAGATGCTTCCGGTACCGATTTTGACACCAAAAAGTTTCCGGGATGGGAAACGGCACCTCGTTGCCGTTTCTGTGCTTCACAGTGCCAAAGCTGTGAGTCCCAATAGGAAGTTGCATCTATAATTATATAAAAACGGATTTTTTTGATAGAGATTTTGTAGACAAAATTTTCCGCCGGTGGTAGCAATTATTGCTCATAAAGTGATTATTCAATGCAACCATTTGGTTTTAGTAATTCGTTGATGCAATTATGAACCTTGCCTTATATACCAGGGGACAATTATTAAATTACCTAAATTATATATGGGTTCAACAATTTTCAATAATTCATGCAAACCAAATGTTGCAGGCCTTCAATTCTTAATTTTTCTTTTTCATAGTATGTTAATTTATAGTATACATTAATATATATTGGGAATATAACATTAATTGTATTACATCATAAAATATATTATTATCTACTTAAAGTATTCAACTGGACGGTCAATTTATAGCCTCTTTGGATGCCTAATATAGTTAAATGGTGCCTCTTCATTTGTCTAATATACATTCATCGAAATCAAACCGCAGTAATAAATGCCATCCATTTGATTTTCATCTTTAGTTAGTTGATCATAAAAAAAATGAAAAAAAAAGTAAAAAAGAAAAATGAATAAAAAATTTAATGTTGGGCTATTATTGAACAAATCAGTCTTAGTCATGGTCAGTTGTATGTTATAATGTCCAGGGTTACACATCGTAACGGGTTGAAAAATTTTGATATGCGGTAAATATAGGAGTGAAATCCACAACAAATGTTGTCTTCTAGGAAGTGTTTCAAAATATCTAGCTAGATTATTTATTCTCTTATTCAGTTATTTTGTTATTTTTATATGTATTTTTTCACAATTTTGTGACTTTCTATATTGTTTTCCGAACTTATTATTCCAAAAATCATAATCACAATAGGTCAAACTCTATCCAAATGTCACTTATGATCCCATACATGGCACAGGCGAGTGCTACTAGTTATTATGAAAAGCTGTGTTTGTTGAGTTTGATAATTTTATTTTTGATGTTAATAATGAATTACTAAATGGCAGAAAACTACAATGTGATTATGATTTCTACCACACACATGCAGAGTGACACTTTTGATATTATATGAACTAATGCAGAAAAAAGGCCAAAATGTGAAATAAATAAATAAATTGAATGGCGGAGTTTGTAAACCGAGTTTTGATTTCCCCTGTTTTTGTCCATGTAAAGTATTAGCATCCCTCTCTATCAGTGTTTTGTAATAGTTTTGCAAATACTTTATGGCATGAAAGTTTTCTGTAATTATAATGGTGGCAACTGCCTCATTTCAGCAGGGTGTCAATATGAGATGAGATGGTAATGGTGCTTGATAGCTTGTCAGTACTACTAGTAAATAAATTAGCAATCATGGCTTATTTGTTATCATGCGTTTCATGGGCAGATAATCTCTTCTTCTTGGTCTGTGAAAGTGCTTCTGGTTATAATCGGATCCAGTTGATTTTGTATACTCATTTTTTTTTTCAAGCAGAAGAATTTGTTGTTGAATGGCTCCTCCATTCTATGTGCAAATAGAAACTGTATTTCCGGTGTAACTCTGATAAAGCTGGGAGTTTTGAAAGGCCTGCAGTCTGAGGTGAGGAGGGGGGTGGGGCTGGGCAAGGAAGCTGTTCAAGCAGGGGCATTTGGGGAGGATTAGGAAGAAGACTTATCATCACATAGGGGTTGTGGCATCATATATATGTATGTATGTATGTATGTATCTCCTTGTCTGTTGGTTCAAATATCTAGCTAGTGACATATCACAATCAAAATGCTGCAATATTTAATGCTTCTATAACGTGAAATGCTGCACATGCTCTGTTATCATCATTGTTGTTGTGTTGTATGGGGGGGTTACCATATAATTAAATATTGGTCCTGATATGCAATATCGGTCGATATATATGGGATTTTGGGTCAACCGATAGCCTAATACGTGAAATTGGTGATACGCGATGTGTTTAGAATATGACATATTTATTGGTGATTTATTAGTTATCTACTGATATTTGATATTTGCTATTATTTGATGGGGAAAAAAATTAAAATATAAAAATCATGCTGCAACATATAAAATATTGTTTGCAATACTCCGATACTGCAGTACTGGGACCGTGGTTTTATTGCTTGGGCCCACTCTCACCAGTATACTGCAAATATCATGTGCAATGAGCTCTGAAAGAATGAGTATGCATTTGTTTTCTGCTACGGCATTCTGCTTCCACTCTTTCTGCTTGTTTAAGATGTTTTGATTGTTGAAGTGCTTGTGGTAAGTGTATAATCGGATATGTTTTGGGAACTTTAGGATAAACCATGATTCCTGCTACACTAAAAGATGGAGGAGATTCACAATTGATAGTGTGCATGCATCACCTCTACAAAATCCTGAAATTGCTTTATTTTTTATGTTCTAATCTCTATGTATGCATCGGTTTCTTGGTGAAAAATGTTGGCAAAAATACTTAGCGCGAAGGGATGTGCTGGCTGATTTTCATGTGCAAGACTTTTTCCGAAAAAGAGGGGTTCAAATATGTGATTGAGTTCCGTAATTTAGGCATTTGGAATATGTTCAAGTGTGATGTGGACTGATATACAGACTTAGTTTATTTATTTTATGCAAATGCTACATTGTAGGATAATCATGTAGTGGAAAGCTTGGTAGTATGGGTTAACATATGATTTGATATGATATTACTGCTACGATCCTAAATATTGATAATTCAGAGATGAAATATAAGGACTTGGAAGTTGCATTTAAGAATGCCAAGAAGTAATTACCATTTAAGTATTTTGTTGGGGATCAATGGAGAGGAAAGGAACTGCACTATAGGTGCTTTGAGGCTGAAAACAAGTTGCTGCATTCTGTGGGATGTAATATTGTTTTCCCCTAAGTTGGTGATAGAGCAGAAATCTCTAGTGAACAGTGGTATTTTATTGATTGCACCAACAACGGCCAGAAGATGAGTTTGTGTGAGAGGATTATAGAGCACATGAGGAAAACAATTTGTAGGGGCTGATGTGGCTTACCTTATGGGTGCCTTTTGACTTCAACTTTCAATTACTTTAAGGTTGATCCAAGATCGCAATAAAGGAGTCGATAGATGTTAGTGTAGCAAAACGTGGTAACCTGATAGGAGAGCTTGCTTTAAGGAGAATGCAATTTATGAAAGTGAATGACTAATGGATATATATGGACGATTCATGTGTCATACTGACATACCTAGAGATTCATCCACCTACACCGAGCATGGAAATGACGATGATTTGTCCGGAAAGAATGATATTGAGACAGAGACAGATTATGGTGTTGGTAAAGCTGAGCAAGTATGCACTCAAAGTCAGAGGTGGTCCAGCCTACTGCAACTTGTCTTCCTCCACAACCACCACCACCCTGCTACCAATGCAAGAACGCCTCTTTCAAAAAGGCCAATGGTTTTTGAGCATAGTTATTTTCTCTATGTTTGTTTTTATTTTGTGGCTGAATATTTTATTTATGTTATATTTTGCTGGATGATATGGTGTTTTTGTACCCATGTCTTACATTTTGTTTGCACAATTTTGTCATATGGACAATCTATTGTGGCATTTGAATTTTGTTTGCATTTTATTTGGCCACAAAGGCAACAGTTGGATCCCCTATAACTTTTGGCTCCGATGCCGATTTAGTATGGTCCCAAATTTATGACCCAAGTTATGGGGAAATTGGGGAGTTAATTTAATGTGTCTAGAATTAGGGCTCTTTTCTAGGGAATAACAAAAGAGAGAAAAGGAGAATAGTGTGGGGGTGGCAAGAGAGAGGTAGGAGAGACGAGAGAGCTTGGGAATTACGTTTTTATCAATTCTTTAAATTGCTTGATTACTGAGGCTGAACCTCTTATTTATAGGGGAACATTTGTGGTATTAATATGCGTCTTATAATGAAGACCTATTAAGCCCGAATTACAAAACCCTATTAATCTAAGGCCTGCTAAGAATTAACATACACCAAAGTGTGCGACTCAATAATAAGACCAAATCTTGTAGACTGGAACTGAAACTGGGCCTAGGCCCAATGGATCAATGTGGGCCCTGCCCGTGACCCAGTTCTGTGAAACTATAGATCAGACTGTGGCTAATAATTGCCTAGTGTTTTTAAAACCCATTGCGAGAAGCTCCTTGTCTTGCATAGTTATATCTCACATATCTAAGCCTCTAAGTTCTTACAAAAACTAAACATTTACTATAGATGAGATGGAAAGGAATAGATTTATATGAGATGGGAGGAATAGATTTATATTTCTATAATTGAGCTTAAGCTTCTCTCTCCAACTTGGTTGTTTTCTATAAATTGTTCCCTCGTGTATGTTCTTTTTAGTTTATTTCCTTGGTTTTTATTTCAGGGTTGACGTTTACTAAGGATATCAGTCACACAGCCACATATTATATCAAAGATGCTAGTAGCTGGTAATGATAGTGAAAATGCATTGTCTGTTGCTGGTCCAAGGCCGATGGAATGGTCTGCTGTTCCGTATAGTATTTCTCAAGCACCTGGTCCGAATGGAAGACAGAGGACTTCTAGCTTGGAGTCCCCAATTATGTTGTTGACGGGTCATCAGAGCGCAGTCTACACCATGAAGTTCAATCCCGGAGGAAGTGTCATTGCTTCTGGTTCACATGACAAGGAAATATTTTTGTGGAATGTTCATGGTGATTGCAAAAACTTCATGGTTCTAAAAGGGCACAAGAATGCTGTTCTGGATCTTCATTGGACTACTGATGGATCACAGATTATATCAGCCAGTCCTGATAAGACGCTGAGGGCATGGGATGTTGAAACGGGAAAGCAGATAAAAAAGATGGCAGAGCATTCCTCCTTTGTCAACTCATGCTGCCCTGCTCGCAGGGGCCCACCTCTTGTGGTCAGTGGATCAGATGATGGAACCGCTAAACTTTGGGACATGCGTCAAAGGGGTGCCATTCAGACATTCCCAGACAAATACCAGATCACTGCTGTCAGCTTTTCAGATGCATCGGATAAAATCTACACCGGTGGGATAGACAATGATGTGAAGGTATGGGATATTAGAAGAAATGAGGTGACCATGACTCTACAGGGACATCAGGACATGATAACTGGTATGTCATTGAGTCCAGATGGCTCTTACCTCCTGACAAACGGCATGGACTGTAAGCTTTGCATATGGGACATGCGTCCATATGCCCCACAGAATCGCTGTGTAAAAGTTCTGGAAGGACACCAACACAACTTTGAAAAAAACTTGTTGAAATGCGCTTGGTCGCCTGATGGAAGCAAAGTCACTGCAGGTAGTTCAGATCGGATGGTTTACATTTGGGACACTACTTCAAGGCGAATTCTGTACAAGCTCCCAGGCCATACTGGTTCTGTGAATGAATGCGTCTTCCACCCACATGAACCCATCCTTGGATCCTGCAGTAGTGATAAACAAATATATCTCGGGGAGTTTTGAACCACGTTATGCAGGTAGCAATACTAGCTTGACGACAAGCACCGGCAAGAGGAGGTGTCTTAACTAGTATCTTGTAATCTGTAGTCCTGTATGCCCTCCTGCTTCGTAGACGCCCACTAGGTGGTCCACTGGATGTCGAGGTTTAACAAGTCGATGTTAGATTGTTCATCTATGTGCTTGTGTGATCTGGTTTGGCTCTGTTTGTTAGACTGGTCCTGACGGCAACAGAGGATATGTATTAATCTTGTTTATTGTAGTTCATCTTTGGATTTGCGGATTTTGCTATAATCCATTTTGGGTTGCCGTAATTTGCGTAGTTAGAATCGATAACATCAATACTGCTTTCTGTTTACTCGTCCTGTCTCTCTTTTCGCCGTGTGTGATGTTGCTGTGAACTTTCAGAAATATGCGCTAATGCCTATGACAGGCAGGACGGGAGTGCCCCCAACACCTGGACCTTGAGCGCTAAAGAAAGCGTTCCACTTGATATTCCTGCGACCTCCTAGAGTAAATTGACCTTGTCAAATTGAAATAGTGAAGTCAGGCATGACCAATTTGATGTTTCATCGTCAAAGTAAGCACACTCAGAAACCATAATTTTCTTTGTGAAACCATAATTTGTCAAAGTAAGCATACTTCTCTAATGATGTTATCAAGACAATGTCGGCGACCAAAAAAGTCGAACAAGCAATCCTTGATTATTTTTGAGTTTGACATCTACCTGATGCGGACCGTGCGGTGATGCCAGTGTTAAAATCTTCATCATATTCGGTACTAAAGATGGTCAGACTTGAAAGTGTTCTACTGTAGTATGATTTTGTAGTTGTAAACTTGTAATCAAGCTTCGTAACGGGTTTTTTAGTAGGGAAAGTGCAGTAAATGATGTGCAATTCCTATACTATATCAGCTAAGAAATCATTGATGTTTCATTCTTCCTTTCTTTCAATTGATTTTTTTTATTAGTGTTTAAGTCAGCTTTTATTATTATTGAATTCTTATTTTAAATTTTTTATACAAATTTTCACCAATGTTATCTTAATATTTTACTGTGATTATACTCATATTATATCAAATTTAAGTTCATCTTTCACTAAGTAATATAATAATAATAATTATTGATCAGACCGGAATTCTATTAAAATATTTTAGAGTCTATTTTATTTTTTTACCATAAACTAAAAAAAATTGTCATCAATCATAAAAATGGTCATTCACAAGATAAATATAGTTAATGTTTCATTATACATAACTAGATCTTTTGCCAAATTGAACTAATAATTCACCATCATCAACCTTATTATTAAATAAGAAAAATAGTAAGTAAATCAATTGAATTTTCATTAGTATTTAAGTGATCTTTCACATACATTAAATTTATATTTCACCATTCTTATTATGGTTTTTCATCATTATAATTTGATAATATCTTACAGTTTTTATTTAAACTTTTATTGGTATTGTTTATTTATATTTATCTGAAACTTAAACAATATTACATTTCACAATTATTTTTTGAAAAAAAAAACAACACCGATCTTATTCTATTTCACCAGTTCTATATGTATTTTTCACCGTAACTACACATATATTTCACCAAAGTGCTACCTATCTTTCATTGCAACTAATTAAATTTAACAATTCTTTTATAATTTTTAATATTTCACCATTGTCTAGTTGAAATTTTACCAATATTTAACATATCATTCATCATAGTTCTTATACTATTCTTTCGCTAACCTTAGCTTAATATTTTTTCATAATAATACTCATATTTCATCAAATTTACGCTGATATTTCACCAAGTAATATAGTAAGTATTATCGTTGTTGATTAAACTATTCTTCTAGTAGAATACATTTAAAGTTTATCTAATTTTTACCATAAACTACATAAAAATTTTCATCAATAATAAAAGTGATCTCTTACAAGGTAAATATAGTTGGTGTTTCACCATTGATCTAGTTGCTCAATGTTCAACAAAAAATGATCTAATCATGCACCTAATTGATTTTACTAGTTCCTAAAAATGGTTGATTTCAAGGAGAAGAATAAAAAGATAAAGAAGACAAGAAATATAAACACATTCTTAAAGGTTTTAATAAATATCTAGTGAGGGATGAAGAAGAAAAACGACGTAATTTTAAAAGTTGTTCATACTATGCGGATCGTATAATAATGGGGACAAAAACCATATATGATTGGACTAATGTAGATCTAAACAACACATTAGATAAAAACAATAATATCTGATGTGATGTATAATAGATGCAAAAGAATCTCACATAATATGCACACACCCACAATAAAATATACGCAACTCTCAGACAGATATGTCACAATAAAAGTTTTGATTATATTGAAATGACAAACATCGAACAAGAAAAGAAATAGTGCGAAACTCTCTCTCCAATCTACCTTCCCACCGATTACAATTAAGCGGCAAAATAGTGTGAATGATAATATCTGACTTCAAAGAAAGAATAATTGAGCCAACAATATAAACATGGATAAGCACTTTATGATCATCTCCCTTAGCTGAGACATTTTTCTAGCGTGACTAGTAGTAGAAAGGAGTTAAGTAATATTAGTGCTGGTACGGCCCCATGAATCATACAACAAACATGCACAGTTTTAGTGTTGAATACTTGAAATGCACCAATATACGTATCCAATTTTCACTCTTATTACGGTTATATATTTGCTCAAGAAGGTCAGGATGTGTGACCATAAAAAACAGAACCCTCTTCCATAGGTTGTCTAGCTAATGCCACCGACAAATTTCGAATCAATATTTTTTATTTTCATTTTTTGTTCTGCCATAAATTGTCATGAAAAAGAAAGATACCTCCATGACCCTTTTCTGTTGTGCAATATTCTTTGCACTACTTTTGTAATCCAACTTCAAAGACCTAGTACCTCCTCTTTGCTTCTTACTTTTTTTTCTTGATTGGTTCTTACTTGAAATTCTTTATTTATTTAAAAAAAAGGTGCATAAAAGAAACTCTGATCCATTAAGATTATTTCGTGTCGATCTAGGTAGGAGCATATAAATACATACAATAAGAAAGGTGGGGAATATGCAACCCTCACATTCGGAAGACTTTGCCTCTCTTGAATTTTCCTCCCATGATACATCAAATAGCACAAGAGGAGGTGACCGGGAGTGTTTAGGAACTCAGCCACCGACAATGTCCAAGGACGAGGAACTTCCCGATAGCTACTTCACTTTCCGGAGTCCAAATAATCTTAATTATGCACGAACGGTACAGATTTAATCAAATTTATTAATGCTAGCAATATAGTATTATATGAAACAAAATTAACTATATGTCTTTAATATGTACAACACAATTCATGTGCAGGTTGTAGCAGAATTCGTGGGGACGTTCATATTGGTATTTAGCATATGTGGGGTAATTGCAAGCATCGAACTTATGGGAGTAAAGCTTGGGCTTTTGGAGTATGCATTCACAGCTGGTTCTGCTATTGTTGTCATTGTTTTTACTATTGGCTCCATCTCAGGGGCGCATATCAACCCTGCTGGTACCATTGCTTTTGCCGTCTGGGGTCATTTTCCATGGGTCAAGGTACTATATACATACATACATGCATGCATAATACACACACCACCAAAGTCTATTCCTCGTTGATTCCTGCGGCCCAAATATTGAGAAACAAATGATGTTATCAAGAATAAAAAAACTATTTACTTTTATGAATTCCAAACGTACTAAATTAAGATCTTTTTTGTTTTTTTTTACTCGCCTGATTGATTTGATCTTTTTTTTTTCTTTAAATAAGAAGTTACAATTACTATAAATATAATCTTATATTTCCTGATCTAATATATTTTGATATGAAAACAAGACGACGATAAGATCACTATGACAATGCATGACATAATCGGATGAAATTGACTTCGGACGCTTACATTTTGATATGTAAATGTGTATATATAAAGGTTCCTTTTTACGTTGGTGCACAACTGTTGGGCTCTATAGTGGCAACATATATGGGAAAGCTTGTTTACGGAGTTAAGCCAGAGGTTTTACTCACACAACCTATTCTTAGTACCGCCTCTGCCTTTTGGGCTGAATTCATAGCAACCTTCATCGTCATATTCCTAGCAGCATCATTGGCCAGGGATGCCAAAATTGTAAGTCAAAGACTTACATCTTTCATCATCTACTTATCTTATATATGATATGTATATTATATAAAGTAGCCAGTAATCATTTAAAACTTGATGATTTCTGCAGGTGGGTCAACTCTCTGGCGTTGTAATGGGTATAGCCATTGCACTTGCTGTACTAATCACCGGGTACTTCAAGCCTTCAATTATTTCACCCGTCAATTTAATGATGCTTTCAATTTATGTACGTTTTTTTTTCATCATCACACAAAACTCTCTCTCTCTCTCTCTCTATATATATATATGTTGCGGCAGGCCTATCTCAGGAGCATCAATGAATCCAGCACGATCCTTGGGGCCCGCGATCGTGGTTGGGAAGTTTGATAGCATATGGATTTATTTTCTTGCTCCAACGGCTGGTGCTATAGCAGGAGTATCAATGGTTCGTGCATTATGTATTCACCATCAACCTCCTCAAAGTACAACTTCTTCGCCCATAAATAATCTGTTAAGCTGCCATGCCATTCAGACACAACAGCTCTAATTGATTTGATTGTAAACAAATTTAGTAAATAGGTCTATTTATATGGTTGGATGAAACCAGGAGGACAGGCAAATCATCTCCCAATAAAAAGCTTATCAGGAAGGCAAGATTGTGGAAATGAGGTGTAGATTGTATAATCTCTTTTATCTTTCTATTTCTATCAGCACTCAGATCTGAGTATATCCCCGTAGAAGCAAAACTAAGAAACATAAACAAAATATAATGGCAATCATCGTACCGAGACAAAAAAGAAGACCCATAACCAGCTCGACTCCATTTAAATATATAAAATACAAATGTTATAATGAAACAAAATTAAAGATGATGGATATTCTATCCAGCACTACACTATTGTTATTCATTTTACTCCAACCATGACAAATCCCATAAATCCAGCGAGAATCCTATCATTTTAGACGAAAATTTTAATCTTGCAAATAATTTAAACAAAACTAACAGGTCAAAAAATTATTGATATCTAATATAAAAAATATATAGAAAGAAAATGCAAACTGCATAAAATCAAGAAATCTGATCGCACATATCTTTAATTTTTTGCTGCACCGGCTTCATATATTAATGCGTCTCTTTATTCCAAGATCATCTGAAGCAGATCTGATGGTACTTGGTCGAACCCTCTAAAATCGTCCTCACTCATCAGCAGTCCTCCTTGGCGTCTGAGCAGGCTTATTTTGGCCTCCCTGGGAAAATTGAAATTATTCGACCAACATTATATATGTAGCAAACTAGTGGCATATCTACAGGAGTTGGAAGTAACACATAGAAGCGTACACATCAACCAGCACCAGAAACAAAAGTGAACAATATCACGCATCAGCGCACCGTATTGAAATCAAATTTTAAATAAGAGCTGACACAAAAGGAGAGACCAGGACACACTTATAATCAGTTACAGAAGAAACGGCTGAGATCCAACAACGTGCCAAGTGCTAGCATCACATGTCAAGTACCAACAAAAGCTATATATCAAGATTCATATAACACAAGCTATACATCAAGATTCATATACTGAACATTAAGCATCTATCGACAGTTATTCACCATTGCCTAACCAGAAACCTAACGGAGAATGCAGTTGCCTGTGGAAGAATCTCTGTCAAATCTATCCTATTTTACTAGTCAATATCACCAGAACAAACTTGAATGCAGTTGACAGGTTTCTCCTGTTTGCAATTTCTAGTTCATGGCAATGCTTCTCTCTTGTTCAATTGTATAAACAACTAAGTCCACCCTGTTCTCACTCCTCGTACATCAAGTGAATCCCTTTCTTTCCAAGAGGACTAGCCCACACCTAATTACAAGTGTTTGTGTAAATCCCTATCTATTTAACATGCTATTTGCAGACAATCCACACAAAAGACAATGGCATACATACGCCGACGTAAATAGTAAAGCTAGGTATGACGGTGATTGAAATGTAAATTCACTCACAGCTCCCTTTTGGGCAGTCAGTCTCCGAATTGATGGGGCACGTGCAATGGAAGAAGCTGCTGCTGCTGCTGCCACACGTATCCTGCAGAAAGAAAAATAAAATTATCATTACACTGTGATTCGTCTTTCACAGTTGCATAACTGCAAATCCAATAACCCAACGCCTTTGAGCTCTTGTAGTACCTTTTATGCACATCAACATATTCATCTGTCTCATCAACTATTTCCTCCTGCAATATGATACAAAAGTTGGTGAATATAATGTTATGAATCTGAACAAATATTATGAAAATTTTGCAACAATATATTCCTCACCTGCAAAAGTTCTTCAAAAACATCCTCTAAAGTGATAATGCCAATGACTTCACTATCTTCAATATCCTCACTCCTTACACAATTCTGCTGAAGGCCAGCTGTCCCATTTATAGGGGCAAGCTTTGAAACCTTTTCGGTGCACTTCTCAATATCAACGATAACATTTTCACTGGGCTTGGATAGTAAAGGAGTTGTTAACTGAGAATCCCTAGAAACAGCTATATTCTCAGACTTGTTTTCTGGGATGTTAACAGTAGGTAGCCTGGTTTTCCCTTTACCTCTGACAACTGCAGCCATGTGACTGCTACCCTTTTGGAACTCATTTAATATGTCATACAGGGGCATATCAGATGGAACCCTGCAGAAACTTAGATGTTAGCTTCTTATAAAACGTTCTTGAACTCTAGGAATTCAAACATAGATCCAAATCCAAACTCACCTAGGAATCCTTCTGATGGATACAGCACTAACTGGGGTTTCTGTCTCAGCGCGTACAGTGAGGAGACTTTTAACCTAGTGCCACACCGGGAGCCAATAATATGAAGACAATGAGAGCATAGCAAAGAAAATTGCAAACTAGATGTCTATACCATCAAAACTTATGAAAATATAATCAAGTAGGAAGCACCCACCAACAATAGGCCAATAATATTTTTTGGACTGCCAGAATAGACAGGCACACGACTGTGTCCTCGCGCAAGAATTTTTCCCATTGCCTCCCTGAGTAACAGAAGTCAAAGGAAAAAGGGGATTCCGGCATCACGCTGAGTCGCTGACTATCATGAATAGTACTAGATCTTACACTCAAAGATAAACTTTTAGATATAACTGGAGACATTAGATTAGAATTCAATCATGTCAAACTTTTAGATATAAACGATCATATCAAAACCATACCAGTCAAGTTTTGAATCAACATCCAAGGAAAATGTTGACTCAATAGGGGTCATTGCAGCCTCAGCAGTCTATTCATGAAATGAAAAACAAAGAGATCACTTATAAGGATCATAAAATACAATAACAACAAAATAACTAATACCCAATACAATCCAGCCACTGGCAGGGAAGGGCTGAGAAGGTCCAGACACATCAACTAACTTGTGTGTTGTTTCCCAATATACCCACAAAAACTTTTAGAATAGGTGATAAATAAAGAAAATAGTAATGATACAAGTCAGAATGGTATTAATAATACAAGACTAATTGTAAACAACAAATAATAAAAGCAATGAAAATCAAATTTGATTTTGAAGCAACACCATAAAAACATACAATCATAAGCATATACAAATGACTTCACAAACAAAGTAAATAAATGGACAAAACTACGTACGCATGTACAGTAATGAACTAGCCACCTTAGCAAACCAGAAAGAGATGCATCACTTTTAATCCTCAAGCTACCATATATAGTCTTTTACTTTGAGGTAAGTTGTGCGAATCCTCAAGTGACACAACTTCCTATCCAAAGACATCATTAAGCCCTAGAATAACCAATGTGATCACCTCAATCCAACTCTTATGGGTTGTTTGAATGGCGGTTAACCTAGGTTAATGGAGGTTAATTTTTTAGTTCACCCTGTTTGGTAACTTATTTTAGGACTTAACCTAGGTTAGGTTATGTTAAGATTAACCTCCATTCACTTTCAAAATGTTAGCCACCAAACCGGCGGTTAAAGGAGGTTAAGATTAACTTGTTCACAAATTTTGGCTATTCACCTCCATTCAACCTAAGACTAACAAGGTTATTGTAGGAAATCAAACTAGTCGGGTATCACCCATATCTATGCCGATATCTAATTCTAGGGGCTAGTTAGCCGATTATTATCTAGAAAATATCTCTTTATTTTCTATTATGAGTATCTCCTATTTTATAGGAGAAGGTTCAGGAGCTGCAGTCTAGTAGTATGCTTATATATATCCATGTAATCTCTGATAGATTTTTAATTAATAAGAGAGAAGAAAAATGAGAGATTCTCCTCCGTTTTCTCTTTAACTTCATGGTATCAAAGCTGTAGGTTTCCAAACCAAATTCATCTCACAACCGTTGCCTTTCTCATCCTTTTCAAAACTATTCCTATGGCCAATTCTGATCAAACCTCAGACAATTCATTATCTCCTCATGTCTCTATTCCTCAATTAACCTAGACCAAATCAGAAAATAGTCTCGTCCCCACCACATATCACAAGCTCAATGACCATAACTATCTCCAATGGTCCTAGTCAATCATGATGTTCATCATTGGACGAAGCAACGATGATTACCTGATTGGTGTAGCCTCTCAACCTGATTCAAGGGACCCTAAATTCAAACTGTGGAGGGCTGAAAACAATCTTGTCATGACTTGGTTGATTAGCTCAATGATACCTGAGATAGGAGAGAATTTCTCACTCTACAAAACATCAAAGGAGATCTGGGATGCTGTACAAGACGCGTTTTCAACCAGCGACAACACAGTTGAACTTTTCGAGGTGAAAAGTATTCTCCAAGATCTATGACAAGGAAAAAATTTTGACACTACATATTTGACAGCTCTTACTCGGTACTGGCAGCAAATAGATTTTTTTGAGACTTATGAATGTAAGTGTTCAGATGATTGTGTCAATCACAAGAAGATCATTGAGACCAAATGCATCTTCAAGTTTCTAATGGGTCTGGATAGGTCGTTAGATGATGTTTGAGGCAGAATACTTGGGAAAAAAACTCTACTAAGTCTGTGAGAAATATTCTCTGAAGTACGCAGACAGAAGAGTTGCAAGAGAATTATGATGGAACAATCTGACCACTCCTCAACCCTCAATGGTTCAGCATTGGTTTCAGCCAAGAATCACATGTATTCCCCAGATTCTGCAGCACCGGCTTCTCGAGGTATATCACAGAATAGAGACAGTTGTCTAAGAAGAGGTTGCCTCTGGTGTGATCATTGTAAGAAACCAGGACACTACAAAGAGACATGCTAGAAACTGCATGGAAAACCTCTCAATGGGAAGCCAAATCGTGTCTGTGAATCTAAAGGAAACACAACCATTACTGAGACAACTCGAAGTAACAATCAAGTGCCATTCACCAAACACCAAATAGAGCTGCTTCAATAGCTAGTTGTAAAGTTCATATGTTCAAAGATTCAAAGGCTAATACAACTGAGAATGATTCCACAAACAGTCCAGATAATCTTGCACACCATATTGACCAACCAGAACCTTCCTCCTTATGGATAGTGGACTAAGGTGCTCAAGCAGGATGGTTATCCACAGTCTCAAGCAGACCATACATTATTCATTAAACATTTCACTGATGGAATAATCAGAGTGTTGATTGGTTATGTTGATGATATAATTCTTAATGGGAATCACAAAGAAGAAATAGCAAGAATCAAAATATTATTATCCAGAGAGTTTGAAATCAAAGATCTGGGACAATTAAGATATTTTTAGGGAATGGAGGTGGCTAGATCTCGTAAAGGAATTTCAGTCGCACAATGTAAGTATGTTTTGGATCTCCTATAAGAAACATGTATGAGTGGGTGTAAGACAATTGGGACTCCTGTGGACCCCAATACAAAATCAATGCTGATAAAAGACAATATCAACGCTTAGTAGGAAAGCTGATATACTTAACTCCCACACGCCTAGAAATAAATTTTGTTGTTAGTATTATTAGCCAGTTTATGATCAATCCATCTGTGCTTCACATGGAGGCAGCCATCGGGATTCTCACGTACATTAAAAAGGATCCCGGGAAGGGATTAATGTTTAGAAAAACATGTGACAGGTCAATACAAGTTTACATAGATGCAGACTAGGCTGGATCCCCTATTGACCAAAAGTCTACATTTGGCTATTGTTCATTTGTTTGGGAAAACCTAGTAATATGGTGAAGTAAGAAGCAACATGTAGTAGCCTGCAGAGGCAGAATTTCAAGCATTAGCTCATGGCATCTGTGAAGGGATTTGGCTGAATCGATTGCTAGGTGAACTCAAGATTGATATTTCTAATCCTATTAGGATAATGTGTGCCAACCAATCAGCAATTTCTATTGCCAAAGATCCAGTTTACCATGACAGGACAAAGCATGTTGAGATTGATAGGCACTTCATCAGTGAGAAAGTAGAAGATATCTATCAGCCATGTGCCTTCTAAGCAACGAGTAGCAGATATCTTAACAAAGGCTCTGTTTTGACCTATGTTGATTTAGCTAAGCTCTAAGCTTGTTCTAACTAACATATATATCGCCTAGTTTAAGGGGGAGTGTAGGAAATCAAACTTGTCTGGTATCACCCATATCTATGCCAATATCTAGGAGCTAGTTAGTCAATTATTATCTACAAAATATCTCTTTATTTTCTGTTATGAGTATCTCCTATGTTATAGGAGAAAGTTCAAGAGCTGCAGTCTAGTAATATGCTTATATTTATCCATGTAATCTCTAGTATCTTTTTAGTTAATAAGAGAGAAGAAAAACGGGAGATTCTCCTCCATTCTCTCTTTAACTTCAGTAATCACCTATTCATCTAGGTTAGCCTAATAAATACCCAAACATCATTTTAAAATATTCATCACCATTCACCTACATTAACCTCAAAGAACCATTAATGTTCCTTCTCTACCTTTTATAATCTCTTAAGAGAATCTTCTAGCAACTCCTTGATTTTATCTTCTCGTAAGATCCACAATCAATGAAACATCATTACCTCAGCCACCATCGGCTGAATAGAGAGCGCTTAATTGACCAACATTCAGAACCAATAAGAATATTCAAGCTACTAGCCTCAAATTTTTTTTTGTAAGTTTGGCTGGTATCTTCTTGTTGCACCATATGCGTTTTTCTATTTCATCCACCCAACATTCACACAATGAATGACACTCGTATTGATTTCACCATCCCTAGTATAATAGACCCAAGATCTCTGAAATTAATCCCTCTTTGGAGTAACATTAGTCCATAAAAAAATCATGAGCATAATATATATACAACAAAGTATGCGTCGGTCAAAAAAAAGAAGGATCATGACATGAAAGAGCAAACATAATGTAGCAAGTTGCACTTGATTGTGTAAATGCCACATATATTCCTTCTCCCCAAACACCTGGGAACACATAATACGAAGCACAAAAAAGCAATTGATCTTTAGATTAACTTTCAATCAAGTGATGCTAATAGTTCTTCAATCATTCACATAGAACTTTGCACCAAGTTTCCTCTCAACAACTTAAAAAATAGTTTTCCACTGTATAATTATAAGACCAAGTAAAACAGAAAATTATCTCACACAAATGACTAGTTCTGGTATTCATATAAAGTGGAATACCAATATGTTTATCTACATGGGTAAGCTACCTTTTCAGTTAAATCTAGAGCCCCGCTGATAATTGTTGTCTCATCATGAGTAAGCTCGCCTCCTTTCCCAGCCTAGAACAGACAAAATTGAGCATATTACAGCAGTTAATCCAACAAAATAAAAATCAAACCAAGTCTACCCTACAGACAGTTATATAACAATATGATTATCAACAAATCAGTCTCAAACATCCTCCACAAATATGAGTATAATTTATGAGTTTCTCTGATGGCAGTCTCCATCAGTTCCAGCTTACCTCCTGCCCATGGATGCTCACAAGGGCTTTTAACTGAGCACGCCTAAATAATGCCTCATTATGCCCTAATACAAAATCCAGAACCTGACATCAGAATGATAAGGAAAGTTAGCACAAGATAGGCAGCCAATATCCAGATTAACTCAGCTAGCATAATAGGTGTTATGAAAGATAATGAATCATGATCATCTCCAACAATTTTCACAAGCCACTGTATAGCAATGCTTAAAGGGTCTGATTTCCAGCATTTGACTTTGCATGTAAGGACTGCTATGCATATGCGATCAACTAAATGAAATTTGAAAAATACATTGCAAATATGCTCCAAAAACCTCAACTAAATGCGGAACAATTCATAACAAACAAAACTATCCTTTCCCGTGAAAGAAACGAGCCGAGCCCGAGCTCGATAAAGCTAGGCTCGGTTCATTTTTTGGCTTTGGCTCGTGAGTTTGGCTCGGCTCGGCTCGGCTCATTAAAAGCTCGGTTCGGCTCGTTCGTTTAATTAAACGATTAACCATTTGCAATGTCTCTGCCTGTCACAGGAGCTTTTCATAGCTTTTCCATGGAATAATTAACAGACTGATATCAGAAGTAACCTGAGTCTTAATAGTCAATCACCTGAATTTATATACTTTGTTGTATAGAGACATACATTTTTCATAGTATCCAAAATTCTAGAGTGAAAACATGATCAATTGAACCAAAGTTTTAAAAATATCAATAATAATTAATTCCTCATGGATGTCATCCCTCAACCTTTTATCATGTCATGCCCACCAGCACCAATCTTCTCTGGTGTCCATCTCTGATGTAAGAAACTAACTATATTAACAAGATCTTATCTATCTTGACATGCATATTCTCTGTGACACTATACCCTGCTTGGCTTCAGCCCCTCTCTTTTTATTGCAAAGGGAGTTAGACTGACTGCAGCGATGGGACTGATGTCCTAACCAACAATTTTTTGGATGAGATAAGGCCCTCTTTAAGATTAATAAAGCTTGATACAAACTAATAATACTAATATAGAACAATTTGAGCTATAAAACAAACTAAGAGTAGCAGAATGTGAGGCCTCTAAGTCCATGTGTAGATCTAAACTATACAAGCATCAGAGGACCTAGAAAATATTCACAGATATTGAAATTGTATGTCCAGAAAAGTATTACCTATATTATGCAGAAGCTCATACCTTTCCAATGGGATAAGCAATTGGATAGCAAATAATCATCAAGATTCGCACAAGCCAGACGAAATTAGCCCCGACAGCAAGTCCATATCTAGTGCAGATCGCTTGTGGAATAACCTAGCATACAAGTCAATTCACTTCAAGAAACAAAACTTGTGGGACATGGATTTCAACACAAAATAATCAGTATTCGTAGTACGCATTAGCAAGAAACAAGCGTTCTTACCTCCCCAAAAGCCAGAACAAAAGTCACAGAAAGCAAAATAGCAAGAAACTGGTTAACAATCTTATCCAGATACAATGGAAGTGCTTCCATTGCACAAGCATTGCATAAAAGCAAGGTAACCAGCAACTGGTGCTGTTTCTGAACAACTGGAAGAATAGCAGCTGGAAAGAAAAATAAAATAAAATCGATGCACGTAAGTAAGCTGGGAATGTTAATAAAGCATACAATATACTTCATATTATAGAAACATGATGCCGTTGATAAAAATACATCATTTATGAGCAAGATTTATTGAACTCATTAGCTACCACACTACACTAGTTGAAAGAAGATTTGGCTAAATAATACATCAAATGGAAAGATCCATTAGCGACAATTAAGTAGGCAACAGTAACAGCTGTGGTCCAGTGCGAAGGTCAAATTTTGAATGAGGAAAAAGCTCGTAGGGCAATTCATGGTCGCATATGCTAGTACCAAATACAAACATGCCAAGTCAAAATTTCAAGTCTAATCATACTACGCAGTAGCCAACAGAACATTAGGCAATTTTAAGCAGACTTAATAGATAACTAAGGAAGTGTATGAATACGGAAGCCGATATGAGAAACGGAAAGAGATGTGGGGGCGGGGGACAGAACGAACCGGCTTGCCTCTTCTCGGCTGAATCGCCGCTGCGTTGAAGGATTTCGAGGTCGACAAGGCTAAGCGACATCAATCCCAACGTTAAACCAGACATTATACCGGCGAATAATACCAGAAACATCGAAATCCCAGCGTATATGAAGAACCAAACTGATCCAAATGCCACCGTTTCTGAACCCAACAGAACATCTCCTCCGCCTCCTCCTGAGTTATAATAATTACTTTTCGTCGCTAGATGTAATATCGCCACCGTGCTCAACCAATGCATCATTCCTAATGAATCCTACACCCCTCGCCTTCTTCCTCGCTGTAATGAATCCTAAGGACAGATGATACTGTTTGGTTTCTTTGGTCTGAGAACTAAACCATCTCAAGACTCCTAGTCTCTATGATGCAGATTGAAAATGAAAATTCTCACGCATTTTTTGGTTTTTACTCACTTCTCCTCAGATATTATTATTGTTTTCAGCTTTTATTTCTTTTTTCTTTTTCTTTTATGTGGAAAACGCAAACAGTTTCGAGATTTAAGGTATAAGGATATTTTATCATTTTTATACACTGTTATTTAGAAAACAATGGTTTATTATTTGACAAATAAAAGTCAAAAAATTAACTAAATTACTCTTCCCGCACTCCACTCAGCCTTTATCCTTCCACAACCTCTCATTTTTTTTTTCACTTAGCCCCCTCCTCATTTTCCCAGGCCTCCATTCTCTAATTTTTATTTTTATTTTTATCAAAAGTGGATTTCGATAGCCTGAATAACAAAGAGAGAAAGAGGTCCGTGGTCCTAAAGAACACAATGCAATACATATAAACTTTAATTAGGTAGGCATTTGGTATGATTTATCATTTTAATTTCTTGTTTGCATTCATAATATGATATTTTATGTATGATAATGTCAAAAATCTAAGCAATTTTCTCATGAAATTGTCAACTATTCGGTGTCAAACCCTAACACATTAATCCCCCACCTAATATTAAAATATCATACAATTTCTCATAATGACAAACCCTAAAGCAGTTCCCTCTTCC
Organism: Tamarix chinensis; assembly: GCA_030549775.1. Taxonomy (NCBI): domain Eukaryota; kingdom Viridiplantae; phylum Streptophyta; class Magnoliopsida; order Caryophyllales; family Tamaricaceae; genus Tamarix; species Tamarix chinensis. Next base: position 56,865,960 of record CM060182.1, read on the forward strand.
CAGCCTTACACTCTCAAGACTTCACCTATAGCTCACACACCCTAATCTCTACAATATACCTTAAACCCTTAACATAAATCCTAAACCTTATATCCTAAAATCTAAACCCTAGACCACGTACCCTAAACATAAACCCTAAGCCCTAACCCTAAACCCTAAATCGTGTGCAACTAAGTCATTTATCATTATATATTCTTATTAATGTGATCATGATCAAGTGATAATTAATTAGTCGTATTTTTTTTTTGCAGGATAGATGCTACACTTATCAAAGAATTTTTAATAACATATCAAATATTCACTAATTGCAATAATCTTGTGGCATGGATGCGTGCTATTGGAAGAAGCCATATGATGGTTTTAGTCATAAAAGGTTTGACAAAAGAAAACGGTAAGGGAGTTGGTAGGATATCACTTAGATGCGAAAGAGGATGTATGTAATAAGTCTATCGATAATGATAATGCATGAAATTTGTCTTCGAAGAAAATTAATTGCCCTTTTACAATTACTAGTGCTAGAAATACTAATGGAGGATGGAAAGTAGTTGTTACTAATGGAACACACAATCATGATTTTACAAATACCTTAGAAGGGAATGCTTCCGTGGAAAATTTGAAAGAAGAAGAAATGAAATGATCTTATCAAAAGTTGCGTCAAGGCATAACACATCTAGTTGCTTCTTCAAAAAGAGTTTATGGAAACTGTGAGCATGAAAAACTATATTTATAATGCCTGATAGAAGATCAGGTTGGATAAAAGGGATGATCAAATAACTTTACAACACGTCATGAATGTATTAATGAAGAATCATTATTTTTAGTAGCATCGTAGTGAGATAGAGTCAGATATTCTAAGTGAGATTCTATTTGCACATCCTATATCTATAAATATTTTACGTGTATTTTCTTTTATTTTAATAATGGATTGTACGTATAAAACAGATAGATGTGGGATATCTTTACTTGAGATTGTTTTATTAACACCAACCCAGTTAAATTTTAACATTACTTTTGCTTATATGTCATCCAAAATGGAATAAAATTATACGTGGGTACTTGAGAAGTTCAAGATGTTGATGGATCATACAATGCTTCCGACCATTATTCTCATTGATTAAGAACTTGTTTTAATTTCAGGGAACCTGTATTTTTGACCTCAAAGCATAGATTGTGCAGGTTTTATGTCAACAAGAATGTAGAGAAGAAGTGTGAGAAAACTCACGGTGAAGCATTTGCACATACTTTTATGCCCCTATAGAAAAATGTGATAAACCCTACAAATGAGGAAACATATAAAGAGTGGCTCTTATCATGAGAGACTGATTATAAAAATATTCTTAGCGTGATTTCTTATATAAATATGGTTTGGTTACTTCCAGATATAAAAAAAAATCATCTTTGCTTAGGTCCATCAGGTCTTACATTTTTGTCAGGGTTGATGACTTCTAACCACAAGGATACACTATTGAAGTAGCATGTAAGGTCGATCCCACATGGACTAGAAATTGAGCAATGGAATGGTGAAAACATCTCCTATATCTAGACTAACGATGATGTCTAACTCTAAATGAAAAGAAAATGTGCAAATAGAATACAACTATAATATAAGAGCAAGTAAAATTCAGTTAGAGGAAAGGCTAAGGTTCCAATCAATTCCCTTAACCCCATTGTGCTAGAATTTTAACCCTAAATCTCAAATCAAAACACATTATCATAAATGCCAAACAAAGTATGTAGTGTAATGCTCCCTCGAGCCACTACATCCTATTGTCTATTAATAGTCATCTATCTTTAGTATGAATGCAAAACTAGGCAACACATTATTATGTATCATATTCCTTTTTTTAGTTGTACAGGCTAACTAACGTCTCTCAACTTTGTGGTTTGATCTCTAGTTATACTAATGGATCCTACTCCGACTCATCTCTTGAATCTAGTCGGATTTCTCTAAATAATAATAGAAAAGTGATTAATTTTTCTATTATTAGTATTATCACAACACATATGATAAGAAATTATATTGTTCAGGGTTCAGATTCTCAACACATCTAGATCAGGGGATTTCCCTTCACCTATACACAAATAAATTAGCCAATCATGGCTTTCATTAAGCTCAACATCTTAAAAATATAGAATTAAATCAATTGAAAAACAAATTAAATTTAAAGGAAAAATACAATATCCTCTTTATTCAATATGAGGAACTTACTTTTCTATCCGTCCGATCGGGAACAACAAATTGAGATCAAGAGATGGAAGATTGTTGATTAATTAGGGGTGGGATTGGATTGGGTAATGCGAAATAAATAACCCTAGATCTATCTTTATTGCTCCCAAAATCACCTTCTTTTTGTTTATCTATTTTCCCCCTAAAAAAATTTAAAATATGTGATCGCCCATCGACACGGACGTGTCGGTTGGCGCTGCTTCAACATTGCGCGTGTTTCATATTTCATGCATAAATTCTTCATTTGACTTTATATTGATCTAATTTTTGATGCATTGGAAATCTAAAAAAAATTTATACAACTTTTATGCTCAACACTTTTCAAAATTTAGATCTTATAATGGTTGGATTTGCAAGTCTTTATTCCATTTCATAATTTGAGCACTTGTGTTTACTTTCATTTTATTCCAACTATTGCGTTTTAGATTCTTCTTTTTTATCCCATAGTCTCAAAATACCTACATAATATGATCAAGAATAGTAAAAAGAGCAAGTGGAGTAAATTATGAAAAAAAATCAACATATAATCACGCTAAATCTTCATGTTAAAGTCCATATGATTAACATAATTCATGCGTATCAAGGGTACAACAAATAGGTATGGAATATAGTTTATCGTTACATATGAATTTATTACTTATGAAACTTTTTACAGAGCAATCTTTTACACATGTTAATTTCTCTTAATAGGGTGGAAGGTGCTCATGAATCATTAAAGAGGTTCTTGGAGATATCGGTAGGCAGCTTCAACACTATTTTATTATAGATTCACTCATTATTAGACTTACAATATTGCAACATAGAGCATCTCTTGAGAGGCAGTGATTTAATGTTCCTCATCATGCTATTAGCACACTTTATACCAATTTGAGAGGGTATGTAGCCTTTTTGCATTGGAATTAATCGATAAAGGGTGCAGAAGAAGTAACAATGTGGGCACTAATGAAGTGGTATGTGGGTATTACATAGGCTATACGCATGGGGATACCATGTGCCCATAAAATCAACACTCATATGCATGATTTCATTCTTATCCCTTTATCATATATCCATCCTTTTTGGTATAAGCTTGATATAGATGACCCGGTTTGTCTGCCAACACCAATAGAGCCAATCGAGGTTCCACCTCTCATTTACTCAATGTTTCCATTGAAGTTGTTTTGAGCCAGCTACCTACAATATAAAATTAATTGGCTAGAGAAATATTCAATAATGTCATTCCTCATAGAACATCTCTAAAAGAGCCTCAAGAATAAAAATTGAGGGTTCATCCAAGGTAGAACTCTAATACAAGGGATCCTTTGAGTTGGGAGTATATAGATCAAAGCTATTTAAGTCATTCAGGATCAACTAAAGGTTGAATTAAGTCATTTTTGTGTCAAATATGTGGTTGAGGTCAAGGTCAAGGTTGTGGGAGAGATCGAGGTCAAGGAAAACAATCATCCTTTATGTCTAATATGTCATTAGGCCATATACAATTCCTATAATCCCATATATGAGGCAATTAAATCGACATGTAATACCATATATTTATAGCTAGTACAATGTGAAGGGAGATGGAAATTGTGGCTTTAGATCATTAGCATAATGTATGCTTGGAGATGAGAATGAGTGGGTTCAAATTCGTATAGATTTATACCACGAGTTTCAAACAAGGTGTCAGCTATATGAGAGCGTGTTATAATATTTTACGATTGATCAACTCCATAATATCCCTCGCTGGGAAAGGAAAGCTCCAATGTCACACTTGAAAGAAATGCCAGATATTGGTCATGTAATTGCCACTCGAAACAATGTGTTATCTGTATATTTGTCTCAAGCTAGCACTTCATCACTCATCACTTTCATTCTCATATACAAGTCATGGACAATGTAGAAGAGTTGATGAGGATGGTTGAGCCATGCGGGTTGAGGATGGTGGAACATTGAAGGATGACTGACACACTATACCACTTTACCTATGTCGTGGTTTAGAACTATCCTTGACTACCATAGGATCTGCTGATGGTGACTGACCCTTGTGACCTAATGAAGATGGAATCAATGCATCGGTTGTAAAGGATGACCAACCTTCATTGTATACAAATGTCGACATCTTAGGTATCTCATGATACTCAATAACAACTTGTTGTGGAGCTCCTTCCTCTTTGAGTTGTACTGGAGCTACATTTTCTTATAGATCTTGTACATCACCTTGTGGGGATTATCGTGCACATTTTTTGGTAAGTTTTATCCCTTTAATAAGGTTTTCATAATATTTTCTAAACACTTTATCTTAGCTTTTTTAGGTTTTTGTTCTCCTTCAGTTTGTGCTACGTAGAAGTAGTAGCTCTGCATCCCTTAGTCCTATTGGTTAATTTTCCTTGTTTACGACTTCTCCGCAATATCATGGATATGTGATGTTATTAACTAGAATATGTGATGTTAGTACCTATATGAGCAATGTCTTACAACACAAAGATATAAATATAAAATTAGGAATGCTTTCATAATTTAAAATTTTAAGATTTTGTTAGAATAACTTAAGACTAGATTTAACAATTTGAATGATTTTGTTAATTTATTGATTGGAGCTTGATAGAAGAAATTTATAAGTTTCAAAATTAAATATACACATTTACACAATGAATTTCAAGTATTCATAGCGTGGTTTACAAATACTAAATAAGTTATTAGAAAATGTTCCATAAAGATGATGCCAAATACTATAAATTAGGACAAAACATAATGTATAATAGTAACATATTAGATTAACTTAACATTAATTAGAATAAAAAAATAAACAACTCTCTAGGAATTTTATGGTGCTTAAGATGGATCTTGAGAAGACCTATGACCAACTCTCTAGGAATTTTATTTAGGAAACTTTGACCTTGGTTGGTCTTCTGTCCTTCCTATTCTACCTCATTACACTTTTTGTTTCCACTCTATGATTCATGTCTTATGGAATAGGGAAGTGTTAAGAGCTTTTAAGCCATTAAGAGGTATTTACTAGGGTGAATTTATGTAACACCCCCAAAATCACAGTTGAAAATTTTCGTTTAATTAAATTATACACAAGCACGGGGGGTGCTACCGCCATAATCAGCACAAGCCTGACCCCTAGCCAATCTCGCACCAACCACAAGTCTAAGAATAATTTCACAAAACATTTAACACACTTAAGACAAAGAACTGTAGAAATTTGAAATATTCATAAAGAGAAAATTAGGGTGCGTGATTAGAAGTCAATACAACCGGGAAACGGTTACATAGTCAAAGCCCCCAAGGGGATAGAATAATACAACATAATAAAACAAAAGTAGAAATGAGAAGAGCTCGGACTACATCTGTAACACCCCCAAAATTCACTACTGAAAAATTTTGTTTGATTAAAAGATTCAACAGAAGCAAGTAAAACAAACTTGCATTGAAAATAAGCGCGGTTACCAGAACCAATGCCCTGCTACCAACTTATAACACCTCCAAAATTTACTATAAAAAAAATTACATTTTATTAAAAGATTCAACGGAAGTAAGTAAAATAAACTTATGAATTTCGGGGATATCACTGCCGTGATCGGCATAAGCCCAACCCCCGACCAGTCTCGTACTAACCACAAGGCTAAAGAAAAATTGCCATCCATCATTAATCAAACTTAAATCACAAATTCATAAAAGCATTGAGACGTTCATAAGACAGAAATCAGAGTACGCAGAAAAGAGTTTACAATCCAGAGTACATAATTAAAATTCCTCAAAAGAGATAAAAGCTACAGTATAATAAACCAATTCTGAATAAACCGATACAAAATAAAGGAACATAAAGGGAAATACAGCCACGTCACTCTCAATCTCCAAACTAAGTCCAAGCTCAGCTCTCAGCTATGCTTGATGCATCATAAGCATCAATGGCATTGAAAACAGAACCTGCATAAACTCAGAGGAGCCTTCTGCTCATGGGAATGAGCAGCACCACTAAAATAGGTGGTCAGTACACTATGTACTAAGCAAGATACCCATAAATTTAAGGCTAACACACAAAGGCATATAACACTAGCATGATCACATAAACAACATACAATCATTATAGATAACTAAAGGCTAAGCTATAGTCCGAATAAATTGATTATTTAATTCTTTGATCAATACTCATTTTACACCATGATCTTTATCAATCTATGTGAGTACGGGAACCCCACTATTATAGCCGGTAGATTAGAAACGTACAGGGCAGAACGCACCTGACCACTATTATATGCCGATGGATCGGTCTCCAGGGCAATATGCTCGTGACCACTATTATGCCGGTGGATCGGTCTGGCCCCAACTCTCATGGTGTTCCATTGTAAGGACTTAGTGTCTTTTACATGTCTTATCATAACTTAGAGTTTGGTTTATTGAGCTCGGGATCCCCCACTATTATAGCTGGTGGATTGAAAACATACAGGGCAAAACGCACCTGACCACTATTATATGCCTTTGGATCGGTCTCCAAGGCGCCCCGGCATCTGGCCACTATTATACCGGTAGATTAGTTTGGGCCCGACTCAATAATATTCCACTTTAAATGATTAGTGTCTTACCGTGTCTTATTCAACAATTTTTATCCTAGACATGCATGTCACACTCCATCCACTCTTATCCTCCTAAGAGGGCCCATCCCATATCTTGAGACTCTGCACCTCCTAACGCACCCCAATATCCTTTCCTTCTTTCCCTTACTTAGACCAGAGGCCCAACTCTTAAGTGTGTGTGGGTTAAGGCCCGCTACCTTATGCCCTCCAAGTCCACTCACTACCTTACCCTAGGGTTTTCTCTTGAAACCCTAATTTGGCCTATGTGGCCTATCCTTCTTTGCCTCACGCAACTAAGGCTGCCTTAACACTCCACACATCATCTCCCTTAGATTCAACCCTCATCATTTCACTTTACGCCCCCAAACACACGCTTGACCATGAAACCCTAGTTGACCACACCAAATCCTAGCACCCTTCTTTTCCGCATGTCACCCATCCATTTCTCACCTGTCATCCTTGCTTTCCCATGACACCTATACTCACCCTACACATGACATTCTTTCACCCTCATCCCCATACTCTACTCATCCTCAAACATTTTTAGTTTCACAACTATCCCAAATTAGGGTTTTCCTTCTAACTTGAACTAGGTCTCCTGTGCACCCTTATACCAACCCTCGTAATGTTTTTCATCCAAGGTCTCCAATCACCCTAACAACTCTTCCCTTACCTTACTTACACCCCAAGAAAACTTTTCACATGTAAAGATCATCCCCATGCAGATTGCATCCACCCCATGCAAACCCTCAAAGTTCCCATGCAAACCCTAGAAACCCCCATGCAAAGTTCACCTACTCTTTTACTTTATTTATAGTCCCCTTTTATTTTTTCCTCATGGATCATGAGATAATTAGGTCAATCCCATATCCCTTGGTCAACTCACTTATCATTTTTTCCTTTTTTCATCCCTTCACCCTATATCATTACATCAAATATCCTAGCATGCATGTCCTAAAGGGCCACAACTCATAGTATCGTGAGCACAACATATACATATTATACACATGCCATGAGAAGGTTATATAAGCATACCTCAACTCCAAGCTGCACTACACATAAAATAGTTATAATAATCATAAGATACACAACATAACATGGTACATGGCATACAAAGCATACAAGACACATAACACACATAGGAGGCCTTAGTTTCATCCTTACCTAACACGACACTGGTCTTGGAGCACGATCTTACGCCTCCTTAGGGTTTTGACTAGGTTTACCTATAAGAGGGAAAAACTAAGGATTAATTTCCCTCCTACCAAAATTACTATTATTTCCTCCTTTACTCTAATATTAAGGCTACTATTATTAAAAGAAGGTTTACAAATAAAAATAGGGTTTTTCCCCTCAAGCTAGCCAACTAGGTTATTAATAGTCAAAATAGGTTCATGTTAAGGTATTTATAGCCATATTTATATTATTAAAGATAATAGCTTTAACACTACTACTAATAGTAATAATAATAGTTGTAGTAAGAATAGTAATAATAATAATAATAATAATAATAATAATAATAATAATAGTAATAGAAACCCTAATATTATTAAGGTTAAGGCTAATAATATGGTTAGTAATAAAAATAATAATATAATAATAGTATTATTAACAAAAATAATAATATTGCTAAGGATAATACTAATAATAATAATAATAATAATCGAAATAATGATAAGGTAAGGATTCGAATATTTACAAAAATAATAATAGTAATAATATACTAAGGCTAGCACTAATAATAATAATAATAATAATAATAATAATAATAATAATAATAATAATAATAATAATAAAAGTATTAATGATATTAATAAAAATAAGGATAATCATAATAATAGTTAAAATAGGGTTTCAACTCCTTTAATAATAACGGGATAATTATCCCGAGGCTACACTTAGTAATAATGAAAATAATAGTCATGATATCATAACAAAAACAACAATAATAATAAAATTAGTAATGATATTAATAAAAATAAGGATAATCATAATAATAGTTAAAATAGGGTTTCAACTCCTTTAATAATAACGCGATAATTATCTCGAGGCTACACTTAGTAATAATGAAAATAATAGTCATGATATCATAACAACAACAACACCAACAAAAACAACAATAATAATGAGGATAATAAAATAAATACATATAAAATAGATAATGATATCATAAGTAGGGTTTTAAAGGTTAGAGTACTACCTAGGGTTGGTGGTGATCGACAACACCGGCGACGGCGGCAACTGGGAAAAGGGAAGAAGGGTGGAAAGTAGGTGGTTTAGGATAAGAAAGGAGGATTTTAAGTGGTGGAGAATGCCTAGGTTGAAAGGGCTAGAATGATGGTGGTGGCGCAGGCGGCCATAGTGTGGTGGCCGAGAGTGGTGGAGAGGGAGGAAGGAATGACGAGAGGGAGGTAGGGGAGAAGGAAGATAGGGGAAGGTAGGGGAGGTTATGTTGGTGATTTTGGAGGGTAGAAGGAGTGGTGGTTATAGTAGGAGTGGCGGCGGATGATGGCGTGAAGGGCGGCGATAGGTGAATTGAGGTTGGTCAAATGACCAACTTTGCACAGCCAAGGTGGCTCGTGTAGGGAGGATTGAGGGTGGTGAGGGGTGTAGCTCAGTAGAGGGTGGTGTAGGGAGTAATTGGGGTGGTGGTTTTGGTGGTGGTGCTGGACGACGAAGGCGCAATGGGCGGCTAAACAGGTGGCGACGCACATGAGGGAGTAAATTTATGGGTTGAGAAAAAAAGGTTGAATGGGGGAAGTTAAAGGGTATTTATAGGCCATGGATGGGAAAAACAACAAAGGGGGAAGAGAGAAGGTGGACTACACACGTGTAGGTCACCGGTTGGCGGTGCATAGTCGGTGTAGGCTTGTAAAATTGCAAGACCTGTCAGCTCGGGAAGGGGGAGAGAGGCACGCGTGAGGAGGGAGAGAGAGAGAGAGAGGGTGTGATTGGGTGGAGAAGAGAGAGTAAACAATGGGGAAGAGGGTAGGGGTGGTAGGTTGGTGTGTGGCAGTGCAGAGGCCACGTGCCTACATCGGGAAGTGGAGAAGTCAAAGCGTTGGGGAGAGGGAAGGTCAGGGGAGAAGAAAGGAAGAAGAAGGGTGGGCGACCGGTTGGTCTAGGGAGAAAAGAGAGAAAAAGAAAGAAAGATGGATCGGGCCGATTGGCTGGCGAGGGAGAAAAGGAGAGGGATGCGAGCCTGGGCCGCGCGGGAGAAAGGAATGGGTCTTGGCCACGAAGGTGGGCTGACCCAAATCGGGGAAGGAAGGGAAGAAAGAAAAGGAGAAATGAGAGGAAGGAAAGAAAAGAAAATAAAAGAGGGGAAAAAGGAAAAATAGGCGGGTTGGGGTATTTATAATATTTTAGTATTTTGAGATATTTAAAATAATAATACTTTAATAAAATAATAATTAAATTTCCTTTTTAAGTTACTTTAGGATTTTTGAAAGATTTTTCCTAAATTCCATTTTAATTAGCAAAACACCTTAATTTCTCCCAATTAAATTATTTATTAATTTCCTCTTAATTTTTCCTTAATGAATTCCTCTTATTTTAATAAAATAATTTATTTAATTAATTTTTCTAATAAATCTTTAATTTTTCAAAATTCTCTAAATTAGGGTTTTTGGGTATTTCATCACTACCCTTATAAAGAAAGACTTCGTCCCCGAAGTCATCTGCTAATTGTTAGGGTTAAGGCCAAGAAGTTTTAAGCGGATAAGGCAAAACTGTCCCTAATAATTATACAACTATCCCCTTAAAGAAAAAGGGGGTCTTCTAAGGGTTGCTTTACCTGCAGCGAAGAGTTCTAGGTACGCCTCACACATGTCTTTCTCAGCTTCCCAGGTAGCTTCTTTAGTTCCATGCTAGCTCCATAGAATATTGAAAAGGGGCACTACACTCGTGAAGGTCTTCTGTAGCTTGGTGTCGAGGATTCGCACAAGTCACTCTTCATAGGTTAGAGAGTCATCTAGCTCTATCTCGTCCGATCGGATCACATGGGAGGGGTCGACGACGTACTTTCACAACTATGAGATGTGGAACACATGGTGAAATCACGCCAATTTTGGAGAAAGAGCCAACTGATAATCAACCTCTCCCACATGCTCTAGGATCTCATAGGGGCCGATGTACCTCAGGCTCAGCTTGCCTTGTTTGCCAAACCTCTATACGTTCTTTGTGGGGGAAACCCTCAACAATACCTTATCCCCAGGCTCAAAACCACTATCATGTCATCTCTTATCAACATAACTCTTCTCTCTTCTTTGGGATGCTCTCATTCGATCCTGGATTTGACGAACTTACCTAGTCATCTCTCCAATCATCTCAGGCCCCCATACCACTGTCTCGCTGATATCACTCCAGCACAAGGGAGTCCTACACTTCCGTCCGTACAAAGCCTCAAAGGAATCCATCCCTATACTGGCATGATAGCTATTGTTGTATGAAAATTCTATCAAGTGTAGGTGCTCCTCCCAACAACCCTAGAAATCCAGCACACAGGCTCTCAACATGTCCTCTAAAGTCTGTATGGCTTGCTCCGTCTGTCCATCCCTGGTAAGGTGGAAAGTTGTGTTCATCTTCAACTTTATCCCCATGACTTCTTGTAGCTTTTCCTAGAAATGAGAAAGAAACCTCGAATCCCTATATAACACGATGTCCTCTGGAACCCCATGACGACTAACCACGAACTTCATGTAGGCACTTGCTAACCAATCCATACTCCACGTGGACTTCATTGGAATAAACACAACCGACTTAGTCAATCTGTCCACAATGACCCAAATGGTGTCATAGCTGCTCCGCGTCCTTGGCAAACCACTAAAAAAGTCCATGGAGATAGAGTCCCATTTCCATCTTGGCACTTCCAAGGGCTGAAGTAGCCTTGCAGATCTCTGGTGCTCGATCTTAACCTTTTGAGACATCAAACACCATGACACAAACTTGTCCACTTTCTGCTTCATACGAAGCCACCAATACACCTTCTTGAGGTCTTTATATAGCTCGGATCCTTCTAGGTGGATTGAATAAGGGGCTTGATGCCCTTTTTCCATGATGCGAGGCTTTAATTCTGGATAACTCTACGATACACACCAGCGACCTTTGAATCAAAGGCTGTTATCCTCATGAATTCTAAACCCTTCTGCTCGATCTTCTTGCATTTTCTACCGGATCCTCTCAAGTTTGACATCTCTGATCTGGCTGGATTAGATTCCTCAAATATGGTGGGAGTGAGTGTCAGGGCGCTCATGTGGGCCCCAAGGTCTCCTCGCTGAATTAGTTCAATCTTCAAGCCTAAAAACACCCCTATTATTCGGTCAGCAACTACATAGTTTAGTGTAGAATGAGAGGTCTTCCTACTCAGGGCATCTGCAAATACATTGTCCTTACCCTCATGGTCGGTTAACTTGATGTCATAATCCTTGATGATTTCCAACCATATCCTCTGCTTTAAGTTTAGCTCCTTCTGAGTGAAGATGTACTTGAGGCTCTTGTGATCTGTAAAGAATCTGCACTTCACCCCATACAGGTAGTGCCTCCAAATCTTCAGGGCGAACACTACGATGGCTAATTCTAGGTCATGAGTAGGATAATTCTGTTCATGTTGCTTCAACTGTCGGGATTCATAAGCAACTACTCTGCCATTTTGCATCAACACATATCCAAGTCCGTGTTTGGATGCGTCACTGTAAACCTCAAACCCTTATGTACTCTCTGATAGAGTCAACATTGCTGTGGTGGCCAAACGCCTTTTCAGCACTTGGAAGGCCTCTTCACAAGTCTCATCCCAATGGAACTTTGTAGACTTCTTTAGGAGGTTGGTTAGCAGTCGGAAAATATTGGAGAAATTCTGCACAAACCTTCTGTAATACCTGGCCAAACCCAAAAAACTCCGAACTTCTGTTATACTCGTAGGAGGTTTCCACTCCGTGATAACCACTATCTTGGTTGGGTCCACTGCCATTCCTTTAGCTGATACTATGTGTCCAAGGAAGGCCACTTCCTGAATCCAGAACCTATACTTAGACAAGTTTGCATACAAGTGATGCTTTCTCAGTAGACTCAGAATGGTGCGGAGGTGTCGCTCATGCTCCTCGTTCCCTCAGGAGTACACCAAAATGTCGTCGATAAACCGCTACAAATTGATCGAGGAAGGGTCTGAATATCCTCATCATCAGGCCCATGAAAACTGAAGGGGCATTAGTAAGTCTAAATGGCATCACTGTAAACTCAAAGTGCCCATACTGGGTCTGAAAGGTGGTCTTCATGATGTCAGCATCGACGATCCTCAACTGATGGTACCCTAACCTTAGATCGATCTTAAAGAGCACCGAGGCACCCTTCAACTAGTCAAACAGATCATCAATTCTTGGGAGCGGGTAAATATTCTTCATTGTCATTTGATTCAATCCTTGGTAGTCAATGTAGAGATGAAGACTACCATCCTTCTTCTTCATGAACAAGACCGGTGCTCCTCATGGTGACACACTCGGCCGGATGTACCCATGCTCCAACAGCTGCTCTAGCTAGGCCTTTAACTCCTTTAATTCAGTCGGCGTCATGCGGTAGGGTACCTTCATGATGGGCTCAGCTCCTGACACCAGCTTAATCTTAAAGTTGATCTCCCGAACTGGGGGCATACCCGATATTTCTTCTAGAAATATGTTTGGAAACTCTCTCACTACTGGGATGATATCTAGAGTTGTCAGGTCCTTGTTCAGCTCTTGCACACTATACAAGTATAGGGGTACCCCTTCTGGGTCAAAGTGTGCAGAGCAACTGCCGATACCACCTTAGTAGTGGGCTTGGGCTAGATCCTTCTGTACGAAACCCTAGTCCCTTTTGGGCCTCGCAAAATCACGTGCTCCTAATTGCGGTCAATAATGGTTCGGTATCTCCCCATCATGCCCATACACAAAATCACGTCAAAGTCTTTCAAGTCCGTGGCGACCAGGTCTACTAAGAAGTTTACCCCACCTATGACTAAGGCCACATCTGAGAATAACCGACTACATTCCATCCTATCACTCGATGGGAGCATCACATACAATTCTATTCTAGTAGATGGTGCTAACTCATCCTTAGTAGCAAAAACAGATGAAACAAAAGATAAAGTAGCACTCGAATCAAAAAGGAAAAACACCAGTAGAGAATGGATGGTGAACATACCCATGACAACATTGAGCTGGCTGTCAGCCTTTACCCGACTAATCACATTCAGACGTCTGCCTGGCTGGCCTCCCCTTTGAGGGAAGGGCCTAGATCCTTAAGGCTTTCCCTTGGCCTCTCAAACTGGGGCATCGGATGGGGTAGGTGCTTGCTAGTAGTACTGCAGGGGTGCGGTCTGAAGATGTTGTTGGGACATCATGGCTCCTCCCTAGTGAGTCAGTTGAGTTGGATTCTGTTGAGATCGCAACGACCTCCAACACTCAATCGATCTGTGGCCTAACCTCCCATAGTTCAAGTAGGTTACCAACCTACCTTTATAGTTCTTTCCCGGGTGGCTGCGGCCACACTGTCTGTAAGAGGATCCCTCAGGGGTCCTTGGCTTCTACTGCGATCTCTCAGTGGGGTCTCATCGGTCCTCTTGACCGTGGCTAGGTCCTGCCCCCAGAACTCTAACCCTCGGGCTTCCTCTTCCCGAGGATGGTGCCTGCTCTTAGACCAATGTGGCGGCAATGTAGGCACACTCGTACAGAGAAGCTAAATCAGTGAAGGATGCTGCACCCATCATCCGATGAATACTGAAGTTTATCCCCTACTCAAATTGGAACACCACTATGGACTCATTGGCGGCAATTGCTGGGGAAAATCTGAACAGCTCGGTGAAGCAAGCATGATACTGGTGAGCCGTCATCGATCCTTGAGTGAGCTACATAAACTTTTGGAGCTTGTCTCTCTTCAGGATCTTAGGGTAAAATATGGAGTGAAGAGCAGTCTTGAAAGCCTCCCAATTCGTCGGAGGACTATCTTGGGCGCGGTGCTCCGTCCACCTGACGTCTACTACGCCTCTCAAGAAAAAGGCTATGATGCTGGGCTACCGAGCCGATGGGCAATCCACTGCTTCTAAGGTGTGATCCATGTCCCAGATCCACCCCTCGAGGACCACCGGGTCCTCCTCGCCGGAGTAGGTTAGAGGGTGATGTCCAGTTACCCCTGGAGACAGTCCTCACCAGTGCCTTCAGCAGGGTGAGGGTGTGGGGTAGGCACTAGGGGCTGGCACTAGACAAACTCCATGAAAGCCTCAAAGGCCTCCTCCAAATGCCCTACTCAATCATTCATCGCCATTAGGAGTTGCAACAAAAAAGGTGAGGTTAGGAGCGAACCTACTGGTTCGAAGCAATCATTTCACACTATTAACCTTTTTGGGAAAACTCTAATCTACCTTGACATTCCTCACTGTGGCCCAGACTCAGAACTTTAAAAATGAAAAGGCCCTTTTGGGTTCGAAAACGTTTCAAAATTTGGGGAAACTTTGTAAATCAAAACTTGCCTTGGAGGTGCAGAGTATCAAGATATGTGACAGGCCTTCTTGGGAGGATAAGAGTGGATGGAGTGTGACATGCATGTCTAGGGTGAAACTTGTTGAATACGACACGATAAGACACTAATCATTTAAATTGGAAGATTATTGAGCTGGACCCAGACCGATCCACCTGCATAATAGTGGCCAAGTGCCGGGGTGCCCTAGAGACCGATCCACCGGTGTATAATAGTGGTCAGGTGTGTTCTGCCTTGTACGTTTCCAATCCACCGACTATAATATTAGGGGATCCCAAGCTCAATAAACCAAACTCTAAGTTATGATAAGACATGTTAAAGATACTAAATACTTACAGTGGAACACCATGAGAGTCGGGGCTAGATCGAGCCACCGACATAATAGTGGCGAGGAGCATTTTGCCCTGGAGACTAATCCACCGGCATATAATAGTGGTCAGGTACATTCTGTCCTGTACGTTTTTGATCCACCAGCTCTAATAGTGGGGTTCCCGTAGTCGCATGGATTGATAAAGAACATGTTGTAAAATGATTATTGATTAGAGAATTAAATAATCAGTTTATTCGAATTATAACTTGATCTTTAGTTATCTGTAATGATTGTATGTTGTTTATGTGATCATGCTTGTGTTATATGACTTTGTGTGTTGGCCTTAGATGCATGGTTACCTTTCTCAGTACATAGCGTACTGACCACCCATTTTATGGGTGCTACTTATTATCATGAGCATAAGGCCTATCTGAGTTTGTATAGGTAGGTGATGCCGTTTTTGATGCCTTCGATGCTTACGAGTCATCGAGTGGGGTTGAGAGATGAGCTTGGACTTGGTCTGGGGATCAAGAGCAACGTGGCTGGATTTTCCTTTATGTTCCTTTATTTTTTATCAGTTTATTCAGACTTGTTTTATTGTACTGTAGCTTTTATCTCTTTTGAGGAATTTTACTTATGTACTCTGCATTGTAAAATCTTTTCAGCGTACTCTAATTTTTGTCTTATGAACGTCTCAATGCTTTTATGAATTCATGATTTAAGTATGATTAATGATGGATGGTAATTTTTTTTAGACTTGTGGTTAGTACGAGACTGGCCAGGGGCTGGGCTTGTACTAATTACGGCGATAATATCCCAGAAATTCACATGTTTGTTTTACTTGCTTCCGTTGAATCTTTTAATAAAATGAAATTCTTCAGTAGTGAATTTTGGAGGTATTACAACATCTCTCTTAGACTCCATGCCAAGTCCCAAAAAGGTCAATACTCAGTCCCTCCTGATGCCTCAAATGTGTCATAGGCATCGAAAACAGCGTCTCTTACCTACACAAACTCAAAAGGGACCTCTATTCGTGGGAATGAGCAGCACTCATAAAACAGGTGATTAGTATGCTATGTATTGAGCAAGGTAACCATGTAGCTAAGGCCATACATAAAATACAGGTAACACAAGCGGGTAGCTATGCAAATAAGCCATACATGAAAGAAAAAAAATAGTACAAGCCATGGCTCATTCTGGTTAAACTTAATCATTAGATCTTTGGTCAATAATTCCATTTCACAGCATGCTCTTTATAAGTCCATGAGAGTACGAGAATCCTACTATTATAGCCAATGTATTAGAAACATACAAGGAAGAATGCTCTTGACCACTATTATTTGCCGGTGGATTGGTCTCCAGGGCAAGGTACTCTTGGCCATTATCATACCGGTGGATCAGTCTGGCCCCGAATCTTATAGTGTTCTACTGTAAGTAATTAGTATATTTTCCATATCTTATCATAACTTAAGTTTTGGTTTATTGAGCTCAGGATCCCCCACTATTATAGCTGGTGGATCGAAAATATACAGGATAGAACGCTCTTGACCACTATTATTTGCTGGTGGATCGGTCTCCAAGGCACCCTGCACCTGGCCACTATTATGCCCGTGGATCGGTCTGGGCTCGGCTCATTAATCTTCCACTTTAAATGGTTAGTGTCTTATCTATGTCTTATTCAATAGATACTTTCATCCTAGACGTGCATGTCCTTTGAACTACCCGCTCGCATAACCCATCTACTCCTGGTCTCCTTAAAAGGCTTGTCCCATATCTTGGGACCTCTACACCTCCTAGTACATCCAAGCATCCATTCCCCATTTTCCTTACTTACCATGAATACCGAACTCCTATGCATTTGGGTCGAGGCCCACTTTCCCATATCTCTGAGCCAACTCACTATCGCCCTCTAGAGTTTTCCCCCAGGAAACCCTAATTTAGCTTATATGGCCCAACCTTCCTCCATCTTACACAACCCATGTTTCCTTGCCCCCAACTCATCACCTCACTCGATTCATCCCCAAGCATTGCACTTTACTTCCCATTTGCACATGTAGCCAAAAAATCCTAGTTGGCCATCCCAAACCCTAGCACCTCTCTCTTATCATATGCCGTCTCTCCATCACTCTCACTTACCACTCCCTCTTCCACATGACACACATTCACCCTCCATTACATTCTTCCACTCTTATCCCATACTTCAATCCTCTCCATTATTTATCCCTTCTACAATCTCCTCCACTTAGGGTTTTTCTCCCAAACCCTATCCAAATTCCTCATGCACCTTTATACCAACATGCGTACTATTTTTCCCCTATGGACTCCAATCACCCCAACAACTCTTCCATCACCTTACTTAGCCCTAAAGTCAAATTTTCCCATGCAAAGACCATCCATACCATTTAAAGACCATCCATCTCATGCAAACCCTAGACTCCCGATGCAAGATTTGTTTCACTCTCTTATTTTATTTATATTATCCTTTTATTTGTCCACCCATAAGTCATGAGGTACTTAGGTCATTCTTACTTCCCTCTAGTCAACTCACTTCTTTTACCCCTTTCATCTTTTCATCCCCACACCATATATTTTAAATCCTCCTAGCATGTATGTCCTAAAAGGTCATATCACATAAGCACCACAAAGTACAAGATACATTATCATTTTGCACATGCTATAAAGAGAACACACACACTTACCTTATCTTCGCGCTGCGCTACAAGTACATAGTCATAATCACATAAGGCACATAAATATATCATCAAACATAGCATATAATGCACATAATACACATATTAGGCCTTAACCACATCCTTACCTAAAATGACACTTGGCTTGGAGCACACTCGTATGCCTCCTTAGGGGTTGGACTTGGCTCACCTATAAGAGGGAAAACACTAGGGTTAACTTCCCTCTTATTAACATTTTCATTATTTACTACTTACCTCTATTATGAAATAGTATTAGGGATAACAACAACAACAACAATAATAATATCTTTAGTAGTAAAAATAAGGATATTATCCTTAAAATGGTTAATCATGCTATTATTAGCCAAAATAGGTTTAGGTAGTTATATTAGTCAATGACAAGATATTATCAACAATAATGATAGTAGTAATAATAATAATAATAATAAAGTAGTTAGAATAATAATTACACTAAATAAATTATACTTAAGGGCTAGGAAAGGTTAGGGAACAACCTAGTGAGGGTGGAAGTTAGGTGGTGGCAGTGGCGGCGGAGGTGGTGGACTCTTTGGGTTGAGAGAGTTGGAGTGGTGGCGGTGGTACAACAAAGGTGGCGGTATAGGTGGTGGTGGTTGTGGTGACCGAGGGTGGTGGAGAAGGAGGGAGGAGGAAGGAGGAAGGAGGAAGGAGAGGGATAAAGGAAGAAATAAAGGTAGGGGAAGGTAGAGGAGGTTCTACTAGGTTGATTGGGTGGCAGGGGAGGTGGTGATTGCGGTGGAGAAGGTGGCGCACGGTGGTGAGAGGGGCAACAATGGGGTGTAAAAGGCAAGTTGAGGAGCTAACTTTGCACAGTCGAGGTACCTTGTGTAGGGGGATTCAAGGGCGGTGAGTGGCTCGGTTTGGTGGAGGGTAATGTAGGAAAGGGATTGGGCGGTGTTTTGGGCGGCAGTGTTGCGCGTCAGTGGCTGGGGCGACGTCTGAAATGGCGGTGGCAAAAATGCTAAAGTTTATGGGCAGAGTAAAGGAGGCTACATGGGGGGTCAGTTTGGGTATTTATAGGCCAAGGGAGGGGAAAGAAGATAAAGGGGGAAGAGGACAATGGGGTAGGCATGGTAGTGACTCGCCAGTCGGCAGTGGCAGGTCGGTAAGAGTCAGCAATGGTAGGGGACATATATGGCAAAGGAGAAGAAAAAGGAAAGGAAGGGGAGCACGCGAGGGAGGTAGGTGAGGGAGGTTTGGCTTGAAATGGGAAAGAAAAGGACGAGGGAGAGAGAGAGGAGTTGGTTGGGTGGTACGGTGGTAGAGGGAGGATGGTGGTAGGTTGTAGATACGACCTGCAGCACGAGGACAGGGGAGAAGGGAGGAGGAAGAAGAAGGGGGTCGGGCCGACCAGTCGGAGGGAAAAGAAAAGAAAGAAAAAGAGGGAGAATGAGGCTGGCGAAGGAGGAGAAAAAAGTCGTCGTGGGCTGGGCCACAAAGGGGAGAGAAGAGAGGGAGGGGGAGTTTGGCCGACAAGCGTGGCCTAATCAGAGGAGGAAGAGGAAAAAAAATGGAGAAAGGAGAAAAAGAAGGAATAAAAAGGAAAAATGAAGGAAAAAGGGGAAAATGGGAAAAAGTAAAATAGGTTGGTTATGGTTTTAAAGATATTTTGGTATTTTTAAATATTTAAAAATAATAAAATTACTAAAATAATAATTAAATCCTTTTTTATATTAATTTAGAATATTTTGGGGTAAATTTTTCTAAATTCTATTTTAATTAGCAAAATACTCTAATCTTCCCTAATTAAATTCTTATTATTTTCCTCCTTTTTTGTCTTAATTATTCCCATTATTTTATTAAAATAATATATTTAATTAATTTCACTAATAAATTTCTATTTTATCATAATTTCCTAAATTAGGATTTCGGGGCATTACATTTTATCTCCCCTACATATTTATCCTTTGTATCAAGAGGTTATCCTATGTGATCAAGTATGTTGCATATGAACATTGATGGAAGCTTATCTCTTTGTGTTGTGGTGGGATGACAATTTCACATCTCTTTTTCACTAATAACCTCCTCTTATTTTTCTCATGTGTCCTTTCAAAATATTAGAGTGATCATGGAGTGTCTTAATGTCTTTGATCAGGCTTTTAACCAAAATATGATCCTTGAGAAGTAAGTTATCCTGTATTTTCCTAGTACCCAAATGTGTACTATGAATCAAATCATCTCCTTCTCTAGTATCCATATGGTTCATTCTCTATGGAGATACCTTGGTATACCTAAGGTTCTTATGCTAATGTAGTATATAGGTTTTCTAAGAGAATTTTTTTCCTAGTAACCCTACCTGATTTTCATCGTTAGGTGCTCCATTCTTGTCCAACTTTCCTATAGTTCAATCCCAATGTATACAAAAATGATGAGTTAGATACCTAAACATGTGAATGAGATGATTGATAAGCTTAAACACATATTATTGTGAGGCATTTCTCATTCTATGAGAAAAAAAATGGCCTTGTTGTTTGTAGACCAAAATATAAATGTGCAATATGTACTACATTGCATGGACACTTCAAACCAAGCATTATTGATTAAGCTTGAATGGGAAATGATCACTAATTTATATGCGCTTTAGGCTAATTTGTTGAGAGAAAAATATGGTTCTTGTCTATTCTCTAGCGAGAATTCAACTTCTTCATCTGGCATTTGGCATCATTGATGCATATACATTTCACAACATGAACAAGGTACTAAGTGGATCATTAAGTTGAGCACCAATTTCCACTTCTAAGAGGATCGGCAGGTTAGGTTAGGGACCTTGTAGAAAATTGTTTGTCAACCTATTCCATTAGAGCTTAGATTAAGGAAGGTTAGAGATTTTATCACAACCTTTGGTGGATGTATTGAGACTTGTTGTAACACTATCAAATTTACTACTAGCAAATTTTATGAAAGCTAAACATTAATTATTGAAGTATTATCACCATACTTAATATGAGTTTAATTCACCGTACCTGTAACACTCCCAAAATTCACTACTAACAATTTTCATTTTATTAAAGAATTCCACGGAAGAAAGTAAATTAAAACTTGTGAATTTCGGAGATATTACCACCGTGATTAGTACAAGCTTGGCCCCCGGCCGGTCTTGAACTAACCACAAGGCTAAAGAAATATTAGCAACCATCATAATTCAAACTCAAAACAAGGCTTCATAAAAACATTGAAACATTCATAAGACAGAAATCAGAGTACGCGGTAAATATTTTACAATCCAGAGTACATAATTAAAATTCGTCAAGAAGAATAAAAGCTATAGTACGATAAAAATCAAGTCTGAGTAAACCCGTACAAAATAAAGGAACATAAAAAGTAAATCCAGCCACATTGCTCTAGATTCCCAGGCTAAGTCTATGCCCAACTCTTAGCCCTGCCTAATGCCTCATAAGCATCGAAGGCATCGAAAACAACAGCACCTACCTGCACAAATTTAGAGGGGCCTTCTACTCGTGGGGATGAGCAGCACCCATGAAACGAATGGTTAGTACACTACATATTGAGTAAGGTAACCATGTAACTAAGGCTAACACAAAAAGGCATATAATACAAGCATGATCACATAAACAACATACGATTATTACAAATAAATAAAGGCCAAGCTATAGTCCAAATCATCTGATTCTTTAAATCTTTTATATACTCATTTCACACTATGCTTATTATCAATCCATGCGAGTGCAGGAACCCCACTATTATAGCCAGTGGACCAAAAACATACAGGGCATAACATTCTTGACCACTATTATTGCCGGTGGATCGGTCTCCTGGGCAAAGTGCTCCTGGCCACTATTATTCGCCGGTGGACCGGTCTGGCCTCGACTCTCATAGTGTTTCACTGTAAGTACTTAATATCTTTCCCATGTCTTATCATAATTATGTTAGATTTTTTAAGCATGGAATCCCTCACTGTTATAGCCGGTGGACCGAAAAAAAATAGGGCATAATGCTCCTGACCACTATTATTTTCCGTGGATCGGTCTCCAAGGCACCTCGGCTTCTAGCCACTATTTTTCACTAGTGGACCGGTCTGGGCCTGACTCAACAATCTTTCTCTTTAAATGGTTAGTATCTTATTTGTATCTTATTTGACAAGTTTCACCCTAAACCTGCATGTCACACTCCATCTATTCTTATCCTCCCAAGAGGGTCCGTCCCATATCTTGAGACTTCTGCACCTCCTAACACACCCCAACATCCTTTACTTCTTCTACTTACTCACACTAGAGGCCCAACTCCTAAATATGTGGGTCAAGGCCCACTATTTTATGGCACCTAGGTCAACTCGCTATCTTACCTTAGGGTTTCTCTTGAAACCCTAATTTGGGCCTATGTGGCCCATCCTTCTTTGCCTTACACAACTAAGACTGTTTTAATACCCTACACATCACTTCCCTTAGATTCAACCCCCATCATTTCACTTTACTTCCCCAAGTACACGTGTGACCACGAAATCCTTAGTGGCCACACCAAACCCTAGCTGGCCACACCAAGCCCTAGCGCCCTTTTTTTCCACATGTCGCCCCTCCATTTCTCACCTTCAATCCTTGCTTCCCCCTGATACCCATACTCACCCTACACATGATATTCCTCCACCCTCATCTCATACTCCACTCACCCTCAATTATTCTTACTTTCACAACCATCTCAAATTAGGGTTTTCCTCCCAAACCCTAACCAGTACTAACCCACGTACTATTTTTCACCCCAAGCCTCCAATTACCCAAACAAATATTCCCTTACCTTACTTACATCCCAAGACAACTTTTCACACGTAAAGATCGTCTCCATGTAGACTCTATCCACCCCATGCAAACCCTCAAAGTTTCCTTGAAAAACCCTAGAATTCCCATGGAAACCCTAGAATATCCCATGCAAAGTTCACCCACTCTTTTATTTTATTCATAGTCCCCTTTTATTTTCCCCTTCATGGATCATGAGATATTTAGGTCAATCCTATATCCCTAGGCCAACTCACTTCCCCATTTTCCTTTTCCCATCCTTTCACCCTATATCGTTATATTACATATCCTAGCATATATGTCCTAAAGGGCCACATCACATAATATCATAATCACAACATATATATATATATATATATATATATATATATTACAAACATGCTATAAGATAAAACATGAGCATACATCAACTCAAAGCTGCACTACACAATAAACAGTTATAATGATAATCATAAGACACGCAAAATAACATGGTACATAACATACAAGACATACAAGGCACATAATACACATAGGGACCTTAGCTACATCCTTACCTAACAAGACACCGGTCTTGGAGCACACTCCTATGCCTCCTTAGGGTTTTGACTGGGTTCACCTATAAGAGGAAAAAACTAAGGATTAATTTTCCTCCTACCAAAAATACTATTATTTCCTACTTTATTCTTATATTAGGGTTACTATTATTAAAAGAAACTTTCCAAGTAAAAATAGGATTTTTATTCTCAATTTAGCCTACTAAGTTATTACTAGTCAAAATAGGTTCATATTAAGTATTTATAGCCATATTTATATTATTAGAGATAATAGATTTAATACTATTAATAATCGTAATAATAGTAGTTGTAGCAAAAATAGTAATATTAATAATAATAGTAATACTAATACTCATAGTAATATAAACACTAATATTATTAAGGTTAAGGCTAATAATATGGTTAGTAATAAAGATAATAATATAATTATAGTAATATTAACAAAAAATAATAATATTGCTAAGGGTAATACTAATAATAATAATCGAAATAATGACAAGGTAAGGGTTCAAATGTTTACAAAAGTAGTAATAATAATAATATACTAAGGCTAGCACTAATAATAATAATAATAATAATAATAATAATAATAAAAGTAGTATTGATATTAATAAAAATAAGGATAATTATAATAATAGTTAAAATAGGGTTTCGACCCCTTAAACAATAATGGGATAAATATCCCGAGGCTACATTTTGTAATAATAATAGTCATGATATAACAACAACAACAACAACAACAACAATAATAATAATTCTTAGTAGAATAGGCAGCATTCTGGGCAAACCTATCTGCATAGATGCTATTACTGCATCCAGGGAGAGGATCTCTTATCCTAGACTTCTTGTGGAGGTGAATGTCAGTAAATCGCTTCTAGAATCAGTGGAAATTCTCCTTCCTAATGGCACATCTAGATTACAGAATGTCACTTATGAATGGAAACCCCTATTCTGCACCTTCTGTAATAGAATGGGTCATGACATATCCATGTGTAAATCTCAGAAATTTGCCAAGCAGACATGGGTTAAAAAGGAGCAGACCTCAATTGAAAATGCTCATACTGGTAAAGCTCATGTTTTAAAGGAAACTACAAATGGCACAAAACAGGATACATACAAGCAGAGTCATGGAATACCTGCAGACAAAGTGGTGACTAAACAGGGCACATTGATTACCCCAATCCAGGGAAGCAAAAACACTATAACTCCTCGAATTGAACCTATTCAACCTGTGATTCAAATAGACAAGGGGAAAGGAAATACCTGGGGCCCTATTATTCTATCCTCTCCCTTGGATCCAACTAGATCAATGCAATTTGACAGAGATTTTATGGCTCAGCTTGAACCTAGTGATGTGGATAGGGGAGGAGAGCATGAGGGCCTCTCAAGGCCTCTATGAACATAGCCACTTGGAACATTAGAGGGTTGAATAAAACCCTCAAACACAAGGTTGTGAAAAACCTTGTGTCAAATCAGAAGCTTGGTATTTTAGTGCTAGTGGAAACTCGAGTAAAACAAATTAATGCTGATAAAGTCCTTTCTTATTTAGGTCTTCATTGGGAGTTGCTTCATAACTATCATTGTCATGGGAATGGTAGGGTGTAGGTTATGTGGGATCCAAATTTTTACCATATCACCCATTATCAGTCCATGGATCAGGGAATCCATTGCCATGTGCAGATAAAGACCCTCAACCAAACTTTTGATATGACTGCAATTTATGCCCATAATACAGGTCAACAAAGGCATAACCTGTGGAAATGGTTGTATGATCTAAAACGGAAGGTTACAAATCCCTGGGTGGTGTTGAGTGACTTTAATGTGGTCTGCAAGGCTGAGGAAAAACTTGGAGGAAAAACTGACCCTGGGGATATTGAGGAGTTTGTGCAGTGTCTCCAGCACTGTGGTTTAGATGATATCCATTATAATGGGTGTATTTACACATGGTGCAACCAACAGAAGTATGACCAAAGAATTTATTGTAAGCTTGACAGGATTCTTGGCAATGACTCTTGGCTGGATTCTTTTTCAGAGAGCTATGTGGATAATTTGCACAACCCAACTTCAGACCAAAACCCCTTGATTCTCCACTTAAATTCTCAGCAATTCACCAGGAGCAAACCATTCAAGGTCATAAATTTCTAGGTTGATAGAGAGGATTTCAACCCAATTGTTCAAGAATGCTGGGAGTCAATTATCCAGGGAAGCTATGCTTTTTAGGTTGTATCAAAGCTAAAAATACTCAAGTAGAGGCTAAAACAATACAACAGCAGTAATGGCCATGTCTCTGTCAAAGCCCATAAAGCTTGGTTGCATTGGCAGAAATGCAAGGATTTAACAATGCTAGACCCCTTAAATAATAACCTTATAGCTGAGGAAAGGGCGGAAAACATCACCTGGCAGAGAAGAGCTACTGAAGAGGAGCATTTCTTCAAACAAAAGTCCCACATCCAGCATGTCCAATTGGGTGATCACAACACTAAGTATTTTTATGTAAATGTTCAACTGAGGAAAAAGAGGAATCATATTACCAAGCTGTTGAATCAGAATAATCAAGAGCTTACCAGTGACTGTGACATCAAAGAAGAGGTTTTCTGCTATTACAGGAACCTCCTTGGTCAAAATAACATTTCATTTCAATCCAGGGGATTGAAGAGGATGTCATTTTTGAAGGCCCCTTATTAAATCCCACAGATGCTGAGATTCTCACCTGTGAGCCTACAAACCAGGAAGTTCATGATGCTGTCTTCTCCATGGGTGACTACAAGGCCCCGGGTCCGAATGGATTTAATGCTTATTTCTACAAAAAATCTTGGGTTGTCATTAGAGAAGATGTTGTGGCTGTGGTGAAGGAATTATGGAGGAACAGAAGGCTGTTGAAACAAATAAACAACAAAGCCATTACCCTCATTCCTAAATGCCCAGGGGCTGTGAAGATTAAAGATTTCAGACCTATTGCTTGCTGTAACACCCTTTACAAGATCATCTCTAAATTACTGGCTAATAGGTTGCAAACGGTGATGGGTAAACTCATAGACTCATCTCAAGCTGCTTTTATTAAGGGTCGTGTGATCTATGACAATGTTCTTATGGCTGCAGATACTATCAGGCATTATTCTATGAAAAAAGTCAGCCCTAGAAGCTTCCTTCAAATTGATCTCCAAAAGGCATATGATACAGTTGAATGGAGCTTCATAAAGCAGGTGATGGAAGCTATGAGATTCCCCTGGACTTTTGTAGACATGATCATCCAATGTATTTCTACTGCCAACATCTCCATAAGTGTTAATGGTTCTTTAACTAAGCCTTTTATGAGCAGGAGGGGCCTTAGGCAAGGTGACCCTATATCCCCATACTTGTTTGTATTATGTATGGAATACCTTCATAGGGACCTACACAAACTCTGGAAGCAACCTAATTTTCATGGCCACCTTGGATGTAAGAAAATGAGGATTATTGACTTGAGTTTTGCAGATGATCTTCTTCTATTATGCAAGGGTGATATTAATTCTGTTACAAGGCTAAAAACCACCCTGGATAATTTCTCCAAGTGCTCGGGACTCACAGCAAACCCAAACAAAAGCTCAATTTTTTGTGCTGGGGTATGTGACAGGGTAAAGAGAGACATCACTGGTTACCTAGGTTGCACTGAAGGATCTCTTCCTTTCAGATACCTGGGGCTCCCCTTAGCTGCCTCTTGTTTGAAAACTCAGCACTACCAATGTGTTATTGACAAGCTGTTGGCAAAGATTAGAAATTGGACCTGCAAATATCTCAGCTATGCAGGTAGATCCCAATTGATTTCTACTGTGCTCCAAGGGATTACTAACTTCTGGGCACAAATACTACCTCTTCCCCATGGTATTCTCTCACAAATCAAGAGTATATGCAGAAACTTCCTATGGTCTGGAGCTAGCTCTAGACATAAACATCCTGTTGCCTGGAAGACAGTGTGTCTCCCCAAGGAGGAGGGAGGCCTAGGCTTGATTGATCTAAAAATCTAGAATCAAGCAGCTTTGGGGAAGTGGTTGTGGAAAATCATCTTCAATAAAGAGAGTCTCTGGATTAAGTGGGTGCATGGTTTTTACCTAAAACAGAAAGATATTGCTACTGCCAGAGTTTACCCCTATCACTCCTGGCTATATCAAAATATAATGAACATTCGACCCCTCCTCCTACAGCATATTGTTGATGGTAAATGTGGCACAAATTCTTACTCCATCAGTAATGCTTATGAGCTACTCAGGTACAAAGAAAATAAGAAGCATTGGGCTCCCCTTGTTTGGAACCACTTTGGAAGACCTAGATGTTCTTTCATAACTTGGCTTGCTTGTCACAGGAGCCTCCCAACCAGAGAAAAGGTAAGAAAATGGAACCTGCAAATACCTCCTGAATGTAGCATTTGTGCTGAAGAAACAGAATCAATGGATCACTTGTTTTTACATTGTATTTTTGCTGGGAAAGTCTGGGATCTGATTAAGAAAAGGATGGGCATGGACATTAAGGCTAAAAATTGGGAATCCCTGATACAACTTGTTACACAGTGCACAAAAGGGAACAACTTAGGTGCTGAGTGTACTAAGGCTCTATTTGGAGAAGTCATCTATGGGATTTGGAGATGCAGAAACTCTTCTATGTTCAGTGGCTCAACTCAACACCCAACTCACATGGTTAAGGATATTATAAAGCGCTTTCACATTAGATTCAATCAATGTATTAGTAGTAAGGGAAGTAGGAATACAAAATAAGGAGTTGGCTCTTCCCTCTAGTATGGATACTCTTGAAACTCTTGATGTAAACTCTTCTTGTTGGTTTTAATAATATTCTTTATTCATTACCAATAATAATAATAATAATAATAATAATAATAATAATTATTATTATTATAGTAACAACAACAATAATAAAAGTGTTAGGAATAATACTAATAATAATAATAGTTGAATGGTAAATAATAATATGGTTCAAATATTTATAATAGCAATAAAAGTGATAATATGCTTAATAATAATAATGATAATAATAACAATAATGATAATTAAAATAATGATAATCGAAATAATAATGAAAATAGGGTTTTGACCCTTCACAATAATAATAGAATTAATATTTTAAGGCTGTAAATAATAATAATAATAAGGATAAAAAATAATAATGATAACATAAAAATAAACATAATAATAATAATAATAGAAACAGAAATAAAAATAAAAAGGATAATGATATCATAAGTAGGGTTTTAAGGGTTAGGGTATCACCTAGGATTAGTGGTGACCAGCGGCGGTGGGAAAAAAGGAAAAAGGGTGTAAAGTAGGGTTTTTAGGGAAGGAGAGGGGAAATGAGAGGGGGATTTGAGTTGGTGGAGGATGCCTAAGTTGAGAGGGCTGAAGTGGTGGTGGTGGCGTAGCTAAAGGCGGTCGCAGCAGTGTGGTGGCCAAGAGTGGTGGAGAGGGAGGATAAGAGGAGGAGAGGGAGGTTGGGGAAAAAGGAAGGTAGGGGAGGTTCTGTTGATGATTTTGGAGGGTAGAGGGAGTGGTGGTTGTGGCAGTAGTGGCGGCGGTGGCTAGATTAAGGTTGGTCGAATGGTCAACTTTGCACAGCCAAGGCAGCTTGTGCAGGGAGGATTGAGGGTGGTGAGGGGTGTAGCTCGGTGGAGGGTTGTGTAAGGAGTGGTTTGGGTGGTGGCGCTGGATGACGGTGGCGTAATAAGAGGTTGAACAGGCGGCGACACACAAAAGGGAGCAAAATTCTGGGTTGAGAAAAAAAGGTTGAATGGGGGTGGTTGAAGGGTATTTATAGGCCATAGATGAGGGGGAATAACAGAGGGGGAAGAGGGAAGGTGGGCGGCATACTTGTAGGTCGTCGGCCGGCGGCGCACGACCAGTGCAGGCCTGCGAAAGTGCAGGTCATGCCTGGTTGGGAAGAGAGAAAGGAAGGGGGAGAGAGGCGCGCGTGAGGAGAGAGAGAAAGGAGTTGATTGGGCCGAGGAAGGAGAGGGAATGTTGGAGGAGAGAGGGAAGGTGACATGTGGAGTAGTGGTGGCTAATTGGCGGTGGCAGGCTAGCATGCAGGGCGTTGCAGGTCTGCACAAGGAAGACGAGGGGTCGAGGGGAGAAAAAGGAAGGGGAAGGGAGTGGACCGGGTGGTCTGGGAAGAAAAGAAAGAAGAAAAAAAGAAGAGGACAGGTGGTTAGCCGACGGGCGGAGGAAAAGAAAATGGTGCAGGCCTTGGTCGCACGGGAGGGCAAAAGGGAAGATAGGGAGGAGGGTTTGGGCTGCGGGGAAGGCTAGCCCAAATCGAGGGAAGGAGAGGAAAAAAGGAAAAGGAGAAAGGAGAGAAATGAAAGGAAAAAGGAAAAGAAGAAGAAGAAGGAAAAAAGGAAAGGGGAAAAAAGAAAAATAGATGGGTTGGGATATTTAAAATATTTTAGTATTTTGGAATATTTTAAAAATAATAATATTTTAATTAGATAACAATTAAATTTCCTCTTTAGGTAAATTTAGGATTTTTGAAAGATTTTTTCTAAATTCCATTTTAATTAGAAAAACTCCCTAATTTTTTCTAATTAAATTATTTATTCATTTCCTCTTGATTTTGCCTTAATTACTTCCTCTTATTTAATAAAATAATTTATTTAATTAATTTTCCTAATAAATTATTAATTTGCCATAATTCTCTAAACTAGGGTTTTTGGGGTATTTCAGTACCATTCTCCTATCAAGTACAAGGCAAATGATTACGAGTTTTAAATTTGATAAAGATAGAATAAGAGGAATTTCATAAAACATAGATAAGGGTTTGGAGATACAATTTTGAGTAAACTGTAATCAAAGGATAAAAAATATCCGATGGGACTAAGATTTCATAAGGTATCCAGACAAAAATGCTAAATACCGAATAATCCAGAATCTACACCCAACACCCATACAATATAAATCACTCCTCCATGGAAAGTACATCAAAATCATGAAGGTAGACATAAAAAACCTACACATCAACAACTAGTTTGTATGCTTAAGGGAATTAGTAGAACCCACAAAAGGATGATCAATACGCTACATATTGTGTAAGATAACAATACACATTAGTAGAATAAGACATGCATATCACATAAGGTTACATGAAAAGGAAACAAATATACATGCACATGTTGCTCAAGATACGAGAAGACTTAAGACAAAACCATATTAGAGTTATTGTTTAGGTGATCACACACTTCCAACTAATTAAAGATCCCACTATTCATAAAAATTGGAACAATAGCATGCCATAAAGCTCATTCCATGGTAGAATACTCTTGGAAATCAAAAAACTAGAATCAGAATCTTTAACTATGCATACTTCCTATAAGTTGATAGAATGGACAATATAGAGTATATATATGTTCATTAAAACTGTCACAAAAACTAAGTAAAATAAATATAATTAGTATAACTCGATCCTTACACTTTAATTATTAGTGTATTATCAAATGGGATACTACTTATCATTTTTTATATAGAATACTGATTATCATTGAATTCATACCAACAATTGTTATTATTTAAAACACTTAGAATTATGTTGTGGTTAATCACATCAAGCATACTATAATCATGTAGAGGTGTAGGAATAATAAGGCATAAAGAAAGATAATAATTAAAATAAGAGACATCACATAAGTAAAAAGACCATAATACCCTCACAAAGACCTAGTTCACAATCAACTCACAACTCCATCCATAAAATTCACTAATTCACCAAATTTAATACAACACTCTAATATGTCATATTAAGTATCGTATCTAAAAATTAATATTTTACCCTTTTGGTTACTTAATTTAAGTCATTTTCTCATAAAACCATACTTATGCTACTCCTACTTGAGCCAAACACTTTATATGTCACACTTATCACATATTAAACCCAATAACACTTATACAACATAAAGTTTCTAAAAATAACCCAATGTGACCAAAATACCCCAATGTCATCTAAACACTTCAAATTTTCTATTAACATAACTTAATCTATACTCAACAAAAACTTGTCATATTATATATCAAATTTCATGCAAAACCTTAATGAATATAATGCAATACTTATTTTCCACAAGAATTCACAAATTTGACTCAAATGTCCTTTAACCAAGAATAACACGAAATCTCCAAAATTTCAACTTCCACTAAATTTAACCAACATAACACCTAATCTCCCATACATTATCAACATTAAAATTATGTAATTATTTTTAATTTAAATAACCCAAAACACCAAAAAATAGGCCTATGGTCAAACCACCTAAATCCCACAACACCAAAAATCCAACCTCAACTTACTTCACAAAAATAATACTTAATTACAATGTAATACATCTAACCACACACTTATTAGAAATGAAAATTTACATCATCATGCTTGAGAATTCAAGGCAAAGCCTAGCATGACCTAAAATATGGAAATATCACATGAAATTATGGAAATCACTTACTATCATGAAATCAAAAATTACACATGGATCTAAGCTAAGATAATCTAAACATGGTATGAAAAAATAACACATGTTATCATGTATTTTAATATAAAATATACATAAAAAAACTAATCTATATATGTGGGTCTTTACCAAAGGCTAAACCAATATCCTAGCAAAATAAATACTCCTAGGTACCCTTCTCCAATACTTTAGGATCACCTAAGAAATCATGAAAATCAGAGATTAGAAAGTAGATAAAAATTATCAAGGGAAGGATAAATGAAAGGAAGAGGAATTAAGGAGAAAAAAAATAAACATAAAAGATGGAAGGATGAGAGGGGGAGTTTGGCCATCTACAATAGCAATGGCAACCATTAAGCCATCACAACACCACCCACAACTTACTATCACAAGACAAAGAAAAGATGGAGAAGGGAATTGCTGCTTGGTTGGTTGCAAGTTGTGGCAGGCCAAGGAAAATTAGAAAAGAGAAACTATGAAACTAGGGGAAAGAGAATAAATGTAGTGTTGGAAGGTTGGTTGATGCGCGGTGGGATAGTGTAACAAAGGGTTTTTTATGTGAAAGAGTTGTGTAGGTGGAGGGAAGGCAGTGTGAGAAGGTGGTATAGGATAAGGAAGCTTGTTTGTGACAATGGGGCAAGTCAAAGGTTGTTGCATGAGGAATCGGTACAACTCGGGGGTTGCTGTGTGAGGAAGGTTGGAAGAATACAGGTGCAACACATAAAAAAGAGAGTAAATAGTGGAATAAGTAATAATAAAGAGTTAGAGTTTTCTTGGTAAGGAAAAAATAAAAATAAAAACTAAAGAGAAGGAGCATAGATTAGGGCTAGAAGGGGTAATGGTGGTCTTTTCACATTTAAAAAAAAAGTTAAAATGCATAGGAATGAGTTAATTGGGGATTTGTTGGGATAAAATATCAAATAAATTATGAAAATTATGAAAATTTATGGAAATGTGTAAAATTATTTTAGGAACCTAAATATATAAAAAAATATTAGTCATAAGAATTAATTTGGAGTAAAAAAAATAAACAAACTAGTTTGACACAAACACAATTCTTAATTACTTGAAAGTAAGGTTAGGGTTTTAGATGGAATGAAGAGTTAAGAGGTTAAGGTAATATTATTAATTAATTTTAGGGGTTATGGAAGGATTATGAGGTTAATCGTTTAAAATTTGGAGTAAGAAAATTTTGGGAAATTAAACTTGTTCCATCACTTATTACTGATGATGGCTCTCATCAAGATTACCATAGATTTTGTTGATCCTTTATGTGATACAAACAACATTGAATCTTTGGTACATTATCTTGATGGATTTTTTACTGTGAAATCAACATTTGACATGCTTACCCAGGATGATACATCTTTCTCTTCTCATTGGAAATCAATTTTTTACTGTGAATAAATCATTTGTGATTACCCTACTACTAAGCATGGCTGGTTTCACCATGTTCCTATAGGGGATAGGGATAATTTTTTTCAAGGAGAGTTCCATGACCAGCTTCAATAAAACTTACAATATAATAGGAATTCAACTATTTCAAACCCACCTTGGATTGTGATGTAAATGATTACTTATTATCTCTTGTAGTTTGGTGCACTCGGAAAATGTTCAAGGTTATTAATGTTGATCCTTTCCAGGAGGCCTCATGGATTTCTACATTTGCCAAGGAGAAGACTTTGCATGCAATATTGTTTCAATTTCATGCTAATAAGGGTGTTAGAATTTTGTTATTGCTTGGCTGGTATACTCCTCTAGTGGTTGTAATAAAAGTGAACGTGGATGGTTTTGGTTTGATAAGCCTTATGCATATTTCAACTTGTGGGGTTTCTAAAGGTCACTTGAGTATGCATCCAAAATGGGTCTTGGTTCAATTGTACAAGAAAAATTATGTGTTATATTGTGATACCCCAAAATCCTAATTTTCGAAAGTTTGGCCAAATAGGGAATTATTAGGAAAATTAACTATATAAATTCATTTATTAAGATGAAGAGAGTTAATTAAGGTAGATTAAGAGGAAAATAATAAAGAATTTAATTGGAAGAAAATTTGGGTATTTTTCCTAATTAGCATGGAGGTTAAGGAAATTTATCTAAAATAGTCTAAAATAAGCAAAAAGGAATTTATTTAATATTTTATAAATATTAATATTATAAATAACCCAAAAATACCCCAATTTCCCCATAAGTTATTTTATTTATTTTCCCCATCCTATTTATTTCCTATTTTCCCTTTTTTTCCTTTTTCTCCCTCCTCTTCTTTTTTTTTTCTTTCTTCTCCCCCTCGGCTAGGCTAGCCCACCGGCCCAAACCCTTCTCCTCTCCCCCGTCTCGCGTACAGGCCACCCGAACCCCCCGTCCCTTCCTTCTTTCCCTTCCCGCGGCCCAGCGCCGTGCGACGCCAACCATTGTGCGTCCTGTGCGCTGCGTTTTGCCCTCAGAGCCGTCGAAACGCAGCGTCACGCTTAACGGCCTTATGACTGTTGCCAGCCTACGGCGCGATGCTGCGTTTTCCTCCCACAACCCTTAGTACGCCGCGTTTGACTTATGGATTAAATAAACGCCGCCGAACCGACTGGTTCCCCTTCTTTTCCTTCTTCCCCTGGACCACCGGTCCACCCTACCTGTCTTCTTCTTCCCCGACCTACACCGCGTCCTGCAAGTCGACGCCTGCAGCGCGATCTTCGCCGGCAGCCACCAGCGCCAATCGTCCTCTCCTGCCTCCCTGTCGTTTTCTTTCCCTTTTTCGACCCCAACAAGCTCCACAGCTACCCTCCCCGCGTGCCATCTCCCTTCCTTTTTTCTCCCCTCCTCCCGACCCAACCTGCCATGGCAGGACCTGCACCACCTGCCGCCTGCCGCCCAGCCTGGCGCCTGCACCCCCCTTTGTCTTCTTCCCCTGGCCTTGCTCGACCACCCTACCTATAAATACCCCCATTGATCACCTAGGTTCGGGATTCGGAACCCCAAAACCCTGGGTTGCTCCCTCTCGCCGCCGCCGTCACCCAACGTCGTCAGTCTATCGCCGCCCAGAACCCCACCTTGCACCACCCTCCACCTAACCAAGCCCTCCTCAGCCCTCGATTTTCCCTGCACGTGCCGCCCTGGCCGTGCAAAATAGCCACCCCGAGCAGCCCCTTCCAACCCCTCGCTGCTCTTGTGCCGCCTTCCACCGCCAACCCAGCCGCCACCAGAGCCTCCTCCACCCTCCAAAATGCCCAGCAGACCTCCCTCTACCTTCCCATACCTCCATCTTTCCCTGCCTCCCTCTCCTCCTTCCTCCCTCATCTTCCACCTCTCTCCACCACCCTCGGCCGCCGCGCGCCGCCACCCCTTGCCACGCCACCACCCTCACTCCACTCTCCTTCACCTGTTGTTTCTTTCCCCACCTCAAACTCCTCCTTTTCCCCTCCCATCTAACCACCACCTCCATCTTTACCCCTCTTCTCCTCCTCCACCGCCGCCGCCGTCGCCGCCGCCGGACCACCACCGACCCTAGGTGGTTCTCCACTCATCCAAACCCCAATATCCCTTTTACATAACTGCTACTATTTTCTACTAATATTAATACTAATATACTTATTATTATTATCATCATTATTATTATTACTTTTATTATTGTTATTATTATTATTATTATTATTATTATTATTATTATTATTACTATTGTCATTATTACCATTATTATTGCCTCTATTATTAAGATATTATTTTCTTACTAATACTAACATCCCTTTTGAACCCTAACTTTTATTATACTTAACTTTAATCTTAATTTTTATAATTATTGGAATTAACATTATTAATAATATTACTATTATTAATTCTATTATCCTTACTACGGTTATTCTTGTGGTTGCTAAACCTTACTTGGTTGTATTATGGTTATTATCATTACTACTAGGAGTATTATTATTATTATTATCGTTATTATTAGTTTTATTATTATTATTATCACTATTTTTCTATAGTTAGCATGAACATTACTATTATAAGAATAGGGCTAATGGGTTTTAATAAAATAAGTGTAACAATAAGTATCAAAAAAATAAATATATTTGGACTACTAATATTTAGTATACTAATCCTAAGGTAAAAACCCTAGTTTTTGTATAACACCCTCTTTAGTAATAAAAACTCTAATCCTAAACTAGAATAAGGAATTGTGGTACTTATAAGGGAAACTAATACTTAGCATTTCCCCCTTTTATAGGTAATCCCGACCAAAGCCCTAAGGAGTTAGAGGAGCGTGCTCCAAGCCCGGCGTCGCCTTAGGTAAGGACGAAGCTAATGGCCTTGTGCTATGTGTGACATGGATGTGTTGAATGTTGTGTATGCCATGCTATGCCATGTATTATATGATTTGTGGATAACTTGTCTTATGTGTAGCACAGCTTGGAGATTGAGGTATGTTGTATGTGCTCCCATGGTATGAGCATGACATGTATATGTATGATGTTTATGATGTATTATGTTATGGCCCTCTAGGACATGCATATTAGGATAAATGGTAATATGAGTTGGGAACCATCATGGGAGTCTTGAAGTTTGTATGATGGTATTAATGTTCTAGGGCGGTATAATGGTTCGCATGGTGGTATTCGGGTTGTATGGTGGTATTTATGATTTTATGGAGGTATTAATGTTGTATGGTGGTATTAGGGTTTGTATGGTGGTATAAATGTTCGTATGGTGGTATTAATGATTGCATAGTGGTATTAATGGCTTATGGTGGTATTAGGGTTTGCATGGTGGTGTTATGGTTTGCATGCTGGTATTAATGTTGGTATGGTGGCCTTAGGGTTTGCATGGTGGAGTTAGGGTTTTGTATGGGAGTTAACGATTGTACGGGATTAGGGTTTGGAGTGATTAACTCTGGGGTGTTGTGATTAAGTAGGGTTGGAGTAACTAATCATGATTGTTGAGGACAATTAAGGTTTGAGATGGCTAAGTATGGTGGTCATGGTAAAATAGGGATAAGAGTGGCTAACCACGGTTGGTGTGGACAACTAGGGTTGGTTATGGTTACTTAGAGTTGTTCGGTGTTATCATGTGTATCTATTGATTGAAGGGTAGTTATGAATGTGGGATTTTATTAGTTGTGATAAGTACAATATAAAGAGAATGATTTATGCATGTCAAGGGTGTGGTGCGATTCAGTAAGACACGGATAAGAAATTAATTATGTAAAGTGAAAGACTGTTGAGCCAGACCCAGTCCGGTCCACCGGTTAGAATAGTGGCCAGAGGCGTTCTGCCCTGGGTGTTTATTTTCGGTCCACTGGTTATAATAGTGGTCAGAGGCGTTCTGCCCTGAGTGTTTATTTCCGGTCCACTGACTATAATAGTGGGGGATTCGGGCTCGACAGACCCAAACGAATAAGTTAATCCATTGGGAAAATACTAAGTACTTACAGTGAAACACCATGTGAGTCGGGGCCAGTCTGGTCCACCGGTTAGAATAGTGGCCAGAGGCGTTTCGCCCTAGGTGTTGATTCCGGTCCACCGGCTATAATAATGGTCAGAGGCGTTCTGCCCTGTGTGTTTATTTCCGGTCCACCGGCTATAATAGTGGGGCTCCCGCGCTCACATGGATTAATGAAGAATGCTTTGAATGAATGTGAATGAAGTAATCCATGGGTAAATACTAAGTACTTACAGCGGAACACCATATAAGTCGGGGCCAGTCTGGTCCACCGGTTAGAATAGTGGTCAGAGGCGATCTGCCCTGGGTGTTGATTCCGGTCCACCGGCTATAATAGTGGTCAGAGGCGTTCTGCCCTGAGTGTTGATTTCCGGTCCACCGGCTATAATAGTGGGGCTCCCGCACTTACATGGATTATTAAAGAATATGTGTGAAATGGACATATTATTAACAAGGATAAAGAATAAGTCACCGGAAAGTACTCAAGCCTTATCTTGTGTGTTATCACATGTTGTCTATATGATTGTGCTATGTATGTTATGTGGTACGATGGTGTGTTTGGCCTTAGCGCACCAGCGCCCTTACTCAGTATTGGACCCGTACTGATACTACATTGATTGAATGGGTCCTGTGATGATCCACCAATGGTGGGGAGCAGACCTCCTATGCTGGTTTGATCGGTTACAAATTGTGGGGTGGAAGGCTTGGCTTTAGTGAGTAGGCGATTCGGATATTGGTCCCTTGGGATCTGTTTTATTTGGC